>JAZKJV010001118.1:0-1412957 GCA_037367405.1 Ottelia alismoides | reverse complement strand
TAAATTATTGAATTGAAAATACAAGATCCTATTTATTAAGTAGAGGGCTGATCTTGTGAGAGCCAAAATCTGTGAGAGCATCAGAGCAGTGAATCTGGACCACTTGATTCTGCTCTTCTCTCTCCTCTTGCAATCAATGAGGAGAGAGATGCCATAATCTAGTGGTCCAGGACTATTGCTCTCGTGCCTCACAGTTTTTGGCTCTTATAGGACTAACCCTCTTATTAAGTATATTATATACTTATTTAATAATATGATATTAATAATTATAAAATATATATTATTTACAAAATTGAATTATTTTATAATTTAGATAATTTAATTATTTATAATTTTGTTTTTATTCCTATTTAAAATACCATCATTTATTATTTATTAACCATTTAATATTTTATTTACACATTCTGGTCTACCATGTGTTGACACGTGTCAGCATTTGATGACTTCTTCCTCAAGAAGTGGTCGGTTGAGTATGTTCTGATCGGCCACTCTTCAACTAATTATTCCACCTTTGTCTTCCACCCGATCTTCCATCTAAACCCTCCATCCTTTCATCCCTACAACCTAGATTTACGCCCGCCATTATATCACTACCAACAACAACCCTTCGATTTCACTATTTAATGATCCCAAAGTCCACACTTCAAACTAACTCTCCCTAACTAGAACTAAGATGGTCGACCCCCAATCTCCACCACCGTGCTCTACCTCACTCCTGCCGTGACAGGGCCAGAGGACTACCCCGCGTGGAAGGAGAACGTCGGAGGAGATGTTCCAAGGCCCCGCATGAAAGTTATTCTTGTCAATGAAATCTACAACTTTCATGAAGGATTCAAAACCAAAAAGCCTCATATGTACAACTTAGTATTTTTGGACATATTTTTGATAACAAAACACCATTTTTTAGGTTTAATTTTTTTTTTCATTTTTAATGAAACTTTATTAACACATACTTATAAACATGTTACATTAAGTTTTAGATATTTTTAATAATTGAAAAACAAAAGAGAAATAAGAGGAAAATATTGTGCAATATATACAAAATCACGAGAGGGTTTTATTAAGAATTAATATAGAGTAATTAGCCCTTATTATTATTACAATATGGAGTGTTCATTTAGTGTTTCAAGTGGTTCATTAAATTGGTTGCCTAAGGGATTTAAGCTAAGATCAAGGAGTAAAGTAGATGAATAATGGAATCATCAACATGGTATCAACCTATCTAAAGGGATGGTACCTCAAGATGTTGAGGATAAGAAAGCTATGATTAGATGCACTTATGCCTCGGTTTTAGGAATCTTGATGTATGCATGATGTGTACAAGACGTCATCTGCCATGCAATGGGCCATACAGTGGGAGTGGTAAGTCACTACCAATGTTGCTATGGAGAAAACACTAGAGTGCAGTTAAAAGCATCTTCAAGTACATAAGAAGAACTCAAGTATATGTCTTGGTTTATGGATATAATGATCCTCAAGAATTGGGGTACATGATGAATCCACATTTCATCATCTTTATTCTATCATTTTGGCACCAAAAACCCTAGCAAATGCCCGTTTATAGCATTAAATAGAGCATCTTAGCATTCATACATGTGCATTCAGATATTGTATAAAAATAGTGTTTTTAAAGCCAAAATTATAGAATAAATAAAGAAAAGAAAAAGAATAAAATATTGTAAATATTTTATGACCAAAAACCCCCGAGACCTAGGCATCTTGATGAATAGGTCGACAAGGAATAAAGTAGGGGGAGATAAGGTCAGAAATACAGATAAAATACCTATATATTCTATTCATTCTTTATTCATTTTGGGACCTATTTTTGGTTCCACTTTTTATACATCAAATGAAGAAACTTTGTACATAAAAGTTGTAGATAATTTAATAAAGAAAAATACAAAATTGATTTCATAGAAAAATAATGTACAGATAAAAAGTTATTGTTTGAATAAGAATCCAATATCCCAACTTCCCAGACCCATATCTCACAACTGACAACTCCAAATGCAGTGTACTCACCTTTAATTGTATATAGAATAAAATAATCTATCCAATGGTGGTGGTTTCGCATTTGGCGGAGCTACGGTTTGAAAGTTGAGTTTTGGACCCCTATTGTACACCTGCACTGAATAAAATATTCAATTTATTCTTATTCATTATTCACTCATTTTTATATTTTTATAATTTTGTAAATATTACTTATAATAATTGTGAATATTAAAATCAGAATAAAAATGAAAATAAAACTAAAAAAAAAATACAAACATATTTGATACATAGGTATTATACCTATAAGTATACCTATACTTTCTATACCTATAATTTATTAAAGATACAAAACGTATCAGAAAAATAAAATAAAAATACAATTAAGTGTATAAAAGTATGTCATAATTTTAGAAAATAAGAAATGAAAGTAATAAAAATAAAATACACAAAACAAAAATAAAATACTAAAATACATAGGTAATATACCTACATAAGAGTAAAAGGTGAATTTATAAAAATATACCTCATAAAATTAATTAAAAATCAAAATAAAATACTACATAAAATTTCAAGCATTTTTCATTTTATAACTTTTATTAAATTCGGCCTTTTTCTAGTTTTTATTGAATTTATAAAACATTTATCCGGGATTTTTCCTGATTGGTCCACGTGGACCAATCAGGTGACGGTCCCAGTTGACCCAGGTCAACTGGTCGTCCTCCCCACCTACCCCTGTCAGACGACCTAGTTTTTTGGCATTTTTGGTGATTTTTTCTAGGTCGAATCTTTCACTATTTCATCTCGATTCCTTCTGTGAACTTCTTCATCGATCATCCCTCTTGCCCGCCAGGTGTTTACATCGGGCCATGGATCACTGAGGCGCTCCAGATCTCTTGGTCTTTGGACCCCTGCAACTCAGGGTCAAATCAAATATAACGAACCCCCATCTTCCCTTTTGAATTTGAACACCTTCGGTCCACCCTTCCTTGCTCTTCTTGTGCTACAAGCACTCGTGGAGGTGACAGCTCTCACACCGTGCGTTCAGCCAGGGCATAGGAAGTCGGAGGCGCTTCCACCACCTCCCGTAAAGTCGCCGGTCGAGGTACCCTTCTTCCTCTGGCTCCGGCCATCGAGGACCATCTCCCTTGCTTTTCTTTGCGTCATTTTATTCCTGTTAGTCTAAGGATCGAAAACCATCAAAAAAATTTGAGTTCTATCGACCATTTCGTCCGATCAAGCACCTTGGCCGGAGCGCACCTCCGGCCGTGCACTCACATCTCGATTCACGCCTCCCCCCGACCATCCAAGGGTCCAGGCAGTTTGCCCTGGACCCTTTGACCATTTTTGCAGGTCAAAGCCGAAGTGGAAACATCTGGAGGCGAGTTTGAAGCTCGCCGGAGCTAACGGAGCCCCCCAGCTCCGCCAACCACCAGCGAGCACCACGGCCACCGCCGTGGCTTTTTGACGCCCCCAGGAGATAGAGGAGGACCATAGGAGGCTCCAGCCCGATTTTGAAGCCCAGAAGCCACCGGAGTCGGCCGGAGGAGCTCGAGGAACCTCGCCCAGTCGGAGCTCCGCCGTGTTCTTCCAACCGCCTTCGCAACCGTCCGATCAAGGGAGCCCCTCCAGATCGCACAGTCACCGTTGGATCGTGCCACGCCTCGATCGTTGATCGTCCCTAGAGATCTAATCCCAGCCGCGGATCCACGAACTGTCATCGGCCGTTCTAAACGCGCCACGTGTCAAGTGGCAACTCCATCGCCGTCGGATCGCGCGTCGAGGGTATTTTGCATCTACACCCTCGCGCCTTTTGTATTTATTATTTAGTATTTAAATTTTCGTCTGTGGTGTAAAAACTTTGGGTTATTTGCATAAAGACCCCCGAGCTTTCCATATTTGCATCCAGGTCCTTTGCCACGTCACCTCACGTGACCTGTACACGTGAGGTGTGGGCATTTTGCACTGGGACCCTCGGTCTTTTGTTGTATTTTGTTTTAATATCAAAACTGTGACATCACGTGTTAACTTTTTGGATATTTTGCAAGTAAGCCCCCAGGGTTTGGAATATTGCATTTTGGTCCCTGCCAGGTGCGTGCGAGTCACGTGCCCTGGTGGGAAAATTACTAGAACACCCAGGCGGGTTTTGTAATTGTATTTTGGTGCTATGAATTGAATATTCAGTTCAAACTTTTGTGGAAATTTGCATGTATGCCCCTGAACATTTGAGAAATTGCATAAATACCCCTGTCAGGCATGTTTATTGATTGGATGCTTGTTGTATTTATTTGAACTATCATTTTAAGTCCAAAAATTCCACAAAAATAGGGTTTAGCTCCTGGACACTTGTTCTTCCATGCTATATTTTTAGTTTTTGATTTTATTTTATTTTTATATTTATTAAAAATCAAAAATATGCTTTTTCTTTACTGTCTAGCTTAGAAAATACCAAAAAATATTAAAACACTTCGAAAAATTCTAAAAAAATTACCTAGTGTCTATTTTATCATATTTTAGTGTCAGTCCAAAAATCATTAAAAATCTCAAAAGAAAAACACTAAAAATTTAAAAAGACTCCAAAACTTCAAAAAAAATCTATAAAATCAAAGAAAAATCTAAAAAATACAAACTAAGTTTTTGTTTGTTCTAGATTTTATCCTTTTTATTTTAAAATTAGTGTGAAAAATTTTGGTTGCTGTTTGCTAATTTTAATTTGCATTTTATTCATAGCCAGCACTTATTTCACTGTTTTACTTTATTTCAGTATTTAAAAACACCAAAAACATCTTGAAAAATCCCCAAAAATCACGAAAACAGTAAAAAATCCTAAAAATATTAAAAACATTTTATTTCTGAATTTTTGGATATTTTTGTGCATTTTTATAAATAGTTTATCTTATCTTTTATTACATTGGTTTTAAATTCCAACATTGAAAAAGAATTAAAAAAAATATAAAATATAAAATATAAAAATCAGAAAATTAAAAACAAAAATAAAAATTAAAAATTAAATAAAAATAAAAAAATTAAAAAGTAAAAACCCACAAAAACTTCATTGTTTGCTTGCTTAGTGTAGACACCACACACACACACATTCACTTGTGCATTAATTTTGAACTACCCTGTTTGCTTCCTGTGTTCGAACTCTCTGCATACTTGTCACTATACACCATTTGTGCAGAGTTAAAAATAAATTTTAACTCCACATTATTTCTAATTTATTGATCTTTAGTGTGGGTTAATTGTTGATTAAATATGAGATTCACTTGTGAGTCGCCACAGCGACGGTCGTCTCCGCCTTGTGTGAGACACCAATTTTGACCACATCGAATTTCATGTTAATCAAATGGCACCGTTGCCGGGGAGCAACAGCGAGTAGCTCATTTTTGTTTGCTTGTGATTGTTGTCCACTATTGCTTTATTTCCCATATCTTACATTTTTGATATATTTTGATTAAGATATTCTGACCACTCTTCTTTGTCTTCTTGCGAGGGACCGCGGAGCAAGGCGGATCGCCTAGGTGACCCGAAGCAACCTTGGGAATCCTTCTAGGTCAAGCCGGCAGGAGAGAGTAGGAGGATTGAGAGGGAGTGATTAGTTTAGCTCTTATTTTATTTTTGTGAGAGAGTGATTCATTAATTTGTAATAATACAGGTACCTGGACACTTGGACTTTTGAGACACTACCGGGCCTAATTTCCGGGTGTTTGTTCACCCGGGGGCTCACCGCGGTTTTTCTCGCGTTTTTATCGCTTGTCATTTTCCGGTTTTGTTTTCCTTTTACCTTTCTTTTGTGGATTGAGCCCTTAGATTATAGGTCCTGCTTGATTCGATTAAGAATAGGTCCAAACACCCTAATTATCTTTGCATGCTCCTATAGTTCGTTGTTGGACTTAGACCAATTAAATAGTTAGCTATTAGCTTTCGATCCACGCGCCGCGAGCTCATTCCCGAACAAGCGCTTTCTCCTAACTCAAATGTGTTGAGCAGAGGAGGGGTGAGCCTAGACCGGACACTCGGATTGAGAGTTAGTGGCTAGCTTGTGGTTCTTCACGCTAGCAGTTGCCTGTTCTAGGACGATTTCCGTTTTTGCATATCGCCATATAGATTAGGTTTATAAATTCTGCTTTGCATCCCGCATGGAGAGAGCTGGGATTCGCTGTAAGTCTTCTTACTTTGCATGCATCATTTAGGCACAAAGGTGAGATTTCCACCTTGGTGTCGACTTGCACGGCTTTTCCGACTCTATTCTCCCTCTGTTTTTGGAACAAAGTAGGATCAAGAAAATACAAAAACCGTTAGGTGCTTGTTTGAATCTACTCAAAAGAAGTGATAACACCAAAAAAATTAAAAAAGGGACTGCTAAGAAAACTTGACCAAAAATAAAATCTGTAATTGGATTCATTGCTTGGGGAGAGTAACACCCTCACTTGTATTCAGGTTGCATGAGAAGGTCTCCTTCCAAGTGAGGTGAGCGCTTCGTAAGGATTAGAGCCAAAAACCCAACTTGTGGCTGCCTTGTGTATCGCCTGGATTTCCAAAGTATTGGCGCTACTATCGTACGTAGTCGAGTAGGGCTTGGTCGCCATTGGTGACTCACTATTGTGTGAGCGCCGACCTTGTCCGAAGTACCGAGCTTAGGCCACGCCTTCACGGGTGTGTCTGTCTCACCAGCTGCGTCCGAGTAGGACCTTGTACGCTCACGGGTGATTCCGTTGTGAGCGAGGTCCGAAGTATCGGTTTCGCCTATCGGCTTCCTCCCTCTATTTCTTTGGCTGAGTAGGGATCCAGGAAGGGTTACAAGGACCTCAAAAAGCGCAAGTTATAGGTTACACAGGAGGAGGACAAGTACGGGGATACTTTCCCGGCAGTACTCTCTCTCCTATAGGCGTAGCGTTCTAAGGACTCGCGAAAAGATAACTTCCTGAATCAAGATAAAATTGACAAGATAAAAAGCCGAACCTTCACGGCTTCACGTGTTGAGTTGGTGAACTCACCCATGCTTTGTGTTTGATTGCTAGATTTGTTTAGGTCAAGATCAAAAACACCGCACAATTGTGCGCAAATTTTGTTGCATTTCATTTCATCTTCTTCTTCTCTTGCATTTTCCCTGCTCTTCCCGAATAATCAAGATGGTGGGACGGAGATCTCTTAGGCCGACCTTGTCGGCACCGCTATCCAGCACTCCTCCTCATTCATCTAGGAATACCTCGGAGAGTCCGCTCTCCGAGCCCGAGTTTACATCCACCCTGTTCCCCCTCGACCACCCTTCCCATTCTCCTTCTCTCAGTCCAATTGTTTCAGAATTCAGTGCATCATAGAGTTCGGCTCATTCGACAGCACCTGAGATGGCCTCTTTTGCTTTTTCAGAAAATCCAGCAATGGGAGACAGAGGCGAGCGCCCAGATGACCATGATCACCCTCCATTCATAATTGATCAGGTGACCATCAACAACTCCTTGTTAGCGTCCCTGGAGACAATGCAGAGACAGATCCGTGACCAGTGAACATTCATGGGTGATCTGATGAGAGAGATAGCACAGATGAGAGAGAACCGACCTGGGGGCGGTGGCGGTGGAGGAGGAGGAGGACCAGATGCAGGAGGAGGCGATCCAGACGCTGAGAGACCGCCACAGACCATCATGAGGGAGTTGCACAACCCAGCTGCATCCCTCACTCACCGTTGGATCAGACTTCCGCCCATTCACGGAGATTTCGAGCTTCGGCCCCACACTATCCAGCTTCTACCAAAGTTCCATGGGTTGCCGACCGAAGAGCCGCACCTCCACCTCCAGGAATTCGAGATGATTTGCAGCACTATCCATGATCGGTTGATGACCGATGACACAATAAAGATGACCGCCTTTCCGTTCTCTTTGGTTGACAGAGCCGCATATTGGCTCAAACACCTTGGGTGATTTGTCGACACATGGGCAGATCTCCGGACCGCATACCTGAAGAAGTACTACCCTCTCGGCCGGACCAACGCAGCTCGAGCCATGATCAGTAACTTCGTCATGATCCCAAATGAACAGTTCCATGAAGCTTGGGATCGATTCAGAGAGCTCATCGACCGGTGTCCACATCATGACATCTCCAAGCCCAATCTCGTGCAGAGTTTCTTCTGTGGGCTGACACCGGAGCTGTAGGGCTAGTGAATGCCTCTTGCGGTGGGTCTTATTTCTCCAAGGGAGAAGACGATGTCTGGGCCATCTACGAAGGCATGGCAGAAAACTCCACAGTGATGGCCCAAGCCCGAGTCTATACACAACAGAAGCCCCCGCAAGGAGCGGGATCATTTCAGAGGATCGCCCGAATCGATGCCGGTCCCAATACAACGTCGGTAGCCGCAGCCCAAGCCGAATCAGCCGCAGCCGACATGGGCATTATTAGTGAGAATTTGGACCGCATGGAGATCCTCGAGAAGAAGCAGAACCAAAGTCTTGCTCAGATGGACCTTCTCACCAAAACCATGAGTGACCTGAAAACTCAAATCCTATGCATTCAGGAGGCACAAGCTCACTCCCAACAGCCTCCTAGGTCACGGGCTGACTCCAGCAGTAGCAGCTCCAACCAACCCTCTACCTCATACCGACAGGTGAATCATATCCAGGCAGAGCCGGTTCCACTGCTACAGTACCATCTAGAGCAACCGCCATCTCAGGAGACGCAGATGGTGGTGTATCAGCCGGAGCAGCCACTGGCAGTTCTTCCTCCACCCTCTTTTGAGCAGGAACCATTGATGGAAGTCAATGGGATTTGGTACGACCGGTACCCTCAGCCCGGGATTCGTCGGGATCACCCCGGATTCCGTTGGGGCAATGGTGGATCCTCATCCTAACAGCAGAACCCTGCCCAAGGACAGCAGAGCAGCCAGCCACAACAACAACACCAGCAGCCCTAGTACGCCCATCAACAGCAATACCAGAGTGGTCCTCATCCCTCCTATCAGGGACAGCAGTGGAGGCAGCGACAGCAGCCTCAACATTCCTATCACCATCCTTCCCCCCAGTATCAGCCACAACAGCAGCAGCAGCCCCATTTCCAGCAGGGACAGCCATCCGATTCTCAGGGTCCTGCCTTCGAGAACCCAGCTCTTGATGATCTTGCCCGCTTGCTATCTGAACAGCGAGCCTCTTTCAGGCAAGAAATGGATGAATTCTGGCAGGAGATGAGGGACATCATAAAAGGCTAGGCCGCCATACTCGCTCAGATTGAACCTAACCCGAACAATCTGAAAAGGAAGTCTGAGCAGGTAGAGTTTACAGAGGATACCTCCCCTAGTGACGATTTGAATGATATGTCTTATTCTTTGAATGATGCTGATTTTGTGACTACTAGGAGCGGTAGGATGCCAGCCGGCGGCGCCTCTTCTGAGCGACAACCAGATGCTGAACCAGGAGCGCCAGAGGAGTAGAGGAGCGGTGCTGATGCCGCCCATGATGATGTTGAAGACGGTGGTGCTGATGCCACCAATGACGGAGATCCAGACGACGGTGCTGATGCCGTCGAGAGACCAGATGCAGACGGTGGTGCTGATGCCACCATTTTGGATGTTGAACCAGAGTGCAGTGCTGATGCCGCCGAGACAGCTGCCGGTGGTGGTACTGAGGCCACCACCTCTACTTTTGTTGAGCCACCAGCTGTGATGTTACCACATTTTGTACCTATGGATTGTGGGAACAAAAACAAAAACAAAAATATGAATAAAGGAAAGGTTTCTATTCAAATTGTGGATCCATATGTAATGCATGATGATGATTGTATGGGTTCTCCTTCGTCACAGGCACAGGGACCTATTCCTAGTCCTTCAACTGTGGAGGCCCCTACCATCCCCTTCCCCGAGGCACTCCGCCGGGCAAAGGGGAATAAAAAAGAAAATCCCAAAAAGGACCAGCAGGTAGAGTTCAGCAATCAGATGATAGACAGATTCCACATTCAGCTGACTCTACAAGAGGCACTTGAGCACATCCCCCTCTTCAAGAAGAACCTGAAAGAGAAAACCACCATCCGCAGGAAGAGGAGGAACCACAGAGATCAAATCCATGTGCTCACTCATTCCACTTGCTGCACCATACAGAACAAGCTGCCAGCCAAGCGACCAGACGCAGGAGCTCCCTATGTCAGATGCGAGATTCAGGAGCAGCAGTTTGATCGTACTCTATTAGACAGCGGCTCTTCAATTAACCTTCTTCCGGCAGCCTTACTCGACCGATTCGAGTTTGGTCCTCTTCTTAGGAGCAGGACAGTCCTTCAGTTTGCTGATAGGTCGACTAAGAGGCCGAAGGGGTTATTGAAAGACGTGGTCGTTACTATTCAAGGCCTGAAATTCCCCGTGGACTTCGTTGTGTTGGACATGGAGATCCCTGAGTCGGTAACCGATGCCCCCATCATTCTCGGACGTCCATTCTTGGCCACAGCCAAGGCAGTGACCGACCATGATAGCGGGAAGGTATGCTTTCGCGTAGAGGGCGAAACCATACAAATAGAGACGATCGAGGAGACCAAAGCCAGAGAGTTGGCATGCTCAGAGCAATCCAGCGAAGCCGATCAGATGACAGAGGAAGAGCTAGACATCCACCAGGTTTGTGATTTCGAAATGACTGATGATGAATCCAACTGGAAAGATCCCGTAGCACCGACCCTCGCCTTGCCTACAGATTCACTATATCTCAAGCTCATGGCAGTCGAGAGCCGGGAGAGCACATCCCTGGATGAGGATATATCTGAAGTTGACAGTGTTGTGCTGAGGAATTTCAATCATGTGCTTCTTCTTCTGATCCCTCAGATTCAGACATTGACTGGGATGACTTTGATGACTATTTACCTTGTCTGATTCCTTCTGAGCCGACAACCATGACAGAGTGCGAGCCAGTGCAGTTTATTGATGATTCAGCAGGCCGCCCGTCGTCAGGAATTCATGCAGAGCGAGAGTTCTCCCATGCAGACCTGGTAGCATTTACACAGACATATCAGAAGCCAGATCTGCCACCTCCCAGTTGTCCAGAACGGAAACCTCTGCCGCAGTCGATGACATACAGATTCCTTGTGGGTGAGCCAGAAATGTACCCAGTCATTATCTCAGCAGATTTGACTGGAGAACAAGAATCTCGTCTGATGGAGGTTCTTGAAAGAAACCGCAAGGCAATCGGTTGGAGTATAGATGATCTCCAGGGGCTGAGCCCAAATCTTTGCTCTCACCACATCTATCTTGAGGATAACGCTAAGCCGTCGCGTGAGTTCCAACGACGGCTGAACGTGAATCTTCGAGACGTAGTCATGAAAGAAATTTCCAAGTGGTGGAGCGCCGATTTTATCTTCCCATCTCCGACTCCAAATGGGTAAGTCCGCTACATGTGGTACCTAAGAAGACGGGTATCACTACAGTTGTCAACGAGTCTGGAGAGGAGATCGCTACCAGAGTACCAACTTCTTGGAGGGTCTGTGTGGACTACAGACGATTAAATGAGGCCACCAAGAAGGATCACTTCCCGCTACCCTTCATTGATCAGATTATCGAGCGGCTAGCCGGGAAGAGTCATTATTGTTTTCTTGATGGGTACTCTGGATACAATCAAGTGGCCATTGCGCCCGAAGACCAGGAGAAAATGACATTCACCTGTCCGTTTGGGACTTATGCTTTCAGACGGATGCCCTTTGGTCTATGTAACGCTCCGGCGACATTCCAAAGGTGCATGTTGTCCATCTTCTCGGACATGGTGGATGACTGTTTAGAGGTCTTCATGGATGACTTCTCGGTCTATGACGACGGGTTCGACGCTTGTCTTGACTGCCTAGACCGTGTGCTCAAGCGCTGCATTGAGGTCAACCTTGTTTTATCCTGGGAGAAGAGTCATTTCATAATGACTCAAGGGACGGTCCTTGGTCATATTGTCTCCAACAGGGGCATGGAGGTCGATCCGGCTAAGGTGGACATCATCAGAAAACTCAATCCGCCGTCCAATTTGCGTCAGTTACGGTCTTTTCTGGGGCATGTCGGTTTCTACCGACGGTTCATTCAGGATTTCAGTCGAATTGCCCGACCGCTTACTGACTTGCTCACCAAAGACGCCGAGTTTATTGTCAATGATAATTGTCTTGAAGCTTTTGAAACTCTCAAGAATATGGTTGTTTCTGCTCCTGTCCTTCAGCCACCTGATTGGTCTCTCCCATTCGAGATCATGACGGATGCTTCAGATTTTGCCGTTGGGGCTGTGCTCGGACAGAGGAGGGATGGACTACCCTTTGCCATTCACTACGCCAGCCAGACTTTGGATGCCGCGCAGCGGAATTACACTGTGACTGAGAAAGAGATGCTAGCCGTAGTCTTCGCTCTTGATAAGTATCGATCTTACATTCTCAGATCTAGAGTAACCATCTACACTGATCACACCGCCATCCGGTACCTAATGTCTAAGAAGGATGCCAAAGCACGTCTCACCAGATGGATCCTTTTACTCCAGGAATTTGATATTGAGATTAAGGACAAGCCTGGAGTCAAGAATGTGGTGGCAGATCATCTCTCCAGATTGGAGAATCTTGAGGAATCTGAGCCCAATGCACCTATTACAGAGACATTTCCAGATGAGGCGATCTTGGCTGTCACCTCACTCCCATGGTATGCTGACATTGTGAACTATCTTGTTGTCAAGACGGTTCCACAAGGTTGGCCTAGGCAGAAACTCGAGACCTTCCTGGCGAAGGCCAAGTTTTACCATTGGGAGGATCCCGTCCTTTATCATGAAGGAGGGGACAGTATCTGGAGGAGGTGCATTCCTCAAGAAGAGCATCATAGCGTCCTCACATACTGCCACAAGCTTGAGGCAGGAGGACATCATTCTGGAAAAAGGACAGCACAGAAGGTGCTTCAATCCGGCCTATGGTGGCCTACTCTCTTCAAGGATCTGATGAGTTCGTGAAGAAGTGTAATGACTGTCAGAAAATGGGGACCTGCGGACAGAGAGACATGATGCCCATGCAACCCATTCACTTATGTGAGGTTTTTGATGCATGGGGGATTGATTTCATGGGCCCATTTCCTAAGAGTCAGGGATTCGAGCATATTTTGCTCGCTGTGGATTATGTCAGCCGATGGGTTGAGGCCATCCCCGCCCGAGCCGCAGATGCTAAAACCGTTTGCAAATTTTTGAGGAAAAATATCATTTCACGGTTCGGGGTACCTAGAGTCTTGATATCAGACGGGGGGTTTCACTTCATCAATGACAAGGTTAGGGCCCTTGCAGACGAGTTCGGTATTGACCATCGGGTTGCCACTCCATATCACCCTCAGACTAATGGTCTTGCCGAAGTATCGAATCGGGAGATAAAGACTATCTTGCAGAAAGTTGTTCGCCCAGACCGAAAGGATTGGTCACAGCTTTTGGACTCGGTCTTATGGGCTTATCGGACTTCTTTCAAGAATCCATTGGGGACGTCTCCCTTTCGTCTCGTCTATGGCAAGCCGTGCCATTTGCCAGTGGAGATCAAGCACAAATCTTTTTGGGCAGTTACTGAGTTGCTTTTAGATCCCGAGAGTATAGGAGACCAGAGAAGAGCTGAATTGGCAGCCCTGGAAGAATTGAGAGATACAGCCTTTTCCAACAGCCTACAGTACAAAGAAAAAGTAAAGACATGGCACGATTCGCATATCAACCATAAACAGTTTGAGCCAGATCAGAGAGTATGGTTGTTTGACTCCAGGCTGAAACTATTCCCAGGGAAGTTGCAGAGCAAGTGGAAAGGTCCGTATGTGGTCAGGAAGGTACATGACAATGGCAGCATCGACATATCCGAACCGTCATCTTCTTCGACCTTCCGCGTCAATGGTTAACGCCTGAAACTATATCTAGATCATGATCCGCCGACCATTGACGTTGCCCCCATTCTTCTGGTATGAGATGTGTCCTCTGACTCTCATTATCTTCATCTCATACATGTTGAGCAATTCCATCTTCCGCTGTACAGATCCATCTGTTCATATCACTCTTTCGTCGGTTGATTTATTTTCTTCTTTTCTTCTTTTCTTCTTTTCCTTTTCTATCTTCTGTATCTATCAAAAAGGTGCCGCCCTTGTAGACAGTTTTCCATACTTAGGACGTACTTTGTCTTAAGTATAGGGGGGTTGGCACCCCAAGTTTCTCTATTCTTTTCGATCCTCTCCATTGTCTCCTCTTCTTGTCTATACTTAGGGATATTTTACCCTAAGTATAGGGGGAGACAACCTGAGTACGATCTGTTCATTCCCACCCTTGACCCTCCCTGCGTTGTGTACAGTCTGCTATACTTAGGATTATTTGATCCTAAGTATAGGGGGGACGGTCAACTTCTCATTCATTGATTCATTCATTTGTTCCTTTATTATTTAGACTTGTCTATACTTAGTACGAGTTATGTCTTCTCTTTTCTCTCCGATCTATGAGGACATAGCTCAAGCTAAGTATAGGGGAGTCGTATATACTGTGTATATACTTTAGCCATAACTCGTACTTTCGTATTTTCCTAATAATATGGCTAATCATTCTTTAAAATTCATTAAAAATCCTTAATAAAAAGATGTGGTTATTCCTCAAATTCTTTTTGTAATTACTGATTAATAAATCAGGTGAAAATGTTTTTGGCAAAATGTTTGAAAAATGGTGTGAAAATCTTTGTGAACATCTATTGAAAACTATTTTGAAAATATTTTGTTACATGTTTTCAACCTGTGTAAAAATGTGTGGTTTGTAAAACTTCTTTTCTTTATGTGAAATAAAATGTTTGAAAAATGATTTGCAAATGGTTTGAAAATGGTTGCAAAAATGATTTAAAAAACCTATATATACTGTTTTGAAAGCCTTTGCAAAAGTGTTTTCAAATGTGTGTAAAATGTTTGTAAAAACTATTTTGGACTATAGTTTTCAAAAATTGTGTGAAAAGCTTGTGTCAAGTAAGTTTGAGGAATATTTACATCACACCAAAATCCACTATATGTATATATGTATAAAATTGATCACTTACCCTTGTAAATTCTTAAAATCCACTTCTTATATATAAGAAGCACTCCCGTGTACATATTTTTCACCTAGTTTTAAGCCAAAACCTTTTTGTTTTAAAAAATTCCAAAAACATTTGCAAAATTAAAATAAAAAAAACATTTGAAAAATCTTTATGAAAAATACAAAAAAATGCATCTGCATATGCATCATCATCATATTTTCAAAAATCCATAAAAAGCTCAAAATCCTTGAAAAATTGCATCACAAAAATACTTTTTGCATTGCATAGCATTCGCATTTTTCGGATTGAGTTTGATAGTTGAACAAGTCTAAGTAAAATCCAGAGATTGGAGCTTGATTGGACCTTATAATCTACCTAATAACAGGAGCCTTATAGGAACTGGGTTTGAGGTACTTCAGGTCTAGTTGACTTAATTCTTTGAGGATCACGAGACTTGGTTCAATGGATTCTTGACTGCCGAAGTAGAGTATTTCGGAGCACACGCACGACTCTTGTTGATAATGACCTAACTTGGACACTTGCACCTTTCACATGGCTCAACTCAGTTGGAGTGGTGAGGGGATTGGATTTGCCGGTATGAGACGCACACAAGTGGAAACATTTGTCCTCCTCTAGGGAGGGAAGTGCACCCCAACCCGTCCAGTGATTAGGAAGTCTAAAGACAGGAGGCTGTGGGTTGCGATAAAGCTTCAAAAGAGGGATAGTCTACCAGCTCAAGAGGAAAAACTCCTTATGTAAATGCTGCTGTATATAGTATTTGAAAAAAAAATGTTCAGGCATGTACAAAAATAAAAAGCCTGCAAGTATGTACAAGGTCAATAAGCAAGCTTGAGTTCCAAAGTCAAATATGTGAGCCTGCAGCAGGATGACTTGACTACACTGGTCTTGCATCCCAGGATAGGTAGCTACACTGGCTACCGTCCATTCTTCTCTTCACCCCCTCCTCTTGAGCTGGTTGCCACTTGAACTTAGAAGGGAATACCCCGCTCCTCGAGGATGGAGTTATTGGATTGGGGAATCATTGGGTTGTCATACTGGAGAAGTCAGTTTCTTTGTCATTCTAGTTGGGGAGAGCCACCAGCACTTACACTGTACAAGTCAGATTCATAGTCGTAAGAGTTTGTGTATGAATTGAGATATTTATGACCTGGCTATTGAGGAGACTTGAACAGAGTTTTGGGATTCTCAAGGGCTGTTGGATTTCAGACACGGTTCTCAATAAGGTTCCGCCCGCACTAAATTTCCAAAGGACCGATTTAAGCTCCAAACTTTGATTTTGTGAAGACAAGTTTAATAATCAAATAAAGTCCAAGTTCTTCTTTTTCTTTTCTTTCTTTTTGCACTTATTGCATAAGTGTTTGCTAGGGACTAGCAAAGGTAAAGTATAGGGGGATGATGAATCCACATTTCATCATCTTTATTCTATCATTTTGGCACCAAAAACCCTAGCAAATGCCTGTTTATAGCATTAAATAGAGCATCTTAGCATTCATGCATGTGCATTCAGATAGTGTATAAAATAGTGTAATTAAAGCCAAAATTATAGAATAAATAAAGAAAAGAAAAAGAATAAAATATTGTAAATATTTTATGACCCAAAACCCCCGAGACCTAGGCATCTTGATGAATAGGTCGACAAGGAATAAAGTAGGGGGAGATAAGGTCAGAAATACAGATAAAATACCTATATATTCTATTCATTCTTTATTCATTTTGGGACCTATTTTTGGTTCCACTTTTTATACATCAAATGAAGAAACTTTGTACATAAAAGTTGTAGATAATTTAATAAAGAAAAATACAAAATTGATTTCATAGAAAAATAATGTACAGATAAAAAGTTATTGTCTGAATAAGAATCCAAAATCCCAACTTCCCAGACCCATATCTCACAACTGACAACTCCAAATGCAGTGTACTCACCTTTAATTGTATATAGAATAAAATAATCTATCCAATGGTGGTGGTTTTGCATTTGGCGGAGCTACGGTTTGAAAGTTGAGTTTTGGACCCCTATTGTACACCTGCACTGAATAAAATATTCAATTTATTCTTTATTCATTATTCACTCATTTTTATATTTTTATAATTTTGTAAATATTACTTATAATAATTGTGAATATTAAAATCAGAATAAAAATGAAAATAAAACTCAAAATAAAATACAAACATATTTGATACATAGGTATTATACCTATAAGTATACCTATACTTTCTATACCTATAATTTATTAAAGATACAAAACGTATCAGAAAAATAAAATAAAAATACAATTAAGTGTATAAAAGTATGTCATAATTTTAGAAAATAAGAAATGAAAGTAATAAAAATAAAATACACAAAACAAAAATAAAATACTAAAATACATAGGTAATATACCTACATAAGAGTAAAAGGTGAACTTATAAAAATATACCTCATAAAATTAACTAAAAATCAAAATAAAATACTACATAAAATTTTAAGCATTTTTCATTTTATAACTTTTATTAAATTCGGCCTTTTTCTAGTTTTTATTGAATTTATAAAACATTTATCCAGGATTTTTCCTGATTGGTCCACGTGGACCAATCAGGTGACGGCCCCAGTTGACCCAGGTCAACTGGTCGTCCTCCCCACCTACCCCTGTCAGACGACCTAGTTTTTTGGCGTTTTTGGCGATTTTTTCTAGGTCGAATCTTTCACTATTTCATCTCGATTCCTTCTGTGAACTTCTTCATCGATCATCCCTCTTGCCCGCCAGGTGTTTACATCGGGCCATGGATCACTGAGGCGCTCCAGATCTCTTGGTCTTTGGACCCCTGCAACTCAGGGTCAAATCAAATATAACGAAGCCCCATCTTCCCTTTTGAATTTGAACACCTTCGGTCCACCCTTCCTTGCTCTTCTTGTGCTCCAAGCACTCGTGGAGGTGACAGCTCTCACACCGTGCGTTCAGCCAGGGCATAGGAAGTCGGAGGCGCTTCCACCACCTCCCGCAAAGTCGCCGGTCGAGGTACCCTTCTTCCTCTGGCTCCGGCCATCGAGGACCATCTCCCTTGCTTTTCTTTACGTCATTTTATTCCTGTTAGTCTAAGGATCGAAAACCATCAAAAAAATTTGAGTTCTATCGACCATTTCGTCCGATCAAGCACCTTGGCCGGAGCGCACCTCCGGCCGTGCACCCACATCTCGATTCGCGCCTCCCCCGACCATCCAAGAGTCCAGGCAGTTTGCCCTGGACCCTTTGACCATTTTTGCAGGTCAAAGCCGAAGTGGAAACATCTGGAGGCGAGTTTTGAAGCTCGCCGGAGCTAACGGAGCCCCCCAGCTCTGCCAACCACCAGCGAGCACCACGGCCACCGCCGTGGCTTTTTGACGCCCCCAGGAGATAGAGGAGGACCAGAGGAGGCTCCAGCCCGATTTTGAAGCCCAGAAGCCACCGGAGTCGGCCGGAGGAGCTCGAGGAACCTCGCCCAGTCGGAGCTCCGCCGTGTTCTTCCAACCGCCTTCGCAACCGTCCGATCAAGGGAGCCCCTCCAGATCGCACAGTCGCCGTTGGATCGCGCCACGCCTCGACCGTTGATCGTCCCTAGAGATCTAATCTCAGCCACGGATCCACGAACCGTCATCGGCCGTTCTAAACGCGCCACGTGTCAAGTGGCAACTCCATCGCCGTCGGATCGCGCGTCGAGGGTATTTTGCATCTACACCCTCACACCTTTTGTATTTATTATTTAGTATTTAAATTTTCGTCTGTAGTGTAAAAACTTTGGGTTATTTGTAAAAAGACCCCCGAGCTTTCCATATTTGCATCCAGGTCCTTTGCCACGTCACCTCACGTGACCTGTACACGTGAGGTGTGGGCATTTTGCACTGGGACCCTCGATCTTTGTTGTATTTTATTTTAATACCAAAACGATGACATCACGTATTAAATTTTTGGATATTTTGCAAGTAAGCCCCCAGGGTTTGGAATATTGCATTTTGGTCCCTGCCAGGTGCGTGCGAGTCACGCGCCCTGGTGGGAAAATTACTAGAACACCCAGGCGGGTTTTGTAATTGTATTTTGGTGCTATGAATTGAATATTCAGTTCAAACTTTTGTGGAAATTTGCATGTATGCCCCTGGACGTTTGAGAAATTGCATAAATACCCCTGCCAGGCCTGTTTATTGATTGGATGCTTGTTGTATTCATTTGAACTATCATTTTAAGTCCAAAAATTCCACAAAAATAGGGTTTAGCTCCTGGACACTTGTTCTTCCACGATATAATTTTAGTTTTTGATTTTATTTTATTTTTATATTTATTAAAAATCAAAAATATGCTTTTTCTTTACTGTCTAGCTTAGAAAATACCAAAAAATAATAAAACACTTCGAAAAATTCTAAAAAATTACTTAATGTCTATTTTATCATATTTTAGTGTCAGTCCAAAAATCATTAAAAATCTCAAAAGAAAAACACTAAAAATTTAAAAAGACTCCAAAACTTCGAAAAAATCTATTAAATCAAAGAAAACTCTAAAAAAATACAAACTAAGTTTCTATTTATTCTAGATTTTATCCTATTTATTTTAAAATTAGTGTGAAAAATTTTGGTTGCTGTTTGCTAATTCTAATTTGCATTTTATTCATAGCCAGCACTTATTTCACCGTTTTACTTTATTTCAGTATTTAAAAACACCAAAAACATCTTGAAAAATCCCCAAAAATCACGAAAACAGTAAAAAATCCTAAAAATATTAAAAACATTTTATTTCTGAATTTTTGGATATTTTTGTGCATTTTTATAAATAGTTTATCTTATCTTTTGTTACATTGGTTTTAAATTCCAACATTGAAAAAGAATTAAAAAAAATATAAAATATAAAATATAAAAATCAGAAAATTAAAAACTAAAATACAAAATTAAAAATTAAATAAAAATTAAAAAAATTAAAAATTAAAAACCCACAAAAACTTCATTGTTTGCTTGCTTAGTGTAGACACCACACACACACATACTCACTTGTGCATTAATTTTGAACTACCCTGTTTGCTTCCTGTGTTCGAACTCTCTGCATACTTGTCACTATACACCATTTGTGCAGAGTTAAAAATAAATTTTAACTCCACATTATTTCTAATTTATTGATCTTTAGTGTGGGTTAATCGTTGATTAAATACGAGATTCACTTGTGAGTCTCCACAGCGACGGTCGTCTCTGCCTTGTGTGAGACACCAATTTTGACCACATCGAATTTCGTGTTAATCAGTACACAAATTCAAACTTCTGACCTTAGGGTTCATATTCCTATTAGACGATAGTGCCATGACCTAAGTGTAGAAAAAGCATGACACCGAGAATGTTTCGACAATGTTGAGTATTGTGTGTTGTTTACCCGAGTTATGCAAGTTTATAAATTTTTTTTGACATAGTATATGGTGAAAGAGTGTATAATCTATTAGCCAAACTATTTGTCTACATAGTCAAATGATTAGCAAATAAGTTTAGGTTTAAGAGTTGTACATTAATAAATTTTACATCTAGTGGGAGACTGCTGGACTTGTAAGCCATCGGTGACCTATTAATGCAATAAATTTATTGTATTAACATTAAAATTATGCTTACACTTAATGAAAGGTTAATTAGTACAATTAGGATTATGTACCATGTCCATCTCGATACCGTGCAGTTGTTGATTTAAAGTAGATCGTAGAGGTTGATGCATGGTTGTAAATATATATAATTATATTAAGGACACAACTAGCATCTTCAAGTGATATTCAACACCGATTTATAGTTTGAGAAAGATATAATAATATTTATCTAAAAATAGATTTCCGATGTACCTCATGATGCATGACCTCTGCATAAGAATAAAGATTTAGAGGTATCAGAATATGCAAGTTAAAATATTGATCAAAAGTCAACATGCCGACCAAAATATAAAATTTTGACCAAAAGTCAAAATGTTGACTTTAGATCAAAGTGTTGACTTGATGAGGTCGAGATAACCTAAGACTTGAATTATGATTGTCATGAACATGCATACATCCTTTCACCAGAGATAGGTATACATCTATATGTCGAAGTATGCACTTTCGATATACCACTATGTTGTGACCTAGCCAATGTCTATATACCAACGAGTTGGTGTGCATATAAGAACATATGAGGCATATGATCTCTTGAAGGAATCATACATGCTCATACTTGATGAACTGGGAGATGAAGTTTACTCATGAGATATTTGATTAAATAGATATACATACATTATCGTCTTGTTTATGAAACAAGATATGAATTCAGAAATATTAATATATGCTTTTGGAAAAAAATGATTGATATTATCCCCCCAATAATCGATTTAGAAATCCATTGATATATCCGGGAAGGAGCCAGTCAAATGAGGGTTTGAACTTCAAGCTTGTCAAAGTCTTTTATTATGTAGGATGCCTGAGTATCGAGAATATTCTAGGTAGATGTGTTCATAATAGATTATACACCGTGATACTTCCATTCAGAGGGAGTAGTGAAATCAAATGGATTTTAGTGACTTCATTTTGTGGCTAATTGAGTGAGAATTAATTGGATTAATTTGTGTTCCACTGAACCCACTTCTGGCGTTCAAGTCTAGAATCCAAATGTTAGAAATGGAAAATGGAACCCATTTCCCTAATACATTTTTGAGTACCAAATGGTTTAGACAAACGATGAGAAAGGGAAATGGAATCCATTTCTATAACCCATTTCTGAGATCCAAATAGTGTAGAGAAATATAATGGGAAGTGGATTCTGATAGTCGAAAAGTATCCGACTATAAAGGCCTAAAGTGGTGTTAACCTTAAAAATGGATGGATATCCAGAATTCAAGTCAATATCCCCAAGTATCCATGATTGTTGCTCACAAGTCCTAAATGGATTAGGACTTGTATATTAAGATATCAAAACCAAGATAATAAATGCTATCCAGTTAGGATAGATACTTGAAAATTATCCGACTATAAAGGTCTAAAGTATTTTTAACCTTTAAAATGGATGGATATCCAGTTTTCAAGTCAATATCTCCAAGAATCCATGATTGTTGCTCACAAGTCCTAATTGGATTAGGACTTGTATATTAAGATATCAAAACCAAGATAATAAATGCTATTATCTTGGATATGAAAATATGTGATATGATTCACATATTGGCTATTAATATGAAAATATATTCACAATAATTAATATTTTAGATGAATATGATTCAAATACATATATTCAAGACATATGTGAATATGATTCGCATGATTAAAAGCAAGTTGGATTTATATGTAAATTTGGACTAATGAATTGAATTCATTTGTTGGGAGGATGTTTTAATAAATCTTATAATATTGTCATTTGTAATTTAATTAATCAAGAGATAATTAATTTAAATGTCAAGTCCTTAATGAAATTGAAATAAGTGAGAAAGATCAATGTGGACACCCACCATGCTTGCCATGTAGATGTTGGAAGCTAACTGGTTAGCCTCTTTCATTCTTGAATTATGACTTTCTTATTTGGTTTTATTTTTAGATGATAATGTCGGTTAGTTGGTTGTCAACTTGAAGGATTAAGAATCCATCACAACCATCCAAAGTGAGACCAAGGGGGCACATTAGCGGACCTCCCCATGGAGAATAGACTCTCCATGGATGTCCACCCTTGTATTTAAAGAGGGGCTTGGCCCCTCTTTCCCTACTCCTTCATTCATTCAATTTCCAAGAGTGCCTCACCTATCTTTAATAGAAATAAGAAGAGAAGACTCTTTTTTGGCCGTCCCCATCCTCCCCATACCCAAACCCTAGACATCC
Organism: Ottelia alismoides; assembly: GCA_037367405.1. Taxonomy (NCBI): domain Eukaryota; kingdom Viridiplantae; phylum Streptophyta; class Magnoliopsida; order Alismatales; family Hydrocharitaceae; genus Ottelia; species Ottelia alismoides. Next base: position 1,390,169 of record JAZKJV010001118.1, on the reverse strand, counting down.
ACCCTTTTTTCCTTCTTCCTCCACTATGTTGGCATGGCCAATCATGAGAGGAATCACTTTCTTATTTGCGCTTTGAGTACATTTAGAAAGTACTTGGTTTCATGCGATGAAATCAGGAGGTAGAGATCATCTAGATCTCTATTTGCATGGACAACTTGGTGCAGAAGATCTTTCAAGTTTGTGGGAAGCATCACGAGTCATCATCGTGCCCACGAAGAAAGTATCGTTGGTTAGATTTGATTCAGGAGGTCTCTTCTTTTAGAGATTTACGCTTCAAAAGGTATTCCTAAAGCTCTTGTGATTATGGAAACGATTTGAAAATTATTTATGTTGCAAATCATGGAAGCATGCACAAATACAATCAATCATGCAAGCAAGAGTTCACATGGATTTACAAGATTCATAACTGGGCTATGTCCTTGGGCGGCGACGATCAATTTTCTTTATGTGGAGAAAGAAGAATACAGAGGATACATAGAGCCCCAACCTTAGGGAGTTTATATATTACTCTCATACAAAATGGATACCAACCTCTTACAGATCTAAATACCCATATAAGTTAAAAATTGGAGACGTTGATCACTCAAACCCCTCCCCACCAAGCTAGTTGACATTCATTTTTTTGTTATGCATTGCTTCGGTGTTCATATGATGATCACCTTTCTCTACGAAATGTGTTTTGTACTTTTCCATGTTTCAATGATGTGCGAGGTTAGCCCTCCATTCACAGGCAACTGGGATTGCTTTCATCTTCAATGGTTAGATTGATTGCAGCTAGAGATCAGATGGTGCTCGTGAATTGGACACCGTCCTTCTCATCCATGGTATCTCAGGCAGATGGCCAATGGACTATGTCTCTTTCAACTCTGGCGAGGTATGGTCTTGGGGATGTTGCTTCTGAGTTCGTTTTGCACCAATCCTACTGTCGATGCAATGTCCGATGATGGTTGAGCCACAAGAATATTCGCAGTCATTGTGTTTCTGCAACAAGTTGTTGGTGGTGGTCTGTCCTAAATTTTCTTTCCAATTACCCTCGTGTCGTAAAGTTAACATCAGTTAGGGAGGTAGATGGACTACAACTAATCAAAAGGGCAAAAGTGATAACAATCCAAGAAGGTAAAGTCAAGGGGCACACCTGATATTCCAAAAAAAGATGATGTACTGATACAAGTTAAGAGAAACACAAGTGTAAAACCCATATTTATTTGTATTAACAGATAAGTTTCACATTCACACATGTATTTATAAGTGGATGTATTTGTAGCCTATTATTAACCATAAATAAAAACAATGTCAATATTTTTCTGTTAAGTAATTTTTATACTTTCAATGAGACAAAAATTGACGAGATCCGAACTGAGTCCGCAGATATAAATCTCGAGAAGGGCGCCATAAAATATTAATTTAGATATTTCACATAATACCAATCTTAAGATTTGCATCCAGTAAAATAATCTGAGAAGCTGCTATAATATCTGAACTTGTATATATCCATCTCTGTCCCTATCAAAAGATTGATATTCCACGTATATTGTACATACGGAAGTAGAGAAAGTTGCCTTCAATTATTCACATGCAAAGCATGCAAAATACTTGGTCAATAGGAATAAATAGGGATGAGATCGGATACGGATCGAATATGTCTATTTCTATATTCATATTCACTTCATCTCTATCGAATACAAATTCGGATATGGATATGATATGCATTAAAGAAATCATATTTTAAAAATACAGATAAGAATATGAATCAGATATTTATTTAATCCGAATACGAATCAAATAAAGAGCGGAACCGAATAAATAACTAATCTAAGTACGAATCAAATAAAGAGGGAAAATCCAAATATGGATCCAATAAACATAGAATGTGAATATGGATAGAATAAAGACTACATACGAATACGGATTAAATTTTATCAAAGTTCATAATGATTTTTAAAAATGGTAATGAAAAATAAGTTGAATCATGGCAACATGGAGCATCAAGGAGGCATGCGATCTTGACCGGAAGCAAAAAAAGGGGACAAAGTTTCGTAACTTTTGTTCGTACCCATCACCAAACGGAAGTTTATTAATATAATTAATATATTGTATTTTATAATGTATAATACTAATCTAATAAGATATGATTGTAGCTTATATTATATTTATATAAAACAATATTATTGTATTCGGATATCCGCATACGGATATTCAAGCAATTACCATATCCGTATCCATATCCGGAAAAATTTTAAAACCCATATCCATATTCAATCCATATTCTATTAATATCGTATACGGATATTCCTATCCGATAATTTTTCAAATACAATAAACGGATATTTGGATATATCTGAATATGTTTTCATCCCTAATTTTTACACCATGCCCCCTAAATCATGGCAACTTATCCCATAAACATTAACGTTGTAATCTGTGTGATTATATCACGATCACGTAATCTCATTCTATTTTACACTTGTCCCTGTCCACGATTTGTGGCGCAAGAGTCTGTAAGATTACTGGAACTGTGTAATTGACATGGGTTGTGGTGTAATCATCAGAAGTATAATAAAAATATTTAGATGATCCGTGAAAGGAGGAAGTGTTGGCTACATACTTATACTTTTATCGAGGTTCGGTTGTTGGTAATATGCGGTTTAGATCAAGGTTTTAAAAATCGGATCGGACATCCCGAGTCGTCGGTCTAAATCGGTCGGACTTGTGATGACATCAGCATGACATCATCATTCCTATCGACTTGAAAAAAATCGGACCGGGCTTAATTTACTGGTCAGACTGGTCGAACCGGTTTTTTGAACCAAAAAATCGGATGCATATATGTAAGTATTTATATATCAATGAAAAAATCGTTACAAATTTCAAATCTTTAGACAGAATAACATGTTTGCCTATTTCGAGTAAACCTCTAGAAAGTTAGTCGCATTTTCTAGAATTATATATGAATATAATATTGTCATCATTTATATATAGTTGTTTCAAGAAAATTACTCTAAAAAGTATTGGCACAACGTATATTCCAAAAAAGAGGGGGCATACCTTATATCGAAGAAGTTAAGAAGGACATACATGATAAAAACCACATTATTTCATTATTTAAACCCTATTTTTTGAAAACTGGGCCAATCCGGGTCAATCCGATCTGACCATTGGTAGGACCTGATTTTTTATTTTTTATTTTTTTGAAACTATCTACAAAGAACCGGCCGAACCGACTGAGTCGGGGCCAGTTCCCGATCCAACCGACCGATCCGGTCCGATTTTTAAACCCTGGTTTAAATTGTCTAGTCTTCGGGAACAACTATAAATGCAACAAGCAATATGTTTATCTGTTAAAACGGACGTACAACATTTCCAGATGCACCGTGAAGATTAGGGGTGTTCAAAATTTTCCAGGTCAACAGGTACCCGGCTTGACCCGCTTATTTTGACCCTAAACACGGTACCCATTTAAAATTGATGGGTCGGGTACCCGCAATATCACGACCCATCCAAAAAACCCATTTGAATTAACGGGTACCCGCGGGTACCCTGTTAGAAGCTTCTACTACATAATTTATTTTAAACAACGCAAATGATTTGGTACAAATACTGTTATATAAACATTATTCTTATCTCTTTCAAAACTAATATATGCAAATACATATATTAGTAAATATGAAAAATAAATTACCGAATCAATAAAAAAATATGGATATGAAATAGATACAAATCGATACAAAAATAATAGAAATTACTATAATATAACTTGATTAATTTTACATGCATTTGATAGCTTTCATATGACATGTCCGTACATGTATCCATTTTGAATGGTGTAAATCCGTCCAAAGAAAATCATAACTCAATTTTTTGATCAAATTTCGGTATCGTCAAAATATCAATTTCGTCGATGTATCAAAAATGCTACTAAAATGATGTATTTTGCCTCATGCCTTTTTCGATGAACATCGTTGATTTGGTGTCGGATTCGGCAAAATATTGACTATATTTCTTTTATGGACATTGTTCATATGTTGTAAACCCAACATATAAGAAGGCATGTATAAAAATGACATCATATGTAAAATAGTATGCAAGTCAAAATAGGTGACGAGGGTATTATTATTCTAAAATCACGAGCACTTGGGCAAATTCCGCAGGAGGCAGATCCAAGCTCCCCCTCTCCGTTCTCGATGAGGAACACCATGTCCGACCCCCATGTTAGATGCATGTCAAGGTGGCAGCGCATCATCACCCAAGCCCGGTACCCGCGGGTGTGTGATTGGGTCGAATCGGTCCCATGGCCTCTTCTCCTCTCATTTTGGGATTTTTCATATAAAAATCTCTCGTGTTTGCGGTTGTGCTTGTGCTTCTTGTGCCATTTAATTTTCTTGTTAATCATTCAAGATATTTAATTCGATCCATGCTTCCACAATATTTATGGAATTGCTTGTTCCCAACATAGATTACTCTTTAAACAATAGAAAATGTCACGTAACCGATACAGACATATATCAACTTGATTTCTTTATTAATAATTCAAGATCAAGTTGAGTGAATAAAACATATCATAAGCATCGAATCAAAAGGTTTGAATCATGCATTTTTTCTTCTAGATGTGATATGATATTAAGTAGTTGTTTTGAAGACAACATTGTTTTTACAGGTTCCACGCCTTCCAGCCTGTAACGAAGAGATGGATTGCAATGACCGCGATGAAAGAACACAATCGTAGTGTTGTTGAGATTGACGACCAAAAAAGCATGTATGTATCTTATATAAGCCCGGGTACCCGTGGGTTTATCAAATACATATGTAATTGCACATACTAAAGGTAGTACGTCCACGGGTACCCGCGGGTACCAATTACCCGTTGATATTAACTAGGTACCCGTTATGATCGGGTACCCGTTGGAATGAGACGGGTCGACTCATGAAACGACAGGTCGGGACGGACTAGAATCAAATGGATCAGGTACCCGCCTCATGAACACCCATAATAAAGATTAAAGTAATATATTTCAATTTATATCGAATCTAAAACGGAGATAGGTATGGAATGCCGAATAAACAGAACAGATACGGCGATAGCCACCTTCCAATTTGGAATGTCCACAGCCTTATCCTTCACACAGTTGGCATCGAATTAACTTTCGACCATAGATAGAGATAAAAACGGGCTCGTTGTGCCGCGTCCTCGTGACGTGTAATCCTCAATGCCATTCAACGTCTCCGGAAGGAAGGACGTCAATTTACAGGAAGAAATGATATATTTCCAAAGAAACGGGAGAGAAAGAAAACACATTCTCCAAATAGGATTGGGATCCATCCTCCCCCCTTTCCTTCTTCTCCTCCTCCATTCCACGAGGAAGCCATGACATTCTGCAACTTCCACAAATCCTGCATGTTCTTCCATTCCACCCCCGCTCTATAAATACACGCCACCCGACCTCCACGCTTTCCGCACTTCCTCCTCCTCCTTCCCGTTCCTCTAACCAAAACCCAATCGTTACGCAAACCCTCTTCCCGATTCCCCTCCTCCTTCCACTCTTTGGATTTGCAGGTCCCTTTTCTTTCTTCGGTCCGGCGGTTGTTTCTTTGGTGGAAACCATGAACGCCCTTGCCGCCACCAGCAGGAACTTCCGCAACGCTGCGCGCATCCTGGGGCTCGATTCGAAGCTCGAGAGGAGCCTTTTGATCCCCTTTAGAGAAATCAAGGTGTAGCTCTGGATCTTGTTGTGTGGTGTTTTTGTTCTTGTGGGTTCGTTTTCGTGGAGCTGATGCGTTGTTGGTGGTGGTGTTGTGTGGATGTTAAAGGTGGAGTGTACGATCCCAAAGGATGACGGGACGTTGGTTTCGTACGTTGGGTTCCGCGTGCAGCATGATAATGCTCGTGGGCCGATGAAAGGAGGGATCCGCTATCACCCTGAGGTGAGCTTTTAACGAATCTCTCATTTTTTGCCAGCCCGTCTTCATCTAATTTGTATGGATTGCTCTAAAGTCCAATTTTTTAATTTCCCGTTGGTATATTCATTGTTATATAGCTCATGTTTTATTTGGCAGAACGAGTCCAAACATAGAGGGATTTAGTCATCTAATGTAACATAGCCATGTGAATACCTATTTCTGACTGTTCAGATTAAATTTTCATAGGTTGATCATCAGTTAGCACATATCTGGGGATAATGAAACATTTTGTTATGTTTCATATTTCTGAGGCTGCTGACGCTGTACGAAATTGTGCACAAGTTTTTTCTGATATTTTGTTTGTTTCCTTCAATATAGTCGCATCCCTCTGCTTTCTATTTAAATATCCTTTGTTAGATTTTGTTTGCTGAAACCTGTCCATTGTCATTTATTTTATTAAATGAGTTATTTTTGTCATTTGTTTGCATTTTGAAAAAGTTTCATCTCTAAGACGGCCTTTTGTTGTCTGACTGCGCATATGCCTTAATAAACAATGAGTTTTGGTTCTGCACAGCTCTGTAGGCGTCCATGAGGATTTGTTTGCACATTCTTTATGGCACATGCTAAGATGCTTACCTTCATAGGTCACATTTGATGCAATTTCAGTCAGGAAAAGTTTGACTCCAAGTTTCATTCTAATTTTGAAAGTTTTTCAGAGCAGTTTTATAATTTGATTGATCAATCTTGTCATGTTTATGATGTGCGCTCGACGTTCAAATCATGATCTAAAAATAAAACGGCGCATAAGATATTGAACTTCATTTTTATAGCATAGCTACCTTAGAAATATAAAATATGAAATGTAGAATCAAAGACAAGAATAAAAGTTGATTTTGCGTGAATCTCTACTTCCTAATGAGTGAGCAGGATGGAACCATGAGAGGAAGTACCAAGGGCTAGGTTTGTATTGTATTTTTCTTAACAAGTACATAGTTTAGGAGCTTTATATATAGCCCCACTAACTCATCCATGGGGGAATAAACAACTCCCACAATTTGCCCAATGATACATCTCTCAAGAGCTACTATCTGTAACATGCTAAAAAATCTGCAGAAAGGACTTCATCATTAGATGATCACTTACGGGCGGGCGTCTCAACGACGTCCGACCCTCTTTCTCTTCAAAAAAATTGTTTTGGTGCATCACCATCCTTGAGTTTTGTAAACCGGCTCTATGCCTCTATTAAAACTACAGCTTCTTAAATCCCTATATATGTTCTTAATTTATGTTTCTTTCTTTTACAATTGGAAATTTTCCTTGATTTGTTGTTTTTCCTAAAAATTATGAGTTGGGACTTTCTTTGCCTTGATGTTTTCCTTTTCTTAAAGGACAGATTTCCTCAAGCCTTGTCAAATTTGAAACTTTGCTTTCCTCTGTCTACATTCAAGATTGATATTCAGATTTAAATAGGAAGGAATGCCATTTTGCTATTCATGGTAATTCTTTAGCTGATTCTTTTTGTCAATTAGGTTGACCCCGACGAGGTGAATGCTCTTGCTCAACTCATGACTTGGAAGACTGCTGTTGCAGATATACCATATGGTGGAGCGAAGGGTGGCATTGGATGCTCTCCTGTGGAACTGAGTATTAGTGAATTGGAACGTTTGACTCGTGTGTTTACTCAGAAAATTCACGACCTAATTGGAATACATACCGATGTCCCAGCTCCTGATATGGGTACCAATGCACAAGTATGTTCTGGTTTTATGCTTTTTTAGCGATGGCCATTGTTACTTCCCACTCCCATGAAATCATTAGATGTTTAAAACTTTATATATTTACAGACAATGGCTTGGATTTTAGACGAGTACTCCAAATTTCATGGTCACTCACCTGCCGTTGTTACAGGAAAACCAATTGTAAGTATATTGCATAAGTTCTTATACCCAAGTTGATTGTCATGAAAATCTCATACAGAATGTTTTATCATTGGACATAGGATCTTGGTGGATCCTTAGGGCGAGAAGCAGCTACTGGACGAGGTGTTGTTTTTGCAACAGAGGCTCTATTGGCTGAACATGGGAAGGTCATATCAGGGATGACCTTTGTTATCCAGGTAAATCATTTTCTTATAATAAATTGTTGTTCTTTCACTCCATGATGATAGTGATTAACGTTTGCATTAATGTCTAGGGATTTGGAAATGTGGGCTCATGGGCAGCACAACTAATTCACGAGAGAGGTGGCAAAGTTATAGCATTGAGTGATATAACTGGTGCTATTAGAAACCCAAGTGGAATAGATATTCCAGCTCTGCTTAAGCATAAGTCACAAGGTGGCACCCTGTTAGATTTTGAGGGCACAGATGCCATGGATGCAAATGAGTTGCTTGTCCATGAATGTGATGTCCTCATTCCTTGTGCTCTTGGTGGAGTTCTCAACAGGTTTTTCTCTATATGTTTTGACTGAGACTATTCTTTTATATATTTCTCTTAGCCTTTCTGTAGTAGGATTTCAAGCCTTGAATATTCTATTGTTTTTTTTCTCTTTTTTTTTGCAGAAACTACCTCTGTTTCAATTTGTTATTTGAGATCCATTTTCAATTTTTGGATTCCATTTCCTTGTGCTGTTTTGAGTTGATCTACAGTTTACATCTAAAGCATCTGTAGTTTTTCTCTGCTGAATGCCTCTGTCTTCGTCATTTCAGGGAGAATGCTGCTGAGGTCAAGGCTAAATATGTAATTGAAGCTGCTAATCATCCAACAGATCCGGAGGCTGATGAGGTTTTTTATTTTAACTTTCTTATTAAGAAGCTAAATTGCTATTGGCACCTACAGTAGATTAAATAAAACTTTAGACCCAAAACATTCCCTTAAACTCAATTAACCACTTTCTCTAAAACCTTTCATTTTTTTAAAAAACTGGAAAAGATGAATATTTGGATATGTAAAGTTGATGTATGTTTTTCTATCAAGTTTGAATATTGTTTTCTGTTCTAAAAAAAGGATGCTTGCGAAAAAGCATCATTTTTATATCATGCCTAATTGCCTATAGTAAAACTATGGAAGTTTTTTGAAACATCTAATTATATAGATGATGTTAACTATTTCATTGGAAGTATAATGTCTAGATCAAAATTGGGATGTGTAGTCAACTTATTTTTTGGCGAGAAAGAAATCAACAGCGGGGTAAATAGAATGTTTCGGTGAAGAAACATCTGCTTAAGAATAAACATACTACCTTCTGACATCGTACTTCTTGTTTTCTTTGGGTTAGATTTTGTCAAAAAAAGGAGTGACCATCTTACCTGACATCTATGCAAATGCTGGAGGTGTAACTGTGAGCTACTTTGAATGGGTTCAGGTGAGACATAACTAGTCCATAAACACATTGAAAACCAATAATTGTTTACATTCTGATGTTTTCTTCATGAACATTCAGAACATCCAAGGATTCATGTGGGATGAGGAAAAGGTAAACATGGAGCTTCATAGATACATGCGGAATGCCTTCAAGAACATCAAAGAAATGTGCAAAACTCATGAGTGCGATCTTCGGATGGGTGCATTCACATTAGGAGTCAACCGTGTCGCACGAGCGACCTTGCTGCGTGGTTGGGAAGCATAGAATGACGGAGGATATTTTTTCCCTTGCCATACATTAGATGGTTCTCATTCATAAATCAAATCGGTCTTAGCATCCAAACTATCTGTTTTTTGCTTTTACTTTCGTTTTGATTCCTTAAATTTCCATTACAAAATTTATGCTTGTAGCTTGTCATTTTTCATATTGTAAATCTATATAAGCTCTCATGTAGGAACTCATTTTTCAGAAATGAAAGATTATTGGATTTGATGATTTTTATTTCTTCACTTTTCATAGTTCTCCAGAGTTAGACTGTACTTTGTGTTAAGATTCGCACTCACTTGTTAGTGATTGTAATGTTGCACAGAGAGAAAACCTAAAGGCTGTATTTTGAATTTATTTCCTTTTTTCTGTTCTCCTGTAAATGCCTATGTAGCACATATAAACAAGGTTCTTGGACACAAGCTCTTACATTTAACATGATGAAGACAGGAGGAAGGAACCTTAGACTTAGTAGACTTTAGAAGCATCAGCAGAAGGATAGATAATAGGACAAGGGGATGGGGAAAATGTAATTTGCATGACATTTTATACCAATAGTTTTTGCTATTTTTTGATCAGTGCCACATAAACTCTCTCTGATACTTCGCAAATGCGATTCTTCTTTGTATGGCGATATATCCACAACAGCATCTTGATCTCTATTATAAACATTTACATGTGTATAGTCAACCATATACAATAATAATTTTTACCTACTCAAAAGCCCTTGTAGTCTAGATTGTCCCTCCAAAGCTCAAGCATCTTGATCAATCCCATGATGCATATGGTAAAAGCGTGTTTTTAACGCAAGTGAATGTTGTTACAAACAGTCAATGGCAATGATGGGGGGGTTTGTTGTCGGGAAAGGTGGCCGAGGGGCGAGAGAGGGCCACCATTCGTGAGGGTGTTTTGGCGATTTATGAGTTGATGGAGGATGTTGGCTACGTCCTCATGTGTCGCAACCATTAGAGGAGCTTCTTGGGGCTATCGTTTAGGCTCGAGTGATCACCAATTGAAGGAGTTCCCTTCTCCAATGTGTTGTGTTTTCTATGTGGTCACCTTGGTCGTATTCAACATGAATGTTAGTTGTAGTAGAACTAGAGCAAGAAGGCTATGACATCGAAGCATGTGTCTTCTGATTCAGTGTTTAAGAACCTATTGAAGAGCCTCTTGATGTGAGGCATGACATCTCTCATCATGGAAATATGGAAAATACGAATCAAATTCGACAAATAATAAACTCATCATATGAGTGATATTACAATTATAGAAAAATAAAATTGGTTATTATATGAAACCACGTGGATACGGAAACTATTTTACACTATTTCATGAACCACATTAGATAGGAATATATAACTTTGATGCTTATAGTCTTTAAAGGAAGAGACTTCCTGATTCAAGTCCAATCCGACGAGGATTGCATTTACGGGCATGATGATGTTTTGCAATCCTCCTGTAAATTTGAGAGACGATTCTCTCCACCAATTATCCGCGCTAAAAGTGATCTACATATATCATCTTCTCATGATTTCATCTCACAAAATCAACTTCTTCATGTTCAGTATGAAGCATGGAGTAGAAGGTGGATCCTCTCGTAGTTGGATGTTTTGTTCTCTCTATAATTTTCTCCTCTGTTTATATTCAATTTATACTACGACTTAAACTTTATAATTGTGGAGTTATTTATTTAGATAATTATTACCAATTATCTTGGGATAATTATAAAATCATCCTACCAATTAATCAATCTAATTTATTTTAATCTACATTTATTTAATGAAGAATGTGAATAAAATCTACTTAACATTGATTGATAATTTGAATCATTTAAATAAATGTTAAAATAAATAAGCACATGAATCTATGCATAATGGATTAGATATAAAGTCACTTTTTATCCTTTTCTTGGATTTTGTGATCTTTTGGCTTTCTCTTTTTAATGTATTAGTTGAACAATATAACAAAGAAAAGAAATGGATAACTAAGATAAACAGAGTTAAATAAGTAAAATAATAATTCTAAGTCAGATCAATTCCACATATACAATTAGGTCCTAAAATATAAGTTTCATATATGAACTTCATTCCTTTAAGTTTGATCTTATTTTGTAGATAATTTAATGTATGTTAATTCAAAGGTGAATAGAGTTTTATATGAGACTGTGTGATGAAGATATCCATCTTTTAGATTTCAATCTTCTCAAATTAGGATTTAGATTCTTTTACAATATTTAAATGTTAGTATTTTTTATATTTTTCATTTATTAAGGTTAATATCATGCATAAGAATAAGTTAAAAAAAGTTTTGGTTGAATTCCTAACAAATTACAAAACTTATCAATCGACACTTATAAGGAACTTAAACTCTGTGATTCTTAGACTCTATATGTATAATATAGGTAATGTGTATACCATTTATGTGTTGATTACAACTATTGGCGTACAATTGGTGTAATGCCCAAGGTCCAAGTATGCAAGGCTCGACTGATCCTCAACTATAGGTCCAAAGCTTGTCTCCTCTCAATCCACCGTCTCCTTAGTTGTTAGACTCAAAAGGGTGTGATCGTAAAAGGTCAAGTATGGTATGCATTTTTCTCTCCTCTCATTGGACAAGGGATTAGTCAATTAAGGCACATACACACACATCCGTTTTTTATTGTGAAATCAACATGTCTATCGAGTATTTTAGATTGTATGCACTTTTTTCTGGGAATACACTAGGGTGCACCTTGTGCAAGCACATTGTACACTTCTACAGCTAGACTTTTAGCATTTACTATGCAGATCCCCTTTTCTTTTATTCTTGCACGGTCCTATTTGGTGGAATTAGCGAAAAATTGGAAAGAGATGATATTATGGCTTATTTTCCTTTGTCCCAAGTGGATACTCAAAAGGTTGGAAGCAGTTCGTGCCACGACTATTTGCAACATATTTTTGGTGGATCTTTTTTTGGCAAATTTTGAGCTTTTTATGGGATGTAGTTTTCTATTTTCTTCATTGGCTAGCTCTTCATTTCTTACCTAGTTGGTTTGCATTGGTTCGTATTTTTAATAAGCCCATAAACACATACATGCCACCTAGGATAATTCAAGATAGTCCACAAATCATGGGCATGCATATTTTTTATGATAAAAAAAGTTTTATTTTTAGTTTGAAGTTATGCCAAAATCAAGAATTCTAAAAGTCCAAGAAGAAGCTCAAGCTTATGTAGCTCAAGCCTCAAGGAAGAAGAAGAAAGGCTTGAAAGAGTTCAAGAATAAGTCAAGCTCTAGCTGAAGTCAAAGACCTCTTTTCTTGAACCATGCACTTGTAATTATCTTAGCATCGTAAATAACCTTAAAGAGCATCCTGCATCATGCATTTCTAACTTATTGACCTTAACTTTGACTCTTAGACTAAGAAGTCAACATGATCGATCGACATTTGTTGACTGATGGATCATGTGTTAAATTTATTCTATTAGCGATAAAGGACTACTTTTGATCAATCAATATTTTCACCTGATCAATCAAATTTTGATATCTGATTGATTAATATTTTTCATCTGATCGATTAACTTTCTATTCTGGTTGATTAACATTTTTATACGATCGATCAACTTTTTTCAAGAATATTTTTGAAATTGATTTCATTCATTATTTACTCGCAAATGACTATTTTCAAGCCCCAACATTTATGTGACCATAACATTTATAAATAAGATCCTAGACCTCATTCCATGACATTAATGAATTCATTGTTCATTATCTTATTCCTTCTTTTTTGCTAAAATCCTTGGTAAAAGATATGTAAATATTCACTAATTCTCATCTTTTAACAATCTAACCTCACTTGTTAATAATGTAGAATTAATATTTATTTATAGTAAAAATAAAAGAATAAAGTGAGAAAAAGAAAAGAAAGAAGAATGTATAAATGTAAATATGTATAATTGATCACCACCTCGAGACTAGGTCAATATTGACTTGGTCGAGAAGAAAATAAAGTAGGGGAGATAGGTTTACAATTTATAAAAATCTCAGATATCGAGATCACCAAGTGTATATATATGTTATAGTCACTTTGTAAACATCTTCTACTATTTTATTTATCATTCAACTCGCTCAAATTAATTTATTTTCTTCATAAAACTTGTTTATAATAATATATACTAAATAAAAAACATTTTCATTAGTTGTGCCCCTCCAAGATATTGCAATATCAGTTATACCCCTCCCTTTTTGGAATATCAGTTCAACCCTTGAATTCCACGACTTCTTCCACAATGATCACTTGTGCTACTCGGGTAGTTGCCACCCATCCTCATTCCTAACGGATGCTAACTTTGGATAAGGGGAATTAGATAAAAAATGAGATTAGAAATATCTTTCTTCTCCTTTTATTCTTCTCCCTTCCACTTTCCCTCCCTCCTCCTCTCCCTCCAGCCCTTCCTCTATGGGACATGTGAGCCCGCAACGAACCATTATGCAATACAAATTATTGCAATTCACTCCTTTATCTGAAATGAAGAATAATTAATTTGCATAATAGATCTCTTACTACAAATCGAGTTATGTACCATGGCCATCATGATATCATAAAGTTGTTGATCTAAAGGTTGGATCATAGAGGATGGTGTAATGTTGAATATATAAAGAGTTGGACTGAGAACTCAACCACTGTCAATTGATTCTCAAGAATGGATCTCCAGCTTAAGGAGATGGAAATCCCTACTCCAAAGGTTGACATCTGACCAACCTCTTGATGCAGGTCATCTATATATGAATATAGACTCAGAGGTATTGGATGAGTTAGGTTAAAGAGTTGACTTGACGAGATCGAGATAACTAATACATGTCATATGTTGTCATGTATAGGAACACATCCTCTGACCAGAGACAGATGTATTACTATATATCTAAGCATGTACATTAGGCAGACTATTAGGTTGATGACCTAATCAAGGTCTATACACCGACGAGCTAGTGTGCATACAAGGGCATATGAATAATACGATCTCTCAAAGAGATCATACAGGTTCAGAAATAAATCGGAAGACACGAACTCACTCATAATATATTTGGATAAATCAAATTCCAACGTTGGTCGTCTTGTTTTGGAAACAAGATAGGATTTGAAGGCATGATATATGATTTTGGAAGGCATATGATTGATATCAACTTCTAAAGATAGAATGAGAAACTTAACGATAATACTCTGAAGGAGATAGTTCAAATAAGATCAAAACTTCGTATATATTATAGGTATTCTAGTATACATGGTGTATGGGTATTCGGAATACTCGAGGGTGATGTGATCTCAATCGATTGTATAACCATGATACTTCCATTCCGAGGGAGCAATGAATCGGGTTGTGATTAGTGACTCCACTTAGTAGACTAGTTATCCGATCTTACTCCAAATGCTTGACATTAGTCTGAATATGATTTAAATACAATGAGAAGATTGGATATTCTATTTGACTTGATCATACATCCCTGAGAGGTCTTTTAGATATGGATATGAGATTAGATCTCACTATCCAAGTCACTATACATGGAATATACATAACCTTTTCAAAAAAATTATAAAAATTTTACAAATACTTTACAAACCAATTTTTTCAAATATTTTATTTTTAAATATTTTACAAATAATTTACAAAATAATAACATTACACAAAAAATAATTTTATGAAACATTTTACAATCAAAATGATTTTACAAACATTTTATAACAATTTGTATAAAATACTTTTACACAAATTTTTACAAAAGTTTTTACAAATATTTTACAAAGAAGTTTACAAAATGTTTTACAAAAGAATTTTACAAAAAAAATTACAAACTTTTTACAGTCCTTTTTATTCTAATTTTATTAGCCATATTATTGAACACAAAAAAACACAAGTTATGACTAGAGTATATATACAATATATACGACATCCCTTATACTTAACTCAAACTATGTCCTTATAATGACCAAGAAGCGACAAGGAAGACATAACTCGTGCTAAGTATAAAATACTGAAAAATATCATATGATATGACTCAAAGAATAAAGAATAAAATGATTAAAGTCAATCATCCCCTCTATACTTATGATCAAATAATCCTAAGTATAGAAGATTGTACAAACAGGGAAATCGAGGAAAAGAATGTACAAACTCATCGACTCAGCTTGTCCCCCCTATACATAGGGTAAAAGATCCCTAAGTATAGAAGAGAATATCAACAAGTTGAGGGACAAGCGAAAGGACAGAAGAAAATAAAGTGAAAATAAAGAAGACGAAAAGAACGACATTACTCCCCCTATACTTAGGGTAAAGGATACCTATGTATAAGCAACAACATGAGTAATGGAACAAAATGAAAATAGAACAATGCAAGTCATTCACCTCCCATGTACTTAGGATCTAGTCATCCAAAGTATAGCACACACACATAAAAAAGGTGAATGATACAAACAGAAGTAAGAAAGAATAAAATGAAAGGAATATACAAGGTGAAAAGAATATAAAATGCTCATGAAGGAAGATGTTTGACCTTCCTTTACGTCTGTTGAGTTATAAAGTCAATGAGATGAATATCAACATGGGGGTCGTCCTCATATGTGTCCATGTCTGAATCCTCAAACCCTCGGTTAGAACTGGCGTAGTGAAAGTACTCAAGAGATTTGTAACAATCGGGCACAAACACAAAAGGTGAATCAAAGCTGAACTCAGAAATATCACATCGATAAACCATCATCATCTCTTTGATGTACTCAAGAATTATTGAATCTTTTTCAGACACTTTATGCACGTCATCAACTGTACTCCCGTCTTCAGTAAGTAGACTACAGAACACTCTGCTTTCCAAGTTTTCCTCTTTAGAGAGGAATTCTCGGGTCTCAGTACCATCCAAAGATAATGTTTCCTATTTGATTTATGCTATAAAATCACGGTCTTTTTGTGTCAGATGAATTGGAAACATTCTCATCTGATGCAGCTTTCACTTTAGGCTCAGAGAGCGTCAACAACACTTTCATTGTGAGAGTGAAAAGTTATCTTATCTACCCCGTAATCAATGATAGCTTTCGTTGTACGTAAAAAGGGTCATTCAAGAACAATTGAGGTGTGATGTAATGGTATTATAGATTCTATATCTACAACAACAAAGTCTATGGGAAAGCTCATGCCTTGTACCATCATGACAGCAATTTCAAGTATTCCCTTCGGCCTCTTGATAGATCGATCTGCAAATTGAAATATCATTTTGTTCTTCTTAAGAGGTCCGAGCTTGAGATGCACAAGTAATGAGAAAGGCATTAGTCTAATTGATAACCCGTTGTCCAAAAGAGTATGATCAAGCAGTAAATATGAAATCTGACATCTGACATTGGGTGCTCCCTTATCTTTTTTTTATTTGGGAGTTGACGATTTATGAGATTTTTAGTATCCACGGTCAAGATGTGGTGTTTTGTCATGCTATGTCCTCTCTTCTTTGATGGACGTTTAGGGGTACAAGCTTCTTTCATCCCTTTTTTTCACGGCATGCATACACTCAATGGCTTTAGAAGTGGCATCTCAAGGAAGATGTTTTGTAGACTTTCCATCACTCTAGATCAGATATTGTCGTTTATAATTTTTTTAATGGTGTTCCTTTATTCAATGAATCAGAAAATGAAACAAAATTTGTATCAACATTTTTATTCATATCAGAATCAACATATACACATGGACAACTAGAATTAGTCTGTATAATGCCATCCATAACATGTAAAGAAAAAGAAAAAGTGTCACAGGTTGCTTTGTCTGCTGTTGAAGAAGATAAATCCACGACGGGTGTGCTCTTATCAATTGTTGACTCGGCTCTGCATCTCCCATTATTATCTTCTTGGGATTTTTTGGTTTCTTCATTTTTTGGTAATTTGGTGATGTAGATGCTCCCCCATCAACTGCAACACTCGACCTCTACTCACGGAATAAAGAAGGTGAAGTTGAAGCTCGATTAGTTGTTTTATTCTCCAATCCCACTGATGGTGGTTGCTGCAATATCCTACTGCTCTTGAGAGTGAAGGCGTTAGATAAACATGAAAATCACAAGTCATAATTGTCTCGAGAGTTGATGGTTCATGATGTGCTACCTGCTATGGATTGCAATGAAGAATATCAAGATTGGTTGACTTCAAATCATCTAGCTTCTAATATACTCCGGTCATGTTCTTCATCAACTGAGCAAACTGATCAAGTGTTGGGTCCAAAAAAGGTGCATATGGTTGTTGTTGGTACCCATGATACGATGAATATTGATACTGAGGAGGAGGAGGAGGAGGATATGAATACTGTGCATGTTGCCGGTGATATGGCTGATATGAGTGGGCAAGCTACATCTGTTGGTAACCATATCTCCATGTTTGAAATCTGGTAGAGACTGAAATTGAGGCTGTGGGTGGTACTGGTAAGGTCGACCTCCATGGAATTGATGAACCGGCCTAGGGTTGGCCTGAGAACTCAACTGAGACTGCCCTGACAGAGGGTCTGGTTGCGCTCCTGACCGCTCCAAATAACATTCACCTCTTGAATTTGAGGTGGAGGTGAAAACTGTGGCTCTGAAAAATATGAAGTCTCTGGATAATACAACACCATGTATACTGGTGTCTGCTGCTGTGGGACCTGATCTGGAGTCTGCCTGTAGTATACGTGCTGAACGATGAGAGGTGCTCTGGAACTCTGCTGAGCTAGAGTAGAAGAAGTAGACTCAGGTGCAGATGTCTTATCAGTGGCACTCGAACTCTGACATGCATGGATGGTGCTAACAAGTAACTCCAAGTGCTTTGTGATCTCATCTAGCTTATCCAGTTGCTTTGTCCCCTGCTCAATCACATGTAATTTATCAAGTTCTTGAGATCGCTTTTCAATAATATCAACTTTGGATAGATGGTTTCCAATGATGCTCAATATGAATTATTCACCCTATCCACATCATGAGATCTCATCATGTTGATGGTCTTGTGAGGTACAGAAGAAGGATGCTTTTGAAATGCACGAGAAGAAGATAATGTTGTTGAACTCTCCGCCAATTCTTGAAAGATCTACCAATGTATGTCCTCGTCCTTATTGAAGTATGAACCCCCACAAGCGGGATCTACCAATTTCTGATTCTCTAATCTCAAAATCCCAAAGTAATTCTGCACAAGTCTAGTCTTTGGAATATCATGATGGGGGCACTTCTCTGTCAAGTCTTTGAGTTGTTCCCACACCTCATGAATAGGCTCATGGGACATCTGGGAGAAGTTAGCTATCAGCGATCACATCTGATTCAATAATCATTGGGGATAATACTTGTCCTGGAAAGCTGATCTCAACTCTTCCCAAGACGTCACCACACTTCCTAAATGATTAATCCAATAAATCACCTTATCCAAAAGGCTGAAGAGAAAGCGGTCATCTTCACTACCTATAACGGGATGTTAGGGTAGTGCATTGAGCGGCATATGTGGTCGAACTGCTGGAGGTATATATATGGCTCTTCATCGATATATCCATGGAATGTAGGGAGAAGTGGAAGTATCTAGGGCTTCAGCTCGAAATGCCAATGAACCGTAGGAATTTGTATCCAATTGATTGCCTTCCCTTCTCTTGAGTTATAGGAATCTCTAAGAGTGAGCTTAGCCTCTACATGGTTCTGCTCAATAACTGGACCTGCTTTATTATGTTTATTTTCTCCCTCATTCACATCTCCTCTCTGCTCATCCTCCTCTCTCCTCTCTCTACCGTTCCTCATCTCTAAGATCATGTCTCTCAATCTGGTCTAAATTTTGGACTGCTTAGTCAACTGGACCTGAATTTCCTTAATGGAAGCCAACATGGTGTTGTTGACTCAGTTTGCTCAGTCATAGGTCCATTTCCTTTTAGTTCCATCGAGTCCTCTAACTCTGAATCTGTCTCTGAAAGTGTGAAAGGTACTCGATCAATCATAAAAAATGTAGGAGTCTCAAAAGAAAGGTCGACTTGGGAATCCGTCTCGAACAAGGGATTGAAGATATGGTGTAAAAGAAAAAGAAGAAAATTTAGGAAGAGAATCATCATGAAGTGAAGATGATTGAACTAGAGAGTAAAGAGATAAGTTCGCAAAGTCTGAACAAAAAGTACTCAAATTTGACATCTTCGATGCAAAAGGAAGATACGAGAACACGATGGTCAACCAAGAAAGAAAGTAAAGAAATGCATAAAGTGTACGGGAGGATCATTAGTCTAACAAACCAACACAAATCAAACCCTCAAATTCACCAACTCAACACAATGATGACCGTGAAAGTTCGGTCATTTATCTTTTTAATTTTAGAGTTTAATGTTTCACACAGTTACTTAGATCAGACTCACAAGTGGTATCTCATTGTCGCCCAGTGTATGTCATCATACCTCCCAAACATTGGAACCATATTCTCGGGTTGTCAAGTTATATCAGGCCCAAAGTAAAATGTGAGGTTGAGCACACCAAAACGACTCTCTATGGCAAGAGGCAAGTGCTCGCAGCTCGATCGTGTACCAAATAGTAATACACGGGTGCTTAGGGCACAAGTCCAAGGATTTTTGGCTCCAGTCCTTAGGGCTACGTCCTCACCCGCTTCGTCTATAGGTAAGTACAAGTGATCAATAAGGGAGATACTCTCCTCAATACAAAATGGATCTTACTTTTAATTTTAGGATAGAGTGAAATTAGTAGTCCTAATTTTTATTTGATTATCACTTTTTTTGGATATTTTGCAATAAAAAATCGCGTAACAGTTTTTTCCAATACCTTTATTCCTAGTCCAAGAAATCAAGGGAGGAAGTCAGAAAAGCTCATGTGCATGAAATCAATGATGCATGCATGGAATATAATGTGTACCTTGTGCCATCAGTCTACATGCAAAATGATCTGTGCATATAAAGTAAATTTGCCCTATATGAATGCAAAAATCGAGAACTATCCTAACAGGAATTTCTATTAACCGGAAGAACCAATTATTTTGAATAAGTCCAAAGCGAAATATCAATACTAACAGGAATTTTTATTAGGGTTTGGACCTAATTGTTACTGGGCTCAATCAGATTATAAAAACCTAAATCTAGAGGCTCAAGCACACAAAACAAATAGAAATAAAGGTAGAAAACTCAAATCATGGAAAACAAATATAAAAAAATGAAAACAAATAAAAAAGGGGCAAGTGACAAAAATTAGTACAAATTAATTACAAGAATGAAAATGAATATAAAATTACTGAAAGAAAAACTAAGAGATAGTCTTCTACAGCTCCTGCTCCTCCTCAATCGCTCTCTCTTGTCAGTCGGTGAAGAAGGACCGACATCCGCCTTCCTCGGGTGCATTAGCTCTCCAAAGATAGCCTCCCTTAGCCTCCCTCATTCATCGGGCCCTCGTAACAACGGTGAAACAAGAAATGCATTAGAATGGGTTATAAAAAAAGATGAAAATAAAAGAGATAAACTGAATGAAATGAAACAAACACGCAAACGAATAGTAGAAGAAGAAGAAATAAAAAACTATCTACCCTCGTTATGCCTGCCCGACAATGATGTCGTTCGATTATTCTAGGATTTATGTGGGTTTTAAGAAATGTGAAAAATAAAAATCAAGTGATGATAGATCAATGTGTCGTTGCAACCCACAATTTCCAAATCAATAAAAAATTCTTATTCAACAAAAGAGAGAACAAGTGCTACTTGTTTACCTGGTATAACAACAGGTTCGAACTCAGGGAGGCATAAAAACTGAGAGAATTTAATTATTGCTAATTAGTGGAGATTTTTCTTTTCTTTTTCTTTTGTGTTTTTCATGTCTTTTTAATGTTTTAATACTTTTATGGATTTTTAATATTTTTCTAATTTTTAATTTAAAATATTTTTAATTATGTAACTTTTTATATTTTTATTTTGAAGAAAATAAATTAAGAGTATATATATACAAAAGAAAAAACTAAGCCTTTTTATATTTTTCAAATATAACAAAAATACTCAAAAATTCAGAAACAAAATGTTTTTGTTTTATCAAAAATTTTTACTATTTTTATGATTTATGTCGTCTTTTTAAATTTTTTAAGGATTTTATAAAGAATAAAGATCGAAAACAACAAGTAAAGTGAAAACAAGTTATTATTTTTGTATTTTTGAAATATTAAATAGAAGAAAATAAACTAGAAATCAATTTTAAACATAAGAGAATTTATCAAGCTTTAAAACAAGCAAAAATATGAATTTTCTGATTTTTCTCTGAATTTATATGAATTTTTTATGATTTTCTGTATTTTAAATTTAAAGGTTTTATGAATGTATTCTTATATGAATTTTATACATGTAAAAAAATATAATAAAAGACAATCACTATATTTTTATAATTTTTCAAATGTTTTTTGAATTTTTATTAATTTTAAAAACAAACAAAGAAAATAAACAATGTTTTTTCAATTTTTTAAATAACACATCAAAGAAATTTTCAAAACAAAAATAATGAAGTGTAAAACAAATAAATTGGAACCTAATGTGATTTTTAGGGATTTTTTAGATTTTTTTAAGAAATTAATAAATCAATTAATAGAGCAAATAAAATGCAGAAGAAAATGGACTCAGATGTAATTTATAGAAACTTAGCGGCTAATTATTAATAGAAAACTGAAGTATAAGACCTAAAGTGCAATTTCTCCAACAATTCACATTTTGAAACATGTGCTCTATGCAAACAGGGACCAATTTCCAAATTATTAAAACTATTAGAGCAAATAAAAACATCAAACTATGAGTGATTTGATTGTAATTTCACCATTAAGCACGTGAAGAGGTATTTGAATCTGTAAATGGAGGACTAAAATGTAAATTGATAAAAAGACAAGAATGAATGTATAATTATTCAAACAATAATGAATCAACACGCATCCAAACTATATTTATTTACAAATAAAGAAATGACAGGGTTGGAGGGGCAAATTTTACCGAGTAACGTGCGATGCACGTCGAAGATGTGCAACTAAGATTGACGCCCCTTAAATCTGATCTAATGTGCACAATTGGGTGTGCTTGGATGGCTATGATACAAACTGGGATCTCTTGTTCTTAATCGGATAAAGATCAAAGCATCTAAAAGAACAGCTTTGAATGATGTGGTCGATGAGCTTTGATCGCTTTGATCTCCTCCTATCTATCTCATATTCGGCTTCTGATGATCTTGATAGGATTTTGGAGAATCTCCGCGTCGATCTGAGATAGTAAATGGGTCCAGATCCTGCTGATGAGGGACCTAGAGCTCAAGCTCTTGTGCATCTCAAACTAAATCTCTGGATGATAATCAAAGCTCCAGATGACTCATCCTGACCCTGCAATTTATTCGTTGCTCAAAGGCGAAGCTTTAGCCATGATTATTACGCAAAATCAAAGCAGAATGAATGTTGAATGGATCAACCTCTTTGAAAATGAAGGAATAAGATCAAAAGACTCAGATCTGAGTTGAATAGGTTGTGCAAAGGGTCTGGGAAGAAGCAGAATCAATTTCATGAGGTGATCGACATGAATGATTGGTGAAATCAGATGAATAGGACTTTCGATCGAGAAGATCGGAGGGGAGATTACATATCTAAAATTTGAATAAAAAACATAATAAAATGAAAGAATTGACTGAAAAAGAAACTAATGTTGCCTACGATGAAAATGTGATAGACATGGACGAGTTCTCGCCTTGATTTGGTTGTGGTATGCCAAAGAAACCTCTGCACGGTGGAGATCTGGCCGGCAGCTGGATCACACAAATCACACTCCCTCACATGCTCCTACATGCTGGAGATGTAGCCTCTATCACAAGCTACACTAACAGGCACTCAAGCTCGGGGGAAGGAGGCAAAAAGCATATTAGATTGCAAAATGGGGGTCAGAGATCTATTTATTAGGGTTCGAAGTGAGCGAAATTCAAATGTCAATGGATGCAAACCAAGGCAAAAAGAAATTAAATTTTACTAGGGCGAGAATCACTGATGATTGGAGATTATTCAGGTGAAGAGATTAGGTTAAAAGATGCTCAGATCTGATCGAGAAAAAGAAGTGAAGCAAGCGGGTCGGCGGATTTTATTCGGGCAGAGGGGAAGAGGGATAGTTGACCTAGGTCAGCAGTTCGGGTTGGACTAATCAAAACGTGGTTCAAATAAGTCCAAGTAGATAATCATAAAAATAAAAAAATGAATAGAAATAATTACAAAATAAATAGAAATTATTCTAAATTAAAAAAGTTTCCAAAATAGATAATGTTTATAAATTAATAAACTATTTTAGTGATTTTTAATGAAAATTAAATAGCTTGATTTATAAGGTTAAAATAAAGAAAAAACCATTACTTATAGATATAAAATAACTATATATACAATGTACACATTTTAATGAATTATTTTACAAAAATATACATTATTTTATATTTTATTTATTTACATAAGAATTAGGGGATTTTAAATATATTTTTATTTTATTTTTAGGAATTAATATAATGGGTTAAATAAAGATACATATGTACAATATAGGTACGGTATACCTATCATATAAATACAATTATTTTATTTTTGGTTATTTTTAGTTTTATTATTTTTATGTGTTTTAAATAAACAATATAAAATATGTACAAAATAATAAAAATAAAATATGCACAAAAATAAGTAAATAAACATATAGGTATACTATAGATATATAGGTACAATAGCACTCCAAAGAGCCGACTTTCACATCTTGACTCCAATTTTTAACTTTCATTTTAAGGCTGATTTAATTTTGAACACAATGAAATAGAGTTTGATTCATTTTGATTTTATATGGAGTAGATATTGATCTTTCAATTTTGGCTTTACGATTTTTTTCATAGTGTTGTACCTTTTATTATGTACATAGTTTATTTTTCAATTATTTTTATTATTTAAAGTAATTTTTTTATGTACAAAGTTCAAGAAGAAAATATTTTTATTTGAGTTTATTTAATGATAAATAAAATAGAACAAGATATATACATTATGAACAGTGATGAATATTTACATGTGAGATTTATTTTCTGGGATATTTATAGATTAGTGACCCTATCTTTCCCTACTTTATTCCTTATTGATTAGGTAAAGCCTTGATCTACTCTCGAGGTCAAGATCAACCTATATTTATTTCATATATATAATCTTTTTTCTTTCTTTTTTCTTTATTTATTTTAGGTTAAAATAATGATAATTGTATACTATTAACAGATGAATAAGAGATGTTAATTAATGATAATTAATGCTAGTTACATGTGTTTTGTAAGAGATTTTAAGCCAAAATAGATGAATAAAGATGATGAATTGGTGATTCATCAATACCATGACAATGTCTATATACTGGCGAGCTAATGTGCATATAAGGAAATATAATATACATAATCTCTCAAAGGATTTATATAATGTGTACTATGTAAATCAGAAGATAAGAGCTCACTCATGATACATTGTAGTCACAACTAGTTCCACGTGTTGTCATCCCCTTCAAAAAATAAGATATGAATTCGAGAATTTTAATATATACTTTTGGATGGTATATGAATATTGACGTTCAATAGTGATTGAGAAATATATTCATAAACCATGGAAGGAGACAACCAAACTTGGGATTGAACTTCGAGTTATTCAAAGTAATCTAGTATGTAGGTGATGAATCTACGTTTCATCATCTTTATTCTATCATTTTGGCCGTAAAAACCCTAGTAAATGCGTGTAAATAGCATTAATTCATGCATTTTAGCATTCATGCATATGTGTGTAAATACTGTATAAAATGTGGTTTTTAAAGCCAAAATTATAGAATAAAGAAAAGAAAAGAATAAGAATAAAAAATTATAAATATTTTATGACCCGAAACTCCAAGACCTAGGCATCTCGATGACTAGGTCGACAAGGAATAAAGTAGGGGGAGATAAGGGCCAAAATACAATAAAAATACCTTTTATTTTATTCATTATGTATTCATTTTGGGCCTATTTTTGGTTCTACTTTTATACCTCAAATAAAGAAACTTTGTACATGAAAGTTGTAGATAATTAAATATAGAAAAATACAAAATTGATTTCACTCAAAAAGAATGTACAGATAAAAAGTTATAGTCTAAATAAAAATCCAGAATCCCAACTTCCCAGACCCGTATCTCACAAATAAAAACTCCAAATGCATCTAACTCGCCTTTAATTGTATATAATTTAAAATAAGCTATTTAATGGCATTGGTTTTGCATTTGGCGGAGCTACGGTTTTGAAAGTTGAGTTTTGGACCCCTATTGTATAATTGTACAGATTAAAATAATTAATTTATTATTTATTCATTATTTTGTATTTTTATATTTTTATAATTTTTTTAAAAATTACTTATAATAAATATGTGCATTAAAATCAGAATAAAAACCTAAATAAAACACAAAATAAAAGTACTTGTAATATAATACATAGGTAAAATACCTATATACAAACCTGTATAATTTATACTTCTATTTTATTAAGTGTTCAAAATACTTCATAAAAATAAAATAAAAATATATTTAAGTATATAAAAATATTTATAAATTTATAAAATAATAAATAAAAATAAATAAATTAAAAATACAAAATAAAAATAAATTATTAAAGCATATAGATATATATACCTATAAAGGGTATAAAAGGCAACTTACATTTTTATACCTCATAAAAATAATTAAAAATCATAATAAAATAATTTATAAAATAATAAACATTTTTTTATTTTATAAGCTAAAATTAATAAAATCATTTATTAATTTCAATTGATTTTTTAATCATTTTTCCAATAATTTTTCTGGTTGGTCCACGTGGACCAACCAGATTCATTCGTTGGTTGACCTCGGTCAACTCTCTGACCGAGGTCTGCCAGGGCGTCAGAACTGGTTTTTTGTCCGTCTTTGCGGATTTTTCCAGGATGCCTCGTATCTCCTTTCATGATTCGGTCTTCATGACTTTTGTGGCCCTTCTATCCATGCTACACGCCCTAAGCTCACCTTGGGCTTTGGATCATCGTCGTGCCTCATGCGCCTCGATCTTTGAGCCATGTTCGCCATCTTTCAAAAACACCCCCTTCACTTCAATCCGAACTTGAACCCTCTTTGACCTTCTTTCCCCTCTTTGATTGTGAGTTCTGGATTGGTTCTTGTGACAGGAGATCCTCCAACTCCTCAGGGGCGGGGCTAGTCGACCAAGGAGGTGCTTCCACCACCTCCGGCCAAGAGTGGTCGTCGAGGTAAATCTCAAGTGTCGTAGCCTTCGAGGTACCCTTTTTTTCTTATTTCTTTTGTTCCGATTAGCATACCCATAGTCATAGGTTACTCCCCGACTGTTTCCTTTCACTTGTCCGCCACTCGCTCACCATCGATCGCCCCTCGCCGGAGCTCGCTCCTACGAGGTTTCCCTTCGTTGTATCCGCCTCCATCATTCTGCTACGGGGTTGAGGCATTTTGCCCTCAACCCTATAACTCTTTTTTGTGCAGGTCCTGGTGGCAGAGCTCTACTGCTCCGTCGTCCTCTTGCAGACACTCTAGCTGTCGCCAGAGCATTTTGAGCCTTCCAGCATCAAGATAAGACCATCAGGAATGAGAGCGGCATTTTTGGAGCTTCACGAAGCGACGGACGAGGGAGATCGGGGTCGGGAAAGGTCACATTCGCCGGCCTTCTTCCCGTTCTTCCTGATATCCTCTCTACCGTTGGATCTCTCCCGGCCGCCCAGATCCTTCAGCTGACGTACGATCAAGCCCCATCCAACACAGTTCGATCACGGCTCAGGGTTTAATCGCAGCCGCAGAAGGCGAAACGGTATCGCCTCACCTCGCGCCGACACGTGTATTAGTGAAAGGGCGGGTGCCGTCCGATCGCGCCTTAAGATTGAGTAAATTGCATTGACGCCCGATCATTTTTGCTATTTGTTTATTAGAACTGAAACTTTCCTTTGCTGCGATATAATTTTGTAAATTTTGCAAAAAACCCCTCATTGTTCTGGAATTTGCAATTCGGACCTGGCCAGCTCACCTCACGTGGGTGAACACGTAAAGTGGACATTTTGCACCACAAGTCCCCCATTTCCGATTATTAGCATTTAATATGTAATCATTTCATGTTAGTAATAAAGTTTCTGGACATTTTGCGTGTGGCCCCCTGAATTTTGTGTGTATTACATATATAGCCCTGCCAGGCGCGCATGCCATCGCGCGTGACCTTAGCATTTTTTCAGGTTTAGCTAGGGAACTTTGCCTATTGATATTTAGTCTATAGATTTTGCTAATTAGTTATAATTTCTAGAAACTTTACATTCAGGCCCTTGAACTTTTCGCATATTACATAAAACCCCCTGCCAGCATGCCTTTTCTTTTTGTTTTGTTTAATTTTTGCATGCATCTATAAAAGCCTAAAAATCCACAAACATCACATTAAATTCCTGCTGCATTGTAGTTTCACATTATATTTTTATTTTGCATATTTATTGCATTTTAATATTTATAAAAATTCAAAATAACCATTTTCAGCACTGTTTGCATTATAAAATCCATAAAAAATATAAAAACACATCAGAAAAATCCCAAAAAAATTATATTTTGCATATTTTAGTGTGTTTTAATTTCAGACCAAAAATCATAAAAAAATATAAAAGAAAACTCGAAAAAATATAAAAACTCTAAAATCCTTCATAAAAATATATAAAATTCCTAAAAAACTCTAAAAATTGTGCTTTCTTTTCCTAAATTTTCTTTATTTTGTTATCTTTCATTTAAAATTAATTTGGGAAAATTTTGTTGATGTTTTCTATTTTGCATTCCCATTTTAATTTCGGCCAGCATTGATATTCACTGTTTTCTTGTATTTTGACATTTGAAAATACCAAAAATATTCTGAAAAATCCTCAAAAATAAAAAAAACACTACAAAAATATAAAAAGACCAAAAATATTTTATTTCATAATTTTGACTGTTTTTATTATTTTTATAAATACCTTATTCCCTCTTTTCTTATATTGTTTATATATTCTATTTATAAAAACAACAAAAAAATATAAAATATAAAAAGAAAATATAAAATCAGAAAATTAAAAATCAAAATACAAAAATATAAAGTTAAAAATTAAATTAAAATATATATAAAATTAAAAACCCACAAAAACATAGCATAGATAGACACTTGATCACATTTACACATTTTGAGCAATTTTGCCCCGTTCTACCTGTCTGCTCCCTGTGTTCGACCTCTAAAATACTTGCACCTATACACATCTTGTTGTAGAGTTATAATAAAATTTAAATCCACTTTTGCTTGTCATTGTTTGATTTATTGATTGTGGGTTAATTGTTGATTAATTAGGGATTTTTGAGCGGTCAATACACCGACTGCGGTTTCACCTTGTGAAACCGTACGACCCTCGAATTTCCTTGATTATCAAATGGTGTCGTTGCCGAGGAGCAACAGTGCATAGTTCGGTTTTTGCTTTGTGTTTGTGGTTGTTGTCTACTTTTGCGGCTTTATTTACTTATTTGCTTTTTATTTGATATATATTGCTTGAGCCGCCTAACCTTCTCTCTTTTTGTTGACTTCATGCGAGGTACCACGGACCGAGGGAGGCGCTTCACCTGAGGCACCGACTCACCCACGTGAAGCCGGCTCTAGCCAGCCTAGCACCGAGGAGACGAGAAGAGAATTTTGAAGACCGTGCTCCCCTTTAGTTGCATTTTCTTTTTGTAGTATTTATTTTTGTAATTTAAGTGAGTGAGAGACTTAATTTGTAATAATACAGGTATCCCGGACATTTGGACTATCGAGCCTAATTTCCAAGTGTTTGTACACTTGGGGGCTCACCGCGGCTTTTTCGTGTTTTTCGTCGCATTTTTTTTCATTTGTTTTCCGATTTTGTATTATTTATTTTGTGTGATTGAGCCTCTAGTGTTAGGAGTTTCTTGCGATAGATTAAGGCCAAACACTTAATATCTTTGCATGTGCCTATAGTATCGTTTGGACTTAGTCAAATCATTAAACAGTTGATTCACTATCTTCGAGTCGTCGTGCCGCGAGCTCACCCTGCCAAGCGCTTCTCCTGAACTCGATTTGTCGAGAGGAGGGGTGAGCCTAGACCGGACTCTAGGATTGAGGATTTGTGGTCAACTCGTGGTTCTTCACGATAATAGCAATTTCTGAAACTTAGGGCGATTTCATCGGCTTTGCATTTGCATATAGATAGGTTTCAATTCTGCTGAGCATCTTTGCATGCAGAGTGCTGGAGGCAAGGTGAGCATTTACGCTTTAGGATACATCATCGCTTTGCCGCTTGCATTGCTTTTCTGTCTCTACCTCTGATTTTGATCACCTAGGTATTAAGTAAAATTGACTCCTCGTTAGGATCGTGCATTCTCACTAAAAATCTAAAAAAATGAGAACCAATAAAATTGGGACTGTTAATATTACTTGACCCTAAAAAAGACCAAAAAGAAAATCATTCTTTAGGGCGAGTAATCCCCTCATTGTCTTCGCTTTTACTTGCTCGCGCACACACTAAGGATAGTGCCCAAATCCCATTCAGCCCCCTAAGTGTTTGTGCAATATTTGACTTCTCACCTAACTCTAAAACAGACAAGATAAAAAGACCGCATTTTCGGTCTCTACCGACTTGAGTAGGTGAATTGAGGGTTTGTCTTGTTTCATTTTTGTTTGTGATTGTTTTGTGTGTGTTGTAGATCATCCCTGCGCATTTGCGCCTTCTTCTCCACTCTCTTGACTTGACCGTCATGCTCTCTCGATCGTTTCCTTTTGTTTCGAGATGGCTGACTGGAGCGTATTTTGTCCGGATTTTGCGGATCCCTCCTTCACTCCAGCCGATCCACCTTACTTCTTCCAGGAGGACTTTGCTCCTGATTTTTGTACATATCCGACCAACCCACTATTTCAGGATTCGGACTTTGATCTTCACCAATCATTTCCACCACCATCTCCTACACATTTTGACAATCTGCTCTTCCTTGAGTATCCTGATCCGGAATATGATTTTTGTCCACACCCACCACCCACATTCGACACACCTGATCCTGAGATTTTGGAGTCACCTTTCATGATATCCACACTTGAGACCTTGAATCAGATGATGGAGCATATGAATTCGAGGATCATTGATCTTACTAGTTTAAATAAGAACCAGAATGTCGATCCATTCTTTGAGAATATGGATTCATTTGAGGACGACCATGAGAGCTTGCAATCGCCCAAAACATAAAAAAAGAGAAAATTTTAAAAACACGAAAAGATTTGGGGAGACACACAATCGAGTCAGACTGTGAGGAGAGGTACCACTTGCCAGAACCTTTGACCACATAGCCTTTCACACCCGGTCCCACCTTTTACCCCGAGGATGCCGTTGTACAGACTGCTCTTGGCATGCCTCGTGTAGATGCTGACTCCGACTTCCTCCCTTGTATAGAGGAAGTCCAAAAATTAAAAAAATTATTGACTGAACCCGAAGTGGTGGCCACTATTCATGAGATCATCCGTGCCCCACTTCAGCAGGCCATGACCGATTTATCTGCTCCTCTTCCCAAAAAGAGAAAGCGGAGGAGCAGATCTGAGCGTCACATTCTGACCATGGCCACTGCCCACACCATCACACACCGCCTCATTCCTAGAAAGAATAAAGCAGCTACCCCTTTCATCACTTGCACCATCTCTGAC
This sequence comes from Ottelia alismoides, assembly GCA_037367405.1. NCBI lineage: Eukaryota > Viridiplantae > Streptophyta > Magnoliopsida > Alismatales > Hydrocharitaceae > Ottelia > Ottelia alismoides. The sequence continues at coordinate 1,358,944 of JAZKJV010001118.1, read as the reverse complement.
TATACTTGTGATCACACTCTCCTCGACGGCAGTGCTTCGATTAGCATACTACCCTTCTCGCTGGTACAGTCTCTTCACTTAGGGCCTCTCAAGAAAACCAGGATGATCGTACAGTTTGCTGATGGATCTATCAAGAGGCCGAAGGGTATCCTTGAAAACGCTGTCATTTCGATTCAGGGCATGAGCTATCACGTTGACTTTGTCGTATTGCCCATGGAGACCTCCACTGGGGAGCACTCTCCAATCATCCTGGGACGATCATTCCTCACCTCTGCGAGGGTCGTTATTGATTATGGATCAGGAGAGATTCGCTTTCGTCCTGCTGACGAGAGCGAAGTGTCGATCACCGCACCCACTGTCGACCAGAGACCGGCACCTGATGCGACTTCACTTATCTTGACTGACCTCGAGGACCATGACCTTGATGATACTATCAGAGAATTTTGTTGTTTATTGGATTCCACTGAGACCCAAGAATTCCTCTCCAAGGAGGAAGACTTGGAAAGCATGGACCTCGTAGTTCCTTCTTCTAGGACTTGGCGTCGTGTTGATGACATCCGCGAGATCTACACGATCGATACCATTGAGCGGAGGGCAGATGTAGAGACTAGACAGGGCAGACATGTTTCGACTACTTTCACTGATGGGTCCGTGTCTGTTCATTTAGATACTGATGAGCCAAAGGCCGAATTTGATCTGATTGCTTTTGTTAGAGAATACCATATATTATTGTTCCTTTATTTACCTCTATTTCCTTATGTATCACTGTTTCCTTATCAACTGTTTCCCGATGTAACCCCATAGGGGTATTTATGTAAGTTCTCCTTTGAGCACCCTAGGGTTTAGTCCTATATAAGGACCCCTAGACCTCACAGAATATATACAGTCTTACATTCCTTAACATGGTATCAGAGCATGTTCGATCCCTACCCCTACCCCACCTACCAGCCTCGTCAATGATCGTAACCTAGGGCATCCGCCGCCCTAGGCCATCGCGCCTCCCGCCTCCAGACCTCCACGCCCGCCACCCTCCTTCCCCTCCACGCCCGCCGCCCGCCGCCCTCCTCGCCTTACGCGCCCCACCACCTCCGCGCAACCCCCCCGTGCGCCTCCCCGACAGGCGCGCAACCCCCGCCCTCCAGGCGCGCACCCCCCTGCTGCGTCCCCTCGCCAGGCGCACCTCCAGGCGTGCACGGCACCTCGCCTCCCCGCCTCCCACCACGCCATCCTCGCCAGGCGCACCTGCTGCGCTCCCCCCTCGGCCCAAGGCCCCTCGCCCAACGGCCCCTCGCCTCCAGGCCCCTCGCCCCACGGCCCCTCGCCCAAGCGGCCCCTGCCTCGCCCCACGGCACCTCGCCCCTCCAGGCTCCTGTCTCGGCTCCACGCCTACTGCAGGCCCCTGCCCCCACGACCCCACAGCCATCGGCCTCCAGCCCCTGCCCCTAGGCCACAAGGCCCCTGCCCCCACGGCCCCAGGCCCGACGGGACCTTGGGTTCCCTGCTACTACTCCTATACCGCTATACTGTGATAACAAGTCTGCTACCTATATTGCCACCAATCCTGTATTTCATGAACGGACGAAGCACATTGAAGTTGACTGTCACTTCATCCGAGATGCAATACGAGGAGGACAGATCGTCACACCACATATCTCTACAGATCTTCAACTTGCAGACGTATTTACTAAAGCATTACCAAAGAAGCGTCTTTTATGGATATCTTCCAAGTTGGGCATGATTGATGGATATGATCCAACTTGAGGGGGAGTGTTAGAGAATACCATATATTATTGTTCCTTTATTTACCTCTATTTCCTTATGTATCACTGTTTCCTTATCAACTGTTTCCCGATGTAACCCCATAGGGGTATTTATGTAAGTTCTCCTCTGAGCACCCTAGGGTTTAGTCCTATATAAGGACCCCTAGACCTCACAGAATATATACAGTCTTACATTCCTTAACAGCTTTTATTCGAGAATTCGGGCCTTTTGATGAAAAAGATGATCCGATTGAGATTGTAGAGGACGAACATAGTTCGACTACTTCCATTGATGAGTTCGCTCCTTTTGGTTTTGACCCGGATGACACCTCGCAGGACGACACTGATTACACTACCTCCTATAATGATGAGTTCATCCCATATCACTTCGATATCAGCGAGACTCCCAAGGCCAGACCTAGCCGTACTTCTTCCACTCACCTGTCTGCGCCTTTACACCCTAGGGCCCTTGAGGATCTTCACTCTGTCGACCCTGATCGGCTTCTGTCCACTATGGACCCTGATGTCGACCTACACCACACTAGATCTATTCCTCAGCGGTCCCGCAAGAAGGTTCGCTTCCTACCTTCTTGATCCTGTGTATATCCATCTTGGTTGTATATCCACTTTTGTATACCTCTGTTCTATCTCCCATTTTTGCTCGTCCACCCATTCTCGTGTCTGCCTTGCTTAGGACGTACTTTGTCCTAAGTATATGGGGTGGACGAGCTGAGTGTTCTTTCATCGTTCCGTTTCATCACTCCTGTTGTTGCCTATACTTAGGGCTTCTTTTACCCTAAGTATAGGGGGAGTGACGTGTATATTCTCACGATCTATCTCTCTTCCATCTGTTGATATCTTTTCTTCTTTTCTTCTTTTCCTTTTCTATCTTCTTTTTTGTATCAAAAAGGTGTCGCCCCTTGAAGACAGTCTTCTATACTTAGGACGTACTTTGTCCTAAGTATAGGGGGGTGTGCACCTCGAGTTTTTCAATTCCTTTCGATCCTCTCCATTGTCTCCTCTTCTTGTCTATACTTAGGGATATCATACCCTAAGTATAGGGGGAGACAATCTGAGTACGATCTGTCCATTCCCACCCGTGACCCTCCCTGCTTTGTGTACAGTTTGCTATACTTAGGATTATTTGATCCTAAGTATAGGGGGGACGGTCAACTTCTCATGCGTTCATTCATTCTTTCCTTCTTTCTTTATTCTTTAGATTTTCCTGTACTCAGTACGAGTTATGTCTTTTCTTTTCTCTCTAATCTATGAGGACATAGCTCAATCTAAGTATAGGGGGTCGTATATACTACGTATATACTTCAGCCATAACTCGTACTTTCGTATTTTCCGAATAATATGGCTAACAATCCTTTAAAATTCATTAAAAACCTTAATAAAAAGATGTGATTATTCCTCAAATTCTTTTTGTAATTACTGATTAATAAATCAGGTGAAAATATTTTTTACAAAATATTTGAAAAATAGTTTGAAAATCTTTGTGAACATCTATTGAAAACTATTTTGAAAACATTTTGTTACATGTTTTCAACCTTTGTAAAAAATGTGTGGTTTGCAAAATTTTATTTTCTTTGTGTGAAATAAAATGTTTGACAAATGATTTGCAAATGGTTTGAAAAATGGTTACAAAAGTATTTTGAAAAATCTATATATATTGTTTGGAAAACCTTTGCAAAATGATTTTCAAATATGTGTACATGTTTGTAAAACCATTTGTAAAAATTATTTTGGACTATAATTTTCGAAAATTGTTTGAAAAACTTGTGTCAGATAAATTTGAGGAATACAGACATCACACCAAAATCCACTATATATATACTCATGTATAAAATTGATCACTTACCCTGTAAATTCTTAAAATCCACTTCTTGTAAATATAAGAAGCACTCCCGTGTACATATTTTCAACCTAGTTTTCAGCCAAAATCTTTTTGTTTTCAAAAATCCCAAAAACATTTGCAAAATTAAAATCCAAAAACATTTAAAAAATCTTTTTGAAAAAAAATGCATCTGCATATGCATCATCATCAGCTTTTCAAAAATCCATAAAAAAGTTCAAAATCTTGAAAATTGCATCACAAAAATATTTTCTGCATAACATTGCATAGCATTAGCATTTTTCGGGTTGAGTTTGATAGTTGAACGATTCTAAGTAAAATCCGGAGATTGGAGCTTGATTGGACCTTAAAATCTACCTAATAACAGGAACCTTATAGGAACTCGGGTTTGAGGTACTTCAGGTCTAGTTGACTTAATTCTTTGAGGATCACGAGACTTGGTTCAATGGATTCTTGACTACCTAAGTAGAGTATTTCGGAGCACAAGCACGACTCTTGTTGATAATGACCTAACTTGGACACATGCACCTTTCACATAGCTCAACTCAGTTGGAGTGGTGAGGGGATAGGATTTGCCGGTATGAGACGCACACAAGTGGAGACACTTGTCCTCCTCTAGGGAGGGAAGTGCACCCCAACCCGTCCAGTGATGAGGAATTCTAAAGACAGGAGAGTGTGGGTTGCAATAAAGCTTCAAAAGAGGGATAGTCTACTGGCTCAAGAGGAAAAACTCCCTATGTAAATGATGTTGTACATAGTATTCAAAAAAAAGAAAGAAAAAAAAAGAAAAAAAAGAGACAGGCTTGTACAAAAATAAATGCCTGCAAAAGTATGTGAATATGTTGTATAGAAAATAAGCAAGCTTGAGCATCAAAGTCAAATATGTGAGCCTACAGCTGGAGGACTTGACTACACTGGTCTTGCATCCTAGGATAGGTAGCTACACTGGCTGCCGTCCATTCTTCTCTTCACCCCCTCCTCTTGTGCTGGCTGCCACTTGAACTTAGAAGGGAATACCCCGCTCCTCGAGGAAGGAGTTATTGGATTGGGGAATCATTGGGTTGTCATGCTAGAGAAGTCAGTCTCTTTGTCATTCTAGTTGGGGAGAGCCACCATCACTTACTCTGTACGAGTCAGATTCATAGTCATAAGGGTTTGCGTATGAGTTGAAGTATTTCTGACCTGGCTATTGAGGAGACTTGAGCAGAGTGTTGGGATTCTCGAAGACTGTTGGATTTCAAATCCAGCTCTCATTAAGGTTCCTCCCGCACTAAAAATTCCAAAGGTCTGACTTAAGCTCCAAACTTTGATTTTGTGAAGACAAGTTTGATAATTAAACTAAATCCAATTTCTTCTTTTTCTTTTCTTTATTTCTCTTTTTCTGCACTTATTGCATAAGTGTTTGCTAGGGACTAGCAAAGGCAAGTATAGGGGGATGATGAATCTATGTTTCATCATCTTTATTCTATCATTTTGGCATTAAAAGCCCTAGTAAATGCATGTAGATAGCATTAATTCATGCATTTTAGCATTCATGCATATGTGTGTAAATACTGTATAAAATGTGGTTTTTAAAGCCAAATTATAGAATAAAGAAAAGAACAGAAAAAGAATAAAATATTGTAAATATTTTATGACCCGAAAACCCGAGACCTAGGCATCTCGATGACTAGGTCGACAAGGAATAAAGTAGGGGGAGATAAGGGACAAAATACAATAAAAATACCTTTTATTTTATTCATTCTGTATTCATTTTGGGGCCTATTTTTGGTTTCACTTTTTATACCTCAAATAAAGAAACTTTGTACATGAATTGTAGATAATTAAATATAGAAAAATACAAAATTGATTTCACTCAAAAAGAATGTACAGATAAAAAGTTATGGTCTAAATAAAAATCCAGAATCCCAACTTCCCAGACCCGTATCTCACAAATGAAAACTCCAAATGCATCAAACTCACCTTTAATTGTATATAATTTAAAATAAGCTATTTAATGGCTGTGGTTTTGCATTTGGCGAAGCTACGGTTTGAAAGTTGAGTTTTGGACCCCTATTGTATAATTGTACAGATTAAAATATTCAATTTACTATTTATTTATTATTTTTGTATTTTTTATATTTTTATAATTTTGTAAAAATTACTTATAATAAATATGTGCATTAAAATTAGAATAAAAACCTAAATAAGACACAAAATAAAAGTACTTGTAATATAATACATAGGTAAAATACTTATATACATACCTGTATAATTTATACTTATATTTTATTAAGTGTACAAAATACTTCATAAAAGTAAAATAAAAATATATTTAAGTATATAAAAATACTTTATAAATTTATAAAATAATAAATAACAATAAATAAATAAAAAACACAAAATAAAAATAAATTATTAAAGTATATAGATATATATATACCTATAAAGGGTATAAAAGGCAACTTACATTTTCATACCTCATAAAAATAATTAAAAATCATAATAAAATAATTTATAAAATAATAAACATTTTTTATTTTATAAGCTAAAATTAATAAAATCAGTTATTAATTTTAATCGATTTTTTAATCATTTTTTCCAATAATTTTTCTGGTTGGTCCACGTGGACCAACCAGATTCATTCGTTGGTTGATCTCGGTCAACTCTCTGATCGAGGTCTGCCAGGGCGTCAGAACTGATTTTTTGTCCGCCTTTGCGTATTTTTCTAGGATGCCTCGTATCTCCTTTCATGATTCGGTCTTCATGACTTTTGTGGCACTTCTATCCATGCTACACGCCCTAAGCTCACCTTGGGCTTTGGATCATCACCACGCCTCATGCGCCTCGATCTTTGAGCCATGTTTGCCATCTTTCAAAAACACCCCCTTCACTTCAATCCGAACTTGAACCCTCTTTGACCTTCTTTCCCCTCTTTGATTGTGAGTTCTGGATTGGTTCTTGTGACAGGAGATCCTCCAACTCCTCAGGGGCGGGGCTAGTCGACCAAGGAGGTGCTTCCACCATCTCTGGCCAAGAGTGGCCATCGAGGTAAATCTCAGGTGTCGTAGCCTTCGAGGTACCCTTTTTTTCTTATTTCTTTTGTTCCGATTAGCATACCCATAGTCGTAGGTTCCTCCCCGACTGTTTCCTTTCACTTGTCTGCCACTCGCGCACCATCGATCGCCCCTCGCCGGAGCTCGCTCCTACGAGGTTCCCCTTCGTTGTATCCGCCTCCATCATTCTGCTACGGGGTTGAGGCATTTTGCCCTCAACCCTATAACTCTTTTTTTGCAGGTCCTGCAATGTCATGCACGCTTGGAAGGAGATTTTGTGGTCCACCGGAGGTGGCAGAGCTCCACTGCTCCGTCGTCCTCTTGCAGACACTCTAGCTGTCGCCAGAGCATTTTGAGCCTTCCAGCATCAAGAGAAGACCATCAGGAATGAGAGCGGCATTTCTGGAGCTTCACGAAGCGACGGACAAGGGAGATCGGGGTCGGGAAAGGTCACATTCGCCGGCCTTCTTCCCATTCTTCCTGATATCCTCTCTATCGTTGGATCTCTCCCCGCCGCCCAGATCCTTCAGCTGCCGTACGATCAAGCCCCATCCAACACCGTTCGATCACGGCTCAGGGTTTAATCGCAGCCGCAGAAGGCGAAACGGCATCGCCTCACCTCGCGCCGACACGTTTTGAGCAACCCAAAATATATAAAATCAGAAAATTAAAATTCAAAATACAAAAATATAAAATTAAAAATTAAATTAAAAAATATATAAAATTAAAAACCCACAAAAACATAGCATAGATATACACTTGATCACATTTACACATTTTGAGCAATTTTGCCTCGTTCTACCTGTCTGCTCCCTGTGTTCGACCTCTACAATACTTGCTCCTATACACATCTTGTTGTAGAGTTATAATAAATTTTAACTCCACTTTTGCTTGTCATTGTTTGATTTATTGATTGTGGGTTAATTGTTGATTAATTAGGGATTTTTGAGCAGTCAATACACCGACTGCGGTTTCGCCTTGTGAAACCGTACGACCCTCGAATTTCCTTGATTATCAGTAGGATGCTTGAGTATTGGGAATGTTAGAGTTGATGCGATCGTGGTAGATTATATTGTTGGACATGTGAGCCCACGACAAGTCATTATGCAATAAATGTTATTGCAAATATCCTAATCTAAAATGAAAAATAATTAATTTGCATAATAAGAGCCTTAGTACAATTAAGGTTATGTACTATGGCCATCTTAATGATCATACAACAGTTGATTCAACGGTTGAATCATAGAGGTTGGTGCTTGGATGAATATCTAAAGAGTTAGATTGAGGACTCATCAAGCACCGTCAAATAATTATTAAGAGATGATCTCTAAAATGAGTAAGAGATGGAAATCCTTTCTCTAATGGGTTGATATCTGTCCGACTTCTTAATGCAGGTCCTCTGCATAGGAATAGAGATTTAGAGGTGTCAGAGAAGTTAGATCAAAGAGTTGACTTAGCGAGATCGAGATAACTAAGACATATATCGTATACTGTAATGATATAGGCACGCATCCTCTGACCGGAGATAGATGTGTTACTATATGTTTACTCATCTACATTTGGCAAACCGATAGGTTGATGATCTAATCAAGGTTTATACACCGGTGAGCTGGTGTGCATACAAGGGCATATGAGTAATACAATCTCTCTAAGGGATCATACAGGTTCATTACTGAATCGAAAGACATGAGCTCACTCATGAGACATTGGGAATCAAATTCTATGCACGGTCATCTCACTTTGGAAGCTTGACTGAATTTGTAGGTTTGATATATGATTTTGGAAAGTATATGATCAATACCTAGGTATGATATATGCTTTTCGAAATTATATGATCGATACCAAGTCCCAATGATCAAATGAGAAACTTAATGATAAAAATCATGAAAGAGACAGTCTAAATAAGATCTAAAACTTCATTTTATCCTAGGTCTTCCAGTATGCATGACGTACATGCATTAGGAATACCTGAGGTGATGTGATCATAAACGATTGTATAACCATGACACTTCCATTCCGAGAGAGTGATGAAATAGGTCTGGATTTTAGTAACTCCTCTCCATAGAGAAGTAATCTAATCTTAGTCTAAAAGTTGGACAGTTATCTGAATGTGATTCAGATGCAATAAGAAGATTAGATTTACACCTTTGATTAAATCAAACATCTATGAGAGGTCCCCGAGATCTGGATTTAAGATGTTATCTCAATTTCCAAGTCACTATACGTAGAACATAAAATCGCCATGTCCTTATTTCCAAGTATACGTGAAGAAAGTGCATTATTCTTGAAAGAGCTCAAGAAGAATTTCATATGGATAATGTGTCTGAGTATTTAGGAAATTTGATAGTTAAATGTGATTTATATCATGAATAACATGGATTTGATTCATATTATAAGTAGAATCATCTAGATCATTAAATGTGATTTAATTATCAAAGATGTGAATAATGTGAATGTGATTCATATTGTTTGGACGCATGAGAATGGAGATCTAAGATAATTGAATATGATTTAATTATCAAGGATATGAATAATGTGGATAGCACTTCACATTAATCATATATTATAAATGTGATTTATAATATCTAAGCCAGAGCTATTTGTAAATAACATTTACAAATTAAATATTGATGTTAATTGGATTCACATTGGATAAATAATTGAAAATGTAATTTATATTTTATTTTGGATTGTGAATGTGATTCACATTTTTCAATGGCATGATTGATATTTCACAAATAAATTTAGAATTATTTTTGTGAAATAATTTATAAAAAAAAAAGTTGTTGTAAATAATGAAAGATTATATGAGATATTAGATCTCATATAATTGGAATGAGGAGCCACCCTTCTATATAAGGAGGGTGGATGGCCACTCTTGATTTAGGAGTCAAGGTGGTCGTCTCCCTTATTTGGAAGGAGGCTTGCCTCCTTCCTGATCCTTCATGGATGATTGATTTAATTAAATTAGATTTTATATTGATTATTCAATATGTATTAAATTAAATTAAATTAATTCTTGTTGTATTTTTTACAACAAAATATTGTCCATTGAAAGAAATAAAAATTAATCCCATCTATTGATTTTGTGTTGTTCATGGATGCTGATCCATGCACTCTCAAAATATTATAAAAGAAGAGGCAAACCTAGCTATTCATTAGAGATAAGATAATAGCAAGCTCTCTCTCTCTCTCTCTCTGTCTCTTATTATCTACGCGCGTCCCCTCTCTCTCCTTAGTGTGACCTCCACTCTAAACCCTAGGGAGGAACGCCATTGTCGCCACGTCGTTGTGCCAGCGCTTCGACCGCTAGTGGATCTCTGTCTCCTTCGAAGCACCTCGCTCGTGAAGAAGATGTCGGATCTCGCAAGATGAGATCGGTAGATTCACTGCTTGTATCATCAACATGGATTGCGAGGAGCACATGTTTAATCAATGCGCTCGCAAGCGTCTCCTCCGTTGAAACGGACTTGAGACAAGAGTCTTCGTTTAGAGACACGATCACAACCACGGTTTAATAGATAACCCTAATATCCCCTTGTAATTTAGATGAAATGATTCGAGAAGTGTTCTTGGATCATGTGATTTCATCATTTTGTTTTTTTTAATTCCGTTACCCCAAGCAACTAGTACGATTAGTCCATACCGGTCACATATGATGCGATCTTCACGCTTTCATGATGCGCTTAAGGTTTTCCCATAACCTTCATATATACCATAACACTTCCATTTGAGGGAATGACGAACATGGATGGATATTAGTTACTCTGCTTCAGGTCCAAATGAGTGAGATTTCATTGGATAAATCCTCAATTCACAGAATAAATCCAGATTCAAAAAGTTGGAAGTTGATTTAAGATTATTTAGAGGTAATTGAGAATTGACTTGATATCTAACACAAGTAGATAGCGCAAAGTAGCTTAAACCTTGATATTAGATTTAATATAAATATCAACTCATCATATGTCGTCTATACAATCACATGAAACTATCTCTAAGTATTCGTAAACGAAGCACAAATTTCCTAATTGGTTTAGGACTCGTACATCCATGAGCTGAGATTTGGTTTGTGAATACTATTTACACATGTGGACATAAATTAACGCTAATATGATTCAAATTTGTTAGAATTAATGTGAATCACATTCAGAATTAATGTCAATATGAGTTATATTTAATTTAAGGAATGATGTGCTTGGGATTTACATAATATTGGGAATACTGAGAATATGATTTTCATAATAATATTAAATATCAAGAATGTCATTATCATATTAATATTGAAATTATGAGAATGTGATTCTCATATTTATATTAGGAATTTTGTGAATCGGATCCACAATCCGCGTGCATGTGTGTGTTATTGTGAATATGATACACATTCAACATTAATTAAGTGCGGATGAATTTACATTTATTATGTTGGTTTATAGGGTTCAGAGAGAATTATCTTCAAGAAATATCAGTGCCTCTTTTATTAAGAGATAATTAATTAGTGAAAATCAATTATCTCCGCCAACTCCTGATAGAAAAAGGAAAGAACCGAAAGCTTCTTTCCCCCTTTTGGTCATCCACCCTCTACGTAAAGAAAGGATTGGGCTCCTCTTCCCCTATTCATAATAAACCCCAAGGAAAAGAGCCTTGCGAAGCTATCTCTCCATTTCCTCAAACCATAATCTTCACCTCATTCTCTTTCCCCCTCTATATTATGGCCACCCCCTCTTTTTGCGCTTCTCTTCTTTGTTGGCATCCAATATAAGTGAAGATAATCATCTTTGTGTCGTCATGCCACTATGAAGGTGGCCTCGTGCGATGAGGACTTGATGGAGGGCGTGGCAGTGATCACGACGAGATCACCTTACACATGGAGAAAAAGACAAGAGAGGCATCTCTTTTTAACTGTGCAATATTTGTGCCATTTTATTGTCACATCCCGTGTACTTCGTTCAGGGGTTGAACTCAATTAAGATCTCTCATCTTATAGACTACACCGCAATGAAAATGTTTTCTGCAATTGCTATATCATTCATACGATGAGCACTTGTTTTTATTCAGATTGTTTCTGTTTATTCCATTTTCCCCATGGTGTGCGAAGTTAAACCTCCCATCCATTCCATGAGCATATTCTCAATTGGACGTACAGAAGAGTTCACCCCGCCTGATTGTGTATCAAGATGCGATTTGCGTAGAAAAAGACTCATCATCACACCAGTTCATAATTAGCATTTCTAAATAGTTGAAGAAAATCAAACTGTCGAATTACGCTTCAGATCTACTAATGCATGCTGACCAGCCTAACTATCTTTCAGCTTGTAGCTCGGCACTTGGTTTATGTGGGGTTTTAAAAGAGGCTAGATGATGAAACATTCAGAAAATAGCATAAGAAAACAAGAAGACCTATATCCCATGCTGCACTTCCAATTAAAACTCGAGATCAGTGTCTACATCATTCTTTTACTTTACCAAAATGATTCAATAATCACGTAACAATAAGGAAGACAATTGAATAATGATTCATGTTTTAAACCCAAAAAAATTAAACAAACAATGGAATAAACGGTACCTGTCAAATTAGAAGATATAAAAATGTAAGTCGAATTTTCATTACTAGGGAATATGACAGGATGTTAAGGTAATTATCTTCTGCATGTCACAATACGTTTCATATTGCCCAAAATTCAAGGAACTACAGTTCCTACTTTCTCACATGTAAGAGAACTTTAGGGCCTCTTCGTCGGGTGCAAACAAATGGTGGATAACCAAGCTTGCTACTTCTTCAGGCTCTGGAGAGAGAAGGGAGGTTCTAATGGAACGTCAAATGACGCAATGGTGCTATCTTGCTTTTGTTCACCCAATGTCGCAGAGGAGCCTTCTGCTGATGGTAGGCTTAAACCACTTCCTATAAGCTGCTTGTATAAAGTCAGCGCCTGCGCAATCATGGAAGATGGATTGCTTGCTGAACTAGGGAGCAAAACTGTCGTGCCCTGACGTGAAGAAGAATGAACAGAATGTTACATTAGCAATGGATAGAATCTGAGCACGAGGTTGAAGATTCCTCACCTCCTTGGCAATATTACCAAAGGCCTTGATGTACTGTTCTGCAATCCTCAAACTTGCCGCCTGTAATAAGTTCAAGCTAAACTGTGTGATAAATCATAGCAATAATACTTCTACAATGGACTTTATTATACATTGGTTTTGCACTAATTGAATAATCAAATGTTGTGTTCATTTTGGATAACTTGAGTAACAAGTGAAAAGAGCATAAACCACCTCGGCGCCGCCATTGACCTTCATGGCCTCCGACAACATCTTCAGCCCCTCTGCAGTGGCCCTAGATCTTGCTAGAATTGCTTCCGCTTCCCCTGATAGATTGGACGAACCAGCAAATAATGAATATAGATGCCATTTGCACCGCTGGATAATTTGTAACATCCAAAAGTATCGCTATTCAGAAAATAAATCTTAAAAGGAAGATTAGAGGGTTATCTCCATAATTTCACCCTCAAATTGCACCCCAACCCACCCCCCACCCAAAATGCAAATTCTCCCAACTCTCAGTTCCACTCCATTTTACACCACCAATCGTCTCATTGGAATAGCAGGATAACCCTCGAGATTCCGTGAGTGTAGGTTATCCAAAGTTTTGCCAACATGGGAGGAGATTGGGACGAATAGTCCAGGTTAACAAATCCACGATATTAAAGTTCCTCTTCCCATTACCTGTCTCCCCTTTCGCCCATAGGTAATGATCAGAAGCTTACAACCCCTTTTGCATGAGACCTTCAGAACCCTTTGCTCCCCTTCAGCAACCACCAGAATTATCCTTCATCTATTTTTGGTGCACCATCAAGAATATATGGTACAACAACAACAAAGCCTTTTCCCACAATTAAGTAAGGTCGGCTACATGGATTTTTTGCCACCATTCAGATCTATTTTGGATCATTCCTGGGCTTAAATCCAAATAACAAAGATCCCTTCGGATAGTCTCATTCCAACACCTATTGTGCCTTCATCGCCCTCTCTTAACCGACTCAACATCCCGAATCTGACATCTTCTAGCGGGTGCATCAACCGACCTCCTTTGCAAATGGCGAAATCATCTTAAGCGGTTTTCTCGCATCTTATCCTCTATCGGAGCTATACCAACTTTCCTTATGATCGCATCATTCCGAATCCAGTCTTTTCGTGTATGACCACATATCCGCCTTTGCATTTTCATTTATGTTACTGCCATTCTCTGCACATTTCTATAGTTCACAGGCCAACATTCTGATCTATATAGCGTAGTAGGTCTCACGATTGCTTTGTAATACTTTCATTTGACTTTCAAAGGGATTTTCTTATCAAAAAGAACAGTAGAGGCTCCTCTCCACTTTAGCCAACCTGCATTTATTCTATGAGTGACATCTCCATCAATTTCCCCATTCAGTTGCAAAATAGATCACAAGTATCTAAAAGAATCTTTCTTCTGAATGTTATCGTCTCCAATCTTCACCTCGAGTCATTCATCATTGTTCCCAATGCCCATCAAATGTGCACTCCATATATTCAGTCTTAACCCTACTTATACGAATCAAGAATAAATGGCAGTGAGTTTCAAAAAAAAAAGAATAAATGGCAGCTTAAAGAAATTTGTTACTATTTTACACCATCATTATTCTTCTTACCGTTCGGTTTGAACTAATCTTTGCCATGATTGGGATTGCAAACCTTGACATAAAAGCAATACAAGTGCAAAAGCCCTACTAAGTTTTATATTCATGTTCTATCCTTAAAATTTTGTATAACCATTGCACATAAGTACAATCTAAAAACGACGGTGCTAGATATTTTTTGATGTGGATTAGAGCTTTAGAAGAAGAATTGTTGAGGGGTGAGAAGAGAAGAAATTGTGATAAGGGGATATGGAGAAGCACGCCATGCAGAATCGAATTGGAGGATTTGAGAAGAGAGAAATTCAAAGGGGAGAGAAGAATAAAGCCAAAGGCTGTCTTAAATTTAATCACATTTCATCTTCCTATTACAAATGGGCAGGTTGCTTTATATTAGGGAATTACCATATTAAGAAAGCACACTTTCCTCCAAAAGATACATCTCAAGATTGTGACTTTTGGTTTTTTTACAACAAAAATCACAATAAACATAAATTTACATCAACACTATGTTTTGTACTTCATTATTTTTGGTGGCATGTAAGTGTTGAAGGTTAAAAGCATGAAATCAGCTTTTGTATCATTTAATCTTGCTTCAGAGGAGACATCTTGTGTGGAGATCTTATAGACAACACAGAAGAGTCTGCCTATCAGCTATCTTGGGATACCATTGTTGTGTGGGAGGCTTCGGCATATTGATTGGTTTCCAATTGTGGAGAAGCTAGAGAGGAAGCTGGTAGTATTGAAAGCATTGTATCTTTCGAGAGGTGGGAGATTGGTTCTGATGAAGGTTCTCGCAGTAATTCCTATTTGTTAATGTCCACGAGGGTCTTACTTGTGGGCATCTATAAGTGGTTGGAGACATTAATGCAGCATTTCTATTGGTAGTCATTCCATGATGGCAAGGAACTTGCACTGGTGGAATGGTTGATGGTGACTACATCAATCAAGGAGGGAGGACTCGAGGTGGTGCGAATTGGAGATATGAACAAGACGTTGCTGGTGAAGTGGGTGATGAGGATCTGGAGAGGTGAGAATGATCTGCTTTCTAGACTGGTTAGATCAATCTATGGTGTGTCGCCTAGCCTATGCGCTCGTTCTAATGCCATGGCTTCGCCAACCACTTTTTAGAGAGGTGTTTGTTTAGTGTTGCCAGTCCCAGCAGAATTTGGGGAATGAATGTGGTTTCTGATCCTGGATGGACGACTAGTCCTAGGAGGGTGCCTTTTGTGACTTATACCCCAGGCTTTCTGCATAGCAATGGATAAGGAGGCATGTGTTGCAGACATGTGGTTAGATGGTTCTTGGACTCCTGATTTTGTGGATGAATTGTTGGATCATAGAGTGGAGAATTGTTGTCTCTCTGGCAAATTGGTGAGACTGGAGGAGCCATCGGAAGGAAGAGATTCGTGGTGCTGAAGAGATTGGACGTTCACTGTGAAGGAGTACAATGCTGTGTATACCCCCCGCCTTCTTTGTTGGATACAAAGACTTCTAGAGATTGTTCTAGGATCTGGAGATGGAAGATTCCTTTAAGGGTTAAGGTGTTCATGTGGTTATTAAGAAGAGAGCGGATCTTGACAGTTGCGCGATGAGTCAAGCTTTTTCCTGGTGTGGAGGGGGGATGCAGAAGATGTGGTGGAGAGACAGAAGATTGATCATCTATTTTTTAGTGTCTTGGTTCCATGGATGCATGGTGGAATGCGAACATCCCAAACATCATTGAAGTGGGGTAGGGTTTCCTTTTGGGCTTCGCTTGGTAGAGATTATTCGGGCTCAGAGGAAGGCCGGACGAATGTGTGTACACTAGTCTGGGAGTTGTGGCTAGCTAGAAATGCTGCTATCTTTGAAGGTAGGAGGTTTTGTTTTGAAAATGTACTCGAGAATGCTAGAGCCCAGTTTGAAACTTATAGGACGTAATTAACTTATTATTTTATAATATATTTTATGGATGCACCTATAAAGGGGTTCATCCCATCTTTTCTAAAAAAAGTACAATCTAAAAAGTTATCTATTGCTAGTCCATTTTACACGTTCATTCAATCCATAATATACTTTATATTTTTTTTGAGGCTCAAAAAAGGGGGACACACTCGAAGGTGCTCACCCCAATGCATTAAAAAGAGAAAGAAATACTTACATGGGGGAATGGAAGATCAGAAAATAAAAAGCAAGGTACAGGGGGTAATCAAAGGGCGTTACCCCCGCAGCAAAAAAATCATGTTACAATGAGGTCCAGTCATGTAGGAAGCCCGAGGCCGAGGAGCGAATATTCTCCAAATAGAACCGCTGCCGAGCAAAGATAGCTTCATTTCGTCCCAGCCAAAGGCTCCAAAGCCGCGCAATTGGTTCCAGCAGCGATAACCGCGGTCGCCCCCTACCACAGAACAAGCTATGACAGAAAGATGCAAAAGATGACAGATCCAGCCAACCCAAGTCCTCCCACAGGGCACAAAAACAGCTGCAATGAAGGAATAGGTGATCAATACTTTCCGTTTCCATGTCACAGAGGCCACAGATAGGCGAAGAATTTGGAAACATCCTAGCACAGCGATCACGAGTTAGCAATCTTCCCCAACGGAGAAGCCAAAGGAAAATACCAGCGCGCTCAGGAAGCTTGAGCCCCCACAAGAATCTGCAGTCTCTCAAGAAGATGGCATCAGCCCTTGAAAAGTTGGGCAAGATAGCCTTATAAGCGTCACAGGTAGAGAAGGACCCATTCTTCCAAGCCAAATAGTCACGGCCCCGAGAAGGCACGGGGGCTTCATCAAGAGTGGAAATGAGAGAGATATAATCATGCGTCCGTTGATCCGACAAGAGCTCAGAAATTGGAGGGCACCAAGCACGCCCATCCCAGCAACAGGCCACCGTTACATCCTTGTTGGGCACCAAAGCGTAAAGGCGGGAGAAGAGATTCCATAAGGGCCCCCTTCCCGTCCAGTCGTCCTCCCAGAAACGAATCAAATTTCCATCACAGAGCATAATAGAAAATAAAGAGCGATTGCGGTTAAGAGCGTCCATCACCCCTCGCCAAAAAGTTGATAGCTGGCCCTGATAATCGCCACGAAAAGCAGAAACAAAGCCATCCCCAGCCGCAACCCTCAAACAGTTTAACAAGAAATTGTCCTCCCTACCCCAAATTCTCGCCGCCCATTTGAGCAAGAGAGCATCGTTCACCGTCGCCAGGCGCCTCATGCCCAACCCTCCCTCCTTCTTAGGCCGCGTGACCTCTTCCCAGGCCACGAGGTGCACGCCCTTCCCCCCTCCCCCCTTCTTCCCCCACAAGAATCCCCGCATACACTTCTCCAGACGCGAACGAACTCCCTTTCGCATCCCACGCACCGAGAGAAAGTAGATAGGGATGGAGGATAAAACCGATTTGAGAAACACTAACCTCCCACCACGGGAGAGAATAGCCGCGCGCCACCCAGCCAAGCGATGCTCCATCTTTTCGACAATTGACTTCCAATCACGAATGCGCGCGCGGCCCACCGTCAGAGGTAAACCCAAGTAATCAAAGGGGAGATCAGACGCAGGACAGCCCAGCAATCGCGAGCACTCCGCCTCCTCCGCCGCGGACATGGAGAAAGGGACAGCCTTTGATTTGTTGCCATTGATTTGAAGACCCGAGAGCTCGCTGAAAAGTTGTAGAGTAGTAGCCATAGCGGAAACATTCGAAGAACCACCCTTGATGAAGCAAATTGTATCATCAGCAAATTGAACAAGCGGGACGTGGTAAGGGCCAAATGAGCAGCCGCAAGACAGCCCAGCCGCCACAACACCCTCGATCATGCGCGGCAAAACATCTACCGCCAAAACGAATAGGAGAGGTGCAAGGGGGCACCCCTGACGAATCCCCCTACGAGGTTGGAAAGTGCCCCCAACCGAATGACCATTGAGCAATAGTGAAAGGGATGCCGTTGACACACAACGCCGCATCCACGAAATCCAGGTCGAGGGGAACCCCCTTCTCCAAAGAACGGACCATAAGAACCGCCAATCAAGAGTATCATATGCCTTCGCAAAATCAATTTTCCAGAGAACCCCCTTTGTGGCATTCTTCCGCCACGCCGCAATGATCTCGGAAACAACCGCATAACAATCTGAAATCTGCCTTCCACGCACGAAAGCTGCATGCGCAGGCGATATGAGCGAGTCAAGGAGCGGGGCCAGGCGCCGCGCCAGGGCCTTGGCGATAATTAAGTAGATCGCATTAGAGATGGAAATAGGCCGGAAGTCCTCAATCCGAGTAGCCGAGGTAGATTTTGGTATAAGAACAATATGAGACCGATTGAGTATATCGAAACCATCGTTCCCCTCGCAGAAGTCCCGCGCCACATCCAGAACATCGTTGGCAAGAACATCCCAGAAATCCTTGTAAAAACAAACCGGGAAGCCATCAGGCCCCGGCGCAGCATCAGAATTGAGGTCCCAAACGGCCCCCTTGAGTTCCTCCATGGAAAGCGGGAGCACGAGCGCCTCCGCAGAAGACGTTGGGAGAGCAGGAGCCCCTTGGCCCGACCACCGCCACCGTCGCGTAGCCGAGGACCCAAACGCGGCCCGAAAATAATTCCCCACAGCCACCCCCACATCATTCTCCCCCTCAAAAAGCGCATCGCTGATGGAAATAGATGAAATAGAATTAGAGCGGCGGCGGCCACTCGCCACCTTGTGGAAGTATGCAGAATTGGCGTCCCCCTCCTTGAGCCACCTCACCCGAGATCGTTGACGCCATTCGATCGATCGCTTTCGA
This sequence comes from Ottelia alismoides, assembly GCA_037367405.1. NCBI lineage: Eukaryota > Viridiplantae > Streptophyta > Magnoliopsida > Alismatales > Hydrocharitaceae > Ottelia > Ottelia alismoides. Next base: position 1,339,880 of record JAZKJV010001118.1, on the reverse strand, counting down.
TCCTCCAGCCGCGCCGTCTCAACGGCGGCAGCGCGCTCAGCCAACTCCCCCGGAGTCAAATCCCTTTCGTTCTCGAGAAGGTCAATCCGCAAAATCACAGCCTCAGCCGCCAAACGAGCACAAATACGAGCCTGCCGCGTCTCCCGTTTGAAGGACGCGAAAGCCGCTCGCAAGGAAGAGATTTTAAGGTTAAAGCGACGAGCGGCAGATCCCGCAAAAGAAGACTGGTCCCAATGATTCCGAACAAGATCCTTGAATCCCGGCTCGAGGAGCCAACAACGCTCATAGCGGAAAAGCCCACGAGGATGCTGGTCATCCCCGGAATCCCAAATGATGGGATTGTGATCAGAGAATGAGCGAGGACGAGAAGTGACCGCACAAAGGGGAAATGCCTCCATCATGCGAACATTGGCCAAGAAGCGATCAATCCTCGACCGGGAAGAATTCGATCTCCAAGTGTAAGAGATATCTTTTGCCACCAGCCCCTCCAGTGCCAAATCCCGAATAAGGTCCATAAAGTCTCCAGAGCCGGGATCGCTGCCCCCACGAGCACGGGGACGATCCTGCGAGAGCAATGTGACATTAAAGTCACCCCCCAAAAGCCAAGGTAAGTCACCAAAAGCAAGCGCATCCTCTCTAAGGTCCTCCCAAAGCTCCCTGCGAGCGATGTGAGAATTTGGCCGATAAACACAAGTGAAGGCGGCACGCATATTATTTTCAGACAAAGTCAGCACCACGGAGACGGAGTGACGCCCGATCCTCAATGAAGAGAATGAGAGGCGTGAAGAGCGCCAAGCGACAAATAATCCGCCGCTCGCGCCATTCGCATCCAACGAGCGAAACGCGTCCAACCCACCAGCACCAAAGGACCGCCATAAATCATCATCCAGCATAGCCAGCTTTGATTCTTGTATAAAAGCGATGTCGCAACCCCACTCCAAAAGGCGAGCACCCAGAATTCGGCGACGGTGAGGGTCGCAAAGGCCACGCACATTCCAAGACAAAATCTTCATTAACAATAACGGGGACCCCAGGAAACCTCCATTCAAAAAAGCCAGAATCAAATTCCAGGAGGCGATCGCCTCACCAAACGAATTAATCCAGAAGCATCAGCCATCGCATCGTGAAGCGAGATAAAAGAAGAGTCTCTGTTGGGAGAAGAGTGGGACGCGCCTCCAAGGCGGGAAGTTCGCCTTCGACTGTAGGACCGTCCAAATCTTGAAGGGGGAGAGTTGACCACGACGACGTCCAAGGAAGCTCCGTCGAGGAGGTTAGCAACTTCTGCAGACCGTTCGCTGCCCGACGAACCCCGCGAAGGGGGCCCCCCGTGCCGCGGCGGGGAGAAGGCGAAGGAATCTTCGGGGAAAGTTGAAGCAGAGTCCAGCGAGAAGAACGGGGAAGGGAATACGTCCTCCAGAAGGGCCATGGAGCTGGGGGCCACCGAACTGATGGGCATAGGACATGAATAATCAGAGACCCAAGAGATGGATTCGGATAACCCGGCCGGGTCGGACACCATCCGATTAGAAAGCCCATAAGAGACAACAGCAGATCCGAATGAAGAGCCGAGAAGTGGCCTAGCCACGTGTCCAGAGTGATCCAAATGCAAAGAATCCCCCGACCAGATGGAGGGAGATGAAGGGGTCAAATCCACATCGAGAGTATCCACCGCCACCAAAGCACGACCGCCACTCGCGTCCCCAGGCGTTGCAAATGATAGCCCTGAACCGCTGGCCTCCCCATGCGACGCTTCGAAAAAATCCCCATGCGACGCTTCGAAAATATCCCTGGAAGATGACACGTGTCGCGAAGAATCGGAACCGTCGGCCCTCGACGGAGAGGCCTGACGTCCACCGCGCGAGGCCGAGGAAGACGGTGAAGGATCGGACACCGGCGGCGGCAAAATGAGGATTTCCACCTTGAAAGACCATGAGCCCAGGAGCAATCGCTCGAATATGACCTTCCCCTCCATAGCCTCAAGAAAGCGAGGAGAACACTCAAGAAGAATCGTCGTGCTGGCTCAGTCCGCCCCTGGCGCCAAGCCATCATCCAGGACAGCTAGAACTTGCCCCCACCTACCGATCACCTTTGAGAGCACAGCCATCGTGCGAGAGAGGAATGGGACCCCCCGCACCTCTGCGATACAGACCTCAGTAAGATTCACCGCACCATCCGCTACGCGAAGCGGTCGCCACTTGACATCAAGACCGCCAAAGCCACGGAAGAGGCTCTCCCGTTGCACCGGGGAGAGCCCGCGAACACAACAGCGCAGCGCGTCGAGGATGACGAAGTCGCCGTCAAAGTCATCGCCAAGGAACGTAATCGTCGTCGAGCGAATGTCATCCCAGGAAAGATCTGGACTACGCCTGACACCTACAGCAACAAGGTGTCCCATGGAAGAATCTCGCCTGCCCGCGAAAGCCCCGCCGCCATGCAGCCCCGCACCCAGCCTCGCCGAACCGCCCACTGGCTCCTCAACCCTCCTCCCCCCACCAACGGCAGCCCGACCACCAAGCTCCTTGTTGAACAAAACCTCCTGCTTCACGTCTTCCGCAATCACAGGTACCGAGCCATGCACAGGTACCGAGCCATGCACAGGAATGCCCGCGTAGGGCCGAGCCTGCGCATCGCCACCCACACCCAACGCCGAATCAGAGCCCAAGCCATCCACCCCCACAGGTGCAGGAACGCCAGCCGCCTCACATGCAGGAGCACCCCCCAAAGCCTCCTCAGTTGCACCAGCACCGCCAACCACTTCCGCAAAAGAGCGAGCACCGCGAACACCATGAGAAGCACCACGAACACCTCGCGAGAATGACCGCCGCGAGGCCACGCGTTGTCCGGCGCGACCTCCCTCACGCGAGAACCAGCAAGCAGCCATGCGATGACCCACCCTGCCACAGTGGAAGCAGCGGGGCGGAGTATCACACGCAGAGGCAATGTGGCCACGCTGACCACAGCGGAAACATTTACGACCTGGCTTGGCATGCGAGACCCGCCTCCACCCAGCGTCCCCATCGATGTCGCGCACCGCCTGAGCTCCGCTTCCTCCTCCACGCACCTTTGGTCGCCACGAGAGACGCTCCGCCATCCCCTTCCGCTTCCCGACCGTTTCTCCTCTCGTCTTATTGATAGGGTACCCTCGTCAGTTCTCCTAATATACTTTATATTAAGTATAAGCACATCCAAAAATCCAAATGTAACCATATCAAGAACGCCATAAAAACCTATATTACAAAATAAAAAAAACAGGAATCATAATAGGCGTCGAGAATAAGAACGAGCAAAAAAATGGTGGTCGCGGGTGGAAATACAAAGACTAGGTGGACAGATTATTTCTAAAGTTTTAAAATGGGATTACCAATCGAATATGTTGCAACAAGCATCCATGTCATGATGTGGACCAGCATGTCTAGTATCTATATCATGAAGTGGCCCAGCATGTCTAGTATCTATACACGAATATTTTTCCAGGATATCGATTATATATACACGTCATCAACATGCAGTTGGTATGCTACCAATGTTCCATGCATGACAAGACATGCGCAGGCATGCAGCTTCGTATTGTCCATTTAGCTCTATTTTGTTGTCTGCCTATATATCATCACTCAATATGTATAGGCATAATCCTTTAATGGCATCGGTCATAGAAATAATTAGTAATTTAATACCTATTTAAGCTATATTAGTATTCAAGGTAGAAACTTAAACTTATAAACATAATCACATAGTTATCACACTACAAATATGATTACATAAGTGTATATAAAGAGATTTGAGTTGTCATTAGATATTCCCAAATCACATTTATTATTTGCATGTCTTCTTCGGGGTCAGCACCATTGGAGAAGCGTTTTTCCGAGGAAAAAAGGACAAACCTCCATAAAAGGCTCGCCCAAACCATTGGAGAAGCAATTGTCTACTACTATTGATCGGGCACAAGGTTCGAAAAAACGAAAGGCGGAACGAGGCGTTTTCCCTGGAAGCGAGGCGAGGCGTAGCCTCGAGGCGTAAGCCTCAGTTTATAAAGAAAATAATTATAAAATATATAATAAATATATTTATTGGTGAAATAATATAATCTGACAAACACATAGTATATAACAATGTAATATATGATGATATTATGAAGATAAGAACATGAAAAAAGGATATGTCAATGCCATAAACCTTTCTATTAAATTTCTGCCCAATCAAAAGGAAATCATTGGCTATAACTATCGCTAAAATTTTTATCTAAAAGGGATTGGCTATAGTTGTCATTATAAATATCACAAGTTGTTAATATGAATCATATGATTTGAATCCTAACCATATGTTCTACTATACCCAGATGAAGAACGGTCCGATGTCCTCCCTGTGTCACCATCATGGAAGGCCGTATCCCGATATATCGGCGATATATCGTCGATATATCCATATCGACATGGGATCGATATCGAAATCGATATATTGATATATCCGATTTCAGGCATTTTCTTCATAAAGATTCCTAGATATAGCGATATATCGGCGATATATCGCCGATATATCGATATCGACACGATATCGAAATGATATCGATATCGATATGTCCTTCCATGGTCACCATACCCTACCAGTACGGGGGTCTCGCTACCCGATCAGCGAGCCTGGGGGGGCTAGGGGGCTCAGGTTGCGAGTTGCAGGGGGCAGTGCCCCCGTCCCAAATTTTTTTCTTATATGGATATTCGAATTCGCAAGTAGTTTCTTATATGTTTAAGGGTATAATAGTAAGAGTTCACTGAAATAATTGGGCATGTTAATGTTATTTTTTTAATCCAAAGAAGGGGGAAACACGCAGAGGTGTCCGCCCCAGAATTATACTAATAAACTATTTAAGACATACAAAAGCACACTCAACGCACCAACCACTCCTCAACCAGACCCCCAGATTGTATACAGACATTCTCCTGATAAAACCCTGACCCGAGAAAATAAAAGCATTTCTAGCCATCCATGTTGACCACAAAATTGCCATAGGGAGAAGCAACTCCTCCTTGATCGATGATGCGCCCCCCGCAAAGATACCCAAAAAGTGTCGAAGCTCCACACACAAATCCAGTCCAGACCATTCTCCTCCCATAAAGCCGATGTTCTCGAGCAAAGAAAGAAAAGATGCTCTACAGATTCAATTCCATTCTCGCAAAGAGGGCACCTATCAAAAACCATCCCAAAGAATCTGGCACACCGATCTCTCGTCAAGAGCATTTTCCGTCTAAACAGCCAAAGGAAAAAGCCCACTCTCTCGGGCAACCGAAGCCCCCAGATAATGCTACAGTCCCTAATCAGATCATCCATGCACGTGGGAGGCGGTCTACAAATTGCCTTGTATGCCTTCTTGACTGAAAAAGGATTCCCCTTCCAAACCCAATGATCCCGTCCCCCCGTAGGACCCCCAACAGCCGTCAGAGAGTCCAACAAAAGAAGAAAGTCCTCTAAGTGTTGGTCCGAGAAGTTAGCGCAGAACCTCGGCATCCAGTTTCCGTCACTCCAGTAGCTAGCGACACTCGCATCACGATCAGATGCCAAGGCGAACAGGCGCGGAAAGCGCCCATCAAGTGACCCACCACTCGTCCAATCATCCTGCCAGAAAGCAAAAGAGTGCCCGTCTCCCAGCATCAGCCGAAAGAGCTCACTGAAACGCGGGAGAACCGAAAGAATACCCTTCAAGAAATGAGATGACATAGCCCCAGAAATCACTCTTGACGATGACGCACTGAAAATACGATAGACCCGGCGCACAAGAGTACAACATATGTCTTCTCCACTCCCCCAAAGTGTGTTCACCCATTTCAACAGTAAGGCTTCATTCAGAGCATCAATACGCATGATTCCAAGGCCACCTTCAGCATTGGGAAGAGTGATGGTATCCCAGTCCACCAAGTGTATGCCATCAGCCTCATGCCCACTTTTTCTCCACATGAATCTCCTCATTGACCTATCGAGGCGCTTACGTACCCCAGCAGGCAAAAGTCGAGTAGACATGAAAAAATCGGGATCGCAGAGAGGACCGCCTTTAGTAAAATCAGGCAACCCCCCTTGGAGAGGATAGAAGTCTTCCACCCAGTAAGCTTACTCTCCAACTTCTCAACAACAGGTAACCAGTCTGCCACCTTAATTCGGCCCGACGTCAATGGTATCCCTAAATAGTGAATAGGCAGCGCTCCGCATTCCGTATGTAACTCAATGATGCACAATTGTGCTTCCTCCTCAGACATAGCAAAAGAGATCACTGTAGATTTGACATGATTCTGTGTCAGACCCGACATCTCACCAAACAGATCAAGGGTGGTTGCCATGCCATTCGTCTCATCATTACCACCCTCAATAAAGAAAACGGTGTCATCTGTTGTAACATCCGAAATCCGCCAAACCCGAAACCGACCCGATTAGCATCCGATTAACCCAATAAAGTTATCTGACAATATTAGATAACATAAAACGATCAATTGATCGTGAATCAAAAGTCGTTCGGGCGAAATCGACCAAAAATCGGTCGTTTCGTAATGCGTGCCGTGAAAAAGCCGCGACGCTAATTCGGAAACCGCAAAACGAATCGAGATCATCATTAGATCCGATTCGACGAAACAAGACCAACAGAATCGACCGTTCGTCAATCGGAGGTCGTTTGATATTTTTAAATTACAAAATTTAATCTTAAACAAAAGAAAATTTCGGGGGTTCAAAACCCAACCGGAAGTATATCAATATTATACTCATATTGACCGTCATTTTGAGACGATCAATTCGAGATATGGTGCGTCGAAATCCAAGGTCCGATGTTCGTGTATGGTCAACTTTAAGTATATCAATTAAAGAGAAAAAAAATATAAATATTAATTTTTTTTTACTGATAACAGTCTGCAATTCCAGCCGTGGTTTTTCCCCACCCTTTGCTCTTTTCCACTTGTTTTTTTTACTCTTTCCACTTGGCAACAAAAGAAGCCTTTCCTTTGGCTATAAATATAACCCAACCCTCTTCTCAATTCCATCTTATGCCCCCTCTTCTTCTCTCAAATCTGCCTAACGAGAGAGGCCAAAAGCTCTCTGTCCAGCAATAGGTAAATCCCCATTTCCCCCAAATCTCTCTTCTTTCTTCCCCTTTTTTTTTGTTTCCAACAAAAGCTTGTTGTCTGTCTATTTCCTTGCATCAATTGCTGTCCAAGAACTCCAATAACTGTTGCTGCTACTTCTTGTTTCAGATCAGCCACTGCATGTTTGTTTCTCCAAAATTTGAAGGAAGAGAGGTACAAACCCTAGCCCTTTCTATTTGTTGCCATTGCATGCTACAGCTGCTCTTGTTGCATGTTGCACTGCAAGCTGCTGAAGGATGTTGCTATTAATTCCAGCCTTAGGTTGTTGCCTTCTTGCTCAAATTCCAGCAACTCTTATAGCTACTGCATAGTGCATCCCTTGTGCTAGACAAGGAGACCAATTGGCTGCAGCCCTCTCTTCCAATTGGAAGCCTTTGAAGCCTTCAAAATCCTTTTGTTGTAGCTGCAGTCCCAGATTTCCAGCACTGCATGCAAGATCTTTGGTATACAAATTGAGAAGATCAAAGGTACCATCCCCAGCCCACTCTCCTTGCTGCCATGCATGTATCTTAGATTTTAGTATATGTACATCCCTTTCCTTCTCCTTGTTGCCCTGCATGTACCATATCCATATTACTTACATCTTGTGTAGAATCTTGTCTCCATTCTTGTTGTTGCTGTACATATATATTTCAAATCCTCTCTTGCTACCTAAAAGATTAATTTTACCAATTATCATTTAGTTAAAGCATGGTGTTTTAGGCTTTAGTGGCATTTTTTTAGGCTTTTAATAGACTCTATGATATTATTATGAGAATTGGTTAGTACAGTAATAAGAAAATATGAGTTGGGAAATTAAAATATTGATTGGGCATGGTAGACTTCATTAAATTAATCTAATAAACATCAATTTATTTACTGGAACAGTCTTGCCCTCTTTCTGTTCATAAACTTCATTACCAAATTTACTTACAATTAAATTACTATGTATGCTTTTAATGGATTTTAGATGGAAGGGTGAAAAAGGACAATCCAATAGAGATTATTTAGGTACCACAAGCTCAGGTTTAGAGCAGTAGTATAGTGGTTCATACTTCAAGAAATAAGGAAATGCCTGGACTTAAAGTATCCACCAACCAGATGATTGTACAGACATACTGTGTACTGAAGAAGAGGAATAGACAGATCATTCTTCAAATACCCATGGGTGAGTCCACCGCCCTGGACCCAATCAACCAAACAAGGACCCCTACCTGGAGACATTACCTAGAGGAGGGGAGCAGTTTGCAAGTTATCCCTAAGACCCCCAACTAGAATATCTGAAAAAGTGAGAATGTCAAGCAATTTAAAAAGGACTTTCCCAAGCTATAAGGTCCCATGTGGGACAAATTGGATTAAACTTCGTACGAGATCTCCCTCATCAATCCTCGAATACTGGGTCAATAAATGCCCCCATGTGCCCCCCCCCAAAAGCTACTTTTGATTGTCGAACTCGCCCGAGACTTCCCTCTCTGCCCCTCACCCGTAAGCTCGATTGATAAGGAGAGGAAAGAAATTACGGAACATGGCAGTACTGAGGAAGGGAATTCGTTAGCGGACGCATTGAGGTTAGGTGTGCGGTGTAGGAAAGATGTCAAAGATCATCCTATCAATTAATATATAGTTAAATTAGCCATTATATATCCTAGTTGTCTCAGCTAACCCGACCGCAAAGTCTCCGTAGAGGGATAGGCTCTTGAGGGGCTCCCTGACTTTTTTCATGACCTTTGGACTTTTTAGGCATATGCCTTTCTTCTCGATATGGTTGCCTCTTTTCTCATTCTTTTTAACTCCTTTATTCTTTTTCATTGAGATCTTTTTATAAAGCAAATTTAAAGACTTTTCCTCAACCTCTAAATCAGAGATATTTGGTAATAGCACAAGGCAGCTTGACAAGTCTAATATATAAAGTCATTTTTTATCTGCTTAGTTTAATATAATAACCCTTTGCTGCTACACCTTTTTACCGGGATAGGACTTGGAATGCGCATATTCATTGCCTTCCAACTATGCCCTCTATTTTCATAGTCAACAACACTAGCATGGGATCAATATTTAGAAATGTGATCCATGTGGTCGCATATGTGTATGCGAGTAGCCAACCAAACAGCATATGTCATATGCAATCATATGCGGCCCGAACGCTTATCCGGGTTGCATAAATCACATATGCGACCTCATATAGGGAGGAGGACCGGGCCAGGCTGGCCCAGACCCGATCCTGACCCGACCCGTCAAAGTCCGAACCTAGCCCGAACCCGACGTAAATATGGGCCGAGCTCGAGCCCCCGTATTTTCCTAAATTTTATTTTGGGTCGGGCCCAGCCGAACCCGCGAGGAACCCGAGTTAGAACGACTCGGCCCGCTCCTTGAGGAAGTTACATAAGAAATCATCTATATTATTTACCTTGTACAGTGGACCATAACAAACAAATCTTTCGATTTACTCATTGTTCTTACTTGTCATAAATTATTTTCCTCAGTATCAATTGATCAATGATGCTCAAATTTTGTTGCTTGTGCGTATCTGGTGATGTTAAATATATCCTCTTAGTTCTTCCTTCGTTATACATATCTGTATCTGTTTTCTACTGAAATGAAACATGAAACAAAGAATTTGAAAATGCAAATACTATTTTTTTTCAGGTTAATCATCATTCTATTCCATCCTAATGGGTTTATTCTCTGTTTTGCATAGCAGTAGCAGGTCCTCCTAGATTGCAATCCAAGGATGGACGGTATGGATCCTTTCAATATTTAGTGGGAATATCCTACAGATTTAGGTTGTTTGGATCACTGCAATGTCTGTTTTGTGGAATCCTTAACCACGAAATATATATATATAACAAATCACAAATTCGGGAGAATGCAGGATGGAAGTTAGTGATGTTGTTCATACTAATTTATAAAACTATGTCCATTTGGATATGTGAGAATACTAATGAACGATTTGCAGAAAATATAATAAATTACAATATGATAAAATTAAATGTTGGATGCGTGAGATTCAAATACCAGATCCATTCCAGAAAAAGCACAGCACGGAGTAACTTTACATTAATGTAACCCTCAACAATGCCGGCGAGCGGGTCGAGCCCGGCCCGAACCCGGGCCCGAACCTGTAGGCCTTGGGTCGGGCCCGAGTCACTGATTTGTACAAAAATCCGAGCCTCGAACCAGCCCACGACCGGAGGGAAATTCGCAGGTCCGGGTCGGGTTTTCTCGGGTTGGGTCGAGTCGAGCCCAATGCTCCACCCTAGCCACATATATGGTGGATATGCGGTATGACCAATTTCTGGATCTGGTAAAGGATTCGATTACCAAATGAATTATCACTCCCGCTCCTTAACGGATCTGGATACCCGTTTACATATCACCCGTAGTATTATATTCGCTAAATTATCACATTAGAGTGCTGAAAATCAGGGAAATTTTTTTTTTTTTTTTTTTTTGAATGACATTCACATTAACTAACAGGCCACAGAACTACACTATGTCACAATTATATTGCATAAATTCCATAGCAGTTGGCATGTAACAATATAAATTGTATTATGTACATGCATCCCAGTTATAGAAGAAGAGAAATAAAAAGCATATAATATTTTGAATAAACTATAGCATGCGTACCTGATAATTGTAACTGCAGAAGCTGATGTTCAATTCTCCCAATACAACGGTGCAGGTATTTTGCCTGCAATCCATGGAATAGGGAGAAAAGAACATCAACAAACGTTGAGTACATCTAATTTATTGATAATAACAGGATATTTAATGTCTACAAAAGAAAGCAAGTAAATTGGCTATGATAAATTAAAATCTAAAGCTACTTGCAATGAAACAGGCTTGGTTTGGTATGTAAAACTCCATTCTACTCATCCTACACTAATTACCCACATTAATCATTGATATACAACCATCATATGATCCATATTTAAGTCATTGCCTTTCTATTTGAGAATGTGAATGATGACACTATGATATGATCATTATCTCTATTAAATGCTTATAATGATGATTAATAATCTTGTGGATTGATCATAGTAAGGGTATATGATGGATCCGGGGTTTTGATTCTTTTCTTGTTGATTTTCTTAAGCTTAGTGGATAGTCTGTGGTTTTGGTCTAGGTAAGATCTCACACTATGACTCTAAGGTAATAAGGAAGCCTTAGGGTTGGGGTGCCTCCGTAGGCATGCGGTGGAGTAAAATGCATCCTAACTAAGTTCCCAACACGTCCACTAGCTATATCTTACAACTATAGTAGTAGTTCAAGGTCTGATAAGGATCATTGTCATGATATGGTCTTTTCTCTTTGTCAGGAATTATTGGCAGAAAGTAACTAGTTCTTCGGAAACCAACTCAACGGTAACCAAGTTTCTATGTAACCAATTTAACTGTAATTCAACTTTAGCCATGCTTAATTGTAACTCAATCCAATCTCATTTGTAACTTTTCCAAATTCAATTGTAACTGATTCAGATGTAGCCATAGAGGATTCAGATGTATACACGGATGATTCGGATGTAGCATCGCCAAGTCTGCTGGCGAAAAATTAATAAAACTCAAGCGGTGAGGAAGCCTACAAAAGGCTCTTCCGTCTCGCCCTCTAATTGGAAGGCGGTCCAATAGAGGGATAGGTCTACTCCAAAACTACGCCACTGAGACGGGTGAGAGAGACTCTCTAGAAAAGTCGCTCTTAAAAGAAAAACCGGCCCGACCGTACGGGCTCACGAGCTCGAAAAACTAAAACCAAGGGTCCTCCTGCCTAGGTACCCTAAAGCACAAGGGTCAGCGGAACCGGTCTTTAAAAGAAACCTGTGGATCCCAGAGAGGCGTAAAAACTGCGAGCGCTCGCGAGAAAACCGAGAAAAAGACTGGGATCCTAGACCCGCGCATTAAGCGGCCGCTGCCCTAACTGGGCTTCCTAATCTCCCGCCCAGCTGAGGGTCACCGCCCCCTCGCACAGTCAGGCGTGAAGGTCACCATGACTGGCACTCAATATTTATCAGTCATCATTGAATCACTATTGCTGACTTGATTCTTCATATTTTCTCGATCTCTATTGTGGTTGACTGTACAGATCTAAAACTTTTGATCAATGATCTTATTGATATCATTGATTTGTATCAAACCAATTATCTCTAAGATTTCAAGGTGATGCATATCTCATAAGTCCCTTGATTCGTTAAGTTATTCAACATAGATAATTGGCACCAATCATGTGTTTTATAGGGATTTTGACATAAAGATTTTAATGATGTAAAGATTTTCAGCTGCTTCATTTAGCCAGAACAATGCACTCTTCCAAAGTGTTTCCAAACAATATGCAGTGCACTGTCTCTGTGAGAGTGGAGTCTCTAAAGCTATCATAATAAGCCTTAAGCACCTTTTGTTTTCAGACTTAAGTGGTTCCACAAGATTAGGTTATTGAGGGCATATTTCAAGGAATGCATCTAAGCTACTCACATTCCTCCTTTTATGTTTAACATTCTTTAAAACTCCTTTTTGGTAAATACAACAACAACCTAGTAAACTTAACTATTTTATCTTTTATACTTGTGCCAGAATTTTGGTAGGTGGAAACTGATGGATCTCTCATATGTCGTGGTTTATCCTCTGCCCCGAAATGCCTACAACTTCTACTTTTTACTTTAGACACGGTCATCCAAAGCTATTCTCCTATAGCCTGACTTTTTTTTTTTTTTTTTTTTTTAGAATAGACCCAACTGCATCAAATTTCAAAGGAATATATATATATAGTGCCAAATTGCCAATTATACTCGTATAAATCTAGTCTCTGTGATCTCTCAAAGGCTATAACTATCGTATTCTCATCACATGTTTCCCCATTTTATAACCACAAGTCTACTAATCTATTAGGTTGAAGGGCATCTTATTTCTCTCTTGGTTGAAGTTATTATATATATCAATATCTGAAGTCTTATTTTGCAATGCAAAATTTTAGATATGAAAAATGACCATGCAAATCCTTCCAAAGTTGAAAAAAAAAATTTCCTTTTTCATCTAATCCTCTCATTAGGTTGACGCCTAAAATGCAAGATTTTCTCGGCTCCAGGGTTATAAATAAACAACCAGGGACTTCCACTTTGAATATATATATCTTAAAATTTTCAACCATAAAAAAAAACTTAGACTTAAGAGGCACCATCTAGGCATTTATCATAACAACTTATATACTATTAAGGAACTTGAAGGCATTAACCATATCATTTTTTTTTTTTTTTTACAGATGGATATCAACACCATTTCACAATTCATGAAAATGCCCAATTGTGTCCAATATACACAACCATCTCTGTAACCCCGAGGAAATCCAAACAACAATTTATCAATTTCAAGCAGAATCCCGAGCAAACCATACCTCTACACCAATTACACTGAAGACCCAATCATATTAGTATGAAAATCCTGAATTCCACGTCATCAATTGGAATTCACTCTGTTATGTATTCATAGTATTAAATTAAAATCCTTAGTTTCTAACATGTCAATACTCAAGTCCTTAGCCGAAATCATTTCCAAATTTGTGCTCCCTGGAAAACTAATGCAACAAATCCCCAAACCAAAATTTCACTTCCTGAATGTACTCAACCTCCAGTTCCCACTCGGCAACTAATTCCACTTCAACCCAAATCCAACCCCTATCTATTAACCAAAACATAGGTCCGTATGCCATCGTTTTGACAAAATAATTACATGCAAGGCAAAAAGGCATGGATTGCAGCAAAAGAAGGGATGATTGTACCTTTTGATTTCAAAAATGAGATCAATTTCTTGAAATTAGAACTGCAGTAGGTTGATCAGTTGATGATCTTGGCAATTAGCAGCTCTTGCAGATGGAGAAGGGGCAACAACCTTCAACTACTAGAGGAAGTAGCAGCAGTCCAGCTGTACGAGATGTGAAACACCAACATCTCAACTGTTGGCGCCAAGGGTTGTCGCTCGTTGCAGAAATAGGGAGCAGCAACTGCAGGAAATATTTTTGGTAGAAAGGCTTGGCCCATTCGTTGGGGAGAGGTAGAGAAAAATAGGGGAAAGATGGTGGTATTAATAAGAAAAGAAGGTGACGTTGGTTGCCAAGTAAAGGTTCCTTGGTTGCCAAGTGTAGGAGATTTTTGGGCCAAATGGCAAGTGGGAAAAAAAACAAACAAACAAACGTCATTCACTGCTGTGTTGGCAGAAAAGTTTTTAAATTATTTTATTATTATTATTATTTACTTTAACTCTCTTCTCTAGAATACCGAAATCAGCCGTATGGACACCTCGAGTCTCAGATTTCGGTGTACCATAACTTGTTTTGACCGTCTCTAAACGACGATCGAAATGAGTATAATATTCATATACTTTGGATCAAAGATAAATTTTCGAAATTCCGAGATACAGTCTTGATTTGTCATTAAATTTTGCGATTTTAAAATATCAAATGACCTCCGATCGACGAACGGTCGATTCCGTTGGTCTTGTTTTGTTGAATCGGATTTTTAGGTGGTCTTGGCTTGTTTCGCGGTTTCCGAATTTGCGTCGCGGCTTTTCACGGCGCGCGTTACGGATTGACCGATTTTTGGTCGATTTCTCCCGAACAACTTTTGATTCACGATTAATTGATCGTTTTAAGTTGTTTAGTATTGACCGATAACGTTTTTGGGTTCATTAGACCCAAAATCGGACGACTTCGGGTTTGATTGGAAACCGGATGTTACAAATATAAAAACCTCAAAGGGAGTCTCGTCCTCGAGACTCGAGTTAAGGCTATTCGGTGACTTGTTTGAATTTCATATGTCCATAAAAACCTCAAAGGGTTTTGAACCCATAAAAACCTCAAAGAGAAACAAGTCATATATTCACATATATATAATTACAAAGCTTGTTGTGCTTATTATACTTAGAAAAGCTGTGGATATCTCGCTCGCATGTCGGCTTCGGTCTCTCGTGTCGCTTCTTCGACGCGGTGTCGTTACCACAACACCTTGACCAATGGAATCCCTTTGCTGCGAATCTTCTTCACAACACTATCTAGTATCTGTACCGACTTCTCCTCGTATGTCAAATCTGGCTCCACGTCAAGATTCTCGTAACTAATGATGTGTCGAGGGTCATGGACATATTTCCTCAAGTTGGATCTATGAAAGTCATCATGTATGCCTGATGAGTCTGGTGGATCGGTTACTCGATAGGCTGTCTTACTCATACAAGTAATAATTTCAAATAGTCAAACATAAACTTGCCATGAACACCAAATCTTTGTATTTTTCTTCATGGGAGATATACGTAGAAACAACCTATCTCCTTCCTTAAACCCCAAAATTCTTCTCCGACTATCTGCAAAATTATTCTAGCAGCTCTTTATCGTCAGAAACATTCACCTTACAAGATCAGCAATTCTTACAGACTCTTCCAAGAGATCTACAGAGTAAAGAGTGTGTTTACCTATCTCATGCTATCTGAGAAGTATGAGGCATTTCCACCTGTATAGGGTTTTCGAATGTTGCCATACCAATACTTATAATGATAGTTGTTGTATAGAAATTCTACCAACAACAGGTAGTCCTTTTAGGATCCTTTCCACCCAAGGGTACGCGGTTGAATTAATTCCTCGTATCTGAATAATGTGTTTGTTCTGTCCGACGGTTTATGGATGGAATGCAGAACACATCTTCAGTTCTGTTTGTAGTGTTGACATGAACTGGTGTCAATAGTAAGATGTAAACTTCGAGCATCTGTCAAACATTACCTCACATGATATACTATGAATCCTTATAATAGTATGCATATGAAATCTAGCCGACCTAAATGGAGTGTACATTATGTTGACATGTATAAATGGGTTGATTTGGTCAATTTGTCAACTACCCCAAGGTATTGTGGTCACTATGGTGTCCTCGGTAGTCCAGTAACAAAATTCATTAAAGTACTCTCCCACTTTTACTTGGAAATGAGGAGATATTGTAATAATCATAGTGTGTTGCATCGCACTTCATCCCGAACCGCCAGAATGTTGGCGCATATTACAATCCATTTTCGTACTGCCAGGATGAAAAGACAGGTGTGAACTGTGTGCTTCATCAATAATCTCTACGCAATTGCTCATCATAGGACTCACGATGTAGCCATCCTTTCATAAAGTAGATTTAATCTCCACAAAATTATCATTTTTGTCCTTGTTGGTACGCATACATTTGTCTCAAATTCAAGGATGTCCTTCTATGCGATCCCTAAACACTTACTTCACGAAGGCATGACAGTAAATACGAGCATACTCTGACGAGGATACCAATTACTCCAAGATGTGAGCATATTCCACATGGATAGCTAGTTTGTCGTATGTGCATGAGCTTTCATTCCAAGTGCATTTGCCACCATGCTCCTTTACCAGAATGGTAAGACATCGTCTCATGTTTATCTCCTTCCGAACAAATGCGTTCTTCAAATTCTTGCGATCTACGAAAATCTTGAAATTCACCTTATAGAAATAGTGGCGTCAGATCTTTCAAAGAAAAAAAAAACATTATTGTCAATTCTAAGTCATGGAAGGGGGTAATTTCGCACATGTGACCTCAATTGATGTGATGCATAAACACTCACATGACTTGGTTGCATCAGAACCGTTCCTAATCCTTTTCTTGCAGCATCTATATATACTGCATAATCCTAAGTGTATGAAGGAAGTGCAAGAATATTGCAGTCGTCAATCTTTCCTTCCGTGTCTTGAAAGCTTGTTTGCATGGATCATCCCAAATGAAAGGAACCCCTTTCTGTGTCAATCTTGTCAGAAAAGAATGACTCGGAAAACTACTGATGAAGTGTCTGCAATAACCCGTTAGTCCAGGGAAGCTATGAATATGAATGATTATCTTAGGTTGATCTCAAGACATGATTGTCGAAATCTTTGCAGTGTCAACTACGACACCTACTCCAGAAATGACATGCCCAAGGAATGAGACCTGTGATAATTAGAACTCACATTTGCTCGACTTGGTTTACAACTTGTACTCTTGAAGTATGTTCATAACTGTCTTTAGATCATTGATGTGATCCCTATTTATTCCGGGAATATATCAACACATCGTCAATGCATACCATTACAAACTCGTCCGAGTATGGACGGAAATCATGTTTATCATATTCATAAAAAGTTGTAGGGCATTTGTGAGTCCAAGCAACATTACGACAAACTCATAATGTCCATGTCGAGTCTTAAATGTTATCTTCGGACCATCTGCATCTTTACTCCTCACTTGATGGTAGCCATGTCAAATGTCGATCTTCGAGGATACCGAAGATTCTTGTAACTGATCAAATAAGTCATCTATGTATGGCAGAGCATAATGGTTTTCCACCGTTTTCTTGTTTATCTGAATGATTTCTATGTACGGTCTCATCGATCCATCCTTCTTTCTGACAAAATGAACTGGAGCATTTCAAGGTGGAGTGTTCAGCCTTACGAAACCCATGTCAAGTAACTCCTGTAACCGCACCTTTACCTTTCTCAACTTGGTTGGTGTCATGCGGTACAGAGCTATCGAGATTGGTTATATATCTCGTAGTCATGTAATCTCGAACTCAAACTCAATCTTTCTCAGGTGGTAATCATGACAAACCATTAGAGAATACACTAGGAAAATCTGACACAATCATGATGTTAGGAGCCATCGGCTCTCCATCAGATGTCTTTCCGATAATTACTAGAAATGTGTCGCATTCACGATCTATGAGTCTTTGAGCTCTCAACACTGAAGTGTACTCCATTTTGGAGTCATGTAAGGTATTCTTAATGGTAAACTCGGGTATGTTCGGAATCTTGAAGACTGTCGTCTTCATGAATTAATTACTTAAGGCATGATGAGCTGACATTTAAATCATACCCAAAGTTGGGTCAACTTATTGAGCTGTAATAGCAGACAGTCTGCTATCGTCTCATGTCCACCAATCAACATTGGTAGCTATCAGACTATTAGTCTTATGATGATTAATTAGCCACCCGGCCCATAATGTGACAAGGATGATATAGGGCATCTGCACCTCTACCTACCGAAGCTAGAACTCGAAGTTCGTCTATTGCTTCAGAATCAATTAAGATATAGAAAGGTCGATTCAGGATGCCATGGTTCTATGTAAGAACCCATATCATTAATAGTGAATGTTCACGGACATTTCTCACTATGCTTTTTCTCTTCTTGGGATACATATGGAAATTAGTTGCAATTGGTGACATCTGTGGTCATTAGTTTTGAATGTCATATTTTCCCTTCAGACTCGTGACAAGTCAGAGGACTGTCGTAATCCGAGAATTCAATGTGATCAGAACTATAATACTACGAATGTATGTAGCAGGGTACCACTGCTCTGATACCAAACTATCACTCCCGCTCCTTAACGGATCTGGATACCCGTTTACATATCACCCGTAGTATTATATTCGCTAAATTATCACATTAGAGTGCTGAAAATCAGGGAAATTTTTTTTTTTTTTTTTGAATGACATTCACATTAACTAACAGGCCACAGAACTACACTATGTCACAATTATATTGCATAAATTCCATAGCAGTTGGCATGTAACAATATAAATTGTATTATGTACATGCATCCCAGTTATAGAAGAAGAGAAATAAAAAGCATATAATATTTTGAATAAACTATAGCATGCGTACCTGATAATTGTAACTGCAGAAGCTGATGTTCAATTCTCCCAATACAACGGTGCAGGTATTTTGCCTGCAATCCATGGAATAGGGAGAAAAGAACATCAACAAACGTTGAGTACATCTAATTTATTGATAATAACAGGATATTTAATGTCTACAAAAGAAAGCAAGTAAATTGGCTATGATAAATTAAAATCTAAAGCTACTTGCAATGAAACAGGCTTGGTTTGGTATGTAAAACTCCATTCTACTCATCCTACACTAATTACCCACATTAATCATTGATATACAACCATCATATGATCCATATTTAAGTCATTGCCTTTCTATTTGAGAATGTGAATGATGACACTATGATATGATCATTATCTCTATTAAATGCTTATAATGATGATTAATAATCTTGTGGATTGATCATAGTAAGGGTATATGATGGATCCGGGGTTTTGATTCTTTTCTTGTTGATTTTCTTAAGCTTAGTGGATAGTCTGTGGTTTTGGTCTAGGTAAGATCTCACACTATGACTCTAAGGTAATAAGGAAGCCTTAGGGTTGGGGTGCCTCCGTAGGCATGCGGTGGAGTAAAATGCATCCTAACTAAGTTCCCAACACGTCCACTAGCTATATCTTACAACTATAGTAGTAGTTCAAGGTCTGATAAGGATCATTGTCATGATATGGTCTTTTCTCTTTGTCAGGAATTATTGGCAGAAAGTAACTAGTTCTTCGGAAACCAACTCAACGGTAACCAAGTTTCTATGTAACCAATTTAACTGTAATTCAACTTTAGCCATGCTTAATTGTAACTCAATCCAATCTCATTTGTAACTTTTCCAAATTCAATTGTAACTGATTCAGATGTAGCCATAGAGGATTCAGATGTATACACGGATGATTCGGATGTAGCATCGCCAAGTCTGCTGGCGAAAAATTAATAAAACTCAAGCGGTGAGGAAGCCTACAAAAGGCTCTTCCGTCTCGCCCTCTAATTGGAAGGCGGTCCAATAGAGGGATAGGTCTACTCCAAAACTACGCCACTGAGACGGGTGAGAGAGACTCTCTAGAAAAGTCGCTCTTAAAAGAAAAACCGGCCCGACCGTACGGGCTCACGAGCTCGAAAAACTAAAACCAAGGGTCCTCCTGCCTAGGTACCCTAAAGCACAAGGGTCAGCGGAACCGGTCTTTAAAAGAAACCTGTGGATCCCAGAGAGGCGTAAAAACTGCGAGCGCTCGCGAGAAAACCGAGAAAAAGACTGGGATCCTAGACCCGCGCATTAAGCGGCCGCTGCCCTAACTGGGCTTCCTAATCTCCCGCCCAGCTGAGGGTCACCGCCCCCTCGCACAGTCAGGCGTGAAGGTCACCATGACTGGCACTCAATATTTATCAGTCATCATTGAATCACTATTGCTGACTTGATTCTTCATATTTTCTCGATCTCTATTGTGGTTGACTGTACAGATCTAAAACTTTTGATCAATGATCTTATTGATATCATTGATTTGTATCAAACCAATTATCTCTAAGATTTCAAGGTGATGCATATCTCATAAGTCCCTTGATTCGTTAAGTTATTCAACATAGATAATTGGCACCAATCATGTGTTTTATAGGGATTTTGACATAAAGATTTTAATGATGTAAAGATTTTCAGCTGCTTCATTTAGCCAGAACAATGCACTCTTCCAAAGTGTTTCCAAACAATATGCAGTGCACTGTCTCTGTGAGAGTGGAGTCTCTAAAGCTATCATAATAAGCCTTAAGCACCTTTTGTTTTCAGACTTAAGTGGTTCCACAAGATTAGGTTATTGAGGGCATATTTCAAGGAATGCATCTAAGCTACTCACATTCCTCCTTTTATGTTTAACATTCTTTAAAACTCCTTTTTGGTAAATACAACAACAACCTAGTAAGCTTAACTATTTTATCTTTTATACTTGTGCCAGAATTTTGGTAGGTGGAAACTGATGGATCTCTCATATGTCGTGGTTTATCCTCTGCCCCGAAATGCCTACAACTTCTACTTTTTACTTTAGACACGGTCATCCAAAGCTATTCTCCTATAGCCTGACTTTTTTTTTTTTTTTTTTTTTAGAATAGACCCAACTGCATCAAATTTCAAAGGAATATATATATATAGTGCCAAATTGCCAATTATACTCGTATAAATCTAGTCTCTGTGATCTCTCAAAGGCTATAACTATCGTATTCTCATCACATGTTTCCCCATTTTATAACCACAAGTCTACTAATCTATTAGGTTGAAGGGCATCTTATTTCTCTCTTGGTTGAAGTTATTATATATATCAATATCTGAAGTCTTATTTTGCAATGCAAAATTTTAGATATGAAAAATGACCATGCAAATCCTTCCAAAGTTGAAAAAAAAAATTTCCTTTTTCATCTAATCCTCTCATTAGGTTGACGCCTAAAATGCAAGATTTTCTCGGCTCCAGGGTTATAAATAAACAACCAGGGACTTCCACTTTGAATATATATATCTTAAAATTTTCAACCATAAAAAAAAACTTAGACTTGAGAGGCACCATCTAGGCATTTATCATAACAACTTATATACTATTAAGGAACTTGAAGGCATTAACCATATCATTTTTTTTTTTTTTTACAGATGGATATCAACACCATTTCACAATTCATGAAAATGCCCAATTGTGTCCAATATACACAACCATCTCTGTAACCCCGAGGAAATCCAAACAACAATTTATCAATTTCAAGCAGAATCCCGAGCAAACCATACCTCTACACCAATTACACTGAAGACCCAATCATATTAGTATGAAAATCCTGAATTCCACGTCATCAATTGGAATTCACTCTGTTATGTATTCATAGTATTAAATTAAAATCCTTAGTTTCTAACATGTCAATACTCAAGTCCTTAGCCGAAATCATTTCCAAATTTGTGCTCCCTGGAAAACTAATGCAACAAATCCCCAAACCAAAATTTCACTTCCTGAATGTACTCAACCTCCAGTTCCCACTCGGCAACTAATTCCACTTCAACCCAAATCCAACCCCTATCTATTAACCAAAACATAGGTCCGTATGCCATCGTTTTGACAAAATAATTACATGCAAGGCAAAAAGGCATGGATTGCAGCAAAAGAAGGGATGATTGTACCTTTTGATTTCAAAAATGAGATCAATTTCTTGAAATTAGAACTGCAGTAGGTTGATCAGTTGATGATCTTGGCAATTAGCAGCTCTTGCAGATGGAGAAGGGGCAACAACCTTCAACTACTAGAGGAAGTAGCAGCAGTCCAGCTGTACGAGATGTGAAACACCAACATCTCAACTGTTGGCGCCAAGGGTTGTCGCTCGTTGCAGAAATAGGGAGCAGCAACTGCAGGAAATATTTTTGGTAGAAAGGCTTGGCCCATTCGTTGGGGAGAGGTAGAGAAAAATAGGGGAAAGATGGTGGTATTAATAAGAAAAGAAGGTGACGTTGGTTGCCAAGTAAAGGTTCCTTGGTTGCCAAGTGTAGGAGATTTTTGGGCCAAATGGCAAGTGGGAAAAAAAACAAACAAACAAACGTCATTCACTGCTGTGTTGGCAGAAAAGTTTTTAAATTATTTTATTATTATTATTATTTACTTTAACTCTCTTCTCTAGAATACCGAAATCAGCCGTATGGACACCTCGAGTCTCAGATTTCGGTGTACCATAACTTGTTTTGACCGTCTCTAAACGACGATCGAAATGAGTATAATATTCATATACTTTGGATCAAAGATAAATTTTCGAAATTCCGAGATACAGTCTTGATTTGTCATTAAATTTTGCGATTTTAAAATATCAAATGACCTCCGATCGACGAACGGTCGATTCCGTTGGTCTTGTTTTGTTGAATCGGATTTTTAGGTGGTCTTGGCTTGTTTCGCGGTTTCCGAATTTGCGTCGCGGCTTTTCACGGCGCGCGTTACGGATTGACCGATTTTTGGTCGATTTCTCCCGAACAACTTTTGATTCACGATTAATTGATCGTTTTAAGTTGTTTAGTATTGACCGATAACGTTTTTGGGTTCATTAGACCCAAAATCGGACGACTTCGGGTTTGATTGGAAACCGGATGTTACATGAATCCCATTCCTAGCTAAAACCTTCTCTTCTCCCAAATCCCTAATTTTGAAACCATTCTCCAAAACAAGCGGAGAAACCCATATTCCTCGACTTCTAGCCACCTCTTCACCATATCTCTGCCTCCTCCCTGTCTCGCTGCCTCTGCACAATGCCTCTGCCTCCACAACACCTCCGCCAACCATGTGATTCCTCCACCGTAGTGCATCCAACTCCACAGCATGCTAGCAGCTCCTCTGCAACTAGTCCGTCTCCGTTGGGACTACTCCGCCA
Organism: Ottelia alismoides; assembly: GCA_037367405.1. Lineage (NCBI taxonomy): Eukaryota > Viridiplantae > Streptophyta > Magnoliopsida > Alismatales > Hydrocharitaceae > Ottelia > Ottelia alismoides. The sequence continues at coordinate 1,316,744 of JAZKJV010001118.1, read as the reverse complement.
TAGCGCCTCCACCTCCATAAGACCATAGCATCTCCTTTGCAACTCCACTTCGCGACCCCTCCTCCGCAGCTACTGCCAACACCTCCTATGAATTACGAAGGTTTGCAAAACGCCTCTTCCCACTTATTTTGTTCAGCGTTCGCCATATTATGTTGATAATACAAGTTAGATAGGGTTTTTTAAATAGTTTTAAGTAACCTTATTCTCTTCTTGGGCAACCTACATAATATATAGTATATTTTTCTTCAATATTTATTGATTCTTTTTTATTCTTTGACAAGAACTCATTCTGATTTTTGTTTTTCAATGAGTTTTTTTGTTAGAAAATTAAGTGCTAAGAGGATTGCGTTATATTTTGGTTGCTACAATAATACAATTAACCATTTAAACTGTGAAGATAATGTTTACGAACAATTTGTAATGGAAAAAATGAATTTTTAGAAATATTTTGTAAATTGATAAACCCTTTTTTGGCTCATGTTTAGGTTAATAAACCTATACCCGTTGTGGATTCCCCATGGTCCACTGACATTTCTACATTTAAAAATGTATAAAGTGTGAACTAATTTTTTAAATGTCATGTTGGGACATATGGTTTTGTAATCAAATTATCCAATTAGATATTTGGATTAAATTTTGTATTTTCTATCTTTAATGACACATAATTTTTGTGTTATTTTTAGGTGGTTTATTTTTGAGGAAAAAGAGGTTATGACGTCAAGAAGGCACTTGCCCTTTAACCTCTGTATATGTATGTTTAGGTGATTTATATAATTGAATATGTGGATTACATTTTGTATTTTCTATCTTAAATGACAAATAATTTTTGTGTCATTTTTAGGTGGTTTATTTTTTAGGAAAAAGAGGTTATGACGTCGAGAAGGCACATGCCCTTTAACCTCTATATATGTATGTTTAGGTGATTTATATAATTGAATATTGTTCATGTGGGAACATATTTTAATAGGACATACGTAGATTTCTATTGTGGTTCCTTTTTTGATATCAATATATGAACTTTCATGTGTGGGAATCTTAAGAAAATATGTAGCTTTTTTTTGTTCTTTGACACCATAATTAAACTTGTAATTAAAATAATATAAGCCAAGTAATCCGCATACACTTCTGCATATTCACTTACTCGCTTTGGACTGTCTGACCGAACGAATACCGCATGCCAACTTTCTGAACCTTGCCAGGGATGCATACCGAGCTCGAATATTCGCTTTGCCACTCACCTATAACATTCGACTCCCCTCTCCCCAGTAGACAGAGACGGAGGTGTGAACCCCAACTTCACAGTGCTTTCATATGGGTAACAAGAGGGGAGGGAAAACTCTCTAGATCGACTTTCGACTGTGCCAAAGCGTATTCTCATCCACTTTGGATAATTATAAAAGGTCGCTCTTTCCTGCTTGCTCGGGCAAAGAAAGTCAACGCAGCTAAAGGTAACCACCTTTCACTTGAGGGTGTTTACTAGTAGTTGCTTCGACTTGGTCCCCCACTATCTCTAGCTTGAAAGCAATACTTATAATCTTAGGCTCCCTCCTCTCGTTGTCGACCTTGCTCACTTTGACCGATGCGAAAAAACTCACTTTTATGGAACTAGTTTTCGTCAGGACTCACTTCAAAAAGTGGGGCATGTGAACTATATATCATAGAAGATCATTTCAGTCGTCGTGAGTCGTCTTATGGAAAACCATTTTCACATTTATTACAGAGAGCACTTTTTTGTTTCGTTGATCGATCGGCGACTCCTTCCTTTTTGTTTGAATGACCTAGTGGCGAATTAACAACTTGTGGACCCCGATTCGATCTCTCGAGACTTGATGACCCACCCCCCTCAGGCCTCGGTATTTTAACTTATTATATATGGGCACTTGATATCTATCAACCATAATCATCGATTTTTACAGAATCTCACTCATGTGTCAAGGCCATGGCTCGATACTCGGCCTCTGGGCTAAAGAGAAAGGAAAACTTTCTATCTTATTATATTCATATGAGGAAGGACGTAACACAGCTTCTACAGAGGAATGTGACCAAATCGAAGGAGCCACACATAAGGAGAGATTAATCCAGTGCGAATGGTCGAAGCACCAACATATGGGGACTGAACCAGTTTATAGAGACCTCCTTGCTCACGACCAGATCCAATCACCCTGCACGTAAGAATGTCCTAAAACACAAGAGAAGACGGATCAAATATGACATGACAATGTAAGTCTTTGGTGATTTGATTAATTCATAGAAAAATCATGAGCATGAAGAACATTCTGCGAACTCATTGCCGAAGTCAATTGAACCTCCCCATGTTCAATAATGGGAGAGTGGGTCCCATCTGCTATCACTGCAGATTTGGCTGGCGAAATCGATCTGTATGCACTAACATGCCCTCTATCACCACAGAGGTGGTATGAAGCTCTTGAATCCATAATCCATTCTGACAAATCTGCTCTGTAATAGCTAATAAATGCATATGTAGTACCGGATGTGGTGGCAGATGCTGACACAACTACCTCTGAAGACCCTGAAGGAGCAGTAGACGACCCACGTGCAGTCACAATCTCTCAGTCGAGCCACAAGCTCATCGAATCTCTGAACAAATGCAGGAGGAGGAACACTAGCCGGCTGAGTCTGCTCTGCTACACAAGCTGAAGCAGGAAAGCCATGCTTGGAGTAGCATGTATCCTCATAATGACCCGGCATGTGGCAGTAAGTGCAAGGCTAACGGGATCGACTACCCCCTCACCTACCACAAGTACCACTCCCTCGATATTGTGTATAACTTCCTCTACCACGAGATGCGGTTATAGTCGAGGAGGTCTGTGGCTATTGAGTAGCACCACCAGATGTTATAGGGAGCCTACTCAATCTGTGATATGCCTCCTCCAATGGAGGTATAGTGGCATCAGTAAGGATCTGCGATCGAGATGCATCATATTCGGGATCATGAGCAACTAGAAAGACTACAATCATCACTGAATCTCTGTAAACCTTAAGTTGTTCTGACGAAGCCGTCAAAGGAATGAAACCATGAAGCTTCTCAAACATACCCCTAAGAGAAGGGTAAATGGTATGAAAAGGACGTCCATTATGCTTAGATGTGAAGATATCATACTAAAGTTGCAGTATCTTCAACTCATTCTTCACATGCAAGTAAGTAGCGGCAAGGATGCCCCACATCGCCTTCATTGTAGGCTGACTCAGAATATCATTGGTTATCTCCATGGACACCGTATCGAACAGCCAGACGCGCACATATGTGTCATCGGCCTCCCACGAGGCATTAACCCCAGTCTTGTCAGTTGATATGTCATGTGTCAGAATGTTCTTGCTGTTGCATTTCATTAGGCTCATGAATTGCATAACCCATAATTCATAATTAGTCACATCCATCTTGACAATGGGTGTTGGACCTTTGAAGGCACCTGAGGATGAGATGTCGACTTTGTAGTCGACCCTGGTGTCTGACATGATGACGACAACTACGAAGATTGTGGTTGTAAACAAAGACAGATGTGTCTACAAAGGCATACAGGAAAATGGATGCAGGTGTAAACTCATACCACAACCTCTTCCATATGTTAGAGGCTTCTCTGGGTAACTAGGGTTGTTTTAGATGATCAAACAACATCCTGAAACCCCAAAATCAGATTGAATAGAGGACCAAATCTCTCTTGGAAGCGATTTTCAGACCTCAACGGACGTTGAAAAGAACATCTAGGGTGCCACAAACCACTCAGAAGGGGAAGAAAGACACCTTTACGGTGGTGGTGGCAGCGTTGGGCGGTTATCGCTACTGTTGTGATCTCACAGCGGCGGCGACGGTAGCCGTAATGATATTGTTGTTGTTGTGCAGCATCAGCGGTGGTGGCCTTTGGCTGCTCCCACCGCTGCCAAACGGGAGGGGAACAAGCCCCCTTAGGGTTTTGGTGGGAAACGGCAGCTAGGACACAGGTTCCGGTCTAGGATCGTCACTCTGATACCATGTGGAAAGGGAAAAAGCAATTGTGTTCTTCATTGCGACCTTAAAGCTCTCTTATATAGGAGAAATGCCCTATGGAAAATTTACATAAAGGGGATAGAGGGATAAGAATTATGAATAAAGGACAAATAAACACAACTATCTCAACAATCCTCTTTAGCAACAACTTAAGTTACATGTTATCGTGACATAGACGCTATTGTTTTTAGAAAATTGAAGGGTGGCCCTCCAACTCAGGACCCACCTCTAAGGATACGTGTATTTATATATCTAAAGGTAAAAACTTAAAAGTACATCAAGTTACACTTGTCATGACATGCAAAGTGCCCTACAATGCTCAATAACATTCTCTGTGTAAAAATTCTTCCCCCAAAAAATAACTTTGTTCCTGGTGCACCAAATCGCCCACACCAACGCAAACGGGTATGAACTGTCCTCGTGCACGTAGCCGCAAATTGATCTGATATCCCGTCAAAAGGTGGTATAGCCATTTCGTGCAAGCCAGGGAATGTTAGCTATGCTCCACACCTCCGTCGAGGCTGGATACGAGAAAAACAAGTGGTCTAAATCCTCCATCATTGCCCTGTATCTATCACAAGCAACATCCTCCATCCCAAGCAGCTGACCTCGGTGCCCCTTGGTGAGGGTCCTCCCACTCCTGAATAACCAAAGAAGCACATTGACCTGGTTCGACACCTTACATCTTCAAATCATACCCATGTCCACCCCCAGCTCTTCCTACACCACCTCCCCGCCCCCCATCAGAAAACTGTAGACTTTACTCACCGTGAATCTCTCGTCTCCCCACATGAAATGATCTTTGCCCATAGATGGATCGTCGCTATACGCCTGCTTCGGCTGCAGCACAATGAACTCCTCCACTCTCTGATGTGACAAGGCTGAAGAGAAACTCAGGGACCATGCCTCGCGATTCCACACTTGTCGCACCAGCACCTTTCTGTTTCCGGCTAGTCGTAGAAGCTGGGGATAATGCTCCCCTAACGTCCCATCTCCTGTCCAGTCATCCTGCCAAAAGCAAAAACCATATCCATCCCCGAGCACCGGTCTCAACTTAGAAGCTATCAATAGTAGAACGTCATTAATTCCCTTATACAACGAGGAAGGCAGCCTCACAGGGACGGTCTCCAGTATCATGGAAACATCATACATCTTCCTCAGCAAACGACATACCAGGGCCTTTGATTTCCCCAAAACATGAACTACCCACTTCGCCATAAAAGCCCTATTCATCTTGTCCATCTGCAGCACGCCCAATCTGCTTATCCTCTTTGTGGAAGTCACATTATCCCAATCTACCAAGTGGATACCTTTCTTGGCTTGCCGCACATCCAACCACAAAATTCTTCTCATCATGGCCTCAATCTTCGCTCGCATCCCAACAGACAACGACCTTGCAGCACTGAAAAGGATCAGCATGTCCGAGAGAACATGCTTCAACAGAACCAACTCCCCCCCCCTTCGACAACATCGACACCTTCCATCATGCCATCCTCACCTCCAACCTCTCCAATAATGCCCTCCAATCCCCAGACTTTGGCTTCCCCGCCACCAATTGGAACCCCAGGTAAGTAATCGACAGTGTGGCAGTAAGACAAACCAACAAAGCCGTCGCAGTCTGTACCTCCCGCTCCGCCTGGCCGAAAGGAACCATCAATGATTTATCTTTATTAAACCGAAGATCGGATACGTCCCTAAAAATATCCAAAATTTGCGAAGCCTGACGCAACCCCTCTATATCCGCCCCCAGTAATAGAACCGTCTTCTGCATACTACAATAGTGGGATGGATATCTCCTCCTTCCTATATCTAATGCACCATTCCCCGTCCACTGTTAACCTCATCAGCACAGCTAGTTAATCAGCCACAATCACAAAGAGAAGAGGTGCCAGCGGGCACCCCTGCCTAATGCCCTACTGCGGCTGAAAGAAGCCCCCCTCCAGTCTACCATTAGCAAGCACAGTGTGGGATGCAGTAGTGATACACCGCTTGATCCACGCCATCCACAACGCCGGGAAGCCTCTCTTCTCCAGTGAAGCCCACAAGAACCTCCGATCAATGCAATCATATGCTTTGGAGACAACGACCTTCCACACCACGCCCTCAGCCTAGCTTCTCTTCCAATCCGTGACCACCTTCGATGCCATCATCAGACCATATGTCATATCTCTCCCAAGTACAAACGTCATCTGCTCGGCCGAAATGAATCGCGACAAGACCTTCCTCAAATGGTTAACGAGAATCTTGGAAACCAAATGATAAATGGCATTTGACAATGCGATAAGCATGTAATCTTCCACCTTGGTCGATGTGCCTTGTTCAGTCTCTCGAATAACCTATTCTCATGCCAAAATTCCTCCAACACATCCATCACATTATGCTGACTACCTCCCAGATATCCCTATAAAAACAAACTAGGAACCCGTCAGGGCTAGGTGCCTCGTCCACATTAAGTTGTAAAAACCAACCGGGAACCTGTCCAGGCCACATCCATTCACAGATGCTATTTATTTCACCTCATGTCTCCATATGGCACGACCATATCTTCAGTCAGGCAATCCGTCCGATGGCAACCAAATACCATGTGTTGCAAGTAAATATTCATGGCTTCAAATTTCAGCGAAATTCAGTCGAATTTCCGTCGAATGTCGATATCCTATCGAAACCGAAATTCGACCGAAATGGTCGAAATGACCGAAATTGGGGGTCCTATTACAAAAAATGGTCGAAATGACAAAAATTTCGGTCGAATTTCGACCGAAATTCCGTTTCGGTCGGTCACCGAAATGGTGACCGAAATCAGCATTTAGGGCCTTGTAAATATTTCGCATACTCAACATATCAAGGCAAGCGTCTACCACAGGTTTGGCCTGCCATACAGATTTCTCCTGAGTCCTGGTAAATTTACAAGTTGTATAACCAACATATAACACATACTCCAAATCGTCCATATCATTAGAGAAAAAGAGACATGATCCATCATTAAATCCATTACAAACCATGTCAATTTCAAATGATACATATTAAGTATAGATAGATATATGCATATTTACCTATATATCTTCCATATCAAAAGACCTGGATTTCCTAAATTTAAACTTCAAGACTTGCATGAATCATAGTAATTGAAAATATGTATCACAATGCCAATTAAAATTTAGCAATGTCTTTGTAAACATGAATTAATCATGCATAAGTTCTTAAATTAAAGTTCTTCATAGTGAAGAATACATTAATCAAGAATTTAATTTGATTTCAATTGAAAACCCAACAACAAGAGGAAATAGTTCATCACTTAATCGTGTTAACCTTCGCGCGAAGCCGATCTACTTTGATTGTATTCAACTAAATTGATTTACGGCTCCCTGAAATGATTGAATTCCATTTTAAAATCAAGAACACAAAGATTCACGTGAAGAACGAACAAAAAATATGAACATGTAAAAACATGAAGAACGACCGAACACGAAGAACGTGAAGAACATGAATTCTTTGGCAAAATTTCCTCTTATATCGAATATTATTTCAAGGAAAATTGTTGCAAGGTTTCCCCTCATGTCCGGTGATATTTCAAAGAAGATTTCACTAGAATTTTCCTTGATATTGGATGATATTTCAAAGAAAGTTTTGATAACCCCTTATGAAAGTGAAACTCAAAGAAAAACAAGTCTTTCGAGAATGAATCGGAAAGAATGAAACAATCTACTTACCTCCTACCTAAAGGTGTTGAGGAGAGGCTTGCACCTTCTTTTCCCCCTAGCAAAGATTCGCTTGCGCTTGTCCTATGCCTTGCTCTCCTTCTCTCAGCCTCTCATCCCCAGCCATGGAGGAGGTTGTATGGAATGGATGGGTAGAGAACGAAAGGGTGAGGAGTATTTATAAACCTATGCATTGCCTACATGTCATCCTAGTCGGTACCTAGTCATCGTGACCAGCGAATTATCGTTCCCCTACTGCGCAAGGCAGTCCTAGTCAGTTGCCATGTCATCACCAGAACATGGGATATCCAACCCATGGTTTTACCTATATCTATCCCAAAGTCTGTGATTTTGCTACGGGTACTTAATTAGTACTTATCACGATTAACTAATGTTAATCATGATTAATTATTCTTAACTATAATTAACATCTACTAGTACATGATTCGCATTCATTAACCATGATTAGCATTCTTAGGTGCTATTAATATCTTTAATCACGATTAATTAGTGCTAGTAACAGTGATTAAGAGTTGCTGATGTCTTAACTAACATCGACCTCCATTGCATCTAGAATTCTAAAAATGTGTAACAACCTCTGAGTGATATGAAATGAGAAGGTTGAATTTAAGACACGATATGAGAAGGTTGGATTTAAAACTTTACAATTATAAAAACCTTAACTAAAGTCTCATCCTCGAGACTTAAGATAGGATACAAAAACCTTAAATGGAATTAAAGCCATAAAAACCTTAAAGAGAATGAAACTCAATCATTTATCACCAAGATATACAACACTATACATGATATTATCATTCAAACATATAAGGTTACTTCTCTTAAATATGTGCCTCGTGTACTCATGTACCTTCTTCAAAATCTTGGCTACGCCACAACACCTTGACCAAAGGCACCTCTTTATTTCTCAACTTCTTTGTATCCTTATATACATTTGCACTAGAGATTTTTGGGTCTGTCAGGTCTGGCTCGATCTATAAATCATCATAGCTTATAACATGCTCAGGGTTCCTAATATAATTTCTCAAATTCGATAAATGAAAGACATCATGTATTGCAGAAAGGTGTAATGGAAATGCAAGTCTATATGGAACTTTTCTGACTCCCTAAATAATTTCAAAGGGAACCAGAAACTTAGGTGCCAACTTTCTTCGCAAGACAGACCTCTCTACACCCTTCATTGGAGAGACTTTCAAAAAGAAGCCACACACCGTGAACTCGAGGTCCCTATGCCTAACATCGTTGTTGCTTTTCTGGCGACTATGGCAGTTATCAGTTTTTTCAAGCAAGTTTTACAGCTTCTTGTGTGTTGTCAGAGTCATAGAGGTTCTTTATTTCAACCTCTTGCCAACACAAAGGAGCAGTGCCACCAACGCCCAAATAGTGCCTTGAAGGGTGCCATGCCAATACCGGCATGATAACTGTTATTGTAGGTGAATTTTGCCAGGGGTAAGTACGTAATCTACGATCACTTACATTTTAAGCACATTCCCACAACATATCTTTTAGAATCTGAATGGTATGATTTGATTGAGCGTCTATGAGGGTTGTATGGTGTACTCAAAGAAAGATGGGTGCCTAATGCTTTCAACATTTATATAAATGAGTAATATTCATTAAAGAGACCTCATTACAATATCATGAAGCCCAAAACTTGTAAAGGGCTTTACAATCCTCGAGCACCATAGGAATACCTTCACCCTGCAAGGAATCTTGGCCACCCAAATCAATCTTATGTCCTATGTAAAATCCGCGTCGTGTTCCTCCATCGACTGCCTAAGCTCCTCATATGCCCTTTTGTGCTGAACTTTCCCCCTCCCACACGAAGTGATCAGCCTGTTCGGTAGCGACCGTCGCTCTAAACTCGTTCGTAGGCGACAGGTCAGCCTGCAACCTGAAAAAGTTGTCCAACCTCTGGTCAGAATGATCGTTCACAAATTTCGGAGCCCAAGTACCAGAACCCATGACCTGGCAGAGCAAAACATCCCTCAAGGCCGCAAGGGCGAACAAACGCGGGAACCTATCACTAAGCTTCCCCTCGCCTGTCCAGTTGTCCCCCCAGAAATGGAACAGAGAACCATCGCCGACCTGCAACCGCAACTTGTGCACTAACTCAGGGAGAACCTCTCGCACACCAACCCATAGCGGTGACGCCCATCTCACCCTTCCCGCCACCATCTCTCCCCCCACGTCGTAGATCATGCGGATCAATCTGAGCACAAGTGACGAAGAGGGTCCCCAAATTAGTGACACCCATTTTGCTAACATCGCCTTATTCATGCACTCCACATCCCGGATGCCAAGACCATCCTCATTTTTTCCCTGTGTCACCTCCTTCCAGCCCACAAGGTGTAACCCCGATTTCTGTTGTTTGCAATCCGACCAGAAGAATTTCTTCATAAGAGCTTCAATCTTCCTACGAATCCCAGCCGGCAGGATACACGCGGAATGGGAAAACATTGGGAACGCGGAGAGCACGTGCTTTAACAGGATCAGCTTTCCCCCTCCCCCCTCGATAATGTGAACGCCTTCCAACCCGCTAATCTCTGTTCCATCTTTTACAGCACTACATCCCAGTCCGCCTTCTTCAACTTCCCGTCCACCAAAGGTAAGCCCAAGTACGTAACAGGCAGCGTCCCCAGCGGGCAACCGGTTATCCCGGCAATCCTCTCGCGCTCATCACCAAGCATCCCAAATGTGATGATTGTCGACTTTCTACTATTCGCCACCAAACCGGATAGTTCACCAAAGATTTCGACCATCATAGTTGTGTTCTTCGTTTGTTCCTCTAAGCCGCCCAGTAGTAGCAGAGTGTCATCCGCATATTGTAGTATAGGTACAGAGATATCCTCCAGGCGAAATCCCTCGCATAGCCACGCCTCCACCGCCTGATTGAAGAGTACCTCCAAAGCATCGGCAACGAGCACGAAGAGCATAGGTGCTAAAGGGCAGCCTTGCCGTACCCCACGCTGCAGCTGGAAAAAGCCGCCCTCCGGGCTTCCGTTCACCAAGACCGAAAAAGAAGAGGTCGTAACACACCTCTTCATCCAACTGATCCACTTCTTCAGGAATCCCCTCCGTGACAAAGACGTCCACATAAAAGCCCAATCCACGCAGTCGTAAGATTTGGAGAAATCTAGCTTCTATAACGCCCCTTTCTTCTTCGACCTCTTCCACTGTAGACAAATTTCCGTTGCCATTACCAGCCCATCGGCCATTTGGTGGCCCGGAATGAAAGCAGTTTGCCCCTGTAGGACCACCGAGTCAAGGACCATCTTGAGGCGATTTGCCGGGGCTTTTGCGATAATGAGGTAGATCGCGTTAGATAACGCGGTCGGTCGAAAATCATCAACAATATCAGGGTTTTCCTTCTTCGGAAGCAAGAACAGGAATGCTTTGTTTACTCTTTCAAACCCGTTGTTACCCTCCGTGAACTCAGCCATAACATCGAAGACCTTACCCTTTAACATCTCCCAGAATTCCTTGTAGAAGAAGACCGGGAAGCCGTCCGAACATGGGGCACCCTCCGCATTCAGGCCCCAGACGGCTTCCTTGAGTTCTGCCTCCGAGAACGGTGCATGTAAATCTGCCGCCTGCGACTCAGCTAGCCTCCTTGCTCCTCTTCCTTGCCATCTCCAGCCACCCCGCCTCTGCCTTCTCGAATTCGCGATGAAGTGCTCGTGGATCACGGATCCCAGCCTGGCCTCCCCCCAAACCCGCTGACCCCCCACAAGTAGGTTGTGAATAAAATTTCACTGCCTCCCTGACGCCACGCTGTGGAAGTAACGCGTGTTGGCATCGCCTTCGCTAAGCCACTTTTGCCGTGATTTTTGCCTCCACTCGACCTCCTCCTTACGGTCTTCCATCAATAGCTCTCGAAGCAAATTATGTCTCTCTTCTAACTCCACCGGTTCTAGGCCCCTTTCGTCATCCATCTCGTCTAGTTGCGCCACGACCGCTTGTGCCTCTACCCGCTTGAGCTTCCTTCGCCGCTTACTCTCCCTGTCGGACCGAGCCAGATGTGCCTTTAGGAGCGCCAACTTCTTAGAGAGGCGGGCGACCGCCGTCCCCACCGGCGCCCACCCTCTCCATTGCTCCTCCACGTTCTCACGAAACCCTTCCTCACGCATCCAGCACCTCTCTAACCGAAAAGTGAATCTACTCTTCGATTCCTACCCAGAAGACCACAAGATCGGCGTGTGATCGGAGTGCGCCCGCGGCAAAGCCCACGCCCTCGACATAGGGAAGGTCCCCACACCTTCGATAGACAGAAGAAATCTATCAAGCCTCGATTGAGCCCTCGCATTGCCAAGTGTAAGAGCAACCAGCGGCATCAATAAGGGTGCGTTTGGTTCGTGGGTTATCCAGTGGTGGATAACCCGGTTTTGTGTTTGCGTGTTTGGTTGGTGGGTTAAGGGTTTGGAGGGTTTGTGTGATGTGATTGTATTGGAATTTGAAAAAGTTGGTAGTTATTATGATATGATTGTATTGAAATTTGAAAAAGTGGGTGGTTGGTGTGATGTGATTGTATTGAAGTTTGAAATAGTGAGTAGAAGTTGAGTATTTTATGATTTTTAGATGATATGATGGTATAATATATATTTTTTTGGTTGGAAAGAGAGTGGGCCCCACTAGTGGGTTGGGAATATGGGTTTTGGGAGGTAACCCACCTAAAGTGTGGGGTAACCCCCCAACCAAACACACCCTAATGGATAATCCCAACGCATTCATTGACCTCCGCAACAAGTCAGACCCCGGGTCTCTGCACCGGCCCTGATGCGGCCAATCTCCCTGCAGAAGCGTAACGTTCAAATCACCCCCGATCAGCCACGCCCCGTCTTCACGCGTCGCCCCTACATCCTCCAGCTCCGTAGCCAAAGGACCTTGCTCCAGGCCCGTCGGACCGTAAATGTTGGAAATCAAGAGCTTGAGCCCATCCATCCGCCTTCGCAGCATCACAGATAAAGAAGATTCCAACCGCGAAACTGACATCAGCTCGAACATGGAGTCTTTCCATCCCGTGATCAGCCCACCTGAGGTGCCCGTAGCCTCCAGGTCCGCCACACCGAATCGTCCATTCCTACCGAAGTCTCTCAGCACTTCCTCCTTTTGTCGTGAGGCCTTTGTTTCTTGAATAAGAAAAATATCTGCCTTCGCTTCTTCCACTAGGTTCATTACTGCCAGGTGTTTCTTGGGGCGGCCTACTCCTCGCACGTTCCAGGAGAGTACTTTCATTTGGGTAACCCGTTGGCCATCATTTTTGGGGGCACCACCCCCAGACACTCCACCACTGCTCTATCCAACAAACTGAACCTGTTCGCCAATGCCATCTGCGAGCGATCACTCGAAGATTCAACACTTGATCCCTGTTCGGTAGATGCCAGAGCCCTCACCGCTGCCCACCTTAGCCTCCTTCTCTCGGGCCTCGGTAGCCTTCGCCTCGCGTAGCAAGTCCCAAACCGAGGGGCTTCGATCGCTTTGTTACTACTTTCGCAACCATCCCCGCTAGCCGCGTCGCTCCCTTCTTGCATCTGCGGAGCATATTGTGTGGACGCAAACACACCTATAGAGCACTCCCCTCCAGCATGCTTCTCTCCTTCCTGCCCACCAGTAACCCCCTTCGTGTCGTCGTCCATAGCCACAGAAGTCGTTCTTTCGCCCAAAGAAGGTGCTTCGGGTATCAAGGTGGGGTTCAGAATCGCGTTGTGCACAGCATCTTCTTCATACCTCAAAGGCGGAGCCAGACCCGTATATTGATCCGGACCCTCGCCCCGATTCCCAGATCCGATAATGGAAACATGCGTAGCCCCACGCAACTCCTGACCCGAATTCGGTTCCAGACCCTTTCCCGAAACGTCTTCCCTCGAGAATCGAACAGCCGTTACCGGCTTTTTGAAAGGTTTCTGAAACGCTCCGAAATGAATGCCATGCGGAAGTCGAAGGGTCTCCGCTTGAGCTGCCGAGAACTCCCCCCCCCCCCCCCGAGGATTGTTCATCTTCCGGTCATCTCCACTGCCCACTCCCATCGGACCTTTATCAGTTTGACCGGCCACCGACCCATGATGCTCGTGGCGGTGATGATTGTCCAGTCGCACGGTCGCATCCATCGATGAGAGCTCCATAAATAGCGTCCTTCCTTGCGAAGGAACCTTCCACCAACCAAGCCTTGTAGGGCTTAGACGTCTCAATCTGAGAATGGGATCCATCGGGTCTCCGGGCATGCATCCAGTACATTCGAGTCCCTCAATCTCTGCAACCCTTGTAACAGCCCCCGAATGTCCCGTATATTGCGCATAGAGCAGGGGAGTCCTTTGATTTTAACACGCTCTAGCAATCTGCATCCCATGGCGCCATCCCAGACGCCCATCTTGCGCTATCTCAGTCTCGCTTCGCCTGCAGCCGACCATCGGAGAAGGCCCTTCTCCTCCTCCTCCGACAGACCCCTCGCAACAACTCAACACGGTCTGACCTCGATCACATCCCTTCGGAAACCGCCACTCGAGATCGCTCCCACATCAGAAGATGTGAGGAAGAGTGCTTCATGTCCACCTCCTTCGCCAATCAGTGCGCACTCATGAGAAGAGAGCACCAGTCTTTTTGAGCAAACACGTCCTCTGTGGCCATATTCGTGGCACTCAAAACACCTAATTGGCTCCCTGCAAGATCGCGCCCAATGCCGAAGAGATCCGCAGCTGTAGCATCCCCGGACGAATGGGTTAGTACGTTGCTCCGATTGTCGTGCGTTGCTCCCCAGTAAGCGCAAGATGCCTGGGTGGAGACGTCGATCCCTTCGGTGATGCACCTCGACCCATCCCTCACCTCGACCCATCCCTGGGTAGAGACGTCGATCCCTCCGGTCGCAAACAAAGTCCCAGGATAAAATTACTTCAATATATTTATTGATGTCAATATATTTATCAATATATTTATTGACGTCTTACTCCATGAACTCTAAAGGTATTCTAAAGGATAATAGACAAATATTTATTTGCGGTTCAATCCGATTCGATGTCAAATCAATCATTAATTTATGACTGGATAAGGTGAATACCATTGTTGTAAAAGTCCCCCAATTGGCCCGACTAGTAGGTCTGACTAGTCTACTCGGTGGGGTGGCCGACAGAGTATTGACTAATTCCGACTAGGCCGACTAGTCGATCGATTTTTACTTGGAGACACCTTTTTTTATAAAAGCAAACTCATTCTAATACGCTTAATGTTTTATTTAAATTCAATTGCTTCATTTCTTTCATTATAATTGTATAAAAAATGAAGAAATCTATGTAAATATATGAGAATATACATATAAAAATCATTTATTAATTTAAAATAATTAAAAAAATCAAAGCTGATTAAAGCCCGACTAATCTGATTAGTCGCCCAACTGCCAATGAATCCTTAGTTAGTGGCCCAACTGACCGAGTACCGACTACCGATTTTTGCAACCTTGGTGAATACCACGTCTATCTGATGTTAAGCATAATGAGTAGAAGAGCCTTAAATAATCTCTGTGTCCTATTAACTTTAAGTTTTACAAAAATCTCGGAATTGACTCTTATTGTGGGTAGTACGATAGGTGACATGACAGAAACTAAAAATAATAACTCAACAAGCTCTGCAAGAATTCTCGACGGCTATGAAAATTTAGAAGTAAAACACTTTGATAAGATGTACAAGTAAAGAGATCTAATTATTGACAAGAAAAAGAAAGGATGTGGTTGATGATTGGATTAATGATTAAGTTGAATCCTGAGATGTGAAAAGTGATTTAATTGATGATGAAGAAAGAGAATTCTTAGTCCGGTTCTCCCCTTAACTACATAAAAAAGAACGGGTCCAAGTTTATTGAGCCTGACTTCTACTAATGTAATGGAGTCAAAGGATAGGTAGATTCCTTTGGAAGCTAGACTTCAATAAAAATGTATAATACACGTTTTGATCCTTGCTTTGGGTGACATTCCATGGCTTCTTCCACTGATGTTGAATGAGAATCTAAGCATGTGACATCAGTATTTGTATAGAAAATCAGCACTTCAAAAATTGTGCATAGCTATCATAAGGGTGGGGCAAGGACATTGCCCAGAAAAGAGGATGCAAGGTGCAAAGACAGTCCATCTTTCAAATAACAATCGAAATAGCAAGGCTATCTAAATCATATATATATATCCTCATATGTACATGTGTCTCTATAGTACCACTCTGAAAAGTCACAGAATTATAAACTACTTTTTGAGGCTAAAATGGGGAAACACGTCATGTCATCCACCCCAGATATATTAAATCAATAGAGAAGAAATCCTTACAATAGCCAAGACTCAAGTAAAGTCCTGGCGTGGAAAGGATAATGGTACAAGAGACACCAAAGGTATTGCCTTAAAGGATATCGTCGAAAGGAACCTGCTATAGTGTCCTTATCGGATCTCGAACTTCTATAATATCTCGACCTAATTGTACAGGAGACACCAAAGGTATTGCCTCAAGGATATATTCAAAATGAACATGCTATGGTGTCCTTATCGGATCTCGAACTTCTATAATATCTCGACCTAATTGTATAGGAGACACCAAAGGTATTGCCTCAAGGATATCCTAAAAAGGATCAATCTAGGCATGCCTCCCTACATAAAAAAATGATTAGCCTTAAAAAATATAATATCTATACTGACATAATGTTGATGACGAGTGACGACTGAGATCAAAGTATTAAAATCTCTTCTGGTTGTTGGCATATCTTAGAAAATACACTCGATTGCTCATGGAGTAAGTTTTCCCCTTTTAATCTAAAGATATTGTACAAAAGTCACACATTCAAACACTTTGGGAGATAAGGCAAAGCTCGAGCAATCAGGGTATAATGTCCCAATAAGGAGTTTCTCATAAATCGATGAAGGAATGCTATTAATGAGATATGAAGTTGTGAGTACCATGGCCTTAAATTTCGACGAATTTCGACCGAAATTCGGTCGAAATTCGGTTTTGTGGCGATACCGATATCGAAACTATGTATAATATCAGTTTCCAAGATTTCGGTCGAAATTTCGGCCGAATTTCGATCATTTCGATCCATTTCGGTGGAAATTGTTCGCAGATTTCTCGGATTTCGGTGGAATTTCGGTTCATTTCGGTCCATTTCGACTGAAATTGTTCTAGGTCACCATATGTCATGCCTAGGCCACTTATTGATATTCATAGGCACTATTTGGCCACTAAATGAAATTTATAGGTCACTATTTCAACCACCATTGCAATATACGCCACTATTCCAACCACCATTGTAATAAATAAGGCCATTAAGGGTCCTTTTTAAACCCAATAAATATAATGTATATGTTCTCATTTCATCTCACAACTTCACAAGTCACAATTCACAATCCAACTTAAGCCTTGGAGAGCCATGTTTCCAAATTCCAAGCAAGGTAAGTATTTTACCATATTTTTTCATAACACATCTTTTTTTAACATACTTCGAGATGCCAAATATGTATTTTTTTCATCTTTGAATGCTAACTTCAGAGTTCAGAATCTTTATAGTTAGAATCTTTATATAAACATCTCGTTATCTTTTCCTAGGCCTACTTGACTGTAACTATTAGGTAGGGCCTTGCATATTAACAAACTTCAGAGTTCTTCTTTTCCTTGCATATCTTTTCCGAGCTTTCCTAGGCCCTACATATGAATACATTACATTGCATCATTTTAACTCACAAGACACTAGAAGTATGTTCTTTTCTAGGACTCTCTTGTTACTTCTCTCTACTACAAGGAGTACGCGGGGTAGGTTGTTAACAACCTTCCAAGTCTTTGACTACAACTATTTTTCTAATATTAGGTTGGACGTAGGTTGTGCTTATGAATGCTACACAATTTCTTGGTGTTAATTGATTTGTTTGTATCTCGTATAACATACATTTTACGATCACAAGCCAAACTATGCATTTATTTGGCATACATGTTAAAATATTCGTGTTTGTGTGCGTGTCTTATTTTATTTTTAAATGAAAGTATTATTATTCTTTTGAGAATTGACAAAAAAATTTGAATGCCAAATTTAACTGTCTACTGAAATATGAAATTTCACTCTGGACGGTCATCGATATGATGACCGAAATCATTATTTTAAGGCATTGAACATTAAGCAAAAAACTTGTATTTATGTCTCTTTTATTGATTAAACAACATTATAAATCTTAAAATTTGAAAAAATGAGTTTTCAAGTCATTTTCCCAATTTCCGGCCATTTCACCGAAATTCCATCGAAATTCCTTTTCTGGGCTTACCAAAACGAAACCGAAATCCGACATTTGAGGCCTTGGTGAGTACGACATCGCCCCAATAAGATGATTGGACATTTCTTGGATAAGAAGAGTCCAAGAAACTACAAGTATGTGCTAGTGTTTGTGTTCCTGCAACATTATTCTACTGTGATGAACAAGCACATAAGGTTTGATGGATAATCATTACAGAAATGTAGAAATCTCGCAAATATGAAGAGCAAAACTCTCGAGCATTATCAGACTAAATGATCTTGACAATGGCATCAAATCGTGTATGTATTTCATTAATGAAATGGTTGATCCTTGAGAAGACATATGACTTCTTATTCATAAGATATATCCATGACAAGCGGGTGAAATCATTCATGATCACAAGATATTAGTATTGACAAGGACAAGCCGGAATATTATTAGGCCCACAAGCATCCATGTAATTAAAGATCAAAATAGTAAAGGAAGAAGATGGGTGATCTGAAGCATGAAATGAACTCGTATAATACTTCTCAAGTTGAGAAGCCTCACGCTTCAGTTTGGTAGTGGGAGTCAACAAAGTTAAAGCATGGCCTCAAATTTCAGCGAAATTCGGTCGAATTCCTGTCGAATATCGATATCCAGTCGAAATCGAAATTCGACCGAAATGACCGAAATGATCGAAATATGGGGGTCCTAGTACAAAAAATGACCGAAATGACCGAAATTTCGGTCGAAATTCCACCGAAATTTCATCGAAATTCTGTTTTGGTCGATACCGAAATGGTGACCTAAACCGACATTTAGGGCCTTGAGTTAAAGACATCAAAGTTTGTTGATGGAGGAATGACCTAGAAACTGATGATGCCTTAAATAAGTTGAAGTAATGGAAGATTGATGAATGACAACCAAGGTTGCAGAAGTCGATAGTCGGCGCTCGATCGACCAGGTCACTGACTAAGGAACAATCGGTAGTCGGATGGACTTATCGAATTTAGTCGGATTTTAGTCGAATTTGAATTTTTAAAATTATTTTAAATATATAACTCAATTTTCTTTACATATATTCTTATATATTTACATATATTTATACATTTTCAATACTATTTGTTCATGAAATTAACATTCACAAAATTAAAAAGTTCATAAATTATAAACAATACGACCATTCATCATTCATCATAAAACTAATTGTAATTTATACCTATTCTAGTAAGCTTGCAAATGATATCAAAGAAATAAATGATATCAATTATCAAATAAGACAACAAAATGATATTATAAATCATAATCAAATGATATCATAAATTATATCCAAATAAACAAAAGATACCTATTCAATTGAGCTTGCAATATTTCACCATTCATAATATTCATCATCAAAAAAGAAAGATATTTACCACAAAGGCAAAAATCATTCATGAGATAAAGTGATATCAAATGATATCAAAGAAATAATTAAAGATTAAAAAAATTGTAGAAAAATGCAAACCCTTGTTCGAAGGAGAGGAGTTATTGGTCATGGCATCACTATGGTGGAGGCAATGCACTGCTAGCAAAGCATGAGCACGAGGTGTTGGAGGTGATGGTGTCACCATCGAGCACGAGGAGTTGTCAAGTTGAAGGCGATGGCAGTCCCTTGGGTGTGGGTTTTCACTGAGAAGAAGGTAATCAGGGGTTCGGAATTTGGGAGGGAACAGATTTATTGTGTAATAGTAAGTCCCAAAACCATAATCAAGTTTTCGATTTTCTCGAATCGGGTTTGCGGGTCCATACATGTCAAAATCGATCGATTTGTCAATCAACTATGTCGATTACTTGGCCCCATTAGTCAATCTGACCAACTAATGGCCGTCTAGGCCAAGTCGACTTGGCAATCCCACTGAGACGACTAAACAGATCGGCTAGTCAACCTAGTTAATGGTTTTTTACAAGCTTGATGATAATTGGTGCGGCAAATGAAGATTGAAGAAAATGGTATATCCCACCTTCACAGCCTTGACCAATCACCTTCACCGCCATAACATCATGTAAGGCCAAAAGCAGTTCTATGGTGTATAAACAACTCTACAATGCATACTTTCGCAAATTTGGATGATAAATAGCACACTAATTGAAAAGTATGGAACTGGCAACACAGGTTTTGAGAGTGGAGGTAATTTTATGTTTTTAACCTCTGCATGTCCTATGGTCGGTGATAAACAACAGCTACCCTAACTATCCTACGTATGGAAATCCATCTACAAATGGAAAAGTCTTCTCCCATTATAAGTAGGGTCTGCTACATGGATTCTTGTTCAAATCCATGTTTAAAGATTCGACTCTTTTTTACATTGGTTGTTGACTACCTAACGCAATCCCTACAAGGGGGATTTGAGACATGGTCTTATGGGTGGTACGCACACTGGACTACTACCAAACCATTTAAGTGGGTGCAAGGAAATATATCTAATCTTGTTAAATTGTTTCATGTCACTACAGAGGTGCTTAGTTGCACCAGAGTCTACTAAGCTATCAAACTCAATGAAAGGGATAGAGTGAGCTTGTACACTTGTACCAATTACGGAATTGGATGCGAATATAGATGCGGTGGCTACAACTACTGTCTCAAATGGCATGAAACATCTGAACATCTCGCATGGATATATACAACCAAAGAATATATATTGAGCTTTACCACTGCAGTCGAGCCAGTGAAATCAATTCAAGGAGTGGAATCGGTCTAAATGCTTCGTCCTTGAATACTTCATCCTCTTCCATGATATTTTCATCTTCTACGTAATAGAAGAAAGTATAACTTCCCCTTCATCCGACTCACTCTAAATAAATATGTGACCACCACATGTAGGTGGTCTTCCATCTAGGTAATCTGATCGAAATACCAATTTCTCTTGATACTCATGTTTATTCCCAATGATGTAACCTTATGACCAAAAATACCATACATCTTTTCATATGATAGAGCCACACTAAACAAAAGCTAGTGGCACGACATAGAAAAATGCAAGAAGGTTGAGTAATGCCAGTACTAGGGTATAGCATATGATGGAACATGCAAGATTGAGAATGTGCTAGAATAAACAAGAAAAAGGTTTAAAAAAATAAGGTCATAACCTATCTCTGGCCCAGGGATCATAGACCTTTAAACCACGCTATTATTCAACAAATTTCAATTTTAAATTTCACTACCATTGGGCATGACATGTGCTACAAGCCCCCTTCTTTTCCCCTTCCTACAAGAAATATGAATCAATTGAACATGGCACTCATAGGCAAGGTGCTTATTTTCACGGTAATGAAAGCATAACAGTTCTTTTCTCAACTTGGATGATACCCACCTCCATCCCTCACGATCGTGATCCACTTACCATCGCCCTCTTCATTTTCCTCTCACGATAGCTCTATTCCCACATACTTTTAAACAATGTCCTCCCTTAAATTCACAACTTTTTTGTTTTCATTCTTGTTGTCATTTTCGAAATGACTCCTTAAGGTGTACATATTTTTTAGGCTTCTCTACACAGTCTCTTTAAAGCATAGATGTGTAAATAACCCTTTGGATCAAAGAATCAAAGGTCTCAAACACTATCCTCAAGATGTGACGACTTACCACATCTTTCATAAGTTAGGAAATTTTACCTAAGAGGAACGACTATCCCCAACATCATTGGAACAGGGTTCGCTTACAATTTACACCAGGTGAAAACATATATATGACAAAATTTTAACTGCATAAAAATAAATACAGCACCTCTTTCATCTTTTTAGGCTTCTCTACTCAGTCTCTTTAAAGCATAGATGTGTAATAACCCTTCGGATCAAAGAATCAAAGGTCTCAAACACTATCCTCAAGATGTGACGACTCGCCACCTCTTTCATAAGTTAGGAAATTTTACCTAAGAGGAACGACTATCATTGGATCAGGGTTCGCTTGCAATTTACACCAGTTGAAAATATATATATGACAAATTTAACTGCATAAAAATAGATACAGAACCTCTTTCATCTTTTTTAGGCCTACTCAGGGTCTTTAAAGCATAGATGTGCAAATGACCCTTTGGATCAAAGAATCAAAGGTCTCAAACACTATCCTCAAGATGTGACGACTTACCACCTCTTTCATAAGTTAGGAAATTTTACCTAAGAGGAACGACTATCCCCAACATCATTGGAACAAGGTTCGCTTACAATTTACACCAGTTGAAAACATATATATGAAAAAAATTTAACTGCACAAAAATAGATACAGCAGCTCTAGACATTCCATGATTATATTGAACAAAGAAAATATCCCAATTTATGAAAGGATGGCATCGGTTCATGAACTGACCCAAATTATAGCAGGCAACAATTCTCTGCATTCAAGATAATAAATGAGTAAGAACAAAGAAAGGCCAAGTACATGAAACTGACCTGTAGCAACGTTAATATTTGCTTGCCTGTCACCTGTTAAAAGAAAAAAAATACACGTGTATATGAGACAAGTAGAAACCATTATATATCACGTCACTGCTTGTGATGAGAATATATTGATTGTCGATGCATGTGACATGCGTATCGTACAAGCCCAAACATCAGTTGCAACCAAAGACTCATACAATCTAAAGCCTGGAATTATGTGCTGCAGCTGGCAATACAATAAGCACATATCAGTAAACTTATGCAGACTTGTACCGAACCAACCAGCCAGTACGATGCACTGCTGACACAATGTCATCAGACAAATGAGGGCATGAGATCGTGCGCATTTCAAGATATATAGGATCAGAATTGACTCATTTCTAAATGACGAGATATTGAATAATATTTAACTATCTACTATGCAATCCACGACGATTAATTAAAAAAACCTTCTGACTCAAGAACTTGAGCACGTTTTCTTCGTTCTGCTTCTGCCTGCATCTCCATAGCAGCTTTAACACCAGGGGGAGGTGATATATCTCCTGTTTAGGAAAATTTATCCATGTTTAGTTAAAAAAAATATAATCATGACAACGTTTTGGTAAAAGATTAGTGCCTCACGTATTTCATATCTTAAACACTTCAGACCCCAGTCTTTAGCAGCTTCATTGATCGATGTCTGTGTTGAAAAGAAATAGCCAAATCAGATTCATATGCACAAGGGGAAAATTACGCAATTCAGTTTTACCATTTGGGAGTGAATAATAAATATCCAAAATTCCAGTTAACTACAAATTCTATGCTTAAAGGAAAAGCTTCCAGTTAGCTACAAATTCTATGCTTGAGAGCTGTAAGTTAGAAAGGATGTCAATTAGGACTTCTTGTCATGTCAACTTTGTAAATTCTGTTAATATTCTATTTGGAAGAGTGAATTTGCATCATCTTATCAACGAACTAGGAAAGCAAGAAGTTCCTTGATGCAGTCGGAATTTCAAGATTAGAGGAGAAGGGGGGAGTGAAAGCGATGAGCTTCAAGTATTGAGAGAAGATTGGGATGTGGGGTAAAAACTCAAAAAATAAGTTTTCAAAAAAAAACTCAAAAAATAGGGGAAGCACTTAATTGTGGAGGCAAAACTCCGAAATCAAAGACTCATAATCGGATAATTTGTTCTTAACCGTTGACCTAATAACTCATTTCATACAGATAGGGTGGACTATGTAATAAATATGGAAAATAAAAATAAAATCTTTTTCCAACCCAAATTAACACCTACAATCACTAACTTAACTAACGAAATCAAGAAACCTTAAAATTATGATACCCTAAATTGATATCAATTTATTTGGATCAAAATAAAATTAACCGCAAACTTAAATAACCAAATAAAACCCTAATTTAATTCGGGATTGCCTCAATTCTCCTCCATTTGGAAAAACTCGTACCCTGATGAGTTTCCTTCATAATCAGACGAGGGGCGTGGAAAATGCCATTCAAAATTGTTGAAAAGATTTTCCCAATTTTCAACTTTCCTCCTCTTTTTCAGCAATTCTCTTGTAATTTTGTTGCACCGAGGGGTGTGACAGCAAATATTCTACTCCTTCAGTTAAACAAACACTTCTCCATATATTCCCCACAGCTTTAACCTTTCAGTAAAATACTTTCGGAAGAGATACCTTTTTAAAGATGTCTCATGATAGCCCCTTGCCCTCAACAATTGTGGATTCGATTCTCTTTGGAGCAATTATCTCAACCTTTGCTGGGTTTTCTTCCCCCATGCTAACGGTAGCAGCAAGACTAGATGGCAAGGCAGCAGTGGTGATGGTGGCAGCGGGCTCGAATGCTATGGATTCAACGGTGATGTTGACATCCATTGCAGCAGCAATGCTCAAAGACCACGCAGCACCGACCTCCCCCACATGGTGCAGCAATGAGTTAGCTGACTATGACGGTAGAAAAATGTGGTATATTGGTGATAGCATTGGTCTTCAATGATGCAAGTCGATTTAGAGACGAAGGACGATGCCTAGCAGCTTGGTGGTAGCGGGACCGGCAACAGCATGTGGCAGTAGCTCCCTTCGAGAGCCAACCAAGGACAACTTTTCCTTGGGAGATTATCCTCACATGGTCCATCCGAGCATGGCGAAGGCCAGCAAGGTCTTCACTGTTTCATGGCCTCAAGTGATGGTGAGTGGTCTCTGCTTTAATTATTGGCATAGGTGGACATCGTGCTGGGGATGGAGACCCAGTGATGGGAGTGACAGAAAGCTTTGGGGCCAGAAGCGCGGGAGGAGGTTGTAACACATGGAGGTTACCATCTCAAGACAGGTGATAAAAATGGGATCTGTGGGAAACTGATTGTGAGGCACACATACGAAGTGGTTGGTGGTTCCAGTGTCATTTGGTGAGGAGAGCGAACATTTCTTCATCTTCTTCACTAGTGTACTCTTTCTATTTCCTGCAACATATAGCGGGAAAAAGCTCTGCCATTTTTTTATATCTTGCATCTCCTCCAATGTATTCAGCATGTTAGAACGGGATGTGTAAACACTTGAAAATGACTTTTAAATTTTCGTATGGACCTTGTGATTTATTGAATGAGAATACAACTCCCAACAATCATGTCGATAGGACGAAGATCTAATGTGCTTCCTCTCTCTTTAGTTCTTTAATGTACCTTGTCTAATTGTTAAATCGTAGGATCAAGTTGGACGACATGCACTGATATCAAGCTTGTAAAAACCGTCCGACTAGGCCGACTAGTCAGCCCGATTAATCAATTCTAGGGTATCCAAATCGACAAGGCCTAGTCGACCATTAGTCGGTCAATCTGGTCTATCAATTTTTAAATGACATTTTTCACTTCTCTATTCTCGTTTTGTATCATTGTTAGTAACTTAGTATTCATTGTTAGTAGTTAGAAACTTAGTATATCATGTTGTCACTTTTTTGTTATGTTATTCATTTGTATCTCATGTCTATGTTGTGTATTTAGTTCATGTTATCATGTTGTATAGTTAGTGTATGTTGTAAATGGAACCACATACTAAAGTCTAAAAAAATTTCGAGACGGGGGCAGTGCCCCCCACAACCTCTGTAAAGGGGAGGGGAGGCACCTGCTCCCCTTAACCACCACCCCCCAAGCTCGTTGATCGAGCAATGAGACCCCTGTACTTATAGGGTATGGGGGGAGGTGGAGCATCAAACGGTTCTTCAATTGCTTTTGGTTGAACATATAGTTAGAATTCAAGGTATATCAATATTGTGCTATTCAGTTTTGTATTATTGTTAAAGCTAATGCGAGTGGTTACTACGAAGGGCTGATTTATTTTTGTATGCTAATGCTATTGGTTTAAATAGTTATGCTATTCATTTTTTAGAATTAATTTTTGTAATAGGTGCAGTGTTCTTGTTATATTTTTTATGAATGCATTATAGTATTTAAAATATCTAAAATCTAAGCAAATATATAAGAATAACATATAAAAATGGATTGATAATTTTAAATAAAAAAATCAAAACCGACTAAAGCTTGACTAAATCTGATTAATTGCACAAGCTGATTAATCCTTAATCAGTGACTCGACTTACTGAGTACTGACTACCAACTTCTACAACCTTGTCCAATACTGCTTGATGTAATCGAGATTACAGGATGAGAAGAGATGGGGGAATAAATCCGGGAAGCTTCACGTGTTGAGAGAAGAATGAGGATGAGGATAGAAGCTCAAAAAGACTAGGAGAGAGATAGAATTGTAGAGGAAAAACTCTAAAATCAATGACTCAAACTAATAATGTGTTCCTAAACAATGATCTAATAGCCATTTCATACATAGAGGAGTTGATTACAAAATAGGAAAAGTGAAAATAAAATATTCTTGACGTGGGCTCATAAAAAAAAGAGATACATTTCTTCTCTGTTCTAACCCAGCTTTTGGCGACCGTCTAAATGACCCAAGTCAGGCCCAAAAAATAGGCTTTCTACATATACATCATCCAAAGCAACGATTTTTATAAGCTGTAGCAAGGAAAAGGACTTTGTGGGAACAAAAAAATACGAAGAAATGGGTATCAAAACCCTAATTGACTCCTAAAATCACTTTAATTTTATTAACTAAATTAGAAACCCTAAAATACTAAGATCTTAAATTGATATATGTTAGAGTATGCGTCACATGTATAGATGGGCGATAAGATCCCTCCATGGTCCAATTACCACATCCACGGTTCCAGTCCCACATCTACTGTGAGTGGGACTCGATCTTACCGGTGGGGCTATATAAAGAGCCCCACACCACCTGTAACAGATGAGAGAAAGGAAACAGAGTATCCGGCAATTGAGAGGCCTTCGCATGTGGTTTCATCCTGCTCCTTATGAAGTAGCCAAGTAGGGTTTCATGTAAAATCCCGGTGTTCTTCCACTATTCTTTATCTATTTATCTCTGATACACTTCCACACTATCGTTTTCTACATGGTATCAGAGTGGGTTCAATTCTCGAGAATTTACTTTATGTTCCTGATTTATTCGAAATTCGATTAACAGGGCGGATTCGATTCTTGGTTATTCTTGGATATTATTCTGATTATATTCTTGAAGACTATTCATGTTCATCTATTGTTTGAAAATACGTTAATTTTCGAGATCGCTCAAGTGAATTCTAGGATTTTTTGGAACCCTAATTCGCATGAAAGTTCTGAAGATCGTTATCAACGCCAAAGCTCAAGGCCTTCTAAAACCCTAACTCTATACGACTTCATCTCCAACAATCTTGATTCAGAAAATATTGAAGATCTATGTTCTGCGCATCACCAAGTTTGAGGAAGAAAAACTAGGGTTCTTGAAACCCTAATTGTGAAGATACCAAGCATGATTCTCTCACTTGGCGCACCATCTACTGCCTTTTTTCCACGCATGAAGGCATGGTGATACTCCATCCGGCGCTGCTAGTGCGCATTGTCAACGAATGAAGGTGTTACTACTCCAGATGGCTCTTCCACGGTACACCTCCAGACAGTGACCCCCAACTCCAGGTCGACCAACATCGTAAACCCCGCATTGACAAACTTGCAACATTGTAAATTATAGCCTCATCGATCAGTGTGAAGACAAGTCCGAAGTCAATCAACCACCTGGCAACATCCTCCACGTGTGAGGTGGCGCTCCCTTCACGTCGCCATAGTCACAGCCTCGACGTGAGATCCCAGTATTACTACGATGGCAACAATCTTCCCAGATAGGAACAACCCTCTTCTAGATCACAAGGTGGCGCAGCCCCCACCCCTCCGCCTCGTGTCTCTCTCTCGGGTGACTCGAGCACCAAGCGATGCCACCCTACCAGGCCGGAGGTGCTTCAGATAGCATCAGCGACAATGGGTTCTCCCACGAGAACCTTACTCGAAGAACGAGAAGAGATATGGGGGGCCAACTTGGGCTCCTTTTATTGGGAAAAAAAGGAGTGGGTGGTTCAGGCCCAATTGGGTTGTTTTGCTTCTAAAAGGGGAGAGTGATGTGTTTTGGGCCCAAATTGGTCGCTGCTACAAAAAATGGGCCCATTGTTGTAGCAAAAAAAGCGGGACCCCGATGTCTACTGCATTTTCGAGGCCCAATCAGGTCGTGGCTCTAAAAGGATGCCACATTGAGAAGAGAAAAAAGTTGTAGTATTTTTGCTTGATTTGGGTCGTGAGATTGAAAAAAAAAGGATGCGTATAAAAAGGACAACCATACAAAAAAAAGAAAGGAAAAGCAAAAAAGGAAAATGGCTTGAAAAGAAGAAAGCAGGAAAAAGAATTTTTTTGACACGGTTTTTTTTGTATTCCCAATCTTGATTTTTCTTCTCCTAACTTGGTCGATATCATATATTCCGACCAGTATCACAGTATGGGAGAAATCGGGAGTATTATGAAGAGTTCTACAAGACATATTCAGACTTTCCAGTTTAGAATCAGACGTACGAATTTTGGACTCTACTAGTTTGAGGTGCATATGTGTGCGATCATTATTTGAGAGGTTTCCATCTTTGATTTTGTTTCATGTGATCCATAGGAACTCTAAAGTACATATCACGTTCTCTGAGCCATTATGGGCTTAGGATTTTCATGTGGATTCATATGGACTCGAGAGAGTATAGGAGAGACCTAGTTCTCCAACAAGGAGACTTTCAGACTCCATTATCCAGTGTCCGTGAACTCCACTATGAGATCCTTCCGAGGTTCCTATGGGAGAGAACCTTCTTCGAGGTCTCTATGAGAGAGACCCATCTCCATAGATCTATGTGTGGATAATTAACAAGGTTAGTTGTTTGGCCTTTCCGAGAGATGGAGCAGTCGCAAGCCAGAGTTCTCCAGGTTTAGACTCATTCCAGTTTCAATGACTCAAACAAACACAGCACAGAGTACATATTCTCCAACGAGGAGACCCAGTTCAGTTCACTCTCCAACCATTCAGTTCCTTCTCACCAGCATGGCACAAGAAGCAACGTCCTCAGCAGGCACTCAATGGAGTTTGAGTTGAGTTGATATTGCTTGTAGTGTCTTGCATTGTGTACAAGAGCAATTCCATTCTATTTGTCTAAGCGGAGCATTGCATGCTTCACCATGAAGTGGAGTTTTACGCATCACACGTATATCCCATTAGGGTCCAATTACCATATCCACAGGTTTAGTCCCACATCTATTGTGAGTGGGACTCGATCTTACTGGTGGGACTATATAAAGAGTCTCACACCAGATGTGAATATGAGAGAAAGGAACAACAAAGTATCTGGTCGTTGAGAGACCTTCTCCCATGGTTTCATCTGTTGCTTACAGAGTAGGGTTCTACATAAAATCCCATTTTTTCCATTGTTCTCTATCTATTTATCTCTGATACGTTTCTGCACTATCAGTTTCTACATCTCAATTTATTTAGATTTATTTAGACCAAAATAAAAGTAACGATGAACTCAGTTAACCAAACAAAATTGTAATTTAATCATAAACCCATAATTTGTGATTGCCTCATTCCTCGAGGTTATGTAATCAGATATAATGTAGATTGGTGACAACTCGTGAATCGCCTTGGGTAATTTGTCAAAATTACGTTGGTGCGCTATTCGAGAATCGAGATCAGCCAAAAATCACTTAAATATAAAAATTAAATAACAAGGAAGTAGTCATTTTTTGCTTGGGATAAGCCCAAGGTCGAACACAAGCAATTACATGCTTGAGATTGAATTTAAAGAATTTAATATTAGATTTCCAAGGAAGATTTCTTTATGCAATTATGTAATGTTGTGCAAATATGATCAAGTTTAGGGGTGTTTGTAGTTTTTCAGTCAAATCAACTCCAAACCCTATGAAACTTGGTCAAAATGTTAAACTACGCTAAATGGGACTACTTTCAATTTTTTAGGATTTTTCCGCTCAGAAATGGGCTTTTAATGAATTAGTGAATGCAAATAAGGTAATCTTTAGTCAATTAAATTTTAATAAATACTAAAAAAAAGTGTCCTAAATATCCCTAAATAAGAGTAATACATAACACATTTAATATCCTAAAAAAACTAAGTTTTAAGTTAATTAAAAACCAATTACTAAGATCACAAAATAATTTATTCATGATAACTTATGCAAGAAAATGAATGGATTTTCGGAGATATGACAAAGAACAATTAATTCTACACTTGGTGATTTTTAGATAATTTTTCGAGCAAACAGTTGATTTATTACGAAATATTAAATGAACTCCACATCGACATTAGTAAATCGATGTAGCTCAGAGAAATACCAATAAATGTCCAAAATGAAGAGACTTAATTGTTATACAATATGCAATTTGTAAACTAAAAACATGATATCAAATGGAGGTTCAAAATGCAGCTCAAACACAGGGTTCTAATTGTAAATCAGAAATAAAATTCGTACTTTACAAAATACACCTCAAGGCAATACACCTCAAGGCATTTCTTTAATACCATGAAATGCAGTGCTTCTCTACAATTGATTCAGAGGATCCAAGTGTCTGATAGCCGGCGGTAAGGTTGCATAAATCGGTAGTTGATACTCGATCGGTTGATTCATTGACTAAGGATTAACCAACAGTCGGGCGATTAATCGGATTTAGTCCGCCTTTAGTCAGTTTTGAATCTTATAAATAATTTAAGGGATATTTACACCCATAACCCTGAGTAATATCGTAACTACAAGCATAACCCTACGTAATCGTGAATTGCACGAGAAGCCCCGGATAGTCATTCCATCTCACACCCATAACCATTCGTTAGTTTTCTCGTTAACCCAACCATTTTATTGGGTTAATCTAACCCATGGTCTAATCCAAGAGATATTAAAAATTTTCAAAAATAAATAAAAAACCCCCAACCCCTCCCCTTTCCTTCTCCACACCCAATGCCCTCCCTCTCGCCTCTCCGCCTCTGCCCTCCACCTCCTGCCCGACACTCTCCACCGCTGACCACCTCCCCCTCCCCTTCCTCCTCCTCTAGATCGCGCCACCCCCATTGACCGCCTCCCCCTCCCCTTCTTCCTCCATCAGAACGTGCCACCCCCGCCAACCACCTCCCCTCCCCTTCTTCCTCCTCCAAATCGCGCCACCCCCGCCGACGGCCTCCTCCTCCCCTTCTTCCTCCTCCAAATCGTGCCACCCCTGTCGAATGCCTCTCCCTCCCAGATACTTCATATCATGATCGAGCAGACCCTACGGAGCTACGAGCCTGCGAGGGTCAAGACGGTGAGGATCCTAAATCTCAGGAAAAAGTTGTGTTTTAATTTATGCACAAGATTCAAACTTGAGTAGGAAAAGTATGAATAATCTTATTAACTGACAAAAGCCACTCAATTTTTGAGGGTGTGCAAAAGATCTAACCTTTGTGGATCATGTTTGGAATCTACCATATTCGGCACTGATGGTGTAACAGGTGTTACAACATGGACTCCAGAAGAGCTAACAGCAGTAGACAGTTGCTGTAAGGGCGCCTCAGATGAGTGAAAAGCAGATGTATCAGTTGTAATTGTCCCGACTATAGAAGTCGTGTTCATACCTAAATTATTATGTGATGGATCAGGTGTATTTCTGAGCCTACTAACCAATGGTGGTAAGATGCTCGGCAAATGTTTCATATTAACTATGACAATGTCAGTCAAAAGCTCGGGTTGCATTTTAGATATCAGAAGTTCCAGGTGGCTAGATCCTTTTTCTCCCTGTGCAATCATGACTCCAATCATGGAAATCATTTGCTCAACATGCAATGTACTATTTAACAAAGAATCCTTCGACGATGTGGACATCCCCGACCGGTTCGCTGCATTCGTGATGCCACGGGCGTATGACAGCTTCAAGACGACGTACTCGTTCAATGGCACCGTGGTCGGGAACAACACCATCTTCGTGGCGGGGCTACCGGGGTTGAATTACCTGATAAAGGTCAACGAGGGGCCACAGGGGAAGAACCTCGGGAAGGGACCCTGCGGGGGGTTGGGAGAGGGGAAGTGGTCTCAGTAAAAAGTAAAATATAAAGGATAGAAAATGCAAAATATTTGACGGATATCGTCATAATTAACGAGAAATTAGATGGATGTTAACATGGGGTTATGGGCGTAAGAGTAAAGCACTATTGGGGGTCCTAGACGTAATTCGTGATTATCGAGGGTTATGATTATAATTACGAAATTGCTCAGGGTTATGGGTGTAAATATCCATTAATTTAAATAAATAAATCTATATTTTATACATATATTCTTATATATTTATAAGCCCGATAATGATCCAAAATAGATCTGAATGGAGGTAAAAAATCCATGTAGCTAACCCTACTTAATTGTGGGAAAAGGCTTTGTTGCTGTTGTTGTTATTCTTATATATTTACATAGATTTGTACATTTTCTGTACTATCATCAAACAACAACAAAGCCTTTTCCCACTTTAAGTAGGGTCGGCTACATGGATTTTTAGCCTCCATTCATATATATCTTGGGTTCTTGGGCTTAGATCCAAAAAACTAAGATCCCTTTGTATAGTCTCATTCCAACACTTCTTGGACCTTCCACGCCCTCTTTTAGTCGACTCAACATTCCAAAACTCACATCTCCTCACTGGTGCATCAGCTAACCTCCATTGCACATGGCCAAACCACCTTAAGCGATTTTCTTGTATCTTATCTTCGATCGAAGCTATATCCACTTTCATTCTGATGGCATCATTCCGAATCCGATCTTCACGTGTGTGTGTGTGTCCACACATCCACCTTAGCATTTTCATTTCTGCTAATGCCATTCTCTGTACATGTTTATGGTTCATATTCCAACATTCAGATCCATAGAGCATAATAGGTCTCACAACTGCTTTGTAAAACTTTCCTTTGATTTTTAAAAGAATTTTCTTATCACAGAGAACAGTAGAGGCCCCTCTCCACATTAGCCAACCTGTGTTTATTCTATTTGTAACATCTTTCTCCATCATGTTGCAAAATAGATCCCAAGTATCTAAAAGAATCTCTCTCCTGAATGTTATCATCGCCAATCTTAACATTGATTCTTTCACCATTGCTTTCACCAAAAGTAGACTCCATATATTCAGGCTTAACCCTACTTATACGAAATCCTTTAGTCTCTAGAGCATGTATCCAAACCTCAGGCTTCTCATTTACTCCATCTCTAGTCTCATCAATCAACACAATATCATCAGCGAATAACATACACCAAGCTATCTCATCCTGAATGTGACTTGTCAACGTGTCCATAATCAACGTAAAAAGGAATGGACTCAAAGTTGAACCTTGATGCAGACCAGTATTGATGTCAAAATAGTCAGTCTTCCCAGAATGTATCCATACACAAGATGAAGCTCTATCATACATATCTTTTATGAGGTTAATATATAGGATAGGTACTTGTCTCTTCTCCAAAACTCTCCCCAATATCTTCCGTGGGACAGAATCGAAAGCCTTCTCTAAATCAATAAAAATCATATGGATGTTCTTCCTTTTAGCTCTGTAAATCTCCATTGTTCTCCTCAAGAAGTGGATGGCTTCAATAGTTGAGCGACCTGACATGAATCTGAATTGGTTTTTTTTTACTTTGGAAACTTGCCTCAACCTTCTTTCGATCACACGTTACCAAATTTTTATAATGTGACTCATCAGCTTGATACCTCTGTAATTTGAACAATTTTGAATGTCTCCTTTGTTCTTATAAAGAGGAACCACAATGCTTCTCATCCATTCTTCGAGTATTTTCTTGCTTCGCCAAATAATATTGAATAAATTTATAAGCCAAGTCAAACTACGCTCACCCAAAACTCTCCAAACTTCTACAGGAATGTCATCAGGTCCTACACCTTTCCCATGTCTCATAACCTTCAAAGCCTCATCTACTTCCTTCCTTTGCATTCGTATGTAGCTTGCATGATTCAAGTAACTTTCAATACTAGCTAGATTTCCAAAAGTGGTCTCTCTATTTCCTTTCCCAATGAAAAGCTTATGGAAGTATTGCTTCCATCTAGTCTTTATATCCTTCTGAGTAACAAGCGTGTGACCTTCCTCATCCATAATGCATCTCACTTGAGAAAGATCTTTGGTCTTTCTCTCTCTTGCTTTAGCCAGCCTGAATATATCCTTTTAACCCTCCTTAGAATCGAGATTTTTGTACAAAACTTCATAAGCTATTGACTTAGCTTCGCTTACCGCCTTCTTTGTTTCCTTCTAAGCTATTTTGTAGTTTGTGACAGTTTCATCTGTTATATCCTTAGACATAGCTATAAAGCAAGCTCTTTTAATTTCAAGCTTCTCTTGCACTCCTCCACTCCATCATCAAGCCTCCTTTTAACCTGGAACTCCTCCCTTTCACTCGCCAAGCATCTCTTTGGCTACCATTCAGATACAAGATGTTACTGCCTCCCACAGCTCGTTAGCACTTCCGTTACAATCCCAAGATAAGTCTTCTAAAACCTTCTCCCTGAATCTTGATTGCTTCAATTGAAGATTCCACCATCTAGTTCTGGTGATCTTGGAAACCCTCCTTTTCTTTACTAGCCCTTTTATTTGCATATCCATGACTAACAAGCGATGTTGGGCGGTCAGACTCTCTCCTGGGATTACTTTGCAGTCTTTACAACACAACTGATCTCTTCTTCTCGACGCAAAGTAGTCTATATGTGTTCTAGTCGAGCCACTCTTATAAGTAATTAAATGCTCCTCCCTCTTCTTGAAGAGAGTATTTGCAATGAAAAGATCATAAGTTGTTATAAAATGCAAAAAGACTTTTCCCTCTTCATTTCTATCCCCGAAGCCATGTCCTCCATGAATACTAGCATGTAGCATACCCTGAAGTATCATTTCCCACATGTCCATTAAGATCTCCACCTAGGCAAATCATCTTTCTTTGTGGGATTCCAGGCATAATCTTATCCAAATCCTCCCAAAAAGCTTGTTTAACGATATCATCCAAATCAATTTGTGGTGCATAAACTGATATGATATTCAAAATTTCTTCTTCGAGCACCACTTTTAGCAATATAATCCGGGCCCAGATCTTTGCACCTCAACCACACAATCCTTTAAACCCTTGTGAACAAACCCTCCAACACCATTTCTGCCCTTACCTTTACCTAAATACCAAAGTTTAAAGCATGTCTTCTCGATTTCCTTTGCTTTCTCTCCAACCTATTTTGTCTCTCGTAGACATAATATCTAAATCTTCCTTCTTTCCATCGCATTAACTATATCCATCCATTTGCTAGTCAAAGTGCCAATATTCCAACTACCTATCCACAACTTCCTTTGCAACCTCTTTTGGACTAACTTCTTTACCCACATGTATCCATCGTGCGAGAACTCTTACAAATTTTGGGCTGCATCCGGGTGGCGATGCAGCGGAACTAGCTTATTTACTCGCATGTGTTCCTCATGCAATAACCCTTGCAAATTGAACTACATCCGGACAGCGATGTAGCGACCTTGCTAACTTCTCATTGCATTCGGACGATGCAACGCGTCGCAAGTAGGGAACGCCTCAACGAAATCCAGATATTTACTTAATCCATGATTAAAAGATCTGAACGAATTCGAGACAAATTCCTAAATAGTGTTCTTACAAGAACACTATTTAGGAATTTATCCGAACGGTTTCGAGACAAATTCCTAAATAGTTTTCATAAAAGAACACTATTTAGGAATTTATCTCTCCTACGCTGCTTGTCGGTTACCTAACGTGCAACCTCAATTTAAACGGGCTTGGGACCAGTCATGACTGACTTAAAAGAAGTAATTCAATTTAAATCGAATATTAAACATATTAGAATAAATTTATTTTTAAAAAATCAAAAAAATATCATTTCTCCATGCAAAAATCAACCGACTAGTCAGCCTAGTCGGTCAACTGATTGGGTCGAGTAGTCGGTAGACCGGTTATTGACTGATTAGTTAATTATCAGTCGACCACCCCACCTACTAGACTAGTTGGGCTAGTCGATCGACTTTTACAACACTGGTTTGCAAGAAATTTAATGGAATTTTCTAATGTTCTGAGGGTTTGATTGCAATCTTCCCAGCTACCCGCGTGTCTCCTTGGTGTCCCTTGGACAGTAATCGATATGAAGGCTCTGAATGGTTCACGTGGCTATGCGATGATCGTCTGATCACAGTGAGATCAATGATCGATGATGAGTTCGCCAACGAACGGTTGGGATTAGGAGATGCTAAGTGTACGGTGCTAGAGTCCAGATTACATCACTATTCAAGAGTCATACTCAAAATGAGACATTCAACTTAGACACTAAGAGTCAAAGTCTGAACATTGTCTTATGGAACTCGAAGAATTACGTCTAGGGCCGGAAGCTTCTAAATCCTACTTCTCAGTGAAGTTCCTCTGAAAATTAAGTGGATTAAGGCCAACTCAAGTCCACTCTCCGCTTCCGCTCACGACTCGATTCAGAATATGATGACTTTCCACTTATGCGTAGACATGATATGCAAAATGAAATGCAGGTGCGAGAGATGCAAGTTTTTTTGTTTTGTTTTTTTAAAGAGACCTAGGAAAGGTGTAGGATCGGATGACATCCCTGTAGAAGTATGGAAAGTTTTAGGTGAGCGTGGTTTGACTTGGCTTACGTATCTTTTCAATGTTGTTTGGCGAAGCAAGAAAATGCCTGAAGATTGGAGGAGGAGTATCGTGGTGCCTCTTTATAAGAATTAAGGGGACATTCAAAATTGTTCAAGTTACAGAAGTATCAAGCTGATGAGTCACGCTATGAAAATTTGAGAACGTGTGATCGAAAGAAGGTTGAGGCAAGTTATCAACGTAAAAGAAAACCAATTCGGATTCATGCCAGGTCGCTCAACTATTGAAGCCATCCATTTGCTAAGGAGAACAATGGAGATTTATAGAGCTAAAAGGAAGAACCTCCATATGATCTTTATTGATTTGGAGAAGGCTTATGATTCTGTCCCACGAGAGATATTGTGGAGAGTTTTGGAGAAGAGACAAGTGCCAGTCCTATACATTAACCTCATAAAGGACATGTATGATAGGGCTTTATCTTATGTAAGGACCCCGTATGGGAAGACTGGCTATTTTGACATCAACATTGGTTTACATCAAGGTTCAGCTTTGAATCCATTTCTTTTTACTTTGATTATGGACGAGTTGACAAGTCACATTCAGGATGAGTTACCTTGGTGTATGTTATTTGCTGATGATATTGTGTTGATTGACGAGACTAGAGATGGAGTAAATGAGAAGCTTGAGGTCTGGAGACATGAGTTGGAGAGTAAAGGATTTCGTATAAGTAGGGCTAAGACAGAATATATGGAGTGCACCTTTGATAGAAGCAATGGTGAAGGAATCGAGGTGAAGATTGGTGATGATAACATTCAGAAGAGATATTCTTTTAGATATATGGGTTCTATTTTGCAACATGATGGAGAAATTGATGGAGATGTTACTAACAGAATAAATGCAGGCTGGCTAAAGTGGAGAGGAGCCTCTGTTGTTCTCTGTGATAAGAAAAAACCTTTAAAAATTAAGAATGGAGGCGAAAAATCCATGTAGCCGACCCTACTTAATTGTGGGAAAAGGCTTTGGTGGTGTTGTTGTTGTTGTTGAAACATGTAATGTACTAAGCATGTTCAAATGATAAATAACAATAATTAATAGCCATTAAAGAAAAAGTACCAACAAAGAATCTGGAATTTAAACAAATAACATAGAGTTCTACACTAAGGTGTCGTTCAGTAGAGGACTAAGAGAAATTAATACAGAATAGATAGGGAGGGATAAGGCATTGTTTCTGATCAGTTGGAGGGAGAGGATAAGGAGGAATAAGGAGGCATGGCCTCAAATTTCAGCGAAATTCGGTCGAATTTCTGTCGAATATCGATATCCAGTCGAAACCGAAATTCGACCGAAATGACCGAAATGACCGAAATATGGGGGTTCTAGTACAAAAAATGACCGAAATGACCGAAATTTCGGTCGAAATTCCACCGAAATTCCATCGAAATTCTGTTTTGGTCGATACCGAAATGGTGACCGAAACCGACATTTAAGGCCTTGTAAGGAGGGATATGTGGTAGTTATTTGTCATTCTCTATTCGAAACGAAGGAGAGCATAAGGAATTAAGGAGTGATATGGGAGTTATGTTAGATAAGATTGCTAGATAAGTGGTAGTTATCTGTATTTTTTTGACGGGAGAGGCTTATTATGGAGGACTAAGGAGAGAAACCTTATCCTTCATTTTGACTCCAAGACCATATCATTGACCATCTATGGAGGGAGAGCCCTCCTTATTCCTCAAATGAACAGGCCCTTAGGATAACACGAAACTAGAAAACAAATGAATATATTATAGGAAGCAAAGGTCAGCAAGTTGATCAGTTTAAATAACCTATAGAGTTGTGCCAATATTGCTTTGTCCATTCAAACAGATGCCTCTACAGTTATATGAACGTCGATGATCGGGCTTCTCGTGAATCGCCTAGGTTAATTTGTCAAATTTATTTTGTAGTTTGCCAGTTCGAGATCGGTCAAAAACTACTTAAATATCAAAATTAATTAATAAAGAAGTGGACAATTTTATTTTTTTACTTGGGGCCAGCTTTATATTTCAAAAATTTTATGGATCATTTATCCTCCAGTGTAGTCTAGTTGATCACGATACTTGGCTCTCACCCGAGAGACCCGAGTTTGAGTCCCGGCAACGGAAATCCCTAAGTTTTATCAAAAGCTTATGAAGTTTTGTACAAAAATATCAAGTCTAAGGCCTCGTTCGGCTAGGGGGTTAAACCTCCCTTTGGGGGTTTTACCCATGGCCTCAAATTTCAGCGAAATTCGGTCGAATTTCTGTCGAATATCGATATCCAGCCGAAATCGAAATTCGACCGAAATGACCGAAATGACCGAAATATGGGGGTCCTAGTATAAAAAATGACCGAAATGACCGAAATTTCGGTCGAAATTCCACCGAAATTCTATCGAAATTCTGTTTTGGTCGATACCGAAATGATGACCAAAACCGACATTTAAGGCCTTGGTTTTACCCCCTTTAGCTCATTCTTTCTCTCCCCCATGTGGGACCCACTCTTCCTCTTTTTTAAAATATTAAATAAATCAATTCTCTTTCATCAATTCCATCAAAAAAATAAAATATTACACCATCGCATCGTATCAAATAAAAATTATAAACTACTCCACTTTTCTCACTTTTTCAAACTTTAACACAATCACATCACAATAACTACTCACTTTTCCAAACTTCAATACAATCTTGTCACAACAAACACACCCCCAGTTTAACCCTCTATCCAAGCACCAAAATACAAAAATGGGTTACCCGCACCCAGTTTAACCCACCCTAACCCGTGTACCAAACGCACCCTAAGGAGAGCCAGAAGGATATATTCAGGTTGGCAAAAGCAAGAAAGAAAGACCAAAGGCCACTCTCAAATGAGATGCATTAAGGATGAGGAAGGCTACGTGCTTGTTACTCAAAATGATATAGAGACCATATGGAAGCAGTATTTCCATAAGCTTTTCATTGAGGAATGAAATAGAGAGATCACTTTGGGAGATCGAACTAGTAGTGGAAGTTATAGACAAATACAAAGAAGGAAATAGAGGAGGCTTCGAAGGTTATGAGACCTGGGAAAGGTGTAGGACCTGATGACATTCATATAGAAGTATAAAGAGTTTTAGGTGAGCGTGATTTGACTTAGCTTACAAATTTATTCAATGTTATTTGATGAAGCAAGAAAATGCATGGAAATTGGAGAAGCACCGTGGTGCCTCTTTATAAGAACAAAGGGGCATTCAAAATCGTTCAAATTACAGAAGTATCAAGATGATGAGTCACATTCTGAAAATTTGGGGAAGTGTGATAAAAAGAATATTGAGGCAAGTTTCCAAAGTAAAAGAAAAACAAATTGGATTCATGCCAGATCGCTCAACTATTGAAGCCATCTACTTGCTAAGGAGAACAATGGAGATTTATATAGCTAAAAGGAAGAATCTCCATATGATTTTTATTGATTTGGAGAAGGCTTGTGATTCTGCCACAAGGGAGATATTATGGAGAGTTTTGGAGAAAAGAAGAGTACATGTCACATACATTAACCTTGTAAAGGATATTGTATGATATGGCTTCATCTTGTGTAAAGATCCAGTCTGGGAAGACTGACTGTTTTGACATCAACATCGGTCTGCATCAAGATTCAGCTTTAAGTCAATTCCTTTTTACTTGGATTATGAACGAGTTGATAAGGCACATTCAGGATAAGACACATTAGTGTACGTTGATGATATTATGTCGATTGATGAGACTAGAGATGGAGTAAATGAGAAGCTTGAGATTTCGAGACACGCTTTGGAGACTAAAGGATTTTGTATAAGTAGGGTTAAGACTGAATATATGGAGTGCACTTTGGATGGAAGCAATGGTAAAGGAATCAAGGTGAAGATTAATAATGGTAACATTCAGAAGAGAGATTCTTTTAGATACTTGGAATCTATTTTGCAACACGATGGGGAAATTAGTGGAGATGTTATTAATAGAATAAATGCAAGTTGGCTAAAGTTGAGAGAGCCTCTACCATTTTCTGTACCGAAGTTCCCCTCCGCCGATCATATTGAAGACTTCCGTCCTATTGCTATCTCAAATGGCCTCTATTTGATTGTGGCGAAGATTTTTGCGCGTAGGTTGGCCCTGGTGCTTGATGGTATTATATCCCCGGTGCAGGCTGCGTTCATCCGTAGTGGTCAGATTGCTGATGTTACGGCTTTGGCTTCGGAGATGGTTGCGCGTTGGACCAGGGAAGGGGACTTGCGGTGTGCTTTGGAAAGTCGACTTTGCTAAGGCTTATGACTCCCTCGATCGGAGCTTCTTGTGGTCGGTTTTGAAGGCTCGCAGATTCCCGGACATTTGGATCTCTTGGATGCGTCGTTGCATCTCCACGGCCTCCTTCTCGGTTATGATCAATGGGCGTATGGCGGGTGGTCGCTTCCAATCGCGGAGGAGGTACGTCAGGGCTGCCCCCTGGCGCCCCTGTTGTTTGTTGTGGTTGCTGATGTGCTGGCTCGGATGGCGGCTCGTGTGGTGGATAGTGGCATCTCTATGGGCTTCTCCTGTGGCGAGAGGGTCATCCCTATTCTGCAGTACGCCGACGACACGATTGTTTTCATTGGTCGAGGCGTGATGAGGTCAAGGCCATGGTGGCAACTCTGGAGGTTTTCAGCGAGATGTCAGGCCTATTCATTAATGCGAGCAAATCTAAGGTGGTTCTGTTTGGTTTGGATGTGGAGGAGGCGGTTGATTGTGCCTTGGTCCTGGGATCGATGCCTGGCCATCTTCCTATTGATTACCTGGGCATGCCTTTGGGCGCAAGCAGGACCAGGCTGCGTGATTGGTCCAAAGTGGTGGAGAAGGTGGAAGGGCGGCTGTCCGGTTGGAGCTCGGCCTTGCTTTCGAGGGGTGGACGCCTCGTTCTCATTAAAGCAGTGTTATCTTCTATCCCTGTGTATTATCTCTCCAATTGGCAGTTGCCAGCGGGGGTTCGCAGGCGTATTGAGAAGTTGATGCGGAGGTTTCTGTGGGGGAGAAATGGGCCGGCGGCGAGTGGGCCCCATCTGGTGGGGTGGGAGGAGGTGACGAAGCGTAAATGTGAAGGGGGACTTGGCATTCGTCGGTTGGACCGTGTCAATGATGCCCTTCTACTGAAGTGGATGAACAGGTTATGGGGTGATAACGAGGATTTCTGCTCCATCATCTTGCGCAAGATTCACGGCTTGCGTGGGACATTGCCTGGGTCGGATGGTGGTATCGGATCATGGACGCCTTTTTGGCGTGGGGCGATGGCAGTGGGTCACAAATACGCTAATCTTTTTGCTCCCAGGCTTGGTGACGGGCTGACCTTCAGTTTCTGGAAGGACAATTGGGCTGGTGGGGCACCGCTGGGGAATATGTTTCCGAGGTTATTTGCTTTGGCAGCTGATGTTAGTGCGTTCGTGGCCTCCTGTTGGTCCGGGGGTGATAGGTTCCTATCCTTCATGGCAACCTTTCGGACCAAAGATTCGTGGAGCTGCTCAGTCTTTTCGACGCTCTTGGTGGTGCGCCTAGGCCTATGAGGGGGAGGGATCACTGGGCCTGGAGGGGGGGACATTTCACGACAAAGAAGGCTTACCTGGCGATCTGTCCCCCCTCCCAACCGCGTGGGGATTCTTTTTTCATGACTGCAGCTTTGTGTGGGGCTTGAGGCTTCCGAAGAGGATTGGCATCTTCCTATGGCTCTTTCGGAGGAAGAGGCTTTTAACGAGGGATCGTTGCGCGAGGATGCTCGCTTCGGTCTCGGAGGAATATGCGTTGTGTGGCTGCGGCGTCGAATCGTTGGAGCATCTCTTTTTTACATGCCATGTGGTTGTGGGCGTTTGGGAGGCGGCGTTGTTGGGCTGGATTGCTACTGCTGACTTGGCTTCTTTTTGGGAGTCTTTGATCTCTAACAAGGACAGGGATCGTAATGATCTTTTGCGTCCCTTGGCGTGCATTTGGGCGATCAGGCTGGGGAGGAACGAGGCTATTTTTAGGAGGCAGCGCTTTTACAAGAAAATGTTTTATCTCTTTCTTCCCGTCTTGTAGTTGACTGGATGTTGGTGTAGCCTGCTGGGTGTTGTTTGCCCCGCACGGCTGTTGTGCTGGGTTTTTGGGTGGGCCTTTCCCTCTTGCTATGGTCAGGTCCCATGTGTATGTTTTTAGGTTTTTTATTCTTAATAAAGTTGGGGTGAACACCACTGCGTGTATCCCCCGAAGTTTTTAGACTTCAAAAAAAAATTGTGAAGCCTTCTCCCACTACAAGTAGGGCCGGCTACATGGATTCTTGATCAAATCC
Source organism: Ottelia alismoides (assembly GCA_037367405.1). Classification (NCBI taxonomy): domain Eukaryota; kingdom Viridiplantae; phylum Streptophyta; class Magnoliopsida; order Alismatales; family Hydrocharitaceae; genus Ottelia; species Ottelia alismoides. Next base: position 1,274,014 of record JAZKJV010001118.1, on the reverse strand, counting down.
ATGTTGAAAGATTCAACTATTTTTTACGTTGGTTGTCGACTACCTAACGCAACGTTGGTCTTTTAGGCAGTAGGTACACTACACTACCACCAGATAATTTAAGTGGGTAGCCTCTATTGTTCTCTATGACAAGAAAATTCCTTTGAAAATCAAAGGAAAGTTTTACAAAGCAGCCGCGAGACATGATATGCTCTATGGAGATGAATGTTGGCATGTGAACCATAGACATGTGCAGAGAATGGCAGTAGCAGAAATCAAAATGCTAAAGTGGATGTGTGGACACACACGTAAAGATCGGATTCAGAATGATGCAGTCAGAAGGAAAGTTGGTATAGTTCCAATCGAAGATAAAATGCGAGAAAATTGCTTAAGGTGGTTCGGCCATTTGCAATTGAGGTCAGTCGATGCACCAGTTAGGAGATGCGAGTTTTGGGATGTTGAGCCGGCTAAGAGAGGGCGAAGACGGCCCAAAAAGTGTTGGAATGAGACTATACGAATGAATCTTAATTTTTTGGATCTAAGCCCGAGATTGGCCCGAGATAGATCTGAATGGAGGCAAAGTATCCATGAAGCCGACCCTACTTAATGTGGGAAAAGGCTTTATTGTTGCTGTTGTTGTTGTGGTAAGCCCAAGTAAGAATACAAGAAAGCAATTACACGCTCGAGATTAAATTTAAAAAACGTAATGTTAGATTTTCAAAGAAGATTTTTTTCTATTTTTTATACAATTATGTAATGCTAATCAAATATGATCGCGTTTAGGGGTGTTCAATCAAATCAACTCCAAACCCTACGAAACTTGATTAGAATGTTAAACTATGTTAAATGGGACTACAGAGAATTTTTGAAATTTTACGGCTAAGAAATGAATTTTTAATGAATAATAGAATGCAAATAAGGTGATATTAGGTAAATTAATTTTAATTAATATTAAACTTTAATATTTCCATATCTAAAAATGTCCTAAATAATCCTAAATAAGAGGCACACAGAATGCATTTAGTATCCTAAAAAAAACTAAGTTTTCAGTCAATTAAAAACTAATTACTAAGATCACAAAATAATATATTCCGAACTATGCATGAAAATGAATGGATTTTTTGAGATATGACAGAGAACAATTAATTCTATATTTGGTGATTTTTAAATATTTTTTATAGCAAATGTTGATTTATTATGAAATTAAGTAGAGAATGGGCAAAATATATAAATGATGACCACACCAATGTTAGTAAATCAAAGTTAGTTAAAAAGATACCATTAAATATCCAAAATGAAGAGACTTAATTGTTCTACAATATGCAATTTTTAGACTAAAAATACGACGCCAAATGGAGGTTCAAAATTTAGCTCAAACACAAGGTTCTAATTGCAAAACAGAAATCAAGATTCAGAAAGTCGGCATGCGGTACTCGTTCAGTCAGGCGGTCCCGAGCGAGTAAGTGGGTATGCAGAAGTATATGCAGATTATGCGGTTTGCATTATTTCAATTAAAAATATTAAAAAATATATTTAATTGTGATGTCAGAGACAAAAAAACTACATGTTTCCTTTAGATTCCCGCATACATACTTTTTAAAATCAAAAAAAGAACCACAATAAAAAGCTACATAGATCCTTTAGATATCAAAATATGTTTCCAAATGCAGAATGTTCAAATATATAAAGTTATAAACTGACTTCTAAATTCTAATCTAAATCATCTTCAAAATTAATAGTTGGAATATCGTCATCGCTTTTTGGATCACTCATAAATTCTTCTGCTCCATCCAAAGTTGGCAAAGCTTCTGCATTCCTTTGGCTCCTCCTATTCTCAACAAATTCTTCTGCCCCACTTGCTTATACAACCAAGTTCCACGTGATCCTAGACCCTTGGAAGATTTCTTCTTCATTGGCACCAATCCAATCCATAACATGTGTTCTGTCCTTTGAAACAAATGGATCTCTCCCATTTATTGATTGACGCTCCTTCAGCTTTGAATTGAATTTCACGAAAACCAAATCATTCAATCTCTTGGTTTCTAGTTTGTTTCTTTTTTTGATGTGAATCTGCAGTAAGAATATAAAATTGATCGATGATAAATTATAATGACTCAATGAATGTATTCAATTGTACATCCAAATGGTGAGTTATACCGTCGCAAATAAGCTCCAATTCCTCTCACTTCCAGAAGAAGAGGATGTCAACTTCAGAATTCTCAAAGCCATTTCTTTCAAACAAGGCATTTGAGAACCATATAGCAACTATCAATGAGCTACAAGAGATCAGGCAAACAATTTCTTATAAAACAATAAATCTAACTTAAGAACTTTAAAGTCGATAATAAGCTTGAGATATATTATCAGGATTGAAATCATCATTATTGGTGGATCTTTGTCTGAAAATCATTGGCTTTCCAAACGCTTCTTCTCCCCTTCGATAAATATGAATCTCTTTCTTCGTGATAGCATCTTGAATCTCCAACTCAGGATAAAAAAATCTACACGCATTTCATTAAACCATCAACGACGAAGCTATCCTTATAAATTACATCGCTATCCCTGTAAAAATAATAGAGATTGAGATAGAAAGCTGCAAGATGGAGGGGGTTATCCCATCTTCATTTCATCTTCAAAGTAATGGCATCTATAAAAGGCTTGTAGGCATGTTCAAGATCTTTAAAAATAGCCTTTATTTCCTTTTTTGCATCCTCCAATCCTCCATATACAAAGCCCATTGGCGGCTTCCTTTCTCCATCAACCACACGCAAGAGGCAGACTAGTTGAAAGATCTTCGGCGTCAAGGACATTTGACTAAAAATGATGAACTGAGAACAACAGATGCATCCACCTTATCTTTTCCGATTTTTAACCACTTGCATTCCCACTATCATCAGAAGAGAACATTAACCGCAATTTATCCTTCTTGCCCATCACACTTTGTAGTGTAAGGTAAGTGGTGACAAATCTTGTTTGCCTCGGCCGAACAATTTCACCCCTCTGGGTGAACTGTCTCATCAAGCTTAAAATCTTTGCATGAATGTAGAGAGAGAGTGTGAGTTCTAGCGTTAATGATGTAATTTTTTATCTTCGATTCATTGTCAGTCTCCTCAAGAACAAGATCAATGCAATGAGTTGCACATGAAGACCAAAATATCCTTGGATATTTGGTCTTACGAAGCCTTCCAGCTGCTATATTTCAAAAGCATTGTCAGTGACAACTTGTACAACATTATCTTCTCCAACATCCTTGATACACTCCTCTACGAAAGAAGAGATGTATTCAGGCGTGTAAGAATCAGCAGATGTATCAACGGACTTCAAGAAAGTTTTGCCCAAATCACAGTTCAGACGTAAGTTCATAATTTTCCTTTCCCTCATATCACTCCATGCGTCGGTCATTAATGAACAACCATTGTTCTTCCACAATTCATTATGACTCTTTAAATATTCCTTTGTTTCATCCACTTCCTCCTTCAACAAAGTTTCTGCAATTTCATAGTATGAAGGCGGCTTGTATCCACTTCCGTATTGTCCAATTACCTCACACATTCAGATAAAGGGATTTTTTATCACCACACTGAAGGGAATGTCAACATCATAAAAGAATTTGGCCACAAACTTGTTGACACGTGCACGCTCCTCTTTGACTAAGACATCTTTAATCACTACCTGCCACATTGTTGTATCCAAAGACGCATTATCTTCAGATTCACAAGGCCTTTTTGCACCACTTCTTGAGGCCCATCCTTCATGTGGATGGTTAGAATATCCATCAGATGATTTGATTGTCACTTCCTCATCCAATCCTCTCATACTAACAAATTACTCATTCTTCTTCATAATATCTTCCACATAATCTCCTATTTCCTTCTGCACATCTCCATCAGCCTTTGAACATGCATTCGTGTTTCCCTTTATGCGTGTGACATGCTGCTTCATTCTATTGATTCCTCCTTTTATGACTTTGCCACACAAGCGACATGCAACCGTGTTCAAATACATCCTCTTAACAAGGTATGCGTACTTCCACACTGGATCGGTAGAGCCAGGTGGAACATAGAATGCGGATTCCACCGTAGGAGTGGAAGGTGTAGCCATATCAAACCACCTAAACATGATGGTATGACAAAAAAATTGCGTCATTAAACATAAGAAATACAGAATGTAATCCAATTATCCAAAGGGACAAGTTGATTACAAAAGTAACAAAACCACGTGTCCCATCTATAAAAAATTCTTAAACATTATCTTAATGGAGTTTAAATGGTTAAATGTATCATTATTGGCAAAATATAACCTAATCTCTACTACACACTTAACTTTCTAGCAAAAAAAAGTACCTAAAAATACCTAAGATCAAATAAACATTTTGGGGAAAAAGATCTCTCCGCTAGTCACCATATGCAATAAAAGAAACTAATAAAATCATAACATCATGTCAACAACAATAGAAAAGATCATGATCAACAATGAGAAAAATTATATATGAAAGTACAAAAAAAATTAAGGTTAATAAATCCCTTGATTAATATGGGCATATAATGGAAGACGATAATCGCACCTAGCATAATATTCATGTTAAGAATACAAAATTTTGTGATTCAAGACGATAAAGATGACCAAATTTACAGCTATGTTTTAATTTGCACAAACCACAGTTGAAACAAGATAGTAACACGATCACAAGTAGCAAGACTAAACCAAACCGAAGTTGAAACAAGCTTAAAATTACAGCAATGTTTTAAATTGCACAAAGAAAAGATCTAAGCAACAAGATCAAAAAATTCTGAACAAACCTTGTTGCCGAGCCACAGGAGGTGTTGGAGGCGGAAGGCAATGGCACAAGATCAGCTAGAGGCGGAAGGCGATGCCGCAGGGAGCTGCTAGAGGCGGAATGCGAAGGCGCAAGAGCTGTTGTGCGGCGGAGGCGGAAGGCCAAGAGGATGGTGGCGCTTCTACGATAGAGGAGGTGTTGGAGGCGCTTCGGTCGGTTAGGGTTAGGGTTTTGTTGAGATTGGAAAGGTTTTGGCCGGGTATGCAGTGGCGCAGATGCTTATCGAGAGGGGAAGGTTTGGTGTAGGTGTTTGTCGGGTTAAGAGCCCTTAACCGGATCTTGGCAATTGGATCGGGCTGCATATTCGGTTGCGTATGTGGTTTATTATGCAACCCGCATGTGCGTAAGACCCGCATATTGCTGCATATGTCATATGTGGTGCGGTTGCCCCTCGGCATGCGCATATGCGGCCGCATGGCCTGCATTTCTAAACATTGTCAAAAATAAAATTTGTAATGCACAAAATACATCTCACGATGTTTCTTCAAATTACCATGAAATGCAAAGGTTTCTATACACTTGATCCAAAGGCTCTACATGTCTGATAGTTGGCATGGACTTCAATATAATTTTCAAATGTTATACGGGTTTGATTGCAATCTTCCCCATCATCAACGTCTCTCCTTGGTGTCGTTTGGATAGTGATCGATCTAAAGGCTATGGATGGTTCACGTGGCTATGTGATGATCATATGATCGCGATGAGATCAACGAGATGAGTTCGCCAGCGAACGGCTGGGATTAGGTTATGCTAAGTACGTGGTACTAGAGTCTAGATTATATCACTAAATCGTACTCAAAATGAGGCAATCAGCTTCCACACTAAGAGACAATTTCTAAACACTATCTTGCGGAACTCGGAGAATTAAGTCTATAAACCGAAGCTTCTAAAATCCTACTTCTCGATGAAGTTCCTCAGAAAATCAAGTGGATTAAGGCCAAATCAAGATCACTCTCGGTTTCTGCTCACGACTCAGTTCAAAACATGATAACATTCCACTTGTGCATATGTATGACATGTTAAATGAAATGTAGGTGCATGAGATGCAAGTTTTTTTTGTGATTTTTTTAAAAGAGAAAGCCACTTTTTGAAAAAAATTTTGACAAACTTGTAATGTCTTAAGCACGTTCAAATGATAAACAACAAAATTTAATAACTATAGAGAAGGTAAAGTTTAAACAAATAACATAGTTATGCACTAAGGGTGTAGAAGAATAAGGGAAAGGAATAAGAAAGGATAAGGAGGGACAAGGCATTGTTTCTGTTCAGTTAGAGGGTGAGGTTATAGAGGGGTGGTAGTTATCTGTATTTTTTTGGCGGGAGAGACCTATTATGGAGGAATAAGGAGGGAAACAGTATCCCTCACTTTGACTCCAAACCCATATCATTGACCATCTATGGAGGGAGAGCCCTCCTTATTCCTCAAACAAACAGCTCCATAGGATAACACGAAACTAGAAAACAAAAGAACATATTAAAGGAAGCAAAGTTCACCAAGTTGCATCAGATTAAACAACCTAGAGAGTCGTTGCCAATATTGTTTCCTCCTGTCAACACAGATGCCTCCACAGTTACATGAACGTGGATGATCGGGCTTCTCGCAAATCGTCCAGGTTTTGTCAAAAGTATTTTTAGTCTAGCAATTCAAGATAGGTCAAAAACCACTTAAATATCAAAATCAATTAATAAGGAAGCGGTCAATTTTATTTTTTACATGGGGTAAGCCCAAGACTGAACAGAGGGAAGCAATTACACGCTCGAGATTAAATTTAAAGAATTTAATGTTAGATTTTCACAGAAGATTTTTTATGCAATTATGTAATGTTATGCAAATATGATCAAGTTTAGGCGTGTTTTCAAAAAATTTCAGTCAAATCAACTCCAAACCCTACAAACTTGGTCAGAATATTAAACTATGCTAAATGGGACTACTTTAGATTTTTTGAGATTTTTCGGTTAAAAATGAATTTTTAATGAATTACTGAATGCAAATAAGGTGATCTTGAGTAAATTAAATTTTAATAAATATCAAACCTTAATATTTTTCAGTTCTAGAAATGTCCTAAATAGCCCTAAATAAGAGGGCTAGAGAATCCATTTGATATCCTAAAATACTAAGTTTTGAGTCAATTAAAAATCAATTACTAAGATAACAAAATGACTTATTCAAGACAACTTATGCATGAAAATGAATGGACTTTTAGAGATACGACAGAAAACAATTAATTCTACACTTGGTGATTTTCAGAGAATTTTACGAGCTGTTGTTGATTTATTATGAATTATTAAGCAGAGAATGGGTAAAATATATAAATGACCACGCCATCAATGTTAGTGAATCAATGCTAGCTCAGAAAAAATACGCTAAATATCTAAAATGAAGAGACTTAATTGTTCTACAATATGCAATTTTTAAACTAAAAATATGATGCCAAATGGAGGTTCAAAATGGAGCTCAAACACAAGATTCTAATTGCAAATCAGAAATAAAATTTGTAATGCATAATATACACCTCAAGTCATTTCTTTAGTTACCATGAATGTAAGGGCTTCTCTGCAATTGATTCAGAGGTTCCTTGTGTCTAATAGCTGGTGGGAACTTCAATGGAATTTTTTGACATTATGAGGGTTTGACTACAATCTTCCTCGTCATCTGTGTGTCTCCTTGGTGTCCCTTGGACAGTAATCAATCTGAAGGCTCTGGATGGTTCGCATGGATATGCGATGATCGTTTTATCGCGGTGATGTTCAAGTCCTGCTAGGTCCTTCTCCGATGATTAAGGCATGAGACGGAGGATCCAATGCTTCTTGCTGATATCAGGTTCGAGATGAAGAATAGCTAGTAGACTATGTAGTTCAATGGGGTTCACTACTTTTTGATGCTTCGGTAGCTCCAAGAATGATAGCATTGAAAAGTTGGCCTCTAGCAACCTATTGTGCTTTCTTCTTCGGTGATTAGTCGATACTCCTAGAAGGTGACACCCCCCTCTCCTTCAAAAGGGCAAGTTGTTGCTAGTGGATGGAGGGTAGAGGTGTTGATTGATGATCAACACCCTTCACAGATGAGGACCTGCAATGATACCGAATGACTCGAGCAAAGATGCACAATCTTGGTTGGAAGCACAAAAGGGAAGAGATGGTGGAGCTCATGTGTCTAGTGAAGGAACAGAGCTAATGCTCCGGCCACGCTTTGGCCAGAGTTAAAAGAGGTGAGAGGTAGAACCATAGAAGAGGAATATGCAAAGGTATTGAAGGTAAAGGTGATGTAGCGAGAGTGGTCGGGCTTGGTTCTCCAGATCAACGCGGGGAATTGAGATTTGGGAAGGAAGAAACAAAGTAGAGCAATGAAAGAAATTTAGAGGAAGAAGAAAGGAAGGAAATAAAAGGGACAAAAGTAGTTTACCTGGAAGGTTCGGTCGCCTGAAGGTTGGAGTTGCATGTAGCAGCTCTGTTCGTCCCCTCTAGAGACCTGGCGGGGAAGGTCTCGAAGCTCAGCAGCTGCCAGGAAGAGGAGCGTCAGGCATCAGCTCTTAGATCTCGTCGTAGGGTTGAATGCGCTCGTCATCGTCGTCGAGGGTCTGGAGTGATGTCACCAGATCGAACCCAAAGCTGGAGCTTCTCTCGCATAGGGGCATAAGGGACAAAAGTGGTAGCAGCGATGGGGTTTTGTCGAGGGAAGGTTAGGGTTTCTGATGGACTCAGGGAGGTCGTTAGGGTTTGGATGACAAGAGAGGAGTTGGTGAAGTTGTGTTGGGTTGAGGCTTGATCGCTAGTCGTTGGTCATTGGTGATGGTGCGGAGAAGGCAGAGGGAGGAAGAAGGGTTCTTGACCATTCGATTGGGTTCAGATCGTAGAGAGAAGGGAGTGCCATGTGGTGGGGAGAGAAAAGAAAAAATAAAAAGAGAAATAAGATGAGAAATAAGGGGAATTTCAATAGTAGTTGGATCTTGATCAGATCCAACATGGGATAGGGGGTGCAACTGGAGATAAGTGGATGGCGTGTGGCAGCTCCAGGAGTGGCCATGTGTCGCCTCACAAAATTCACAAAGTAAACTTGAAGAAAAATAAAAATAAAATGGAAAATGACCGCAAATCAAAAAGTTTTCTTCATGAATGTCGTTCGTCTCGATGAGATTTACAACTTTTGTGAAGAGACTATGATCAAAGACATTATTTGCACACAAGGCTGCAGAAAGCGGTAGTCAGTACTCGGTCGGCAAGGTCACTAACTAATGATTAATCGGTAGCCGAGCGACTAATCGGATTAAGTCGGCCATTATTCGGTTTTGAATTTTTTAAATTATTTAAAATATATAAATCATTTTTATACATATATTTTTTAAAGACTAAATGTGTGGTCCCCCATTGCGGAGGTCACCGCTGTTAAAATCTCACTAAAAAGAGTTTAGAGTACATTACCATGAGATCCAGAAAATATAAAGCGCATTACAATGTGACAGTACATTCTCGACATAAAACCTCTGGTTGTTGAAGATCACGTCATTTCGTCCGGCCCAAATGACCCAGAGAACAGCAAATGGTTTTGAGCAGTCATCATTAGAGTTGGTGCCGACCGTCTTAATTGATCTTCAGAATTCCGATGTCCCAGCACTCGCCACCCAGGCAACCCCAGCCTCTCTCCATACACGTTTAGATGTCGTGCATTTGAAAAACAAATGATCTGAATCCTCCTCCGCCTCCTCGCATCTGTCGCAATGTGTCTGCCAGACCTAGTAATCTCCCCCTCTGTGCTTTATCGCATAAGCGGACCCTTCTCAAGCACCATAGGAAAATCTTTACTCTAGTCGGGATCTTTACCACCCAAACAACTCTCATGTCCTGGCACAGCTCTCCGTCATGTTCATCCTCCCTCGTCCTCAACTCTTTGTACGCTTTATTCACTGAGAATTTCTTGTCCATCCACTGAAAATGGTCCTTGTCCAGGGAAAAGTCCCCATATGGTGGGAGTTCAGACATCATCTTAAGGTAATCCTCCATACGCTGGTCAGAGAGGTCCAGAAACGACGGCGACCACGTTCCAGCATCCGTCGTCTGTGAGAGCCTGACGTCTTTCAAATCCGCCAAAGGAAACAGATGCGGAAATCTACCTTCCAACATGCCCTCCCCAATCCAGTCATACCGCCAGAATCTGAAAAAAGCCATCCCCCTCCTTTGACCTGAACCTGGGCGTCAACAGTGGCAAAACCTCACAGATAACAGCCCAAAGCGGAGACTCATAGTGTACTCTTCTAGTCACAAGTTCCCCGCCCACCCTATAGACCATCCTCAGCAATCTAGCAGCCAGCGATGTACACGAACCCCAGATGCGGATCACCCATTTGGCGATGAGCGCCTTGTTCATACACTCCACATCATGAACACCTAGACCACCTTCGTTGCGCCCCCTCATAATCTCATGCCAATTAACCAGGTGCATCCCAAGACCTTGCTGCTTCCCATCGGACCAGAAGAATCTCCTCATCAATGACTCAATTTTCCTTCTAACCCCCACCGGCATCAGTCTAGTAGAGTAGAAGAAGATAGGTATAGCCGAGAGGACGTGCTTCAGAAGAACCATTTTTCCCCCTCTAGACAAAGTGACCACTTTCCATCTTGCCAACCGCTGCTCTATCCTCTGCACCACCTCATCCCAATCTGCGTTCCTGAGCTTCCATGCGCTAAAGGGAGACCCAAATACAAGATGGGAAGATCCCCCAAAGTGCAATCAATTAACTCTGCAATGTTGAGGCGATCTGCTTCATTCATCCCAAAAGTAATAACCGACGACTTACTCTTGTTAATCTCCAAGCCTGAAAGCTTGCCAAAAATGTCCACTAGTTGCGCCGCATTAGTACTCTGACCATATGGGTGTGTTTGGATAGAGGGTTTAGGTGGGTTAACCTGGTAGCAGGTAACCCATATGTTGGTTTTGGTGTTTGGATAGAGGGTTAAACTGGGGGTGGGTTAGAAGTGGGTTTATTGTGATATGATTGTATTGGAGTTTGAAAAAGTGAGTAGTTATTGTGATGTGATTGTATTGGAGTTTGAAAAAGTGAGTAGAAGTGGAGTAGTTTATAATTTTTATATGATATGATGGTATAGTATATTATTTTTTGATGGAATTAATGATGGAGAATTGATTTATTTAATTTTTTAAAAAAGATAAAAAGTGGGACCCACGTGGAGGGAGAAAATATGGGGTAGGGGAGTTAAACCACCCTTGCCCGTTACATGAACGGGGTCTATGTGCCACCCAGAAAGAGGACTGTATCATCTGCATACTGTAACAGAGGGATGGAGATGTCGTCCTTACGGAAACCCTCACACCAGCCCTCCTCGATAGCATGTATAAAGAGGACCCCTAAAGCATCCGCCACCAGGACGAACATGGGGGCCAGCGAGCAACCCTGCCTCACACCACGCTGCGGTTGGAAGAAACCTCCCTCAGGTTTGTCATTCACTAGGATAGAGTATGAAGAGGCAGTGACGCATCTCTTCATCCAGTCCACCCACATATCCGGGAAACCTCTCTTACGTAAAGATTGCCACAGGAACCTCTAGTCGACACAATCATAAGCCTTCGTGTAGTCAATCTTCCATAGGGTCCCTCTCACCTTTGTCTGTTTCCAGTCAAGACAGATCTACGAAGCCATCACTAATCCATCTGTCATCTGCCTCCCTGGGATGAATGCTGACTATCCCTGGAGCACCATTGAGTCCATGACCCCCTTCAGTCTATTCGCCTGAATCTTTGCAATTATGAGGTAAATTGCGTTGGATAGCGTAATAGGCCTAAAATCTTCCACCTTCACGGGGGTGTCCTTGGGTAGCAGGAACAATAGCGACCGGTTGATCTTCTCAAGTCCATTATTTCCTTCCCTGAATTCATTCAGCACGTCCAACACCTCCACCTTCGGTAAGTCCCAGAACTCACGGTAGAACAACACCGGGAAGCTGTCTGATCCAGGAGAACCGTCCGCGTTCAATAGCCACACAGCTCTCTTCACCACCTCCTCCGAGAAAGGTGCCAGTTAGCCCTCCGCTTGTGCGGCCGACAAGGTTTCCACCCTCGTCCCCAGCCATCCCCATACACTCCCTTTTTTTCTCCGTGTGGCCTCCACAAAATGCCCCCTCAATGCACTCCCGATCGCCGCCTCCCCCGAAGCTCGAACTCCCCCAACCTCAATCTCGTGGATGTAGTTTCTTCTCCGCAGCCATGAGGCCATTGAATGGAAAAATCTCGTGTTGGCATCCCCCTCTTTAAGCCACTTCTGCCTGGATCTTTGCCGCCACTCCACCTCTTCTTTCCTATCTTCCACCAGTAGCTCCTCGAGAAGGTCATGGCGCTCCTTGAATTCCGTCTCGATAAGCCCTCGTCATCCAAAGCATCCAGTCTAGCAACTTCTGCCGGGGCATATGCTCTCTTCGCTCTCCGCCTCGCTCTGACCTCATTCCCGAAGGATGTGAAAAAAGACCTCAATGACATGAGCATAGCCGCCAACTTCGAGACTGACGAGCCCTCGGTAGTAACCCCTCTCCAATGCCCCACCACAGCCTCTCTGAATCCCTCCTCCAGACGCTAGCTTTGTTCAAACGGAAGAAGAACCTGTTTCGCCCTTCCTCTCCGGACAACCAAGAATCAGCGTATGGTCCGAAAGCACACGCAGAAGAGCCCACGCTCTCGAAAGTGAAAACTTCTCCGCACACTCCGGGAATATCAGAAATCTGTCCAATCTGGAACGTGATCTCGCGTTACGCCAAGTGAAAGCGCAGCCAGCAGCATCAACAATTGACAGACCCAAATGGTGCACCATCCCACGAAACTCCTCTGAACCGGGGTCCCTATCCCCACCTCTCTGAGGCCGGTCGTCCGATAGTAAAGTAACTTTGAGATCACCCCCAATAATCCAGATCCCGGCCACCATCGAATTACTCAAATGATCAAGTTCTGCAGCCAGAGTGCCCCTCTCAACGTTGTTCGGGCCATACACATTCGTGACAAGTATGTCCAGACCATCCGTCCGTCGTCGGAGCAAAGTTGATAAGCAGAACAGAGATTTTGATTCCTCTAGAAGGTCGAAGGCATCCTTCCTCCACCCGGACATCAGCCCACCCGAAGCGCCTTGCGCCTCTCGCTCTGCTAGCTCAAAAAGACCGCCTCCGTCCAGCCCTCTTTGCACAGCGTCCATTCCAGAAGAAAGTTTTGTCTCTTGAAGTAGAAAGAGATCAGCTCCAGCATCCGATATAAGGTTTCTTATCCCCAATCTTTTTTCAAGCCGGCCCAACCCCCTAACGTTCCAAGAAAGGATCTTCATTGGCATACCACCTGCTTTGACTTCTTAGGTGGGACCACGCCCAGACGCTCAGCCACTACCTTATCCAAACTCGGAAACGACTCTGGTTATCCTGAAAGACCATGGCAGCATACTTCGGCATTTGATTGCCCTCCCCCCGTTCCACCTCCACGAGCATCTCAGCTCTCTTCAGCTTCCTCTTCTGGGTAACCTTCCTGACATGCATGTTCCGAACCTGAGGGCTCTATCTTCGAGGCCCCGGAACCCTTTATCGCCTCCAGGCCCTCCCGTACTCCTGTAAGCCTCAACATTGGCCCCTACCTGCGGTGAGCCCCCTTCGTAAGGTGACCCCGAGCAGCCCGCCTCCTCAGCCTGTTTCCCCTCCCTCCTCAAGCCTTCCTCTTTCGACGATCCGTCCCTACCTTGGCCCTGCTCTTCTCCAGGCAACTCCCTGCCTGGCGAGATGTTGTCCCCTCCGATCTCCCAGGAGGCCTTCCCCTGCACTCCCTAATTGAATCGCTTTCGACGAGTTCCGGCCCAATCCTTCCTTGAAGCGACGCACCGAAGAAGAACAAAGAGGTACAGTCGGGTTCCAATCTGAGGTGACTCCCTTGGGTCGATCAGCACTGCCAGGGCATGTGTCCCGGACCCCCGAAATGCCCGTCAGATCGCGGGTTGGCCCGCAAGATCAGAAATTCCGCTCGGGAAAGAGTCCGCACAAGCTGGAGAGTCATGCCTTCTAAACATGGAAAGCGCACCATGTGACAAGTCAGCGGATGAATCGCCTCCAACCGCAAGAGTGGGGATTTGATTTACGTCATGTGTCCCCAAAATTGGGAATTTGAAGGGTCCCTCTACATTGAAGGCCCTGAACCGAATCACATGCGAAAACCGAGGGGACGCCCATGTAGATTGCATCGTTCCGATTCCCGCATACTGGTCATGCCGTCGCGGAGGATCTCCAGCCGAGCTTCGCATAGCATCTTCCAACGGCACCCCCTCTGTTCCTATCGTCATTCGACCTTCCTGAATCTTTCCCCGAATTTCTTGATCCACCATGGCGAGCTCTAAGAGAGTGCTTCTCCCTGCGACGTAGCACCTCCTCCAACCCAGTAACTCCGGAGCAAAAGGTTTCTCACCCTGAGAATAGGGCCCGGTTGTCCCCCAGGCGGCATCCCGAGGATTCGATGTCGACAACCTCCACGATGCGCCCCAGCAGTTCTCGAATGTTCGCCGGATCTCTCATGACCAATGGCACCCCTTTGACGCACACCCAATTCAGGGGTTTGGGCTGAATTAGATCGTCCACCACCCTCGACCTGCGCCAACGCATCATTGTCCATCCCTCCTTAGACCACCGCAGCAGCTCCCTGGATTCCTTCTCTGCGAGTCCCCTCGCCAGTACTCGCCATGGCAACAGTTGGATGACGTCTCCTCTGAACAGTGCGGCTGATACTAGACCCGCGTCTGATGTTCCTCGAAACAGTGCCTCCCCCAGACCGCCGCCTTCCCCCACCAGCATGCCTGAGCACCGCTAACCAGCTCCTTGGGAAGTCCTTCGATTCAACGGGCAAGAGTTGATCATGTGTGAGAAGCAGTGGTATCAAAAGCAGCGAATAGGCTCTCGGCACTACTGCGCCAAGTGTGATAAGGACCCACAACGGAAGTATCCTCTTCCGAACGGGTTGGAAAAAGGTTGCGACTCTCTCGTCTCGCCCCTATGACGACCCTCCCTTCTTCTGCGGACCACCATCCAGCCACCATCCCCACGCTTCCCTTCTTATATGTTAACATAGGTTTATACATATATTCTTATATATTAACATAGGTTTATACAGTTTCTATACTATCATAATGAAACAAAAGAAGTAATTGACTTTAAATATAACATTAAGCATATTAGTATAAGTTTGCTTTTAAAAAAAACAAAAAACTAAAAAAGAAATAAAAAACTTGATGTAAAAGTCGGTTGACTAGTCGGGTTGACCGACTAGGCCTAATCGAGTCGGCTACCTACCCGGCTACCCCCCCCCCCCCCCCCCCGATTCGACTAGTCGATCGACTTTTACAAGCTTGTTATACAATCACATATTTTTGGTAGTATTCTAAGTACATAAAATATAGTATTTTTTATTTCATTTTTGTAACTTTGTATTAAAGAAAATTTTAGAATAAAATCAAATAAAATAGAAGAAAAATATTTACATATTAATCTAATTATTTTGAGATTTTTAATAAGTGAGAAAATAAAGAAATAAAACAAAGGGACTTACATACAGACTCCATATACATACTCAAAACATCTCTTTTTCTTTGATTTATAGTGTTTTGAAATTGAATTTTTGCACACTTTATTAAAACACAAATCAAAGAAAATAACTGAAAAAGAAATAAATTAAAAAGAATTATTTTGTATTTAAGTCAAAGCTAGTAAATACTAACAAAAAATCAATGAGGTCTCAAAACCTAAGTTTCGCATATTCTTTTGAATTTGGTTCTGATTTGTAGATTGAGCGTACATTAATTCAAAAGTGGTTGTGGGTTCATAGGAGACCATATGTGAGAGATATTTAACTTTACGACTTTTCAATCTCAAACTAGGGTTTGGTTTTATTTGACATATATACAAGTTGTGATTTTTTTTGGTATTTTTCTTTGTTTAGGTTAGTGATATTTACACAATGGAGTTGATTTTATTTAAATTAAAGTTAGTATAAACTAATTAAAAATATGTGACGTTAGGCTAATATATAAGTGAACGTATACAAGTGGATTCAATTCCTTATTAATGCAAATACGAATGACAAAATATGCATCTTATTTACATATGCATGAGTTATAAGAATGCAATATAAATTCCTAAATGCACTTAATTACTTGGGAACATAGTTCTATTTTCAGCTAATAAAAAGATGAATCACATATTAATCAATTGGCAACCCCAAATCTTGAACATTAGAACTAGTTACAGCGATAGTCAACTGAAAGACAAAGGAAACTTTACAAATTTAAGGTAACAATTACGAAAAAAGTATGATATGGAAAGATAACCATCAAGGTAGTTGTTGAAGATGAAAAATGTGTCACCCACTCACATGAGATCAGACATAATGACAAGTTGCTAATTATATATTTTCTTATAAGAAAATTGCTAGTTATGCATGCCTCAGTAAGTTTATCTGAATCTTTCTAATTGAGCGGCTCTGCCTATGCTCCAACCTTCTAGCTAGATCTACGCATCACTAATTTTGAATAACATTGCATTTCTAATCAAATACGTGGCTTCGATTTCAATCTTCTAGTTAAATTTCTTAGAATGCTTTAAAGAATCGCATGTTCAAAAGTTCAAATAGTGGCATTTAAAACTCTCTATCAAATTATTCTTTTAGTTAGTATTCTTGGCAATCCCACTCGTTAAAATCCTAGTGGACTTTCCTATATTTACAGTCTCTTGTGATATCTGTATATTTTAAGCTCTTGAAGTAATCTTAGTTCTTAGTAAGCAAAACATGCCTTGGTGTATGTTAGAGTTATTTTGCCTTAGAAATATGTAACTCTCCCCTTTTTGCTCTCTGCGGTTTCACGCTATATAAGAAATCTTAGACCCATGGAACAAGACACAACAATTCATTTTCTTCTCTACATGGTATAAGAGCAACGGTCTACGACCGGGGTTATGACCTAAAACATCCCTCCGCCACCTCCGAGAATCTCCTCGATCGTTGAGCTCCGGTGCGGGCCCTCCTCCCTCACCTAGAGCCATGAGAGGCCCTCCAACCTCCCTAAGGTGCAGCTGCAGGCATCACCAACCTTCTCACACGCCGCCAGCATCTTACTTGCACCGCTGCATGTGTCAACTACCCTCTTAGGCACCGCCAGCAACCTGTAAGCAGTGTTGCTCGCCTCCTGGGTGCCTCTAGCACCCCTGCACCCCCTCTAGGACGCCGCCCGCCACTGCTACACCCCCCACGGGTGCTGCCAACCATGCCACAAGGCTTGATACCTCTCCAAGGCTGCTGCTAAGGTCCCTGAGGACCCCTTGATTTGTTGAGCATCACGATTTCAGCACTCATGCCCATCCGTGCATGAATTCTAAGGCATTTTCCAGCCTATGTCTGCGTGAATGGACAACAAAACTACTTCCTTGATCTCTCCGCCTGACCATGATGGCATCTCTTCCTACTGAGACCAAGCTCTCATACAGTACGTCAATTGTGACGGTACAAGGCACTTCTATCAAACTTAAGGGAACGGAAAACATCGTGCTATGTTCTTATTCTTTCAAGGTTTTGATCGAAGGTCAGCGAAAAATCTACATTCTGACAAAGATCCTCCACAAGAGATGGACAAAGAGTATGGCACATGGCTCAGAGACAAGTACTAGATCATCACTCGAATGACCAACAGTATCGAACCGCACATTGCTATGAATCTACTCTACAAGGATACGGTCAAGGAGATAGGGGACGACCTGGAACAGACCTACTCCCAGAAGACGACCAAGTCTCGCATCGCCGACATATACATGCGGATCTAGTCTACATCTCAGGGCAATTTTACTCTCGTCGAGTACTACATGCATTTCACCAGCATGTACAAGGAGCTTGCGATTTTTCAGCCCGTCCATTGTACCAAACAGGTGCATGAGCGATCTGATTGGTAGGTTTATCGCTTTCTTGTTACACTACATCCTAGATATCTAGCAGTGAAGGAGCGCTTCCTTATGTTTGATACTCTGCCATCGATCAAGACTATATTTGATAGTTTTCAAGAACTGGAGACATTTGTTGGATGGCCTTCTACTTTGCCTCTCGCAAAGAATTCTGCCCATTTGGCATCATTTGGGATAGGAGGACGACAGAGCTATCGAGGAGGTCGAAGACGTGACTTTAGTCGTGGTCGTGACCCTACTACTCAACACCCACAATGATCCATTGTAGCCATTTGAATCATCCGTCTGAACGATGTTGGCAAAAGTTTGGCTATCCTCCTTATCTAGCCAATAGTGCCTATGAGAATGCATATGATGCTGCAGAGGTATCTCCTGATCCAGATTCCAGTGGACAGACGGTCCAACTCAGTGCTGCTAATTATTCCCTCCTGATGCAGATTCTACATAACGTTGGGCCCGACATTTCCACAAGTAGAAGCACTACTGCTAGTCTGGCTACAACTTTAGGTATAGTAGCCAACTCCGCCACTACTTCTACACCTTCTTAGATCACTGACTTTGAACCTCTACACATCCAACCCCTCTTCAATCGTGAAGCCGGTTCGAGTCGCCAATGGAGTGCATTCCCATGTTATTACCGTCAGAACTATGGAGTTCTCCTCCTAGCTTCGGCAGATTGGAGATCATTGTGCCCCTGATTTTCCTCTCAACTTGTTGTTTGTTCATAAGCTTTGTATTGAACTTAACTGTCGTGTGATATTTGATGAACTTTGCTGCTATTTCAGGACATCTGGACGAGGCAGATTTTTGGTGGGGACATGAGAAGAATGACCTCCATTATCTGGATGTGCCCTCTGATTCCACTTTTGCTGGTAATGTGTCTATATCTGGCAATCTGTTCATTTGGCATCCGCACCTTAGGCATCCTCTACCAAGGCCCTCTCCATGATGTTCCATGAACTCTCTACTCCGAAGCCCTTTCAACGTGAGGCATGTGAGTTCACGAAACATCAACAAACTTCTTTTCTTGTTCGTGCCAAATCACGGCATACCACTCTTTTTAGTCGAGTCCATAGTGATGTTAGGGAGCCTTGTCTGGTCCGCATTTTGAGTGGTCACAGATATTTTGTTTTGTGGATGATTATAGTAGAGCTTCTTGAATTTATATAATAAAGGAAGGTTCATATATTAATAAGATTGTCAAGAATTCCTTTCAGTATGTCAAAACATCTTTCTATGCTTGTGTTAAAATCATTCAAATTGATAATGCTCTTGAATTTACCCAACGAGACTTGACACCATTCTTTGCTCCTCAGGGGATTGTCCATCAGACATCATGTATGTATACCACTCAACAAAATGGGATAGCGAAAATGAAACTTAGACATCTTCTTGATATTGCTCGATTTCTACTCACTCATATGAAGGCTCTAAAGTGCTATTAGGGGGATGTCATCCTAACCGGTGTCCATCTCATAAACAGGGTACTATCTTCTGTGCTAAAGGGGGCACTCCTTTCTCTCCATTGTACCCCAATGAGTCTTCTTTTCTGTTACCCTTGAGGATTTTGGGGTGCATTGCTTTTGTCCATAAATTTCATATTGCTGACAGGTTATCACCAAAGCATATCAAGTGTGTTTTCCTTGGATACACTCGCACTTAGAAGGGTTGTGGGTGCTATGATCTGCTTGAGCATCGATACTATATTTCGGCAGATGTCACTTTCTTTGAGCATACTAGCTTCTTTACATAGTTTGTCAGTGACATCCCTTTGTATCTACCACCCGCACCGATCGTTTATAAATGCAAGCACACCACTATACATGCTTTTCTGCCTTTGCATGTTCATTTTTTGAAGGATGAATTACCTTCTTCAAGTACTCCCATCATTGATGCCCCGGATGTGCCTCAAGAGTTTCTTATAGCTCTCCGAAAATAAAAAAGACAATGTACTTTTCACCCTATGTCATGTTTTACTTCTACTGATGGTTTATCTAGTTGTGACAAGAGGAGATGAATGTCCTTACCTCCCAGGACACATGGAATCTTGTGTCATGCCCCCGGGAGTTCGATCTATGGCATGTAGATGGGTTTTCACGATCAAATAGTAGTATGATGGGTCCATTGACATATTGAAAGCCAGATTGGTCGCAAAAGGCTTCATGTAAACCTATGGGGTTGATTACTTTTAGACTTTCTCTGCAGTTGGCAGAGTGGGTTTCATATGCAACATTCTTTCAGTTGCTACTAATAAAGCATGACGTATCTTTCAGCTTGATTTAAAGAACGCATTTCTCTATGGTGACCTCGAAGAGGAGGTTTATATGATGTCGGGTTACGTAGTCGAGGGGGGTGTATATGCTGACTACGTAAGACCATCTATGGCATGAAGCATAGCCCTCGGGCATGGTTTAACAAGCTTACAACACTCTTGTCTCTCATAGGACAACATCTAACTACTCTGTCTTTGTCAAATAATGGCCTATTGGCATCATTATACTTGCAGTTTACGTTAATCATATGGTTGTCACTGGAGATGACGAAGCAGACATTTCAGAGACCAAGGCCTTCCTCCATAAGGTCGTTGTCACAAAGGATCTTGGACAACTCTGCTACTTCCTAGGCATTGAGGTGATACGTAATATAGAGGGGCATCTCTCACTGCGTAAGTATTGCCTAATTATTCTTACTGAGGTTGAACAACTTAGATGCAAGCCATCTGGTAACCCTACAGAACTGAGGAAGCACTCCACACCTACTGATCTGCGTTTGAGGATACTACACGATATAGAAGCATAGTGGGCAAACTAATTTACCTCACCGTTACTAGGCCATATATATTGTATGATGTGAGCAGAGCCAGCCAACACACGGAGAGACTTATTTACAGTCACTGGCATGAAAGGAATCTCTCTGAGGAGGACTCTTCTACGGGATCAATGGTCGCATTGATGTCTCCGTCTATATAGATGCAGATTATGATAGTTCGTTTGCAGACCGTCGATCCACTACATGCTATGCTATATTCGTTAGTGGCAACATTGTTACTTGGCAAAGTAAGAAGCATACAGTGATTTTAGATCGACTGTAGAGGCAGAATACAAAGCAATGGCCCAAGCCACCTCTAAGATTACATGGCTTGTCTCCTTTTTACAGGAACTTGGACTTCCTGCTACTACTCTCATACCTTTATACTATGATAACGAGTCCACTAAATAATTGCCGACAATCATGTATTGCGTGAGTGGACCAAGCACATTGAGATTAATTGTCACTCCATTCATGATGTTGTACAAGGAGGAAGGATCGCTATGACACATATGTCCATTGATCTTCAGCTTGCAGATATATTCACGAAGGCGCTATCAAAGAAACGTCTCTCGTTGAGGATTTCCAAATTGGGTATGATCAAGGTTTGAAAATCGAAAGGCAGAACGAGGCATTTTCCCTGGAAGCAAGGCGAGGCGTAGTCTCGAGGCAATCGAGGCGTAAGCCTCAGTTTGTATAGGAAAATAATTACAAAATGCATAATAAATATATTTATTGGTGAAATAATCTAATCTGACAAACATATAATATGTAAAAATGTAATATAATGATATTATGAAGATAAGAACACGAAAAAGGATATATCAATGCCATAAATCTTTCTACTAAATTTCTACCCAGTCAAAAGGAAATCATAGGCTATAACTATCATTAAAATATTTATCAAAAAGACATTGGATATAGTTGTTATTAAAGATATCCAAGTTGTTGATATGAATCATATGATTTGAATCCTAACAGTATGCTCTACTGAACCCAGATGAAGAACGATCTGATGTCCTATGCCACCATACCCTACCAGTACGGGGGTCAACGAGTCTGGAGGGTTGGGGGCCAAGTTGATCCCCCCCTTGCGGGGGTAACAGGGGGCAGCGCCCCCATCCCAAATTTTTTTTCTTATATGAATATTCAAATTCACATGCACTTTCTTATAAGTTTAAGGGTGAAATAGTAAAAGTTCACTTAAATAATTGGACATGTTAATGGTAAACATGAATATGAAAGAGGTCAAATTTAAGCATTCATCTTGCATAAATATATACTCAACAAGTAGCCCTTTATAAACATCTAAAAATACCAATAGGACTTATTATTTTCTTTAAAAATGCTTGAAAAAATCCCTAATGCCCCATCTTGCACCTCGCCTCGCCTTGCCTCAACCGCCTCACGCATCCAAGGCGCTCACCTCGAAGCTCTTTGGCTCCGCCCCGTTTCACCTAGAGCGTCTTTACGCCTCGAGACACGTTTTTTCAAAGCATGGGTATGATTGATAGATATGCTCCAACTTGAGGGGGAGTGTTAGGGTTATTTTGTAATCTACTTATTTATTGAGCCATGTAACCCTTCGAGACCTTTTATGTAATTTTCCCTTTTTACTCTCTAGGGTTTCACGCTATATAAGAAATCATAGACCTACGAAATAAGACGCAACAATTCATTCTTTTCTCCATATTGATACTCCTAATTGAGAACAAATTCATTGGAATATAGGGAGTATCATGTACAAACTCTATCAAGCTATGAAGCGTTATGTTTTGTTGAGAGTTATTTTGTAACATCCGGATCCGAATGAACTGAAGCTCCTGTCAAGAAAAGGATGTTGCAAGCAAGTTTGGATCTCCAAAGTGGAGATATTCAAAGGCATTGTTGTAAAAATCGGCCGACTAGGCCGACTAGTCGGTCCGACTAGTCGAGTCGGGGGGGTACCCGACTCGACTAGGCCAAATCGGCCAATAGTCGATCAGACCCGATTAATCGCCCGATTAATCGGCCTAGTCGGCCGACTAGTCGGCCGACTTTTGCATAGAGATTTCTCGGCTGACTTTTGCATGGGGATTTCGGATATATGTTTCGGCACAAACCGTAAACTCGATTACACGTATAGAATTAGATGAGATTTAGGGCTTGTTGTTAGACAATAAGATGAGATACTTAAGGTTACATGCTAATAAGTATAACTCACAAATAAATTTAAAATATAAAAACAAAAAACACTAAAAATGTTAAATAAAAATTATAAAAAAATTCTGTATACTTCTGTACTTTAAATTATAGTTTTTCATCTAGATATAAAATATCAACTAATTAATATATTATCCTGGATAATTTTACTTAAAACTTTGTGATTTAATTTCACGTTGGTTAACTTATATAAGATTAGAATTGTGTTTATTACGCCTAAATGTTCGTTAACTTAGATACTTCTTGTTGATTTGCATGATAGTTAGGTAACTTAGGTTATTTACCTTTTGTGGTTGTTGATTAGCTTTGTATTAATTTATTTCTAACTTCAACTCGTGCTATGTACCAAACATTTTGTTCTTAACATTTTGTCTGTGCTATGAACCAAACATTTTGTTCTTAACTTGCTTCGTTTTTTCTTCTGTTGCTATAATTTTTTAAGCTCTAAAAAATATTAGAACTGCTAAATATATGAATATAAATGAGAGTATATGTTATAAAACTTGATTTATATATTTAAAATAATTAAAAAATTCAAAACCGACTAATGCCCGACTAAATCCGATTACTCTCCCGACTGCCGATTAATCCTTAGTCAGTGACCCTGCCGACCGAGTACCCATATCTCTCTCCTCTTTGTTCTCATTAAAGTCAATGTTGAAGTTTCAAATTCGGTTTTTTTTTATGTTGCTATCCATCAGGTATTTTATCTATTGTTGTATGTTAGATAAAGCCACAAAATCCTTCCAAACTTAAAGGATCAAAGGTACAATCTTTTCCCCTCTCTTGCTGCTTTCCATGCATGGACTTTACACATTTTGATAGTAATAGGTTGCTTGAGTGTTGTATATTCTAGATATGCTATAACTGGGTTACCATATATTATAACATGTTGGGAACAAGGGTCTTCTAGTAATCTAAAGCAATGGAAATTTGACTCTATAATACTTGTGTATTGCATGTGGCAGAAGATAGATTGCACTTTCATCTAAATTCTAATTGTATATTCCTGGTTAATATGATGTGAATACATAAATAACATCTCAATACTAATAATAGAAGTACAAATGATTCCCAAGAACATTTAAACCATTGTGAGATATACATGAGGGTCGGTAAAGGCAGTGATATCATGTTCTGCACAAGGGTCATTGGAACTAGAGTTTAATGTAAGGATATACAATACTAATGAAGCCTATAAAGAAGGTCATCATACTTATCTCTTGAGATGGTATACATAGAATCATGATATCATCAACATCTCAAAAGACTGTTTGATGAGCTACAAGTTTATTATGCTTTAACCAGCAACAATCTTCTCTATGGCCACTACATCTAGAAAAGTAAAATAATATGTGGCTCATCTCGATGTAAAACAATCACGGTTGTGGGCATGAGTGGACCTAATATGTCCCTCCTAGAAGAAGCAACTATGGCAGAGGTGGTCTCACCCTTCTTAGGTGTATGAAATAATATAGATAATATACTCAACTTAATATGTACCTCCTAACTAGAAGAAATCTTTGATATGGTAATCCTTTGTGACAACACGACCTCATATGGAGATTCCAGATCCGGAAGAAAAAGATCAACAATCAATGGATATCTGAACAGTCCATGTGTTGCACATATACAAACATGTGTGTAAGAATTTAGCCATTTAAAACTAGAATTCCTAGCATAGCAGTATTCAACTAAAGGTTGGGTATTCTGCTTCATTTTAAACATTAGACAAATCTGCATAATGCAAGCAAAATTCTTCTCTTCAGAGTATAGTCAACTTAAGAATCTGCCACATTTTTTTTCGTGGTTTTTGATGCACAATATCTATACCGCTGGAGCATATTCCATTTTATGACATAATCGGGAGATTATTTTCAATGGAGCATATTCCATTTTATGACATAATCAGGAGATTATTTTCAATATTAAGTATTCTTAAATCTGTTAAATATATTGTTATCAACTTATTTGGATTCTTAATCTCGAGAACAATCACAGAAGGTCTATTTCAACCTATTGAAAATGACGAAAGATAAAGAATTTAACTATGATCCAGCTTAATGATATCAAGATCGCGTAATTAACCCGACATATTTTTTTTAGCAAGGGTAGGAAGATACAAAGTAGCTAAAGGGGTATAACTCTTGGCTGGGAGTTTGATACATCCAATTGGGAGGGTTTCTCAATATCTCTTAGTAATAGTGATAAAGAATCGAAAGATGGCTACGGTGGATAAGTAAATAATAATATCAATATGTTAGCATTATTAGAATGACTTGAGATCTAGTGGAAGAGAAGATTCAGGGTGAAATTTTGCAGTGCCGGGAAGGATTGCATCGACCATCTTTTCATCTTTTGTTCATTATATTAGGGTATTTTCATACAAGAGACTTATAAAAATTAGATCAAGAGTCTTGCCACTAAATTACGAGTTAAATAACAAAAGTAAAATTTCTACATTAAATTAAATCTTAAATTCAGTTCCAATAAACAACTTATGATCTCGTGGTTTGAAAAAGGAGTTCATTGAGATATTTTCATAAATCTAGATTAATAAGCAAGCCGCCAATTGATGAGATCATCTATGATCAATGACTGAAGATCTTTGTGATCAATCATTCAAAATCACTAAAGTATGAATCACTATTCAATATAATTATCAACAAGATACCTAGATCTGTAAAGTTGACTACATCAGAGTTCAAGAGAGGATGAGAAATTAAGTTAGTGATGATGATTCAATGATGACTAGTAATTAAAAGTGCCAGTCATGGTAACCTTTACGCCTGACTGTGCGAGGGAGTGGTGACCCTCAGCTGGGCGGAAGATTAGGAAGCCCAGTTAGGGCAGCGGCCGCTTCGTGCGCGGGTCTAGGATCCCAGTCTTTTTCTCGATTTTTCGCGAGCGCTCGCAGTTTTTACGCCTCTCTGGGATCCACAGGTTTTCTTTTAAAGACCAGTTCCGCTGACCCTTGTTCTTTAGGGTACCTAGGCTGGAGGACCCTTGGTTTTAGTTTTTTGAGCTCGCTAGCCCGTACCGGTCGGGCCGGTTTTTCTTTTAGAGCGACTTTTCTAGAGAGTCTCTCTCACCCGTCTCAGTGGCGTAGTTTTGGAGTAGACCTATCCCTCTATTGGACCGCCCTTCCAATTAGAGGGCGAGACGGAAGAGTCTCTTTTATAGGCTACTTCACCGCTTGAGTTTTATTTATTTTTCGCCAACAGACTTGGCAATGCTACATCTGAATCATCCATGTATACATCTGAATCCTCTATGGCTACCTCTAAATCAGTTACAGTTGAATCTGAAAAAGATACATTGAAATTGGATTGAGTCACAATTGAGTTGGCTAAAGTTGAATTACAGTTGAGTTGGTTTCCGTTGAACTAGTTACTTTTCTGCCAATAATTCCTGGCAAAGAGAAAAGACCATATCATGAAAATCATCCTTATCAGACTATCTACTAGGCTTGAGAAAAACAACAAGAAAAGAATCAAAACCCCATATCCATCATATACTCTTACTATGATCAATCCACAAGATTCTTAAACATCTTTATAAGCATTATAGAGATAATGATTATATCAGAGTCTCATCATTCATATTCTCAAGACCAGTCAAACTTGTATTATAATTAATAGAAAGGCAATGACTTAAATATGGACCACATGATATTGTTATATAAATGATTAATGTGGGTAATTAGTGTAGGATGAGTAGACTGGGGTGTTACATACCAAACAACTTGAAAGCCTGTTTCATTGCAAGTAGCTTTAAATTTTAATTGTCAAGGCCAAATTACTTGCTTTCTTTTGGAACCACAAAATTTCCTGTTATTTTTAATTAATTAAGATTTACTCAACATTTGTTGATGTTCTTTTCTCCCTATTATATGGATTGCAGGCATAATACCTGCACCGTTGTATTGGGAGAGTTGAATGTCAGTTTCTGAAGCAAAACATAGCAGGTATGTATGTTATAGTCTGTTCAAGATATTTATGCTTTTATTTCTCTTCTGATAAAATTGGGATACATGTATATAATGCAATTTCTGTTGTTACATATAAACTGATATGAAATTTATGCAATATAAGTGTGACATGTTATAGTTCTGTGGCCTGTTAGTTAACGTGAATGTCATCCGTATAAAAAAATTCCCTAATTTCCAGTTCCCTAATGCGATTTCTAGAGAATATGATATTACGGATGATGTGTAAACGGGTTTCCCAGATCCGAGAAGGAACGGGCCTCACATATTTGTATTTATACTTTTCTAATTTCTTTTTTGCGTAGTTTGCCTTATAGGGTTTCTCCTCTCTATATAAGAGAGCCCAATAAGACGTCGCTCATTTTTTTCCACATGGTATCACAGCAACGGTCCTAAACCAAAGCCTCGATACCCCAAACCCTAACCCCACTCATCGCTCTCTCTGTCGCCACCGCCCTAGGGAGCTCCACCCGTGTCGTCAGTAACACCTTTGCCGCTACCATGGGCCACAACCGCTCCTTTGTGGCACCCATGCCACCACCAACGGCCCCAGCCGCACTCCATGTAGCACACTTGTCGCCGCCAGCTACACCAACTGCTTCCGCGTAGCATCCTCATTGTCCCAAGCGACATTGTGTCCCTCGTATGTGTCGCCAAACGGGCCATAGGCCTCTAAGAGGTCTGATTTTGGTGTTTTCAAGGTGATTCCAGGCCTATAGTAACACATGTCAGTCCTAGAACGGTCCCGGAGTTGATGGGAATGGTTGTGCTCTGAGTCTACACACAACTGGTTAATTATATAATCGTGTAGTTAAATTCAGATCCTTCTACACCCCAATCACATCATTTCCAGACTCGAACGTAGGACATGTCAGAAACCAAGGTCGATGTATCCTCCTATGTGGTCTTCAAAGGTCGCATGCCCATTGTCAAGATGGACAAGACCAACTATGAATTATGGGAAATATAGTTCACGAGTATTATGGAGAGTAACAACAAGGAATACATCCCGACGCTACCTGAACATGTCGACAAGACTGTGGCGAATGCTTCATGCAAGCGACACGTGTTTGACTCTCTAGCAACATTACCATAGAAATAGCCAGCGACAATCTCCATCAGCCCACGGCCAAGGCAATGCGGGACATCCTCGCCACCACGTACTCTCAGGCAAGAAATGAGATGAAGATTCTTCAACTTCAGGAATCAGTACAACATCATCACAACCAAGCAGGATGGATGTCCTCTCTATGCATTCTACTCCTGACTCAGGGCCATGATCGAGAAGCTTCATGGCTTCATGCCTTTGAATGCTACCACCGAGAAACATATGGCATAAAAACGCCACGATGGTGGGCATGTTTCTCACAGCACTTGATCCATAGTACGATGTCTCCTACAGTCAATTTTTTCATAGCTACCTCCCATGGAGGAGTCATATGGTTGCCTAAGTAGGATCACGGTGTCTCCTGCAGCTACTACTCAGACCTCCTCTGTGATGGCCGCATCTCGTGATATGGGAGGTATAGCACAGTTCAGAGGACATGATGCCTATGACAAAGGAGGTGGTGTACCTATTGCACCTGTGTCGAGCATTCAAAAGAACTTGTTATCAAAAGCACGATCGCTCAACGTTTGCACATGCTACTGAGCAAACTGAGCCTACTGTCACTTTTGTTGACCAGATGTATGATGACGATATGGCCCCCTCCACTGGTTCTACTAGTGCACATTTGACCCTTTTGATGTTGTAGCCTCTTCCAGTACCTTAGTTGCAGCTTGTGCACTAGTTGTCACAAAGCAGAAATGTCAAAGTGGATCATGGACTCTAAATCTTCTCACCATCTCTACGGTGACAGTGCACAATTCACATCTTGTAGTTAAATTCACCTTGGCAGATCTGTTGTCATTGTAGAAATGAGGCATTCTCCCATTACATGACAGGAAGAGATTCAGTTGATATCATCCATGTGTCTGCAGAATATGTTATATGCATCGGATTTTTCTATGAACTTAATATATATCAGTCAGATTATCAAGGATATGAATTGTTGTACCATTTTTGACCCATCTTCTCTTGCGTTTCAGGATATACTCACGGGCAGTATAATTGGATGTGGTCGTGAGAAAGGGGGTCTCTATTAATTGGTCTAGTCTCCTTATGCTGGCAGATCTTCTATTCCCACTAGATCAGTGATTGTACATATGGCATCTTCGATTCCGCCATCTTCCTCTGTAGAAGCCATGCAGAGTCCTCCCGGAGATTCCCGCTAAATCTACTTTTCAGTGCGAGGCTTGATAGCTTGAAGCATCATTGTACCCATTTTTCTAGTAGTCCAATCATATCAATCATATCAGTAGTTCTTTATTTGTGTTAGCACATTTATATATTTGAGGTACCGGTCGTCTTCCTGATCACCAAGGGCACATGTTCTATCTTGTTGTATTTGATAACTTCTCTAGACTTTCTTAGATTTTCCTACTGAAAAACAAGTCTAAGAATGGTTCTGTTATGCAATATTTCATTACTGAATAAAGAACATTTTTCTGCTACTGTTACGTATGTTCGCTTTGACAATGGTTTGGAGTTTTGTACCATCATCAATTCTTCAGGTCCCTCGATATCCTACATCAGACCTCCTATGCCAACACTTGTCAATAGAATGGTGTTGTAGAATGCAAATGCCGTCATCTTCTTGATGTTAAGGACTCTTCTTATACAGAATCATGTTCCCCACTCTTTCTAGGGTGATGTTGTCCTCGTTGCTTGCTACCTGATCAATTGTATGATGTCCTTCATGTTAGGAGAAAAGGTTCCTTTTGTCGATTATGTTTCCCGATAAGGACATGTTCTCCCCAACACCTTGTGTCATTGGCTCATTGGATTTTGTTCATCACCAGACTCATGGTCATGCCCCCCCCAAAGCTGCCAAGTGAATCTTTGTGGGCTATTCTTGAACCCAAAAAGGGTACCTGTGTTTTGATCATGTATACGGGAGTGCTATATCAGTCTTTACACCATACTCTTTAAGTCTATTGTGTATTTGACCGGATGACTACGTCTGAGTCTAGTGAGGAGGTTTACATTCTACTACATTTGCAGGCCGACTAATAGACCCCTTGCTCTTGTACCTTTCCCATCGTCCAGCACACTCTAGGTAAATTTTGAACACTTGATTTCCATTAGTAGAACTATCGATATGTCTGTACAGGAGAAGACTTTACAAGTTGAGACTGTAGCACCTTAGGAGAGTGATGTACAGGAGACAGATCATCCAAGGGATCTTGATTAGTCTATTGCTCTTCGGAAAAGGATGCGTACTTATGCTACATATCATCTTCCAATCATGTTTCATTAGGACGTCTATCAGAGGATTTCAAGAAGTTTATGATGGGATTATCAGTTGTTGCAATCCCATGCACATATCATGAGGATATGCGAGACAGTTAGTGATGTCTTGCTATGGAGGAAGAAATGAATGCGCTCCAATCACGTGGCACATGGAGTTTGGTTATTTCCTCACAAAGGCTTGTGTGGTTGGCTGGAAATGGGTCTTTGCAGTGAAGCAGAGAGCAGATGGTAGTATTGATTCCTACATGGCTAGGCTTGTGGCATGTGGGTTCACTCAGACATATGTGGTGGACTATCTGGACACTTTCTCCCATGTGGCTCATCATTCTGCGCTTTGGATCCTCATCTATGTTGCTACAGTACGAGATGGATCATTTTCCCAACACTACGTCAAGAATACTTTCTTGTATGGAGACTTACAGGAAGGAAGTGTATATGCAGTATTCACTTGGGTTCACTGTTAAGGGGGAGTGTCAGAAGATATGCAGAATCCATAATGTTATTTATGACCTTAAGAAGAGTCCCAGAGCATGGTTTCAGAAGCTCTTGATCTTGATAGAGCGGCAGGGCTTCAAGAGATCTATTGCAGGTCGCTCGCTCTTTGTATACAGGACACAGAGAGGTAATGTTGTCATTCTGATTTATGTTGATGATATCATTGTTACGGGAGATGACTTAAGGGGATCAACGAGGCTAAGGAGTTCCTTGGATAATAATTTGTCATCGAGGACCTTGACGAACTACAATACGTGTGCTTGAGTTTGTGATGAATCGGATAGGTCTTGCGATGACCCAAAGGAAATATGTTATAAATCTCCTCCTAGAGATAGGAATGATAGACTGTAGACATGTTACTACTCTTATGGATATCAATATGAAGTTACATGATGATGATACAGATGAGGTGGACAAGAGATATAGTAAGCTTGTTGGGAAGTTTCTTTACATGATTGTTACCAGGCCAGATATCTCCTTTGTAGTAAGTGAAGTCAATTAGTTTATGGAACAGCCACGATGGGCTCACATGGATGCAGTTTACATATCCTAAAATACATGAGGTCTTCTATGGGTGCAGGGTTGCTATTCAGCAAAGGGATATCTCTTGCCATCATAGCCTGTGCAGATATTGACTATGCATGATGCCCTAAAGACAGGAAGTCTACCTCTGATTTTGCAGTATTAATAAGGGGTTCATTAGTCTCACGGAAAAGCAAGAAGCAGGTTGTGGTTTTTAGGTCAAGTGCTGAGTCCAAATATAGAGCCATGACGCAAGGGATCACTGAGATGATGTGGTTCGAATTTGTTTTGACAGACCTAGCTATTGATGCACCTCTTCCCGTGCAGTTGCTTTGAACCAATCAAGTTGTTTTATTCATTGCTAACAATCCAGTTTTCCATGAGAGGATCAAACACATCGAGGTAGATTGCTATTACATGCGAGACATGATACAGAAGAGTTTCATCTTTACTTCCCATGTCAACTCAGAGGAACAAACAACATACGTTTTCACCAAGTCGTAGCACGGGGAGCCATTCCAGAAGTGTTGTTCCAAGCCTGGCATGATTGACATATATGCTCCATCTTAAGGGGAGTGTTGAGCTTAGCATGATGTTTAACATAAAGTTACGTAAGGAAAAAGGCCATAGAGGATCGATCTCTATGCTTGGATGAAGTGGATTCTAGTCATGAACGGGTGGGTACCAGAGCTCCAAAGTTGTACTTTTGAAGCATATCAAGAACTTAATGCAAACATTCCCATCGAGGATGATGGTGTACAAGCTGAGGAAGAACAAGACCATTCACGTCGGAAGAGAAGGAAGAAAGGCAATGGTAATGCTAAATATTATGTTACATTTAATTGTTTATTTTAAGCACAAGAAAGTAACATTACTATCTAATTTAGGTAAAGAGGACGTGGATGTTGATAAGGAGCTTCATAATAGTAACGATAAAGTTAGCGATGAAGGGAAAGATGATGCAAATTCGAAGTATGTGGATTACTTATTGGATGATCCGACAAGTAGCAATTTTTCAGATGCCGATCTTGATGTAGATGTTTTGATGGGAGATGATGTCAATAAGCATAATTTTAATTAGGATATGGAGAAGCTACCTCGTTCGGACTTTCTTTGTTTTGTTGGACGTGGATTAGAAGTAGAAATTTCGAACTTATATTATGTTTTGTATTCAGTGTAGTCCTTTGTCTTGATGTTTAGACTTTTAGATTAACACATGCAATCTAGCAACGTCGTTTGTTACTCTTCGCATTAAAAAGTTATTCGAAATAACTTTCACTTGCTTTAGAACATTGGAAGTTTATTAGATATTAATGCAATATTTTTTATTAAATTACATATTTTTTTGTGGGAATATTGAGGTTTACACCTCAACTGCCTCGATTCCAGAGAAACCGCTTTGTTCTGCTTTTCATTTTCCAAACCTTGATTGTGAATATATACAAATTTAGAGGTAAGTGTCTCCTCGATGCCTTACCCCTTTTTCAAAAAAATAACATAACTTCTTTTTAAAACAATGGGCCCCTTTACAATTAGAAGCGGGATACATATGGTAATATGGAGAAGACAAAATTGCCTGAAGCATAGACAGAGCCGGAAGTATTGCTTGTTTCAAAGAGAGGAAGATGGGTTGTTCACATTTAATTTGATAATAAGAGGCAAAAGTATCGATGTAAATTCAT
This sequence comes from Ottelia alismoides, assembly GCA_037367405.1. NCBI lineage: Eukaryota > Viridiplantae > Streptophyta > Magnoliopsida > Alismatales > Hydrocharitaceae > Ottelia > Ottelia alismoides. The sequence continues at coordinate 1,241,183 of JAZKJV010001118.1, read as the reverse complement.
ACAGTCATTCGATCTGAATGCTGCATGAAGAACATAAGCCAGATGATGGAATGAGGAGACCTAGGATGTAGAAGTAGTTCTTCATAGAAAATTATTGACCACCTAACTAACCTTAATTGACTCCTACAATATCTCTAACCAAAAATATCTACCTTAATTATTAATATTCTAGTCGATCTCAATTTATTTAACGAAAATGAAAACTGATGACCGACTTAAAATTACAATTAATGGACATAAAGTCCTAATTTGTCAAAATCCGCAGTCTGTGCTTGCATCACTATGGCTCTGTACTAAACAATTCACTTATTGAAATTTTCGCCGAGAGTATAAAAACATGTTAAGAAGATTCTTGGCATAAGCATAGAGCAGGGTTCGACATATCATGATAAATCTGCGATATACCGTCGATATATCGATATCGACATGGGATCGGTATCGGTATCGATATGGCAACATTCACTCCTTTTCTGGCCCTACCTTCACAAATGTGTGTCGATATGGTATATATATCGTCGATATATCATAAACAAATATCGTATTGACACCATATCGATATGGTGTCGATATCGACATTTAAAACCTTCGCGTGGAGGGTCAGAATAAAAAATCAAAGGATTGTCATCTTTGTTAAATAGAAGGATGCGATTGTCATCTTTGTAAAATAGAAGGATATCCCTAAGGAGGAAACAAGATGGAAACGTGATACCACATTTTGATAGTCTGAGGACCTCATTGATGCTTTCTTGGAGATAAAGTATCAACCAAATACACCAGATGCATCAGGTAAGCGAGGCATGTAAAACTCCCCAAGTCCCGAGGTTGGTATTTGGGTGTACAGAAGAGGTTTTTGTACACCTGTGCAATTTGATGATCGAATGATGAGGTTTTACATGACCTTACTTAGTGCGTGAATTAATGATATGTACCGCACAAATGCATAGAAAGAACACTGTCCCAAATTCTCGTTTGGTAACAAGGTTGGGTTGAGCTGGAACGATTTCTTGTCAGAGGGCTGCCAGATGGGTAATCCTCTATGAATAGTAGTTGTTTGGATGATTGGGATGGTTGAAATGGTAAATGTGATGTGATATCACATTGCTTACGTGTTAAATTGTTTATTTTTGTGATTATAATACATTTTTTGTGATAACTTTTTTATTTGATAACAAAAAAATGTGGAATCCAGACAACTAATTCCGATACAGTAACGTAGAGATAGAGTTGGGGGTAACCCAGAACCAAACAGGGGGTACATCATGGCATAGTAAGCCATATCATGATATCTCAACGATATATCGGTATCAATAAATGATCGATGCATCACCGATATAGCCGTATTTGCCCTTCCAAGGCCATTTTCTTCACAAAATCAGTCAGATGGCGTCGATATATTGTATCGACACGATACCAATATTCATATCGATATTACCTATATTGTATCATGGGTAGCTAGTTTACTCCAGGGAAACCTGGTAACCAAACAGGTGAAATTATAAGCAAAGTTGCAAGAACCTATGCTCGAGTATGGGGTTAGTAGTGATGTTGGAGATTACATGACGAGATATTATAGAACCAATTGCAGAAGGAGAAGGGACTTCGAGGGAATCGATGAGATAAGGCATGTAAAGAGTCGTCATGTAATACGAAGAGTTTTCTAATGATGATCGTACATGTAAAGAGGTGTCTATTTGTATTTCTAGACTTGTATATATAAGAAAGGGTGAGGGGATCATTCTTTCCCATCCACTCTAGCATGAGTTTACATACTTGAGATTTTAACAAATTAGGGTTTTCATCAAAAATTAGTTATACTGAGTCAATCATCGATTTTGTTTTTGTTAAAAAAATGATATTGATTATAATCTCAATATTTCTGGTAGATAATTTTGGTTAGAGATATTTTAAGACTCGGTTATGGTCTGATGACGAGGGACCGATGGTTGTTCAGGAGACAGAGGCTGATGACGAGGGACCGATGTGCCAGGCTTTTGGGAATCGTCTCTGACAGGTGCCTTCTATGCAGCGAGGCGATTGAATCCGTGGAACACCTCTTCTTCAAGTGCCCCATGGTGATTCAAATATGGCAGGGGGGCGGTTTGGCCTGGTGCTGCACTGAGGATCTCCAGTCGTTCTGTGACGCGCTTCTGGCAAATAAAGATAGGCCGAGAAGGGAGTTACTTTATCCTTTGGCCATACTGTGGGCGGTTTGGCGAGGTAGGAATGATTTGATGTTCTCGGGCCAGCGGTTCTATAAGGAGAACGTGGGGATTCATGCCAAGATTGGGTTTTGTAATTGCTCTCTAGTGTGGGTGTGCGTTGGTATTTTCCTCCTTGCTTCTATCTTCGTTTTTTTAATAAAACCTTGGGGCGAGCACCAACGAGTGTATCCCCCTCGTTTCAGGCTTTCAATAGAAAAAGACTCAGTTACGGTTTGTTAAGTGGTACTTTTTACTTTCTTTCTTTATTTTGTAATCCACCCATCCCTATATAAAGGGGTTAGTAGTCCATTGGGTAAGGAGGAAGTAATGTTGTGAATTGAATATTGGTTTTGGAGAGCTCTTCCACCATCTCTCCCCACCTTTGTCTTCTCCTCCTCTCTATTTTATAGTGTTGCTCTCATTAACCATGTTTATCTCTCTGTCGCGAAAATAGTCGCGTTTTTTTTCTTTCCCCCCCCACCCTCTGATTTTCTAACTGCATCAAGTAGTATCAGAGCATGAAAACTGAATCATTCGCACGATTTAACTATCTCATTGTGTTTCAGTGGACGAAATTCGAGTTGAGTAGTCTCTACCAAGGTTCACATTCAAAGCTAAAAAAGTTAAAGACCCACCTTTAATCAAGCATGAAGGTGTAAAGGTGGGTGGATACATTAATCAGGAAGAAGCATTCAGTCACGATAAAGATCCGACAGGTATAATGCATATTTAATGAAGATATATTCGTTCAAGAAGATTCAATCATTACAACTCCCATACAAGAAGATGAAGATGAAGCAGAAATAATCTATGATGAAAGCACTATGGATAGATGAGTTGGAAATCGCCATTCTGCTTACGCGAACGGTTGTTATCTCAACAATTTCGAGACCCTCACCTATAGGTTCCCGGGTTGGAAGTGCACAGCACACGCCTGATCTCCATATCAATATAATTATGATAAGAAGAAGCCACTCCAATAGGGGAAAGTTTGGCCCCGTCCTCTGTATCGCGAAACCACCAATGCTTATGGCAGTTGTCGTCCCCACCCAACTATCAAACTACAATGTCAACCTAGCACCGTCTTCTGAACTCATCGCCCCCTCCAGTAGACGAGCACCACCTACGCTCGCATCGCCTAGTGTTGCCACCGTCGCTCAAAGCATAGCTTGCGATTGCATATTGTTTTGCAAAAGGCATTGCCACCACGTATTAGGGTTGTCGCAGAAGTGCATGTGGTTGCCGAAGTTATACTCCCGTGCAACCATCCATCTCCCATGTCATTCTCGCAAGTAGGGAGTCTATGCATCGATAAGGGCATCGATCACGCGTCAACAACAGTCGCTCAAGACCAACGCACCATCATCGTCGTCGGTACGCACATAGCGATGAGCACCCTTATTGTTACTATCTAATCTTGAGAAACATAATCATTAATCACTGCAGTTGGAAGAGTGGGTTCCTACAATGGAACCACTACCAATTCCATTCAAGATCTTGCCCCTATCAGCTGATCGAGACTTCTACGTGGTGGTCCTCAGGCTCACAACTATCGTTGATGGAGAACATGATGCCAATGCCCCCATTGTCGAACCCGAAATGCTCAAAACTGTCGACGTCGTTGTTACCATCGGAGGGTGCAAACACTAAAGAGTGGAGGGATTCTCTCCACAGAGAACAATCTCCCTAAAGGCTAGTGATTGGCTATTATGGAGCATTTACCAAGAGGTCCTCCCAACAAAAACACTTTTGGTAAAGGTTAAAGTGGAGGGTTTATATAGAAAGAAGAGTTGTAATAATTGAAGGGATAGAAATATCACAGCAATGCCCCTCAGTGGAATAAATTGCAATCATAACTTGAAAAGAAGAGGAAATCGACGAAATTGGAAACACTTCCAACAACACCACATAGAACTCTCCAATGCCAATGCCCTATGAACAAGCAACTCATCATGAAATGGGTTTTTCAAAGTAGATGAGAATTAATGTAATTGCGAATTTGGGATTTTTACAAATTAGGATTTTTCATCCAAAAATAGTTATTTTCAGTCGATTTTCGATTTTTGTTTTGTTAAATAAATTGTTTTGATTATAATCTCAACTATTTGATAGATATTTTCGATTGGAGATATTTTAGGCAAGGTTGCAAAATTCGGTAGTCAGTACTCGATCGGTTGGATCACTAACTAAGGATTAATCAGCAATCGGATGACTAATCGGATTTAGTCAAGCAACTTTGAAATTTTTTTATTATTTTGAATATACAAATCATTTTTATACATAAATTCTTATATATTTATATAGATTTGTACATTTTTTATACTATCATAATGAAATAAAAGAATTAATTGAATTTATAAGACACGAAGCACATTCAAATAGGTTTGATTTACAAAAAGTAAAAAATAAAAAAATATGGCATCTCCAAGCAAAAATTGATCGACTAGTGGGCCTAGTCGAAATTAGTCAATATTCAGTCGACCACCCCACCGACTAGACTAGACAGACCTACTAGTCGGGGCGATTAACCGACTTTTACAACACTAATTTTAGGAGTCAAATAACATTTGTTAAGTAATAATTGTTTTCTTTATTTATTTTGTAATTCCTATAGATCCATGTAGTTGACCCTACTTAATGTGGGAGAAGATTTTGTTGTTGTTGTTGTTGTTGATTTATTTTTCAAAGCAAATGAGAATCCACGAGGGAGGATATGTTGAGAGATAGACCTATGTTTCCTCGGTCAATATCTTTTTGATTTATTGCTAGGTATGACAGCAAGTGTCGAGCACCAGCAGACTTCTCCGAAGCAACAGGACCCATAAATATCAACGTGGTCCCATTCCTGGCAAATGAAGGCACTCCTACATCAGACATGTATTCATCCGCCAGAGATGCGTTTGTTATCTCCCTCTCAAGTTGACCAGGGATCTGATATCCACCGGGTGGGAGGCTCCTCCTTAGAATCTCAGGTAACAGATAATAGGCCATGAAACATGGTGCCTTCTTAGTTTCTATGCTCCTAAAGAGATCGGAGGCACCTAGCCCACCACCCGTGCGAACAAGCAGGGACGATCAAAGCCGAAACAATAGAGTACTTCGGATCCTCCACTGGGATCGAGAGGAACGAATCCAAGTTGAAGTCCACTTGTGCATAAATACCTGGTTCCAGAGCACCTCCCGAACCTATGTTGCTAATCGAGTTTTCACTACGGTTCAAGCAAAAAACGGATGGGCATTGGGTGCCGACAATCCTAACGCCCTCTTCTTGTACCAAGGGAAATGCCTCCAGCTAACCCCAAAATTTTGCCTCTAGCTCCTCCGCAAATCTCTCTTTAACCACTGAAATCTCTACCAACCCCAGGGAATTCACCCCCACAATTGGAAACTCCACCCGACCCGATTAATTCGCCACCAAATCTTTACGCATCCCTAATAAATCGACATTTTTAGATATCAGCAGCGCTGCAATCATCGTGGCCCCAATAGGCCCCTCCTTTGGCGAGCATCCACCAGCCACAGGAATATCCGATGTATTGCGCAACGAGTACAACATGTGGGGAGGTGGCAGTGGGTGGACCTATGAGACAAGAATTCTATATGCATCGCAACCAATCCCCAAAGAAAGCTCAACCCTAAAAGGTATCATCTTCGAACCCTCGAGAACAAGGAAAATTGAACTGATGTCGAAACCTAGGGTACAACCATCTAAGAGAATTGAGACCATGCCACCAAGAGCAGAGGAACTACATGAACACTTAGCACCTTACTCATCACCTTCCACTATCCATCCATGAATCGCGATATTCGCTACTGAAAACATCCTTTCACATGGTTTCCTGATGCGGATTGAAATCGGCGTAGATGAAAATTAATAATTTTTTTATGGTGGATTTTTGGTAGAAGAAAGAGAGGGGTTGAGAAGAGAAAATAGAGGGTTGAGAAGAGAACTCGCCGGGAATACGAGAGGTTGAAGGAGGAGAACCGCGGAGATCGCGTGGAGAGAGAGGGAGAGGAGGAAGGAGAGAGAGATAAAAATCTCAACTTTAATTATCACTTGACTCCATAAAAACATTGGACTACCATCTCTTTATATAGGAGAGATGGGGTTACAAAAATAGTAAACTAATTAAAATTGACAACCAACTTATCCTAATTGGACTCTGACAAATTTTAAAATTCAAATTGACCTCTAATTACCCTAATTAGACTCTTGACCAAAATTAACTCTACGAATAAACGTTGAGATCACATGCGATCTCAATTATTTAATTAGACAATTACGAGAACTTAAAAACGTAAATAAAATTGGCAATTAAAAATAAATAAATATTTGGCCCTATGTTTGGGGCCCACGTTGCATCATTTCCCGACAGAATCAAATCCAATTCTAGGCTCCAGATCCCACCAACACAGAATAATCATTCGCACCACATCCCTCGAAAAGGAGAGCTCTACTCTTCTTCTAACACATGTCACTACATAAGAGATCTCCAGGCCTTCTGACGTCGATGATCCAATCAAGAACTCCTTCAAGGTTGGACCATCAGGAACCCCCTGTAACAACCTGCACAAAAGAAATACCCCTCTGCACTTGTCTGGAAGCCACATCATTAAACGAGTGCGTGCCAACAGAAAGGGACCCTTCTCCAGCCATACAATCCCATTCAGTCACGTAACGCCGGACATGAAGCATGATGATGACCCCACCTTCCACAGGCAAAGCAACACACCGCGTCAAAAAACATGGTGACCATGAACACCATACCTGAAGCACTTCGAGCCAAGGTGAACCTTCCTCCGATGAGTTACCACCTTCCACGAATCCCTTTAGTCAAGCATGGCGATCCTCGCTCCCCATCCCCAATCACCACTCCCACTCCTCCACTGCTTCGATGGGCCTCCAGGCTCCCATACACGGCACCACCCTCTCTCTTGCTTCCAAGTTCAAACACATGACATCGTCGAGAGCAGACCACATCTCCCATCCCATGCAGCATCCACACAAAAAGAAAATCGCTCCTTCGAAGCCGTGCGAAAAAATCCAGGCGTCGCCTCTGCCTTCTCTCCCTTCTTGCAGATACGAAACCCAACAAGACCCGCTCTCCCCCCAAGCGCGAACCCAAGCCCCGCCTCTTCCATTGTTGCACCATCCATCGCATGTGGGATCGAGATGTTTGAGGGCAAGTGAAAGTGTCACAGGGCGGCCTTTCCCTTTTCACGAGAGCAAACAGTCATCGGGGCCCTTTCGCACTACATGATAACCTCATCCCTTCCTATATGTAGTCCATTGTGTAAGGAGGAAGTGATGTTATGAACCGACTGCTAGTTTTGGAGAGCTCTTCTACCATTATCCCCCCCCCCCCCGTAATTTTATAATCTTCCCCCCTATTTTCTAGGGTTTCTCTCCTCAACTCGCTCCTCCCTCATCATGTGAAACTCATCGTGTCTCTTTTCTATCTCTCCTACCTCTGATTTTCTATCTGTTTTGCTTGTGAATAAACAGATAAAGCTTAGTGATCGTTCATGTGTACTCTTATGTGTGTGTGTGTGTACACTTGTGTGCTTGAGTGTCGTGGTATCAAAGTGGTATCAAAGTGTGCTGATATACATTCTCGTGTAAGGAAAAAGTTGTTTAGCTTACAATAAGTCAAGACCACACATGTGAGTTCCAGAATTTTAAGTTGGGATTTTGATCGTGTGACCACATCAATCATACGTGCAATAGTAAGAGGTTCTTGAAATTTCATCGTTTACATTTTCAGTCCATACACGTAAGAAGTGCTTGAAATATCGCCATTTACATTTTCAATTCAGCCAAAAACTTCATTTGCATTGCATAGAACTCTCTTCAATTGCATTGCCAAAGGATGTCATAGAAATAGATTACATTATAGCAATTCGAATAAATAGAAGGCATTACGGTTAGCGGGTTAGAATTCCTACCACAATGTTCTCATTGAGCGTATCCCTCTCGGAGAAGGTCTTGTCCAGCGTGATCTTCCCCAATTCGCTCCTCATCGTAGTCTGTGCGAGCTTTATAACTGCGAATATCGGATTCTCTACTCCGTACGAAGCCAGGAAGGGATCCACAATCTACACACCATCACAATAACAACAATAATCAAATGGCATACGCCCCACCAGAACCTCCAACAAAACCACCGAAGTCACCTTCAAATAGAGCACGCCGTCGATGAGGATGCTGACGTTGTCCTTGGTGATGGCGGACTGGTCGGGAATGGGGATGGCCTCCTCCTTGAGGGAGTGGACGTAGGCGATCCGGTCGACAAGAGGGATGAGAAGATGGATACCGGAGCCGAGGGTCTTGACGTACTTGCCGAATCGCTCCACGACGAAGGCTTTCTTCTCAGGGACGATGCGGACGCCCCAGTTGAAGTGGGGGACGGGCTGCTCGTATCTGGACGCGGACTCGTCGTGGGAACGTCCGGGCCTGTAGTGGCGGGAGAGGAGGACGGGGGAGGGATGGAGGGTTTCGTGAACGGGATTGGGAATGCGGAGGAGGTGTGCACGAAGAGAGCGGTGGAGAAGCCGCGCGCGCCACGACGCCATGCTGAGGCAGCTCACGGGCGGCTGCTGCCCGCCGCTATGGGGCTGCTCGGTGGAGTGTGCGATTTAGGATTGGAGAACAAGCTAGGTGTTTCGGTACGAGCGCGATGCCGCAGTCTCGGAAGTTTTATTCGGAAAGGACACCATCTCTCTTCAAAATAAAATTTACAAATGAAGGTTAACCCAGATAAATTTGCGAATCTCTCCTTATCCTTCCTCCACACTCGAATTAGGATTACTCCTCTTAAGTAATTCGTTGTGGAATAATACGGAAGCATCCAAATTTGGAAGTTCTCGAGGGATCACTGTTTTTCCTAACGGGCTCTCGCATGTTTCAGTTCTAAAGGCTAATAGATTGAGGCCAAGGCATTGTCTTTCTTGGATGTCTCCGCTTCCGATGCGGAACTATCGGCAACCGATCTTGGCTTAGAGTAGGCATCATTTTACATCATTAACTAATTTGTGTTATACCCGACAGGAAGCATGTGGTAAGAAGGATTGAAGCTTGATAGATTTTGTTCCAACATCGTCAAGACATACAACTAGCCGCAACTACATCAAATGAGGTGCATGCTCGTGACTTTGCATTTTTATGAAAACTGAAAGAAAGCTAGGATTTTACTAAATATCTCAGCTGCTTTGCATGATGCCCTTTTTTAGATAATGAATATCTTAATGATCTGATTCAAAAGATCATTCGGTTGACCTTATGTGTTACATGAGATGAAAAGATAGGAAAAGTCTCGTGACTATAAAGATAATTTGTCATGTATATGGTGAAAAAAATAGATATCGTAACTAAAGCACATCCTTAAAAGGTGTAGCATTTCCAACAACAAACAATAGTTATTGATGTTGCAAGCAGTTCACGAGGATATTTCCATTGGGAGTAGATAACGGGTAGTTGATGATGATGTTGATGTTATTATTTTTGTCGATTCCTAAACATTGAACATGCTCTGGAGATTGATATGATAAAATATGGAATATCCACATTCACACAACATTCACATCCACACGATATGTGATTATAAAATAGATCACAATGTCACATCATACATCATCCATAAATTGAGTAAGAAATCCTTGTATACATGTTGAAAATGCGTCGACTTTTTTGTTCCTACAATAATATTGTACATTACATGTATGGGGAAAAAGAATATGCTCCATGGGAGCATACAACTTATATGATCCCGCCTTTTTTCCCGTATATTTTTTATTTTTCTGAAATGAAATCAATGGGGGTTAGATAAATATATTTCACCATAATGTCTTTCAAAATTCAACTTAATTATAGACTTTGTCCCATCCATCAAAACTGCCAAAATTTTAAAAATTGCTGAATTGAATCCTTCCATATGGACACATTAGAAATGTCAATTTTCACAAAATTTGAAATACACATTCCACTTATTAGTCTAAGTAAATCTCCTCGGGGTTTTATTTAAAAAAAAACAAAAAGAATAAAAAGTGGGGTGGAAGCATGTTGTTGTTTGCTCCCAAGGAGCATACCCCTTTAACCCTACACACAGCCACCAATGCCTTGTAGTCTAGTCCTCTAAAAGAGTCATTCTGAGAAACAAGAGAGAAGGTCGAATGTTAATCACCGTTTGACCATAAAACCTTATATTTCTCAATGTTCCCTTTGGAGTCAGTCTTGGTCTTCATACTTGCATCCACTATCTGGCAACTGTGTTACTTGAGGTTGGGGAGGCATTGCTTTTATGATGAGGGCGCTCTTCGGCTACCTCTTGGCATATCTGATGAGGTGGCTCTTGATGTGTGTTTATAATACCTGCTTGTATGCATGGGAGAACTCTTCGGTCATTTGACGAAGGCTTCTGTAATTTTATAAAAAGTGTGACATGTGATCCAGTCATACTAAAGGCTTAAAACTCCCATGGATTAAGCCACGCTCAAGGAACTTGGCAACATTAGTCTCATTGATAAAAGTAAGGAATAAAGGGCAGTCAAATCTATAACCCACGTTGAAGGCTATCCAATAAAATAAGTGCCCACTGTCCTTGGATTTCACATCTTATTTTTGGGTTGTATAATGATAGTTTTGTTGAGCATCCTCAAGGGTTGAATTAATTTCCCTTCCTGTACACAATTCGGAGTCTTTTGAGCGGCCTTAGCTTACTTATCTATCTCCCTACGATCTTTAAACGGCCCTTAGTCTATGGCAAGAACCCTCTATAATAGGCTTCGGCCCACATAAACAAAGAGAGAGGAGTTTTACTAATCATACTCCCAACAGACAATCTGATTTTCTCCTTTTGGCTACTCTAACTAGGTTATAGCGTTGGGTTGACCATGCATGGAATATTATGCGACAATGACCTTAAGGTTAAAAGAACATGACATCCTTTTGTATTTCGTGTTGATCGGGCATGGAATATTGTGTGACAATGACCTTAAGGTCAAAAGGACATGCCTTCCTTCTTATTTCGGTGTGCCATGCTTCTGATTCTGTATCAATGAATTCCAAAGTTCCATGACACCTAGTTGCACTTTTCTCGAATGTCTTGGTTTGTTTTCCCTTGGTAGTCCACGTGGATTCGGAGATCACTGAAATTTTTGACTAGTTACAGTGTTCTATTGTATGTTCCAAGACCAATCAATGATCTAGATACCATCAGCTAAGGTTTAGAGACGCATATATCTTTAAGAGGACCTTTCGCACATTATATGGACATTACGAGTTCTTAGTTATGCCTTTTCAACTAACTAATGTATTGGCAGCCTTTGTGGACTTAATGAATAAAGTATTTAGTCAGTTCCTCCAAAACTTTGTGATAGTAATTATTGATGATACACTCATCTACTCTAAGGACAAGCAACAACATAAACACCATCTTCGACAAGTACTCAAGACATTGAGGAAGAATAAGTTGTGTCCCAAGTATAACAATTGTGACTTTTGGCTAACCGAAGTATCCTTTATAGGCCATGTCATTTCTAGGGTAGGTATCTTTGTTGATCATGCGAAGATTAGCACGGTGACGAGCTAGGTGCATCTTAAGACTGTAATAGAAACAGAATCTTTCTTGGGATTGATTGAGTATTATAGAAGGTTCCGATTTTTCACGAATAACCATGCCTCTGACTAGGTTGACTTAGAAGAGGTGCCTTTTATATAATCTGATACTTATGAAACTAGCTTTCATACACTATAGGAATGTTTAACCATGCACTATACTTAATGTATCCTTCGATACCGAAGACTTCGCCGTATACACTGATGCATTCAAGGAAGGACTTTGGGCAGCATGACGACAATTGAAGACAGTGAGTGTAGTTACCCAACACATTACCTTGAGATTGTTATAGTTATTTTTGCTTTGAAGACATAGAGACATTACCTCTATGGCATCACTTTTGAAAACATTTGTATATTTTTTAAATATCTATTTAATCAAAAAGATCTATAAACATGAGACAGAGACGATGGTTAGAGTTATTAAAGGACCATGATTGCACAATCTCTTGCCACTCAGATGAGGAAAATGTGATGATATATGCCCTCGATAGAATAACTTGTTCTCTGAACATGGTGGTTGCATTTCGACTTTGGGGTGAATGGTTGGCATTAAGTGATGGAAACCGTTTGATAGTAATATAAAAACCATAATTATTCATCATCGATATAGGCCAGATATTTGCGATAGAATAGAAAAAGGTTAGTGAGATGATACACTTTTAACGGGCTTGAGAGAACCAGTAAAAAAGAATGAAATTTGAGATATCTCCATGTACATTATGGTTTATTTTACAACTGGCATCCAGTTTGTGTACCAAACATGTCGGAATTGAGAAAGATATCATGCGAGAAGAACATTGGATGAATAGCCATTCATCTACCTTTATTCTTCCATTTTGTATTTAAACCCCCAACAAATACATGTAAAATACAATTAACTTGTACAAATTAGCATCTAACATTCATATGTAATTAGCATGCAAATATATGTATTTAAATCTAAAATTACATAATAAAGAAAATAAAAAGAAAATAAATGGAGTATCAAAGACATTGAATGACCCTAAACCCCTAGATCAAGTCAACATTTACTAGATTGACCAGGGATAAAGTAAGGTGAGATGAGGGCCATAATATTGTTCAAAACCCTAATTCTATACTCTGCATAATCATTTTTACACTATTTTATTCACACTTGTACACACTTAGAGTTTTCAACATGAAACCTGTACATATTAATATATAGAAAATTAATAAATAATAGCCAATAAAATCATGCATATTGCATTTTGTACACACACATGAAAAAGCTGCAAACATAACTTCACAGATCAATCATTGGAAATGAAGTTAAGATACAAAAGCCAGCTTTTCTGGGCACCATTTACTGAGCATCTATATATAAAAATAATAGTTTTTAATTCTTTACATTTTCGACTTCTTTACAGTTTTAAATAATTATAATTATATATATTATAATACATATTAAAAATAAAAACATAGACTAAAAAGTACATAAAAATACCTAATAAATAATAAAGTAAAATATATAGGTATATTATACTTAGAGGATGGGGAGCTTGCACCAAGGTGCATGTAACTTTACATGCATCGTCGCTTATATCTTCCACATTTTTTAACTTTTTTGAAAAATACCACCATGTTTATTCATCCATATATCCCTCCAATATGTCACTCGAATTTCGTCAGAAACAGAGACTCCTATGACATCCATCCAGAATAGGTAATTTTAACGGTCTTAGAATTGCTATAATCGACCTGTTCTGGATGGAGGTCATAGGAGTCTCTGTTTCTGACGAAATTCGAGTGACATATTCGAGGGATATATGGATGAATATACATGGTGGTATTTTTCAAAAAAGTAAAAAATGTGGAAGATATAAGCACCGGTGCATGTAAAGTTACATGCATCTTGGTGCAAGCTCCCCATCCTCTTATACTTACGTTGTGTGTGTGTGTGTATGCATTTATGTATACATGTAAATAAAATCATAAAAATAAAATAAATATGTATTTAATAATATTATAAGTATATAAAACTTGTAAATATGATAATAAGTATCAAAAATACAAAATGAAATTAAATATATAAAATATAGGTGAACATACCTATGTATATACATGTAAATATTAACACCTCGCAAAATAATATTGTAAAAATAAATAAAAATCACTAAAAATATTTTATAAAATATTAAACATTGTTCACAATTTAAGTTTTATTTAATAAAAACATTTATTTTTTATTATTGAATTAATACTTATTTTATTTCTGCTTTGTCCTTATTAGTCCTACGTGGACCAATGAGGGCGCATTGTTTGTTGGCCATATGTACCCACTCCTAGTGTGACATCTGGATTCAAATAACCCAAACCCGACTATGGTCTGTTTAATCTGATAAAACTATCGATCGATGTTAAATGATCTAAATCGATCAATAGATCGTAGATCAAAATTCGTTTGGGATTAATTGATAAAAAAATCGATTGCATCGCAATGTGTGCTATTGGAAAAGTCGCGACACAAAATTGGAACCGTAAAACAAATCGAGACCATCGAAATTTCATCTTGACAAAATAAGATCGATGGAATCGACTGTTCATCGATCGGAGATCATTTGATAATTTAAAATTACGAAATTTATCGAAAATAAAGACCATATTTGGTCAATTTCTGCATCCATTTTGGATCAGAAAAGTACGAAATTGATATCGTTTGACCACCATGCGTAGACTGTCGAAACGAGCCATTGATCAATTGAATCGAAGATTCAAGGTCCAAATACGGAGAACATTGATATTCCAAATAAGAGAAAGAGAAATGTTTTTAAATAAATAAAATATTTAATTAAAATTCAGAACAATAGACAGCAATTGTTGTCCCAACAATTGGCTCTTTCTCCTCTTCTCCGCTTGAATTCTCTACTCCTTCCACTTGTCAAAACCAAGAGCATCATCCCCTTATTAATATCAACCCACAGCCTTTCTTATTTCTCTCAACTTTCTTCTCTCTGTTCTCTTCTAAATCCCATTGAAGGAGCCTCCAGCTGCAGCTATTTCCCTCTTGGAAGCCGTTGTCTAACAACTTGGAGGTTGCAGCTGCAACCTCCGTTGGGCAGTTGCTACTGCTCCTCTCCATGCAAGGGAGTTGCTGCTTCCCTCCCCCTTGTTGCTGCAAACAACCGATGTTCTGAAGCGTTGGACTCTATCAGCTAGAAGACCTCATGGAAGCCCCTGCTCCTTCTCCGATTGGCTGCAGCAAGCAGCCATAGTCATTGCTGCTCCAACAAGTGATGCATCCAAATTTGCTACTGTTGCAGCAGCTGATGCTGCCCCAAGAGCTGCCATTTGCTGTTGCATGCTACAATATGTAGCAGCTGGAGCTGCTACCACAATTTGCTTCATTTTTTTCCAAATTGAAGACCCAAAAGAGGTACAATTATCCCCTCTTTGATGCCATCCATGTTCCCAAAAATCTAAGTTTTAAATCCTTTATATAGACATTGATTATATGCCCCTAAAACGAAATATTGGGGATGAATGCTTGCATGTTAAATATAAATTCAATCCACTGTTATACTTGATTCCTTTATTTAAAATTGAAATAATTTTGGGGTAATTTGCATACTTTAAAACCCAACTTCAGTCCATTGTTATATTTGATTTCATGGCTTAAAATTAAAAGAATTTGGTAGTAATTTGCAAAATTTAAGACCCAAATTCAGTCCACCGTTATACTTGATTCTATTATTTAAATTTGAAAGAATTTGCAGATAATTTGCATACTTTAAGACCCAAATTCAGTCCAATGTTATACTTGATTTCATGATTTAAAATTGAAACAATTTGGGAGTAATATGCGTACTTTAAGCCAAATTCAGTCAATTGTTGTACTTGATTTCATGATTAAAATTGATATAATTTGCGGGGAAATGGCATACATTTTATTGCTGAAAAGAGTCCACTGTTAGGTGCTAATTTCATGATTAAAAATGAAAGAAATTTGGATTATTTGCTTACATTCTTTTGCTTAAAGCAGTCCATTGTTATACTTGTATTTCATGAGCAAAAATGGGAGATTTGACTGTGATTATCGTGCGTTTAAGATCCAAAATCGGATCATTAAATTGCTATTGTTTCATGAGTAAAATGGGAGATTTGAGGAGATTAACATACATGTAAGATCCAATTTTAGACCAGTGAATAGCTACTGATTTCATGATAATTGAGGAGAAATTTAGGATGATTTGGATATAATTAATTCAAGTTTTACAACATCAATTAGCCATTGATTTCACGGCTAAAAATTGAGAGATTGGGGATGAATTAGCACGTAAGTTGAGACTAACTTTAGATTTAATGAGTGACTCCCAATCTCATGACTAAATAAGAAAAGTTGGAAATTTTACATTGATTCAAAAACTTGAATCCAAATCTAATGATCATCTCATAATCTTATGTTTTAAAAATTAGAAGGTTGGGGTTTTCATACAATTGACTTACAAAAATCTAGATCAAAAATCATGCCATTAAATTGGGCTAAATAAGAAAAGTTTGGAATTTCTTTATTGAATTGAACTTAGAACTGAATCCAATGAATAGTTGCTAAACTTATGATTTAGAAATGATAATATGAGACCTCAAGGGCCAATCATCTACACGAATTAATCTTTTAGAGATACTCTACTAACTATAGATCATATTCACAAAAAGACCTAGATATGTGTAGTCAACCACATAAAGGATTGGAAAGAAATGAGTAGTCAAGCAAGTGAAAATGTTAGGAATCAATGACAACTGATAACTAATAGCGCCGGCAATGGTGACCCTTGCACCTGACCGTATAATGGCGCGGTGACCCTCATCTGGGCGGGAGATAGGAAGCCTAGTTAGGGCAACGACTGCCTAGTGTGCAGGTCTAGGATCCCAGTCCTTTTTACGGTTTTTCAACGAGCTCATAGTGTTTTTACGCTTCCTTGGGATACGGGTTTTTGACCAATTTCGCTGACCATGTTTCAGTAGGATGCCTAGGCAGGAGGACCCTTGGTTTTGGTTTTTAGCGCTCTTTTTGCCCGTACCAATCGGGCTGGTTTTCTGGAGTGACTTAGTCTGGAAAGTCTCTCCTACCCATCTCTGGAGCGTAGTTTTGGAGTGTGCCTAGACCTCTCCTGGACCGTGCTTCCACTGGGAGGGAGAGATAGAAGAGTCTCTCAGGAGGCTTCCTCACTGCATGAGTTTTGCTTATTATTCCGCCGGTAGGTCTTGACGAAGAAAAGATTGTTGTCAGTTACAGTTGAGTTTAGTTACAGTTTAGTTACAAGTACTTATATGTGATATATAAAATTAACAGTTTTAAGTATATTCAAACTCAAAAAAATTATTAAAGGTGTTGTTAATTTTATGCTTCTCATAGTATGACTATGACAAAGGGGGACAACCTCATGCACAATGTGGAGAAGAGAGGCAATGCTCCTAAGGAATGGAAACTAGATATTGAGTCATAGGCACGTATAGGAGAAGAGATACATGAGTATCATGCTACAACTAAAATGACACTAGATTATGGATGATTTTTAAAAATTTGTATTTTATTAAATAAGAAGGGATTTTTACACCCACAAACCTTAAAATCATTGTAAATTGCCTCATCTATCTTGTAAACGTTGTTATTATCCCCTCAACCCCATAAACTTGCTCAGTCTAACCTCACGAACCATGGCGTTAAATTTACTTTTACTTGAGACAATACCTTGGGTTAATCTACCAGAGGAGAATTTGGATGGTAGATTTTCCACCTCCCAAATTCCTCCTTCCTCCATTCTTTTTGTTCTTCTTCCTCTTTATTTTCTCTCTTTACCCCATCTCCATCCGTCCACCAAATCACCTAAATTTTTGTATTTTCACGTATAAACCATTCCTTCCGATCACAAAAATGTATTTTCCCGATTTTTTCAGGACAAATTCCTAAATCAATCAATCAAATATTTGAGGCTGCTAAACAAATACATAGCTGAAGTCCAAGTAGCAACCTCGACCCAAGCAACCGTTCAGTTAATGGTGTTCTTTTCTACAACCACCACCACTACAGTCGACCATCATGCACCTCCTCCTCACCTTCACCATTAGTGTTGCCATCTCCAACATATAGTTTCCCACATAATCCCAAAGGAGGTGGTGAAACATGACGACCCTCACTTCACTCACCCTATCCACATCTCAACTCTCCACCTCCTCAACCGTCACCAACCTAAAAGGCAACCACGCGAAAATAGACGCCGCCTATATCATCTCCATTCACCTCAACAGAATCATCGACAACCTCAAGCTACATCCCCTCGACCATACTTACTATGCAGGTTTCAGCCCCAGCAAGGTTTGTTGGACATGCGGGCCCACGACGAGCCGTTATGCAATAAATGTTATTGCAAATATCATTCCCTTGTATGAAATAAAGAATAACAAATTTCATAATGTTAGTACAATTAGGGTTATGTACCATGACCATCTTAATGATCATACAGTTGTTGATTCAATTATTGAACCATAGAGGTTGATACCTAGATGAATATCTAAATAGTTATATTGAGGACTTATTAAGTATTGTCAAATGATTATTAAGAGATGATCTCCGGTCTGAGAAGGAGATGACAATCCGTTCTCTAAAGGATGATATCTAACCAACCTCTTGATATAAGTCCTCTGCATAGGAATAGAGATTTAGAGGTGTTAGATAAGTTAGGTCAAAGAGTTGACTTAACGAGATCGAGATAACCAAAGTCCTATGTCATATGATGTCATGATATAGGAACGCATCCTCTGACCAGAGACAGATGTGTTACTATATGTCTGAGTATGTACATTTGGCAGACCAATAGGTTGATGACCTAATCAAGGTCTATACACCGACGTGATGGTATGCATACAAGGACATATGAGTAATATGATCTCTCAAATGGAACATACAGGTTCATTTACTGAACCGGAAGACATGAGCTCACTCATAAGATACTGGGAAGAATTAAATTCCACGCACGGTCGTCTCGCTTTGGAAGCTTGATTGAATTTGTAGGTTTGATATATGCTTTTGGAAAGTATATGATCAATACCTAGTATGATATATGCTTTTAGAATGTATATGATCGATACCAACTCCCAATAGTCAAATGAGAAAATTAATGATAAATATATGAAGCAGACAATGTAAAATTGATCCAATACTTTGGATTTATCCGAAGTCTTCCAGTATGTAGGATGTGCAAGTATTAGGAATACCTGAGGGTGATGTGATTATAAACGATTGTATAACCATGACGCTTTCATTCCTAGGGAGTGATGAAATGGGTCTGAATTTTAGTGACTCCTCTCAGTAGAGAAGTGATCTAATCTTGTTCCAAGTGTTGGACAATGATCTGAAGTGATTCAGATGCAATGTGAAGATTGCATAATTGATCTTGATTTAATCAAGCATCTATGGGAGGTCCGCAAGATCTGGATTTGAGACGTGATCTCAATATCTAAGTCACTATACGTGGAGCAATACAATCGTCATGTCCTTATCTTCAAGTATTCGCGGAGAAAGCGCATTGTCCTTGAAAGAGTTCATGGATAATTTCATTGTTGATATACGTATCCGAGCATTGAAAAAATGAATGATTAAATGTGTTTTAATTATCATGAATAATATGATATTGATTCATATTATATGGAGAGTTATCTAAGATAATTAAATACGATTTGATTATCAAAGATATAAATAATGTGAATGTGATTCATATTATTTGAGCACATGAGAATAGAGATCCAAGATGATTAAATACGATTTAATTATCATGGATATTGAATGATGAGGATAGCACTATCCATATTAATCATATATATTATAATTTTGATTTATAATATATAAGAGAGAGCTATCTGTAATTTACAATTGTTAATTAAATGTTGATGTGAATTGGATTCACATTGGACGATTAATTGAAAATGTAATTTACATTTTATTTTGGTTTGTGAATGTGATTCACAATTTTTTAATGACAAGATTGCAATATTCACAAAATAATTATGAATTATTTTTATAGAATAATTTACAACAAGTTTTGTTGTAAATTTTGTAGATTTCCATGGAATAATGTAATCTCATGGGATTACATGAGATTGGCAGCAGTACCCGTATTATAGAAGGAGGCAATCATCGTTCCATAATCTCCATGCTTGATTGATTTAATTTGAGATTAATTTGTATTGATTTTTCAATATATATTTAATCTAAATTAAATTATTTTTTGTTGTAGTTTACAACAATATCTTGACCATTGAAAGAAACACAAATCAATTTCATCCATTGGATTTGTATGCACATGGATTGGGATCCATAGATTCCCAAAATACTATATAAGAAGAGGCACCCTTGCTCTTCAAAGATACACAATAACAACATATGCTTTCTCTCTCACACACTCTCTACACGTCCCCTCTCTCTCTCATTGTGGTCATCCACCATGAAGTCTTAGAGAGAGTCGTCATTGCCGCAGCATCATCGCTATGATGCCGGGTTATTTGCTCGTGGATCTCCGTCTCCTTCAATGCACCTCACTCGTGAAGACGTCGAATCTCATGTGACAAGATCAGGAGATTCACCGCTTGGATCATCAACATAGATTGTAAGAAGCACATGTTTCATTAACGCACTCGCAAACTTCTCCTTCATCAGATCGAACTTGAGACAAGAGATCTCTTCGTTCAAAACTCGATCGTAACCACGCTTAAAGAGATAAACCTAATACTTGTTGTGGTTAAGATGAAACGATCCAAGAAGTGTTCTTGGATCATGTGGTTTCATCGCATAAAAATTATTTAAGTTTTGTTATCTCAAACAACTAGTGCGACTAGTCACTCCCGATCACATACGATGCGATCCTCACGCTTCCGTGATACACTTAAAAATCTTTCCATATCCTTTAAGGTCAACCCTAGCATCCCCATGGTGTTCAATCCATACCAACTAAGAAGAATGAGTTAGCATATTTTTATTTTACCGATCAAACCCCATAATAACCCATACCAATCAAACAATCCATTTAGGTTTTGACCAATTTTAGCTTATTTATATCTTTTTGAGTAAAACTCATATGGCCGAACAATTTTTCTTCTATTTCTTGGTTTAACCGGTTGAACAGATCAGTTTGATTCAATTTTTAAAATCTTAAACAAAGGAAACAAAAAAGAATGAAAAGGCGTTTACTATATTATGATCTTTCTCCAAAAAAAGAATGCAACCATGTATCCCAGTGTCAAATAGCATATGAAATACAAAAAGCACCCTGATCTCACATTATCACATTAAGGCAATTGAAGTGTTTGCCTTTTTTCCTATAGATATTGAAGAGAAGGTAAATCAATTCCTCATTGTTGAATTATTAGAAACATTCACTTATCTTTGAAAGGAAACATTCATAGCTTAATAAATGATTTTGCGAAATCACTATGGGGAAGAAACAAATCAGATAAGCTAAAAAGTGCCACTGAAAAGATAAAGGATACCACTCTTCGAAACATCTATTACAAACCTGTCTATAATAGTAGACGATAGACTACAAAATGGGCTTCTACCATCTCAAAGATGATATAACCCTTTCTCATCAATCAAAATTGAACTCCCTTGGCAGATGGATCATTAGACTAAAAAAGAGACCAACTAAAATTGATGTCATGGGATTCAAATAATACATTTCATGGTAGATAAAAATAAGTCAACAATAAATTTTTGATATAATTTTGTAGTTAGGATTAATAGTTTAAAAGTTCTTTAGAGTGGACTTAATGGAAAAACCCCGTACAGGCATATACAAATATCTGTTCAACGCATGAACAAAAAAGGGTAGGGTAGTAGAAAAATCATTTATGAAAAAACCAGAACATCTAGAGAACATTCAAACTAGTTTCTAAAACTTATCCTCTACATGTAATCTGCCTCCAAGGACAACACTTTCCCTGAGATGATAAAAACCCTACCATCTCAAACACAAAGGCCAGAAGCAGAAGAATTAAGCTGCCACACAAACTGAGATGTCAATGACAAATCTCTCAATAAGAACTGGTTTCTATCACTTTAAGTTCTTGTTAATAACACATAATCTGCCTCTAAGGACAGCACTTGCCCTGAGATGATAAAAATCATACCATCTCACCCACAGCAGGCCAGAAGCATCTGATGAATTCAATTACTACACAAACTGGGATGCCGATGACAAATCTCACAAAAACCCAGCAATGCAGATTAAACTAATAGATAGATATCAATGTTTAAAGCACCTTCACAACATTCATAACCAGGGATTCAGCTACAGAGACCCTTGACAAAGTGCATTATAACCCACCCAAAAAAAGTGTTAAGCCTTGGAAAGTCTAATATCTGAAACAAAAAAATCATAATCCAAGTCAAAGAGATCAATTCACGTGAAAAAAAGGACCTTGCCTTCAATATATCAGAAGAAGTGCTTTTAATACAGATCCCAGGGGATACAATTAAACCCACAAGCTTACAATATGAAATGTCAGAAGGCTTTCAGATGTAGTGCTTAGGTTTCATGTTTGACATCAGGTTTCATATCTTCATCTTCGATCTTGGGAGCCAGATAAAACCTGATGTATCCCATCTCTGCAATCTTATATTCTACAACAACAGGCAGCTCGGATGAAAGACTGATTGTCACAGTTTCAGATAGAGGGGTCGCCTTGGTGAAGGAGTTCATGTATCTCAATGCAAAGGTCAATGATACAGGCTGGTGCATCTCTATGACAGTAGCATCCTCGGGCTGCGTTCACAATAACAAAATAACAACCAAGACATGATGAGCAAGCACTCAGTAACGAAGAGAGCAATCATCTATAAAAGATAAAGCCCTTAGAAGCTGTGCACCTACAACAAAATCCTTGGTATTTTTAAAGAACCATTTAACACATGCATCAGACTATCAGAGTAGATTTCGCTAAAACAACACTATAGTAAAGCAATAAAAAAACCCAGTGAGTTCTTATCATCCGATTGCACACCATCTAAGTTTCTGCCACCACACCAAGTCTACATAAAACATTAATCAATTGATCAAGGCAAAGGGTATAAAATTGATAGTAGAGGTTGATCATGGTTTGCATACTAACCAACCAATTAGAGAATACACTAGTCAATGTACAAAAGTAATATGAGTAATATGCATGTTTGTGTGGGGGGAGCCTACACACTGGGATGCAGGCAACCCCCTTTTATTACTTTTTGGTTTCTTTGAAATAAAACCTTGAGGTGATTTACTTAGTTTATATATTACACTGGTCTACTGATAAATTGTTTAAATGATCTTACCTAAAATCAAATTAAATTGTTACCCCCACACTAAAGATTCCATATATGCCAGACATCAGAATGTATTCACTTGCAAATGGATTAAACTTGAATGGCGAGTAATCCAAGCAGAGCCTTGCAATGCAAGGAAAAAAATGCCTCGGGACTACCAAATCAAGGTTTACAGTCATCCATTTGTAGACGGGACATTACTCCATCAATAACTACAAGCTGAGCTATAAGTTTATGATAAGTATAATTGTAGGAGAACTAACTAATAATGACGTGCGCATATACCTTGTCAACAGTGGTGTTCTGCCGGCAGACAATATTTGCAGCTCCAATGTCCCCTCTCGTAGAAAATTTGATACCTTCTTTGGTGACAGAAATAACAACTGCAATCACAATCCAAAACAGAAGGAAGCAATGACTGATAGGTCTAAATCCAACAGAATAAATAAGATTATAAACAACAGATTAGACAAGATTTTCAACGAAACCATGAAAAAGAAGAATACGAAAACAAACCAGTGTCACCGATGCTGGCAAGATCCTTGCAGATCCTGGCAAACTCGGTGGAAGGCATCCGCACGATGGCGTGGTACTCGGCATCGGGGATTCCAAGATGCTCGCTGTCGATGTCCATAAGCTTCAACTCGAAGTCGGCGATCTTGTCTTGATCTGTCGGTATTACAAGAAAGACAGGAGTGGGTGATGGATTGAATGAAGAAAAAGACCAAGAAAGAAGCGAAATGTAGCAACTACTGAACTGGGGCTTTCGAACATGAAGGTGACGGTGTCGGAGCCATCGTCTGCCTTGATGGTGATGATGTCGTCGTTACCGGCGCAGCGGAGCATCTTGGAAAGGTTGGCAAGGTTCATGCCCATGGAGAGGTTGCGGTCGCAGCGATAGTGCTCAAAGCCTTCGGAGCGGAGGAGGAGAGCCACGAGAGCCACATGACTGGAGTCCATCGCCTGGAGGGAGAAGCCCGTCGCTGAGCAATCGAAGTTGGCGTCGTTGACCAGATCTTTAATGGCCTCCATCACCTTCTTCAGCAGAGACCCCTGCACCAACCGAAGCTCCAACATCTTGCTCCTTTGCTTCAACAAAACCCTAGTGAGTGAGGCAATTGGTTCCCATTTATTTATAAAGGTAGGTTTTTGGCGGGGTGTGCGGGGCGGGGCGGAACGACCTGGCGGGAAAACGGGGGATACTTGGCGCCGAGTAGCATTTCATGAGATCAAGTAGTGGCGTATCGATTTAATTCTTGCTTTGCGGTTCTGCTCCTGTCGCATTTAACTTCAATTTAACCGCTAAAATGTGTGTATATTTGAGATTTTTATGCTTATATCCTTCTAAGTTTCCGAAGTTACACTTTTTCCTTTACTTTTTTTCAATATTAATTGCCTGCTTTCGTGCACAATAACTACTTGTATCTTTAAAGAAACACTGAAGATGGTGAATAGTGTTTTCCACTGAAGATGATCAAGCTAAACAGTTTAATCTCAGCAATTACACTAAGAGCCCGTTCGGATTGGGGGTTAACCTCTCCTTTGGGGGTTTCCCTCCCAAAACCCCTCTTTTCTCTCACTTGTGGGGCCCACTCTTCCTTTTTATTTAAATATTAAATAAATTATTTGTCTTTCATCCATTCCTTCAAAAAATAATATATTATACCATCATATCATCTAAAAATTATAAACTGCTCAATTTCTATTGTTTTTTTAATTTCAATACAATCACATCACAATAACTACTCAATTTTCCAAACTTCAATACAATCACATCACAACAAACCCACTCAACCCCTAACCCTCTATCCAAACACCAAAACACAAAAACGGTTTACCCTCCCCCAGTTTAACTCGGGCTAACCCAGTACCAAACACATTGTAAGTAATGCACATCATGAAAATCGAAATGCATAGAGTTTATAAAATGTCTATGCTACGGAAATATTACATTCTTTGCCAAAGCGTTGGCCTATCCAGGGCCTACAGACTCCAACAATCAGAACTATCCACGATGTCTTTCAAACCGTTTACATGAGCGATGAATCAGTGATTCATCACTCTAAAAGTCGAAAATAGAGCTTTGTTCCCGAGTCATTAGTTGCGTATCTCTATTTTTTTTCATTGTTCTCGTTCATGCATTTAGAATTAATGTCTGCATTTTAGCATGCATTTGTGCACGAAATAAGAAGCCAAATTCACTTGTAAATATCGCATGCATATTACTATATTTCTCTTAATTTTATTTATCTTCTCTAACTCATAATTGAATAAAATCAACTCTATAGTGCATATATTGCTAGCACTAATAAAGAAAAATTATCAAAAGAATACTAGCTTGTAGAATTGACCAATAAAACCATAATCCTAGTTTGGGACTAAGAACCGTAAAACGTGAATGTCTCTCTCATATAGTCTCCTATGGATCCTTACTCACTTTTGAATTAATGTACATTCAATTACATTCAAAACAAGACAAAAATCAAAGAATCGAAGTTTGTGTGTGAAACATGGGTTTTGGGCCCCTATTGTATATTGTACATATTGACCAAACTACCTTTTATTTTATCTCTTTATTTTCTTAATCATTATAAATCCAAAAAAAATTGTAAATATTTATTTCATATGTTATCTAACTTTATTTTGTTTTTTTATTTTATTACAAACGCCAACAAAATCTGTAAAAGACAAAAATGTGATATTTTATACCTATTAGGTACCCCCGTAAAATATTTTTTGCACATTTGACATCTTTTGATTTTCAGTCATTCGTAAAAGTTGTAGATCTTGTCGAGACGAACAACATTCGTGTTGACCACTTTTTTGATTTGACCCCTCTTATTATTTTTTTATTTTTCTTTACACAGAATTTTTGAATTTTTTTGAGTGACAAGTGGCAGCTCCGGAAGCTGTCACGTGTCACCCCATTTTCCCTTGTATTTTATTTTATTTATTTATTTTTATATTTTTTATTTATTTAATTATCTTTATTTAATTATCTTAATTATTTACTTTCTTGATCCTATTTTATTATTTTATTTTATTTATTTATTACTTCTATTTTATTTTTATTTATTATTATTCTTACTTTTTCTTTAATTTTATTTGATTTTTATTTTTATTTAATTTTTGCTTTTTTTGGCCACGTGGTCGCGTCCCTACGCGCCATGTGTTGTCCCCTTCCCTCTCGCATCCCTGCCTTCATGCCTTCCGCCTGACTCCCCTCCCGCACAACGGTTGTGCAACAGTCGCACCTCTGGCAATTTTGCAGACTCGCCCCCTGGAATCTCAATAATTATAGTCCATCCTTCTACTGCAGTTTAATTTTTATTTATTTATTGTAATTGCAGTGATACATTTGTGTTCCCCTTTCATTTTAAACCTCTACAGTGCATTATTTTTATTATTCAAGAATAGCATGATATTCCTCAACTAATTCTCTACATTATGGCATATGTTTGATATTTTTGTAATCAGTGGTTAATTAATAATAATTGTTTTATGGAAAATTGTATATTTTGCCCACTTTATGCTTCGAAATTTATAACTAATTCACCATTGCTCCGAAGAATGCTGAAAATTTGTAAATTGAAGGAATAGTTATTTCACATCGTGCCCAAAAAGATTTGCATTTTATGCATAATTTACCATATAAAAATCATTTTATATATTTCAATATTTAATGTTTAGTAGATATTAAATCTAGTATTTTTAAAGTTTGGGGTTTTTCTGAGATCAATCACCTAGTGATATATATGGATAAATTTATCCCTTGAAAATAATTAGGTTTACTATTTATTATAATTAATTATTGAAATTCACTATGTTAGCATTCATAAATTCAAAAAATATTTATCTTACATATAAAAATTCCAAAAAAAATTGCAGTGCATTCGTTCATCATAATTGTCATCTTGGCTAAGTTTCATATTTTTCGAATATCTTTTGATTGCTATTTATTTTTTAGTCCCTGAAATTGGCCAAATTTGCATTTTGCATACCAAATTACATTGAAAATTACAAAAAATGACGGCCTCAAAAACTGTGCAGAACTTTGATATAAGAAATTCTAGGTTGTTCCTTTACCTCCTTGAGTTCGACCTTGGGACTTGATCAAGGAAGATAAACATAAAACCGCATTGATTAAATTTGACTAAATTTCTTGTGGTTAATTTCTTGACCGATTCCGATTGCCCGCCTACAATGAAATGACGTTCATAATTAAAAGCACGATAATTCACGCAAATTAACTAGGGCATTTCGCGACCCGTCAGATGGCGTTGTTGTCGTGGATCTCATATTAATTCACGCAAATTAACTATGGCATCTGACAGGTCGCAAAAAGCCCTGATTAATTTGCGTGAATTATCGTGTGCTTAAATATGAATGGCATTTCATTGTAGACGGGCAATCAGAATTGGTCAAGAAATAACCGTAAGAAATTTTAGTCAATTTTTATTAATGCGGTTTTATGTTTATTTTACTTGGGCAAGTCCCAATGTCGAACTTAAAGAGGCAAAGGAACAACTTAGAAATTTATCTATCAAAGTTCGTTCGTGGTTTTCGAGGCGGTCTTTTTTTTAATGCAATTTGGGATGCAAAATGCAAACTTGGCCAATTTTAAGACTAGAAAATGAATACCAATCAAACAATATTCGAAAAATATGAAACTTGGCCGAGATGACATTTACGATGAAATGAATGCACTTTATTTTTTTTGAATTTTTGGATGCAAGATAAATATTTTATGAATTTATGAATGCAAATGATGCGAATTTCAATTATTAATTATAATAAATATTAAACCTATTTATTTTCAAGGGATAAAATTATCCAAGATCTATCACTAGATGATCGATCTAGAAAAATCTTAAACGTCGAAAATATGAGATTTAATACCTATTAAAAATTAAAGATCGAAATAGGTAAATTGATTTTTACAGAGCAAATTATACATGCGAATGCAAATCTGTTTGGGCACGATGTAGTATACAACTAATTCTGCAATCCGTGATTTTTTGGTAATTTTTAGACAGTGGTTAATTAGTTATGAATTTTCAATCACGGAATGTGCAAAATATGTAAATTTCCACAAAACAATTAATTAATTAACCACTGGTCACAAAAATATAAAACATATGCCATGATGTAGAGAATTAGTTGAAGAAAAAAGTGTTATTTTTTATAAATAAATATGCTACAAAGCATTTCAAAGTGGAGAGGTAACACATGGGTATAACTGCAATAATATAAAATAAGATAATGTAAAGAAAGGACTTAAACGTAATTACCGAAATCACCGGGGTGGATTCTACAAAATTGCCATAAGGTCATGTGCGTAGCACATGACCTCTGGCTGGTGGACATCTGTGCAAATAAATCAACCCTTGGGGGTCTTCCGCAATTTACACAGCGGTCACGAGAAGGCATTGTGG
The DNA here is from genome assembly GCA_037367405.1 of Ottelia alismoides. Taxonomy (NCBI): domain Eukaryota; kingdom Viridiplantae; phylum Streptophyta; class Magnoliopsida; order Alismatales; family Hydrocharitaceae; genus Ottelia; species Ottelia alismoides. Next base: position 1,212,620 of record JAZKJV010001118.1, on the reverse strand, counting down.
ATCAAGGCGTTGTGGTCCTCCGGTGGCTGGAGAGGAGTGAGGGGATCGTTGACGTCGTGGAGATGGAAGCTGTGGTTGGCGACGAAGGCGTAGGTGGAGCAGCAGGGCCGTCGATGGAGATGCGGAGCATAGTTGTTGGAGAAGATCGGTGTGGCTCGACGGCAGGAGCCAGAGTGAGAACGGTGATCGGAGGAGGTGCTGGAGTCGGAATGCGTCGCTCCGGTTGCTGAAGGCGGAGCGGCGGTTTAATGGCGAGGCAGATGTCAGTGACGGAGGTGATGCTTGCTGGAGTTGAAGCACGGAGGAGGAGGGCGTCGTTGATGAAGCGTCGTTGGCTCGACGGGGTTGAAACCGGAGCGAAGCAGAAGCGACAGAGGAGGATCGTCGTGGACTGCAACGAGCTTGTGAAGCTCAGATCTCGCTAAGAATATGCCAGGTTGTCACCACGGTGGTCGTTTATGGAGCAAATCGCCGGATGGGTTTAATGGAGGGGGCGGTGTCATTTAAATAGCCGGAGGAGGTCGACCGGAGATAGAAGTACTAATCGCGGGGGTCTGATTAAAGAAGACGACATGTAGATTGATTTGAAATCATGATGGCGGCGGTGCGCGAGATTCGCAGGCAGAGGCCGAAAATTGGGGGGTGGTGCCGTTGGGTATATTGGGAAAGTGGAAGGAAGGAGACGAAGCGCAGCGGCCGTCCAGGTGCCGTCCTTTCGGCCGAGATCGGGCGGCCTTGATCACGCCACGTGGCAGGAAGAGGAGATGGTTGGAGTCGGGCACGTGCAGGGCGCGTGCGTGATCGGCACGTGCGCTGCATGTGCGTGGTTTTTTTAATAAAAACGAAATAATAAAAGGCCCAAAATGGGGACACATGGCGGCTCCAAGAGCTGCCACGTGTCAGCCCCATAAAATTTAGAAATAAAAGAGAAAGATAATTCTTGAATAGATATCAAATGACCTCGGATCGAGAAAGTTTCTTCACAAAAATTGCTCGTCTCGATGAGATCTATAACTTTCATGAAGACATCAGAATCAAAATCGATCATTTGTGCAAAGTGATATTTTTAGGGTATCCCATGTACATAGAATACCTTGATTTTTGGGTTATATAGATTTTTTGTTATTTTTAAACCAGATAAAAAATCCGAAAAAAATGATAAAATCAAATATAAATATTTACACATTAATCTATTTTTTTATTTTTATTGATTAAGAAAAAGAAGAAATAAAATAAAACAAGAAATGACGATTTTTGTACAGATGATTAGTGAAGACTCGGACTCAATTAGTTTCTTTGATTTCAAGTACATTTTGGATTTGGATTTTTATGCATTTTAATAAAACTTTTATCAAAGAAGACAAGTAAAAAAGAAATAAAATAAAATGGGTTAATTATGCACATAAAATAATAGGTCAAAAACTGTTAAAATACAAAATGTACAAAAGAGGCTCAAAACCCAACTTTCACATATGAGCTCCATTCACTTGAACTTGGTCTTGTTTTGAAGGTAATTGAACGTACATTAGTTCAAAAGTGAGTAGGATCAAATCAGACATGGGATGAGGAAGATATGAAGGTTTAGTCCGAAAATCATAGAACTAGGGTTTGGGTTTTTGGTCCACTTGTTCAGGTTAGTGTTTTTTTTGTATTTTTCATTTATTCCTGCTATTCGGGTCATTTGGAGTTAGTATGAATTAGTAAAAAATGGAGAAGTTAGGTTATTTACAGGTCAATTTGGTTGTGATTTTTGGCTTCTTATTTTGTGCAATAAGTGATAAAATGTGATTCTTACCAAAACATGCATGAATGCTAATTATGCAGAATAAATGAAGAAATGCCAATGATTTTTAGGGATTAGAGCTTAATTCATCACTTTTACAGTGATGAATCTGAGATTCATCATCATCCTATACTTAAACCGTGCTCGTCCCTGAGCATCAAAAGAAATACCATGAGGTGAAATGAGATTGGGTTCCGTACCAAGACCATGAGCTGAAGGTGAAATTGAAACTAGACTCGACCTTTGGATTATTAGTGTGTCGAAACTTCTGTGAGACTTAGAATTTTAAAATCAACAGCCTTTAAGTTCTACACATCATTGTCACAGTTTCGACTTAGAAGTCATCTTAGATCAATCCTCTTCCCAAAGCATACCCCATGAACATTGAACAATCGACTCATGGGTGTGAACGGTTTTAGATCTTCCCATCCAGAATGCCGGACTACCATGCAAACATGCAAACCTCCTCTCCAGTAACTCATCCTCGGGGAGTCATGTGTTTCCTTCTAAGGTTTGTCGTGCTGTGTTCACAATCAAAAATGGGAGAGAAGTTAGAAGAAGGAGAAAAGAACTGGAGGGTGACCGGTATAGTCACCTCTCCTTGTGAAGCCGGCAAGTTTAACTAAGTCTCCACTAAGATCTGCATATTTTCTTGAAGCTTGAACCTTTTTGGTCAGGTATTTATTTGGTAGTGGCTTCTTTGTATTTGGATTTTTGGTGGTTCTGCTTGGATCTTGTTGTTCCCCTGCGGATATATAATCTTTTTTTCCGTATATGTTTTGGGGTCTTAGAAAAAATTGTGTTCAGCCGTCCATCCCTTTTCTGAAGCTTTATTTCAACCCATATTCCAGTCTTTAGATTTCCACGCTACCAGAAAAGAAACTCACACAGTCTTCCAACACCCCGTCTGAGTTGAGCTAAGTGCATAGTGCAAGAGTACAAATTAATTCCCTATTCCAGAGTTGTACCCAGAATGAAGATACTAGGTTAGACACTGAGTGTCAAATGCTGCACATTGTCATGTGTAACTCGAAGAATTAAGTATAGAACTGAAGCTTCTAAAATCATATTTCTCGGTGAAGTTCCTATAAAAATTAGGTGGATTAAGGTCAAGTCTAGATTACTCTTGGTTTCTGATCATAACTCGGTTCAGAACCCAATGACTTCTCACAGATGGAAATGAATGTAATGTTAGATGAAATGCAAGTGTGTGAAATGCAGACACAAGTTTTTTTTTTACTTTTGTGATTTTGTTTGAAATTTTTTTATGCAAGGATTTTTTTTTGAGATTTTTTATGCAAAAATGAATAAGAAGTCTTTTTTCAAAAAAAGGGTTGGACACAGTTAGTGTTAGTAGCAAAACTTTTTGTTGTTGTTTTTTTAAGTTAGTTATCCACCCCGTAAATACATATAGACTTTGCGAAAGTACGAGCTATGGGTAAAATATATACACAGTATATATACACCCCCAATACTTATCGAGTGACGTGTCCTCAGAGCACAAGAATCGTGGAGAAGACATAGCTCGGGCTAAGCGCAAGAGAGTGAAAAAGAAATAGGAAAAGATTGATCGGTCCGCCTGATGAACGCGAAATTCGCCTCTTTAAAAATGAGGAATTGTAGTATAGGAAGCGAATTTCGGTCGTCAAAATACCAGAAACTTTGAATATTGTGGAATATTTTACTTGGCAAGTTTACCAAGGTCGAACACAGGGAACGGTGATTTTTAGTTGCGCGGTTTTGAATCAAATTAAATAATTAATTAATGATCGATTAATTTCTATGTTGAGGAAATATACAATGCAAAACAATGATATGCAATTAGATGCAAAAGTAACAGTTCAGTACAGGATCTGGGATTTGGATTTATGCTCAAAAAGATGTTAATTGATAACCTCGAAATTTATCACAGATCAGAATCTATAATTCAAGAGAAATGATCAGAGTGTCAATAAATAATCTCCTATGTTCGGGTCTCTGATGAAAATCCCTGTAGATTAATCCTTAATTGATAGATATTATCTTCGAAAAATACAAGGAAATAAATTTTCAATCTTCTTCTCCGAAACCCCTGCATAAAATAAGTCCTCAAATAATATCTCAACTCCAACAGTTCCCTGTAAAATGAATAGTCAAGTTTTCCTAGGGAGATATGGCACAGATATGTCAAAATAAGCCTACAAATGACAACAGATATACTCAATAATAAATATCAATAAACAGCCTCAAATCGGTCCACAAATGATGCTAAATTGTAGAGCGTGAAAATAGCTTCAAAATGACATATTATATGTAAAAATTGGAGTCTGTATGAAAAAGATATGCTCATTTGAAATTCCAGGGACTAAATTGTAATTAAAATAAAGTTTTCCTTCAAAAAGGTCCCTAAGAGGACTTATCTGTAATTAATAAAACTCGGAGGGGCCTGGACGTAATTTACCCATGGCGGGGGTATTTTCGTAATTTATAAAAACGCCAGGGGCTCCGATGCAATTTTCCCCAGATGCACGTGCCGCACACGTGCACCCGGAGGCTTGGACACGGGGCTGGAGGCTCGGGGTCCCGAGCCTGTGGTTCGGGTGATGAACCTGAGGCTCGGGGGCGGCGAAGCTGAGGGAGGCTCGGATGCCCCCGAAGCTTAGGCTCGGTCAGCCCGAGCCTCAAGGCTTGGGGGAGGGCGCGTGTCGTGATCACGGCCGTTGGATCAAGGGCGGGGGAGGGCCCGATCCAACGGCGCCTGTGCGTCGTGGTGGGGCTGGCGGCGAAGGTGGCGATGGAGGGTGAGCGGGCGGAGCTGTGGCCGAACGGAGGCGGTGGTGCCGCCCCTCGGCCGACACACGGCGCGAGGGCGGAGGTGGAGATGGGCGGAGGCTTTCCTTTGGCCGGTCGACACACGACCGGCGGAGGGAGGTCGCGGCGGAGGCTCCGCGAGAGCTGGCGAGGCGGAGGGGGCGGTCGTGCCTTTTCGATCGGTCGTGGTCGTGCGGCGCGCTACGGCTGTGCGAGGGGCACGAGGAGCGTAGCACGGCGAGGTGGAGGCGGAGTTGGCCCTGCAAGGCTAGTAAAAACACACGGGGGGGGGGGGGGGAGGTGGTAAAAGGCGGATGTGCGCGGTGATGGGAGGGGGATCCCGGCCTGTGCAAGGCCGGCGATAGACGCACAAGAGGTGTAGATGCGTTGGAATACCTGGGGATTGGTGGAGCTTCGAGCTCAGTGAGAGCCGCGAAGTTGCCGCAAAGCTATGGAGCTCAGGCAGCGAGGTGAGGCTTGCTGCAGCATGAAGGTCTTTCGTGGATCACGCCAAAGGGCCGTCGCCCACTGCTGTCACCAGTAGGGCGGTAGCTTCGGAAGATGGCGGATGGAGAAGAAGGCCGGCGAGGCTGGGGTCTTATAGAAGGGCCTCGTAACGGCCGGAGGCGAGGAGGAGGCGGCGGCAGGCGTTATGGAGGAGGAACGGCTGGGGGGGAGGGGGGGGGCAAAACGGCTGGATGGAGAAGATGAAGGAGGGTCACGTGCTTGGCACGTGACCCGGGGTGCGCCTGGAGAGAGGAAACAACGGGGTGCCACGTGGCACGTCCTGGAGCTGCCACGTGGCACCAAAAAATTTCTGATTTTTAAAGGGGGAAAAGAGATAGAAGATGACCTCGGATCGAAAAATTTTCTTCACGAAAGTTGTTCGTCTCGTCGAGATCTATAACTTTTATGAAGGGTCCGGGAGCAAAAGAGGTCACCTGTGCGAAGTGGTATTTTTGGTGGCTTTCCTTGTGTACGAAAAGCCGAATTTTGGAGTTTTGTAATTTTTTTGGTGGTTTAGAGGGGATAAAAAATCTAGAAAAAATATGATAAAATATAAGAAAATTAATTACATACTAATCTATTTTTTTTGGATTTTTAAAGGATAAGAAATTAGGAAAATAAAATAAAAGTAAGAAACGCTCAACTTTTGCACAGACCGACAACGGACACTTGGACTTGGTCAATTTCTTTGATCTTTGTTTTAATCTAGATTTGAATTTTTGCATTTCTTATTAAAACTTTCATCAAAGAACACAAATGAAAAAGAAATAAAATTAAAAGAGTTAATTAAGGACATAAAATCTTAGGTCAAAATTAGCAAAAAGTTAAAATGCGCAAAAGAGGCCCAAAACCCAACTTTCACATATGAGCTCCGAATTTTATGAAATTGATCTTGTTTTGAAGGTATTTGAAAATGGAGTACTATAAAAGTGAGTAGACCAAAATCGGACATTGTATGTGGGAGATATGCTCATTTTAGTCCGTCAGATGTGAAATTTGACTTTGGGATTATTTGACACTTATTGGGGTTAGTAATTTTTTTGTATTTTTTATTTAATAAGGTTAGTAATATCTACACAAAGGAGGTGGTTTGGGGTCAATCGGAGTTAGGACGAATTAACTAAAAATGTGAGAAGTTAGCGGCTTTTTGGACTAATTTACACTGGGAATTTTTAAATGCAATTATGCATGATGAAATGCAGATATTATTTACACATGCATGATGGCTAATAATGATCTATTAATGAATAATTACAGGTGGAGGATGGGGGACAGAGCCTAAATGACTGATTTTAGCATGATGAATACGAGATTCATCATACCCCTATACTTAGACCATGCTCGTCCCCGAGCATGAATGAATGACTTAGTTGAATACATCCCTGACTGTGTATGTGAATTTTCAAGGCTTAATTCAGAGAAGACCCTTAATTTGAGTGATCCTAAAATTCTGAGCTCACCCAAGCTTTAATCAAAAGGAACCCAACTTCTCTAATCTTCAGACTCTCTGTTTGTACATATAATACAAGGATATGATTTTAAGTGTACTTCATTTAATGAGAGTCGAGTCGGGGCATCACTCAAAGTTCCAATCCAAGAGACTCTCCTCTAGACCTGACCCTCAACCCTAGGGAATAAGTCTATTCTTGCTTCAGTCAACCGTCTCATTAGTTTGTCAGACTTGAAAGTGTAGATGGACGGCCAATTGATGGAGGGCATAGGATTGTGTCTGATTTTCTCTCCCTTTCATTGGAACAAGGTGCCTCTCGAGTGCCTTATATTACTCAACACAAGTATATTTTATTTTGTTGATCAATGTGTCCGTCAAGAGAATTTGGAGTCGTTCGCACTTGTTTTTCTGGGAGTACACCGGGGTGTGTCTCTTTTGAGTATCTAAGATACCTTCGACACCCAGACTTGTATCGCTTACGATGCAGAGCCCTTTTATGGTGTCAGCCCGACTCCTTGGTCCTAATTAGCGTTTGGTCCAAGTGGATACTTTGAAAATTTTGGGAGCGCTTGCCATTGGTGGAAGCTCATTTGGAATTTGACTTTGGATGATAGAGCTTTTCTTTGACATTTCTTTTTTCTTTTCTTTTGTTGGCTAGCTCCACTGCTTTTACCAAAAGATGGCGCACACTGATCAACAATTTTCATTAAGTTTCATCACACCCTGGCACTTAGGTAAATATCAAAAAGATAGTATATGAACTTGTTCACATACTGGCTAGGTTTTTGCTGACACTCAGGTTTTCTGAAGCCTTCATTAACTTTATCCCATCCTCGAATATCATCAGATCGGGTCTAAACTCAAATCTCTAGTCCTAGTTCCTCAAGTGATATCTCAACTCATCTCATCAATCATGCAGTTGTGGGAGTGGTTGTGCTGATCATATTCTTTTTGAAGGTAGAGATGAAGAGTGCAATATAGCGCTCAAATCTTTCAAACTAGGGAAGTGTGGATAATTAAGTTAAAAACCCTAATGACTAAGGCAAGCTAACTCGGAATCTCAAGATCTCAGAACTCAAGTGTCCTCAAAAATCCTCAAGCCTTGATTGATGGTGAATGTGTCAGGAATATATCGACCAAGGAATGCATGAAATGCTTGATGAAATGCAAGACCATGAGTGGGGTTTTGTGTGTGTGTGTGTGTGTGTTGTTGTTTTTGTCTTTGGTTTTTTTAGCTATATAAAAAAGGTATTATACACACTACTTGTACCCATCCCCGATGTTAGATAAAAACAATTAAAGTACGAGCTATGGACAAAGTAGATAAAATATATACAAACACCCCCCCTATACTTAGCATGTGTTATGTCCCCATGGCACAAAGTAAAATGTTGACATAGCTCGTACTAAATATAGAGAGATTAAAAACAAAAGAAGAGAAGCGATGTATAAACAATGGATGCGGTCCCACTATACTTAGGCTCAGGTCAGCCTAAGTATAATCGGTTAATTACAGATGGGGAACCGGGAAGAATTTCGGATGTACAAGAGAGTGTAAGTTCCGGAGAGGTGTGCTATGTGGGCAGATCAAATTTTTCATCAAAACGTATGCCCTGAGTGAAGGAGATCTGTTGAACTTGTACTAATTGCTCATTGGATTCGACAAAATGTTTAAGCAGCTGACCGTTGACTATAGATGTTTGCGCGCTATCTGTGGTCTCTGAGATCTCAACACTCCCATTATTGTGTACCTCTCTTACAATGAAGGGTCCCGTCCATTTTGATTTCAATTTTCCTTGAAAAATTTTCAACTTTGCATTAAATAGCCAAACTTTATGCCCTGGGACAAAGATCTTTGTTTGAATGTTCTTGTCATGCCATCTCTTTACTTTTTCTTTGTAGATGGTGCTGTTTTCGTAAGCATGATTTCGGATTTCAGACAGTTCATTCAAATTCATGTCTCGGTTCTTCTTTCCTTGGTGACAGTTCCAATTAATCTTTTTGATTGCCCATTCTGATTTATGGACGAGCTCAGCGGGCAAATGGCATGGTTTTCCATATACCATTCTAAACGGGGAGGTTCCTAATGGGGTCTTATAAGCCGTCCGGTAAGCCCACAGAACTTGGTCCAGGAGTTGGGACCAGTTCTTCCTGTCAGGGCGAACGAGCTTTTGTAAAATTCCTTTAACCTCCCTGTTTGACACCTCGGCCATGCCATTGGATTGTGGGTGGTAAGGAGTAGCGACACGGTGCTCGATGCCGTATTCCTTAGTCAACTTCTTCACCTCCCGGTTGACAAAGTGGCTTCCCCCATCAGATATTAAAACTTTTGGAATTCCAAACCTCGAAATAATATGATCTTTCAAAAACTTGCAAACAGTTTTGCTATATGCAGCTCGAGTAGGGATAGCCTCCACCCATCTAGATAAATAATCTACCGCGAGAAGAATATATTCAAATCCTTGACTATTGGGAATGGGCCCATAAAGTCAATGCCCCATGCATCGAATACGTCACAGATGATCACTGGTTGTATAGGCATGGCATCTTTGGAACCAATGGTTCCTCCCATTCTCTGACAAACGGGGTACGACCTCACAAAATTATAAGCATCCTTAAACAAGGTCGGCCAGTAAAATCCACATTGCAATATCTTCTCAGCGGTCCTCTTCCCAGAGTGATGTCCTCCCGCCTCCAAGGTGTGGCATAGATTGAGGATACTTTGATATTCCTCTTGAGGAATACATCTTCTCCATATGCAATCCGGTCCTTCAAAGAAAAGGAAAGGATCTTCCCAATGATAGTGTCTCGCTTCAGATATGAGTCGATCGATTTTGTTTCTGGGCCAACCTTGAGGAACTTCATTTGGTGACGAGATAATTCACTGTGTCTGCATACCAAGGGAGTGAGTCAATAGCAGAAATTGACTCGTCTGGGAAGGTTTCACGGATGGATTCAGATTCCGGAATTTTGTTATGTTCAATTCGTGATAAATGATCAGCCACGACATTCTTAACGCCAGGTTTGTCCTTAATCTCCAGATCAAATTCTTGTAGCAGTAGAATCCATCTCAGAAGTCATGCTTTTGCGTCCTTTTTGGCCATTAAATAACGAATGGCAGAATGGTCTGTGTAAACTGTCACCTTAGATCCTAGAAGTATTGATCGAAATTTTTCCAAGGCAAAAACTACAGCAAGCATTTCTTTTTCGGTCACAGTGTAATTTTTCTGAGCAGGGTCTAACACTTTGCTTGCGTAGTGAATAGCATACGGGATTCCATCTTTTCATTGTCCTAATACAGCCCCTATAGCGAAATCAGAGGCGTCTGTCATGATCTCGAAGGGAAGAGACCAGTCGGGAGCTTGTAGGACGGGAGTCTCAATGATCCTTCTCTTGAGTAATTCGAATGCTTCTAGACACTTATGATCTACCACGAATTCAGTGTCTTTCCCCAGAAGGTCAGTTAGCGGTCGGGCAATTTTTGAAAAATCTTTGATAAATCTCCTGTAAAATCCGACATGCCCTAGAAAAGACCGTACTTGTTTCACATTTGTGGGTGGCTCAAGCTTTTTAATCACATCTACTTTGGCAGGGTCAACCTCCATTCCCTTCTTGGAGATGACATGCCCCAGTACAATGCCCTCTTTTACCATGAAATGGCTTTTTTCCCAAGACAGCACCAGATTCACTTCCCTACACTTTTGGAGGACTCGATCCAGGTGCGCTAGACAATCATCGAATGAATCACCATGGACCGAGAAGTCATCCATGAAGACTTCCAGGAAATCCCCGACCATGTCGGCAAAAATCGCAATCATGCACCGCTGAAAGGTGCCAGGGGCATTGCAAAGCCCAAAAGGCATTCGCTTGAATGCGTATGTGCCGAAGGGACATGTGAAAGTAGTCTTTTCCTGGTCCTCGGGGGCGATGGCTACCTGATTGTAGCCCGAGTACCCGTCTAAGAAACAGAAGTATTCTCTCCCTGCCAATCTCTCCAGGATTTGATCAATAAAAGGCAGCGGAAAGTGATCCTTCTTCGTTGCAGCATTCAGGCGCCTGTAATCCACACAGACACGCCACGACGTAGGTACCCGTGTCGTAATCTCTTCTCCCTCCTCATTGGTGATAATTTGGAGTCCTGACTTTTTCGGGACTACATGCAAAGGTGACACCCATTTGGAGTCGGAGATGGGATATATGAACCCAGCTTTACACCATTTTTCGATCTCAGTCTTAACCACTTCCCGTAAGTTTGGATTCAATCTACGTTGGCATTCACGGGAGGGTTTAGCATTATCTTCCAAGTAAATATGGTGTGAGCACAGGGCTGGGTTAATCCCTGGAAGATCAGACAATTTCTAGCCTATAGCCTTGCGGTTTTTCTCCAAAACATTAAGCAGGCGGATCTCCTGCTCTTCGGTCAGTTGTGAGCTGATAATGACCGGAAATTGTCCTTTTTGTCCTGCAAGGAAGGCATACTTAAGTGTAGGGGGCAATGGTTTGAGTTCAGGTAAGTCAATGATGTTTCTCGAATCTGGTTCTGTCTGTGATGTTTGTTTTTGTGATGTGGATGCTTGTAGTGTATCAATGTTGACCGCCCTCATGGTTGTATCATGGATCGGATCGCTAATGATGGAGTGAGGTGTGGCAGTCGCCGCGTCCGATCTGTGTACCTTACTCAAGGATTGTCCATAAGGAGAATGGACTGACAGGTCTAAAGTGGCCTCTGAGTCTCCAAGAGTATAGGTAGATGCATGGATGAGCTGGCAGACTAAGTCATCAACAATTTCCTCACCAGATGAGGTTGATTCTATCATAGCGGCTGGGTTTTGTCTCCAGGACCCAGCTGTTGGTTCTGTAATTTCAGTTTCAGTTTCTGATTTTTCAGACTCGGTGCTCGACTCAGTGTCAGGTCTTTGGAACCTAGTTTGCTGCATTTTAAGTTCAACTTTTCCGAACTGGATTCTCCCGGATGTATAATCAAATATAGCTCCTGCGGTCCTAAGGAAGGGTCGCCCTTGTATCATCTGGGAATCTTTCCAATTTCTAGGGACATCCATGTCAAGAATTGTAAAATCTACTGGGTAGTTTTGTCCCTCTATGTTGATGACAATGTTTCGAATCTCGCCCCTAGGTCGCTTAGTTGAGGTGTCTGCGAATTGAAGTACGGTTGTTGATTGCTTAAGAGGACCTAGATTGAGATGCTCATATAGGGTTGTGGGCATGAGATTGATGGATGATCCATTGTCTAACAATGTTCTTGCAAACTTGATTTCGTTGATGTAGCTAGTGACGAAGTGAGCACCCATGTCTCTTTTCTTTCTTGGCAGCTCATTTTTTATAAGATGAGATGTGGCTACTGAGAGTATGTGTTTCTTTGTTCGGCTAGGATTTTGTTTGCTGGCCCTAGTTGGTGTGCATCTCACCTTAAGGTATTTCCGAAAAGCCGAATCTCTTTCTATCATCTCGTCCAAGGACAGAGTGACCTTAATATTTTCCTTGCAGATGTGGGCCATCTCATCATCATTTTTTTGGTTTTTTATGTTTTTCTTCTTCCTTGTCGTAAGAGCGCGGGGGAAAGGAACAGATTTGTTGTGATTAACATCATCACTTTTATTGAATGAAAAAGTTCGTACAGGACTCTGACTCGGACTAAAAACAGGGAAACTTGGTGGCATTTCTTTGTCTGACTCAGACTCAAACTCTCCATTATATCCGGGTGGTGTGGGTGGGACTTGTTCTTTCTCCTCCTGTCTTCCTTTGTCAATTCCCCCAGGGTTGTGTGAATTGGTGGACATTGGAGCTATGTCTTCGTGTTCCTTTGCTCGATCAGGCATGGTTACGGTCCTTCCGCTCCTAAGAGAGATATGATAAGAGTCATTATTTGAGGAAGGTTTAAGCTCAGGTATGGAATAGTCAGAGATTAATACCTGATTGTGTCCAAGGCTATTTGGGTTAGCCTGGACTTGAGCTGGAATCACGGTCTGGGGTGCTGTCACCTCATCTCTCCAACGAGAGAGTCGATTTATGTCGACTCTCATGTCATGAAGCTCATCCAGCACTCGCTGGAGTTCTGGAGAGATAGCAGAAGAGGAGGAGGACCCTTGGCCCTGCCTGGCCTGAGGTCGTTGATATTGCCCTTGTTGGCTTTAGCGTTGGTTCTGCTGTGGCTGAGGTTGCGGGTTCTGATAACCCGTGCGATATTGCTGCCTCTGCTGTAGTTGAGGCTGGTAGGTGGGCTGGGCTTGCGGTGGACGAGGATTTGGAGTAGAGTTTTGGCTTGAGCGATTGACTGGTTCCAAATTGTACCAGACTCCGTTTATCTCCATGACCTGTGGAGGTTCCTCAAAATCAGTCTGAGCGGAGGTTTCATCAGTTTGAGAGGACAAGACTTGGTCTCCACCCCAATGGCTATGTTGCCCTACCCCTTGACCTTGAATGTAGTGAATTTGGTGTATGGGTGCGGGGGGTGCAATCTTTGATACCCTGTCAGCCAATTCCTCCATTTGTTTAGGCAATTTGGCCAATTTCTCCATATCAGATGATTTATGGATCTCATCCACCTTTTTATAAATCTGCTCAACCATAGTTAGCTTATCAGCTATTATTCCCATGTCAGCATTGTGGTCGGTTGTCAGATTATTCACCATCTTTTTGGAGCCGGCTATGTAAGCCCGGCTAGTGGTTTGTGCACGGCTAGACTCAGCAAGTCTTTCGAACACCTTGTATACGGTGTCCTCGTGGCGTCCCATGTAGCTTCCTCCGCAAGATGCACTAACCAACCCTTGAGTCTCAGGGTTCAACCCGCTCACAAGACTTTGGACCAGCATCATTTTACTTATCCCGTGTCCTGGGCATTTCTGTACTAAGTCTGTGAATCTTTCCCAGGTTTCATGAAATGGTTCACTCGGGTGTTGGGTGAAACTCGTGAGCTTTATCCTCATTTGATTAATTCTACTAACTGGGTAGAATTTCTTTAAGAACAGAATCTTGAACGTGGCCCATGTCGTGACTACTTCCCCTAGATTTTTTAGCCAGTAAGACGCCTTATCAGTCAAGGCGAAGGGGACAGCTCTCAACCTTATGTAGTCATGGCTAACCTTAGGGTGGCAGAGGTTAGCACAGACTAACTCGAAGTCGCGGAGGAAGATATATGGCTCTTCATGGTTATTTCCTCCGAACTTTGGCAATAGTGCCAGGAAATGCGGTTTGTGTTCGAACGCATCCTCAGGGGGGACAAGTCTCAACCAATTATAATCTTCATCTAATTCTGGGAGATACGTGTCTTCCATAGCAGCCTCGCCTTGTTGTATTATTGCCAACTACGTCCTAAGTAGTTCATTGGTTTGTTCGGCAACGGTTATCCTAGCCAAGAGGGCATGGATGGGGTCATTGTTGTTCTCATCGTCACCAGGGTTCTTCTTTGGAGGCATTGCTATTCACCTTCAGAAAGGAAGAGTTAAGTGTTAAGTGCCGGAATTGAATGAGGTTTTTGATAAGGATAAGAGATTCCTTAGCAAAGGAGTGAAAAGAACAAGACAAGGAGCATGGAGAGAATCTCTACTAGGAAACAGACACAAAGCAAACACCAGCCAATTTTCAAGTTCACCACTCAGCACAGATGAAGGCATGTCAGGGTTCGGTCGCTTATCTTTTCAGTTTTAATTTAGTGACAAGACAATCTTGCAAATTAAGCGGAGCTGTTAGGTGCCGAAATATTTCATAAAGACTGTCCCGAGTTCATACAACTAGTTGCACCCACTTTCAGCCAGTATAGGTGTAAGTACGGACCGTTTAAACGGCTACCCGTGTTACTTGAGGACGGTGCCTTCCGCGGTGTCCTCTAAACCACCTACTCTGCTAAGGGAAGTCGGACCGTAAACGGCTACCCGAGACCCTCACTGAAAAGTAGCTAATTGTTTTTAAAATCAGTAGTCTGAATGAAGTATTTCGGTTTTTGGCTCTACCCTAAGGTGTGCGATCTTGTCCTTAAACAAACAATGAGTGGGTTTCTCTCCACCAAACAAGAGTTAATTTTAGGTCAGTTTATTTGCAGTCACCTTGATTAGCAGTCCCAATTTTAGATTAAGGTTATCACTATAGTTTAGGTGAGCACAGAAACTCACGCCTAACGAGCAGTCCCAATTCCTTTAATTCCTAAGTTGTAAAACTTGAGGAGGGAGAATCGAAAAAGCCAATGCAAGCGTAAATCAATGATGCATGCTTAAGAGAAGGACTTACAGTGAATCCTCGCGTTCTTCATGCGGGATGCAAGACAAGGAATTTTAAATTTACACTAAATGATATGCACAGATGAAAAACGCCCTAAATAGATAGTTCTATTAGCGGGAAGAATTGATTTAAAATTTGGCTAATGTTGAACGATCTATAGTGCGTTTAATTAGTGAAAAAGTGTGGCCTAGAGATTACGAGCACAATCAATAACAAGCAAGCGTATATGTGCCTAAGTCCTACGCCACTCAAGTCGGGTCCCAACCACACAGAAGGGGTTGAATCAGACCCGACACACCACAGGAATGTTCAGTCTTAATTATTACAAGGGTTCAAAGAGAGGGACCCTGAGAATATTGCAAAAAATTAAATCTATACTAACTCTCTCTCACAAAATTAAAATTCAGTCTTCATCGCAGATCCTTGATTTAATATAAAAATCCAGCTCCCAGAAGTCTGCAAAGAGAGATTTTGCGGTTAGTAGCAGAAGTAAGAGAGAAAAATAAAATGCAGAAAGAAAAAAAATGGCACAAAAATCAATTATCAAATTGATTTAAAGCCCTAAAAATTCGTCGTTCCCCGGCAACGGCGCCATTTGATGAACGCGAAATTCGCCTCTTTAAAAATGAGGAATTGTAGTATAGGAAGCGAATTTCGGTCGTCAAAATACCAGAAACTTTGAATATTGTGGAATAATTTACTTGGCAAGTTTACCAAGGTCAAACACAGGGAACGGTGATTTTTAGTTGCGCGGTTTTGAATCAAATTAAATAATTAATTAATGATCGATTAATTTCTATGTTGAGGAAATATACAATGCAAAACAATGATATGCAATTAGATGCAAAAGTAACAGTTCAGTACAGGATCTGGGATTTGGATTTATGCTCAAAAAGATGTTAATTGATAACCTCGAAATTTATCACAGATCAGAATCTATAATTCAAGAGAAATGATCAGAGTGTCAATAAATAATCTCCTATGTTCGAGTCTCTGATGAAAATCCCTGTAGATTAATCCTTAATTGATAGATATTATCTTCGAAAAATACAAGGAAATAAATTTTCAATCTTCTTCTCCGAAACCCCTGCATAAAATAAGTCCTCAAATAATATCTCAACTCCAACAGTTCCCTGTAAAATGAATAGTCAAGTTTTCCTAGGGAGATATGGCACAGATATGTCAAAATAAGCCTACAAATGACAACAGATATACTCAATAATAAATATCAATAAACAGCCTCAAATCGGTCCACAAATGATGCTAAATTGTAGAGCGTGAAAATAGCTTCAAAATGACATATTATATGTAAAAATCGGAGTCTGTATGAAAAAGATATGCTCATTTGAAATTCCAGGGACTAAATTGTAATTAAAATAAAGTTTTCCTTCAAAAAGGTCCCTAAGAGGACTTATCTGTAATTAATAAAACTCGGAGGGGCCTGGACGTAATTTACCCATGGCGGGGGTATTTTCGTAATTTATAAAAACGCCAGGGGCTCCGATGCAATTTTCCCCAGATGCACGTGCCACACACGTGCACCCGGAGGCTTGGACACGGGGCTGGAGGCTCGGGGTCCCGAGCTTGTGGTTCGGGTGATGAACCTGAGGCTCGGGGGCGGCGAAGCTGAGGGAGGCTCGGATGCCCCCGAAGCTTAGGCTCGGTCAGCCCGAGCCTCAAGGCTTGGGGGAGGGCGCGTGTCGTGATCACGGCCGTTGGATCAAGGGCGGGGGAGGGCCCGATCCAACGACGCCTGTGCGTCGTGGTGGGGCTGGCAGCGAAGGTGGCGATGGAGGGTGAGCGGGCGGAGCTGTGGCCGAACGGAGGCGGTGGTGCCGCCCCTCGGCCGACACACGGCGCGAGGGCGGAGGCGGAGATGGGCGGAGGCTTTTCTTTGGCCGGTCGACACACGACCGGCGGAGGGAGGTCGCGGCGGAGGCTCCGCGAGAGCTGGCGAGGCGGAGGGGGCGGTCGTGCCTTTTCGCTCGGCCGTGGTCGTGCGGCGCGCTACGGTTGTGCGAGGGGCACGAGGAGCGTAGCACGACGAGGTGGAGGCGGAGTTGGCCCTGCAAGGTTAGTAAAAACACACGGGGGGGGGGAAGGTGGGAAAGGGCAGGTGTGCGCGGTGATGGGAGGGGGATCCCGGCCTGTGCCAGGCCGGCGATAGATGCACAGGAGGTGTAGATGCGTTGGAATACCTGGGGATTGGTGGAGCTTCGAGCTCAGTGAGAGCCGCGAAGTTGCCGCAAAGCTATGGAGCTCAGGCAGCGAGGTGAGGCTTGCTGCAGCACGAAGGTCGTTCGTGGATCACGCCAAAGGGCCGTCGCCCACAGCTGTCACCAGTAGGGCGGTAGCTTCGGAAGATGGCGGATGGAGAAGAAGGCCGGCGAGGCTGGGGTCTTATAGAAGGGCCTCGTAACGGCCGGAGGCGAGGAGGAGGCGGTGGCAGGCGTTATGGAGGAGGAACGGCTGGGGGGGGCGAAACGGCTGGATGGAGAAGATGAAGGAGGGTCACGTGCTTGGCACGTGACCCGGGGTGCGCCTGGAGAGAGGAAACAACGGGGTGCCACGTGGCACGCCCTGGAGCTGCCACGTGGCACCAAAAAAATTTCTGATTTTTAAAGGAGGAAAATATATAGAAGATGACCTCGGATCAAAAAATTTTCTTCACGAAAGTTGTTCGTCTCGTCGAGATCTACAACTTTCATGAAGGGTCCGGGAGTAAAAGAGGTCACCTGTGCGAAGTGGTATTTTTGGTGGCTTTCCTTGTGTACGAAAAGCCGAATTTTGGAGTTTTGTAATTTTTTTGGTGGTTTTAGAGGGGATAAAAAATCTAGAAAAAATACGATAAAATATAAGGAAATTAATTACACACTAATCTAATTTTTTTGGATTTTTAAAGGATAAGAATTTAGGAAAATAAAATAAAAGTAAGAAACGCTCAACTTTTGCACAGACCGACAACGGACACTTGGACTTGGTCAATTTCTTTGATCTCTATTTTAATCTGGATTTGAATTTTTGCATTTCTTATTAAAACTTTCATCAAAGAACACAAATGAAAAAGAAATAAAATTAAAAGAGTTAATTAAGGACATAAAATCTTAGGTCAAAATTAGCAAAAAGTTAAAATGCGCAAAAGAGGCCCAAAACCAAACTTTCACATATGAGCTCCAAATTTTATGAAATTGGTCTTGTTTTGAAGGTATTTGAAAATGGAGTACTTTAAAAGTGAGTAGACCAAAATCGGACGTTGTATGTGGGAGATATGCTCATTTTAGTCCGTCAGATGTGAAATTTGACTTTGGGATTATTTGACACTTATTGGGGTTAGTAATTTTTTTGTATTTTTTTATTTAATAAGGATAGTAATATCTACACAAAGGAGGTGGTTTGGGGTCAATCGGAGTTAGGATGAATTAACTAAAAATGTGAGAAGTTAGCGGCTTTTTGGACTAATTTACACTGGGAATTTTTAAATGCAATTATGCATGATGAAATGCAGATATTATTTACACATGCATGATGGCTAATAATGATCTATTAATGAATAATTACAGGTGGAGGATGGGGGACAGAGCCTAAATGACTGATTTTAGCATGATGAATACGAGATTCATCACCGCCCCCATATACTTAGACTGTGAACAATCCAAGTATAGAAGAAGAGAGGAACTGAGGAGGTCAAGAGATGTGAATGAGGAGAGTAAATACAAATGAGCATCGGTTCCCCCTATACTTAGGCATTGGCCTAAGTAAAGGAAGAAGATGTGGAAATGAAGTGATCGTGAGAAGGAGGAAATGGTATGTACAGATGGCATCGGTTCTCCTATACTTAGGCCTTGGCCTAAGTAGAGGAAGAAGATGTAAAAGGAGACCGATGTGGTCGGGGGAGGGTGGATAGCCAATGATTAAGGAGGTTTTCGTCCGATCTTTTTGTGAGCCTGTGGTAGGAGATCGTAATGATAAGACGGAGATGAAGCATATGATTCCCAATCATTATCAATGTTATCTTTAGAGAAACCATGCTGGAGAGTAGATGAAGCGTATAAATCAGATGAAAGATAACCATCATCGGAGTTATCCTCGGAGGAATAGTATTTGAAAGTGGAGGTACTCCGAATATTCTTGTCTTTTATTTTCTTTAGTCGTTTTCTCAGAATTCGTTCCTTCTTGGGATCAAGCGATTTGTCCTCGGATGAATACTCTGAAGCACCATTCTCAGCCAGCTCATAAGAAATTATTCCAGCATATTTAATGAGACCAGAAGAATTGGTTTTGGATGAATAATAACGAGGAACGGGAGTCGTCCAACGTGAATCAAAGTGTGGATCCTTACGAATATATGGTTTTAGAACCGTTGAATAGACCTTACACATGTAGATTACCTTTTCCGTACCTAACGAGGGATCATCAGACAATTCCTCTTCTGGAAGGTCAAAGGCGACTTTCTTTTTAGATGAAGGAGCAGTCAATGTTGATCCTGGGAGTGAGGTGTTGACACTTGAGTCTCTAGATGAATAACCATTGAAATTTTTCTCCTTGGTTGGTGTCCATCCTGCATGTTTGTTCTTAGTTTTCTTAATGTTGGTGCACTCCTGAGTTTGATTGATTTGTTCAAGGTAGTAAGAGAACGTTGACTCAGGTGAGCTTATGCCTATGTTTCCTGATCATATAAGCAACATTTTTCTATGGTGAGAGCAGCGGGAAATTGAACAGTGGGGAGAGTCTCTGCATGTTCGTTCTCAATTGACTTGATGTTGGTGCATTCCTATGTCGAGTTGATTTGATCAAGGTATTCATAGTATGTTGACTCAAGGTGTGCCCATACACAAGTCTCATGATCATACGAGTCATATATTCGATTTTCCACGGTGAGAGCAGCTGGGAATGGAACAGGGGGAGAGTCTCTAAACCAATAGTCTCATCAACAACCATTATCTCAGGTGTAGTAGCGGGGTAGGGCTCATCTACTGCTTGATTGCTACGGTTGTCGAGAGATTCGTGGGTTGCCTCAGAAAATTGTGGTTCCTCAAAGACTTGTTGAGATCGAAGTGCTCCCAATGCTGTAAAGTTGATTTCTAGGGTCTCACACTCAATAATTGCCTTATCCAATTCTAAGAATGGCTTTCCAAGAATAATTTGAGAGTGTGTGAATCCTCCTTGATGCTCAATATCAATGGTCGTGAAGTCTACTTTGAGCGGTGCACCTTGGAATGTAATGATGATCAAAATGGTTCCTCTCGGCTGCTTTATCGATCGATCAGCCAATTGGACAGTCTCTCGTATCATCCTGATAGGTCCGTGTTTGAGCTCGTTAAATACATAGGTCAGGAGGATATTGATTGGTGAATCGTCATCAATTCGAGCATGGGTAAATATCGTGTCTTCGATTCTACAGTTAAATATGGGCAACCGCTTCACTATACGACTCTTGGTTTTTCTCCTCAACACCAAGGAGGAGGCCATTGGCAATACATGTCTTTCAGTCTTTGTTCTTATCCTAACTGACTTTTTCATCATTAATTTGTTCATTACAAAACCTTTAAGGTTGGGGAAGTGTTCAATGACATGTATAAAGGAAAGTTCAAAAATCAATCCTTTCTCCAGTGCTTCCCGTAAAGCAGGATCCAAATTCTCCAGATCTTCTTCAGTTTCAATTTTTATGAATTTTTCTGGCTTTTTGATTTTTCGGTGTTTTCAGTGTGGTGTGGCGGTGTGGTGTTTTTCGTAGATGATGAGGAATAAGAGTCAGGGTCAGAATCGGAGTCATCCCTAGGGGAGTAATATGCAGAGATGTCATTATAAGAGTTATCCCTAGGGTGAACATATTCTCTAGGTTTTCGAATATCCTTATAATTTTCAACATGAGATCCAATCTTTTCCTCATTCATTTTTATATCCGAGCTACCAGAGAGTGAAATTAGTCGGTCGGCAAACGTTCTAGATCTATCCTCCATTAAATCAAATCTCTTATTTATCCTCGACATATCATCTTCAAAAATCTTTTCACGATCAATCATGAGAGCAGTCGGCGTGTGTTCTTGTTTTTGAATTTCAGTAATTTCATCTTCCATTTTCTTGTACGAGTTGGGAGAAGAGTCTCTTGGAATATTCAATATATGATCGTTATTTTCTGAAAATTTCTCCTCAAAAATTATGGAAGGAGGCTGCTCAGTGGAAGGATATTTCGGAAATTTGTAGGTCCCATAATCAACATGCCGTAACTCAAGCATGTAATGTTGGTTTGAGTAGAGTCTACTTCCATGGTCATGATTTATCGTATCCTGAAATAACGGAGTCATACGGGTTCATATGTGTCGATATCATTTGTCTGGTCCTCTGTATGTATAGGATGATCAAAGGAGTGGTACTCGGGTTGGTCAATAGGGATTTAATCGTCACGGTTAATCCAATGCTAATGATCATTAAGTACGGGACTCTCTTTGTGGTTTGATCGAGCCATCATATTGTTTCCTATGGTCCAGTCTGAATGCATTTTCGTGAATTGTGGACCTGTCCCAACAAGATTGTGAGTAAAGAACGAAGGTGGTTGGGTTTGGTCTCTCGGCCAATCACGAGTCTTGATGTTTTGCTCTTCAAATGGTTCTTATATTGTAGAAAGAAATTTGACATAAGTCGGTTCATCCCAAGATAGCAGTTGATCATATGCGATCACAAGTGGTGGAGTGGGAGAATATGATGCAGTGGTAACTTTAATCGGATGATTCGAGTAGAATGGCTTGGAGTTTAATGAGGGGACCTGATTCATCCGAGAGTGAAAATCTCCCGCAAACGTTGGAGGATTATTGAAAGAAGAGGGTTTAGTTGATTTGGGCCTGACCGAGACAAATTCATTTTCATAACATAGATCAGATGGGTACTCGAACCATGGTCCTGTTTTTGTCAAAGGAGGATTATGATGAATCGACATGGTTGATCTCGGTATAGGATATTCAAAAGGAAATTTTATCAAGAAGATTGATGAAAAAAATGTGCGGCTTTTGATCTTTGAAAAATGGTTCACGCACACCAACTCAAACACAAATCAAACCCCAAGCTCACCAATTCACACAATGAAGCTGCAAGAGTTCGACAATTATCTTTTCAATTTTATTTGGTGATAAGACAATCTTGAAAAAAAAAATAGCGAGCTGTTAGGTGCCGAAAATTTTCTTAAAGACTGACCCGAATTCTTACGACTAGTTGCACCTACTTTCAACCAGTATGGGTGTAAGTACAGACCGTAAAATGGCTACCCATGTTACTTAAAGACGGAGCCTTATGCAGTGTCCTTTAAACCACCCACTATGCTAAGGAAATCCGGATCGTTTACCGGCTATCGGTAGATCCTCACGGAGAAGTAACTATTTATTTTTATATAATCAATAGTCAATACGAATAATAAGATTTGGGCTTTAGCCTTAAGTGCCATCTCTCGCTCACTCAGAAAAATAAATGCATCCAAGGTCGGGGTCTCTC
The DNA here is from genome assembly GCA_037367405.1 of Ottelia alismoides. Taxonomy (NCBI): domain Eukaryota; kingdom Viridiplantae; phylum Streptophyta; class Magnoliopsida; order Alismatales; family Hydrocharitaceae; genus Ottelia; species Ottelia alismoides. Next base: position 1,190,376 of record JAZKJV010001118.1, on the reverse strand, counting down.
TCCCACAAAAATTCATGATTTTATGGGTTATTTAAAATTGGCTATGTTTATCAATCCCAAATTTAATTAGGTGATCACTGAAAATTTAAGGTGAGCACAAATACACGTCTACCGTTCAGTCCCAATTTCCTTTAAAAGTACGCGACAAAATAGGAGGGAGAAATTCAGGAAAAGCCAATGCACGTGAAGTAATGATGTACGCTCAGATATAAGACTTACAGTGATTGCTCACAATCTCCATGTGGGGTACAATACAAGACTTGGAAGATTATTCTATATGAATGCAACATGATGAACAATCACACATAGCAGAAAGTTATATTTAGCTGGGAAGAAATGAGTTAAATTTTTGACTAAGTTGAACGATCTAATGTGCGTCTAAATTAAGTGAGGTGTGGTCCTAGGTTCTACAAGTACAAACAAAAATTTAAAAGCTCTAACAGCCGTATGTGCATGTCTATCCTAGCCGCCACTCAAGTCGGGCCCCACCCTCACCTGAGAGTGAAATAGGACACGACATACCATAGAAAAAGTTTGAGGTTTTGTTACACACGCGAGAGTCCAAATGGACACAGCTATAAATGAACAATTAATTACAAAAAATAAAATTGCAAAAAAATAATTCCTAAACTCTACGCTCTCTTACGACTCGACTCGATCTTAAATTTAATGCAGTTTTTTCGGAAGACGGTGAAGATGCTTCGGTTTCCAAAAATCGCTCCACGTACGCCAGGTACCTCGCAAGAAAAATAAGAGAGAGACTATAAGAGAGCGACTTGAAAATTTATAAAAAATAAAAATAGAAAAAATACAAGTAAAAATGCAAACAAATGGAATTTTTAAAATGAAAATTCGGGGGTCAGACTACCCGAACAAAGAAAATCGAACCAAAATTTTGTAGACAAAATCTAAGCCGTTTCCTCCCCGACAACGACGCCATCTGACGGGTCACGAAAAGCACTGGTTAATTTGCGTGAATTATCATGCACTTAAATATGAATGTCAGGTGTGCATTAGGAATCGGTCAAGAAATAACCACAAGAAATTTTAGTCAATTTTTATCAATGTGGTTTAATGTTTATTTTACTTGGGCCATTCCAAAGTTGAACTCAAGGAGGCAAAGGAACGATCTAGAAATGTGTCTATCAAAGTTTGTTCACAGTTTTCGAGGCGATCTTTTTTTGTTTTTAATGTAATTTAGGATGAAAAATGCAAACTTGGCCAATTTTAAGGACTAGAAAATGAATACCAATCAAACAATGTCCAAAGAATATGAAACATCGCCGAGATAACAATTATGATGAAACGAATGCATTTTACTTTTTTGGAATTTTGGGATGTAAGATAAATATTTTATGAATTTATGAATGCAAATGATACGACTTTCAATTATTAATTATAATAAATATTAAACCTATTTATTTTCAAGGGATAAAATTATCCAAGATGTATCATTGGGTGATCGATCTTAGAAAAATCCTAAACCTCAAAAATTTGAGATTTAATACATATTAAAAATTAAAGATCGAAATAGGCAAAATGATTTTTACAGAGAAAATTATGCATGCAACTGCAAATCTTTTTGGGCACGATGTAATATACAACTAATTCTATAATCCGTGATTTTTCGGCAAATTTCAGAGCAATGGTTAATTAGTTATGAATTTTCAAGCACGGAATGAGCAAAATATGCAAATTTCCACTAAACAATTAATTATTAATTAACCATTAATCACAAAATATCAAACATATGCCATAATGTAGAGAATTAGTTGAAGAACAAAGTGTTTGATGCTATAAAACAATTCAAAGTGAAGGGGGAACACATGGGTATAACTGCAATAACATAAAATAAGATAATGTAAAGAAAGGAATTAAACGTAATTACCAAAATCATCAGGGTGGATTCTGCAAAATTGCCAGATGGTCATGTGCGTAGCACGTGACCTCTGGCTGGTGGACGTCTGTGCAAAAAGATCAACCCCTGGGGGGTCTTTCGCAATTTACCCAGTGGTCACGTGCATAGCACGTGACCTTGGGGATGACTGTCATTCCCCCGACACACGTGCCTCACACATGCGCGGGGGCCTCGGGCCTCACGCCCGACAGCGAGGCATTGTCGATGAAGGCGTTGTTGTCCTTCGGTGGCTGGAGCGGAGTGAGATGATCGTTGACGTCGCGGAGATGGAAGCGGTGGTTGGCGACGAAGACGTAGGTGGAGCAGCAGGGTCGTCGATGGAGAGGCGGAGCAGAGTTGTTGGAGAAGAACGACGTGGCTCGACGGCAGAAGCCGGAGCGAGAGCAGCGATCGGAGGAGGTGCTGGAGTCGGAATGCGTCGCTCCGGTTGTTGAAGGCGGAGCGGCGGTTTGATGGCGAGGCGGATGTCGGTGACGTAGGTGATGCTTGCTGGAGTTGAAGCGTGGAGGAGGAGGGCGTCGTTGATGAAGCGTCGTTGGCTCGACGGGGTTGAAATCGGAGCAATGCAGAAGCAACAAAGGAGGATCGTCGTGGACTACAACGAGCTTGTGAAGCTCGGATCTTGCCAAGAATATGCCGGGCTGTCACCCCTGTGGTCATTTATGGAGCAAATCAGAGAATGAGTTTAATGGAGGGGGCATCATTATTTAAATAGCAGGAGGAGGTCGGTCGGAGATGGAAGTACTGATCGTGGGAGATCTGATTGAAGAAGATGACGTGGAGATTGATTTGAAATCGTGATGGCGGCGGTGCGCGAGATTCGCGGGCGGAGGCGATGAAATTGGGGGGCGGCGTCGCTGGGTAAATTGGGAAAGTGGAAGGAAGGAGACGAAGCGTAGAGGCCTTCCAGGTGCCGTCCGATCGTCTGAGATCGGACGACCTTGATCACACCACGTGGCAGTAAGAGGAGACGGCTGGAGTCGGGTACGTGCAGTGTGTATGTGTGTGTGTGTGTGTGTGTGATTGGCACGTGCGCTGCACGTGCGTGGTTTTTTAATAAAAGTGAAATAATAAAAGGCCCAAAAATGGGTGACATGTGGCGGCTCCAGGAGCTACCACGTGTCAGCCCCAGAAAATTCAGAAATAAAAGAGAAAGATAATTCTGGAATAAAAACAAATGACCTTGAATCGAAAAAGTTTCTTCTCAAAAATTACTCGTCCCGATGAGATCTACAACTTTCATGAACACACCAAAATCAAAATAGATCATGTGTGCAAAGTGATATTTTTGGGGTATCCCATGTATACAATACCTTGATTTTTGGGTTTTATAAAATTTTTGTTATTTTTAAACCAGTTAATAAATTCGGAAAAAATATGATAAAATCAAAGATAAATATTTATACATTAATCTATTTTTTGGATTTTTATTGATTAAGAAAAAGAAGAAAAAAATAATACACGAAAATGACAGTTTTTGTACAGACAATTGGTGAAGACTCGGACTCAGTTAGTTTCTTTGATTTCAAGCTCCGTTTGGATATAGATTTTTATGCATTTTAATAAAACTTTTATCAAAGAAGATAAATAAAAAATAAATAAAAAAATGGGTTAATTATGTATAGAAATAATTATAATAAATATTAAACCTATTTATTTTCAAGGGATAAAATTATCCAGGATGTATAACTGGGTGATTGATCTTAGAAAAATCTTAAACCTCAAAAATATGAGATTTAATACCTATTAAAAATTAAATATCGAAATAGGCAAAATGATTTTTATAGAGCAAATTATGCATGCAAATGCAAATCTTTTTGGGCACGATGTAATATACAACTAATTCTACAATCCGTGATTTTTCGGCAATTTTCAGAGCAATGGTTAATTAGTTATGAATTTTCAAGCACATAATGGGCAAAATATGCAAATTTCCACTAAACAATTAATTATTAATTAACCACTAATCACAAAATATTAAACATATGCCATAATGTAGAGAATTAGTTGAAGAACAAAGTGTTATTTTTTATAGATAAAATGATGCTATAAAACAATTCGAAGTGAAGGGGGAACACCGGGGTATAACTGCAATAATATAAAATAAGATAATGTAAAGAAAGGATTTAAACTTAATTACCAAAATCATCACAGGGTGGATTCTGCAAAATTGGCAGATGGTCATGTGCGTAGCACGTGTCCTCTGGCTGGTGGACGTCTGTGCAAATAGATCAACCCCTGGGGGGTCTTTCGCAATTTACCCAGTGGTCACGTACATAGCACGTTCCCCTGGGGATGGTTGTCGTTCCCCCGACACACGTGCCTCGCACGTGCGTGGGGGCCTCGGGCCTCACGCCCGGCGGTGAGGCATTGTCGATGAAGGCGTTGTTGTCCTTCGGTGGCTGGAGCGGAGTGAGATGATCGTTGACGTCGCGGAGATGGAAGCGGTGGTTGGAGACGAAGACATAGGTGGAGCAGCAGGGTCGTCGATGGAGAGGCGGAGCAGAGTTGTTGGAGAAGAACAGCGTGGCTCGACGGCAGAAGCCGGAGCGAGAACAGTGATCGGAGGAGGTGCTGGAGTCGGAATGCGTCGCTCCAGTTGCTGAAGGCGGAGCGACGGTTTGATGGCGAGGCAGATGTCGGTGACGGAGGTGATGCTCGCTGGAGTTGAAGCGTGGAGGAGGAGGGCGTCGTTGATGAAGCGTCGTTGGCTCGACAGGGTTGAAATCGGAGCAAAGCAGAAGCAACAAAGGAGGATCGTCGTGGACTACAACGAGCTTGTGAAGCTCGGATCTTGCCAAGAATATGTCGGGCTGTCACCCCTGTGGTCGTTTATGGAGCAAATCAGAGAATGGATTTAATGGAGGGGGCATCATTATTTAAATAGTGGGAGGAGGTCGGTCGGAGATGGAAGTACCGATCGTGGGGGATCTGATTGAAGAAGATGGTGTGGAGATTGATTTGAAATCGTGATGGCGGCGGTGCGCGAGATTCGCGGGTGGAGGCGATGATATTGGAGGGCAGCGCTGTTGTGTAAATTGGGAAAGTGGAAGGAAGGAGACAAAGCGTAGAGGCCGTCCAGGTGCCGTCCGATCGGCTGAGATCGAACGACCTTGATCACGCCACGTGGCAGTAAGAGGAGACGGCTGGAATCGGGTACGTGCAGTGTGTGTGTGTGTGTGTGATTGGCACGTGCGCTACACGTGCGTGGTTTTTTTTAAATAAAAGTGAAATAATAAAAGGCCCAAAAATGGGTGACATGTGGCAGCTCTAGGAGCTACCATGTGTCAGCCCCAGAAAATTCAGAAATAAAAGAGAAAGATAATTCTGGAATAAACAACAAATGACTTGAATCGAAAAAGTTTCTTCACAAAAATTGCTCGTCCCGATGAGATCTACAACTTTCATGAACACACCAAAATCAAAATAGATCATTTGTGCAAAGTGATATTTTTGGGGTATCCCATGTATACAATACCTATATTTTTAGGTTTTATAAAATTTTTGTTATTTTTAAACCAGATAAAAATCCGAAAAAAATATGAAAAAAATCAAAGATAGATATTTATACATTAATCTATTTTTTTAAGATTTTTATTGATTAAGAAAAAGAAGGAAAAAATAATACACGAAAATGACAATTTTTGTATAGACAGTTGGTGAAGACTCGGACTCAGTTAGTTTCTTTGATTTCAAGCTCCGTTTGGATTTGGATTTTTATGCATTTTAATACAACTTTTATCAAAGAAGATAAATAGAAAATAAATAAAATAAAATGGGTTAATTATGTACAGAAATAATTATAATAAATATTAAACCTATTTATTTTCAAGGGATAAAATTATCCAAGATGTATCACTGGGTGATCGATCTTAGAAAAACCCTAAACCTCAAAAATATGAGATTTAATACCTATTAAAAATTAAATATCGAAATAGGCAAAATGATTTTTATAGAGCAAATTATGCATGCAACTGCAAATCATTTTAGGCACGATGTAATATACAACTAATTCTACAATCCGTGATTTTTCGGCAATTTTCAGAGCAATGGTTAATTAGTTATGAATTTTCAAGCACAGAATGGACAAAATATGGAAATTTCCATTAAACAATTAATTATTAATTAACCACTAATCACAAAATATCAAACATATGCCATAATTTAGAGAATTAGTTGAAGAACAAAGTGTTATTTTTTTATAGATAAAATGATGCTACAAAAGAGTTCAAAGTGAAGGGGGAACAGAGGGTTATAACTGCAATAATATAAAATAAGATAATGTAAAGAAAGGATTTAAACTTAATTACCAAAATCATCACATGGTGGATTCTGCAAAATTGCCAGATGGTCATGTGCGTATCACGTGACCTCTGGGTGGTGAACGTTTGTGCAAATAGATAAACCCCTGGGGGGTCTTTCGTAATTTACCCAGTGGTCACGTGCATAGCACGTGACCCTGGGGATGGCTGTCATTCCCTCGACACACGTGCCTCGCACGTGCGTGGGGGCCTCGGGCCTCACGCTCGGTGGCGAGGCATTGTCGATGAAGGCGTTGTGGTCCTTCGGTGGCTGGAGCGGAGTGAGATGATCGTTGACGTCGCGGAGATGGAAGCGATGGTTGGCGACGAAGACGTAGGTGGAGTAGGAGGGTCATCGATGGAGAGGCGAAGCAGAGATGTTGGAGAAGAACGGCATGGCTCTACGACAGAAGCTGGAGCGAGAGCAGTGATCGGATGAGGTGCTGGAGTTGGAATGCGTCGCTCCAGTTGCTGAAGGCGGAGCGGCGGTTTGATGGCAAGGCGGATGTCGGTGACAGAGGTGATGCTTGCTGGAGATGAAGCGTGGAGGAGGAGGGCGTCGTTGATGAAGCATCGTTGGCTCGATGGGGTTGAAATCGGAGCAAAGCAAAAGCAACAAATGAGGATCGTCGTGGACTACAACGAGCTTGTGAAGCTTGGATCTTGCCAAGAATATGTCGGGTTGTCACCCATGTGGTCATTTATGGAGAAAATCGGAGAATGTGTTTAATGGAGGGGGCGTCATTATTTAAATAGCGGGAGGAGGTCGGTCGGAGATGGAAGTACTGATCGTGGGGGATCTGATCGAAGAAGATGGCGCGGAGACTGATTTGAAATCGTGATGGAGGCGGTGCGCGAGATTCGCGGGCGGAGGAGATGAAATTGGGGGGCGGCTCCGCTGGGTAAATTGGGAAAGTGGAAGGAAGGAGACGAAGCGTAGCGGCCGTCCAGGTGCCATCCGATCGGCTGAGATCAGACGACCTTGATCACGCCACGTGGTAGTAAGAAGAGACATCTGGAGTCGGGTACGTGCAGTGCGTGTGTGTGATTGGCACGTGCGTTGCACGTGCGTGGTTTTTTTAATAAAAGTGAAATAATAAAAGGCCCAAAAATGGGTGACATGTGGCGGCTCCAGGATCTACCACGTGTCAGCCCCAAAAATTTCAGAGATAAAAGAGAAAGATAATTCCGGAATAAACAACAAATGACCTTGAATCGAAAAAGTTTCTTCACAAAAATTGCTCGTCCCGATGAGATCTATAACTTTCATGAAGACATCAAAATCAAAATGGATCATTTGTGCAAAGTGATATTTTTGGGGTATCCCATGTATATAATACCTTGATTTTTGGATTTTATAAAATTTTTGTTATTTTTAAACTAGATAAAAATTCGGAAAAATATGATAAAATCAAAGATAAATATTTATACATTAATCTATTTTTTTGGATTTTTATTGATTAAGAAAAAGAAGAAAAAAAATAATACACGAAAATGACAATTTTTGTACAGACAGTTCGTGTAGACTCGGACTCAGTTAGTTTCTTTGATTTCAAGCTCTGTTTGGATTTGGATTTTTATGCATTTTAATAAAAATTTTATCAAAGAAGATAAATAAAAAATAAATAAAATAAAATGGGTTAATTATGTACAGAAATAATAGGTCAAAATCGCTAAAATACAAAATGTACAAAAGAGGCTCAAAACCCAACTTTCACATATGAGCTCTGATTCACTTGAACTTGGTCTTGTTTTGAAGGTAGCTGAGCGTACATTAGTTTAAAAGTGAGTAGGATCAAATCGAACACTGGACGAGGAAGATATGAAGGTTTTAGTCCGGAAATCCTAGAACTAGGGTTTAGGTTTTCGGTCCACTTATTTAGGTTTGATTTTTTTTTGAATTTTTCATTTATTCTTGTTAGTAATATGTACACAGTGGAGGCAGTTTCGGGTCATTTGGAGTTAGCATGAATTAGTTAAAAATCAGGGAAGTTAGGCTATTTACAGGTCAATTTGGTTGGAATTTTTGGCTTCTTATTTTGTGCAATAAGTGATAAAATGCGATTCTCATCAAAACATGCATGATTGCTAATTATGCAGAATAAATGAAGAAATGCCAATGATTTTTATGGATTAGAGCTTAATTCATCACTTTTAGAGTGATGAATCTGAGATTCATCAGGAGGCGATGGAGGTGAGGGTTGTTGGAGGAGAGGGCTTCCGGGAGGTGATGGAGGCCTCCCACGGAGAAGGGGCAGGGTGACGATGCGTCAATTTCAGGCATTCTGAGACCGTCAAAATATGATAGTCTTGATGGAGATGATAAAGTGTCGAATTTAGTTGAATATTGAATGATACCATGGTTATATATGGTTATTTAAATCCTCTTAGGTTTCATTTCAAAAATACAAAAAAAACTAATGAAAAAAAAGATTTGGTGTAGCTAGCTGACTACACCCCCGGGTGCAACTTCTCCAGTCCCATGTGTGTGTGTGTGTGTGTGTGTGATGAAAGGGAGGCTACTGCATGCAATAGGTAAGCTACCTACTGCATGTCCATTTTTCGCCCTATTTTTTGGAAAATACCGTAGTGTATTTTCATTACTATATCCCTTTAATATGGTATTACAATGTCATCAGAAACAGTGAATCCCATGCCCTTCATCCAGAACATGTCATTTTAACGGTCTTAGATTTGTTGTAATCGATCTATTCTGGATTAAGGGTATAGGAGTCTTTGTTTCTGACGAAATTAGAACGACATATTAGAGGGATATAATGATGAAAAATACACGGTGGTATTTTCGATAAAAAAATAAAAAATGAGGTGAAAAATGGACATGCAGTAGGCTCCCTATCCCCCCCTCTCTCTCTCTATATATATAGAGAGAGAGAGGTTGGGGAGCTTGCACCAAGGTGCATGTAACTTTACATGCACCGGTACTACAAAATCTCATTTTTTTGAAATGAAACATGGAGAAATTTACTCAGGGTTATTAGTGGAATATGTGTTTCACATTTTGTGAAAAACATACATTTCTAACATGCACATTAGGGGTGCACGTGAATCGGATTTGATCGGTTTTTAGCTTAATCAGTGTCCAATCCAATCTAACATATTTCTATTTTTTGAATCCAAGCCAATCCATCAATTACTTCAATCAAATCTGATCCAATACATCGGATTATGGATTGGATCATATTCTTACACTTACATTTTCCCGCTCAATAATCTACCCTCTCGCATTTGTATTTTATATCCCACTAGCCCTAGATATTTGAATAATATCTTAAAAATCGACGAGATGAATAGACATAAAAAAGAAAAAGACCTAATCAAATGAAAGTTGAAGGATTCTATTAATCCATTATAAAAAATGGAATGCACACAATCAAACTTAATGATTGTATTAAAATCAAAATTTAAGCTTCTTCTTATAATTAATGCAAAATTTTGTTTTTTATAATTAGTTTTCAACAAATGATTCAAATAAGAATAATACAAGTCACCAAATAAGGATATATAGATGAGATAGATAATAAAAAAACTTGATCTCTGTTGTTAGATATTCATGAAGTCCATGATCAACTCAACCACGTCCAAGGATACCCTTCAAAGCTCTATAATATATCATTAACAAATGATAATCACATAACATTCATACTCGATTGAATATCCAAAATAAAACTAACTTAATATAGCCTATTACTTGAGAAACATACCTCTCGTTTAATATAGACTTGAAACAGAATTTATTTGTAGGATTATACCTATACTAAAAATATACATGTGTTTTTTTGAACAATATGAATCAAAATCATATATGGTTCCTCCCCCCCTCTCGAGAAAGAACCGAGAGGAATATTGGCAGTCAAGAGTGAAACGAGAGGGGGGGGGGACTGAGTGGAGAATAACATAACAAGGTTTAAAATTTTACAAGTTATAGTCATACTTTGTTATTTTGGAGATTTAAAGTTTGACTTTCAAGAGAGAAGAAAGGGTGGCAACATGAGGACTTGTATCTAAGACTAATACGAGGAAAAAAAAGAGATGAATGATTATGATTATGGTCACAGAGGAATTCAAAATGGGTGCACATAGATATTATATGTATGTATGTATATGTGTATCTATATGTATATATGTATATATGTGTATGTGAATATTAACGGATTGGATCGGATTTCAGTAAAGATCCGATCCACTCCATACGAATTTGAAAAATTCTAATCCGATCCATTAGAATGATAAAACCAAACCAATTCAATCCAATAGCATCGGATTAAAGATTTAGTCGATCCGTGTGCACTCCTAATGTCCATCTAGAAGAAATGAATTTCAACAATTTTGAGACTATTAAAATTTCTCATTCTTGGTGGACGGATTAGAAGTCTCGAATTAATTTGAATTTTGAATGATATCATTGTGATATATGGTGATCTAAATCCCACATAATTTCATTTCAAAAAAATAAAAAATATGGACATTTATGGCACCGGTGCATGTAAAGTTACATGTACCATGGTACAAACTTCTCAACCTCATATATATATATATATATATATATATATACCCAAAAAATAACGGGTATGAAAATTTTGATTTTAAAAACTATCAAATCAATACTTTTAGATAGTTAAGCATTCATGTTGATATTTTTAGAACCGACATAAGTGTATTATCCATTATATAGCATATGAGTGTATTTTATTGCTCTATTTGGCCTCCCAAGATTAAAAATCCTACCTTCGTCTCTGGCTCATATACTCCTGTGATAAGCTTTTTGGATAGCTTTGCTTCTATGTATTTTGGTTTTTGTCCAGGGTACACTTAACACGCTAGACGCTGCCATGTTAGGAACTCTGGTGTTTCCTTCTATTACAGCAAATGTGCAGCAGGGTTCTTTAGTTGAATAAAAAATTATCTTTTTCTTTAAAAAGAATGGAGAAATGTTAATCTCAATCCAAAGGTGAATCATTCGAAATCAAATCAAAAGTAAATCCTAACACCAATGATGACTGCCATGAGCTCATCATGCTATACATATAGTGGACATGAATCTCTGGGTTTAAGCTCAAGGCAGTTCGGTAGATTCATTTGCTACACAATCGACAAAAACAAAGATCAAGAAGCATGGTGATAGCAGTTTCCCGGCATGTATGTTCACCTTTCTTAATCCGTGACAACCTGTAGATAATTGCTCCTATGTAATGTATACGCCCCAAAAATAAACAAGATCAACAACCTATCAACTTGCCCGCTCCGCAACCTACATTTCATGGACTCTCAGCTCTCATGTCCATACCCGCTTGGCAACTTATCATTGACGAAGTCAGATCTCACTTTCAGATCCAGGGGATGCACAAGTTTCAATCTTTCTCTGTATTCTTGCATCTCCTTCCTGTATCTTTCTTTATCCTTCTGTCCAAAGTCATTATATACCTGAAAAGATCGACAAGGAACAACGAATCATGGTGAGAAAGCATGTTGCACTCAAATCTCATGGAGCAGGCACGATCAAAATATAACAGCATCAGCATTCTGTTCTTTACTGCAACAATAAATGAATCTAATTGTTGAACAGGTAATAACTACCGTTCTTTCTTCTTCAGTTAGCTTGTTCCAGGATTCTCCTATCATTTTACTGAATTCTCTTTCCCTGTGTGGGTGGAGAACCTTCAATTTAGAATGCTTCTCTGCAAAGAAGAAATTGTAAGCACTTCTATTCGGCTTTGGATGCGATGGGTCGCGGCTTCTCCACCCTCTTCTTCGCCGTCTCTGTTTTTGTAGTTGAGAGCCGTAGGGAACAAGAGCATTGCTGTGGGTGGTCTCTGCGATAAATTGTGGAGGCTGGATGGTATGGAAGAGCACCCCCCGAAGTGTTTCAGATCCCATTTTCACAGAAACCAGGTAACCATGCTCGAACTTACCATCAATGGTTCCGTTCACTGTTAAACTCAAAGGTACTGATGGACAGAACAATTCAGTGTCAGCTTCTTAATGATATACGAGTACAAAATGATAATTTACATAATGACGATCTCATGAAACTTCATCGAAACATATAGCTACCTGATTTTGTAAGGACCCACGGAAAATTCTTAATCAATTACTTCCTAAATCAAATTATATAAAGATGGGAAAATTAGGAAGTAAAACAAAAAATCTTTGTGCATCTTTTGCGGCGAAGTCAACGTTTTAGACAACGGCTTTTTTTGCCACTAAAAACCATCTTGCCTCCACTTTTGACTGTAGAAACATCATTTTGCAGATTTTGCCAGAAATAGCAGCACCTAATGATCAACGGGCCATATGCAACTATGGAAATCAAGCTTGTTAGAAAATAGGAAGCGGAAGCAAAATATGGAATAAAGATAAATAAACAATATGAAAAACGGGATTTTACGTAGAACCCTATTCCGTGAGGGGCGGGATGAAACCACAGGAGAAGCCCTCAAAGGGGCATATGCTTTATTGCTTTTTCTCAATGGATACAGGAGGTCTGGGGCTCCTTATATAGCCTTCCCAGAGCCTCCAAGTCCCACCACTAGACGATGTGGGACTAAACACATGATGGGGTAAATGGATCTTCTCCAGGATCCATTTACCCTGTTACAACTCAATGGGCGCACAACCAAATACTCTAACACCCCCCCTCAAGCTAGAGCATGCAATGCTCAGCTTGGACAAATAGAAAGAAACTCAACTCAACGCTACAAGACACTACGGACAATATCAACCCAACGCGCACATTGTTGCAGTCGAGGACGTTATTTCTCATGCCGTGCAAGTGAGGAGGACGGACGGGCTGGAGTGTGAGTCTTCTGAATCTCCTCTTCGGATAGCATGTGCTCTGAACTGCGCATGTCAAAGTCACTGCAACTGAAATGAGTCTCCTCATAGGAGTACTCTGGCCCGCCACAATTATGTGGACAATTGCTCCATCTCTGAAAAGGGCCGAACTGAATAAGGGCTGTGGTTGTGCAATCCTCTTCGGAGTCCACGGTCACTGGAGAATGGAGTCTGAAAATAGTCTCCTCTTCGGAGAACTGGGTCTCTCCCATCTGGCTCAGAGAATGGTGCACTACTCTGGTGTACTTATGATACCACATGAAAACTCTGGCCTACAAAATAAGAAAGGATGGGGACCATGAACAAACGATGGCAAACTCGTGCTCATCTGAAAATGACCGCAAACATATGTGTGTCTAAAAATGAGTCTCTCTCTGGAGAACTCGAGAATGGGTCACTCATCATGGAGTGCCTCGAACTTGGACTCTGGCCAATCTGTCGAGTCTGAACAACTGCGCATCAAAATGGGACTCGAAATCTGAACTTCGAATCTGAATCTTGCGCATGAAGAATCTGAATATGAACTGTAGAGTCTGGAAATCTGACTTGGTCTGTAATATGGAGTCTGGAAAATCTGGATCTGACTCGGACATGTGACTCTACACAATACTCCCCCTTTCTCCCATACTTGTCGGAAAATGACATCGACAAAGTTGGGAGAAGACAAGATAAAAAAAGGGGTAAAACATGTGCATTCTCAAAAATCTCCGCGGCTTTTCATTTTTTTTATAAGCCGTCATTTTTTTTATAAGTTGTTTCAACATTTTTTTTGCTTTTGCATACTTTTTTTTCAAATAAGCGTACGGCTTTTCATTTTGTACGCGTCTTCTTTTTTTTCTTTTCCTTTTTTTGAAACACAAACTTTGGCCCTTTCTTCTTTTTCAATCGGGCCCATTTTTTTTAAACTGACGATGGCCCACTTGGGGCCTAACTTTCAACCCCCTCTTTTTTTTCAAACAGACACGGGCCGACGAAGCCTTTCTCCTTTTCTCTTCCCCTCCTTTTTTTAAATCTGCAGCCAACGTGGGGCCTAACCCTATGAAGGGGTAGTATCTTGCCCCTTGCGGCCTTGCGCCGCATGCTGGATATGTTTGCGGCCTTGCGCCGCCTGCTGGGAAGGAGAGCGGCACCGTGAGGGGGACTTATCGTGAGGGGGATGCGCGTGCCTAGACTTGGAGCCTTCGAGTCGCGGGAGGGGCTCCTGCGAGGAGCTGCGACGTGGAATCGGAGGGAGCGTCGCCCTCGGCGCTTGAGGTCGGAGAGGATGGAGTCACCAGATGTCGCGCGAAGGGTTTCGCGAGGGCGAGTGTTAGCGTCGCCTTGCAGCTGCCTGCGGGCTGCGCACAATCTGCGATGCACAGATCTGGATGCACATATCTGGATGTATAGAAGCCAGGAGGCTCCGCTTGCGCGAGGGCGCCAGAAGGCTAGATCTGACGAGAGGAGCGTCGCAGATGCCTGTAGCACAAGCCCCGCATGGGTTGTGCGGAGAGAAGCGACACATCTGGATGATCTAGGGCTTTGAAAAACCCATATGAACTCAAAACTTCGAACCATATATGATCTTCAAAACCAATAACTCAAAATCAAAACTCGGAAAAAAATATAACATGATTCCTCGAGAATCGAACCCTCTCTGATACCATGCTAGAAAATAGGAAGCGGAAGCAAAACATGGAATAAAGATAAATAAACAATATGAACAACGGGATTTTACGTGGAACCCTACTATGTGAGGAGCGGGATGAAACCACGGGAGAAGCCCTCAAAGGGGCATATGCTTTATTGCTTTTTCTCAATGGATACAGGAGGTCTGGGGCTCCTTATATAGCCTTCCCAGAGCCTCCAAGTCCCACCACTAGACGATGTGGGACTAAACACATGGATGGGGTAAATGGATCTTCCCCAGGATCCATTTACCCTGTTACAACTCAATGGGCGCACAACCAAATACTCTAACAAAGCTAACGCAAAAAACATTCTCAATGAAAGCTAAAAGCCATGGGAGGAAAGACACCGCATCAATCACGAATAGTTAGAGTTACCATCACTCTCACTGACACATGGAAAAAGGGGAAATGCGTAATGTATAGTTAAGGGATTCTCACTACCTATAACTCTTCACGCGCAAAATGAAACACAATACTCCTTATAGAGATCGTACAAGCCCAACTTGCCAACCTTCTCAAAATCAGTTGTGGAAAGTTTTGTAAGATATCAAGAACTTGTTCTTCGATTGTTATAGCACGAGTTTCTTTACTTGTATAGTGGCGATCAATCTCAATGTGATTGGTTTTATCATGCAAGACAAGATTATTAGATATGTTAAGATGTTATGAGTCTTAACCCATCTGTTCAGCATGGTTCATTGAATAAATGTGCCACACAGGGGTCCGAGGGCAACAGTCTCGAAACAACGTTCAACTTATGAATTGTATTTGTATTCAGACTAGTGAATCTCTCAATTTAGGAGAATCCATTTGTATGAGGGAACTTTATGAACCCCCTTAGGGCTCGTTTGGTAATTAGGTTGAGTCGAGTATGAGTAACCTCTTGTGAATAGTAGTTGTTTGGATGGTCAAGAGGGTTGGAATGAGAAATGTGATGTGATGTCAAATTGATTATGTGAGGGAATTCCAAACCAGTAATGTGTTGGAATAAACCAGGTTACACCGGGATAACCTTGTAACCAAACGAGACCTTAGAGTCAGGGTTGATTCCCATCCCCTGTACTACTATTCTTCCACCTTATTTGAGAGAGATTTGCGGTCACCGATAAGGATATAGCCCAGTTAAGTTAACAGTGAACAGCATAGATTTTATGTTGTGGTTGTCTTGTGCTTGCTTATATAAGAGTTTGATATGCTTCCACTATGCACAACAAGATAAATTATTTGTAGACTTGTTAACACATTATAGTTCTATAAATTAATTGCAGTCTTTATTCTACTAGCAAGTTTGTAGGTGTTTTTGTAATTTTCCAATTAAAATGTAATATTTTTTAAAATAGAAAATGTGGGATGTAGTGCAATGCAAAAATGGTGTCCTGTCATTTCTTTGGAAATTTGGAATTGATATGAATCGTATAAAAATGGGATTTTTACCCGGTAGCCCCTATAACCTTTTTAAATTACCTCTACGACATTTTGCATAGTGTAATTACCCCATCGACCCTGCAAATTACCCCAAGAATCCCCACGGGCTTCAAAAAGATTACCCAGAGGGTTCATGGGGTAAGAGTTGGCAAGTTTACGGAGTCGAGGGGGGAATTAGGTTGTTTCAAAGGTCATGGAGGTAATTGGCAAAGTTTACAGGGTCTGTCGGGTAAAAATCCCTATAAAAATTAAAATGCAATGAACTCTGAAATGAGTTTTTGATTATTTTTAATTCTCAAATCATAGGATTTTGATCGTCGAAAGGTGCATCTAGGGATAATTTTAAATTGTGTTGGAAATATTGAATAAAACACCCTAGAAAAATCACACCGTTTATTTACAATTTTATTTATACACGGTACAATTCTCAATGGAATTAAGTGAGACTTATGGAAGTTCGCTCATGATTCAAGGTACAACACATCCATATTTCATTTTTTTACAACTTTCAGGAATTAATATTGAATTTATAAGCTCAAAACCAAGGTTAAATAAAAAATTTAATATCTAGTTAATGCCAGCTCAAAAAAACCCACAATAGCTTGAACGAAAGAGAAATAAAGTTGCATTCCACAAATATAATCATGAAAAATAGTCTCTTCTTTGCAAGTTATAAAGCATTGCATTCATTACAGTGTCTATTCTGCAGTTATTGGAAACAACAATAATACTAAAGAGACCTTCACATGGGCTTATCTGCAATCTTGAAAACCAGCGTAGCTCACGTGTAATTTACCCAAGAGCAAGCTCTTCTTGCAATTACGAAGAGGCGTGATGGGAGGACTGGTCCGCAAAATCACGAAACCATGTGACATGTGTCCTGTAGAGATATATTTATCACTATGTACTGTTTATGTATTTTCTGTTCTTTTCGTCCAGCTTATGTAATTTACCCATAGTCTCTCCTCTATATAAGAGAGTCTAGGTTTCAAGGAATAAACAACCTTCGTTCTTTTTCCCAATATGGTATCAGAGCGGCGATCCTAGGCCGGAGCTCTCATACCCTAACCCTAACCCTGGCCATACCCGCCGCCCTCTCCTCCTTCGGACACCGCCGCCACCGGCAGCCCGTCTCTCCTCTGTTGCTGGGCCACATCGCCGCTGCCTTTCGGCCGCCCCCTTATTATCCTCGGGAGCCGCCGCTACTCGATTGTCCTCAAGACACCTATCCACCGCCGCGACTAGTAGCTGCTATCGAGTGGCTGTCATCGGCCATCTCCTTCCCTCTTCATTCTAGCAGTCGTTGACGACCTCTTGTTGCCGGCTCATCGCAGTCGTGGCTAGCCATCATCAGCTTTCTATCGCCGACCCCAAGCCCATCATCCTTGCATCGGCATCTGTTGAGGATTCATAGGTTTGAGTGCATAAGTCTACATATGCATTCAAATCCACATATATTTGTGTAGACACTCATCCGTTGGTCTACAAAACCCAAGTGATCTTCATCTGGCAATATGTCAGAAAACAAAGTCGATGTACCCGCTACAGGCACCTTCAGAGGTCCGGCGCCAATAGTTAAGATGGACGAGACAAACTATGAGCTCTTGGTTATGCAGTTCATGAGCCTTATGAAGTTTAATGGTAAGAAGCATATTTTTACCGATGAGGGGGGACCAGTGGAGAAAAACGGGGTTAACGCCTCATGGGAGGCGTATGACGTATACGCCAAAGTCTGGCTTTCAGGTACATTGACGATAGAGATCGCCTATGATGTGTTACATCAGCACACAACTAAGGCGATGTGGGATATCCTTGCAGCAACCTATTCTCAGGCGAGGAATGAGAGCAAGATTCTGCAACTCCAGTATGACATTTTTTCCGTCAAGCAGAACGGACGACCCCTTCATTTGTTGTATTTACATCCATGAGTGGGATGTTTGAGAAGCTCCACATCTTCATGCCTCTCACGACTACTCCTGAGCAACAAAAGACATATAGGAATGCTACCATGGTTGGTGTATTCCTAGCAGTCCTTGATCCAGAATATGATGTGGCTCGCTCCTAGATTCTCGCAAATGCTACTATTCCTCCAACGGAGGAAGCTTTCCGCATGCTTAGCAGGATTACTGTCCCATCCACTGCTACTAATCAGACTTCTTCAGCGATGGTTGCCTTCTAAGGTCGAGGATGCTCTTACCAGTTTCGTGGACATGGATCTCGTGGCAGAGGAGGTCGTTTACATCAACCTTGCACTTACTGTCATCGATCAGGACATTCAGAGGATACGTGCTACTCTAAGCATGGTTTCATGCATCTGCTCAGGTTGCCGAGCAAGTTGAGTATGTGACCGCTTCATCTCCAGAATAGATATTCGATGAACTTGTAGCACAATCGAGGGATATTATGCCTCCTGCGAGTCCCATTGCTTCTTCATCTGTTGCAGGAAGTGACTCAGACGTAGTTGCTTCGGCATCTTTTAGTACCTCAGGTAGTACTTATGCACTTACTAGCTGTAGTGGATTTGAGGTTATAGAATGGACTATGGATTCCGGTGCTACACATCACTTGTGCGGAGATAGGGGTCAACTTACAGCGTACAGATATGTGGCTCCAGGGAGAACTGTCATGATAGTTGATGGGACTCAATCCCGATTACAGGAAAGGGGGAGATTAGCTTGACACCCTCTACGTGCCTACAAAATGTGTTACATGCACCCGATTTTTCTATGAATATGTCATCTATTAGTCAAATTATGAAGGACTTGCATTATCGAGCTATTTTTAACCCATCTTCTCTTGTATTTCAGGACATCCTTACGAGCAAGGTGATTGGTTGTGGCCATGAGCAGTGTGACCTCTATCGATTGGTTCGAACACCTTATGCTGGCCTTTCCTCTTATTCTGTTGAATATGTCTCACCCTTTACGTGGCACCTGCGCTTTGGTCATCTTCCACTCCAGAAAACGTATCTTGTCCTACCTTAGATTTCTCCTCACTCATCCTTCCCGTGTGAGGCATGTCAGTTGGGGAAGCATCATCATTCTGTTTTCCCTAGTAGTCAGAGTCGGAGCAGTAGCTCCAATTTTGAGTTTTTCATATTGATATTTGGGGTCCAAGTCATGTTCCTGATCATCAGGGACACATGTTTTATCTTGTGGTTGTGGATGATTTCACTCGTTTTTCATGGGTATTTTTGTTAAGGAATAAATCTGAAGCAGGAGATGTTATCAAAAACTTTATCAATGAAGTGCAGAATGTGTTTTCTTCATCTGTAAAATTTGTGAGAACTGACAATGCTCGGAAATTTGTACTCATGCTCTCTCTAAATTCTTTTTAACTCGTAGCATTATTCATCAAACATCGTATGCCTATACTTCTCAACAAAATAATGTTACGTAGAGAAAACATCGTCATTTTCTTGATGTCACCAGAGCTCTGCTCATTCAGAGTCGTGCTCCGCATTCCTTTTGGGGTGACGTCCTTACCGCATGCTATCTAGTGAATCGGATGTCCTTGTCTATCTTGAGTGAGAAAATTCCTTTTCCCTCGCTTTTCCCTGATAAAGACCTGTTCTTACTCACTTCTCATGCTTTGGTTCGGTTGCCTTTATTCACCAGTTGTCTCCAAGTCTTGTCGTTGGGTACTCCAGGACACAAAAGGGGTATATATGTTATGATCCTCTGCGCATGAAGTATTATGTTAGCGGTGATGTCACCTTTTTCGAGTCGGTGATGTACTTTTCTCCTACAGGTGATCTGTTGACTTCCTCCGACTTTGATGATGAAATCTACATGCCACTGCCACTATCACCACCTTTACCACCATCACATCCTCCTATACCCTTAGCTCCTATTGTCCCGGTCCCACCGTTACCACATTACTATACATGTTGGATTGCCTCTGCTCATGATCATCGCTCATCATCTAGCACGGATCGGGTACGTTCTGAATACAATGTTCCTAACAATGGGCCCGACGATTTGCATGAGCAGGGTTCTCTACGGGGAACAGACATACAAGTTGATGATCTAGGCATACCTATTACGCTTTGAAAGAAGATGCATCATATCCTCTTGCATCCCAGGTCTCCTTTGATCGCTTGATTGTAGAGTTTAGGAAGTTTGTTGTTGCATTGTCTGTCGTGGAGTTTCCACATAATTATAAAGAGACCTTGAAGGATAGTAGATGGCGCATGGCTAAGGAAGAAGAGATGGTTGCTTTACAGTCCCGTGGTACCTGGAGCTTGGTTTTTGTACCTAGTAGAGCATATGTTGTTAGTTGCAAGCGGGTGTTTACTATTAAATACCATGCCAATGGGAGTCTGGATAGGTATAAATCCAGACTAGTTGCTTGTGGCTTTACTCAGACACATGGAGTGGATTATCTGGATACATTTTCAGCAGTTGCTCATCATTCCACTCTATGTATTCTTTCTGTTGTTCTGGTACGTGATTGACCTCTCTTTCAGTTTGATGTTAAAAATGCATTTCT
Organism: Ottelia alismoides; assembly: GCA_037367405.1. NCBI lineage: Eukaryota > Viridiplantae > Streptophyta > Magnoliopsida > Alismatales > Hydrocharitaceae > Ottelia > Ottelia alismoides. The sequence goes on along the minus strand of JAZKJV010001118.1, from coordinate 1,169,719 downwards.
ATATGGCGATCTACAAAAAGAGGTCTACATGCAGCAACCTCCTAGGTTTGCTGTTGAGTGTATCAGTGTTTAGAAAATCGGCCTAGGCGGCCGCATATGCGGAGGCGGCCCCCCTACCGCACCGAGTATGCTATACTCGATCAATATGCGGGTCATGGGGTATACTCGGCCGAGTAATCCGCATATACGGCCGCATATGCGGCCGCATATGTAATAGAGGTGGCTGCCCTGGTGGAAGCTTAAAGCAATCTTGCAAGCCGTCTAATCTTTTTTACTTCCCTCTACTTTTTATTAACCAGATTGAAAAAAGATTGAGCAATGAACTAAGCATAGAATGGAGAGAATCAATAGGCAATAGAGAATCTATTGCCTTTTAACATGAACAATAGGTGATCTACTCGCGAGAAAATCAATTCTTTAATGCTTGTAGGTGGAGCAGATTTGATGATTATGCACAAGGAACCAACAAGGAGCAGCCAATTCACTCTCAACTTGGTTTTGGCTTCTCATTTTTTAAGGTGGCATGGTAAACATACATCCCAACAGAGATAGAATTGCTGAAGTAGCACAATGCTTTCAGGAAATATTTTTTTTTGTGATGAAACTTACAAACGAAAAAACAAGATTTTACAATAGTGTTCAATAGATCAAATTACCACAAATGAGACACTTGAAATATAACTTACAAGTTACAAACTTTTTTTCTTAGTAACAGAGGTATCAACAAAAAATTGAATGGGGGAGGTTGTAGAGCATTAATTATTTCCATCTTTACACAGAGTTGCATCGTTGTAAAAAGAGCATCATGACTCATGACTCAAATACATGTGACGAGTTCCCCCCTTCTCATCACTGTGTACACATTCCTCACAAAATCCGGTAACTTATAGATCAAACATCAGACAAAAAAGATAAGTTTATACATACATATAAAAAATCCTTCGAAGCAAATTATACCCCAACAAGATCATGTAACACATGATATTAATTACATTAAGTGCTCATTTGTTTGCCTCTTGGATTAGCATGCCTCATTAGCCCCACCAACGAAGCCACTGCTTTCCCGTCCTTAGCAACTGCATTAGCAGCAACATGTCGCCTTAGGAGCAAGCCCAATGCACCGACAACTTCCTCTATTGCCCCTTTTGCATATGCGGCCTTACGAGCAAGCCCAAAGCGCATTACGAGCAAGTCTTCACTTCATATTTATTCCATGTTATATTTTTTTAAACATAAATATCTAATGTTTGAAATTATTATTATATTTTTAATTAATTTTAATTAAAATAATAGAAACCGCATAATCCGCATATACTTCCGCATATACTTCCGCCTACCCGCTTACTCGCTCCAGACCGCCTGACTGAACGAATACCGCATACCGACTTTCTGAACCTTGGAGTGTATCCACAAGTTTGCGAGCTTCATAAGGCAATGATATGGACTTAAACAGAGTTCAAGGGCATGGTTTCAAAAGCTCTCGAATTTAATTGAGAAGCAGGTATTTCAGAGGTTAAATGCAGATCATTCACTGTTTGTACAGATAACTTCCAAAGGCACGGTGGTGATTATGGTATATGTTGATGATACACTTGATACAGGTGATGATGTGCATGGAATAAAAAGGGCAAAGGAATTTCTGGCCCGGCAATTTGTTACTAAGGATCTTGGCACCCTAAGGTATTTTTTGGGGTTAAAATTTACCAGAAATCAGCAGGGTCTTGTGATGACCCAAAGATATGTGATAGATATGCTAGTTGAAACAGGAATGGTTGGATATTGGCATGCTACCACTCATATGGACCTTAGTATGAGGCTATACGATGATAATATAGAGGAGGTGGACTGGAGAAGATACAGAGAATTAGTGGGAAAGCTTCTTTATGCTACTATAACCAAGTCGGATATCTAATTTGCAGTAAGTCGGATGAGTCAATTCATAGAGCAACCCCGACAGGTACACATGGATGTTGTATAGATGATATTGAGATACCTCAAATCTTCTCCATGTGCAAGATTGTTATTCAGAAAAGGGGCAACACTTACTATTTCTGCATGCGCTGATGCAGACTATGCAGGATCCCCAAAGGACAGAAATTCCACTTCAGGCTTTGCGATTTTTGTGGGCAGTTCTCTTGTCTCTTGGAAGGGTAAGAAGCAAACTGTGATTGCCAAGACCAGCGTTGAGTCTGAATATAGGGTTATGGTACAAACCAGTACAGAAATGATATGGGTTCGAGCAGTACAAGCCGATCTACATATGGATGTACCTCTTCCAATGCAACTACAGTATGATAATCAAGCAGCTCTATTCATTGCAAACAATCCTGCATTTCATGAGAGGACAAAGCATATTGAAGTAGGTTGTCACTATACAAGGGACATGATCCATAAAGGCTTTATCTCTATCTCTCATTTCAGCTCTGGAGACCAAATGACAGATATCTTCATCAAGATTTTACTCAGAGTATCTTTCCAAAAATGTTCATCCAAGCTGAGCATGATTCACATCTATGCTCCATCTTGAGGAGTGTAGAGATATATTTATGTCTATGTATTGTTTATGTATTTTTCTGTTCTTTTCGGCCAGCTTATGTAATTTACCCATAGGTCTCTCGTCTATATAAGAGAGCCTAGGGTTCAAGGAATAAACAATTTTTGTTCTGTTTCCCAACACGTGTGACATCTGTCGGTTTTCTTTGGATACAATGGATGGAGATCAAGGTTGTGATCTCGCTATATGGTGCATGTTGGTGACAACCATGGCTTGGATCAAATGGTTGTGTGACTCTCGCACCAACAGTGTAGATGGGAGGAGAGGTAATTTGACGGCGGTTGTACCCTTTCATCCAACTTCTCAGAACTAAGGATGTAGTTGTTGCTAATGTGCTCATCCTTCGATGATGTGAAGGTGTCCATGTCTGCTTAGGCATTGAAGGAAGATGATCCAGCGAGATTGGCAATGAGTGGAAGTGGAGCTCGAGCTGAAGGGACTCGGTTAGATGGTTAATGGAACAAAGAAGGGGGTGGGGCTCTGGTGCATGGATGAAAAAGGAGCCAATCGCTTCAATTGACATACTGGATGGAGATGAAGGAGGTTGTGATTTGGATAGAACAAAGGCAAGGAGAAAAAAGATGAAGGCGATGGTGTTTGAACCGATTTAGTACTAATTCTAAAAGGGAACAACGAATAAAGGGGGAAAGGATAGAATCAAAATTAGGCGGATTACAGAATAATAATAATAATAATAACAAGAAGAAGAAGAAGAAAGAAAGAAATTAAGGATGAGAGTTCACCTAAGATTGGGTATTACCTAAGGTTGAAGGATCTCTTGACCTCGATTCTCCACCAAAGGAAGAGGAAGCTCGTCAGCTTAAGTAATCAAGTTGCATCAAGGAGGAGAAGCCTCCTTGAATCTCTCCTGACTCGTTGAGGCTCGATGATGTCGATGGGAAGTTGTCACCGTCCCAGGTGAAAGCTCAGAGCTAGAGGCTATCACTTGCTAAAGGTAGATGTTGATGGTAGTTAGAAGTGTGAAGCTTTTAACTGAGGAAGTGGCAGTTGTTGGAGTTCAAAGGAGTGGATGCTTGACGACAAGGGATGGGTTGGCTAGGGCTCAATCTTAGGAAATGGATGGAGCATGGACCAGAGCAGTTGCTTGGCAATATGGAGGTTGATGCGAGAAAGCGGATGCTAGTGAAGACGTGAGAGGTGTATGATGGCGAGGATTGAACCGATGAAGAGAAAGTTGACCGAGCAGTCAACTTCCTTAGCAAGTGTGATGCAATGAGAACAACGGCTGGTCGAGGAGGGTGTGTAGTCATGGAGTGAAGACCAATCTCGATTGAGGCTATACGTTGTCTAATAAGGAGAAAGAAGATGAAGGCGATGACGTTTGATCGGGGTTAGTACTAATTCGAAAGGGGAAGAAGGAATAAAGGGGGAAAGCATATAATCAAAATTAGGTGAATTAAAGAATAATAATAATAAGAAAAAGAAGAAGAAAAAGGAGAAATAAAGCAACAGAAGCCTCCCTGAATCTCGTCTGACTCGTTGAGGCTTGATGACATCGACGGGAAGTTGTCATCGTCCCAGGCGAAAACTCAGAGCTTGAGGCTATCACTTACTAGAGGTAGATGTTGATGGTAGTTGGAAGTGCGGAGCTTTTAACCGAGGAAGTGGATATGTGGCGGTTGTTGGAGCTCGAAGGAATGGATGCTTGACGACAACGGATGGGTTAGCTAGGGCTCAATCCTAGGAAATGGATGGAGCATGGACCAGAGCAGTTGATTGGCATTATGGAGGTTGACGCAAGAAAGGGCAGATGCTAGTGAAGACGTGAGAGGTGTAGGATGGCGAGGGTTGAACTGACGAAGAGAAAGTTGACCGAGCAGTTAACTTCCTTAGCGTGTGTGGTGCAATGAGAACAACGGCAGGCCGAGGAGGGGAGTGGTGTCGTGGAGTGAAGACCAATGTCAATTGAAGCTAGGCGTTGTCTTATGAGGGTGCACAACATGGCACTTGACGATGGGCGTGTAGACCAAACGTGGCGACATAGGAAAAATCGAAAGGATTATAATAAAACAAGAATAAGAATAAAAGGAAAGGAAATCTCAAAGTGAAAACTGATCTAAATGAAAAATGTAGTTATCAATGAGATCTATGAAATTTATGAAGGCTTGAATAAAAAAAGCCATATGCGAAACATACCATTTTTGTTGAGGTATTATATGTATAAAGTACTGGTTTTGGGTAATATATATATTCCTTTGTTTTTTCTTTTAATACCACATACATAATATTTTTTATAAAATACCAAAATACTATTTACATACTAAATTTGTATTTTGAAAATTAATAAATGTGAAAATAAAATAGTTATATGTTTTATATACATGTGATAAATCAATATATGCATGATTCTTTTTTATTATTTTCTTTGCTTTTATGAAATTTTTGTCTTTTGACTTCATTGTAGTTTGTTAGGATAAAAATCAAATAAATAAAATAAAAAGGAAATAAATTTAAAATATGAAAATATGTACATGAAATGATAAGGGAAACATTGTATAATTGTACAATGTATTATATGGGTCACAAACCCTAAGTTCCACGTATGAACTCCAATTCCTTTAAAATTTTGTAGATAAGTAAATGCACATTAATTGAAAGGTAATTAAAGTGTCATAAGAGTCTACACGAGGTAGAAAAATATCTTTTAAGTTTGGGTCTTTGATGAATCTCAGATTCACCAACAATATTCTGATGATTCAACCCTCGATCTCAACATATTCAATTAATATAACCCTTAACTAAATATAGTTAACATTATACACCCTGCAAATAATTAAGGCTAATCATTGTAAATAAAAAAAGTCTCTACTAATTGTATATGTGTCTATTGTTCTCTTTATTTTATGTGTTTTCTTTATATTTGAAATTCCATAAAAAATAATGTAGTACTGTAAATATACAACACATACAAATTCCTATTCAAAAATACAAAAAACAAACAAAACAATTAAAATAAGTATTTTATATTTACGAAAATACTTACAAAAAATTTACTATGTATATATGATATATTTTAGTTTTGAGTTCTATATGAAAGTTGTACATCTTGAAAAGATACACAACTTTCATGTTGAACACTTATCATTTCCCATTTTATTTATACTTATTTTCTATTTTTATCTTTGGAATCTTCTTATTAGACCATGTGGCCGCATCTAGGCATGCCACGTGATCCGCTTCTTCATTCAGCCTTGCTCTCATTCTTAGTCGTCTGATCTCTTGATCAGACGGCTCGTAGCCATTCAATCCCGATGTTCATCAGCCATCCACACCCACCTTCATCAGGACCGTTGGATTGCTTGTTCCAACGACTTTCCTTCATCATCAACCTCTAGCAGTTGACACCTTTGGCTTCGTACTTCTTCATCGACGACATTTGCAACAATTTCCCCCGCCCGCCTCTCCGCGTGTCTCCACCCCATGTCTCCGGTACCATTAGACAGCCCTTTCATCCATCTCTCATCCCAACTCCTCCATCTCCAACCTCCTCTTCACGTGTGTCAACCAACTGAGGTTGAAACCATCGCCCCCAACCACCACTGATGTTCACAAAACCCATGCGAGTGTACCTCCAAGACTCTTCCTCACGAGAGTAACAACTAGAGCAAAGACAGGTTCTACCTCCGACGGGATCCGCGGACATTGGTTGTGTTGCAGCCACTTCCCAAGTGTTGCTCGAGCTTTGCACCTTAGCTACATGCATCAAGCGAAGACCAAAAGCTTCTCAAGGTCCATCCTAGGCATTCAATTACACTCTAACCTTCTTTATCTTCTCCAGGTTTGATATACGTTTCGCCATTTCTCCATTTCTTCAATTTTACTAGGCATCTACAAACATCCTCACTTAGATATGATTAGTCGTACACCTTTATCGCTCATTCCCCAATCACACGCAACACTCCATCTTCTTCTTCTTATTCCAGATCTGTTCCCCCACGTCAATCCATTCTTCACCTTGCACAAGTGAAGAACCCAATTAGGGTTCCATTTACAGCCATTCAATAACCCTCCACTTTTCTTCAAATCACCCCATAACAACTCCATAGTGCTTCAGCTATGTTGCTACCATTTGCAGGGACGCAATTCCTTCATTGATCGGAGTTTGGAGTCTATCTCTAATCTCGAGGTTCCTCTCCGACGAAGCTTCATCAACCAGCATTTTCAACCACTGCCATGTATCCTCCGACCAGTCACCGCCTTCGTCAGGTCCTCTGTAGCGCTTCGACTATGTTGCTAACATCTACATGGATGTAATTCATTCATTGGTCAGAGTTTGGAGTCCATCTCTGATCTTTAGGTTCCTCTCCGATGAAGCTTCATCAACCAACGTCTCCAGCCATTGTCACGTCTCTCCGACTAGCTACTGCCTACGCCAGGTACTCAAGAAGGTGATCCAACCTTCAACAAGACTTGAAGACAAAGGAGGAGGAGCAGACGTACTGTCAGAGCTCTTCCTTCTCGCCACAGCTCGAAGAGCAGCAACCAGCTTCGATGGCATACATGTGTTGTTTATCTTCTTGATCGAACTGCACAGATCAACCACATGCCACATCTCTGATCCTCCAGCCTTGGAGGGATCGAACTGAGTCCCGAGGTACCTGATGCAGCCCACGTAGCCCAAACCTCCTCTCCATCGGAGCCTCACACCGATGCAGACCCACCTCGAGAACTCTGATATTGAGGTTCCTCTCTGATGAAGCTTTATCAGCCAATGTCCTCAGCCACTGCCGTGTCTCCTCCAGCCAGCCACCGCCTTCACCAGGTACTCAAGAAGGTGATCCAACCTTCAACAAGCTTTGAAGACTAAGGAGGAGGAGTAGACGCACCGCTAGACCTTCTCACCACCGACCGAGGAGCTGCAACCAGCTTCGATGATGTACATGTGTTGTTGATCTTCTTGATTGAACGGCCTAGATCAGCCCCAAGCCACATCTTCGATCCTCCATCCTTAGAGGGAACGAGCTGAGTCCCGAGGCACCTGATGCGGCCCACGTGGCCCAAACCTCCTCTCTACGCGAGCCTCACATCGAAGCGGACCTATACGTTCCTCCTTACGTGCTGCCTAGATTTTCTTCAGCAGAGCCCCGTTGGGTTTTTACCACTGGTGCTTTGGCTTTTGGGTTCGGATCCTCTCCAGTAAGTGGATTGCAGCAGAGTCTGCTGCAATCCACGGATGAATGACACGTGGCGCTTAGTGATCCAACGGCCGGGAATCCCGCCCCCAGCCCCTCATCTCCCGAATCCCCACCCTCGTCCCCGACCCTCTCGCTACCCCTGACCATCGCCCCGACCCTCTAGCTACCCCCGACCATCGCCCCAACCCTCTCGCCCCCGACCATAGCCCCGACCCTCTCGCCCCCGACCATCGCCCCGACCCTCTCGCCCCCGACCATCGCCACCTCCCCGACCCTCTCTCGCTCACGACCATCGCCGCCTCTCGTTCCCGACCCTCTCTCGCCCCCGACCATCGCCGCCAAGCCCTCTCTCGCCGTCTTGTCGCTTCGCCGCCACCGTCTCCCGCCTCCTCTCGTCCCTGCCGCCATCCTCTCCCACGATCTCAACTCCTCTCGCCCCCGCCTCGTTTGTTTGATAATGTAAATATAACATTTTTTTAGTTATGCTTTTCTTTAGATATGTATATTTAGGTCATAGAGCCACATGCCATCATGTTGTTCATTGTACGAATAAACTTGTTTGTTGTATAAAAAACTTTTTTATGTATTTTTAAATAAATGTGCATATTTTTGTATGTTAATGCTTGGTTCATTTTTCAATGAATTTCTCTCTTGTAGTTGGTTAATGGAAGATAGTCGGATCTCGTGCATGCCAATAACTGGTGATCATTTAGTAGGTATTGATGTTGTTGATTTTCCCACGATGGTTAATACCGATTATCCAAACAGTGTTGAATTGTCAATGGAAGAAGAGCCCTCTAATGGATTTGATGGACCATCGTTGACTCAGGAATTTGAAACTGTGGAAGACGCGCTCAATTTGTATAATTCATTTGCAGCAAAATGCGGCTTCAGTGTTCGTAATGACTACATAAACAAAAGTAAAATCATGGGAATTATTACTTCGGCCAAATTTGTTTGCGCTAAGGAGGGTTACAGAGGGTTTGATAAAAGAGACAAAGATACAACCACACAAACACGATGCGGTTGTGGTGCTCATTTGAATATCAATCGGGATAGGAAATCTGAGAAGTATGTTGTAACACAATTGAAATCCAAGCATAATCATCCATTACATTTGGAAGAATGTGCTCACATGATGAGATCACAAAGACAAATTTTGGAGACGCAATCAATTCAAATAGATATTGCTGCAGATGATGGGATTTCTCTAAAGGGGGCACATGATCTTGCTGGAAAATTATCTGAAGGAGTTGAGCATCTCGGATACACGAAATTGGATCATAAGAACCTTTTACGAACGAGACGTCAAAATCAGATGGCAGCAGGAGAGCTTGGTTGTCTATTGGCATACTTTTAAGAGAAATCATTACAAGATCCTCGCTTCCATTATGTGCTACAGCTCGATTGTGAAGACCAAGTCACAAATATATTTTGGGCAGATTCACGAATGCGGGAAGATTACTCCTTATTTGGCGACGTTATCTGTTTTGACACGACATTCAATACCAATAGGGAGTTGAGACCCTTCGGTGCATTTACCGGTTTTAATCACCACCGTCAGATGGTTGTCTTCGGTGCTACTTTACTATATGATGAAAACATGGCTTCGTTTGAATAGTTATTCGAAGCATTCGTTGAAGTCCATTCATAGAAAAAACCGAAGACAATTTTTACAGACGAGGATGCTGCAATGGGTGGTGCCATCGCCAATAAGCATCTAGAAGTTTCTCATTGTCTGTGTTCATATCATATAATGCAGAATGCTGTGAAAAATTTAGCTCCCGTTGTTGGTGAGGTAGGTCTAGTTCTTCGAAGTTTGGTAAATGGATGCATGAGCTTGACGACGAAGCTGCTTTCATGAACAAGTGGGAGGAAATGATAAGGACCTATGAATTATGCGAAAATAGCTGGCTTTCTGGAAAAATTTTACGACGTCGTAAGTGTGCCAAATGTTATTTGAACAGATTGCTCACTCTCGGGATTACAAGCACACAATTATCAGAATCTTTTAACTCATCTGTCAAGGCATATCTTCGACGTAAATTCAATTTTAGAGATTTTTTTGTTCATTTCGAACGCATAATCATTAACAAGCGACACAACGAGCTGCAAGCCGAGTTTGAAGCAAGACAAAAATTACCGAGAATCTTGATGCATGCACCAATGATAATGCAAGCTGCAAAGATTTACACCCCTTATGTATTCGAGTTGTTCCAAAAAGAGTTTGAGAAGTTCCTCAGAACAATAGTCTCGACAGTTGAAACCGTTGACGGATTGACTCGTTATACTGTTGTTGAATATGGCAAAGAAATATCGCATACAGTCCGAATGATCTCCGATGTCGAGACCCCAACTTGCTCTTGCGGACTCTTTGTAAGATATACAATAATGTGTTCTCATATGATTAAAGTGTTGGATTCACTAAATTATAAGGAGATCCCCGATGCATTTATCGTTCGAAGATGGACAAAACATGCAAGAGATATTATCCTTGAAAGGGTTGATAATATCCCAAACGAGAGTGATGAAAGATTATGTGTTATCCAAAGGTATAGAAGGCTTTACACTAATTTTGTGAAGTTGGCTAACGCAGCTTCGGAGAGTGAGGAGGGTACATCATTGATGGAGAACACACTTGCGCAATTATCAACTCAATTGCAAAGTTTGAGGGTGGGCGACAATGAGGGTAATGATAAAGCGGTGCAGATTAATAACGTCGCGACAAATTCAATTCTTACAAGGGGTTCGGATCCTTTGCAGTAAGTGGATTGCAACAGAGTCTGCTGCAATCCACGGATGAATGACACGTGGCGCTTAGTGATCCAACGGCCGAGAATCCCGCCCCCAGCCCCTCCTCTCTCGAATCCCCACCCTCGTCCCCGACCCTCTCGCTACCCCCGACCATCGCCGCATCCCCGACCCTCTCTCGCTCGCCCTCGACCATCGCCCCGACCCTCTCGCCCTCTTGTCGACCATCGCTGCCTCTCGTCCCCCTCGCCGCCTACCCCCGAGCATCGTCGCCTCTCGCCCTCTAGTCGACCATCGCCGCCTCCCCGACCCTTTCTCGCCCACCCCCGAGCATCGCCGCCTCTCGTCGTCCTGTGAACCTCTTCTCGGCGCCACCCTCTTGACGCCTCGTCGCCAACCTCTCCCCCGACCACGAGCCCCCTCTCGCCCCCGACCCTCTCCCCCTACATCAAACCCTCTCGCCGTCGCCCTCTCGCCATCAGAGGAGGGCACATCCTCCCCCCACTCCAATCCCTGTAACCGTCATCCTGTAGCGTGAGGCTCCCCCTTCTCGCAGCCAACCCAAGCCCGCTCTCCGCCACCATCGCTGCCTCCCCGACCCTCTCTCGCCCACACCTGAGCTCTATCTCGAGGTTGTCGCTGCAAGAGACAACATTCCATCCCCCGACTCCGCCTCCTCGGCCCTGCCTCTCTCGTATCACACGCTTTTCTCGTCGCCGGCCTAATCAAGAAGCAAAGAGTATTCAACTACTTGAGATTATCATGTCATTTTTTTCATATTGTGTGGGTGTTTAAATTTATTTAATTTTTTAGAATGGCAGCCTCTACAAGCAACACTCATCGCAAGAAGATCTCGGTTGATGGCGATAAGAGATTTTCGCCATCTACCATCAATGATGGAGCTACATGTAAGACATATATATTTGATGCGAATGAGTAAAATGTAGTTGGTTTTATCATTTCGCTAAAGAAAACGTTGGTAACAGGGAGGAACGTTGTCAAGACCAGATGTTCAATTCGGTGGTACTTGTCCTCCATCGAAGAAATTTCCCCTAAAGATATTCATTATCGACGTATGAGCAAGACACCTTTTTGTAGAGTATTGAACATCCCTGAAATTGATGTCAATGCTTATCTACTGGATGAACTTCTGGGTAGATATTTGGGGGATAACAAATTTGATATTTGAGGAATTCCACTAGAGTTTACTAATTTTGAGTGTGCTGCTGCATGTCTTGGTCTACCATGCAATGGCTATTGCATTGAGCTGACTGGCAGGGTCAAGAAGATTGGATGGTTGGAGGAGAAGTTATTCGGCTCGGAAGGAGGTATAGACCTATCTAGGGATTTTTTGGCCAGCAAAATGAAGAGCTTGATAGATTTGGAAAACGAGGATGATGTTGAAATATTTTGTTCTTTGTGAATTCTGCTAATGTGTTCATCATTTCTGTTGTGTACTGCATCTTACACATGTTCAAGGCATGTCATTGCTTACTTAGCGCATTTGGATGACGTTAAGTATTAAAATTGGGGTGGTGCAGTTCATAACTTCCTTATGGACAAATTAGATGATGTCTCGAACTCCATTAAGAAAAGAAATGAGGATCGGGTTGACCAGTCAGTGGGATATATGATCGGCTGTGCTGCTTCTCTATTGGTAAGTAATTATCGTTCATCCATACATCCTATTATTGATGCATGTTTTATAATTAATATATAATGCAGGTTTGGTGCTATGAGACACTACTATTTGGACTCCCACATTCTTTACCACATCTATCCGACTGCAGAAATGGGCCAGTATGGGTAAAGAAGATCGGAGAGTAAAGGCCATTGCTACTCTGCAATCGGATGAGGTATATTATTATTTTTGTTTAATTAATATTTTTAGATCTAATCTATTAAATTACATTTTAATGTACAGGTAATTGGATAGGTGGAGTGGTCTAAACAAGAGAAGAAGTTTGTTTATCCGATGATGCATGATGTTCCATCATTCAGTCAGTTGATGAGGCAGATGGATATCCCACCTGCATGTAAAGTCACTTCAAGAATTGCGGCGGGCTCATCATCAACAGACGAAGAGAATAAGCGCCTGAGAGAGCGCATTGAGGAATTGAAGAACCTATTGAAAAAAACAAGGACGATGGAGAAGGGAGATCTGAGGACCGAGGGAAGCCTGAAAATGCAGAGGTAATCATACATTTCAATCATGTAACTAATGTATCAGAAACTTGTCATTAACTTTACCTTTTAAAATATTTATTCAGTTGTCTGAGGATATAGTCTATCATACATCTTTGGGCAATTACTGCACGGCGACCCAGTTGGAAGAAGCAAGAAAAGGGGGATTTGTGGTTGATGATGTAAGTTTAAAAAATTATGATATTATGAGATATATTTTAAAATACAGTGAACTGACATAGGATCTTTCCTTTTTGAGGTGATTGATGTGTACGTAGACATCCTTGCTATTGAGAATCACAACATGAGGACCCGTCACAAGTGTGGTTTCCTATCCGTATATGCACAGGTAAAGTGCTTTTCATTACTTTCTTTAAGATCTTATCTAATAACGTGTGATTTCGACACAGAACAAATTTCGTGGGAATCCAAGGCATGCTTCTCACGAGGAGGTTTTGGAGTTTGGAAAAATTTTTTATCGGGAAAACATGAAGAATCTTTCGCTTTATTTTACGATCATTTTCTCGGATACGCATTGGCATCTTGTTGTCATGGATATGGACGAGAAATGTTTTAAGATGTACAACTCTAGGACTGGGCATCATGGGGATAAGAAAGTCGCCTTATATTGGTAAGTGACTCTTGTTAACCATGTCGTATACATTATGTTAACCTTTCTCGTCTAATACAATTATACGTCACTTAGGTTGGATGGGAAAAGCGGTATATGGATGAAGTCCTGGAAATGACGGAGGTATTAGAATGGAAGACAACGAGAGCTGATGGCATACCTCGTCAAGATGATGGTAGTTTGGATCACGCGATATTTACAATGCAATACGCTGAGCACCTTGCCCGTCGGAAGAATATGTCATTCAAGCAAGCAGACATGCCAACGTTCAGAGAGAAGATTATATGCAAAATATACAACGAAGGACAGAAACAGAAATCTTAGAACATTATATGTTGTTTTGTGTAATATATGCGTTACGTTGTAATATTTGGCCGTTACATTTGATATTTTACTTTTACTTGCTTCATATTGGTCTTGCGTACCCAAAATGTTGTAATATTGCATGGAATTTTGATGCCAAAACGATGTAATATTGCATGGGCTTTTCATTTTACTTGCTTCATATTGGTCTTGCGTATTCAGAACATTTTGAAGTACCTCTAGAACAGGATTCCAACATCAGGGATCTAAACTTGAAGAAGACACAAGCAAAAAATCGTAACCAACACAATCGTAAAAAAAACGGTGAGATGGCCACGAACACGAAAGTAAGTTCAAATCGAGCACATATATACAAAAGCGGATATTCATACCAAAACTCACACAGCGACAAATCTTATACAAAATCCTTCAACAGAGAGCACAGAGATACCAAAGTGGACACTTCCATGCAATAGAGAGCACGATCATACAAAAAATCGCACATATATACAAAAAGACGCACATATATACCAAAACAAGCGTTTATCCATGTAAAGCCTCTTCCATACCAAAACTCGCATATATATACCAAAGTAGACCCTTCCATACAACAGAGAGCACGATCATACGAAAAATCGCACGTATATACAAAAAGACACACATATATATCAAAACGCGTTTATCTATGTAGAGTCTCTTCCATACCAAAACTCGCACATATATACCAAAGTAGACCCTTTCATACAACAGAGAGCACGATCATACAAAACTCGCACATATATACAAAAACATGCGCATATATACCAAAACAAGCTTTTGTCCAATTAGAGCCTCTTCTATACCAAAACTCGCACATATATACCAAAGTAGACCCTTCCATACAACAGAGAGCACAATCATCCAAAAACTCGCACATATATACAAAAACATGCACATATATACCAAAACGAGCTTTTGTCCAATTAGAGCCTCTTCTATACCAAAACACGCACATATATACCAAAACGAGCGTTTATCCAATTAGAGTCTCTTCCATGCTAAAACGAGCACAGATATACAAAAACACGCACATATATACCAAAACGAGCGTTTATCCATTTAGAGCCTCTTCTATACCAAAACGAGCACAAATATACCAAAGTAGACACTTTCATACAACAGAGAGCACGACCATACCAAAACTCGCTCATAAATACAAAAACACACACATATATACCAAAACGAACGTTTATCCAATTAAAGCCTCTTCCATACCAAAACGAGCACATATATACAAAAGCACGCACATATATACCAAAACGAGCGTTTATCCAATTAGAGCCTCTTCCATACCAAAATGAGCACATATATACCAAAGTGGACAATTTCATACAACAAAGAGCACGACCATACCAAAACTCGCAAATAAATACAAAAACACACACATATATATACCAAAACGAGCGTTTATCCAATTAAAGCCTCTTCCATACCAAAATGAGCACAGATATACAAAAGTGGACACTTCCATACAACGGAGAGCATGAACATACCAAGACTCGCACATATATACAAAAACAGGCACATATATACCAAAACGAGCTTTTATCCAAGTAGAGCCTCTTCCATACCAAGACTCGCATATATATATACAAAAACACGCACATATATACCAAAACGAGCTTTTATCCAAGTAGAGCCTCTTCCATACCAAGACTCGCACATATATACAAAAACACACACACATATATATCAAAACGAGCTTTTATCCAAGTAGAGCATCTTCCATACCAAAACGAGCACATATATACCAAAGTGGACACTTCCATACAACAGAGAGCATGATCATACCAAAACTCGCACATAAATACAAAACACGCACATATATACCAAAACGATCGTTTATCCATGTAGAGCCTCTTCCATACCAAGACTCGCACATATATACAAAAATACGTACATATATACCAAAACGAGCTTTTATCCAAGTAGAGCCTCTTCCATACTAAAACAAGCACATATATACCAAAGTGGACACTTCCATACAACAGAGAGCATGATCATACCAAAACTCACATATATAAAAAACATGCACATATATACCAAAACGAGCTTTTATATTAAATATGTTTTTTCCTATGAAGTGCGTTTACATATATGTTTGACTTCATACAGAAGTTCGTATCTATTAGTCCAAAAAATATGAATTCTCAAGTTCTCATATACAATCTTTCTTTCAATACAAAAAAAATCCTCTCCACGAATCACATGGAGTGTGCAGTTCAAATCTCTCCAACATTAAAAGACTATTGCAGACGCATTGATGACACTGAGTGCTACTATAAAACCTGATGATAGAAAATATGTGAGGAACAGCGCGAGAAAAAATGTGAATATTGTGCTTGAAAATATTTACCTGGTGTAAAAAGTTTGTATAACTAAATTGTTGACTCCCAAGAATAGGTTGCGGTTGACCTTGTTGTCGCATGTTTTCATGTATCTGAGATGACTGCCCTTCAGTTCTGTATTTTACACTTCGAGCATTTTTTGACTTCACTAATGCTTTCTCCACCCCGCTCTTTTTCCTCCTTTTTTGTCCACCTTTGACCCCCTCCTTCTTCTTTACTCCCTTTGCTTTTGTAAGAACTGAATTTGTCGCGACGTTATTAACCTGCACCGCTTTATCATTACCTTCATTGTCGTCCACCCTCAAACTTTGCAATTGAGTTGATAGTTGCGCAAGTGTGTTCTCCATCAATGATGTACCCTCCTCACTCTCCGAAGCTGTGTTAGCCAACTTCACAAGATTAGTGCAAAGCCTTCTATACCTTTGGATAACACATAATCTTTCATCACTCTCGTTTGGGATATTATCAACACTTTCAAGAGATATTATCCTTAGCGCGATCAGAGACGGAGGTATTAGAATGGAAGACAACGAGATTGGAAGTGTCCACTTTTGTATATTTGTGCTCAGCACTCTCGTATGGCTGAAGTCCCAACAATGACGGAGGTATTATAATGGAAGACAACGAGAGTGATGAAAGGGTTGATAATATCCCAAACGAGAGTGATGAAAGATTAAGTGTTATCCAAAGGTATAGAAGGATTTGCACTAATCTTGTGAAGTTGGCTAACGCAACTTCGGAGAGTGAGGAGGGTACATCATTGATGAAGAACACACGTGCGCAACTATCAACTCAATTGCAAAGTTTGAGGGTGGGCGACAATGAGGGTAATGATAAAGCGGTGCAGGTTAATAACGTCGTGACAAATTCAGTTCTTACAAAAGCAAAGGGAGTAAAGAAGGAGGGGGTCAAAGGTGGACAAAAAAGGAGGAAGAAGAGCTGGGTGGAGAAAGCATTAGTGAAGTCAAAAAATGCTCGAAGTGTAAACACAGAACTGAAGGGCAGTCATCTCAGATACATGAAAACATGTGACAACAAGGCCAACCGCAACCTATTGTTCGGAGTCAACAATTTAGTTATACAAACTTTTTACATCAGGTAAATATTTTCAAGCACAATATTCACATTTTTTCTCGCGCGGTTCCTCACATATTTTCTATCATCAGGTTTCATCACAGCACTTAGTGTCATCAGTGCGTCTGCAATAATCTTCTAATGTTGGAGAGATTCGAACTGTGCACTCCTTGTGATTCATGGAGGATTTTTTTTGTATTAAAAGAAAGATTGTATATGAGAACCTGAGAATTCATATTTTTTGGACCAATAGATACGAACTTCTGTATGAAGTCAAACATATATGTAAACGCACTTCATATGAAAAAACATATTTTATATAAAAGCTCGTTTTGGTATATATGTGCATGGTTTTGTATATATGTGTGAGTCTTGGTATGATCATGCTCTTTGTTGTATGGAAGTGTCCACTTTGATATATGTGCTCGTTTTGGTATGGAAGAGGCTCAACTTGGATAAAAACTCGTTTTGGTATATATGTGCGTTTTTTGTATATATGTGCGAGTCTTGATATGGAAGAGGCTCTACATGGATAAACGATCATTTTGGTATATATGTGCATGTTTTTGTATTTATGTGCGAGTTTTGGTATGATCATGCTCTCTGTCTTATGGAAGTGTCCACTTTGATATATATATGCTTGCTTTGGTATGGAAGAGGCTCTACTTGGATAAAAGCTCGTTTTGGTATATATGTACGTGTTTTTGTATATATGTGCGAGTATTGGTATGGAAGAGGCTCTACTTGGATAAAAGCTCGTTTTGGTATATATGTACGTGTTTTTGTATATATATATGCGAGTCTTGGTATGGAAGAGGCTCTACTTGGATAAAAGCTCGTTTTGGTATATATGTGCCTGTTTTTGTATATATGCGCGAGTCTTGATATGGTCATGCTATCCGTTGTATGGAAGTGTCCACTTTTGTATATCTGTGCTCATTTTGGTATGGAAGAGGCTCTAATTGGATAAACGCTCGTTTTGGTATATATGTGTATGTTTTTGTATTTATGTGCGAGTTTTGGTATGGTCGTGCTCTCTGTTGTATGAAAGTGTCCACTTTGGTATATATGTGCTCGTTTTGGTATGGAAGAGGCTCTAATTGGATAAACGCTCGTTTTGGTATATATGTGCGTGTTTTTGTATATATGTGCTCGTTTTGGTATGGAAGAGGCTGTAATTGGATAAACGCTCGTTTTGGTATATATGTGTGTAATTTTGTATTTATACGCGAGTTTTGGTATGTTTGTGCTCTATGTCGTATGAAAGTGTCCACTTTAGTATATTTGTGCTCGTTTTGGTATGGAAGAAGCTCTAATTGGATAAACGCTCGTTTTGGTATATATGTACGAGTTTTTGTATATATATGTGCTCGTTTTGGTATGGAAGAGGCTCTAATTGGATAAACGCTCGTTTTGGTATATATGTGTGTGTTTTTGTATATATGTGCGAGTTTTGGTATAGAAAAGGCTCTAATTGGACAAATGCTCGTTTTGGTATATATGTGCATGTTTTTGTATATATGTGCAAGTTTTGTATGATCGTGCTCTCTGTTGTATGAAAGGGTCTACTTTGGTATATATGTGCGAGCTTTGGTATGGAAGAGACTCTACATAGATAAACGCGTTTTGATATATATGTGTCTTTTTGTATATACATGCGATTTTTCGTATGATTGTGCTCTCTGTTGTATGGAAGGGTCTACTTTGGTATATATGTGCGAGTTTTGGTATGGAAGAGGCTCTACATGGATAAATGCTTGTTTTGGTATATATGTGCGTCTTTGTATATATGTGCGATTTTTTGTATGATCGTGCTCTCTGTTGTATGGAAGTGTCCACTTTGGTATCTCTGTGCTCTTTGTTGAAGGATTTTGTATAAGATTTGTCGTTATATGAGTTTTGGTATGAATACCCGCTTTTGTATATGTGCTCGATTTGAACTTACTTTCGTGTTCGTGGTCATCTCACCGTTTTTTTACGATTGTGTTGGTTACGATTTTTTTTGTGTCTTCTTCAAGTTTAGATCCCTGATGTTGGAATCATGTTCTAGAGGTACTTCAAAATGTTCTGAATACGCAAGACCAATATGAAGCAAGTAAAATGAGAAGCCCATGCAATATTACATCGTTTGGGCATCAAAATCGAGTTTAATATTACAACATTTTGGATACGCAAGACCAATATGAAGCAAGTAAAAGTAAAATATCAAATGTAACGGCCAAATATTACAATGTAACGCATATATTACACAAAAACAACATATAATGTTCTAAGATTTATGTCTCTATCCTTCGTTATATATTTTACATATAATCTTCTCTCTGAACGTTGGCATGTCCGCTTGCTTGAATGACATCTTCTTCCGACAGGCAAGGTACTCAACGTATTGCATTGTAAATATCGCGCGATCCAAACTACCATCATCTTGACGAGGTATGCCATCAGCTCTCGTTGTCTTCCATTCTAATACCTCCGTCATTGCCAGGACTTCAGCCATATTCCGCTTTGCCCATCCAACCTAAGTGACGTATAATTGTATTAGAAGAGAAAGGTTAACATAATGTATACGACATGGTTAACAAGAGTCACTTACCAATATAAGTGCGGCTTTCTTATCCCCACGATGCCCAGTCCTAGAGTTGTACATCTTAAAACATTTCTCGTCCATATCCATGACAACGAGATGCCAATGCGCATCCGAGAAAATGATCATAAAATAAAGTGAAAGATTCTTCATGTTTTCCCGATAAAAAAATTTTCCAAACTCCAAAACCTCCTCGTGAGAAGCATGGCTTGGATCCCCACAAAATTTGTTCTGTGTCGAAATCACACGTTATTAGAAGATCTTAAAGAAAGTAATGAAAAGCACTTTACCTGTGCATATACGGATAGGAAACCACACT
This sequence comes from Ottelia alismoides, assembly GCA_037367405.1. Lineage (NCBI taxonomy): Eukaryota > Viridiplantae > Streptophyta > Magnoliopsida > Alismatales > Hydrocharitaceae > Ottelia > Ottelia alismoides. Next base: position 1,149,776 of record JAZKJV010001118.1, on the reverse strand, counting down.
TGTGACGGGTCCTCATGTTGTGATTCTCAATAGCAAGGATGTCTACGTACGCATCAATCACCTCAAAAAGGAAAGATCCTATGTCAGTTCACTGTATTCTAAAATATATCTCATAATATCATAATTTTTTAAACTTACATCATCGACCACAAATCCCCCTTTTTCTTGCTTCTTCCAACTGGGTCGTCGTGTAGTAATTGCCCAAAGATGTATGATAGACTATATCCTCAGACAACTGAATAAATATTTTATAAGGTAAAGTTAATGGCAAGTTTCTGATACATTAGTTACATGATTGAAATGTATGGTTACCTCTGCATTTTCAGGCTACCCTCGATCCTCAGATCTCCCTTCTCCATCGTCCTTGTTTTTTTAATAGGTTCTCCAATTTCTCAATGCGCTCTCTCTGGCGCTTATTCTCTTCATCTGTTGATGATGAGCCCGCCGCAATTCTTGAAGTGACTTTACATGCAGGTGGGATATCCATCCGCTTCATCAACTGACTGAATGATGGAACATCATGCATCATCGGATAAACAAACTTCTTCTCTTATTTAGACCACTCCACCTCTCCAATTACCTGTACATTAAAATGTAATTTAATAGATAAGATCTAAAAATATTAATTATACAAAAATAATAATATACCTCATCCAATTGCAGAGTAGCAATGGCCCTTACTCTCCGATCTTCTTTACCCCTACTAGCCCATTTCTGCAGTCGGATAGACGTGGTGAAGAATGTGGGAGTCCAAATAGTAGTGTGCTCATAACACCAAACCTGCATTATATATTAATTATAAAACATGCATCATTCATAGGATGTACGGATAAATGATAATTACTTACCAGTAGAGAAGCAGCACAGCTGATCATATATCCCACTGACTGGTCAACCCGATCCTTATTTCTTTTCTTGATGGAGTTCGAGACATCATCTAATTTATCCATAAGGAAGTGATGAATTGCACCACCCCAATTGTAACACTTAACGTCGTCCAAATACGCTAAGTAAGCAATGACATGCCTTGGACATGTGTAAGATGCGGTACACAACAGAAATGATGAACACATTAGCAGAATCCACAAAGAACAAAATATTTCAACATCATCCTCGTTTTCCAAATCTACCAAGCTCTTCATTTTGCTGGCAAAAAAATCCCTAGATAGGTCTACATCTCCTTCCGAGCCGAATAACTTCTCCTCCAACCATCCAATCTTCTTGACCCTGCCAGTCAGCTCAATGCAATAGCCACTGCATGGTAGACCAAGACATGCAGCACACTCAAAACTAGTAAACTCTAGTGGAATCCCTCCAATATCAAATTTGTTATCCCCAAATATCTACCCAGAAGTTCATCCAGTAGATAAGCATTGACATCAATTTCAGGGATGTTCAATACTCTACAAAAAGGTGTCTTGCTCATACGTCGATAATGAATATCTTTAGGGGAAATTTCTTCGATGGAGGACAAGTACCACCAAATTGAGCATCCGGTCTTGACAACGTCCTTCCTTTTACCAATGTTTTCTTTAGCGAAATGATAAAACCAACTACATTTTACTCATTTGCATCAAATATATATGTCTTACATGTAGCTCCATCATTGGTGGTAGATGGTGAAAATCTCTTATCGCCATCAACCGAGATCTTCTTGCGACGAGTGTTGCTTGTAGAGGCTGCCATTCTAAAAAAACAAATAAATTTAAACACCCACACAATATGAAATAAAATGACATGATAATCTCAAGTAGTTGAATACTCTTTGCTTCTTGATTAGGCCGACGACGAGAAAAGCGTGTGATACGAGAGAGGCAGGGCCGAGGAGGCGGAGTCGGGGGATGGAATGTTGTCTCTTGCAGCGACAGCCTCAAGATAGAGCTCGGGTGTGGGCGAGAGAGGGTCGGGGAGGCGACGATGGTGGCGGAGAGCGGGCTTGGGTTGGTTGCGGAAAGGGGGAGCCTCACGCTACAGGATAGCGGTTACAGGGATTGGAGTGGGGGGAGGATGTGCCCTCCTCTGGCGGCGAGAGGGTTTGATGTAGGGGGAGAGGGTCGGGGGAGAGAGGGGGCCCGTGGTCGGGGGAGAGGTTGGCGGCGAGGCGTCAAGAGGGTGGCGCCGAGAAGGGGTTCACAAGAGGGCAAGAGGCGGCAATGCTCGAGGGTGGGCGAGAGAGGGTCGAGGAGGCGGTGATGGTCGACTAGAGGGCGAGAGGCGGCGATGTTCAGGGGTGGGCGGCGAGGGGGACGAGAGGCAGCGATGGTCGACAAGAGGGCGAGAGGGTCGGGGCGATGGTGGGGGGCGGGCGAGAGAGGGTCGGGGAGGCAGCGATGGTCGGGGGTAGCGAGAGGGTCTGGGACGAGGGTGGGGATTCGGGAGAGGAGGGGCTAGGGGCGGGATTCTCGGTCGTTGGATCACTAAGCGCCACATGTCATTCATCCGTGGATTGCAGCAGACTCTGCTGCAATCCACTTAATGCAGAGGATCCGAACCCTTGGCTTTTACCACTGTTAAGGATGGTTTTATGTTTCTTCATATTTAGTTGTAACCCTTCAGGGCTATTTATGTACTTTCATGTTTATGAGTGCTTTAGAGTTTCATCTTATATAAGAACCCCTAGACCTCTTGAATAAATCAAGTAATTGCAGTCTCCCATCTTTCTCCACATGGTATCAAAGCAACGATCCTAGACTAGTGTTCCGACCTAGATCACGCCACCGTAATCAGCCACATGTCTCTCCCCTTCTCTGAAACCCTTGTGTGGGCCCTCTTCTCATCTAACTAGGGCCCACGCAAGGCTCCAACACTTCTGGGTGTTGCTGCTAGCCACCCAGCAACGGGTTTGGAGCCCCTTGTGCGCAGCCAACACCTCTGGGTGTCACCTCTAGCAACCCAACATGCAGCCAACACCTCTGGGCACCTTCTCCGACCACTCAACGCCTTTGCCAACACCTCTAGTACCGCCACCAACCCCCCAAATCATAACCCAGACACTTCTGGTGCCGTTGCAAGCACCCCAAAGTTACCGCCAACAACTCTGGTTGTCATCGCCACCACCCCAACTCGCTTTGTGTGTCTCTAGACCTTGCATCCATCACACCAACTCGCCCCCAGCATCTCTGGATGACTCCCGTATGCCGCCCAGTGCCTCAACAACATTGTTTGTAGGTCCTTTGTGGCAGTCACAACCACTATTTGTTGCTCCAAAAGTCCAAAGGGGGCTAAAACGATGATCTCGATCACTTATATGATTGTTTGAAACAATATCTTTTTTTTGGTTCTTTTTCTTGACCTATGAGACCACGATGACATCCATCGTGACCAAGCCCATGTACTCAACATCTTCTATGATGGTATATGGCACTTCTATCAAATTAAAGGACACAAAAAATTGTGTTTTGGTTTCGATCCTTCAAGGTATTCATCGGTGGTCAGTACAAGAATCATATTCTTACCAAGGATCCAATCAAGGAGACAAGGACTACGATGTTCTAACAACTGTCAGGTTATCATTTGGATGACCAACAACATTGATACAAATATTGAGGTGAATCTCCTCTAAAAAGATTCTGCGAAGATGTGGGAGGACCTAGAACAAACCTAGTCCCAGAAGACAATCAAGTCTCGATTCTTTGATATCTACATGTGGATCTGGTCAACTACTCAGGGAGATTCGAGTCTCGTCGAATACGAGAGGCTGCTAACTGGCCTTTTGAGGAGCGTCTTATTTTCCAGCCATCATGTTAGGTAGGAGAGCGTATTGAATGGCAAGTCTACCGATTCCTCTCTGGAGTGCATCTGTGATACAAGCATGTGAAGGATCGGTTTTACTCACGGAGATTCGAGTCTCGTCAAATACGACAGGCTGCCAACTGGCCTTTTGAGGAGCATCTTATTTTCCAGCCATCATGTTAGGTAGGAGAGCGTATTGAATGGCAAGTCTAATCTGTGATACAAGCATGTGAAGAACCGGTTTCTGATGACCGACACGCTGACATCGTTTGAGATCATCTTTGGTCGTCTATAGCAAGGCCCTAAATGTCGGTTTCGGTCATCATTTCAGTGACCGGTCGAAACGGAATTTCGGTCGAATTTCGATGGAAATTCGACCCAAATTTCGGTCATTTCGATCATTTTTTGTACTAGGGCCCCCATATTTCGGTCATTTTGGCCATTTCGGTCGAATTTCGATTTCAACAGGATATCGATATTCGACAGAAATTCGATCGAATTTTGCTGAAATTTGAGGCCATGGTCTGTAGGAACTTAAGACACCTACTAAGCATCCTTCCTCCATACCATCTGCAGAGACTACAACTCATTATGCATCGCCTGGGAACGGAGGATGACCGACTTTCCAGGGAGGACGAGATCGTGACTTTGGTCGTGATCATGAGCGTGAGTCAGGACGTGGATGTGACTTTGATCGTGGTCATGGTCGTGATTCTACTACTTCCTACTATTTAACATGCATATATTGTACACGTTGGAACCACATGTCTGAGTGTTGCTGGACAAAGTTTGGCATACAACCTAATGCAAACATCGCCTATGAGACAGCTTCGTATGAGCCTGATTATGATACAACATATGACATGCATGACCAACACTCTAGTGAAATATAAGCACCCTTCAAGCTTTCAAATACTCTCGTTTAAGGCAGCATGCATACATTGTACAGAGGATGAGATACTTTCCAGGGAGAACGAGATCATGACTTTGGTTGTGGTCGTGAGCGCGAGTCAGGACGTGGATGTGACTTTGATTGTGGTCATGGTCGTGATTCTACTACTTCCTACTATCCAAAAATGCATACATTTTATACGCTGGAACCACCCGTCTGAGCGTTGCTGGACAAAGTTTGGCATACAACCTAATGAAAACAACGCCTATGAGACAGCTTCGTATAAGCCCGATTATGGTACAACAGATGACACACATGATCAACACTCTGGTGAAATTCAAGCACCCTTCAAGCTTTCAAATACTCCCATCTAAGGCATCTCCTCCAAAACTCCAGACTCTCCGCTAGTAATAGTACTATTTCTGCTCCTACTACTAGTCAGGCTACAACCTCAAGTGCAGTAGCCAACTTTGTTTCTGCTTCCAGCCATGCTTGGGTTATTGACTCAAGATCATCTAAACATTTGATGGGAGAAGGTAGTATGCTTACTTTTTCTCAACCCTTTACCTCTGTGAAGATAGTTCGGGTCATCAATAAGCACATCCCCATGTTAGTGTTGTTGGCACTATCAGTGTTCACGAAAGCGGCCCGTGCGGCCGCATATGCGTATGCGGTGCCCTCAGCGCACCGCTTTCCTGAAGCACCGCATTATGCGCCATGTGCGCTTATGCGGGCCGCATATGCGGGCTATGCGGCCACATATGCGGTCTGTGCGGCCGCATATACATTTATTTATTTTTTTATTTTTTTAATTTGTGCCCTGTTTTGTTGTGTTATTTGTGCCATGTTTTCTTTACTTATGCATGTATGCCAACCAAGCATTCCATGACTATTTATATCCATCGTCAAAGTAGTTGTACTACGAGATTGGAGTAAACACGCAAGGAAGAAAAAGAATAATATACTAATAATTTACGAAACTAATTTAGTCAACTAATAGTTATTATGAATGTAATATGTAAAGTTCGGTACTTTTGATGAAGGATCAATTATAAATACAACGACATAGATAAATGACATTATATTCAACAATAGAGGCATTTTTTGCGCTAACTTTTTTTATTTGTTGATTGTTGTCAATTATTTTGTGTGCTAACCGTTTTATTGAAGTATTGATATTTGATTGATAGAGATTGTTTTGAACTCTATGAAAGTTATTTTTCTTAGATCTTCTGTTGGACCACAATTATACATAAATTCAATTCTGTTGTAGTCACTTTTGTATATATTTATTTATTTTTAAATAAAAAATTAGGAAACCGCGTAGAACCGCATATACCCCGCATATGCCCCCGCATACTGCTTAAGCGCTATTCAGTGACATGTCCGAACGCATACGCATACCGCTTTCCTGAACCTTGGGCACTATAGATTTTTCCTCCAAACTCCTACTGACTAGAGTACATTATGCCCCTGATTTTCCTCTCAGTCTATTATCTATTCAGAAGATATACACTGATCTTAACTGTAAGGTTATTTTTGATGAGTTTTATTATTATTTTTAGGACATCTTGAGGAGATAGATTTTTGGTGGGGGCATGAGAAAGATGGTCTCTATTATCTTGATATTCCGTTTGACTCCAGTTTTGTTGGCTTTACGTCTATCTTTGGCAATCTTCTTCTCTAGCACCTTTGCCTTGGATACCCTTCTGCCAAGGCTATCTCTATGATGTTCCCGGAACTCTCTACGTTCAAGCCCTTTAAGCAATGCCTTAAATGTCGGATTTCGGTTTCGTATCGATGACTGGCCGAAATGAAATTTCGACCAAATTTCTGTCAAAGTTCGACCGAAATTTCGGTCATTTCGATCAGATTTTGAACTAGGGCCCCTACATTTTGATCGATATAGGCCATTTTGGCCGAATTTCGATCACCCACCGAAATCGAAATTCGATCGAATTTTGGTGAAATTTGATCCCATGCCTTTGAGTGTAAGGTGTGCCAATTCGGGAAACCTCATCGAGCACCATTCCTTCCACGTACCGAGACTCATCATGAAGTTCCTTTTTCCCTTGTCCATTATGATATACGGGGACCATGTTCAGTCTGTACTCAAAGTGGACACAAGTATTTTACTATTTTTGTTAATGATTATAGTCGATCCTCTTGGGTCTATTTGTTAAAGGAACATTCAAAGAACAATAAAATCATCAAGAATTTTTTTCATCATATCAGAAATATTTTCTCCACTGGTGTTCAATTATTTCGTTCTGATAATGCTTTGGAATTCACTAAACATTACTTGATGTCTTTCTTTGCTTCCCAGAGAACTATCCACCTAATATCGTAACGTATACCTCCCAACAAAAAAGGGCAGCGGAATGGAAACTTCGACATCTTCTTTACATTACTCGGTCCCATCTCACTCAGATGAAGGTTCTAAAAATCTATTAGGGAGATGTAGTTCTTATTGTTGTCCATCTTATCAATAGGATCCCATCTACGACTTTAAAAGGCTCTACTCCTTCTGCATTATTATATCTCAATGATTCACCCTTTCCACTACCTCTGAGTATCATTCCCTATACGTATTGAGCCTCATCATGAATTTCTTTTTTTCCCATGTCCATTGCGATATATAGGGACCATGTTCGGTCCGTACTTTGAGTGGACACAAGTATTTTACTATTTTTGTTAATGATAATAGTCGGTCCTTATGGAACTATTTATTAAAGAAACATTTAAAGATGAATAAAAAATCATCAATAATTTTTTTCAATATATCAAAAATGTTTTCTCCACCGGTGTTCAATTATTTCGTTCTGATAATGTTTTGGAATTCACTCAACATGACTTGACGTCTTTCTTTGCTTCCCAGAGAACTACCCACCAAACATCGTGTCCGTATACCTTCCAGCAAAATGGGGTAGCGGAATGGAAACTTTGACATCTTATTTACATTACTTGGTCCTTTCCCACTCAGATGAAGGTTCAAAAAACCTATTGGGAGATGTGGTTCTTACTGTTGTCCATCTTATCAACAGGGTTCCATCTACGACTTTAAAAGGGTCCACTCCTTTTGTGTTGTTATATCTCAATGATTCACCCTTTCCACTACCTTTGTGAATTTTTGGGTGTGCAGCTTTTGTCCACAACTTTCATTATGTTGACAAACTGTCACCTCGTGCAATCAATTGACCTTGTTGGGCCTTAATACAATATTTCAACAAATGTGACCTTTGAACATACTAGCTTCTTTACAGTCTATCACGAATATACCTTTGGATCTTCCACCTCCACCAATTGTATATAAGCACAAACATACATTTGCATCTGCTCATGTGCCTTTACATGTTCCTTTGTTGTATATGGGCATGCCATCTTCGAGTGCTCCCACCACTATTGTCCTGAATGATCCTCGGGAGCTTCCCATTGCTCTCCGCAGAACTAAGAGGCGATGTACCTTTCATCCTATGTCTCATTTGACTTCTACTGCTAGAATATCAAGCTTTGATAGGATATATGCATATGCTCTCATAACTATTTCTATTCCTAGAGACCATTACAATGCTTTACAGGATTATGCTGGTGACATGAAACGAATGAGGAGATGATCTCTCTCACATCTACGGGGACGTGGGACTTTGTATCATGTCCCATGGAGATTAGACATGTGACTTGCATATGTGTCTTCATGAGACGGGTCCATTGACAGGTTCAAAGCATGGCTTGTGGCTAAAGGTTTTACACAGACATATGGGATTGACTACTTTGAGACCTCCCCAGTTGCATGGATGGGTTCTATACGGAATATTCTTTCAGTGATTGCAATGAAGAATGCTTTCTTGTTTGGCGATCTTGAGGAGGTTTACATGATGCAACCCCATGGTTAAAAAGTCGAGTGGGAGTGTGTGTGTGTGTGTGTGTGTGTGTGTCTGTGTGTGTCTCGACTTCGCAAGGCAGTCTATGGCCTAAAGCAGAGTACAAGGGCATGGTTTGACAGACACACTACTGATATCAGCACTCCTGGCTTCCAGACAACAACTTCTGACTATTATGTCTTTATCAGAAGCATGTGCTCGCTATCCTCGCTAGATCTTGTTTGAATATGTGACAGTTCTGAAGCATATGTGGTGTCAAGATGCTCTTCCTCGATTTGGATAAGGCACGATATATGTATTGCTAATCTAATTAAAACTTTGGAATCTTTGCTTGTCAAATATGGAGACAAGACAAAGTTTGTATTCTTGGCTTAGTTATATGAATTTTTGATCAAAAACTTCTTTATCTTAAGAATCAAACCTAAGCTATGAAGACATGAATCATTCAAAAACCCCTAATCATTGTATCGGAAATGTAGCTGTAGAATATGTAATAAGAATATATACTAAACAATCACACGGATTAAAATCCACGGGCTTCAAACTTTAAGGTAATCTTTCAACAGACTTTGAATTTTAAGGTAATATGAAAGAATGAGACCCAATATTGGAATAATCATCCGTCTTTTTCATGGTAGAACTAGAGAGCTATTGTTTCACACACACCTTCATTGGATAAACAACTCTAGGAAATTGAGATTAAGGATGGAGACCCTTTGCCCGTACGTGGAGATGGCAAAATAAAATGTTGTTCTTAATGTGTTACTTTGATCAGATCATGTGCATGCAGGGTAGGTGAACTCCCTCTCTTTCTTGTATATGGATTTGGTGACATGCAAGTGGTCTATTAGTTGTAGTTCTTCTGCTACAGCTCAAGAAATCAGAAGCGTTTTGATGGTAGATCGGCATGGTGCTCCCTTGTTCTTTTTAGGCTGAAGTTTGGAAATAGAGGTGTGTTGAGGTTCTATTGTGCGTGGACCATAGATTGATTTGTTGTTTAATCGAAGGTCGAGAACAAGATCTAGAGGTTCTTTGCTTCTTATTATGTGGTTGCTTTTCCTTGGTTGTGTTGTTCTTGGAAGATTCGAGAGTAGAGATGGTATTAAGGTATTGCTGTGTGGACTTAGAGAACTGTGGAAAACGATAAAACGAAAGCGATAAACAAGAACAATCATGATAAACATGTAGAATACAGAGATTTTATGTGGAAGCCTACATCATGAGGAGCGGGAGGAAACCACGAGATAACACCTCAATAGGTGGATTCTTCTATTTCATTCTCTCAATGAGTACAGGGGTGTGGTGCTCTTTATATAACCCCGCTGACTCTCCAGAGTCCCACTAATAGACGATTTGGGACTATCTCTAGGTTATTCTCTAATACTCTCCCTCAAGCTGGAGTATGCAATTCTCATCTTAGACAAACAAAAGAAGACATGAACTCGATGAAAATATGATACTACGGACCATAACCACTCAACGAATACTCTGTCGATTGCTAATGAGAACGATGCTTCACATGCCATGCTGGTGAGTATGAACTTGAGGTCTGACCTCTATAATGAATCTCTTCTGTTGTCAAAGAACTTGTAGGGCAAGCTCGTAACCTATTGGGGGACATATCGTTGAATGCCTTTTTCTTCATGTTATACGAAGATCTCTAAATGCGAACCTCTCTCTTGGGACCTCAAAGTGGGTATGTTCTCTTAGGAACCTCAGAAGAATCTCATACTAGAGTTCACGATCATTGGAGTCTACTTTTGCATGCATTGAATTGTTCTCTGAGTAGAATTTCTGAAAATGGACAAGCTCAAGGATCCAACTATGATTTAGTCTAACACCTCGCTTGTGTTGTGCTTCACTGTCTATATAGCCACTAACCTCTTTGACTTCCTCATCTTCGGTGACTCTACAACCGATGACATACTCTCCAAGTTCGACGATAACCTCGACATCCGCTCCCTCTGCCACCCTGCACTCTTCGTCATCATCCATGTTAGCGGTGCCGCTTCAGGTGGGGTGGTTGAGGGCAGACAACATGTTAGTATGACCCACTTGCGGTGGTGGTCGTACAACTTTTCATAGGAGGAAGGGCATGACCCTGAGGTAGCAGCAATAGGTAGCTCACTAGCTTGTGGAGGTCATCGTGTCGCTAAAGCATCACTCGTTGGAGATGAGAACGAGTGATGGTGGTGCTTTCTGCATGAAGATGGGGGAGAGTTTCATGCGATTGTAGAGGAGGTTGCAGCAAGGAGCGTTAGAGAGGGCATCCCGGAAACACGGTGTTTGGGAAATCAGGAGCACGAGACTACGAGAAGCTAGGTGGGGCAAATCCTCCCCGCTATCTAACCAAATACCCAGTTGTACCCACGGGTTTTCCATTGGGCCATCTAGGTTGAGCATGTCACGACCTTATATCTTTTCACAGGTACCCATCAAATCCGGGTCAAAATCATCGAGTTGGGGCGGGTATCCGTTTCACCCTAATATATTGAACACCCCTATCGACAGCACATGCCCCACCCTTTTTGCGACCATGCCATGACAATCCTTTCTCAAGCGATGAGCTCTATTGTCTCATCCGGTGTCACCCATTGAACTCCAGCCTCGGGACACACTTATGTGTGGCGAAAATCATGTCCATATTGTCTCCTTCGCGATCCTTGAACAACAACAGTAATGAGTTGTTTTAAAAGAGAAATGTATGGGTGGAAAGAGATGGGTTGTTTTTAAAAAAGAGAGGATATTTCTCATGTCCAAGTGGGCCACATCTACTAAAAAGAAGTGAGACATATTTGGGCCCCAATTTTATGTGGGCTACTTAAAAAAATGCAGGGAGAAAAGAAAGGTGTATGAATCCTTGTAGACTGTTGATGTATTCCATAAGAAAAGAAAATGGTCGAAAAAAGGAAAAGAAAGAACGTTTATAAAAAACAAGGTGAGAAGAAAATAGTCAAAAAAAGGAAAGATGATTATGTACAAAAAAAGATGAGATGTGCAAAAAACACAAAAAAGAGAAGAAAAATAATGATTTTTTATCCCTCGTCATGTATTCTCCCAACTTGGTCAAGTACTCTCTAAATTCCGATAACTATGGCAGGGGGGGGAGAAGAGTACATGAGACACTCATCCATCTCTTGGGACAATACTGCAATACATGAGCAAAATAGCATTCACCATAAATCTATTTAATTGCTACAACAACATTACAAAATTGTAAAAAAAGTAAAGTATTCTAATCAATTTTGTTTAGGATTTTAGTGAAATCTATCAGATACATAATTTCATGTGCACTACAAAGTAAGTGCCCGGTTTACTTTCCTGTAATGCCAGTATAAACAATGACGAGAATCAAAACGATGGTGAAGAGCTTCCAAAACGAAGCCAGATCGACAACAATGGGGAATAGCTAGGGCATCCCAATGCTCCCATTGATAATCTTGATGATTGTAATCCTCACCTTGCTGACAACAAACAGTGCAACAAGTGTTACAGAGAGAGCAAAAGTGTATCTTAGATAATATGCCATCACACATGAGCGCGCGAATATAGAATTTTGATCATTAGCAATGATTTTTACGGTACACGCAAGAATGGAAGGAAATATCGTGATATATCGACGATATTTCATCGATATATCAATATTGAGATGAGACCAATATCGATATTGATATGGTGATATATCCTCCTTTTCAGGCCTTTCCTTCACAAAAGTATGTCAATATGGGCGATATTTCGGCGATATATCACCGATATATCGTCGAAATATTGTATCGACACCATATCAAAACGCTATCGATATCGATATGGCCTTCCATGCCTGCGGGTACTCGTTACCCATTCAATTCATTTGAGTACATGTTGGAACGGGTCGGGTCGACCCATTGACCCAACTATAGTGGGTCAGGTCGGATCATGATGGAACAGGGCGGATAACTGCCCCATGAACACCCCTAGTCGTCAGGGAAGATGATTGGCCACATGGAGCGGGTGGGTCACATCATCTTGGAGAGAGTGAGGGTCTCACATGCGCGGGGAGGTTTCAATGTCGTCGTGGTAGTGTGTAGAGCAAGAGGAGGTGCATTCGTCTGGAGGGGAGGTTTTAGAGGGACGATGGCTTCACATTTTTTTCTTGTAAAATAAGTTGCAAGGGACATCTAGATTAAGGATCTCCTAAGTTTACTTTGAGTTGCAAGGTTTAGAACACCGCGGTTCTTCTGCGATGCCATTGGGTATGCACAGAGAGCTGGTGCGCCTGGAGTTTCTCCAAATCTGTGGGGGGCCGAAACATAATCTCTCTTGTTTGGTTGATAAGGGCATGCAGGTGATGAAAGCCCCCCGTAAGGAGTAGGTGCGGCACTGGTGGGTGCCACCAAGATGCTCGACGTGGAGGAGGTGCAGCCTAAATCCAAACTAGAACAAAAATGAAAGACGACTAGGGTTTAGTTATCCAAACCGAAGAATGATGACGACACATGATGGAGAAAATCTAAGGTTTCCAACATACTAGAAATTGATTCTCCAAGATGATTTAAAATCAAACTGTCCTAATCTTATATTATCCTCGACGAACAAATCTCCGATTTAGAACAATACGAATAATCATTAACCATTGAAAATAATAATCAAATCTCCCAAAAAAATGACTTGCTCTAATACCACATGGAAATTGATAAAGCAGAAGCGATAAACAAGAACAAGCACGATAAACATGTAGAACACGGGGATTTTGCATGGAACCCTACTCTGTTAAGAGCAAGATGAAACCATGGGAAAACACTTCAAAGGACGGATTCTTCAATTTCATTCTTTCAATGAGTACAGGGGTGTGGGGCTCTTTATATATCCCATTGACTCTCCAAAGTCCGACCAATCGAGGATGTGGGACTACTTATTGATCATTCTCCAATGAGAACAAATCCAAGTTTGTGTGAATGGCTGAAGATAATGTTCTTACATCTCCATTTAGAACTTGGATTGGCATGGAAATGCTCTTTGGCTGCCACTCATTCCAACCAACCACGTCCGCAACATGTACTCCTCCATCAACCATGCCCTCGAGCACCCCCTCAACTATGCCAGCAACTATCTCGTCAACATCCTTGACCCATGCGTTCGTCCGTCATCTACCACAACTCTGATCTCATTGACATCCTTGACCCATGCGTATGTCTGTCCATCATCTACCTCGACTCCGACCTCGTCATCGTCGACGTCGCCAAGCTCAAGTACACCGCCCGCATGGAAAAGGAGCAACCATAGATCATGACCGGGGACTGGCCGTGGCACCAACATCGATGTTGGGTTGCTTGGAAGGAGGGAAGATGAAGAAGGTGGAGAAGAATGGGGGAGAGAGAGAGAGAGAAGGGAGCAAAATCTATCGTTGGATTTGTCTCGGTCTGATTAACTCAAGTTTATCTCGAATAAATTACCTCTATAAGGTCAAGTTGATGGCAGGGGTCGTGGTATTAAAAGGAGCAAGTTTATAGGGGTTCGAGGATAAATACGAAGAATACATGGGCAAGCATGTAATTTCCAAAATTTATAGGGGTCATGGTGTAAAAAATCCTTATTTTTTTAGACACTTCATCTTGTAATTGCTACTATCACTTTATATCTAGAAAAATTTTTCTATAAAGTGATTTGAATAAAAAGGACATCCTAGCTTTTAATCTGATCACAATAGTATTTTTATTATAATTTCACGTCATTCTGATAATGCACCATGAATCAGACCTAAATTTCAAGTTTAACAGGCTAAATACCACATGCATCCAGGTTAAAATCCAGGTTGATGGCCATCAGCGTACAGTTTAAAGGAAACATATTTTGAACTGAGTAGGATAAACAGACAAACAGCAAACAATGACCGATCGATGCTATATAATATTTTAGTGATATAAAGGAAAGGCAAGCAAAGCACACCTTTGCTTTGTGAATCTGTCAAGGGCCTTTTTCTTTCTCTTGCCACCTGATGGTCAACGGACTGAGGGGAATGAAGCTTGGACGAGGGGCTCTTGGTCTGCAATATTACTGCAAAATCCCATGTAAAAATAATAACACAAATGAGGCTTCAGAGAGGTACCCGTAGCAGGTCGGTGGAAGCTAAACATGGAACTCTCTCTCACTGTGTGTGTGTATTTTAAGATGTATATATATGGGAATAGGGAGGATGCACCAAGGTATATGCAAGTTTAAATACACCGGTGTCAAAAACATCCATTATTTTTTATTTTAATAATGAAACTTTGGGAGATTATCATACATCACCATAGTGTCATTCCAAATTCAATTTAACTCGAGACATATATCCGTTTCATCAAGACCATCAAACTTTAACTGTATTAAAATTGATGAAAAAGACCCATTTTGGGTGGACATATTAGAAATGCTTGTTTATATGAAATTTGAAACATATATCCTCTTCTACTAATCAATCTAAGTAAATTCCCCAAGGTTTCATTTAAAAAAAATAAAAAATAGTAGATGTTTTTGACATCGGTGCATGTAAACCTGCATGTACCTAGGTACATACTCCCTATTCCCTACATATATATGGGTAAAATGAGGTGCATACCCCTTAGGGGGAGCTAATTCCTTCACCCCGTTTTTTCCCATTTTTTATTTTTTGTTGAAAAATGCTTCCGTAAATTGTCATAACTACATCCTTATATCATGTCATTCAAGTTTCGTGTGAAACAGATTGTTACGGCACAGAGTCGATTTCAAAAACTCTACAACCGTTAAAAAATAACTGTATAGATGGAGCCGTATGAGTCTCTATTTCACACGAAACTTAAATAACATAATATATAAAGATATAGTGGTGAATTTTCAAGATTTCATTTTCTAAAAAAAATAAAAAAATGAGGAAAATAGGACAAGGGAGCTAACTGGGCAGACCCATTTTTCAAACATGTGTGTGTATGCGTGTGCCCAAACATATAAACAGACATGTATAAACTTATACATACATGTATATACATACATATGAACGTATGTGTCTGTATGTACCATACCTGCAGGAGGGACCAGGGGACCCTGAAGCCCAAAGAAATAGACCTGCTCAAAGTGGTGGAGAAGGCTTATGTAGTACTTCCTCAGCACGAAGGAGGCACTTGTGGTGGTTGGGGGGAAGTTGAAGGCTGTGATCACTTCCCTCCATCTTCTTTCAGTTATCACCTGTTCAACATTTTCCAATATTGCCGGAACAGTACAAGTCAATAATAATTTTATGTGAGCCTAATATCAACTGCCATTCATATCCTGCATGCCCATTTCCGGATCCTATGGAATGGTTCAGGGTATGCAGTATATATTTTTACTGTATATAGATTGTGTGACCTTCTCTAGACCTCCTCTCCGGGTGACTTGCATGTATAGAAGAAGCAAATCCAGGTCCTTTCCTCCAATAACCGGAATCCTACAGAAATCGCAAGAACTGATGTCATATTTCCATCAAATTTAACTGAAGTCAAGAGGAACTAGAAGATTTTTTATATATGATCCACAGAGATTCAAAAGCAGTCCGACGGACTTGCTGTACAGTCAAAACAAAAGGATCAGGCCTAACCATAGAAAAAGAAAGCCATGCCGTTTTCTTGTGCTGTGTACACATGCATTGCCATTTCGAACAGCATCCTAAACTCTAAATTATAGTATAAACTTACATGAATCTGGTGCCCATTGAGGAATGAAACCTCCTGAGAGCGTCCACGAACACTCCATGGCTCCTGACCACCTCTTCATGGGACATGAGAGGAGGAGGATACACCTTCTCCTCCTCGTGATTATAAACTACCAGCATCTTCCTCTCGTTTCCCACTTCCACCTCCCCGCCACTCCGATTCTCCTCCCCCATTTCGAACACCAATGCCAACAACAAAGATGAAGATATACGGGAGCCACTAAGCTTACGGGAACCGACGGAAAACTCCAGTGGTTAAATGGGTTGAATGAAGGTGATAAAAAGGAGCAAGACTCCCAAGGTAAAAAAACCCCAAGCAGGGTGTGATATATAGAACAACGAGCTAAATAAAGCATGTGGCAGACGCGTGGATAGTAACGGCTATATAAATAATACTATCCTGCATATGTTATGTTGATGATTCCTCAGGTTGGGGTGGTGGGTGATGCAAGTATTTATTTCGGATAGACGTCGTTGTTCCTAGCTCCTTTCCTCTTTATGTTGATTAAATTAATGCGACAGTTTACGCTATTAAGTTAAAAGATGGCAGGAAGTCATTAAGACTTGTTCTGGTCATTCTGCGACATATGTGGAATAGGGAGAGGGGTGGCTTGTACAGCCAATGGGACTTGAGAAGGGGGGCCTTTCTCCCTGTGCCTCGATCTCTGTTGTGTATATTCTTTCTTCTTCTATGTACTTTTGCATGTCCCTTTTCTCTCGTCTCTATCTTTCTCCTTTTTTTCCCTCTCTCTCTCTCTCTGTGTTAGGTGCTCAAGGAGCTACTGTGATGTGATGGGATCATAAGTGATCTGTGCCTCAGCTCGGAGGAATGTGCTGGAGAGGGGGAGGGTCTTTGATTCTTAATTGTTGCTTCTTCCTCATCGTGAAAAAAGAGACCGTACACTGGGCGCATATCCCAGCAAGATCTTTTCACCAGGTTGTATATTCACGGTATGTGTATGTAATATGTATTTCGATCTGCTTAAGAGTCTTGTGTATTTATCCAGACATGTCCGAAAGTGCTCCACCGCATTTGGGGACAGACAAACAACAACTATAAAGCATTTTCTCGAAGTAAGGTCGGCTGTGTTAGATTCTTTGAACTCATTAAGCAAGTTTTCAAGAGAATTAAGCATACTAATATCTTCATTCTTGTTAATGTTTTACTCGACGGTCTTGTTTGATACTTAGCTTTTGTTGTTCTCTAGTCGAGGTCGGTTGCATCACCCGTAAGAAGCAAATAACAAATAAATTATTTTCGACACTCCAATTTAACTAGATAAATGTACCTTGGGTCGAACTAAGGAGGTATGTTTTAAGAAGATACGCTTTATTTTGTATTTTGTTCATGTATTCAATTCACCCAATAACACAAAATGTACAATATATAAACAAGCAACAAACATACACACCAACACAACAAAAAATACAAATAATCCATCAAAGAAAAATCGATAAAATAACTAAAATTTGAAATATATATTGTTTTGTCAAATGTATTCAAATATTTTTGGTATTTTTGAGAATAGTGAAATACAAAGAAATAAATAATAATAGGTATTTTTACAAATAAGAACACAAGACAATTTAAGGACTTAGAAAAATGGGAATTAAGGCTCGATAATGGGTCCTAAAAATCAACATATATTTTAACTGTGTAGATAAAAATACAAAGTACAAAATGCAACTTTGTTTTTCGATTTGAGGTTGTATGAATTTTTAGGTATTTTTTGACATTTTGCAATGTATTTATTTTTTAAAGATCTACATATATATATATATATATATGAATTTTGGATATGTTATATAACAAAAAAATATTAAAATTGGGTTAAAGTATGAATTTATTTTTTAACAATATAAATGAAGTCCACAAATTCCTAGATAAACCCAAGATGTTTCCTCGCAACAATCTACCTACCTCGATATATTTTCAATTCTTTTTAAATAATACATAATGCTCCCTAAATAAGTAGGAGTGTATAAATCTTATAAAATTAATATATGGCACAAATTGCAAAATTAGTAAAAAAATATGTTGGCCACAAATTAATGTATGATTCAATGTATCTTCTAGCCAAGATTCATTTCCAAATGCAACACATGTAATTTTCTAGAATTAAAAGAAGCAAAACGACAAATGTCGCATGTTTTTAAATAATTCTACATAATTCATAGCATATTTAATTATAAATTCACATCCTTTTGGGTAGAACATGAGTTTCTAACCATAGAGATGTTTTTATTCGAAAAAATAACCAAGGGAGAAAATGGTAGAGGCTTGAAATATATGGGCCTCTTTGCAAAAAAATTTAAGTATATTACGGTACAATTCAATGCACTGGGATGTGTATGCGATTGGAAAAGCTCTGGAAGTGCTACATGCAAAATATCATGCATAGGGATGCATGTAAGGGTGATGCAACACTGATGCCATGCGGACCTGAACCTCTTGGCATAAAGGGAACTTCATGGACTTCTTCTACAAATAGTCCCTCTTATGTGGAGGCTCACACGAGGAGTGAGCTAATATGCAGCTCCAATTCTCCCAAGTTATATTGATCAAATAATGGTGGCTTCACCACATGGTGGCAGTAGGAACATCAGTGTTTGCACATTTTAGGGTTGGTAATGGAGATATCCCAATGCTCGGATCAAGAGGGGGGATCCAGATCTGATGACCGATGGGAACCCTGTGATGAATACCCCATTCATTCAACTTTATTCGTTCATATTATCTTTAAATCCATAGTAAAATACATGTAAATGCCACTAACTTATATAAATTAACATTCTAACATTACTCTCTGAATAGTGCATAAATACCCATATTTAAACCTTCAAAGAATAAAGAAAATAATAATAAATGAGGTATCTATGATACCGACTGATTGTGAATCCCGAGATCAAGTCAAGTATTGATTAGGTCGATCAGAAATAAAGTAGGGAGAAATAAGGTGAAATGGTGTGCAGAAATACAAAAACCTAATTATTCTAAGTACAATATATATTGCAAATGGCCCAAACTTATACTATTTTATTTATCACCATGTACGCTTCAAATAATAATGAGTTCATACAAAACTTATATATAATCATGTATAGGAATTTAAAAAAATGGCAAAAATAAATCACGCACAAGTCAGTCAGTACACTCAGTTGAAAAGGCCGCAAACAGAACTTCATTGATCAACATCTTCTGCATATGAACTCAAAATGAATCAAACTCATTTATATGGTATTTCAAATTCAATTATCTTTAAATGGAGGCGATTTCATCTGAATTGGAGTAAATATGCAAAAGTCGGCTAATTGGGGTATCTAAGTACTTGTACATATTTATAATGAGCCGGTTTATTTTATTATTTATATTTTTAGTCTCTTTATATTCGTAAAACATTGTGTACTATAAAACATTTAAAAAATACAAATATAAAACACTCAAAAAAACTAAAAAAGAATTAATAAAGCTTAGTATATGTGTATAATGTACATATGTTATAAATACTTGCATTTATTTGTACATATAAACAAAACCACATAAATATCATGAAAATATGTAAATACATATTCAATAATATTGTAAATAAATAATTTAAATATGGTTTTATGTATAAAAATAACAAAATATAAATATAAATACATAGCATATAGTTATCAATACATATATATATAATATTGTATAAATGATAAATCTTATTAAAGAAAATTATAAAAATAAATAAAAATCAATAAAATATAGTTTAGAAAATAAGAAACATTCTTTTATGTTTCAAGTTTTTTTAAAATAAAATCAATTGTTATTTCATTTTGATATATTTATTTACTAATTTCTATTTTGCCATTTGTTGTGTGACGTGGACCAATGGGGGCGCTTGGAGTGTTGACCCTCCGATCAACACTCCCCCCATGCCCTAGACCGGTCAGAACTGTGAACCCCTCTTCTTCTCCAACTTTTCACGCCTCGTCCACGCCTCTGATCGCCTCGAGCCCTTCAAGAAAATTGTCCGCACGATCTTCCTCCGTCACTCCATGATCCTAGCTTCCGCCAACCACCATCATTTTGTGTGTTATCCTAAAATGACAACACCCCTTCTATCACCACTATAAAACTTCTTTCCTGAGCTCCAGCTCCCCCGCAATCCACCTCCGACCACTGTAACCACACAAATCGTCTATTGGAGCGAGGCCCTTATGACAGAAGGAGTTTCTCATTCGATTCATGTCAAGGAGAAGGCGGTCAAGGTGAGGCTCACTCACCAGTGGAGCATCTATGCTAGGACCAACTCATGGGCCGTCTGAGACCAGGTGAGCTCTCTATCTTTACCCATTTTGCTTCATAATTTTGTAATTCTAGTCTAGATATACAATTTATTTCAGTTAAATTAGATTAAGTTTCACCAAATTGTACGTCGGAGCTCTATACTCTGGCCTCTATCCACCATGCACCAGACCTTGTTTCGACTCGCAACTGACGCCACCTTTTCCTCTTCTATTTCTTCGTCTTCTAACACATCCAGATCACCTTGATTTCGCAAAGATCGAGACTCCGGGTCCCCATCTGCCACCCAATGCCAGAGACCTCCATCCATCCACCTCATCACTTACACTTTTCACCTAATAGATCGGTCGGGACACATCGCCTTCGAGATGCAAGGCTTCTCGCGTAGGTTGCAGGACTAGTAGAGCCTGATTGGAGGCCAATCAAACCTAGAGTTCACTCCCAAGTTGAACGAGCAAACCCGTGCTCCATGCCTCCTCCAACGAGGCCCAAGCCCATACCTCTAGGAGCTGCGGATCACCCCCAAGAATGTGTTGAGCCACCTACGAGCTCGAGTCATCACTGAAAGAGGGAGATATCATCGGAGAAGGGAGCTTCAGGGATCCGTTTTCCTTGTTCTTGCATAGAGGCAACCACCATTGGATGAGGAGCTCCGCCCATATATAATATGGGTCGGTCAAATGAGGCGAACCATTACATAACGCGGACCGTCCATCTTACTTAAGGGCATACCACAACCGTCAGATTAGATCGCCTCGCACGCGCCATGCAAGCTCATCTGGTATTTTGTATCCGACAACCTCCGCATTTTTGTATTTTATGTTTAGTCCGTAAAATATTAAGTAACGTGTGATAACTTTAGGATATTTCACATATTGGAGCTGGACTTGTCTTTATTTTTATGTATACCCCTACCAAGCATTGAAATGTTTAAAATTGAGTATTTTGCTAGAATACCCCCTTGAACTTGTTTTAAAATGTTATTAAATGTATGTAAACTTTTTGATAATTGCATTTTGGTCCATGTGCTATTGTTTTTATATATTTGGTGTGTTTTATTTTTATTGCATGTTTCCCTTGTGCCAAAACTTGCAGTAAAAATATATTAATGCATGGAACCATAATTTAGCGCATATACTTTTCTTAGGGCATTTAAATCTATTTTCATATTTTTAAAGTACAAAACAAGTCTATATTTCCATGTTCAACATTTAAAATCCATAAAAATTCAAATATGTCTCCAAAATTTCAAAAAAAAATACATTAGATAGTTCCTATTATTTTATATCACATATCTAAAAATCACAAAAAAACAAAATATAAAACCTAAAAATCAAAAAACTGCAAAATTATTATAAAATTTAGTAAAGGTTCTATAAAAATCCAAAAGTTATGTTTTATATTTACAGATTTTTTATTATATATAATTATATGAAAATGATTTAGGGTTTATATTCGACTTATATATGTTTCAAACACCTAAACTAGTTTGTGAAAATAGCTTATTAACTATTTTATGTTTCTAACTTAAAAACCCATAATATATATCCACAAAAATAACAAACATGTTAGAAAAATGTTAGAAAACCATAAACATTTTATTTTATTTTATTGACTTTGTTTGACTTATTAAAAAATCCCAAAAAATATTATTTACATATATTACATGTATTATTACTTACCTTATTTAAAAAAGAATTAAAAAGCAAAATTAAAAAAAAATTAAAAATCATGAAACACATAAAAACATAAATATTAAAAACTAGACATTTTTTCATATAATTATAAACCCACAAAAGTATTTAAAAACAAAAAGGTAGAAAATAAGAAAAGATGAGAACAATCTAAAAAATATTACTAGTTAGAAATAATTAGTAATAATTAACCATCTATCCCCATTTGCTCTATGTGTTCAACACTCTTCACTACTTACACCAATACATATTTTGAAGAGTTAGAATAAATTTTGACATACGCACACTCTGGTATTCATCTATATATTGCAGGTTAATTATTGATCCATTGTGGATCGGTTGTCACATTGACTGCTTGTCTGACTTATCAGACATAGTAGGCCAATCCTCAACAATCAAATGGCATCATTACTGAGGAGTAACGATTATGGTAGATTAATTTACTTAGAATTTACATATTTTATTTTTCTTATTTTTATTTCTCTTTGATATATTTGCATAATTGTTATGATCCATTCTTGAGTTTAACTTTATTGCGAGGGCCTGCGAAGTGAGGGTGGATCTTTTAGGAGGTCTACTGTGCCCGAGTGAAGCGGAGGCAGGCTAGTCAGCCCAGCCGGTATGAGAGAGCCGTGAAGGGTTATCGGTAACTGCGAAGAATATCCATTCTTATTTACTTAGATTATATTAGATTGCATTTTATATGGTGAGGGAGATAAATAGAGATTTAGTAATTGATTTGTAATAATTAGGTCTCTCTGAACACTTTACGGGTCTATTTTACCAGGTGTCTGTTAACTGAGAGGTTTTGCATTGGTCTGTTCATCCGACAAGATCAACAGTCAGTGGTGACCATGCGTCTCTATAATCAACAATCAACCCACAATTTATAGATGAATATCAAAATGTGTGAGTTAACATTTATTATAACTCTTCAAAATATGTCTAGGTGTAAGTAGAGAAGATTGTCGAACACAAGGAGCAGACATGAGTAGAGACAAAATTATTACTAATTATTTCGAATTAATAATGAACTTTATAGGTTTTATCTTATCTTATTTTTATTATTTTATTTTTAATTATTTCTAGGGTTTTTAATTATATTGAAAATTTGTATGAGTATTGAATATTTTATATTTCATATATTTTAATTTTAAAAAAATTTAATTTCTTTTTAGGTTTTTAGAATAAGGTATATAGTGATATAGATAATACAGATAATATACAATATAAAGGTAATATATATAGAAAAAATCTTTTTGGAATTTTTAGTAAATAAAATAAAGTCAAAATAAAGAAAATCAAATATTTTTTATGCTTTTAATATTTTTCTAATGTTTTTATGATTTTAGGATTTTTATGTATTTTTATGGATTTTTAAAATGGTAAAATTTAAAACAATGAATAAGATAAATACTACAACTTGTTTAGGGTTTTTAAAATATACATAAGTTAAAAATAAATCCTAAATTATTTTTAATATAAACTATATATGATAAAGAAAATTAAGAGATAGAAAGTTATATTTTTGGATTTTATTGATTTTTTGTTAATTTTTATAAGATTTTTATGGTTTTGATATTTTTAGGTTTTATATTATGTATTTTTAGTGATTTTTGGATATGTAATACAATATACTAGAATCCAACTAATATAATTATTGGAATTTTTGGAGATATGTTTTTTAATTTTTATGGATTTTAAATGATAAACAAGGAAAACATGTATGTTTTTTATAAATAGGAAAATGCAATAAAATGTCAAACAAAAATATGCGTGAAGATCTATGTTCCCAGCATTTACTACAAATTTCCTATAATCTTTAGATAAACAAAACTATTTAATAAAAAGTAAATACAACAAATAAAATTACAAAGCGAATAGGGACCTCTATGCAATATTTATAAAGTTAACATGTGTTTTAGTACTTGTCCACAAAATAGGAGAGGTACCCTGTAAAAAGACTACACGCCTCACGTGGAGAGATACATGAGGTGACATGAGAAGGATAAGAAGTTTATGGGTCCACGATGAATATCCCTAAATGTTACACGTTACTTAATATTTACATGACTAAAAAAATACATAAGGCGGAGGGGTGTGTATGCAATATACTCCCCATAGCGCATAGATGGACGGTTGTGACATGTTCACTTAATGTGACCGATGGCTGAGATGCGAGATTTCGCCCTTGAATCGTCGGCTGAGATTAGATCTGGAGGCAATACTTTATCGGATGGCACTGGAGGTTCGTGGAAGAATAGGGAAGAACAACACCCAAACCGAGCTTCGATCGATTCAATCTCCCTCCTCTAACCTCCCCACAAGCTGATGACGGTCACACACTTTCCTAGGCTCTGTATGTGACAGGTAGTGGCTTCAAGATGGTCCATGCCACGCTGGGAGGGGCATGGAGCTTCAGCTCGGCTCAGGCCACCTAGTGCGAGTGGCAGGCATTCGAATCATCTCCGGAAGGAGGTTTTCAGCACAAGTCCTACACCAAAATACTTGCGGCTTGAGAGTGGATCTCTCCCCCCAGAAAAGGGGGTTGAAAAGCACAGGGAATGCGACAGAATGTAAACCTTTGACGAATGGTGGAAGATGGAGGTCGGGGACCTGATCCGAGAAAGAAAAGGTGGTCCGATGATATTATCAGATGGAGAAAGTAATGGGGAAGGTGATGGGATCATGATCCACGTCGGAACAAGGTTGTGTTACTGGGAGTAGAGGTCGGATCCTAGAACTCCTGCATGCAATTTTTTTGATTTTTTAATGAAATCTAATGAAAAATATTGGAAATAAGGTGCAATATTATACTAGAAAAGAAAATACAAATCTAAAGAACTAATCTAACCCATGCCTTGACAAGTCTAGGACCTGGAAGCGCACCTTGTCGGAGTTGGGTTCCTACGATGGGAATATGACCTCACATGGCCTTCTCCTCACCTCAGATCATTGAGGTTCACCTCCTGTCACTAGGGAACACTCCGTGGATTGATTCTAGTGGTTATGGCATAATGGAGATGGATTAGATGGAGTAAGACATTGAGAATGACATTTTATAATAGAATCGGAAGGGGTGATTTTGATCAAAGATTGCATGCAAATCAAAGGGGGTTGGTGGAAGCTAGAGGTAGGGCGTGGAGCGCGATGATCTGACGAACAAGTTTTGTGAAGGACAATGTATGATTCAAGTGATGGAGGAGGCATACAAAATTAGGCGAAGAAGAGGGGACAAGCAGAGTCTCAGATAAGTACTACCGGTACACACCCGTGAGGGAAAGTGTTGACCGGGGAACCGACACTCCTCGGCTCCCCACTGGTCTACATAGGATCACAAAAAGATAAGGGAAAGATAAATAAATAAATAAATAAAGATATTTTAAAATACCAATTAATTTTATGTACAAAAAACTCAAATATGAAAAATGTTTCTTATTTTACAAACAATTTCTAGTGATTTTTATTTATTTTTGCAACCTTATTTAATAGAGCTTATTACGTACTATTATTTATAGGTATTTATACCTATATATTATGCATTTGTATTTGTATTGTATTATTTTTATACATACTACTATATTTACATAATTATTTACTTATAACATTATTTAATAGATGTTTACACATTTTATGGGATTTGTGTGATTTGATCTATATGTACAAATGATTACATCTATTTATAACACAGGTATAGTATACATATATATATATATCATGCTTTATTGTTTATTTTTTGGTATTTTTAAGTGATTTTTATTTATATTTGGGTTATTATATATGTTATATAATATGTACAATGATTTAGGAGTATAAAGAGATTGAAAATATAAAAAATAAAATAAAATGGCTTTATATACATATGCACAAGTATCATAGTACCCTAATTAGCCGCCTTTTGCATCTTAGATCCAATTCACATGAAACCACCTTCATTTGAAAGATAATTTAATTGAAAATGCAATGGAGTGAGTTTGGTTAATTTCGAGTTCATATGGAGAAGATATTAATCAACGAAGTTATGTCAACGGTTTTTTCAACTGAGTGTACCATTTGGTATATGTATGATTTATTTTGTCAATATTTTTTACTTTCTATACATTAATATGCACTAGTTTTGTGTTGAACACTTTATTATTTGAAGTGTATATGATGATAAATAAAATGCTATAAAATTTGAGATATTTACATAGTATTTTGCACTTAGAAGATTTAGGGTTTTATGTACATTATTTCACCCGATCTCCTCCTACTTTATTCATGGTCGACCTAGTCAATACTTGACTTGGTCTTGAGGTTCAAGGTAAGTCAGTTTCTTAGATACTTCTTTTATATTTCTTTTTTATTTATTCTTTTTATTTTAGTTTAAATACATGTATTTATACAATATTTATGCAGTAATGTTAGGATGTTAATTCATACAAGTTAATGATATTTACATGTATTTTAATATGGATTTAACATCAATATGAAGGGACAAAGGTGGAGGAAGGGCTATTCATCACCCACTTATACTTATCTTTGCTAGTCCCTAGCAAACACTTGTTAGGAGAATAAGTTTTGAACGAGAAAATAAAGAACTTAGAATGATTATGATCTTTAAATTTATCTTCATAAAATTAAAGTTCGGAGCTTACTCGGACCTTTGGATTGTTAGTTTGTCGGAATATTACTGGGAATAGGATCTAAAACTTAACAACTCTCAAGCTCCACAATCCTTTGTTCAGTTCACCCCAATAGTCAGGTCAAAACAAGTCTTTTCATATGCACACTCTTATGACTATGAAACTCACTTTATAACAGTATATGTGAAATGTATCTCCCTGCATTTTAAGTGGTAAAATCCTAAGCTAAATCAAGCTCTAGTCAAAAGGAATCCAACTTATCTAATTGTCAGACTCTATGTTTACACATAATATAAAGATATGATATTTAGTGTACTGCAATCATGAGAGTCGAGTCGAAACGTCACCTAAAGTCCTCGTCCAAGAGACTCTCCTCAAGAACCAATATTCAACACTAGGGAATAAATCAATTCTTTCATTCAATCTATCGTCACAGTAGTTCGTCATACTTGAAAGGGTAGATGGAAGGCCAATTGATGACGGGCTTAGGTTGTGTATTTTCTTCTATCCCTCTCGTTGGAACAAGGTTCCTCTCGAGTGCCTTATTACTCAACACATATTTTTTTGTTTGTTAACAATGTGTCTGTAAAAAGTGCTCGGAGCCGTCTGTACTTGTTTTCTTGGGACTACATCGGGGTTTGTCTCTTTTGAGTTAAGATACCTTCGACACCCAGACTTGTATCATTATACGATGCAGAGCCCTTTTTGGCTGCTAGCCCAACTTCTGATCCTAACAGTTTTGATCCAAACGGACACTTTGAAATGGTTGGGAGCGCTTGTCATTGTTGGAAGCTCTCCGTAACTAACTCTGTGGTGAGAGAGTTTTTTCATTCAACGTTTCTTTTCTCTCCTTTTTCTTGTAGCCCAACTCCACTACTTTACCGGGTTGGCACACACTGGTCAACAATTTATTTAGTTTCATCACACCCTGTCACATAGGTCAATATCAAAAGATATCATGAGAACTTGTTCGCATACTAGTTGGGTTTGCTGACACTCATGTTTCATGAAGCTTTCATTGACTTTGTCCCATACTTGAGCATCATAAAATCAGGTCTAAACTCAAATCTCAAGTCCCAGTCCCTCAACTGAAACCTCGACTCATCTCATCATTCATACAGTTGTGTATGTGATGTGCTGATCATATTCTTTAAGGTATAGATTGAGCGTGCAATATAGCACTCATATATTTCAAACTTAGGAAAGTATGTATTATTGAGTCTCATACCCTAATGATTAAGGTTGGTTGATAAGGCTAAAAATCAGTTTTGCGGCTTTTTATTTTTATTAGAGAAGAAGGAAGCACGGTCGATGTAGCAAAAAGCCGCGAAAAATACGATCTCAACTTATCAAACAAATTCAGTTTTCCTTCGGAAAACCTACACTAAATTTTTAACCAGGAAAGTGTTCCTGTGTTGAACTCAAGGAGGCAGAATAGAATCCTTTGATTTTTTTCGAAAATATCTTTGTAATTTTATTTTTTATCTCTTCTCAAATTACCAAGGCAAGAACCTTTTTTATTGATTTTTTTATTTTTATTTTTATTTGATTTTATTCTCTTCCAATTTTTAATTAATTTTCAAAAAGGGAGATTTTTCAAAATATTTATTTATTATTTAATAGGTGGATATTATATAGGTGGTAAAATATAGAAGGGTGAACGGGGTCGAGCAGCGAGCTCGAACAACACAAAAAATCAAAACAAAACAAGGCAAGATTCGTCAAAATCAAAACACGACAAAAACACGTCAAAAACACTCGAAAACTTTATACGAGGTAGATGGGTAGTTGCATAACTACCCTAAAGAAATCGTCGAAGAACAAAGTCAAATGAGGTCAAAACAGCCCCTACAACCCAGGGGCATAAGCGCAAGAAAAAGTATTTAGAAATGTTTTCAAAATGGGTCCTCAGGGACTGTTCTGTAAGAAAACTTTACAAATCTTTACATTTAGGTCCCTGTAGAGGGACCTAAATGTAATTATAGGAAACCTGGGGGGCGGAGCAAAATTTATGGAAACCGGCTCGGTTTAGTTCGCAAATGTTCCACCGTTTCGCAATGGAAGGCTGAGATTAGAAGTTCCTGCGCCGATTGTGACGTCTGCGAATCTGACACGTGTCGCGAATCTGCGCCTCCTCTGTTCTTGAGCGGTTGAGCAGTTGACGATGGAGCCTCCTTCTTCGAATTATCCTGAGCAACCGATCGTATCTTTGGCACTCCGGCAGGGCCAGAGGGGTGGCTCCTCCACCCCTCGAGCTCGCCCGCGGTAGGGTGGTGGCGGAGGCTGCTCGGAGCGGCGGTGGAGCGGTGAAGAAAATGGCAGTCCCGGCACCTGGAGGTTATTCAGTTCTGGCGACCCATCTTTGGAGGTGAATTTTGATGAAGTTTGAAGGCTTCCAGATCCTTGTGAGTGCTCCTTAGTGAAGTCGGATCTGCAAATAACAAAATGTTGTGCTCGATTCTCTAGGAATCGACCTAGGGGTGATAGAATGCAAGATCAAAACTTGATGAAAATTTAGTTTCCAGAAGATATGAAGAACCGCATGAAAATGGCAATAAAATGAAACGCGAATCGAATGGAATCTACACGATTTTGAGAGAGGAATTACGGAGGGTGGCTCACCTAGATGATTAAGCTAACTAAAGACATGATTAGCCACACTAATCGTGGCATGAAGATCGAGGCAAAAATCTGAGAAAATGGAGGAAGAAGGTCTGGGGATTCAAGGTATATTACCTGGAAGCGTGCTCGACGGGCGACCCTTGATCGGAGTGTGGACGCGCACTGGGCGGCGATGCAAGGCGATGACCGGCCTTGGAACTTCCTCCGACGAATCCTCCTCCTCACGCGCTCCTCCAAGGTGCTGTCACCACCGTAGGTTGGACGGAATGAGGCTTGGAAGATGGGGGGTCGGGTAGCCTGGAGCTGGAGCTCAGGTGGTTGGAGAGTTAGTTGTAAATGGCGGAGGTTTAGGACCTTATATAGATGGGTTTTCGTTGGCTCCAAGTTTGATCCAAGGTCCGGCGATGGAGTAGGTTGTTAGGAGAAGGGGATCGAGGGTTGAGATTGGCTGGAAGGTTCTCGAGTCGCGCGGGAGAAATAGTTGAAGGTGGCAGGTTGGTGCAGTTCGGGCGCAACAGCTTCTTGGAGAAGAAGACCCACGTGCTGACAAGTGTCAGCACCTAGTTGGTCTAAAGGCTGAATATTCTTATAAATTAAGAATTAAATATTAAATGAAGTTATTTTAAATAAGTATAAATACAAGAAATGTATATAAATTAATTCTCTAATTTATGGGCTAATTACTTTTAATAAATAATAAATATTATTTAAAATATTAATTATTATATTAATAAATATGTATTTATAAATAGGTTTTGGATTTTTAATTTAATAAATAAATAAATAAAAATTAATTTTATATTTTCTTAATTATTAGAATATTAAATAAGGTTTATATAAATTTTTGTGGATTTTAATAAGTTAATTTGCATATTTTAATAAATAGAGGTATAAGTTCTCTAGTTCATTTATACCTATATTTTAGGGTTTTTGATTTTATTAAAATAATAAATAAGGTCCAAAAATTATGAAATAATTTAGGGTGAAAATACAAGATCATGAAATAATTTAAAAATTATAAAATCAAGAAAAATATAAATAATATGTGTTACATAAAATAAATAGCCCAGAAAGCCCGTTGTCTTTTGGTCCCAAAACCGATTTTTTGCAAACGGACTCTGAATTCAATGAAACCACCTTTATTAATTAGAGAATATTGTTTTTATGAACTTTAAAGGTGAGTAGAGTGAAATTGGAATTCGTATGAGGAAGTTATGATGTTCGGAAGTTGAGATTTTGACAATTTACAGGCTGAGTTTCTTGGCATATATAAAGGGTAATATTTTTAACTTATTTTTATATTTTTATATACATTTTTAGAAATAATTAGGAAAAGAATTTGGTGAAAAATATGTTCATATGGATTAATTAAAAATCTTTGAAGTTTTGTATTTATTGTATAAATAATGAAAGGTGTATATGTGTGTGTTAATTTATTTTTTTAGGTTTTCTTTCCTTATCTCCCCCTACTTTTTGATTTGTCGACCAATCCATGCTGACATGGTCTCGGGGGTTGGGCTATAAATATATCTTACAGCTATATTTATATTTTAAGTCATATTGTATATATATACATATATTCAATCTGCCTTTTCTTTCTTTTTCTTGTTCTTTATTTATTTACATGATTTTGGTGGTTAAAAGTGAATATTTACACATGAATGGTGATTTGTTAAAAAGATGAGAATTAATGGACATTTACATGTATTTGTTAAGGGTTTTAAGACAAAATGCGACAGAAAAGTTAATGAATTATGGATTTATCAACCCCCTATACTTAAACTTTGCTAGTCCCTTAGCAAACACTTATTTTGAAAAAGTAAGTGAAAAAGAAAGAAAGTTAGAATGAATTTGTTTTCCTAAACCAATTCATGAGAACAGACAAAGGACAGAGCTCGATCGGCCCTGAAACAAGCATTTTGTCGGAACCTTAACTAGGATTAGGATTTTATCCTCAACAGTCCTCAAGTTCCACAAATCCTTACTCAAGATCACTTCATCGGCTAGTTCAGACTCACTTATTCATATCGCAAACTCTATCATCCTTGTAGTCAACTTGTACAGTGTATGAATTGATTTAGCTCTTCCTGCTTAGAGAACCAAAGAAACCGTCCATCCCGGCTATACACTTCTATGGCTTCCTCATCTTGCTACTCTTTCCTCGGGGAGGGAGGTATTCCCTTCTGAGTTCAGTTCTGCTATGTCCGCAATCAAATACAGGGAGAAGTTAGAAGAATGAGAAAAGAAGTGGAGTGCGACCAGTGTAGACGCATCTCCTTGTGAAGCCCAACCGGTGTAGCTGAGTCTCCACTAAGATGTGCAGGCATTTTTGGTGGAAGCTTGGACCATTGTGGTCTTATTTGGTGGAATCTGCTTTGCTTTTGACTTTGTAATTTGCTTGCACTGCATTCATCCTTTGTGCCTCGACGGATATAGCATCTTTTTAGTCCGTCCCTTTTTTGAGGTCTTAGAAAAATTGTGTCAGCAGATCCTTCCCTCATCCGAAGCAACTATCGCAACCCCAATCTCTTCCGTCCTTTAGACGTCAATGCCACAAAGATAAGGATAGAAATATACTACCAAGGTGTACTGCCCTTCGGAACTCTATGCAAGTCGAGCTAAGTGCAGAGTGCATGTGTTCAGGATTGGTTCACTGGTGTAGAGTTGTACGGATGACTCCAAATGGTCTACTTAAGCACAGATGACTTGATTTCCCGAATATGATCTTACGGAACCCAAAGATTTAAGTCACAAGACCTGAAGAGCCTGAATTCCAGATCCTAATCAGGCTCCTTACAATGGGAGTCAAAGGCCGTAATCAAGCTCCATCCTTTAGACTAGACTCAGTCCTTAGTTCCAGAAATCAAACTTATTATGAAAAATGCGAATGCAAATGCAACCATGTTTTTGTGAAGTGTCTTTTATGAATTTTACTCATTTTTATGGATTTTAAGGATTTTGTAATTTTTATGAATTTTAGGACTTTGTTTTTTTATGGATTTTATGATTTTTATAAGCAAGATTTTATTCATGAATTTTACAAAATATATTTTATTTGAGTTAAGTGTCTTATGTATTTTACAAATTTTATCTACAAAGTATTTTACAAGGATTGAATGGTTTTTACAAATATTTTAATAAATAGGATTTTAAATAAGTATTATACCAATTTTAAGTACTAATTTTAAATACAATTTTTAATTACAAGTTTTAATACAAGTTTTAAACATATTTTACTTATTTACAAGGATTTTATAAATAATATATAAATATAAGTGGATTTTAAATTAACCCGTACCCACTTTTTATGCATTTTATAGATATAGAAAATACATAAAAGTACGAGTTATGGACGAAAGTATATATACAATATATATGCACCCCCTATACTTAGCTTGTGCTATGCCCTCGTAGCGTCAAAAGAGAAAAAGGAGGACATAACTCGTGCTAAGTAAAAGTGGGTGAAAAAGGATATCGAGTACAAGTCAGTCAACCCCCCCCCCCATACTCACGATCAGGTCATCGTAAGTATCACGGGAGAGCAAAAATGGGATGACTGAATGAAAAGAATAAATAACGAATGTTGAAAAGGAAAAGAATACGAAATCATCAAAATCACTCGGTCCCCCCTATACTTAGGATAAGGCATCCTAAGTATAGAAAAGAGTGTAGCCAAAATTGGAGACCAATGATTTGTGAGAAAGAAAGGCTATACAAAAGAATCAGTACAAAAAAAAACGTAAATCAGCGGTCAATCGGTCCCCCCTATACTTAGGATCTGGTATCCTAAGCATAGAAGACGAGCAAAATTGGGGACGATTGTGGTCTACGAAGAATATACAAGTGTTGTAGATCTCCAGAAACGAATGGCTCAAAAGGATTTGTACAGGAAGAAGTGAAAGAATGATCATGATTCCTGTACAAAATAGATCACTTCAGTGCGGGCCAGATGATCAGTAGTTTCGATGAAGTGCTTCAGCATCTGCCCGTTAACCACGAACGGCTCTGCACCAGGTGACACATGTGATATTGCTATACTGCCATTGTCGTGCGCCATTCTGACTATGTACGGTCCTTCCCACTTGCTTTTCAATTTGCCGGGAAAAATTCTCAATCTCGCATTGAACAACCAGACTTTCTGCCCAGGAACAAAGCTTTTGTGCCGAATATGTCTGTCATGCCAGTTCTTTACTTTGTCCTAATAGATGAGTGTGTTCTCATATGCTTGATTTCGAATTTCTACCAGCTCATTCAGATCTATCTTTCTCTTGGCTCCTGCTTTCTGTGTATCCAGTAATATCTCTCGAATAGCCCATTCAGATTTATGCATGATCTCTACGGGCAAGTGGCACAGCTTTCCATAAACCAATCTGAATGGTGAAGTACCTAAGGGAGTCCTATATGCAGTACGATATGCCCAAAGAACCTGATCTAGAAGCAGTGACCAGTTCTTCCTATCCGGTCGTACTAGTTTCTGAAGAATTGATTTCACCTCCCTATTTGAGACTTCAGCCATGTCGTTCGTCTGTGGGTGGTAAGGAGAAGCTACTCTGTGATCGATGCTGTATTGTTTCACTAGCTTTTTCACCTCCTTATTAATGAAATGGCTACCCCCATCAGAGATTAGGATACGAGGGATCCCGAACCGCGAAATAATGTGTTCCCTTAGGAACTTGCAAACGGTCTTACTGTCTGCGGTTCGTGCGAGTATAGCCTCCACCCATCTACTAACATAGTCTACAGCGAGAAGAATGTACTCAAAGCCGTTGCTGGAAGGGAATGGTCCCATGAAATCTATGCCCCATGCGTCAAAGATCTCGCAGATAATGACGGGTCACATCGGCATTGCATCTCTGGCACTGACTGTCCCTACAGCTCTCTGACAATCTGGACAACTCTTCACGAATGTGCAGGCATCTCTAGTAAGAGTCGGCCACCATATCCACTCTGTAGTACCTTCTGCATTGTCCTCTTCCCTGAATGATGTCCTCCTGATTCTAAAGAATGGCACAAAGTGAGGACACTATTATATTCCTCCCGAGGAATACATCGCATGTAAATGCAATCCGGTCCTTCACGAAAAGAATCGGATCCTCCCAATGGTAGTATCGTGCCTCGGAAACTAGTTTCTCAACTCGGTTCTTTGGCCAACCATGAGGACTTTTCTGTGTGACCAGAAAGTTCACTATATCTGCATACCACGGAAGTTCGGTAACCCCAAAGATGCTCTCGTCAGGAAATCTCTATGCGATCTCTAGCGTGTACTCATCTGAAGGCTGATCTGTCTGTAATCGGGAGAGGTGATCAACTACCACATTCTTTACTCCAGGTTTATCTTTGATATCCAAGTCGAATTCCTGAAGTAATAGAATCCATCTAAGAAGGTGTGCCTTGGCATCCTTCTTTTCCATTAAAAATCTGATAGCTGAATGATCTGTGTATACTGTGATCTTAGATCCAAGCAGATATGATCGAAACTTGTCTAATGCAAACACTACTGCCAACATCTCCTTTTCTGTCACTGTGTAATTTCTTTGAGCATCATCTAAGGTTCTGCTGGCATAGTGAATGGCAACGGGAAGTCCATTCCTCCTCTGTCCTAATACATCCCCGACCGCAAAATCTAAAGCATCCGTCATGATCTCGAAGGGTATAGACCAATCAGGCGGCTGTAGGACAGGAGCACTGATTATCTTCTCTTTCAAAGTGAGGAAGGCATTAAGACATTTATCATTTAACACGAACTCGATGTCTTTGCCTAGAAATTCAGTTAACGGTCGGGCAATCTCAGAGAAGTCTTGGATAAACCGTCGGTAAAGCCGACATGCCCCAGAAATGACCGTAATTGTTTGGTGTTGGATGGTGGCTCGAGTTTCTGATGACATCCACCTTGGCAGGGTCAACATCCATGCCTCGCTGGGAGATGACGTGCCCCAACACGATCCCGTGAGTAACCATAATATGGCTGTTTTCCCAGGACAGAACGAGATCTACCTCACAACACTTTCTCAGAACCTGGTCTAGGTGCGCTAAACAATCGTCAAAGGACTCACCATAGATCGAGAAATCATCCATAAAAACCTCTAGAAAATCACCGACCATATCCGCAAAAATAGCAAGCATGCACCTCTGGAAAGTCGCAGGAGCGTTGCACAATCCAAAGGGCATCCGTCTAAAGGCATACGTGCCGAACGAACATGTGAAAGTGGTTTTCTCCTGGTCTTCAGGAGCAATTGATACCTGGTTGTATCTGGAGTAAGCGTCAAGGAAACATAAGTACCCCTTCCCTGCCAACCGTTCTATGACCTGGTCTATGAAAGGCAAAGGGAAGTGGTCCTTCTTCGTCGCGGTGTTCTGCTTTCTGTAGTCAACACATACTCGCCACGACGTGGTTACTCTCTTTGGAATCTCCTCTCCACTCCCGTTTTTTACCATCTGAATTCCCGACTTCTTCGGGACAACGTGTAATGGGCTAACCCATTCGGAGTTGGAGATGGGATAAATGATCCCTACGTCACACCATTTCGTAATCTCTTTCTTGACAACTTCTCGTAATACCGGATTCAACCTACGCTGAAACTCTCTGGAGGGTTTGCTGTCATGATCGAGATAGATATGATGCGAACACAAAGCAGGATTAAACCCGCAGAGATTGTATACAGTCCACCCAATAGCCTTGCGGTTTCTTTCTAGAATCTCCATCAGACGAGATTCCTGATCATCGGTCAAAGTTGAGCTGATAATGACCGGAAACCGTTGATGTGGACCCGCAAGGAAAGCATATTTCATGTTTGGTGGCAAAGTTTTAAGCTTTGGTAAGGTAGTATCTGTATCTGCCAAAACATCATCTGTATGTGTACGTGGATCTGTACCGGTTGGTGATGTGTCTGCGATTTGAATATCCACCATCTCAATGTGCTCTAGAGTCGGACTACAGAAGATGTTCAAGACATCATCTGACTCCTCAGAATGATCAGAAGAGAATAAGTCAGCTAAATAAAACTCCGAATCATCTGAGACGGAGGAATTGTGTAGAGTTTCTAATTATGAAAGATCTGCATTAATTTCGTCAGAAGTCTGATCCTTGTGCTTCTCATCATCCAGACTAAAGTATAAGGTCCATCAGAAGAATTACCCCCTGAGGTCTCGGACCCGTCCTCTGTCAAACATTCTTGGGTCTCTACCTGATATCTTTCGAGGTCATCAAGACGGACCTCATCCATGTAATCACAAGAGGCTAAAGAACTCAGAATATCTGAAGATTCATCACTGAAAGTGTTCGATTCTCTCGCCATCTCTATATGTATCTTTTCGCCCTCGGCGTGAAAAGATACCTTCCCTGTATCGTAATCGAAGAGAGCCTTTACGATCTCTAGAAAAGGACTCCCGAGAATGATCAGGGTAAGGTGTAACTGTACAGGGCAATTCATGTCCAGGACCGTAAAGTCCAGTGGGAATTGCAGACCCTGCATGGTTACGATAACGTTCCTAAGTATATCCTTAGGTCTCTTTACGGATCTATCAACAAACTGAAGGATCGCGCAGGATTTGTAAAGAGGACCTAACTGGAGCTTATCGAGTAAGGAAGCGGGTATCAGATTGATCGAGTAACCATTATCTAATAGAGTGCGGTCGAACTCGGCTTTTGCGATCTCGCATCTGACATAATGTGCACCTGAGTCTTTCTTCTTCTTCGGTAACTTATTCTGTCGCACAGGATGTAGCCTTAGTCAAGACATGTTTTTCTGTTCGGGATATATTTTTCCTACGTGCGGTGCATCTGCTTTTCAATTGATTCTTGAGCGTAGGAAACTGATCTAAGGCATCATGAAGCGGGATCTTCATAAAGATATGATCTTTGAGTAGTTTTTCGATCTCTGGAGATGCAAGATTATTTTTGGTCTTTTTCTTTCCTTTTCCAAACAAAGCATCGGGAAAAGGAATAAAGTCAGAAGTCAGAAAATAAGGATTTTTATTCAAACTGGAATCAGCTTTTACATTGAGAGTCTCAGAATTATTTACAAAACTCTCTAAAACAGGAGAAGAAAGATTTTTGTCGGGGCTCTCTGCCTGATCTGGCGTAATGTCATCGTCTGAGTCGCCAGTGTCCATATGATGTGTTGGCATTGCTCCCGTCTCTTGATTCTGCATAATGGTCCTTATCATCTTGCGGTTTCTCCTCCTCGGCTTCAGGATCATGGTTCTTCTCGTGCTCCTCTAGTGCCCTCTCCTCTTCTCCAGCAGGTGCTTGTGGTGATCCACCGCTCCTGAGACGAATGGAGTTAGATAAAAATTCAGGAAACGAGATCTTACCTGTAGTATCTACCTGCTCTGGATGCCTCCTCTTGTTGTTCGGGTTCATCTGAGGCTGGGCTGGGAGAGTGGTCTTCGGCAAGGTTAACTCGTCCAGACGATGGTTAACCTGCTCCATCTCAGTCTTGTGTGCGATCTGGAGCGTACTCAGCATGTCCATAATCTGGTTGAGCGCCTGGGCTTGTGAAGACATCTCTGGTTCAGTGTGGTGGCCCTGGCTTGCTCCTCTCTCCTGCCTTGGCGTGTAATGCTGAGAGGTGGAAGGCTGGGAGTATCGTTGGGGTGTGGAGGAAGACTGTTGCGGCTACTGATGAGGATAATTCAGTAAGTAGTGAGCACGGTGCTGATATGAATGATGCGGTCTCTGATGGTAGACATTCGGATGAGACTGCTGCGGCGTGAAGCTCTAGCGGTGCTGAAATTGCGGACGTCCATGCTGCGGATGACCGTACGGCTGCTGCGGCTGCTGATTCGGTATACTCAGTTGTTGCATCGGAGTATAACAAATCCCGTTGACCCCGAGAGTGGATTACGGCTCCACCTCCATCTCTGCGGTGCTGGTGATCTGGCCGGGATTGTCATGAGACTGATCCTCGTGCCAATCGGTCTGCGGAATCTCGGACTCGCTCTGGAAATAGCGGATCTGACGGGTGTGTGGAGCGGGTGCGATCCTCCGTACTGGTTACGCATTCGAAGAAGTCTGACTCTGCTGGTACTGTATCTGAAGATCAGCGACCTTCTTCGAGAGTTCACTCAGCTGCTGAGGTAGAGATGAGAGTTTCTCCAACTCTCGCAGCGGCTGTAGGTCTTGGACCTGCTTGTGAATCACGTCCACCAACGTCAATTTTTCACTAATAAATCCCATGTTGGTGTTGGATTCAGAGTCCGAGATGTTCGCCACCTTGTGATGATCGCGGTGATGTGGTGGCTGTGGGGCTTTCTGAAATGCCCGAGTAGAGTCTACAACTCTCGAATTCTCGGCCATCCCTTCGAAGATGGCCCAGACTGACTCGGCATCCTTATTCAAGTAGTTGCCGCCACATGCGGCACTGACTAGCCCCTGAACTTCCGGCTGGAGTCCTCCAAAGTAATTCTGTACGAGCACCTTCATCGGGATCTCATGATGCGGGTATCTCTCCGTAAGATCCTTGAATCGATCCCATGCCTCATGGAATGATTCGTGCGACAGTTGCACAAAGTTGGAGTTCTGACTCCTCATCATGTTCGTCCTTCCCAGAGGAAAATATTTGCGCAGGAGGTGGACTTCAGGTCGTCCCATGTAGAGATTTCCCTCCCCAGTTGACTCAGCCAATAAAGGGCCTTATCGGCTAAGGCAAAGGGGAAGGCCTTGAGGCGTACGGCCTCCTGTGTTACTCCTGGATAACAAGCCGTTCCGCAAATCATCTCAAACTGCTATAAAAATGTGAACGGCTCCTCTGCGGCATTCCCATAGTACTTGGTGATGAATCTCTATTTCATCACCTTTATTCTATCATTTTGGCCTCAAAAACCCCAGCAAATGCATGTAAAAAGCATCAATTTGTACATAATAGCATTCATCATTCATTGTATTAATTACACATCAAATAAGGTTTTTAATGCTAAAATTATAGAATAAAGAGGAGAAAAGAAAAAGGAGCAAAATATTGCAAATATTTTATGACCCTAACCCCAAGACCAAGGTCAGCATGGAATTGGTCGACAAGGAATAAAGTAGGGGGAGATAAGGGCCAGTGTACAATAAATACCTCATTTATTCATGCATTTATTTATGCATTTTTGACACCTATTTTGTACATAATTATTTATTCATCAAATAAAGAAACTTTGTTCATGAAAGTTGTAGACAATAATGTAAATGAAAATACAAAATTGAGTTTGTGTAAAAATAATACTCAGTGTACATTTTATACACAGAATAAAAAGGCAAAATCTCAACTTCACAGACCCATATCTTGCAAATAAAAACTCCAAATCACCCAAACTCACCTTTAATTGTATATAGCTTTCCAAGAACTATTTAATAAAATTGGTTTCATAATTTTTGGAGTCCATCTGCAAAAGTTAGGTTTTTGGCCCCCATTGTGCAGCCTGCCTGATTAAAATAATCAACTTATTCATTATCCATTATTTTTATAAAATTATATTTTTAGAATTTTGTAAATAATGTGCATAATACATGTACATATTGATATTAAAAG
Organism: Ottelia alismoides; assembly: GCA_037367405.1. Lineage (NCBI taxonomy): Eukaryota > Viridiplantae > Streptophyta > Magnoliopsida > Alismatales > Hydrocharitaceae > Ottelia > Ottelia alismoides. The sequence continues at coordinate 1,109,847 of JAZKJV010001118.1, read as the reverse complement.
AAAACCAAAAAGAATTTGTAAAATAAAATAAGCTTATGTAATACATAGGCAAAATACCTATGTTAAGTATGTACATAAATAAAAGGGGAAAACATTCTTTAATTATTTTCTTTTCTCATATTTTCATAATGATGTACATATTATACATAATATATCAAAAATACAAGTCTAAAATAAGAACCAAGAAAATAAATTAAATAAATAAGTATATATATTACATAGGTAAAAGACTTACAAGTATACCTACTTATACCTATCCCTATTTATTTAAAAATGAAAATAAACTCATAAAAATTAAATAAAAATACCCTCACACTCACAAAAATAAATTATAAATTTATAAAATAAGACAATAAAATAATTAAATAAAATAAACAAAATAAAAAAATACACAAAATACATGTAAATACATACATATACACATTATTAAAATAAAACTATAATAAAACACTTCAAAAAATTCAATAAAAAACGTAAATAAATATTACATAAAATAATACACATTTTTATTTTTTAAGAAAATAATAATAAAATCATTTACTAAGTTAAATAAATCAATTTCGAATAAGGGTTCCTATTTTATCTTCTAGTGGCGGATCTGGACCAATGGGGCGCCAGCCCTCGTTGACCGCCTGGTCAACTGTCCCATCCGAGCCCTGGCGTCTCTGAACCATCTTTTCCCCGGATTTCATCCCTTTTTTACGGCCATCTCGTCCATCGATCGGGCTTGCTTTCTTCACAAGAAATGATCTCGGATGATCACTGATAATCGCCGAACTCTTAGATCAATTTGATACTCATTGGATTAACCAACAAACGCCGGTCAATAAGGCTCCAGGCCAATGTCTATAAATAAGAAGCTTCGCCCCCCTCCTCAAATTTGGCCAATTTGATCCACCCAAAAGCCTTGATTTCAATCCTGGAAGGTTCCTCGTGACAGGGGGAGTGTTCCAGCACCTTGAATCGGCCGGAGGAGGGACGATTTTGACGCAGCGGAGCTCCGGCGTCCGTCCTGCTCCCTGGTGGCCCCCAGGTATAAGAGCTGCTTCTTTATCGCATTTTAGTTAGGTTTTAATGTTAGCTTTCGATTCCTGTTGTTAGTTTCGTCTTTAGTTAATCATAGTAGCTTAAAATCAAAAATTCAAAGTTCGTCGGAGCTCCGCTCCGGCGACTTCTTCACTGTGATATCAACTGTACCCGACCGCCACATTCATCCCACTTCATTCCCCATCGTATTCTCCATCAATCGCTCATCTTCGTTCAACCAAGGACTCCTAGTCCTTGTGAATCGGAGCTCCACCTCCGCCTCTCGCTGGAGCTCCTCCGCCTCACTCCATCTTGCGACCAAGCTTCAAAAACCAGGGTCGAGGAGGTAGCCCTCGCTCCCCCGGTTCTTCCTATGCAGGTTAAGCACAGAAAGGAGCCCATCTGGGCTCGATTCAGACCAGGAATAGGTTCCTGGGGGTCCTGTCCTTCTTCGACCTCGTCCGAGCGCCTCGGACCTCCAGGAGCCATGGCGAGACCATCAGACGACGCGGAAGGCCTCCAGCTACGTGCAGACTATCTCAGATGCGAGGGAGGTGCCCGAAGGAGCCCAAGCTTCACGATCGAAGCTCGCCGGGGGCGAGCTTCTTCCCTGTTCTTCCAGACACGTCCAGCGCCGCCGGATCAGGAGGCGAGGCCCAGATTGAACGAGAGTCGTCCGATGCAGCCCAGCAACGACCGTCAGATCCGCGAGTCGCATCTAATCTCAGCCCTTCATCGGCGAACCAGTATCCACCGTCAGATGCCCGACGCGTGGCTAAGTGAAGTGATCATCGTCGTCCGCCAGCGCCTAAATGAGGGGTAAATTTCTTATTTTACCCCAGACCTTCTTGTATTTATTGTTTACCCCTGTAAATAAAAGTTGAAGTTTATTTTAGCGTGAAAATCTTGCATGGACCCCCCTATATTTTCCTGAAATTGCTTTGAGGTCCAGTCCACGTCACCTCACGTGTAACCCCAAGTGAGGTGGCGAAATTGCACAAGCACCCTGTATGTTTGTAAATTAGCCTTTAGTCTATAAAATAAAATTTCCCGTGTAATATTTTTGTGAAAATTTATAAAAAGGACCTGGAACTTTTGGAAATTACGTTTTGGTCCCTGTGGGTGCGGAGCACGTGTAGTCCCATGTGCTGGGTATTTTGCGCTAAGGCCCCTGGCGGGTTTTATATTTTATTTTGGCCCCTAAAATTGCAGAGCACGTGTTATAACTTTGGTGTATTTGCACAGAAGCCCTTGCCTTTATTTTTATTTGAAAAATGCCCCTGCTAGGCCATGTATTTTGGTATGCTTTGTCCATTTATTTCATGCCTCATATTCAATTGAAAAATTTTGCAAAAATGGATATAAGCTCTTGTTAGATTACTCTTGCTCGCCATATTTTTAATTTTTAATTTTGTTGCTTTTTTTCATTTATTAAAAATAAAAAACATGCCTTTTATTTACTGTCTAACTTATAAAATTCCTAAAAAATAGTAAAACACCTCTAAAAATTCCAAAAAAAATACCTACTGCCTATTTTAACTTACTTTAGTGTCAGTCCAAAAGTCACTAAAAATCTCAAAAGAAAAACCTTAAAAATTCAAAAATACTCAAAAACTCCTAAAAAATATAAAAAATTCTAGAAAACCCCAAAAATTGCAAATTCAAGTTCTGTAGTTTCTATATTTTATCCTCTTTCTTTTAAAAATAGTTGGGAAAAAATTTGTGGCAGATTCATATTTTTAATGTCCATTTAGCTCTCAGCCAGTAGCTAACTCCCTGTTTTCTCTTATTTTGCTATTTAAAAATACCAAAAATATGTTGAAAAATGCCCAAAAATCGCAAAAACAGTAAAAAATTATGAAAATACCAAAAAGATTTTATTTCTATATTTTTGAGTGTTTTTATATATTTTATAAATATTGTATCATTCCTCTCATCCCTTTATATATATATTCCCCTATTGAAAAAGAAAATTAAAAAAATACATATACCTATATATATGGATATACATAATTATTAATATATAAAATTCTAAAATTAAATTTAAAAAAAAAGATATTTTATCTATATCTATATATCTAATGTATGTATTATATGCTATATACCTACCCTCTATGGGTATATATATATCTTTATATATTTATATTCTATAATTTGTATATATATATATTATATAACTATATTATAAGAGAAAAAATATAAAAATAAATAATAAAAATAAATAAAAATAAAAACCCACAAAAACATGCTTCACACAAGGATGACTCTGTGGTACATGCACATCATAGGCTATTGCATTTTTGTATTGCTCTTTGTGGTTTGACCTCTACATGCTTGTTCGCTATACATTTTGTGGTAGAGTAATAAATATTAATTCACATTTTTGGGACTTAATTCATTCATTCTTTTGTTGTGGGTTAATTGCTGGTTAACATGGGTATTCTGCAAGCGGTCGCCTCAGCGACACTATTTATATATTATTCATTATGACCCTCGCATGAATTTATCATGTTATCACTTGGGAAGCAAGGAGATGAAGGACGGTCTGAGTTCGTATGGCCCTTGATTCGGCGGTAGCCGAATCCAATGGTGGAGCGTTCTTGCACCCGGGTCATACTCGTCCCGTAAAGTTGCGGGAACCGCAGGCGGTAACTGGTTCCCGGCCCCTGCTCTCAGCGCAGCTAATTCAGCCCGCAGTTCATTCTGAACTCTAAATTGCTCTCGAATCTGCAAGTTCATCTGCTGAAGTGTATCGAGAATGCCCGTTGTAACATCTGCGTATGGCCTTCCTTCGTGCTGCTCCCCAGCTGGTGGCCTCTCGTCTGCTGCTGGTCCTTTGCCGCGAGCCATCTGATCGTCTGTGAAGTAAAAACTCTCGTAAGAACTCAGCGAAAAGTACTCAGGAGATCTAGATGATGTATTGAGGCAAGGGTCTGCCTCAATAGTCTGGCCAGGAGACGAGGGAGTCTGGGTCTGACTTGCCTCGAGATCTGATGGGACCGACTCAGGAAGAGGGTCATCCCGAGCCTATGAAGACGTACGCTCGACGGTGGACGGTCGAAAGCTCACAGAGTCTGAGCCGAAAAGCCGTCGAGACATCATCTTCGATGTCAAGAGAAAGAGTCTGGAGAGCACGTTTACGATTCAAGTGAGAGAGAGAAATGCGAAAGCCGCGGGAACTCATGCCCCACAAGTAAACACAAAGCAAACCCCGTGTTCACCAACTCAACCCGATGAAGACCGTAAGAGTTCGGTCTTTTTATCTTTTCGGTTTTAAGGTTGTGATTAGCAAACAAGTTTTCGGTTATGCGGACTGAGCAAGCCAATAGGTGCCCGATGGTTTCCCCGAAACACTGGCCCGAATCCTTACACGAGACCACTCGCACTCAGCCAGTATGTGAGTAAGTACAGACCGTTTCCGGCTACCCGTGTTACTTGAGGACGGAGCCTTGCGTAGTGTCCTCTAAACCTCCCACTCTGCTAAGTAAACCCGGACCATTTCTGGCCACCCGAGCTTACCCACTGAGGAACAGTGATCAGGTGTATGGACCCAGTAGTATTTCACGAGAAATACGGGGTTTGGGATCTATCCTTATGTGTCGGCTCTCTAGCTCGCACACTCTGAGAAGTGTGCGGGGATTACTCTCCCAAATCAATTGAGTCGGTTTACGGCTTTTAGATCAGATAGGATTAGCAGTCCCGATTTTAGTTTTGTAATTTTTTTGGCTATTTCAAACAACGTCTACTGATATATTTTTTTCTTTTATTGTAAAAACCCTAAAAGCAAGCACCTAGGTTGCGAGTCCTAAGACTAACTACGCGGGCGCAAACAGCTAGAGTAAAGAAAATCCTAAACAAACATCTAGAAAACCGCGGAAAGCCGATAATCGATAAAAACCGCGGTGGGTGCCCTGATCCTCGGACACACTGTATCCGGCGAATCAAGCCCCGAAAAAAATGGGGGGGGGGGTTGTTTATTATCTTATTATAGACTCTCTCCCTTTCTCTCTCTTTTACAAAAATACACTAACTACTCTGCCCTCTACAGCGACTCGTGAAGAAGGAGCCGACCTCTGCTCTTTCAACTGATTCAGCTTCCGAAGAAGCCGGCTGATCCTGCAGGCCCTGCAAAGATAGTTTGCAAAAGATCGATCGAGAAAGCCGAGAAAGCCATAAGAAAATAAAAGAGAAACTAAGAAAACAAAATACGAAAAGCCGTACGAAAAACCGTACGAAAAGCGAAACAAAGAGAAGAGAGAAAAAATAAAATCGCAAAGAAAAAGAAAAAATCAAAAAAATTCTAACGCCTCCCCAACAACGGCGCCATTTTGATAAGGATGAAAATCAGTTTCGCGGCTTTTTATTTTTAGGGAAGAAAGAAGCACGGTCGATGTAGCAAAAAGCCGTGAAAAATACGATCTCAACTTATCAAACAAATTCAGTATTCCTTCGGAAAACCTACACTAAATTTTTAACCAGGAAGGTGTTCCTGGGTTGAACTCAAGGAGGCAGAATAGAATCCTTTGATTTTTTCGAAAATATCTTTGTAATTTTATTTTTTATCTCTTCTCAAAATTACCAAGGCAAGAACCTTTTTATTGATTTTTTTATTATTTTTTATTTGATTTTATTCTTTTCCAATTTTTATTTAATTTTCAAAAAGGGAGATTTTTCAAAAATATTTATTTATTATTTAATAGGTGGATATTATATAGGTGGTAAAATATAGTAGGTGAACGGGGTCGAGCAGCGAGCTCGAACAACACAATAAATCATAACAAAACGAGGCGAGATTCGGCAAAATCAAAATACGACGAAAACACGTCAAAAACACTCGAAAACTTTATACGAGGTAGATGGGGTAGTTGCGTAACTACCCTAAAGAAATCGTCGAAGAACAAAGTCAAACGAGGTCAAAACAGCCCCAACAGCCCACGGGCATAAGCGCAAGAAAAAGTATTTAGAAATGTTTTCAAAATGGTCCTCAGGGACTGTTCTGTAAGAAAACTTTACAAATCTTTACATTTAGGTCCCCACGGAGGGACCTAAATGTAATTATAGGAAACCTGGGGGCGGAGCGAAATTTATGGAAACCGGTTGGGTTTAGTTCGCAAATGTTCCATCGTTTCGCAATGGAAGGCTGAGATTAGAAGTTCCTGCGCCGATCTGACATCTGCGAATCTGACACGTATCGCGAATCTGCACCTCCTCTGTTCTTGAGCGGTTGAGCAGCTGACGATGGAGCCTCCTTCTTCAAATTATCCTGAGCAACCGATCGTATCTTTGGCACTCCGGCGGGGCCAGAGGGGTGGCTCCTCCACCCCTCGAGCTCGCCCACGGTAGGGTGGTGGCGGAGGCTGCTCAGAGCGGCGGTGGAGCGGTGAAGAAAACGGCGGTCCCGGCACCTGGAGGTTATTCAGTTCTGGCGACCCATCTTTGGAGGTGAATTTTGATGAAGTTTGAAGGCTTCCAGATCCTTGCGAGTGCTCCTTAGTGAAGTCTGATCTGCAAATAACAAAATGTTGTGCTCGATTCTCTAGGAATCGACCTAGGGGTGATAGAATGCAAGATCAAAATTTGATGAAAATTTAGTTTCCAGAAGATCTGAAGAACCGCATGAAAATGGCAATATAACGAAACGTGAATCAAATGGAATCTACACGATTTTGAGAGAGGAATTACGGAGGGCGGCTCACCTAGATGATTAAGCTAACTAAAGATGCGATTAGCCACGCTAATCGTGGCACGAAGATCGAGGCGAAAATCTGAGAAAATGGAGGAAGAAGGTCTGGGGATTCAAGGTATATTACCTGGAAGCGTGCTCGACAGGCGACCCTTGACCGGAGCGTGGACGCGCACTGGGCGGCGATGCAAGGCGATGACCGGCCTTGGAACCTCCTCCGACGAATCCTCCTCCTCGCGCGCTCCTCCAAGGTGTTGTCACCACCGTAGGTTGTACAGAATGAGGCTTGGAAGATGGGGGGTCGGGTAGCCTGGAGCTGGAGCTGAGGTGGTTGGAGAGTTAGTTGTAAATGGCGGAGGTTTAGGACCTTATATAGATGGGTTTTCGTGGGCTCCAAGTTTGATCCAAGGTCCGGTGATGGAGTAGGTTGTTAGGAGAAGGGGATCAAGGGTTGAGATTGGCTGGAAGGTTCTCGAGTCGTGTGGGAGAAATAGTTGAAGGTGGCAAGTTGGTGCAGTTCGGGCGCAACAACTTCTTGGAGAAGAAGACCCAGGTGCTGACAAGTGTCAGCACCTGGTTGGTCCAGAGGCTGAATATTCTTATAAATTAAGAATTAAATATTAAATGAAGTTATTTTAAATAAGTATAAATACAAGAAATTTATATAAATTAATTCTCTAATTTATGGGCTAATTACTTTTAATAAATAATAAATATTATTTAAAATATAAATATTATATTAATAAATATGTATTTATAAATTGGTTTTGGATTTTTAATTTAAAAAATAAATAAATAACAATTATTTTTATATTTTCTTAATTATTAGAATATTAAATAAGGTTTATACGAATTTTTGTGGATTTTAATAAGTTAATTTGCATATTTTAATAAATATAGGTATAAGTTCTCTAGTTCATTTATACCTATATTTTAGGGTTTTTGATTTTATTAAAATAATAAATAAGGTCCAAAAATTATGAAATAATTTAGGGTGAAAATAAAAGATCATGAAATAATTTAAAAATTATAAAATCAAGAAAATTATAAATAATATGTGTTACATAAAATAAATAGCCCAGAAACCCTGTTGTCTTTTGGTCCCAAAATTGACTTTTTGCAAACGGACTCTGAATTCGATGAAACTACCTTTATTAATTAGAGAATATTATTTTATGAACTTTAAAGGTGAGTAGAGTAAAATTGGAGTTCGTATGAGGAAGTTATGATGTTCGGAAGTTTATATTTTGACAATTTACAGACTGAGCTTCTTGGCATATATACAGGGTAATATTTTTAACTTATTTTTATATTTTTATATACATTTTTAGAAATAATTAGGAAAAGAATTTGGTGAAAATTATATTCATATGGATTAATTAAAAATCTTTGAAGTTTTGTATTTATTGTATAAATAATGAAAGGTGTATATGTGTGTGTTAATTTAGTTTTTTAGGTTTTCTTTCCTTATCTCCCCCTACTTTTTGGTTTGTCGACCAATCCATGCTGACTTGGTCTCGGGGGTTGGGCTATAAATATATCTTACAGCTATATTTATATTTTAAGTCATATTGTATATATATACATATATTCAATCTGCCTTTTCTTTCTTTTCTTGTTCTTTATTTATTTTCATGAATTTAGTGGTTAAAAGTGAATATTTACACATGAATGGTGATTTGTTAAAAGATGAGAATTAATGGATATTTACATGTATTTGTTAAGGGTTTTAAGACAAAATGCGACAGAAAAGTTAATGAATCATGGATTCATCACCGGTTAACTTTGAATTAAAAGGCCTCATAAATCGGAGTTTCTTTTATTCATCAAGTCCTATGTGATGGTGAAAGTTTCATGTATAGAACCCTAAGCTAGTTTTTTTAGTTTAGTTTGTTGTTGTCGTCGTCGCCGTTTTTAGAGAGAGTAACATAATGGCTGGCTCGGATTCGTACGACTAGTTGCATCTACTTTCATCCAGTATGGATGTAAGTATGGACCGTAGAATGGTTACCTGTATTACTTCAGGAGGATACCTTACACATTGTCTGTTAACCATGCAATCTACTAAGGAAGACCATACTTCCCTCACTGAGGAGTATATAGTCATTTTTAGACCCAATAATTAGAATAGTCACTAAAAAGTGTTTATTTAGAAACCTCGTCATACCCCCTGATTTTGTAAAAATTCTTGAAAACATGTATTACAAACACAAAAGAAATTGTGTATACTATACATAATATACACAACTTATACCCATAACCAAATTTTAATGTAAAAATAATTAAAGTATGAGCTATGAATAAAGTGTATAAATATATATACACACTCCCTATATTTCGCTTGTGCTATGTCCTCATGGCACAGAGTGAAATGAAGACATGGCTCATACCAAGCATAGTTGAGCGGCACGAATAAGAAGTCGACTCGCCCCCCTATACTTAGGCTTTTGAGGGCCTAAGGCATAACAAAAGAGAAAGAAATGAGGCAGTCGGGGGTGGGAAGAAAGAACATAAGTGATGTATACACAACGATATCGCCCCCTCCCCAATACTTAGTCTCATGTCATCCTAAGTATGATCGAGTAATTACAAGTGGGACACCAAGTAGATTTGAGATAGATATACAAGTGGGTCAAGGAGGTTTTCGAAAAACCTTCTCGTGGAAGTGTGGTGGGAGATATATGGAGATGTGTAGTGGGGTGAAGAGGGAGAAAATGTAGAAGTCCAACCATCGTCAAAGTCACCTCGAGAAGAATAATACTCATACGTAGAGAATCTCCATCTATTGTCAGCAAAGGTAAGTGTTCTTTGATAATTGTGTACTGATTGCACTTGCATGATGTACTACATTAGGACCAGATGAGGAACATGATGAGGACTTTTTAGGAGTCACTTGGTTTCTCAGGTCAAGGGTGACTTTCCTAGTCGGTTTGTTTCTATGTGGAGCATTGGGAGGAGGAAGGTCATAATTCTTCTCCCTATCACGAGTAACCAGTCCGGAAGTTGTGGTGTTTTTGGGCTCCTTGTCAGATGAATCATCGTATTCATCGACCTACTCCTGTAGGGTCACGACACGTCTTGGGGAGTTTCCTCAATTTGATCAAGCATTGCTAGCTCATTCTTGTTTGTAGTACGAGTGATGGCTGGGCATGTTGATGTCACCTTTTGATATCCATGAGTTTTGGTGACATAAGAGGTTTCCTTAGGCATAGGAGTCAGCTCCTTGTATGGTTCAATGTTCCATGAATTATTGCCGACTCAAAAATTGAACCACTCAAATAATCGTGATGATTATCAGAAACAAGGTCTGATTCCTCATTAGCATATGTATGTTGGTTCCTCATAGGAGTTGTAGCAGGGTGGGAGGTGTGGTGAGAATCGAAGGTCGGTCCAACAAACGATCTCTTGGGTGTCTCTCCTAGGGTTTGTGTCAGTGTTTCATGAGGAGAGGTCTAATCATGTGAAGTGGTCGTCTTCTGATCACAACTGTCGGTGGCTAGTTGGGTTTCCTCATAGTAGGTCATGTCATTGAGGGTTTATTCATTGTGGTCTTAATTCTCACAATCGATAGTTGCATTAGCTGGGGCTAAGAATGACTTTCCTATGATGATAGGAGACTCAGACAACTCTTTGTGGTGCTCAATGTCAAGGACAATATAGTCCACTTTATGTTTGCTGCCTCAAAAAATTACGACAACAGAAACTATTCCTCTCAATCTTTTGGTAGATTTATCTGGCAGTTGAAGGATCACTCTCGTATTTTTGAGTTGTCCGAGCTCGAGTAGATCAAAGACGAACTTTGGGAGGATGTTTAGCATGGAGTCATCGTCTAGCTGAACGTAAGTGAATATGGAATCCTCAATTTCACACGTGACCCAAGTCAACCGCTTGACTTTGTCACTTTTAGTTTTATGATTCATCGCCAAATAAATAACCATAGATATTATATGAAATTCAGTCGTTGATTGCTTCTGATCGCTTCTTGCCGGTCTTTCTAGGATTAGATCGACTCTTTACAAATCTCTCAAGATCATGCACGTGTTCTATGGCCTTGATTAATGGAAGCTCTAAGATCTGACTATTGCAAAATGCTTCAGTTTCGTAGTTGTTCTTTTTTTTTTTTGAATTTTCTAGTTTTTCAAATTTTTGGTATTTTTGGTATAATGGTCAGTGGTCAGTTGTGGTTTTGAGTGTGACTTCAACTGTACAGGAGGTGTCGGTTCCTTAGTGTCATTACGCTCCCTATGATCATATCCTTTTGAATACACCTCTATACCACATATAGAACCTTAAATCTTTGCTTTTTCCCAAACTTTTATGATTTATTATTTCATTGCTTCTAAGGTTCTTCTGATTTTAGAGATCACATCATCCTCTGTCATGGGATGGGTTATGGGAGGATACTGCTGAGAGGTTGAGGTTCCATACTCAGCATACTTAGACATAGGCACACGGTCCTGAGTTGAGTATGGGTCTCGTGTAGAGACATTCTGAGCCTCATAATCTCGTGTCCATCAATAGTGGGAAGGTGGAGCAGGATCATGGGTCCACTCTTCTGTGTATGAAGGCTTATTGAGTGGAGCGTAAGAGGGCTGGTGAGACTCGATCCAAGGAAGATGGATATAGGGTCCAACCCTTTCTATTTGGTCGTCTGAAGGACTCATTTGGGTCAAAGGTGTATAGATGTATTCTTGACCTAGGTAGTTCAACTAATTATCATTCTCACCAGCCATTTGCTCGTGGCATGTGTCATAATGGCTAACGAACTTTTGGGTAGAGGGTGTGCTAGACTAGAGGGTGAGGGGTACGAAGAGGCGATGAAGTCGGTTGAGTTTTCAACTTCAGGATATGAATGATATGGTTTGGACCTTGGGTACACGGTAGATTGTGAATACACGATGGAAGAGAAGAGAAGACTAAGAAGGTGATACAGACATGGAGCAAGACAAGCATAAGACCAACAACACAAGCAGACAAGTAAACCATAGTTTCACCAACTCAACACTTGTGAAGGCCGCAAGAGTCTGGTCGCCTATCTTTTCGACTTTAATTGAGTGATAAAATAATCTTTGAGAAGTATGAGTACACGTGGGTTAGGTTTTGGGCTCTACCATAAGTTTACGATTCTCTCATACATACAACGAGTGGGTTGCCCTCCACTGACACAATGTTAATTTTATATCAATTTATTTACAATCACCTTGACTGACATCCTGATTTTGATTTAAGGTTATCACTTAAGTCTTATCTAAGAACAAATTAACTCACCTAACGAGCAATCCTGGTTCCTTTAATTCATAAGTTGTAAAATTGAGGCAGAGAGGAACGAGAAAGTCGATGCAAGCGTTAAATTAATGATGCATGCTCAGAAGAAGATTGCAGTAGTTCCTCACGTTCTTCATGTGGGATGCAATACAAAGAAATTAAAACTTACTCTAAATGATATGCGCAGATAAAATGCCATAAATAGATAGTTCTATTAGCGGGATGAATTTTGAGTTTAACTTGGCCAAGTTCGAACGAACTGCTAGTGTATTTTGTTAGTGAAGATGTGTGGCCTAAAAATTACGAGCATGATAAAAAATGAATAATTTAAGCTCGCGTATGTGCACCTAATTTCTACGCCACTCAAATTGGGTTCCAACCACATAAAAGCAGTTGAAACAGACCCGACACACCACAGAGAGTTCAATCCGAATTATTACAGAGATTAGGGTTCGGAGTGACCCTGAAAATAATGCAGAAACTAAAGCTATACCAGTCTCTCTTACACGTAAATAGTTTTTGCAGCTCCTTGAATTTATAAAAAAAGCCTCGAGTTAGTTATCTCCAAAGAGAGAAAATGTTGTTAGTATCTAATGAGAGATAAATGCAAAAAAAAAAGAAAATTTAATGAAAAACAAGAATAAAAGAATATAGGCCAAGAAATTATATTCACAATAATTAATTACAAAAATAATCTAAAACCCTTAAAATTTATCTTTCCCCGACAACGACGCCATTTGATGATCCAGAAATCCACCTCTTTAATAATTGATAATTGTAGTATAGGAGGCGGAAATCAAATCAACAAAAACCATAATTCTTGAATATTGTGGAGTATTGTTAACTTGGTAAGTATACCAGGGTAAAACACATGGATGGATTATTTTAAGTTGTGTAGTTCTAAATTAATTTAAATAATTAATTGATTGTTATGTTAAAATTTACGTTAGAAATAAAGTAAAAAAATAAATGAAAGGGAATACGATGCAAAGGAAGCAAAATAAACAAAGGAGATGATGAAGCATGGGATTTGTGATTATGTATATTTTTGATGATCAGATAAAAAGTTCATTTAATCCTCAATATTAATCACATATCTAAAGAGATAAATTCAAGAGATATTATCAATTCAAAGTCTGGTTGCAGACTAAAATATCAATAGATCAATGAATAATCATGCAAGTAAGGAGATCACTTAATGATCCTTAAATATGAATGACTTATAAATTCCTTGAATTGATCCTCTAGAAAAATAAATTTTAATCACATAAGATATTGTGGGAAAAATTAATCACTCCTAAATTAAGCCCATGTGGAGATTACTTCCTCAAGAATAGCTATCAATAATTAATGGAGAATCAATCTAATTAAATATTCTCAATGGAGCCCCTACAAACTAAATCATTTTTTTTCAAAATATTAATGCATAAATAAGTCAAATAGAGTATGCACAAGATCAAATGAAACCTCGAATAATACTTTAATTTAACCAAGCTCTGATCTGTTTATAAAATATATAGAATGATAGGGCACAAAACAAGCTTCAAAACGACATATTATGTGTTAAAAATGGAGCTCAAATGAGAGAGCCATGATAGAATAAAGTTTCAAGGACTAAATCATAATAAAAATAAAATTTCTAATCAAAATGGTCCCTGAAGGGACTTATCTGCAATATATCAAACCTGCAAGGGGTCTAGTGTGATTTCCCATGCGTGCATGCACATAGGGCATGCAAATCGTCGGTGGGAGTGTCCTTGCAATTTCTGGAATTGGGAGGGGGCACAATTTTCCCTTGCCCACGTGTTGGACACGTATGTAGGAGGCTCAGATGGAGCATCGGGTCTGTGTCTAACTAAGGTGTGCGCACCTGAGGCACCACACGGCATCGGGAGGGGCTTCAGTTGCCGAGCCTCCAAGTGGCAGGGTGAGGGAGGCTCAAACGATGCTTGGTCGATCGAGGCTGAGGGCATGTGTGGCACCTTCATCGTCGATGGATCAAGGGCTATGAGCCCGATCTAATGGCGACGATGGCGATGGCAGTGACAAGGCGTAGGGTGATGGTGGAACATCTCTGGTCTCCATCTCCGTCGACACACGACGAGCGGTACGAGGCGGCACGAGGCGAGGCGGGCCAATGACTGTAGGTATTGTTCTAGGTGCAACCAAGGGGGTGGTGGAGAAACTATGCGAAGGCAGAGCTGGTCGATGGTCGTGGAGCTTCATCCATTTCATGGCAGTGGGAAGAGAGACAGAGTTGTTTGCGGGAGGAGGGTGTGGAGATTGATGGTAACACATGGCTCGAGACAACAAAGGTGATGGACGACAAAGGTGGAGGTGGGGGTGCAACAAGTCACAAAGGAGAAGAGGCAGAGGCGATGAAGTCACAAGGGGTTGTGGGTGGTTAGTCGAAGGTCGATCGAAAAGAATAACATAGGAAGAGGAAAGAAAAAGGAGGAGAAGAAGTTCGCTTGGAAATGGAGGGGCTTGACCCGCACTCCGATGGTCGCTTCGAGGAGTCGACAGAGGGCTCCGAAGTTTCTGCCATACGTGGAGGTCAACGGAGGCAGAGGTCGACGACCTCTGGATCTCGTTGGATCAGAGCGCCGTTGTCACCAGCACTCTACAGATGAATGGCAGATGAGTGGAGGAGGAGTCGAAGCTAGGGATTTCTAGGAGGGGACAAGCGGTGGTTACAGAGGGAGGCGAAGTGCAATGGCCATGCGTAGGGGGAGGTGGGGCGATGGCCGTTATAGGAGGAAGGGGATCGACAGGAATGACATGGGAGAGAAGAGGAGGAACATGCACCGCACATGTTTGGAAAGAGTAGAGAAAAATTGGGGGGTCACGTGGGGCGCTAGAGAGCAGCCACATGGCAAATAAAAATGAAACAAAAACAAAAACAAATATAAATATAAATAAAATAATAATAAAGGGGTGACTGATAAATACGAAAAATTATCATCATATGTCTAAGTATGTCTCACACAAGGCGGAGATACGATCGCTGTGGCGACTCGTGGTGAAAATCTCGGGTTTGAATCACAGTTAACCCACAATATGAATAAAGCAATAAAATATCAAAAATGCGGAGTTAAAATTTATTATAACTCTACAAGTAAATGTGTTAGGTGTAAGCATGTGTAGAGGTCGAACACTGGGAGCAAACGGGAGGAGGAGGCATGATAAATGCACAAAAATTCTGTCTTTTAGCACTTGTCCAATTTATTGTCTTTGTGGGTTTTTAATTTTTTTAATTTTTATTTTTGTTTTATTTTTTTATTTTTCTGATTTTATATTTTCTTTTTATATTTTTATCTTTTTACATATTTTTTATAAACAATATAGCCTATATAAGGCTTTATTTACATAATATATAGTAATATATTTATAAATGCTATTAAATATAAACAAAATTCAGAAAATAAAATGTTTTGGGGTTTCTAATATTTTTCTAATGTTTTTTTTGTATTTTCCAGAAATTTATGCTAATTTTTGTGCATTTTTTAAAGTCAAAGAAATATCCCAAATATATATGGGATTAACAAATAATCTGAAATTGATTTGGGTTTTCAAAAAATAGTTTTAAAATTTACTAACTTAATTTTAATATATAAATAATAATATATAGATAATTATAAACCAGAAAAAATATATTCTCGATGTTTTTGTAGAATTTTATATTTTTTATAAGATTTTGGAGTTTTCTGATTTTTTTAATGTTCTTTTTCTTATATTTAGGGGTTTTTGTTTTCTGTACTCAATATATACCAAAATATTCTATATATAGTTTTTTTGTATTTTTTTCAAAAAGTTTTTATATTTTTTAGTATTTTATAAATTAAACAGGGATTATTTAGGCTCCTTTTTAATTTTAAAAAATAGATAAAATGCAAAAAATGCCAATTAAAAATATGAGTGTGAAACTATAAGGCATGAAGAATTTAACCCTATTTTTTTCGTATTTTTAGGAGATCAGTAGGTATTTTTAATAATTAGATAAAAGCTACAAAAATATATCCTAGTATAGGCATTTTTGCAATTATAATAAAGTGCAGGGATCTCAGTGCAAAAACACCAGAAATATGCAACATTTATTTAATTTTTAATGACAAAATTACAATTACAAAACCCGCCAGGGCACTCATGCAAATTACCCATCACGTGGGACAGCACGTGACTCCGCTGGGAGGGACCGAAATACAAATATCACAAAGTTTAGGGACCTCCAAACAATTTTTTCACAAAAATATATAACGTTAAATACAATTTATTGGACTTTTTATAAATACAAAAAATAAATAGGGGCTTACATGAAATTTTATTGAATAGCACGTGAGGTGATGTGGACTGGACTTAATTGCAAATACAAAAAGATTAGGGTCCTACATACAAAACATCCACTTATTTTATAATGTTAACTTTTATTTACAAGACTAAATAATAAATAGAAAAATATGGGATCAGATGTGCAATGTACCCCATAAATGTGCGCCATCCAACGGTGCTGGTCTTCTCACTTGCCACGTGTCGTTCATTCAGCGACCGATGACGCTTCGTGGATCGATGGCTAAGATTAGATCGGCTTGGCCGATCTGACGGTCAAGGCGTGGCATGATCCTACGGTTCCCGCTGCATTTGGAAGCTCCATGATGATCGAACGGTGATGAAGCAGAGTGGAAGAACGGGGAAGCACCCTCGCCTGGGCGAGGTTTGATCTGGAATAGCGGCCGCCTCTGGCCTCCTCCATCGTCGCCGAGTGTCTCTGATCGTTCCTGGAAGATTCCGCATCTGGGGATGGTCTCAGTAAGGCACCTGGTGCTCCAGCGAGGTCGGGCGAAGTCGAGGAAGAAGAGGAGCTCCAGGTACCTGGGCTTCTGCAAAAATCAACCCAACACTGGTCCTTTGGCCTCTAGAATTGCAAGGAATAGTCGCACAAGCAAGAAGACGGATCCAGGGCACTTATTGGTGGTGAAATGAGCGTAGGGTGAAGCGGGCGGAGGTCTTCGACGAGCGGCGGAGGTGGAGACCTTGATCTCCGGATACAGTAGGGATCCGGGTGAAGTGAGGGAGCTAGGGAGAAGGGAAATGAGAGGGGAAGGAAATGGCGGGTGGTTGGAAAACAAGCGGAGTGACGGTGGAACGTAGCTCCGGCGAACTATGAATTTTTATTTCTACGCTAAATATAAACCCTAATCATTAAACTAAATACGTAAGTGAAATTCTGGAAGTAAAACCTAACTAAAATATATAAAAACACAGCTTATACCTGGTTGTGACACCAGGGAGCAGGGCCTCACCGGAGCGGCGGCCTGGGTGCACCTCCCGCCTCCACAAGCATCTTGGACCTCAGGGGATCCTCTCCTGTTACGAGAGTGCGTCTCTTTGGCCGAGATTTGGAGCTTTAGGGCTTGGGGGATGGCCAAATTTGGAAGAGGAGGCGTATGTGTTTATTTATGAACATTAGGGAGCACCCTTATTGATCGAACGGAATCAATGAATCTTGTGTATGTACAGGGGATCTGAAGAGCTGGCGTGGATCTATGATGAGCCATGATGATTTTCTCTGAAGGAGTCGAAGATGGATGATTGATGGATCATGCGTGAAAAAGGGCAGAAGTTCGAGGAAGAGATAGTTCTGACACGTCAGGGAGCATATGGGACAGTTGACCAGAGGTCAACAATCCCAGCGCAACCATTGGGTCACATAGTCTCAATAAAAACAAAATAACAGATTTTATAGAAAATAATTAATTAAAAATAAATGGTTTTATTATTTTTCGAATATAAAATAAAAAATGTTTATTATTTTATGTAGTATTTTATTATGATTTTATTTTATTTTTGATTTTATTTATTAGTAGTTAATTTTTATTAGTGTATTTATAGGGATATTCATCTGTGTTTTGTGAATTTTTATTTTTTATTTTGTATATTTTATTTTATTATGTTATTCTATTATTCTATATATTCATAACTTATTTTTGTGAGTAAAAATATTTTTTTATTGTATTTTTGTGATATTATTTGCACACTTAAATAAATAGATATGTTTATTTTGTGGGTATAATCCAAGGTATCTTACCTATGTTTTATGTATACTATTTTATTTTAATGTATTTTATTGAGTTTTATTTTAGTTTTATATTTTTTATAGAATATAAATTGTATTTACAATATTGTAAAAATATAAAGAATAAAGGAATGAAAGAATATATTCCCCTTTTATTTATATACGTGTAGAAACATAGGTATTTTGTCTATGTATGCTTATAGACTTATTTTATTTTCATTTTCTTCATGGTTTTATTCTAGTTTTAATATACGCATATGTTATAAATAATATTTACAAAAATATAAAAATGAGAATTTGTAAAAATAATGAGTAATGAATAAATTGAATATTTTAATCGGTAGAATGTACAATAGGAGTCAAAAACCTAACTTTCATACAGTAACTCCAAAAATTATAAAACCACCACCATTAAATAGCTTGTGAACAGTTATATACAATTAAAGGTGATTTTGTTATGTTTTGAGTTTTTATTTAAAAGATATGGGTCTGTGGAGTTTGGTTTCTTGCTTTTTATTCTGTGTATAAAATGCACACCGTGTATTATTTTTGTACAAACTCAATTTTGTATTTTTACTTACATTATTATCAACAACTTTCATGCACAAAGTTTATTTATTTGATGCATAAATAATAAAGAATAAAATGTGTCAAAAGTGCATAAATAAAGAATGAATAAATGAGGTATTTATTGTCTTTTTGGCCCTTATCTCCCCCTACTTTATTCATTGTCAACCAAGTCAATTCTTGACTTGGTCTCGGGGTTTAGGGTCATAAAATATTTTCAATATTTTCTTCTTTCTTCTTTTCTTCTCTTTATTCTATAATTTTGGCATTAAAAATAATGTTATTTACACAAGGAATGCAATAAGTGATGAATGTTAATATATATACAAAAGTACTATTTATATGCATTTGCTAGGGTTTTTAAGGCCAAAAATGATAGAATAAAGGTGATGAAATGGAGATTCATCGCCCCCCCCCCCCCCCCCCCGATACTCGCCTTTGCTAGTCCCTAGCAAACACTTATGCAATAAGTATCAAAAAGAATAAAGAAGAAAAGAAAAAGCAAGAATAAAGAATAAATGGAATTGATCATGATTATTAAACTTATATGTACAAAGTCAAAGTTTGGAGCTCAGGTTAGACCTTTGGTGTGAGAATGTGTGTGGAACGTGGTCGGGAACCAAATTTAAAACACAACAGCCTTTGAGAGTCACAGAATTCGGTTCAAACCACCTCAATAGCCAGATCAGAACTAGCGTACATCATACGCAAACCTTTATGACTATGAAGCTAACTTGTACAGTGTAAGTGATAGTGGCTCTCCCCAACTGAAATGACAAATGAACTGACTTCTCCAGAATGAAAACCCAATGATTCCCCAATCCAGCACTCTATCCTCGAGGAGCGGGGTATTCCCTTTTAAGTTCAAGTGGCACCCAACTCAAGAGGAGGAGGTGAAGAAAAGAATGGACGGTAGCCAGTGTAGGCTACCTATCCTGGGATGCATAACCAGTGTAGTCAAGTCATCCAGATGCAGGCTCACATGGTGTAACTTTGATGCTCAAGCTTGCTTATTTTCTATACAACACACACACACACACATATATATATATATATATATTATGGCAGGCATTTTTATTTTCAAGCATGTCCACTTTTTTGGAGTTTTTTTTCAACATACTATTTACAGGACCATTTACATAAGGAGTTTTTCCTCTTGAGCCAGAAGACTATCCCTCTTTTGAAGCTTTATTGCAACCCACACTCTCCTGCCATTCGACTTTATTATAGCTGGACCAGGTTGGGGTGCACTTTCCTCCCTAGACGAGGATGAATGTTTCCACCCGTGTGCATTTCATATTGGCGAATCCACCCCCTCACTATTCCAACTGAGTTGAGCCAAGCGAATGGTGCAAGTGTCCAAGTTAGGTCACAACCGACAAGAGTCATGCGTGTGTCTTAAAAAGTCCTAATTAATCAGTTGAGGTGACTTGAACCTAGCCTTGAGTCTCAAAGAATTAAGTCTGGACAGACCTGAAGTACCTTAAACCTAGTTCCATAAGGTTCCAGTGCAGTTTGGTGCAGTAAGGTCCAACCAAGCTCCAGTCTTAGACTTTATTGGACTACTTCAATCATCAAGATCAATTGAAAAAAATATGAATGCTATGCAAATGCTATGTACAATGATGCAAAGAATGATGCAATTTTTCAAAAAGAATTTGAAATATCAAAGAATCTTTTTACAAAAGAATTTTGGAAAATAAAAAGAATTTTGGCACACAAAGTATAAAATATTTACAACTATTTACACGGGCATGCTTCTTTTTATTAACAAGAGTTTAAGAGCTTACATAATTTACAAGTTTACACAAATTGATCTATTTAGGTATCTACGTACAATTGATAAAGAATTTTATTATTATACATTTTATTTTTAGTTAATGATACATTCATTCCTCAAATTTATTTGAACAAAATTTGAAAACTATAGTACGAAATAATTTTTGCAAATATTTACAAGCATTTGAAAGCCATTTTGCAAGGATTTTTCAAACAATATATATACATTTTTCAAAAATATTTTTACAAACATTTTCAAAATCATTTGCAAATAGGTTTTCAAATATTTTATTTCACATAAAGAAAAGATTTTGCAATCAAATATATTTTTATAAAAGCTAAAAACATTTCACAAAAAGTTTTCCAAATGGTTTTTCAAATCCTTTCGCAAAAATATTTTTAACCTGATTTATTAATCAGTATATACAAAAAGAATTTGAGAAATAAAAAGCATTATTAACTGATTTTTAATTAATTATATAGTGTTTTAGCCACGTTTTTAAAAATTATTCAAAAGTACGGGTTATGGCTAAAGTATATACACGGTATATATGACGCCCCATACTTAGCATGAGGTATGTCCTCATAGATCGAAGAGAAAAATAGAAGACATAACTCGTACTGAGTATAGAAAAGCCTATACTACAATGACTGAACGAATAAGAAATGAAAGAATGAAGAGATAAATGAATAGAAGGTGACCCCCCATACTTAGGTTCAAGTAATCCTAAGTATAGCAGACTGTACACAACATAGGGAGGGTCAAGGGTGGTAATAAACAGAAAAATAAAGATAAACATATCACAGCTCGGGCCGTCTCCCCCTATACTTAGGGTGAGATATCCCTAAGTATAGCAGAAGAAATCAAAAAGAGAGGAGACAGTGGATGGGATCGAAGAATGAAATAATCAAGGGTGCACCCCCCTATACATAGGTAGGGTGGAGCATGGGTCCGGGCCGGCCCGACCCAGCCCGCTGCCCGACCCGCACAATCCCGACCCAAGCCCAAGCCCACTACCCAAATGGGCGGGCCTGGGCTGATTTATTGGCCCATTTATAAAGTCGGGTTGGGCTCGGGCTTGCAAGTGCCCAACCCATTAGCCCACGGGCCGGCCCGACCTCATGCCCACATCCAGGCCCGGCTGCCCCGCCCGCCCGAAGGCCCACGGCCCGCCCGAAGGCCCGCCCCCTAATTCCCATCGCAGGCGCCCCCAAGCCCCAATTTCATTTACCCCCTACGCGCCGCTACCCTCCCTCCCATCCCACCCGACTCCCGAGTCCCCAACCCCTCGTGACAACCTCTCCCTCACCTCTCCACGGCTCCACCTCCTGCCCCGCTTGACCGCTCCACCTTACCACGACCTACGCACGGAACTTCGACGACGGTGCCGATGACGACTCCGACGGGGAGTACGGGTCCTACCGGGGGTTCTCCGCGAAGTATGCCTCGCTGCCTGCTTCCACCAAGACGTCGATGGATCTTAGCGGACGAGATGCGCCGCCGCTGTTCGTGGAGAGGGTAGTCATCGAAAAAATAGGATCTTGATAGAAAAGGTATGATCCTCTTATGATACTATACATGCATTGATTTTGTTGTTCAGATCTGTGGATTTCGATGGCGATTGGCAGATAGATTGAAAAATTTGAAATGAGGATGGTGACGAGTTTGTGTTGTAGATGGGTTGGATTTCAAAATGGAGGGTAATGCTCTGGTGAAGTTGTAATATATTTGTGTGTACCATATCAACAGAACAAAATTCTTCATGTGCAGTGGCAAAACATTTTTGTTGTTGTGTTATACGACCTCCTCCCGTCCACCTCCCCACGAGCGACTCCACTTCTCCAGTCCACCCTCCAGCCGGTAGCCGCCTCTCCCTCCCCTCTCCACATCCCCGCTTGGTCGCCCACCGCCCGCGCCTATCGCCCGCGCGCTACGTCACCGCCCGCGCCAACCGCCCGCGCGGCTCCCCACTGCATCTCCCTCCCCTGAGTCCCCTCTCCACCTCCCAGTGGGCCAGCGACCGACTGCGGTCTGCGACGCTCGACCCACCATCCGCACGCGGCTCTAAGCCTCTAGCCCGACTGTCTCCCCGTCGCATCTCCCTCCCCTGAGTCCCCTCTCCACCTCCCAACGCAGGATTCATGGGCCGGCCCGACCCAGGCCCGACCCATCATAAGTCGGGCTGGGCTCGGGCTTGGGCCCAACTCTTGATAAAATAGCGGGCCTGGGCCCGGCCCGTGGGCCCGATTTTGTAAATGGGCCTGGATTGGGCTAGGCTGGGCCCGGCCCGTGCCCGGCCCATGCTCCACCCTATACATAGGACAAAGTACATCATAAGTACAGAAAACTGACAAAAAAGGGCGACACCTTTTATGTAGATAAAGAAAAATGAAAAGGAAAAGAAGAAAAGATAGATATATACAAATAGATGGAAAGATCATGGAGAATATACGCGTCATTCCCCTATACTTAGGGTGAAAGCTCCCTAAGTATAAGCAACGACAAGAGTGATGAAATAGGACAGTGTAAGAACAACACGATGTGTATCCCCCTATACTCAGGACAAGGTACGTCCTATGTATAGTCACACAGATATGACAAAAGATCTGGGGCACACATGACATACGAGAAAACGAATGAATGAAAGACGAAACACATATACAACAAGGAATACTGGTGAAGTGCAAGGCGGTATATGACAAGTGAATACCGTACTCTCGTCATCTTTTCCCTGTGAGACGAAGACGCAGTCACACAATGAAAAGATACCCGAATATGCACTCAAGTGGGTGTCGGCTATCGAGGAAAATAAATTGAAATGTACGACATGGTCTGATAGCGGAATGGAGAGCATCGGCTCATATGGAAAGAATGAGTGAGCGGAGCCGCTACTGTGAGGCTTGGAGGGAGAAGGAACAACACAGACTCTTCCAAGCCAATCATAGTCTAAACAAGATATGAAAGGTGGAGAACAAGAGATTCTCAATGTAGCGGTGTGGTATCCGGTGGTCATAAAATCAGAACGTCACAAGAACATACCAAACACCACAAGACATGGCTCAACCCTGCGAAGATTCTCAGGGTGAGCAGACTCAGATCAGTCTAGAATCTAAAATAAACAGAAGACTCGTCTCCGTGTTCCAACAGACGAGAGACACACCAAGGGAGGAGACTGAGTACACAAATCAGAAGACCCGACTTCGTGCTCCTACATATAGGAGACATCGGAAGAGAAGCCGAGTACCTAAAAAATGATGTACCCTCCCGCATATAACCCTCGGGGAGTAATACATGTTAGTCGGTGAATAATTAGAATAGAGGCTCACCCTTGTGAGGGTCGTCAAGGTGAGCATGCTCGGAGGAGCTGGATCCATCAGACGTATCACTGAAGAGGTCTCGACAGATGATAGATCGGCTAGCAACCGAAGAGACCGACAAATCGAGAAAATGTGGTAGTGTACCGCAGACAACCCTCGGGGAGCGTACTGCTAACTAAGTGTTGAGCAATCAGAGAAAGATAGCTCGTCCTTGCGAGGACCGTCAAGGAGAGAGGATTCAAAGGAGTCCAGTCAGATAGGTCCAAGGATCTGATATATCAGATACCATAAGAAGGCAGTGAGGACCAGGAATAAATCAGACGACTTGGTTCTGTGACACAATCAGTAGGGGGGAACCGAGAATAAAGAAAATGTTGCATTTTCCCGCAGATTGTCCTTGGGGGACAATGCAAGCTAAACAGTGAATAGTCAGATCAGATCTTAGCCTTGCGAGGGTCGTCAAGGAGAGAGGGCTCAAAGGAGCTGGATCCATCAGACGGACCCCCAGAGGTGGTCTCGTTAGATGACAGATCGTTTACCAAGTGAAGAGACTGCAAATCTAGCAAGGTATCGTGGTCTCTCACAAATAACCCTCGGAGAGCTCTATGAGCTATGCATGGAATTATAAAAAATGTGATGCTCATCCTTGCAAGGACCATCAAGGAGAGGTGACTCAAAGGAGTCTGTGACATTGACCTCATGCACCGACATATCGGGCACCTATTCAGACATGGAGGCCAAGCAGTCAAATCAGACGATGCGGTTTCGGGCTCCACTATGATGGAGACAGAATCAGTGCATGAAACCGATCGTGAAGAATGTGTTGCATCCTCCCACATATAGTCCTCAGGGTGTGATGCAAGCTAGGTCAATCAAATCATGGGATTGCTGGCATCTAATCTCAGGTCCTCAAAATCATCATTTAATCAATCATCGGGAGGGCATAAGATCGTGTGAGGGATAAATAATCAGGGCGATAATGGTATGTCCCTCAAGTCAATCAAATCTACCTGAGATGGCACACAAGATAATCAGGAATCCTCAAAGTACCACGGATGTATAATAGAAGCAGGAGATCAGGGATGGGTCAATCAAGAAGATGAGAGACATCATGTGGGTTCCACACACCTTTGCCGGCAAGTCGAAATCAGAATAAACAATCAATATTCAAAATCCAGATGGGTGGAACCTCAAAATGGATAGATCAATCAAAGTACATGGAATCTTCATCAAATCATAAGAATTCATCACATCCTCGATCCGGTGTGCGAGATCAAAATCATCAAATAATAATCACACCTAATAATCATGCATCATCAAAGTCCTCAATAAGCTCTTATGCACATATCGGAAGTCAAATCCACCAAGGGTAGTGTATCAATCTCAGCAGCCTCAAAATCGTGCCTTACTTACTCTAATAATCAATGTAGGTCAACATCCTCGATGCGGGCCATATCTACCAGCACAACAATCCTGGGTAAGAGGAGGATGATACAGGGGACACGAGGAGGGTGGGCGAGATGAAGGTGGATGCAGTCGAAATTGTGGTTCGAGGAGAGGGTCTCCTCGAACCGGACTAGATTTGGGTGATATGGGTATGGAGAGAAGAAGTCGCAAGATCCGGCTATGAAAGTGGAGCTCAAGACCCAATATCACGACTCGATGCATATGCGGAGAATGTATATATAAGAGAGGTAGAAAGACTCAAAGATGAAAAAGAAATGACGACTCACATAGATGGGACCGCAAACTCAAAAAGATGGGAAAATGCAAATGGACTCCAAGTCACAATCAATACACAAAGCAAACCCTCAGTTCACCTACTCAACAGAGTGAAGACCGAGATGTGGTCTTTCTATCTTGTCGATTTTAGAGTTAGGTGAATATCACAAAGTTGTACACACCGAGAATAGGCTTGGGATTTGGGCACTCATCCTTAGCGTGTACGTAGGAATAAAATGCGCATACAAGGAGGGGGTTACTCTCCCCAATACAAGAATCCATTACATTTTATTTTAAAGATCAAGTAGAGTTAGCAGTCCTGATTTTATTTCGGTTATCACTTTTTGTTGTTATTTTTCAATGCATGTGCTTAACGGGTTTTCCAATTCCAGTTAGTATCCCATGTGATCAAAAATAGAGGGAGAAGATCGGAAAATCCATGCAAGTCAGAAATTGATGATGCATGCAAAGTAAGAGGACTTGCAGTGCTTCCCAGCTTTCTCCACGCGTGATGCATAATAGAATTGAAAACCTATGCTATATGAGATGCAATCGATGAAATTGCCCTAGGATAGTAACTATTATTATCGTGAAGCACAAAATGCTAGATATTCAGAAGCGGGATCCAAAAGTCCGATCTCCGAAGCGCATCGGTGTCCGCCACAACGGATCCTGCACGCGTTGTATAGCATTTCTCTCGGTGCTCGATCTCAAATCTAAATAAATAGCAACTATTATTTTGACTAAGTCCAAAAGCGAAGCTATAGGTACATGCAGATATATTAGGGGCTTTGGACCTTAATCTATCGAGCAAGCAGTTCCTAGGCTTAGGCTCATTCACACAAAATAATAAAAATAAAAAAAAACGAAAAAGCGTCAAAACCGTCGAGGCCCCCAAGGGAACAATCCCCTGGGCACTAGACCGTCGGAAGTAGGAGTGTGAGACACCTGTATTATTACAATCCAAATGTTGCTCTCTCACATAAATTACATTTTTTTTGAAAAAAACGAAATAAAATAAATCTCATAGACTGTCTCAAAAATTCTTCTCCATCTGCCCTTTGATGCTCTCTCCTGTCAGCCGAACATGAAAGGTTGACTCCGCCTTGCTTGGGTGCAACGATCCTCCTAAGAGGTCCTCCTTCGGGCGACTGTCCCTCGCATCAAAGACAAACAAAGAAGGTGATTAGAACAGTCGACATTAAGATCAAATAATGGTGAAAAATAAATAAAATTAATACAAAAAGCAAATGAGTGAACATGAGATGAAAGAAGGGATAAAATAATCTCATACAACGCGACGTTGCTCCACGGCAACGGCGCCATTTGATAAACTTGAAAAATTATCATCGCGGGTCTAAGTATGTCTCACACAAGGTGGAGATACAGTCGCTGTGGCGACTGATAGACACGGGATCGAGAGCGGTCGTATTGATTCACAAGGCGAATCGACAGTCGATGTCTTGACCACTACAAAATCCCGTATTTCATCAACAAGGAACCCACAATCAAATATCAAACAATGACAGACAAATGTGGAGTCAAATTTATTTTTAACTCTACATAAAAGATGTATAGATGCAAGTACGTAGAGAGTTCGAACACAGGGAGCAAGGCAGGATCGATCAACAAGTGTGTGTGTGAATGTGATGTGTTGTCTACACTAGGGTGCAATGCAAATGTTTTTGTGGGTTTTATTTTTTAATTAATTTTAAATTTAATTTTTAATTTTTTGTTTCGATTTTTAGTTTTCTGATTTTATATTTTCTCTTTATATTTTATATATTTTTATTTTCTTTTTCAATATTGGAATGTATATACAATATAAGAAAAGAGGTGCTAGGCTATTTATAAAAATAGCGAAAATAGTTAAAAATAAGAAATAAAATATTTTTGGTCTTTTGTAATTTTTTACTGTTTTTGTGATTTTTGGGGTTTTTTCTAAATATTTTTGGTATTTTTAGAAGTCAAAATAAAGAAAACAGTGAATATCAATGCTGGCTGAAATTAAAATAGGAATGAAAAATATTAAATAGCCACAAAATTTTCTCAAACTAATTTAAAAAAAGACAATAAAATGGGGTACAGGGCCTACGTTTTCATTTTTTGGAGTTTTCTATGATTTTTTAGATTTTTATGAAGTTTTTGGGTATTTTCTAATTTTTAAGGTTTTGGTTTTGAAATTTTTAGTGATTTTTGGACAGTAATGAAAAGACATTAAAATATACAATAGATAATTTTTTGGATTTTTTCAAGGTGTTTTGTTAATTTTTATGGATTTTCTAAGCTAGACAATACTGAAAATGCATGTTTTTTATTTTTAATAAATATTAAAATGCAATAAAATGCAAAATAAAAATGATAGCGTGAAACTACAATGCATCAGGAGTTTAAGTTAATTTTTGTGGAATTTTTGGGGTTTTAGAAGTGCATGAAATAAATAAGACAAGCACACAAAAATACTAAGCCTGACAGGGGTATTAATAGAAATATGCAAAAGTATAGGGGCTCATGTGTAAAAATCCCAGAAATATATAACTGTGATTACAAATTTGTTGACCAAAACACAATACCAAGACATGTAGGGGTACTTCTGTAAATTACCCAACCAGGCGCGTGACTAGCACGCGTCTGGGAAGGACCTGTATGCAAAATCAAAAACCTCGGGGGACTTAATGCAAATATCCCAAAAACTATTGCACTGCATATGAAAGTTTCAGTACTAAAAATAAATACAAACAACAACTGGTCCTTTTTGCAAAATAGCCGAGTCACGTGCGCGAAGCACGTGACCTGGTAGGGACCTAAATGAAATATGCCAAAACCTTAGCGATTTCTACACAAATATTACTAAAATAAAAACATGGCAGATGAATGTTTCGATAATAAATACGAAATACAAAAATCGGAAGGAGAAATCGTGCAAAATACCCTCCCTTGTGCGCTAATGGACGATGGGATCACTCCCACTTATCCAAGTGTCGGCTTCAGGGCGCACGATGCCCCTTCGTCTGCTACGGCCCAGATCAGAAGGTGAAGATCGATCAGACGGCTGGGGCCTAGCGAGATCTGATGGCTGCTGCTCCTCAGGAAGATCGGGCTCGATCGGACGGCTGTCGAGCCATCTGGAAGAACACGCGAAGAACAGCGCGCTGATGAGCTTCAAGCGGCGATTCCACGCGGATCCGGCTGCTTCTAGCTGTGGCCCGAGGTGCAAAAGCTCCCTGGGGAGGTGCTCTGTCGGCTGGTGGTCTTAGAGAGGCCTGAAGATGTCCGGTGCTCGCCTGCGAGGTCGGAGGAGCTGCAGCCCCCCAGGTATCACCGGTAAACGCCAAAGAAGATGCTTCAGGCTCGCTTGAAGTCCAGGGACCTGCAAAAGTGCGTGAAGGAGTCGGGGGAAAACTGCCCAACCCCGCGGTGGCGCGAAAGGGTGCGTGAACGTCGTGGTGGAGGCTCGCCGGAGGTGCGCTCCGGCGGAGGTTTCAATGAAGGGATTTGATCGATGAAAATAGGAAATGAAGGTGGATGCGAGAAGCTACGACTACGGGGAATAAGAAGGTGAAAGAAAATGAGGGAAAGGGATACCTCAATGGATCAGGCCCGAGGTTGAAGTATCTCGACGGCGGGGTGTCGTCGGAGGTGGAGGAACGCGTCCAGATCGTGGTCGATCCGCCACCTTGAAGAAGCTTATCTGGAGCTGTCACCTCCAGGAAGCTCCAACGGGTCCAAGGGGGGGAGGATCTGGATGAAATGCAGTTCAAACTTGAATCGAAATTCAAAGTTTGGTTTTGTAGTGTTGAAGACTGGGATGCAAAGAACGAGGATTATTTGGTGAATCGTCACTCCATTCTCCAAGGAAACACATAGGCGTGAAAGACAACATGTCGAGGAGCAAAAGTCATGAAGGATGATACACGAAAGAGTGAATGGTTCATCCTTGAAATGAGAACATAGGTCAAAACCTCGGTCTGACACAACTCAGAGGTGAAGGTCAGACTGTTGACCTTGGTCAACAGTCCCGACGACCTGGTTGGTCCACGTGGACCAACCAGGAAAAACCTCTGAAAATTTATTTAAAAATAGTTTAAAAAATAATAAATGATTTATTTAATTTAGGTTATTTAACAAAAAAAATGTTTATTATTTTATTTAGTATTTTATTCTGATTTTTAATTATTTTTATGAGGTATATTTTTACAAGTTCCCTTTTATAACCTTTATAGGTATATTACCTGTATTTTATTATTTAATTTTTATTTTGTGATTTTAATTTATTTATTTATATTTATTATTTTGTAAAATTATAAAATACTTTTATACGCTTATTTTTATTTTTATTTTATTTTTCTGAATTGTTTTGTATATTTAATAAAATATAAGTATGTATTACTATATGTATGTATATGAGTGTTATACCTATGTATGAAATATACATATATTTTATTTTATTGTTTTATTTGTGTTTTTATTCTGATTTTAATGTACCCAATTATTATAAATAATCTTTTCAAAAATATAAAAATATAAAATTAAAAAATAGTAAATAAATAATAAAACGAATATTTTAATCTGTACAAGTATACAATGTGGTCCCAAAACTCAACTTTCAACCGTAGCTCCGCCAAATGCGAAACCACCACCATTAAATAGCTTATTTTATTCTATATACAATTAAAGGTGAGTTTGATGCATTTGGAGTTTTTATTTGTGAGATACAGGTCTGGGAAGTTGGGATTCTATATTTCTATTCAGACCATAACTTTTTATATGTACATTATTTTTCAGTGAAATCATTTTTTTTATTTTTGTTTATTTAATTATCTACAACTTTCATGTACAAAGTTTCTTTATTTGATGTATAAAAAGTGGAACCAAAAATAGGTCCCAAAATGAATAAATAATAAATGAAATGAATAGGTATTTATACTGTATTTTGACCCTTATCTCCCCCTACTTTATTCCTTGTCGACCTATTCATCCAGATGCCTAGGTCTCGGGGTTTCGGATCATAAAATATTTACAATATTTTATTCTTTTTCTTTTCTTTTATTTATTCTATAATTTTGACTTTAATTACAGTATTTTATACACTATTTACATGCACATGCATGAATGCTAAGAAGCTGGTTTTAATGGTATTTACAAGCATTTACCAGGGTTTTTGAGGCCAAAATGATAGAATAAAGATGATGAAATGTGGATTCATCAGCGACCTGCGGTGAAAATCTCGGGTTTGAATCAACAGTTAACCCACAATATGAATAAAGCAATAAAATCTAAAAATGTGAAGTTAAAATTTATTATAACTCTACATGCAAGTGTGTATAGGTGTAAGCATGTGTAGAGGCAGAACACCAGGAGCAAACAGGAGGAGGAGGCATGATAAATTCACAAAAATTGTGTCTTTGAGCTCCTATCAAATTTATTGTCTTCGTAGGGTTTTAATTTTTATTTTTTTTACTTTTTATTTTTGTTTTATATATTTTTGATTTTTTAATTTCTTGATTTTGAATTTTCTTTTTATATTTTTATTTTTTATGTATTTTTTATACACAATATAACATATATTAGGCTTTATTTACACAATATATAGTAATATATTTATAAATGCTATTAAATATAAACAAAATTCAGAAAATAATTTGTTTTGGGTTTTTGATATTTTTCTAATGTTTTATACTTTTCCATAAATTTATACTAATTTTTATGCATTTTTGAAGTCAAAGAAATATCCAAATATGGGATTAATAAATAATCCGAAATTGATTTGGGTTTTAAAAATAATAAATAGTTCCAAAATTACCCAAATTAATTTTAATCTGTAATAATAATATATAGATAATTATAAAATAGAAAAACATATTTTTGGTTTTTTGTAGAATTTTTATTTTTTGTTGGATTTTGGAGTTTTCTATTTTTTAATTTTCTTTTTCTTATTTTTAAGGGTTTTTGTTTTCTGGGCTCAATAAATACCAAAATATACTATATATAATTTTTTTGTAATTTTTGAAAAAGTTTTTATTTTTTTTTGTGTTTTATAAATTAGACATGGATTATTTATGCTCCTTTTTAATTTTAATAAATAGATAAAATGCAAAAAAATGTCAATTAAAAATATGGGCGTGAAACTACAAGACATGAAGCATTTAACCCTATTTTTTGTATTTTTAGGAGCTCAGTAGGTATTTTTAATAATTAGATAAAAGCTACAAACATATATATTCTAGCATGGCATTTTTGTAATTAAAATAAAGTGCAGAGGTCTCAGTGCAAAAAACCAGAAATATACAACATTTATTTAATTTTTAATGACTAAATTATAATTACAAAAACCCGCGAGGGCACTCATGCAAATTACCCATCACGTGGGACAACATGTGACTCACGTTGGGAGGAACCAAAATGCAAATATCAGAAAGTTCAGGGACCTCCAAGAAATTTTCACAAAAATATATAACGTTGAATATAATTTATTAGACTTTTTATAAATACAAAAATAAACATGGGCTTACATGTAATTTTGCCACCTCACGTGGGACGACACGTAAGGTGACCTAGACTGGACCTATTTGCAAATACAAAAAGATCAGGGTCCTACATGCAAAATATCCTCTTGTTTTATAACGTTAACTTTTATTTACAGGACTAAGTAATAAATACAAAAAAATGTGGGGTCAGGTGTGCAATTTACACCATAAATGCACGTCATCCAATGGTGTTGGTCTTCTCACTTGCCATGTGTCGTTAATCCAGTGGCTGGTGATGCTTCGCAAATAGATGGCTAAGATTAGATCGGCTAGGTCAATCTGACGGTCAAGGCGTGGCACGATCCTATGGTTCCTTCTTCATCTGGAAGCTCCATGATGATCGGACAGTGATGAAGCTAGGTGGAAGAATGGGAAAGCACCCTCACCTGGGCGAGGTTTGATATGGAATAGCGACCGCCTCTGGCCTCCCCCAACGCAGCCGAGTGTCTCTGATCGTTTTTGGGAAGCTTCCGCATATGGGGATGGTCTCAACAAGGCACCTGGTGCTCCGACGAGGTCGGGCAGAGCCGAGGAAGAAGAGGAGCTCCAGGTATCTAGGCTTTTGTAAATATCGACAATACACGGGCCCTTTGGTCTCCAAACCTTCAAGGAATAGTCGCACATGCAAGAAGACGGATACATGGCACTTATTGGTGGTGAAATGAGCGTAGGGTGAAGCAGGCGGAGGTCTTCGGCGAGCGGCAGAGGTGAAGACCTTGATCTTCGGATACAGTATGGATCCGGGTGAAGTGAGGGACCTGGGGCAAAGGGAAACGAGAGGGGAAGGAAATGGCGGTGGTAGGCAGTCTGAAAACAAGCGGAGTGACGATGGAACGTTTGCCGGAGCCGAGTTCCGGCAAACTACGAGTTTTGATTTCTACGCTAAATCTAAACCCTAATCACTGAACTAAATACATAAATGAAATTCTGGAAGTAAAGCCTAACTAAAATATATAAACCAACAGCTCATACCTGGTTGTGACAGCAGGGAGCAGGGCCTCACCAGAGTGGCAGCCTGGGTGCACCTCACGTCTCCACAAGCATTTTGGACCTCAGGGGATCCTCTCCTGTCACGAGAGTGCGTCTCTTTGATCGAGATCTGGAGCTTTAGGGCTTGGGGGATGACCAGATTTGGAAGAGGAGGCGGAGGTGTTATGAACATTAGGGAGCACCCTTATTGACATGGCGGAATCAATGAATCTTTTGTATGTACAGGGGATCTGAAGAGCTGACGTGGATCTATGATGAGCCATGATGATTTTCTCTGAAGAAATCGAAGGCGGATGATCGATGGATCATGCGTGAAAAAGGGCGGGAGTTTGGGGAAGAGATAGTTCTGACACGCCAGGGAGCAGATGGGACAGTTGACCAGAGGTCAACAGTCCCAACGCAACCATTGGGCCACGTAGGCTCAATAAAAGACAAAATAGCAGATTTAATCGAAAATAATTAACTAACAATAATAAATGATTTTATTGTTTTTCGATATAAAATAAAACATGTTTATAATTTATGTAGTATTTTATTATGATTTTTATTTATTTTTTTGGCTTTATTTATTAGTAGCTAATTTTTATTAGTGTATTTATGGGTATATTCATCTATGTTTTGTGAATTTTTATTTTTAATTTTGTATATTTTATTTAATTTTTTTATTTCATTAATATATATATAACTTATTTTTGTGAGTATAAATATATTTTTATTGTATTTTTGTGATATTATTTGTACACTTAAATAAAAAGATATTTTTATTATGTAGGTGTGTTCATAGGTATTTTGCCTATGTTTTGTGTATACTATTTTATTTTAATGTATTTTGTTGAGTTTTGTTTTAGTTATGTATTTTTAATAGAATATAAATCGTATTAACAATATTATAGAAAAATATAAAAAATAAAGGAATTAAAGAATATATTCCCCTTTTATTTTTATACATACAGAAACATCGGTATTTTGTCTATGTGTGCTTATAGGCTTATTTTATTTTTCATTTTCTTCATGGTTTTATTCTAGTTTTAATATACACATATGTTATAAATAATATTTACAAAAATATAAAAATAAGAATTTGTAAAAGTAAATAGTAATGAATAAATTGAATATTTTAATCGATAGAATGAACAATAGGGGTCAAAAACCTAACTTTCACACTTTAACCCAAAAAATAAAAAACCACTACCATTGAATAGCTTGTGAAAAGTTATATACAACTAGAGTGATTTTGCTATGTTTTGAGTTTTTTATTTAAAAGACATGGGTCTGTGAAGTTTGGTATCTAGCTTTTTATTCTGTGTATAAAATGCACACCGTGTATTATTTTTGTACAAACTCAATTTTTTATTTTTACTTACATTATTATCTACAACTTTCATGTAGAAAGTTTCTTTATTTGATGCATAAATAATAAAGAATAGGTGTCAAAAGTGCATAAATAAAGAATGAAAAAATGAGGTATTTATTGTCTTTTTGGCCCTTATCCCCCCCACTTTATTCCTTGTTGACCAAGTCAATTCTTGACTTGGTCTTGGGTTTAGGGTAATAAAATATTTTCAATATTTTATTCCTTTTTATTTTCTTCTCTTTATTCTATAATTCCGGCATTAAAAACAATGTTATTTAAGCAAGGAATGCAATAAGTGGTGAACGTTGATATATACAAAATAGTTATTTACATGCATTTGCTAGGGTTTTTAAGGCCAAAATGATATAATAAAGGTGATGAAATGGAGATTCATCAGTGACATGCGGCGGCTTCAGGAGCTACCATGTGTCACATCCTAGAAAATTCAAAAATTAAATAAGAAGAATAAAAAGAAATAGTGGATGAGGTCAAATAAAAAAAGTGATCACATGAAAATTGTTCATCTTGACGAGGTCTACAACTTTCATGAATAACCCAAAGATCAAATAGGTCATTTGTACAAAAAAGTATTTTGGTGGTACTCTAAAGATAATAAAATACCACATTTCTATATTTTGTTATTTTTATTTTATAATTTTATTTTTAATTAGTGGAATAATTTATATACAATGTATATATAATTAATCTAAATTTTATGGATAGTGTATAGGTTAGAGAACTATAAAATAAAATCGACGAAGATAAAATATGTACAAAATATACAATGTCAGATCTGTGTGTTTTCTTTTGATTTCTGATTTTTATGAGTTTAATTATTTATGTTAAGTTATTTAGCTAATTAAATAATATAATATAGAACTAATCAAGTCAAAATAATTTTCTGTACATAAAATAATAGGCTCAAATAACGTCAAAAACAAGGGTTATTTAATTATTGATTTTATTCTTGATTTTAGCACATATATTTAACATTAATTAACCAATTTTAAGAGATTTAATTAATGGTTTATTAAGAAGATTTTATTAATATTTCCATATAAAGCAGAGGAATCATGGATTCATCACTCATTGTATTTGTTCTGATTAGTTTTAAAAATTCAAGAAAAAATCAAAAATTATTTAATAATTCCCCAAAAATATTGTGAGTGTGTTTTATGTTATTTTGTCGCATGTATAACTTTTGTTGTGTTTTATAATATTTTATCGCATGTATAACTTTTGGTTTAAAGTTCAATAAAACCCCTAAAATTTTAAAAATATAGAAAACCTATAAAAAATCGTATACGCTTGTTAAAACATCAAAAAAATACATAATTGGGCTTATTTAAAGCTTGAAAAATATTTTTCTTTTTGGATTTGATTTCAGTATTTTTTATTTTGTTTTATATTTAGAAAACACAAAAAATGATAAATTTACTTTATGTTATGTTTCTATTTTTATTCATTTTAAAATCCTTAAAAATTAAAAATCACATAAAAATTACAAAAATAGTATGAAATTTTATAAAAACACAAATGATGTCTATTCTAAATCTTAACTATTTTCACATTTTTTGAAAAAAATCCAAAAGAGCATTTATTTCCTTTGTTTTATACTTCCTTCATCTATTTTCTTTAAAAAATTAAAAAGATAAAAAATGTAAAATTAAAAAATCATTACAAAAATAAAAAAAATACAGATTTTTTTGAAAATCCACGAAATTTATAAAAGGCATTAAAAAGACATAAAAACAACAAAATGAATAAGAATCCTTTATTAATTAGTTATAACTAAACAACCCTCGGGAATTGTAACCTTCCCTAAGTTCGACCCCAATTTGTTGTACAGGTTAAATAATGGCATTTTGTTCATTTATATTGTGAATAGAATAGTTTTTGTTTGAGACGGTTTGTGGTTACAACAATATCTCACTTGTGCATATTTTCACCACAAATTTTCTCCTTCATTAAATAAAAATCGAAAACCCTGAAAATGATGTTTCAACGATAACCATTGTAATTCCATATTTCTTTGAAACTATGTGCAATGGACTTACTCATTTAGAGTCGGAGATGGGATAAATAAATCCATCCTCACCCCACTTTGTTATCTCTTTCACGAGAACTTCCCAGAGATTAGGATTCAACCTGTGCGCTAAAACTCACGGGACATCTTGTTGTCATCCTCTAAGTAGATGTGGTGTGAACACATGGCCATATTTGTCCCTCAGAGATCCAAAATGTTCCATCGAATTGCCTTGTGGTTTTTCTCGAGAAACTATAGTAAGCAAGATTATTGAACAATGGTCAAATGCGATCTAATAATGATCATATATTGTTCAAGCTCACCTGCAAGGAAGGCATATTTCATGTTTGCTAGAAGCGGCTTCATTTCTGATAGAATCAGCTTCTTAGTAAAGTCAGAGATGGTACGGATGGTTGCAGTACGGCTGCTCACTGATGTATTGTCCACATCGGTCACTCTTGGTTCTGATATCAAAACTCCAAACATATCTTCAATAAGCTCCTCATGTTCGATTAGGGACTATTCTTCAAATAACTCAATCATCTCATTAGCAAAGCACTCCTTGTTTGTAAGGGAGTTGAAATTGATTGTGTTGTCCAAGTCCTCCTCTGGAGTGAGGATTTCATGGGTTGCCCTGTTATTCATATCTATCTTATGTTGTCAATGTTTCACAGTCTTCTTTAATCAATGTGGCCGGCCCACTTTTCTCATATGGACTCCCTACGACTTTTGTCTCTATAATTATGTCAATTGGTAGTATATTGATGTTGGAATGGAACGTAATCTTTTCAGACCCATAATCCACCATCGCCTCGGTTGTTCAAGGAACAGTCGACCTAGTATGACCGATGTTTGGAGTAAATATGCAGATGAATCCAAATGTCTAAGACAACAAAGTCCACAGGGAATCGCATATCCTGCATTGTCACGACAACATCCTTCGATATCCCTAGGGGCCACTTAATAGATCAATCAGCAAACTAAAAAATCTTCCTAGTTGGTTTGTGCGAGCATGACATGAATTCCTTGAGAAGAGCAGTGTGCATGAGGCTTATTGAGGAACTGCTATTAAACAATGTCTATTTGAAAACTTGATCGAAAATCTGGCATCTGATCATAGTGGCCCCCTTGTCTTTCTTTTTGGCTGGGAGATTGTTGGTGGCATTTACAGTAGCCATGGTGAGAATGTGTTTCTCGGCATGATTGCGTCTATTTTTGCGAGATTGATGCTTTGAAGTACATGCCTCTTTCAAGCCTTTTTTCACACTTAGTATGTATTCCATGGCTTTCAAAAGTGGCATTCCCAGAAAAATATTTTGCAATATTTCAATAACACCATGATCAGACGAAGTTATTTTGATTTTTCTTTTTTCTTTTATTTTTCATTACATATGGAAATGCCATATGTACATCATTCAAAAATTGTTCCTTGGAATCATCTTTTACATGCAAATGAGTAGAAGGGATACAATCATCTGTCCTAGTGGAAAAACTAAAAATGGAAATACCAGCTTCATCGATCGGCATAGGGTCGGGTTGTAGGTGTTGGCTTCTCCTTGGTTGTCTCGACGAGGCCTTGGTTGTTATTTTGTTTTTAGTTTTTTTCTAGTTTCTTCAATTCTTTGTGTTTTTTCATTACATGGTGTTGTCCTTCCTTCCTCTCCTCCTCTGGAGCTTGATGCTGGCATTGCTGACGAACATTCACCCTGTGAAGCTTTATTCTTTCCTCCTGCAACTACAGACAGATGTAAGGCTCTACCGCTCCTGAGAGTAACAACATTAGATAACACAACAAATGTATTCATAGTTTGAACACTACATGCTACCTGCTCCTTGCGCCGAAGGTTATTCGGGTTTGCTTC
Source organism: Ottelia alismoides (assembly GCA_037367405.1). Classification (NCBI taxonomy): domain Eukaryota; kingdom Viridiplantae; phylum Streptophyta; class Magnoliopsida; order Alismatales; family Hydrocharitaceae; genus Ottelia; species Ottelia alismoides. The sequence goes on along the minus strand of JAZKJV010001118.1, from coordinate 1,071,655 downwards.
AACCTGTGCTATAATGATGGTATTTGCAACGGTCAGATCATTTAGCTTCTGGCTCATCTTGCTCAAACTCTTTGCCAACTGTGCTAGGAAATCAAAGGTTGGATTCGTCGGTGCTGCCTCGACTTGCTTAGCAGATTGTGCTTGTTGACTCTAATACTAGTGTAGAGGCGATGTCTGATAGTTCTGTTAAGAATGACAAGGTAGGAATGACTGATAGTTGTACGGAGGAGGGTACTGCTGCTGAAAATGCAGCCGACTGTTGCTAATGATACGATGGTTGACGGTAGTCGGGCTGCTGGTGATTCGGTCTCCAAGTATGGGCTTGATGTAGAGATTGTTGATGCGAGGGTTGGTGTTGGAATGGTCTCCCGCCCTGATGTTGGTGGAACATGCAGATATCCGATGATTGACCCTGCTTTTGTCCACTAGGACAAGTCAATTGATGATCGTTGCTCCAAACTCCGTTCACCAATTGAATTTGTGGAGGTCATGGAAAGAATGACTCGACAAATGATCGAGGCTCCGGATTGTACAGCACTGCATGTGTTTGCTGCAGAGATTGTTGAGGTGCTTGGTTGAGGGATTGCATGTAGTATACGTGTTGTACCGACCATTGTTTCCCTTGACTCTATAGTGGATTGGATTCCTTGTCCTCGACAGATGAACTCGCAAACTGACAAGAGTTGATAGTGCTGACTAGAAGCTCCATCTGCTTAGTGATCTGGTCGAACTTGCCCAGATTATTGGTCCTCTCTTCGATCATATTATATTTTTCAAGGTCATGTGATCGCTTCTTGATAATATCGACCTTTGAGAGATGGTTCCCGATGATGCTCAGGTTGGAACTCTCTTCTCTCTCAGCTCCAAATGATGCTGCCATATTTATTGATTTGTAGAGGATCTGTGAGCTCTTATGGAATGCGTGAGGTGAAGATGGGGCAGCCGAACCTTCAACCATCTCCTAAAAAATTTACCATACAACATCTTCATCTTTGTTGAAATGGGAGCCTCCACAGGCCGCATCCTCCAACTTATGGGAATCTTGATTTAACCCACTGAAAAAATCCGAGCCAGGCTTTTCTTAGGGGTCTCATGGTGGGGTCACTTCTCTTGAAGGTCCTTGAACCTTTTCCTTGCCTCATGAATGGGTCCATGGGATAATTGTGAAAAGTTGGAGATTAGCGCACGTATTTGGATCAAAAGACCTAAAGGATAATATTTGTGTGGAAAGGCAGATTTGAGTGCCTTCCAGGTCGTCACTACTTCCCCCATATGATTTATCCAATAAAGTGCCCTGTCCTGAAGGCTGAACGGAAAAGCAATCATTTTGACTACTCCGACATGATGTTTGGATAGTGCATGATTCCACATATGCGGTTGAATTGTTGAAGGTGGATATGGGTTCCTCATTTGTGTTCCCATGGAATGTGGGAAGAAGTGAGAGCATCTATGTATTTAGTTTTAAGTGCCTGTGGATATGAGGTATTTGGATCCATTCGGTTATCTGTCCAGCTCCACGATTGTAGGTATCCTTGAGAGTCGGCTTATGTTGCTCACATCCTCATCACCTCTGAGGTGTCCACCTTCTTGGCGGCCTTTTCCTCCATTATGTGTTTCTCTTCCTCTATGGGTCCCTTTGTCCCTCATCATCTCAACCAACATATCCTGAAATACCGTCTGGGCAAGGGCCTACTTAGTAAGTTGGTGTTGGATTGCTTGTTTTGAGGCGGATATATGTGCATTAACTTCATTTTGATATACTTGTTGTCCCTTTCCTTTTGGTGCCATCTCAGGTTCAGAGATGGATGAATTGTTCTCCATATCGAGGTTTCTATCTGCATTTGGAAAATTACCCCGACCAGTCTTGATATAAATTCCAGATGATTTGAAGTATTCAAGATTAGGGTCAATCCTAAACTTTATTAGAGTAGGGGAAGAGAATGGAGTCTGGTCGGTCTCCATCTGGAAGGTGGATACTGGTCAGTCTCCATCTGGAAGGTGGATAATTTAGGACCAGAATGGTCTTGAGATCTTGGTGAATCAAAAAGCGAGGAGTCTTGGGGATGATTCACAAAGTCCGAACCAAGTTCCTAGATTCACCTCGAATGATTGGAGATGTCGGTATTGTGGATTAGTTGTAAGTGTTCGCAAGGTCCGAACAAAACTACCCCGAATGCGACATCTTAGCAACCAATAGGACTGCAATGGTGTGGAATTAGAGCATGGATTGAAGAATATGTGAAATAGAAAATAAAAGAAAGGCTCAAACCGAGCAAAAGAAAGAAGTGTCAATAGAAGTGTAAATGAAAGGCATAAGTGTGCGATGTTTTTGATATTGACCAAAATAGAACTAATCAATCAAACCTCAAGCCAAGAGTGAATTCATCTACTAAACAAGTGAGTCGTGAAGGTTCGACAATCATCTTGTCAATTTTATTAGTTCTTAAGCAATCTTATCAAAAGTAATCCTTAGCGGCTATCCCTATAGGAGAGTGAGTACTACCGAACAATCGTAATGTACTTCCCACTTCCTTTGTAAACACTAATCATCCAAATATGTTCTTTTTTAATGTCCTTGTTATTGGGTCTAGATCCACTACTCAGCCAAATAATAGAGGAGGAAGTTGATGCATGAAATCGATACTTCCCCCTTGTGGGGTACTCGGATGTGGCACGATGAGTCAGGGACGTGCCGTCGCAGTTCCTCTATGCTCAGTACTTCAGACCAATTCCGTAAGCATACTCAACCCTACTCACCCACACACCGATAGAAGTGCTCGTGAATACAATCAATAGATAAAGCAGTACCCATGATAGGATTTGGGTTCTATTCCTTAAGGAGCGTGCTTTCCTCGGTCAGGAAGGTACCTAGGAACAATGAGGGTATTTCTCACCCAATACAATGAATGTCCAATTAATCAATCTCAATTTGGCCAATTTTTCTTAGCAATCTATTTTTTATTTGTTTGGTTGTTGCTTTTTTGAATAATTCTATGCAAAGGCCTATCGATTTTATCATATCTTTGCTTGACCTCTGTGATCAAAATCAGAGGGAGGGTAGAAAAACAATGCAAGTCGGAAAATAATGATGTAATGCTCAGTAACAATGCTCACCTTGATCCCTAGCTCTCTCCATGCGGGATGCTATGAAAAATTTGAAAAGTTACACTAAATGAATGCAACGATGAAATAACTATGAGATATGGGCTTCTATTATCATGAAGAACTTATTCGATTTGACTAAGTCGAAACGTGAGCCTATAGGCACATGAATGATATTAGGCTTTGGATCTAATTAACGGAACATAAACTCCTATAATCTACATGCTCATTTAAACGAAGACGTAAAATGAAAAAAAAAACAGAAAACACAAAATCACGGAAAATAAATAAATAACAAGAGGAAAAACAGGGAGGAATAAAGGTAGAAAGCGATGAAAGTCGACAAAAACCTATTCAAGTCCCCCAAGTGAACAATCACTTGGTGAAATGGACTCGAATAGAGTGAAGTGTCCAAGAGTCTACGTGTATAATCTCATTACAGAATTAATCAAATGAATCACTCTCTCACAAAAATGAAAATTACTTCTATACTAATTGACTCCGATCACTCCTTATCTTTCTATGCTGCTCTCTCCAGTTGGTGGGTGCAGAACCACCAATCTCCACATCGCTCAGGTGTCGTGAGCCTCCAAAGAAACTCTCCCTTGATAAGTGTGCCCTTGCAACAAGTTCAAACAAGAAATATGGTTAGAACATGTCATATAAAATATAGAATAAAGAGAGAGAAAGCTAACAATATAGTAGAAAATGGAAACAACACTAAGTAGACTAGTCTACTCTACTCAACAATCGGCACCATTTGTTGAGATGCTCGGATCAAGGGACCAAGGGTTTGATCTTGGAGGGCCTGCGGTGTTCGACAATCGGATCCAACAACTGTTATGTCGGCCGCTCTCACGACACACAGTACTCAATCCAAGCACATCAACAACAATTAACCCATAAAGATAAACAAGCAATGCAAATGTGCGAGCTAAAATGTGTGTATAAGGCGCATACGTAGAGTGTCAAGCCAACAGGAGCAGAGGAGAATAGAGACAAAATGAATAATCTACTTAGGTGTTATTTTTATCTTTTTATTTTTCAAATGTTTTTTGTGGGTTTTCATTTTATTTGTATTTTTTGGGAATTTTTTATTTTGCAAATGTTTTAGATTGATTTTGAATTCAACATTATAAATATAGCAATATATATAATGAATATGTATATAATATAGACATATGTATAAAATAAATGAAACTTGACTTTTTTGAAAGTATAAAACATCGAATAAAGTCAAAATGTTCCAAATAAAATATTTTGGGATTTTTAAAATTTTCCTTTTTTGGGGATTTTAGGGTATTTTTGTGAATCCTTACAGACTTTAATTATAAAAATGCGCAAAAGAGTACAAACAGAAAATCAAGAGATTGAAATGGACCGAATAAATATCTATCAGATCAAATTGGGACAACTTCATTTTTCCTATACAGTAAATAATATAGAGAAAATGCATAAGCTTCAAACATATTTTTTGGATCTTTTAGGAAGTTGTATGATTTTTATGAGATTTAAAATGTTTTGTAATTTTTAAGGTTTTGGTTTTGTATTTTTTGTAGTTTTTTGTATGTGATATAGCTAATATATTTTTAGGGGATTTTTTTGGAGAAGTTTTTATGTTTTTATAATTTTTCAAAGTCAACCAAGGAAAATAGACATGTTTGTATATTTTTATAAACAAGAAAATAATTTTAATTACCTTATGAAAAATATACGCGATGTAATAGGGTTCCAGACACTTAATATAATTTTCCTATAATTTTTAGATGCAATATGGTATTTTTAATAATTAAAATACAAACAAAAGTAAATCAACAATACATGTGCCTATTTGTAATTTATAAGAAGTTACATGGCATTTAATAACATGTTCATAAAGTCTAGGGGTATACATGCAATATTTGCAAATCAAGAAGTTTTACATTGTTTCTACGAAAATTGGAACCAAATATAAATCCCAAAACCAAGAGGGGGTACAATACAAAATGCCAGTGCCTCATGTGTATGGACACGTGAGGTGACCTGACATCGGACTAAGATGTAAATACCAGGAGTTTAAGGTCCTTACTACAAATATTACAAATACCTTTACACCATATAGGAAATATTAAATACTAAATATTATATACAAAAATATATCGTGTTAAAAATGCAAAATACCCACTGCACACTATAAAGACGGTGTGAGGCTCCCCACATGGCACCACTGAAGTGCTGACGGTAAAGATTAGACGATACCTGTTCACTGATGGAAGGTGGAGGCTCGATCTTCAGATGGATCAACAGATGCGAGGCTCCATCACCGTGCTGTCATGATTAAACCTAGAGCAAGGGCTCCGTCGGACAGTTATAGCTTCTCTGCAAGAACAAGGACGAACGCCTCCATATTCAAGCTTCGATCCTTTGAATCTCCTGTGTTCGACGGTCTCCTAATAAGCTGAAGGGCTTGATAGCTTTTGGGAAGTGTTCCATGTCAATCGGAGGCCTTGAATATGTCCGGACCCCGCTGACAAGAGGTCTGGAGCTCGTGGAAGGATGAATAATCTACTTAGGTGCTCTTTTTTATCTTTTTTGTTTTTCAAATGTTTTTGTGGGTTTTTACTTTATTTTAGATTTTTTGGAGTTTTTAATTTTGCAAATATTTTTGATTGATTTTGAATTTAACAATATAGATATAACAATATATATATATATATGGATAATGAATATATATACATATAATATGGATATGTGCATAAAATAAATGAAAACCTGACTTTTTTGAAAGTATAAAATATCAAATAAAGTCCAAATGTTCCAAGTATTTTTTTCTGGATTTTTAAACTTTTATTTTTTTGGTGTTTTTTGGGGTATTTTTGTCAATCCTTACAGACTTTTAATTATAAAAATGCACAAAAGAGTACAAAATAGAAAATCAAGACATTGAATGGACCTAATAAATATCTAACAGATCAGATTGGAACAACTTCAATTTTCCTATAAGTAAATATTATAAAGAAAATTCAGAAGCTTCAAACATATTTTTTGGATTTTTTAGGAAATTTTATGATTCTTATAAGATTTAAAATGGTTTGTAATTTTAAGGTTTTGTATTTTTTTGTATTTTTTAGTATGTGTCAAAATACTCTACGATATAGCTGATATATTTTTAGGGGATTTTTTGGAGGTGTTTTGAATTTATTTTATAATTTGTTCAAGTCAAACCAGGAAAATAGACATGTTTTGTATTTTTATAAATAGGAAAATAATTTCAATTACCTTACAGAAAATATACGTGATGAAGTAGGGTTCTAGGCACTTAATATATATTTATTATATTTTTTAGATGCAAGATGGTATTTTCAGTAATTAAAATACAAACCAAAAGTAAAATCAGCAATACATGGGCCTATTTGTAATGTATAAGAAGTTACAGAGCATTTAATAACACATTCATAAAGTCCAGGGGTATACATGCAATATTTCCAAATTAAAATACCATATCCGAGTGACAGGGTTATATATGCAAATAAAGGAAATCACAGGTCCAAGCCTACAATTTATCCAACAAGTTTTACACCGTTTCTACAAAAATTGGAACCAAATATAAACCCCAAAACCTTGAGGGAGTCCAATACAAAATGGCCAACACCTCACGTGTATGGACACGTGAGGTAACCTGGTATTGGACTAAGATGAAAATACCAGGAGTTCAAGGTACTTACTGTAAATATTATAAATACTTTTACACCGTAGAGGAGAGATTAAATACTGAATATTAAATACAAAAATATGTTGGGTAAAAATGCAAAATACCCAAGGTAAGCTATAACCACATGACGCCACTTTGCCGATGGTTAAGATCAGATGATACCCATTCACAGTTGGAAGGTGGAGGCTCGATCTTCAGATGGATCAACAGTTATGAGGCTCCATCATCGTACAGTCAGGATTAGACCTGGAGCGCTGGCTCCATCGGACAACTACTACTTCACTGCAAGAACATGGACGAACGCCTAATTGTTCGACCTTCGATCCTTCAAATCTCTTGCGTCTAGTGGTCTCCTGATAAGCTGAAGGGCTTGATAGCTTTCGCGAAGCATTCCGTGTCGACTAGAGGCCTTGAATATGTCCGGACCCCACTGACAACGGGGCTGGAGCTCGTGGAAGGATGAATAATCTACTTATGTGCTCTTTTTTATCTTTGTGTTTTTCAAATGTTTTTGTGGGGTTTTACTTTATTTTTTTGGAATTTTTAATTTTACAAATGTTTTTGATTTATTTTGAATTTAATAATATATATAGCAACATAGAGAGAGATATAGATAATGAATATATATAATATGAATATATGTATAAAATAAATGAAACTTGAGTTTTTTTGAAGTATAAGCATATTAAATAAAGTTAAATATTCAAAATAAAATATTTTTGGGATTTTTAAAATTCTTTTTTGGTAATTTTTGGGACATTTTTGTGATTTTTTACGGATTTTTAATTATAAAATTGTATAAAAGAGTACAAAAACAGAAAATCGAGAGATTGAAATGGACCTAATAAATATCTAACAGATCAGATTGGGACAACTTCAGTTTTCCTATAAACTAAATAATATGAAGAAAATTCAGAAGCTTCAAACATATTTTTTGGAATTTTTAGGAAATTTTACGATTCTTATAATATTTAAAATGTTTTGTAATTTTTAAGGTTTGGTTTTTTATTTTTTGTAATTTTGATATGTGCCAAAATACTATAAGATACAACTAATATATTTTTAGGGGATTTTTGGAGGAGTTACGATTTTCTTTATAATTTTTCGAGTCAAACAAGGAAAATATAAATATTTTTGTATTTTTATAAATAGGAAAATAATTTTAATTACATTACGAAAAATGCGATGAAATAGGGTTCCAGGCACTCAATATAATTTTCATATAATTTTTAGATGCAAGATAGTATTTCTAATATTTAAAATACAAACAAAAAAGTAAGTCAACAATACATGAGCATGTTTGTAATGTATATAAGTTACAGAGCATTTAATAACACAATCATAAAGTCAGGTGTCTACATGAAATATTTGCAAATTGAAATACCATATCCGCGTGACGGGGGTATAGATTCAAATAAAGGAAATCACAGGTCCAAGCCTACAATTTAACCAAAAAGTTTACCTTGTTTCTACAAAAATTGGAACCAAATATAAATCCCAAAACTTGGAGGGGGTCCAGTACAAAATGCTAGGCACCTCAATTGTATGGGCTCAATTGCTCCTTAGATGGAGTCATTAGGGTTCGATACCTACATGGTTCAAAAGGTGGCTCGAAGGCAGTGCTCTCGACCAGGTTATTAGGCGAAAATGGGGGTGGATGAGGTGGACTGATTCGTCTCCGAATGCGGCGGAGGACGGAGATTGATGGCTCGATCTGAGCAAGATCGAGGTGGAATGACGGGTTGTGACGACGAAGAAAGTGAAGGGAAGTAAGATGATATGATCAACACAATGGAACGAAGTGGTCTGAACAAGTATTAGAGATCATCGCTCTAAGCTCCACATTCTTTTTTTTTTAGGTTAACAAGATGAAATCACACCAAACTAAATGCACATCTACTCTAAGAAATGAAATGCGGAACGGAAAGGGCAAATACAGAGGCCTTACCTGGTCGGGAAACCAAACCGATAGAGCCGATGTAACTTACTCTGGCAATGGATTGAATCAACTCGAAATGTCCTTCTCCTCGCCTTGGATCACTGGGAATGCCCTCTTGTTGCGAAGGATCCACTCCAGATCTTGATTCCTAGGGGTAATAGCCAAGGAGGAGGAGGTTCTTTATTTATGCAAGTGCTCAAAGAGTATTCTTTCGATTAGGAGCACGCTCAGCTCGAGGAAAATCGACGGAATACCACAACTGGGTATGAACACTGGAGTTCCCATCAACGATTTTTTATAGAGAGACAAGCATAATCATGAGTGTATCGAGCAGAGAAAATACAGAAAAAACGGGGATCTGACAATGTCAGAGCTGCATTTGGGGGCGAGGGAGCAGTGTACCTGAGGTCAACAAACACTGGAACTTGATTGGTCCATGTCTAAGCGACAAATCATGATTTATCTGAAATGAGAAATAAATATAAATTGGTACATGATTTTATTAAATAACACTTAAAATATAAAAATTATTTGTAATTTAATAAACTATTTTCTATGATTTTTGTTTATTTTTACAACCTTATTTCACAGGTGTAAATTTTTACAAGTATACTTATTGGTATATATACATGTGGTTTGCCTATTTTATTTTTATTTATATTTTTAGTAATTGTTATCATATTCATGTATTTTATATATTCATAGTATAATTAATTACATATTACTTATTTGTATTTCATCTTATGATTTTATTTACATGCATAAATAATTGCATGCATCTACATTATAGGTGTAGTACACCTATATATTTGGAGATTTTATTTTTTTTGAATTTAATTTCAATTACTTTGTATTTATATTTTTAAAGTATTTCAACTATTATATACAATTATTTAAAAATACAAGAAGATTAAAAATATAAAGGGTAAAATATATGAATAAAATATACATACACACGGTACAATGGGACACTAGAAAACCAGCTTTTGCATCTCAACTCTTTTTTTAGTGAATATGGCTTCATTAAATAGATAATTTAATTTAGAATACAATGGAGGTGAGTTTGGAGAATTCTGAATTCATATGGAGAAGATATTAATATGTGAATTTTGGTTTGCAACTTTTTCATCTGTGTATCCCAATTACACAATGCATTATTTTTATTGGCTATTATTTTTATAATTTTCTATGTATTAATATGTAGAAGTTTCATGTAGAATATTGGTTGTTTTAGGTTTGTAAAAGAAATAATAAAATTGTGTAAAAATGGGTATTTTCAACATGAACTCAGGTTTTGTACGTACAATATTTGGTCCTTGTCTCCCCATACTTTATTCATAGTTGACCAAGTCAATACCGACTTAGTTTCTTGGTTTAGGGTCATACGGTATACTTGATAGTTCTTTTATTTTTATTTTCTTATCTTTATTTTTTCATTTTGGATTTAAATACATACAATTATGTATTGTTCACATATAACTAATGACTATTAATTTATACAGGTTAGCCCTATCTACAGGTTCTTTGATAGGAATTTCAAGACAAGTGGAAGAATAAAGACAGATGAATGGCCGTTCATCACCTGCTCAGGTCGTTTCCTCTACCCCCGGTTCTCTCCATATTAGCACCCCATGCTGGAGGAAGAGAATCTCATCTCTGCATGCCTCCATGTACACATAGAAGAAGAGGACTTTGTTTGAAGAAGTATGCATAACGGAGAGCACGATGATCAACTGTTGATCACCCCTTGGGGTGGAGAAGAGAATGAGAAGATTGTCTCTCAGTTCCGCGGGAGATATGCAAGTCATATTTGCACTGAGTGCGGTGTCTAAAGGATTAGACTCCATACATGAGGTTTCTTCCCTTGAGTATTACGTGTATTGTTGATATACATTGAATCCTTTCTATTTGGGTAATTAGGTTTGTTTATCTCTGGGATCTATGTGCATCAGAAGTACTATATAACCTCCCCAGGGTTAGGGTTCCCTGCATCCTATGTATTTTATCCTTCCCCACATATAGTGAAAATGATCCTCACCTCCCAAAGACATAGCTTACAGGTGAACATTCAAATATATATGTATTTGGTATGATTTTTTGTGTTTGTTCATGTTTTCTTCCGCTACTCATAACATATATAAAAGGTATATTTCCTTTACTCGTATGATTCACAAAATGGTATGAAAATATTTTCGGTTACCACGTGGTTTCACGTTGCATGTTTTTATAATATTATTGCACAGTTATCTATACGATGAGAATGCGATATTTTGTATTTGATGTGTTCTTTCTCTTTTTTCCCACGATGTGTGAGGTTAAACCTCTGTGTACTTCTCATAGCTTATCTAGAAGGACAAAATTCTCATTCAGAGGCAAGCCTTAAAAGGTGGAGCTTCTAGATCGCATTATCGATGCTTTTGAGATGAAGAGTTTTTTCCCCTTGTGCTACCTCTCCACAATCAAAGGAATTGCAAAAAATCCCTTATATTCCAATTATGATAACGTAAATTTTGCCTTGATCTCTAACTATAAACTTATGTTAATTTCATGGCTTTGTCTTGATTTGTTGGAAACAGCGTTGTAATATGACCATTGAAAAATTTTCCTTGGATGCTTTGATATTTTATATAACATTTGCCAATAACCATTGATGCTCCTTGCGACTTTTGCAAGCATCACTAACAAGTTGGGATCTTTGAGTATCCGATCTCACGAGAAGTGTTTTGGTTGGCTCTTCCTTTGGAGGTCTTTTTGATGCCTTGTCGCATTGATTGGATTTTTGGTGCTTAAGCCGCGTGTTTTGTTCCAATCCAATATGTGGCTTTGACTTTTAGGAAGTTCTCCTAACTTCTACTGTACCCAACTACTTTAAACCGCTTCCCCACCCCTCTCTTCTCCTCTCCCCTTTCCCAGTCTCTCTCTTGCTCGGGGTTTTTTCATATACAAGTTTGTAGACTTATTAAAAAAATATCATGTAAACTATATTATTTTTGTTACAGTTACCATCATGTGTTTAATTTAACCGAACTTTAATGCAATTACCTAGATTTGATTCAGTTCATTTACCACATTCAAGTGATCGAGTTTGGTTTGATTCAACAAGACGAAAATGCTATTTAGGATCGATTTAGCTTTATCCTAGTTCATGAAGGTTTGATTTGGTTCATTATATGTTCAAATTTGAGCAAATATTGAACAATATCCATTTCATACTCATCTTTATATTATTTTTTAAGAATAAACCTTAAAAAACATATATTGTATGTTGGTTTTCACTACACCCAAGATCCGACCAAGACTTATATAGATTATTTAGTTCATTTATTCATTTAATTTAGTAAACATCTTATATTTATTGGGTATAGTAGTAAATATATCTTCACAAGCCTATCTATATATGCATGCATATGTTCAAACAAACATATGATACGTGTGTGCGTATGTGTGTTAATTTAGTCAAATCATCAATGAATCAAACATGAAAAAGTCTACCTAATTCAATCTAGGTTTGTTTATTTTCTACAATAGAATCTCAATTAAATTTTTAACGAATCGAATCATAATGAATACCAAATCTCAATGAAAATGGTAGCAAACCCTCCACTCATAAGTGCGTTTGGTTAGGGGGTTACCCCCACTTTGGGTGGGTTACCCCCCAAAACCCATATTCCCAACCCACTAGTGGGGCCCACTCTCTTTCCAACCAAAAAAAATATATTATACCATCATATCATCTAAAAATCATAAAATATCAACTTCTACTCACTATTCTAAACTTCAATACAATCACATCACAACAACCACCAACTTTTTCAAATTTCAATATAATCATACATAATAACTACCAACTTTTTCAAATTCCAATACAATCACATCACACAAACCCTCCCAACCCTTAACCCACCAACCAAACACACAAACACAAAACCGAGTTATCCACCCCTGGATAACCCACGAACCAAACGCACCCAGGTGCCATTCGGTTGGGGGTTAATCCCCATTTAGGGGTTTACCCATCTAAAACACCCCATTTTCTCTAAGCCCACTCTTCTTTCTTTATTTAAACATTAAATAAGTTATTTTTCTTTCATCCATTCTATCGAAAAATAATATATCATACCATCATATCATCTAAAAGTTATAAATTATCCAACTTCTACTCACTTTTCAAAACTTTAATACATTCACAATAACACTCTTTTTTTTCAAACTTCAATACAATCAGATCACAACAAACCCACTCAACCTCAAACCCTCTATTCAAACATAAAAATGGTTTACCCTCCTTCAATTCAAGGACTAACCCAATAACCAAATGCACCCTTAAACAAATAAAAATGATTACCTAGCATATACCATATTTTTGAGTATTATCCTTATAAGAAAAAATGGACGAAATGCCATTTGCAGCGGAGAACTTTGGATTTCATTGGAGGCACAAAATGGGGATTTCACTCGGCTTGAGCTTTGAGTAGTTCGTCCATGGCACCAAACATGGAATCCATCTAGGGCAGAACCGTCGGTGCCCCTTCGACGTACGGTTTGACGAGAGGTCGCGAGATGAAGCTGCGGTACGCAATGGTGTGCTCGTCAAACAACAACAGGAGCATGGAGGCTCACGCTCTTATGAAGCGACAGGGCTTCGACGTCTCCTCCTACGGTACCGGCGCCCACGTGAAGCTCCCCGGGCCCTCCGTCCGCGAGCCCAACGTCTACGACTTCGGCACCCCGTACCGCCACATGTACGACGATCTCCGGCGCAAAGACCCCGACCTGTATCCTCCTCCTGCCTAAACCTCATTGCTTTTATGCCTGTAATTCGAAATGTAGATTGAGATTTCATCACTCTTCATCTCCTTTCTCCTTTTGCTTCCTGAATCCTTAGTTGTGCAGATACAATCGCAACGGTATTCTGCCGATGCTCAAGAGGAATTCTACCGTCAAAGCTGCTCCTCAGCGTTGGCAAGATAATGGCGCAGACGGCTGCTTTGACGTGGTATTCTCTTTTGAAGAAAGGGTCTTCGACATGGTGCTTGAAGGTAGAACATGGTTCTTTGACGGTGATTTCTGCTCTTACTTCAGTTATCTTCAACTCCCCCAACTATAAATGAATAATTTGTGTCTGATTGATGCGGAATCGCGGATTGAGTGTATTGATTTTCGAGTTTGACCATAAAAGATGCCACTAAAAGATCACATACTTTTTCCTTTTTACCAAGTAATTTATGTAATATCCCTTTCTTGTCAACACATTCCCTTGAACCTAATCTTCGACATGGTGCTTGAAGGTAGAACATGGTTCTTTGACGGTGATTTCTGCTCTTACTTCTGTTATCTTCAACTCCCCCAACTATAAATGAATAATTTGTGTCTGAATTGATGCGGAATCACGGATTGAGTGTATTGATTTTCGAGTTTGACCATAAAAGATGCCACTAAAAGATCACATACTTTTTCCTTTTTACCAAGTAATTTATGTAATATCCCTTTCTTGTCAACACATTCCCTTGAACCTAACTATTAAATAACAGTTTCATGTCGTCACATATAGTTGAAGTTAACTTACAGAAAACACAATCTATATAAAAAATCCCTGAAAAGGTGGAAGATAATGTATTGAAGTATAATACAGATGCAAACCCGATGCATACTAGGGATGATAGAAGAGAGAAGATTGTGACAAGTTTTGCTGGTTGAGAGAGGAACATGAACACGGGGTTTGGATACCATAAAATAGAACATACACCAATTTTTAATTATAACTCATCCATTGCTTAAGCCTACTGATCCCTTTATATAGGAAGGGTGGACTTACAAAAGTAAATGGTAAAGCGAATCCTAATTCCAATCACACTTAATTAATTGATTATAAATCACTAATTTAATTAAACTAAACTAGATCCATTATCAAAACAAGAGATCAGGAATCAGCATCAATTTAAATCATAACAAGAGATCCGGAATCCATTTCAATTCCAATCACATTGAGATGGCTGTGAGAGATTGTCCTGAGGCGTTCGGTACGAATTGTGGTTCTTTGCCTATTAGCTATATGGGGGTCCCTCTTGTGCTAGGGAGAATCAAGATTGAGGATTGGCTTCCACTTGTGGAGTGTTAGAAAATAGAAATGCGGAAACAAAATCAAAGATAAAGATAAAAACATGAAGAACTATGGGATTTAACGTAGAACCCTACTCCCTAAGGAGCGGGATGAAACCACGGGAGAACGCCTCAAAAGGTTGATCGTTCATTGAACTTTCTCATCTGATACAGAGGGTGAGGGGCTTCTTATATAGCCCTCACCGAGTCTCCACATCTCACAACTGGTAGATGTGGGACTAAAGACTTGGATGTGGTAAATGGATCCTGGAGTGATCCATTTACCCATCTACAAGTCAAGTGATGAGCTTCAAAAAAAAAAGTCAAGTGATGCAGCATGATGCTACGTGATCACTTCCTTTTAGTCGAACATTTATTTTATTTATTTTTATTTTATGTAAAAGGCTCATTATACAAGGCCTTATCATCTTTTCTTTTCTGTTTTTTTTTTTCTTTTTCTATTTTTAGAAAGGTTGTTGCTTATT
Source organism: Ottelia alismoides (assembly GCA_037367405.1). Taxonomy (NCBI): domain Eukaryota; kingdom Viridiplantae; phylum Streptophyta; class Magnoliopsida; order Alismatales; family Hydrocharitaceae; genus Ottelia; species Ottelia alismoides. Next base: position 1,056,339 of record JAZKJV010001118.1, on the reverse strand, counting down.
TGAGGGGAGTTGGCCTCTATAAAGGCACCCCAATAGCTAGGTTGGATTTTTAGTTTTGGAATGAAATCATTTTCCCTCACTTATCCTCTCTCTCTCTCTCTCTCCCTCCCTCTCGTTTCCGCCGCCCCCCTCTATTCTCCTCTCCCCGTGTATCTCCAACCCTAACTTTCCCCTGCCGCCGCCTCCATACCCCTTTCCCCCATCTTCCTCCCGCCGCACCCCCGTGGTCCCCTCCTCCCCCACGCACTCGCCCGCCCTCTCCTGCGCCAACCCACACGCCCTCACCCCCCTCTTCCGCTACAGTCTTCGCCCTCGCCCATCACAGAAACCACGCCCCTTCCGCGCGCAAAACCTCGTGCCGCCGCCTCCGTGCGCCGCCGCCACCGCCGCTTACGCCTCCCCTCGTCGCTGCCATCGCCGTCTGCACTCCTTCGAACCGCCTCCCCCCCCACTTCCCTCGGAGCCACCCTATCACCCCTGACCTACGCCCCTCCCAGTCGCCGCCATCTCGCCGCCCTTGTCGGGACGCCCGGCCCTCATGTGTTGCCGAAGACACCCTGCAGCTGTCCCAACTGATGATTAGGTCTGAATCTCGCATTCTTCCCCTTGCCGGTTGTGGTATGAGCGTAATTACTGCATATTATTCCACCGTATGAACTTAGTTTTGTGGGCTGCTATATTTGTTGTTTGGTTTGGTGAATTATTGAGGCTTCGTTGCCGCAACATCGCTCTCTATTTCCAATAATCTTTAACTATTTGAGTTGCCCTAACTTTGTGGTGATATCAGTGCTGGAATTCGAGTATCTTGTGGATATTGGTTGCTGAATTTTAGACATCATTTTGTTTTTTCATCGTCAAGTTTAATTCATGGTATTTTCGGCCCTGTAATCTTACGTTGCACGTCATTTTCGTTTGTTTCCCGTCATTTAGTCCATTAGTTCAAAGTTTTAGAATTGCCATTTAGTTCACAACCTCCATTTGAGTGCATCATCAAGTGACACATAAGTCAAATACTCCAACACTTCCCCTCAAGCTGGAGTATGCAATGCTCAACTTGGACAAACAAAAAGAAATATCAACTCACGCTTCAGGACACTACGGACAATATCAACTCAACGCGCACAATTGTCGATTGCTGTCGAGGACGTTGCTTCTCATGCCGTGCAGGTGAGGAGGACGAACAGGTAGGAGTGTGAGTCAAACTGAATCTCCTCGTCGGAGATCATGTGCTCCGTACCACGCCGGTCAGAGTCACTGCAACTGAAAATGAGTCTCCATTTGAAGAACTCTGGCCTGCCACAACATGCAGACAACTGCTTCATCTCTGAAAAGGGTCGAACAAAGAGCGTCGCTAATTATCCATATGTAGATCTCTGAAGATGGGTCTCTCTCATAGGGACCTCAAAGTGAGTTCTCTCTCATAGGAACCTCGGAAGGATCTTGTACTGGAGTTCACGAACATTGAAGAATGGAGTCTGAAAGTCTCCTCGTCAGAGAATTGGGTCTCTCCCATACTGGCTCAGAGAATGGGATCTCTACTCTGGAGTCCCTATGAAACTATATGAAAACCTTAGCCCACATGACATAGGGAATGAGATATATACTATGGACCATGGAGTCCCTATATAACACATGAAAACCCTGAGCCGACCAGAAAAGATGGGGATCACAAACAATGATGGCAAACATGTGCACATCAAACTGAAGACCGCATACATGTGCGTGTCTGAAACTGAAGACTCGGAACCAATATGACGTCGAGTCTGAATATCTGAACATCTGATAGTCTGAACAATCTGGATGGCTTGGGAAAATCTGAATCTGACATGAAATCTGAATCATGACTGATCTTGAGTCTGACATCTGGAATAAACATGTGACTCTACACAATACTCCCGCTTTCTCCCATACTTATTGGAATACAATGATACCGACAACGTTAGGAGAAGACAATAAAATATAGGAAACATGAATCACTTAGCCATTCTTGATTTTTTACGGCTTCTCCTTTTTCTGCAATTTTTTCCAGCTATTTTCTCCCTCTTTTTTAAATAGCTAACTCCACTTTGATCATTTTTTTGCAATGTTTTCCCACGTACGGTTTTTGTATGCACCTCTTCTTTTCAAAACAAATTCACGATTTTTTTCTTTTTTAACCTCTGGCCCACTTGGGCACGGGAGCATCAATTTTTTCATACCGCTTCGGTCCACTGGGCCCTTTCTCCCCTATTTAGGGTTCTCGCTTGGGAACCCCTCTCATCCGCTTACAACCCCCACGTTTGGGACCTTCACTTGCCGCCGCCGCTGCCTGGGCGGATCAAGGGGAGAAGCGCACGGAGAGGGAGACCGTCGCCTGTGACTGCAGTGAGGCGCCAAACAGAGAGGTGCGCCTGGAAGGGATCCTCCGTTTGGAGAAGTTGCGATGTTAGCTGGAGATCGCACGCCGCCGCCTGGAGGGAGTTGTGCCTGGAGATCGCGCGTCGCCGCCTGTGATAGATGAGTTCCACTTGGGAACCCTCTTCTTCGAAGATCCGCAGCCCTCGATGGGGGCCCCTACTGCTGCCACTGCCGATGGGAGCTCACGTCGCATGCGATGCCTCAGCCTCCTCTTCTTCTTCGTTTGGTGGTGCACCAGTACCTGGGTGCTGCAAGGGGATGCGGTGCCTTTGAGATATCGGCCGGCATGAAGAGGAGGGGGAATTTGCGTCACCTCCTGCTAAAGGATGCCACGCGCCGCCTTCTTTGGCTGGATGAGGGCGACGATGCTTCGAGGGCCAGCCATCTGGGGAGCGAATGCATGAGCTGCCTGCTGGAGAACAGGGGCTCGAGACCCATCGCCTCGAGGCAGTGCTGCGGGTGAGAGAGGCGTGGCCCCGCTCGAGACCCTTGTCCTGGAGCTATCGATGAAGGTGCAGCTACAAGACTGGTGCCGCCTGGAGTGGATGTGCGCATCGGCGATTGCGAAAAGATCGGACATGGAGTTCGCGCGAGGGAGCCGGATCTCGGTGGGACCTCCATAGACACCAGAGAGCAGCTGCAGGTGCTTCTGAATCGCCGTGGGGGGACTGGAAGGTGCCCTGCTGATTTGGTCGAAATTCACGGGGTCTAAATAGTGTCTCACACAAGGCGGAGACAACCGTCGCTGTGGCGACCCGCAATGAATCCTGGACTAAAATCAACAATTAACCCACATTCAAATATCAAGAACTGACAAACAAATGTGAAGTTAAAATTTATTTTTAACTCTACATAAAAGATGTATAGGTGCAAGTATGTAGAGAGTTCGAACACAGGGAGCAAGGCAGGATAGATCCACAAGTGTGTATGTGTGAAAGTGATGTGTTGTCTAAACTATGCAAATGTGAATATTTTTGTGGGTTTTTAATTTTTAATATTGCATTTTGATTTTTAATTTTTCTGATTTTATATTTTCTTTTTATATTATATATATATATATTTTTAATTTTCTTTTTCAATGTTGGAATATATAAACTATATAATAAAAGAGGTGCTAGAATATTTATAAAAATAAGGAAAAATAGTTAAAAATTAGGGAATAAAATCTTTTTGGTCTTTTTTATAGTTTTTTTACTGTTTTTGTGATTTTTGGGGATTTTTCTAAATATTTTTTGGTATTTTTAAAAGGTGAAATGAAGCAAACATTGACTTAATATTCTGGTCGAAATCAAAATGGGAAGGAAAAATACAAAACACTATCAAAATTTTCCTAAATTAATTTTAAAATAAAGATAATAAAATAGGGAACCTACAGGACCCGAGTTTTCATTTTTTGGAGTTTTCTAGAATTTTTTAGATTTTTTGGGTATTTTCTAATTTTTAAGGTTTTGGTTTTGAGTTTTTAGTGATTTTTGGACTGACATAGACAGTAGGTAATTTTTTTGTAATTTTTCTAGGTGTTATAATATTTTTTTGGTATTTTCTAAGCTAGACAGCAACTAAAATGCGCGTTTTTGATTTTTAATAAATATAAAAATGCAATAAAAGTCAAATGCAAAAATATGGCGTGGAAGTGCAAGTTAACATGAGCCTATGTGATTTTTTTGGTAATTTTTGGAGTTAATATGATGCATGAAATAAATGAGACAAGCAAGCAAAAATCACTAAGCCTGGCAGGGGTATAATTGTAATATGCGAAACATCCAGGGGCTTGCAGGCAATTTTCACACCAAATTATAACTAAATAAAGTATTTGCTGGACCAAACACCGATAGCAAAAGCCGCCAGGGCCTTGTGGCAAAAAGCCCAAGGTACACGTGACTTGCACGCGCGCTTGGCAGGGTCACGTTCGCAATTATCCAAAAACTTGGGGTTGCATATGCAAAATGTCCAGAAAGTTAATATTGCATATAAAAGTTTGAGCACGGAATGGAAATAACACGAACCCCCAGGGGCCTCTACACGAAAACGCCACGTCACGTGTGTAAAAACACGTGACTTGGCAGGGACCCATAAGTGATAACACAAAACTTGGGGGGTTACAGTTTACATTTACAAAACTTTAAAAAGCGAAAACGGAAGTTTCAGTACTACGTATTAAATACAACAAAATGGTTGGGGTTGAGTTGCAATTTACCCCGGCCTAGGCGCGGATGGACGGTTTGCGCCACTAATACACGTGGCGTGCTCTCCTCACACGATGACTGTTCGCAGCAACGCCCTGGAGAGGAATCAACGGTCGACGGCCCTCGAGATCGGACGGTTGCTGCGTGTCAGGAAGAACAAGCTCGATCTAACGACTGGAACGCCCGATGGATGAACTGGGAAGAGCAGATGGCCGGGCGATCTTCGCCGAGCTCGCACCTCCTCTCCCGAAGCTCTCTTGATGCACGAAGACGTCCCCGACGTTCCTGGAAGGGTCCCTGACTCGACGGCGGGGCCAAAATGGGCGGATGAGCTCCGATGCGCCGCCGCGAGGTCAGAGACAGAGAGGGGATCCAGGTGGCTCGATAGCTGCAAAAATCGACCCCAGCAGGAGTCTCTTGCCCTCTGGGACCTGCAAAGAAAATGCGCAAACGACAGGAGAAGGTTCCCAGAGCAAACACAAGTCGAATGGATGGCGTGTGGCGCAAATACGACGAGGTGGTCGCGACGGTGGTGGGATGGATGTAGATCGAAAATGGAAGGTGGAATCGAACCCTAGGACTACGACGAAAATAAGAAAGCAAAAAAATGGATAAAAACGGAACCTCAAGGGCTAGAAGCCCAAGGTAAACCTCATGGCGGCACGGCCGCCGAAGATGAATGGAAACACGTCGCCGAGCTAGCGATGCACCTCGACAAGGTAGGGGATCAACCCTCTGTCACAAGGGATCTAGCAGCAAGCCCTCGGAGGTCTTGGCTCTGGCCAAAGGCGGTTCAAAAAATTTGAACGAAGGTGACGGGTTCTTTTGAATGGTGACTGACGCGGCTCAAAGATCGAGATGCGCTGCTCGAGTCAGCGATGCAATCCCCCATGCGAGCTATGGGCGTGTATGAGGGATGATCGAGGAACATATTCGCAGAAGGAAGCGACCTCAAAGGATGAAAGACGAGACCTAGAAAAATCCGCAAAGGCGGGGAGAAAACGAGGTCTCTGACATGTCACCAGGGCTAGGACAGCTAGTTGACCAAGGTCAACGTTGACTGTCCCCTGATTGGTCCACGTGGACCAATCAGGAAAAAGCCCTGGAAAAAGATTTATTAATTCAATTAAAAATAGTAAACGAATTAATTAAATTTTGATTATTAAATAAAAAATGGTTATACTTTTATAAAGTATTTTATAGTGATTTTTAATTATTTTTAGGAAGTATATTTTTATAAGTTTACTTTTATGCCCTTTATAGGTATAATATCTATATATTTTATTATTTTATTTTTATTTTGTGATTTTAATTTATTTATTTTTATTTAGTATTTTATAAAATTATAAAATACTTTTATATACTTAATTATATTTTTATTTTATTTTTCTGAATTGTTTTGTATATTAAATAAAATAAAAGTATTAACTATATAGGTATGTGTATAGTTCTTATACCTATGTATTAGATATATACATGTATTTTATTTTAAGTGTTATTTAGGTTTTTATTCTGATTTTAATGTACACATATATTACAAGTAATATTTACAAAATTATAAAAATATAAAAATATAAAAATATAAAAATAATGAATAAATAATAAATTGAATATTTTAATCAGTACAATTATACAATGAGGGTCCAAAACTCAACTTTCAAATCGTAGCTCCGCCAAATGCGAAACCACCGCCATTAAATAGCTTATTTTATTCTATATACAATTAAGGTGAGTTTGCTGCATTTGGAGTTTTCATCTGTGAGATACGGGTCTGGGAAGTTGGGATTCTGGATTTTTATTCAGACCATAACTTTGTATCTGTACATGATTTTTGAATGAAATCAATTTTGTATTTTTCTATATAAAATTATCTACGACTTTCATGTACAAAGTTTCTTTATTTGATGTATAAAAAGCGGAACCACAAATAGGTCCCAAAATGAATAAATAATGAATGAAATGAATAGGTATTTATACTGGATTTTGACCCTTATCTTCCCCTACTTTATTCCTTGTCGACCTACTCATCAAGATGCCTAGGTCTCGGGGTTTCGGGTCATAAAATATTTACAATATTTTATTCTTTTTCTTTTCTTTTATTTATTCTATAATTTTGGCTTTAATTACAGTATTTTATACACTATTTATATGTACATGCATGAATGCTAATATGCTCTTTTTAATGCTATTTACAGGCATTTGCCAGGGTTTTTGAGGCCAAAATAATATAATAAAGATGATGAAATGTGGATTCATCATCCCCCTATACTTTACCTTTGCTAGTCCCTAGCAAACACTTATGCAATAAGTGCAAAAAGAAAAAGAAAGAAAAGAAAAAGAAGAACTTGGATTAAATTTGATTATCAAACTTGTCTTCACAAAATCAAAGTTTGGAGCTTAAATCGGACCTTTGTAGTTTTAGTGCGGGCGGAACCTTAATGAGAACCGGATTTGAAATCCAACAGTCCTTGAAAATCCCAAAACTCTGCCCAAGTCTCCTCAATAGCCAGGTCAGAAATATTTCAATTCATACGCAAACTCTTACGACTATGAGTTTGACATGTACAGTGTAAGTGATGGTGGCTCTCCCCAACTAGAATGACAAAGAAACTGACTTCTCCAGTACGACAACCCAATGATTCCCCAATCCAATAACTCCATCCTCGAGGAGCGGGATATTCCCTTTAAAGTTCAAGTGGCAACCAGCTCAAGAGGAGGGGGTGAAGAGAATAATGGACGGTAGCCAGTGTAGCTACCTATCCTGGGATGCAAGATCAATGTAGTCAAATCATCCTGCTGCAGGCTCACATATTTAACTTTGGAACTCAGGCTTGCTTATTGGCTTTACAACATTTGTACATACTTTGCAGGCTTTTTATTTTTGTACATGCCTGGACTTTTTTTTTGAATACTATTCACAACAGCATTTACATAAGGAGTTTTTCCTCTTGAGCCAGTAGACTATCCCTCTTTTGAAGCTTTATTGCAACCCACACTCTCCTGTCTTTAGACTTCCTCATCACTGGACGGGTTGGGGTGCACTTCCCTCCTTAGAGGAGGACAAATGTTTCCACTTGTGTGCGTCTCATACCGGCAAATCCAATCCCCTCACTACTCCAACTGAGTTGAGCCATGTGAAAGGTGCAGGTGTCCAAGTTAAGTCATTATCAACAAGAGTCGTGCGTGTGCTCCGAAATACTCTACTTAGGCAGTCAAGAATTCATTGAACCAAGTCTCGTGATCCTCAAAGAATTAAGTCAACTAGACCAGAAGTACCTCAAACCCAATTCCTATAAGGTTCCTGTTATTAGGTAGATTTTATGGTCCAATCAAGCTCCAATCTCCGGATTTTACTTAGACTCGTTCAACTATCAAACTCAATCCGAAAAATGCTAATGCTATGCAATGCAATGCAGAAAATATTTTTGTGATGCAATTTTCGAAGATTTTGATTTTTTTATGGGTTTTTGAAAAGATAATGATGATGCATATGCAGATGCAATTTTTTTGTCTTTTTCAAAAAGATTTTTCAAATGTTTTTGGATTTTAGTTTTGCAAATGTTTTTTGGGATTTTTACAAACAAAAAGATTTTGGCTAAAAACCAGGTGAAAATATGTACACGGGAGTGCTTCTTACATATACAAGAAGTGGATTTTAAGAATTTACAAGGGTAAGTGATCAATTTTATACAAATATATAGATAGTGAATTTTGAGGTGTGATGTATATATTTCTCAAACTTATTTGACACATGTTTTTCAAACAATTTTGAAAACTATAGTCCAAAATAATTTTTACAAACACTTTACAAACATGTACACACATTTGGAAATCATTTTGCAAAGGTTTTCAAACAGTGTAGATAGCTTTTTCAAAATATTTTTGCAACCATTTTTCAAACCATTTGCAAATCATTTTTCAAACATTTTATTTCACACAAAGCAAATAGATTTTGCAAACCACACATTTTTACACAGGTTGAAAACATGTAACAAAACATTTTCAAAACAGTTTTCAATAGATGTTTACAAAGATTTTCAAACTATTTTTCAAATATTTTACAAAAAACATTTTCACGTGATTTATTAATCAGTAAATACAAAAAGAATTTGAGGAACAAAACACCTTTTTATTACTGGTTTTTAATGGATTTTAAAGAATGATTAGCCATATTATTAAGAAAATACGAAAGTACGAGTTATGGCTAAAGTATATACACAGTATATACGACCCCCCTATACTTAGCTTGAGCTATGTCCTCATAGATCGGAGAGAAAAAAGAAGACATAACTCGTACTAAGTATAGGCAAGTCTAAAGAATAAATAAAGGAATGAATGAATCAATGAGAAGTTGACCGTCCCCCCTATACTTAGGATCAAATAATCCTAAGTATAGCAGACTGTACACAACGTAGGGAGGGTCAAGGGTGGGAATGAACATATCGTACTCAGATTGTCTCCCCCTATACTTAGGGTAAGATATCCCTAAGCATAGACAAGAAGAGGAGACAATGGAGAGTATCGAAAAGAATAGAACCATTTGGGGTGCACACCCCCCTATAGTTAGGACAAAGTACGTCATAAGTATGGAAAACTGTCTACAAGGGTGGTACCTTTTTGATACAAAAAGAAGATAGAAAGGAAAAGAAGAGAAGAAGAAAAGAAGAAAAGATGAAATGAAAGATCGTGAGGATGTACACACCACTCCCCCTATATTTAGAAGAAGCCCTAAGTATTGGCAACAACAGGAGTGATGAAACAGAACGATGAAAGAACACTCGGCTCGTCCACCCCTCCTATACGTAGGACAAAGTGCGTCCTAAACAAGGCAAACACGAGAATGGGTGGACGGGCAATACGAGAGATAGAATAGAGGTACACAAGAGAGAATATTCAACAGAAATGGATGTACAAATGATCAAGAAGGTAGAAAGCAGACCTTCTTGCGAGTCTGCTGAGGGATAGATCTAGTGTGATGCAAGTCGACATCGGGGTCCACAGCAGACTGAACCCGATCAGGGTTGACATGGTGAAGGCCCTCAGTGGAATCAAATCGAAAAGGGACGAACTGGTCAATGGAAGCAGTATGGCTAGGTTCTCCCTTGGTGGTCCTATGTTGTGAAGGCGCAGACGGGCAAGTGGAAGAAGTGTGGTCAGGTCTGGCCTTGGAGGTCTCGCTGATGTCAAAGTAGAATGGGACAAACTCATCATCCTCGGAAGAAGTGTAATCGGAGTCGTCCTGCGAGGTCTCGTCCAGGTCAAAATCAAAAGGAACGAAATCATCAGTGGAAGTATACGAACTCTGTTCGTCCTCAAGAGTCTCACCCGGATCATTGTCTTCAACAAGAGGCCTGAATCTATCAAAATAAATTGCAGCATCATAGCTGACCTCAATCATCTTTACTCGTGAGTGACCAGGAACGGACTTATCAGTGGAAGTAGTCAAACCAGGTCCGTCCTGTCTAGTCTTGGTTTCTGCCCTCCGCTCAAATGGATCAATCACGTAAATACTTTGGATTTCATCAACACATCGCCACACACCAGTAGGAGGAACTGCGAGGTCTATGCTTTCCGATTTCCTCCCCTTTCGAGGATTCGTCGGGTCTTTTCAGCGGTCGCTAAGCAAACATCTCTAATATCATCAGATCAGTCACAGGCCTCGGAGTCAGCTATAATCGGTGAAGGTGCCTCAGGTGCAGGTCTCTGGTCAACTGTGGGTGTGGTGATCAACACTTCGCTCTCGTCAACAGGACGGAAGCGAACCTCTCCTGATCCATAGTCGATAACGACCCTCGCGGAGGCGAGGAATGGTCGTCTCAGGATGATTGGAGACGGCTCTCCTGTGGAGGTCTCCATGGGCAACACGACAAAATCAGCATGGTGGCTTGTGCCCTGAATAGAAATGACGGCGTTTTCGAGGATACCCTTCGGCCTCTTGATAGATCCATCAGCAAATTGTACGATCATCCTGGTTTTCTTGAGAGGCCCTAAGTGAAGAGACTGTACCAGCGAGAAGGGTAATATGCTAATGGATGCACCGCCGTCTAGGAAAGTGTGGTCACATGTATAGTCAGAGATGGTGCAAGTGATGAAAGGGGTAGCTGTGTTCTTCTTTCTAGGAATGGTACGGTGTGTGATGGTGTGGGCAGTGGCCATGGTCAAAATGTGACGCTCAGATCTGCTCCTCCGCTTTCTCTTCTTGGGAAGAGGGAGCAGATAATTGTGTCATGGCCTGCTGAAGTGGGGCACGGATAATCTCATGAATAGTAGCCACCACTTCGGGTTTAGATAGCATTTTTTTTTGAATTTTTGGACCTCCTCCCATACAAGGGAGGAAGTCGGAATCAACATGTACACGAGGCATGCCAAGAGTAGTCTGTACGGCGACATCCTCGAGGTCAAAGGTGGGACTAGGTGTGAATGGATGTGTGGTCAAGGGTTGTTCTGGCAAGTGGACTCTCTCCTCACAATCTGAATTGGCCAAAGGTCTCCCGAACTTTTTTTGGATTTTTACATTTTTCTCATTTTTTGGATTTTTGGCGATTGCAATCTCCCATGATTCTCCACAAGCAAAGCCGTATCCTCGACGAAAAGAGCACTATTCCGATATTCTCTCAAAGTGGCAAGATTCTCCTTCGTCAAATTGATGTGCTCTAGCATTAGGTTCATGACAACACTCATGGAAGTCGCGGGAGGTGACTCCAACAGGTCAGACTCGGGTGGATGTGAAGGTAGAGGTAGATGATATACAAGCGGAGGTGGAGTGGGTACTGGGTAGAAGTCCGAGCTCTGATACTGTGGCTGAGGCGGGTATGTACAAAAATCAGAAAAAATAGGAGGAGGATCCTCCTGATAAAAGGGAGGTGGACCGGCTGGAGCGAGCGAGGAATCCGCAAAGTCCGGATAAAAAGTACTACAGGGGTCCATCTCGAAATCAAAAGAAAATGATTCGGGGGAGCACGACGGGCAAGTCAAGAGAGTGAAGAAGAAAGGCGCAAGTGCGCAGAAGCGATCTAGGACACACAAAACAATCACAATAAAAAATAAAAAGAATACAAACCCTCAATTCACTTACTCAACTCGGTAGAGACCGAAAAGTCGGTATTTTTATCTTGTTTGTTTTAGAGTTAGGTGAGGAGTCCAAAAGTTGCACACACACTTAGGGGACTGAATGGGATTTGAGCACTATCCTTAGGGTGTGCGCGAGCAAGTAAAACGAAGACAATGAGGGGATTACTCGCCCCAAGAGAATATTTTTCTTTTTGATCGGTTTTAGGGTCAAGTAATATTAACCGTCCCAATTTTATTAGTTCTCACTTTTTTTGGATTTTTTAGTGATCAATGCACGAGTGACGAGCCTAACGGGGAATCAATTCCTTTGAGCTCCTAGGTTGGCAAAATCAGAGGGAGAGTCGGAAAAGCAATGCAAGCGGCAAAAACGATGATGAATGCTAAAGCGTAAATGCTCACCTTGCCTCCAACACTCTACATGCAAGGATGCTCAGCAGAATTGAAACCTATCTATATGCAAATGCAAGCCGATGAAATCGCCATAAGTTTCAGAAATTGCTATTAACGTGAAGAACCACAAGTTGACCACAAGTCCTCAATCCTAGAGTCCGGTCTAGGCTCACCCCTCCTCCTCTCGACAAATCGAGTTCAGGAGAAGCGCTTGGCGGGGAGAGCTCGCGGCGCGACGGCTCGAGGATGATGAATCAACTGTTTAATGATTTGACTAAGTCCAAACGATACTATAGGCACATGCAAATATATTAGGTGTTTGGCCTTAATCTATCGCAAGCAATCCTAAAACTACGGGCTCAATCACACAAAAGAAATAAAATCAAAACCGAGAAAACAAAATAAATAAAAAAATGCGATGAAAACACGAAAAAGCCGCGGTGAGCCCCCAGGTGCACAAACACATGGAAATTAGGCTCGAGAGTCTAAATGTCCGGGGGTACCTGTATTATTAAAATAAAAGAGTCTCTCTCTCACTTAAAATTACAAAAATAGATACAACGCAAAAATGCTCAAAAATACGACTGTCTTCTCAAGTCCTCCCTGCCTTCTTTGATGCTAGGTCAGAAATCTCCTGCCGCCTTCATGTGGGTGCACCGACGCCTAAGGTAGAGCGTCTCCCTCGATCCGCGGTTCCTCGCACAAAGTCAACAAGGAAGAGTGATTAGACAAGTCAAGCAATGATATAAAATAAGTGAGTAAATAAAGAAAGCAAAAATGTAGACAAGTATCACAATCACGAAGCAAAAATGATCTACGCGCTGTTGCTCTCCGGCAACGGCGCCGTTTGATTTGGCCAAAATTCACGGGGTCTAAATAGTGTCTCACACAAGGTGGAGACAACCGTCGCTGTGGCGACCCTCAATGAATCCTGGACTAAAATCAACAATTAACCCACAATCAAATATCAAGAACTGACAAACAAATGTGAAGTTAAAATTTATTTTTAACTCTACATAAAAGATGTATATGTGCAAGTATGTAGAGAGTTCGAACACAGGGAGTAAGGCAGGATAGATCCACAAGTGTGTATGTGTGAAAGTGATGTGTTGTCTACACTATGCAAATGTGAATATTTTTGTGGGTTTTTAATTTTTAATATATTTTTTTAATTTTTAATTTTATATTTTGGTTTTTAATTTTTCTGATTTTATATTTTCTTTTTATATTTTATATATATTCTTTTAATTTTCTTTTTCAATGTTGGAATATATAAACTATATAATAAAAAGAGGTGCTAGAATATTTATAAAAATAAGGAAAAATAGTCAAAAATTAGGGAATAAAATCTTTTTGATCTTTTTATAGTTTTTTTTACTGTTTTTGTGATTTTTTGGGATTTTTCTAAATATTTTTTGGTATTTTTAAAAGGTGAAATGAAGCAAACAGTGACCTAATATTCTGGCCGAAATCAAAATGGGAAGGAAAAATATCAAACACTATCAAAATTTTCTCAAATTAATTTAAAATAAAAATAATAAAATAGGGAACCTACAAGACCTGAGTTTTCATTTTTTGAGTTTTCTAGAATTTTTTAGATTTTTTGGAAGTTTTTGGGTATTTTCTAATTTTTGAGGTTTTGGTTTTGAGATTTTTAGTGATTTTTGTACTGACACTAACATACAATAAAATAGACAGTAGGTAATTTTTTTGTAATTTTTCTAGGTGTTTTAATATTTTTTGGTATTTTCTAAGCTAGACAGCAGCTAAAATGCACATTTTTGATTTTTAATAAATATAAAAATGCAATAAAAGTCAAATGCAAAAATATGGCGTGGAAGTGCAAGTTAACATGAGCCTATGTGATTTTTTTGGTAATTTTTGGAGTTAATGTGATGCATGAAATAAATGAGACAAGCAAGCAAAAATCACTAAGCCTGGTAGGGGTATAATTGTAATATGCGAAACATCCAGGGGCTTGCAGGCAATTTTCACACCAAATTATAACTAAATAAAGTATTTGCTGGACCAAACACCAATAGCAAAAGCCGCCAGGGCCTTGTGGCAAAAAGCCCAAGGTACACGTGACTTGCACGCGCGCCTGGCAGGGTCACGTTCGCAATTATCCAAAAACTTGGGGTTGTATATGCAAAATGGCCAGAAAGTTAATACTGCATATAAAAGTTTGTGCACGGATTGGAAATAACACGAACCCCCAGGGGCCTCTACGTAAAAACGCCAAGTCACGCGTGTAAAAACACGTGACCTGGCAGGGACCCAGAAGTGATAACAGAAAACTTGGGGGGTTACAGCTTAAATTTTACAAAACTTTAAAAAGGGAAAACAGAAGTTTCAGTACTACGTATTAAATACAACAAAATGGCCGGGGTTGAGTTGCAATTTACCCAGGCCTAGGCGCGGATGGACGGTTGATATTGCGCCACTAATACACGTGGCGTGCTCTCCTCACACGATGACTGTTCGCAGCAACGCCTAGGATTAGATCCTTGGAGAGGAATCAACGGTCGACGGCCCTCGAGATCGGACGGTTGCTGCGTGTCAGGAAGAACAAGCTCGATCTAACGGCTGGAACACCCGGTGGATGAACTGGGAAGAGAAGATGGCTGGGCGATCTTCGCCGAGCTCGCACCTCCTCTCCCGAAGCTCTCTTGATGTACGAAGACGTCCCCGACGTTCCTGGAAGGGTCCCTGACTCGACGGCGGGGCCAAAATGGGTGGATGAGCTCCGATGCGCCGCCGCGAGGTCAGAGACGGAGAGGGGCTCCAAGTGGCTCGATAGCTGCAAAAATCGACCCCAGCAGGAGTCTCTTGCCCTCTGGGACCTGCAAAGAAAATGCGCAAATGACAGGAGAAGGTTCCCAGAGCAAACACAAGTCGAGTGGATGGCGTGTGGCGCAAATATGAGCTCGCCGGAGCAAGCTCCGGCGAGGTGGTCGCGACGGTGGTGGGATGGACGTAGATCGAAAATGGAAGGTGGAATCGAATCCTAGGACTACGGCGAAAATAAGAAAGCAAAAAAAATGGATAAAAACGGAACCTCAAGGGCTAGAAGCCCAAGGTAAACCTCACGGCGGCGCGGCCGTCGGAGATGAATGGAAACACGCCGCCGAGCTAGCGATGCACCTCGACAAGGTAGGGGATCAACCCTCTGTCACAGGGGATCCAGCAACAAGCCCTCGGAGGTCTTGGCTCTGGCCAAAGGCGGTTCAAAAATTTGAATGAAGGTGACGGGTTCTTTTGAATGGTGACTGACGTGGCTCAAAGATCGAGATGCGCTGCTCGAGTCAGCGACGCAATCCCCCATGCGAGCTATGGGCATGTATGAGGGATGATCGAGGAACATATTCGCAGAAGGAAGCGACCTCAAAAGATGAAAGACGAGACCTAGAAAAATCCGCAAAGGCGGGGAGAAAACGAGGTCTCTGACATGTCACCGGGGCTAGGACAGCTAGTTGACCAAGGTCAACGTTGACTGTCCCCTGATTGGTCCACGTGGACCAATCAGGAAAAAGCCCTGGAAAAAGATTTATTAATTCAATTAAAAATAGTAAATGAATTAATTAAATTTCGATTATTAAATAAAAAATGTTTATAATTTTATAAAGTATTTTATAGTGATTTTTAATTATTTTTAGGAAGTATATACCATCGGGCCCTTCCCCCCCATAGACCACGGATAATTAGAAAAAGCAGTCCATATATATGATAGTGATTTGAGAACGGATATATAGCATCAAACGAATTGAAGAGGACTTTTTTATAAGTTTACTTTTATGCCCTTTATAGGTATAATATCTATATATTTTATTATTTTATTTTTATTTTGTGATTTTAATTTATTTATTTTTATTTAGTATTTTATAAAATTATAAAATACTTTTATATACTTAATTATATTTTTATTTTATTTTTCTGAATTGTTTTGTATATTAAATAAAATAAAAGTATTAACTATATATAATTATGTGTATAGTTCTTATACCTATGTATTAGATATATACAAGTATTTTATTTTAAGTGTTATTTAGGTTTTTATTCTGATTTTAATGTACACATATATTACAAGTAATATTTACAAGATTATAAAAATCTAAAAATAATGAATAAATAATAAATTGAATATTTTAATCAGTACAATTATACAATGAGGGTCCAAAACTCAACTTTCAAACCGTAGCTCCGCCAAATGCGAAACCACCGCCATTAAATAGCTTATTTTATTCTATATACAATTAAAGGTGAGTTTGCTGCATTTGGAGTTTTCATCTGTGAGATACGGGTCTGGGAAGTTGGGATTCTGGATTTTTATTCAGACCATAACTTTGTATCTGTACACGATTTTTGTATAAAATCAATTTTGTATTTTTCTATATAAAATTATCTACGACTTTCATGTACAAAGTTTCTTTATTTGATGTATAAAAAGTGGAACCACAAATAGGTCCCAAAATGAATAAATAATGAATGAAATGAATAGGTATTTATACTGTATTTTGACCCTTATCTCCCCGTACTTTATTCCTTGTCGACCTACTCATCAAGATGCCTAGGTCTCGGGGTTACGGGTCATAAAATATTTACAATATTTTATTCTTTTTCTTTTCTTTCATTTATTCTATAATTTTGGCTTTAATTACAGTATTTTATACACTATTTACATGTACATGCATGAATGCTAATATGCTCCTTTTAATGCTATTTATAGGCATTTGCCAGGGTTTTTGAGGCCAAAATGATAGAATAAAGATGATGAAATGTGGATTCATCACTTGCTTCAAGGAAAAAAAACTTCTCCGCTCCTGCTTGCAGAAGCCATGGTATTCGCCCAACTCGTGGGAGGAGAAACTGGAGATTTAGGGTTCCCTTAGGAACCAAACTCGCTCTGTGCAAAGCCATCGACGATGCCCAATAACACTGCAATGACGTTCTTCAGAGGTGATGTGTTCATCAAGAAAAGATCAGGGGTTCAATGGAAACCCTAGAACATGGACTCGAACAATCCCAAAAAAATTACAGAAAATCGAATCTCGAATAAACAAAAAAACATAAACTCCTCGAGAATCGAACACGCTCTGATACCGTGTTAGAAATAGAAATGCGGAAGCGAAATCAACGATAAAGATAAAAAACATGAAGAACTCTGGGATTTAATGTGGAATCCTACTCCCTAAGAAGCGAGATTAAACTACGAGAGAACACCTCAAAGGGTTGATCGTTCATTGAGCTTTCTCATCCGATATAGAGGGTGAGGGGCTTCTTATATAGCCCTCACTGTCCACATCTCACAACTGGTAGATGTGAGACTAAAGACTTGGATGTGGTAAATAGATCCTGGAGTGATCCATTTACCCATCTACAACTCAAGTGATACATAGCTCAAATACTCCAACATGGAGAAGACGGAATGGAAGCTTGCTGGCTGGAAGGCAGTCGTCTTATCGCGTGGGGGAAGACTTGTGCTGCTCCAAGTGGTCCTCTCTTATATTCCGATTTTCTTCATGTCTAATCAACTATTGCTGTGTGGTATCAAGACCAGACTTGAGAAGTTGATGTGCAGATTTCTGTGGGGCAAGTCAGGCCAGAATTTGAAGGGGATCCATATGGTGGACTGGGCAATTGTTTGCTTGTCGAAAGATGCTGGGTGCCTCGGTGTGAGGAGCTTAGAGAATATGAACAAGGCGCTGATTCTAAAGTGGGTGAGTCGGCTCTGGGGCAGAGATGAGGATATTTGTTGTCGTCTCCTTCGTAGGATCTATCGGATTGAGGATCGTTCCACCCGTATGCATCATCCTCAGAGACACTCTTTTGCCTTCTGGAAAAGCATATGTATGGTCTTGCCTCATTTCCATGACATGTTTCGGGTCGAGCTTGGGAACGGTCAATCTTTTTCCTTTTGGAAGGATGAGTGGTCTGGTGAGGGTGCACTGGCCGTTTGCTTTCCTCGCCCTTTTGCCTTGTTTGCCTATCGGGATGTGCGGGTTTCAGAGTGCTGGATTGATGGGAATTGGATGCCTGCTTTTGTTGCTGACTTCGCAGACCAGCGGTTTGAGGAATTCCTGCTTTTACTTGACTCCCTCCGCGTCTGTAGTCAGCCTTCTTTGGGCATTGATCACTGGGTGTGGTAGGGCTGCCAGGGCAATTCTTTCACTGTCAGGAGGGCTTTCCGGGCAATCTCTAGGCCCCCTCCTAGATCGAACTCTCTGGTTTGTGATTGCAATTTGATCTGGGAGCTGTGCATTCCCAATAGAATTGGCTTATTTCTGTGACTGTAATGTATCATGACTCAGTAGATGTGCGAGGCTTTTCCTTGAAATTTCCGATCGGTGCCCTCTTTGTCAGTTTTATATTAAGACCATGGATCATCTCTTCTTTTGATATCAAAAGACCACGGCTATTTGGGGGTGATAGCAACCTGAGTTCGGCGGATACAATGGACCTTGAACGTTTCTGGGAATCATTATATTTTGGTAGGAACAGAGCTCGTTCTGACATCCTCCGCCCCACTGGCTCTCTTATTGTCTGTCTGGTGGGCAGAAATGCATCTCTGTTTTCTAATGAACGATTTTATTGTGAAAATGTAATTTTCCACTCTAGATATCTGTTATTGTCATAGTCATTGTAAGTTTTCTGTAATGTCTCTGACTTTTAATACAATGGGGTGGATACCATAATGTGTTTCCCCTTTTTGGCTTAAAAAAATCATAAAATGGCCTAATTTGGTAAATTCCCAATGTTCAATTGCTCTCACGTGCTGGAAAAAACTCTTTGAATGGCGAGTTTGCTCTAAATTGGTGTTCTTTTTATTTCAACATTTCTCTCGAGACTTCTCTGCAAAGCAGGGCATAACTGTAACTTTCCCATTATTTTTCTCATTAGCATCCTCTAATTTTAACCCTCCAACATTTTTTTTGAGGAAAAGAGGGTATGATGTCGAGAAGACGCCTACCCTGTAACCTCTATATATTCACAATAAAATCTCGCTCCCTCAAAAACCACATAAAACATGGATTTGAGCAAGAATCCATGTAGCCGACCCTACTTATAGTGGAAGAAGGCTTTGTTCATTTTTTAATGTGCTTGGGTACTCTAGAGCCCTCTTTGAATCATGGCAGATGTAATTACCAGTTTAATTATTTGTATACATATTTTTTGGATGGATCTCTATAGGAGATCCATTCCAACGTTTCTAACAAAAGTGTTATCACATCCATGAAAGAACCATACTCTTTTACCCCCCATAGTAAGATGATTCTTTCGCAGTAGTCAATGAGCTAAATGAAAATCTGGACGTGCAATCTACCTTCCAACTCCATAAGTTGGTGAACCGATATGAGCTCAATGCTCGATCCCAAACCTCCCGATGATAGAAAGCCCTATAGCCTTTATGCACAATAAAACATCCATTAGTCCAAGACAAACGATCAACAGATCCATCCATCCTCCCACCAACTGCAGTGCCTCAAGCAATAACAAGAAATCTATGAACCGTTGATTTGACAACTCAGTACGAAAGGGAGGTACCCAACTACCACTTTCCGAATAATCTCTGGCAAAAATATTTGAGTTTGCTGCCAAAGCGTAAAGAAGCGGAAAACGATCCCTTAAAGGATCCGGTCCAATCCGATCATCTCTCCAAAATCCGAACCCACATCCATCACCTAAAACATGCTTCATGAGCGACATCACATGCGGAAGCACGAGCAAATCCCCTTCCAGAAGTTGAAAGGAAACATAATACCAGCATCTAGCATTGAGAAATCAAGCTTGATCCTGTAAATAGAGCGCAAAGTCCTGTCCCCCACCTTCCAAAGGAGGTGCCAGAGCTGAGCCCCTATTATATATATATTCGGAGGTCACGGAGAAGATCCGGAGTCGGAGGCCTGTCGACTTCCTGTAAGCATCGGGAAAGGAAAGAAAGTCTAGACTAAGCAAGCATTCCGCCCAGCAGAACCAAGGAGAAGGTAGTTGCAGTGCTCAGTTATGAAGGCCGCATAGCTAAGAAAGAGAGGCGGGAACCCTGGCTCTCTAGACCTCCCAATAGTAGGGGAGGGCAAGCTCCGCAAGTGATTGATTGCCACACACTCTCTCTCAGTAGATTGCTGTTAGAGGTAGGGTCTCCCTGAAGGAGGGGGGATAGTCTCTGAGGTCCCTTCCTTTGTGCTCCTGCATAGAAAATCTGCCCCACTTCCCCAAATTCGGGTCATCCATTTGCCAGCAAAGCATGATTCATTGCTTCCAGACTATAGATTCCCTTACCTCCATCTTCCTTTACCAACAATATGGATTTCCAACTAACTAGAGGCATCCCCTGCAACTCCCTAGATAAAGCCCAGAAAAACCGTCTCATAATCGCTTCCAACTTCCCTTTTACCGTAGTGGGTAAGAGGCATGAAGGTAGGAAAAGTACCGAGATAGCCGAGAGGACCGCTTTCAACAACACAAGGCGACCACCTCTTGTCAGGCATGTTGTATGCCAGCTTGCCAACTTCTTCTCCAGCTTCTCAATAATAGACTGCCACTCATATTGTCACAGCTCATCACCTACTAGAGATAAGCCAAGATACGTGATAGGTAGAGCCCCTCTCTGTGTTTGCAAGGCATTCTTACATCATGCTACTTCCTCCTCATCAATCCCCAAAGGCACAAAGGCAGACTTAACATAATTAATCTTCAAATCGCAGACCAACCTGAAAAGCTCAAGAACGGTGGCCATTCCCTCTACAGCTATTGAGCCTCCCTTCACAAAGAAGATAGTATCGTCTACATATTGTAGGTGGGAATCGATATCCCACTTGCACGGAAACCCGCTATGAAACTACCCTCAATAGCCTTCACCACTATCCTTATTAAAGCATCAACCACCACTAGAAAAAGTAAAGGCACCAATGGACAACCTTGTATTTGGCTCAAAGAATGGACACTTTTGTATAATGCCCATTGTGGATGAAAGAAGCCACCCTACTAAAGGGGAGGCGATATGGCCTCGCGCATAACGGAAGCGTGAGAGTTGGATCGTATCTGACAAAGACAAGACTTGTCATACAAGTTGCAGAAGAAATGGAATTTAGTTTTTTTTGATGGAACCACATGGCTTGGGAACCTTTCCCAATCTATTCTGTTAAGATCACACAAGTATTAGGCTTACATCTTAAAACATGATTGCGATTTTCTAGTCTCTAAGAAAAGAGACCTCATGTCTCAAGTCCGATTCAACGGAGATAGCACTTACGAGCACGCGGATGAACCACGTGACTCCTGTAATCCATGAAGATGATCTGAGTCGTGAAGCTCCTGATTTTATAGTACAAAATCATTCTCCTTCTTCAAGAGCACGGGACAAAGAAGAAGTAGAACCTCCACGTGAGATCGACCGATTCGATCTGGCAGCTTGACAACATCACGACGAATGTTGTAAACTCCAAAATCCTAGGTCAAGGGGACAACCATGGAGTTGACAGAGAGAGGGAGGACGTGTGGTATAGGGAGAGAAAGAGAGTTGTTGTTGCAATAATTGCATGAACTTAAAGAGAGCTAGGGTTAGCCTTTCTTTTATAATTAATTGGATGGCTAGGATGCACTCTGAATGCACTTTTAACTGTAATCAATGGTTGAGAGTAAATTGTAATATCCAAGATTACATGTAATCTTCATTACTGCAAGTTGAGAGACAATCTCCAAATATTGCAATAAATTATCAATACACATAATAAGATTAGGAGTAGCCTCCTCATTATGATGTAGACGGCCACCATGGCGGGATCTACCACGATTATCGACCCATATTAGGAGTCTTCTCCTTTTCCTAATATGTGGTGCAATCAAATATTTCACCAATTTAATTTGTGTTGCATATTTTCTAATTGATTTATCACCAAAATAATTCCGAATTATTTGTGACAATTATAATTAGGCCATTCATTTTTATGAACCATATCCTTCCATCCAAAACTAAATGTAAATCATATTTATATTTAATTGTACAATGTAAATCCAATTCACATTAATATTTAAATTATAAATCCTATTCACAATTAATTCTCTCCATACATTATTAATAATTATTGTGGATAGTATCATCCACATTAATCTCATTTATGCTAATTAAATCTTATTTAATTATGTAATATGTCTCTGTACACATGTCTAAGTAATGTGAATCACATTTACATTATTTATAATAATTAAATTTAAATTAACCACCATTATATTTCTTTATGTTATAATGCTCAGATATTATCTAATGGAATTATTCTTGAACTCTTTCAAGGATAGTGTGCCTTCTCCTCGGATACTTGGAGATTAAGGACATGACGACTGTATAAGCCATGTATAGTGACTTGGGCAGTGAGATTTAAGACTTAGAAGACCTCTCAGAGATGTCTGACCATATTAGACAGTGTATCCAATCTTCTCATTGCATCTGAATCTTATTCATATCAATGTCTAATATTTGGACTAAGATTGGATAACTGGTCTATTGAGTGGAGTCACTAAAATCCAAACCTATTTCATTACTCCCTTGGAATGGAAGTGTCGTGGTATACAATCGATTAAGATCACATTATCTTCGAGTATTCCTAATACTCGTACATCATGCATATTGGAAGATTGTGATTTAACCTGAAGTTATGATACCATTTTGCATTGTCTCCTTCACGATTTTATTGTAATTTTCTCATTCGATCATTGGGAGTTGATATCGATCATATGCTTTCCAAAAGCACACATTTTTTTGAAGGAAAATGGGCGGCGTCTCAGAATTTGAGACCCACTGCCCAGTGTATTAAACTATATAAATGTAATAATTATATTCTATTCCATCTTCCACATTACATATAACGCTCTGCTGCGCTCTATTACATTTTTTGTATAACATGTCTGCCCCCCCCCCCCCCAAATGAGAGAATTCCTTGCGTACCAAATCGTCCCAGAAATGTGAAAGGATGCGTACAGTCCTCGTGCCCATAGCCACAAGTCGAACTGAGGCTCCTCCAAAAAGTGGCACAATCCTGTCTCCTAAGCCATGAGACGTTGGCCGTATCCCACACCTGAGCAGAAGACACACGAGAAGAAGAGGTGATCTGCATCCTCTACCGCCATGCCACATCTGGCACATAACCAGCCTCCAAACCCAACAAGAGTCCACATTGAACCTGCGTGAGAATCTTGTCTTGGCGCAGAAGCCATAAGAAAATCTATATCTGATTAGGCACCTTGCTCCTCCATATCATCCTAGTATCAACAACCATCTCATCGTTCACCACCTCCCCATCCTCCACCAAGAAGCAATATGCCTTTTTCACTGAGAATCTCCCATCTCCCCATGCAAAATGATCCTTGCCATTCGTTGGACCCTCAAAATGCGCCAGATGCTCCTGCATTGTCAAGTATTCGGACACAATCTGATCCGACATTACATGGGAGAAGACATGTACCCAAGGACCGTGATCCCAAACCTGTAGCACCGTTGCTCACCTGTTGCCCGCCAGTTGGCATAATTGTGGGTATTCCCTGAATCCCCTCGCCCGTCTGATCATCCATTTAGAAACGAAACGTGGCCCCATCACCGAGAGCCGGTCGCAACTTCGCTGCCAGATCATGTAACACCTCATTGATCCCCTTCCATAACAACAAAGGCAGACAACTCGGAACAACCGTCAAAGAAACAGAAACCCCATAAATCTTCCTCATCAGCCTACATACCAAGTCCTCAGATTTCCCCCAAATACGCATCACCTACTTCGCCATGAAGGCCTTGTTCATCTCGCCCATCCGCAAAATGCCCAGACCACCCTTCTTCTTCGACGTCATCAGTTTGCCCCACCCCACCAAGTGGATGCCCCATCTAGTATACCTCCCATCCGACCAAAAACACCTCCTCATGAGACTCTCAATCCTCGTGCAATCCCCCACAGGAAGCCGCCTCGTGGAGCAAAAAAAAGATAGGCATAGTCGAAAGAATGTGCTTCAGAAGCACCATCTTCCCACCTTTTAATGTCACCAACACTTTCCACCCCGCCAACTTTCCCTCCAACCTGCCCAACAACAGCCTCCAATCGCCATTCTTAGGCTTCCTCGCCACCAATGGAAGCCCCAAGTAAGTAATGGGAAGACCAGCTGTTGGGTAACCCAAACACGCCTCCACCCCCTGCATCTCCTGCTCAGATAGGCCAAAAGGAAGCACCACTGATTTTCCTCTGTTAATCTGAAGACTCGACAAGTCCCCAAAAATGTCCATAATGAGAGATGGCCGCCGCAGCTTCTTCATCCCTCATGAACATGAGAGTGTCATCAACATACTGTAAGAGCGAGATGGATATCTCCTCCTTCACATAACCACCACACCATCCCATGCTCATTGCCAGACGCATTATCACCGTCAAGGCGTCCGCCACAATGATGAACAGAAGTGGCTCCGGAGGGCACCCCTGCCGGATACCCCTCTGCGGCTGACAAAAAAACATCCTTCCGGCCTACCATTGACGAAAACAACGTGTGAAGCCATCATCACACACCGCTTGATCCAAGCAATCCACTATTCCGGAAAGCCCCTCTTCTCCAAAGATGCCAATAGGAATCTCTAATCTACGCAGTCATAGGCCTTGGAGAAATCCACCTTCTAGAGCACCCCTTTCACCTTGTTTCGTTTCCAGTCTATCGTTGTCTCCAAAGCCAACACCAAACTGTAGTCATATTCCTCCCAGGCACAAAAGCTATCTGCTCGGGCGAAATGATCCGATCCAACACCCCCTTCAAGCGGTTTGCAAGAATTTTCGGCAAACTCAGGTATGCAGTATTAGACAACGCAATTGGCTTGTAATCCTCAACTATGGACGACACACCCCTCTTAGGAAGCAGGAAAATGAGAGCCTTGTTCAATCTCTCGAAGCCGAGTTACCTTCCCGAAAGACTGCGATGACCTCCAAAACATCCAGCTTGATCATCTCCCAAAACTTCTGGTAGGACATCAAGAAACATCCTGTCCGGAGCCCCATCCACGTTCAACTAAAAGCATGCCCGCCTGGCCTCCTCCTCTGTGAAATCTCTCACCAATGAAAGTTGAAATTGCGTCCGAATCAGCTAACCATGAGACACCTCTACCCTGCCAGCCCCATCCAGCCCGGATGCGATGCCTGCCGAACTCCTGAAAGTGTGACTGCAATGCCGCTCCCACCGCATGTTCCCCTTCCACCATCGTCCCACCAATCGAAATGGAATGTATAAAGTGTCCGTGCCTTCGCCCATTGACCACCGTATGAAAGAATCTCGTATTAGCATCCCCTTCCCTTAACCAACGCTGCCTGTATCTCTGCCTCCACGCAACCTCCTCCTTCTTATCCTCACGAAGAATCTCCTCAAGACATCTACCTCTCGCAGCCACCTCCTCAGCTGTCAATGCCCTTGTGTCCTCCAACTCATCCAGTCTTCGAACCTCCTCCTGCGCCTTCAACCTCTTAGCCCTGCGTTACAATCGGTTTAATTTGTTATACTTCATCAAAAAATTCGTCAAAGCCGCCAACTTGCACGCGAGTATGCATGTCTCTGACCCAATAGGACGACAACCATTCTAGAACTCCACCACCGCCTCCCGAAAACCGTCTTCCATTAACCAAGCCTTCTCAAATATAAAGAAAGAGCGATGACATTCTTCCTCCTCAAAGTAGCATAGGAGCGGCGTGTGATCAGATTGCGACCTAGGAAGGGCGCGGACCCTAGCCATCGGGAAAGCTTCCAGAGCCTCATTAGACTGCAAGAATCTGTCGAGTCGAAATTTGGACTGCGAGCTACGCCAATTGTACATACACCCCGTTGCGTCCAGAATCTGAAGCCCCAAACCATGGATTGCCTCAGCCAACTCCAAAGCATGGAAGGCCGTATCGATATCGATATCGTTTCTATATCGTATCGATACGATATTTCGACGATATATCGATGATATATCGCTGAAATATTGCCTATATCGACGAGCCTTTGTGAAGAAAATGCCTGAAAATCGGGATATATCACCATATCGGTGCCCATATCGGTCCCATGTCGATATCGGTATATCGCCGGTATATCGCGATATTTCCTTCCATGCTCCAAAGAATCTCTGTCATTCCCACCACAGCCCCAGGACGATCCTCCAGAAGCAAATGTTACATTAAAATCACCTGCAATGAGCCAGACCACATCATGGAACCTTGCTCTAGTCATCCATAACTCGTCCACCAATCCATCGATGTCCACACCATTGCAAGGGCCATAAAAGTTCGTCACCAGAAGACGCCTACCATCAGCCTTGCGGTTCAACATAATCGAAATCGAAAAAACCCCTCACACATCTCCTCCTCAACTAAGTCCAGCTTGGTCCCGTCCCAACCTGTCATCAAGCCCCCTACCACGCTAACAGATTCGACCACCTATGTTCCCCCAATTTATTTCCCCTGATTTCCCTCCACATCCCCTCCAAATCACCCGTAAGTTTTGTTTCCTACAATATAGCCACATGCGCCTTCTCTTCAGATAGTAAATTACGCACCACCCTCCGCTTGTCGGCTTGACCCAAACCCCTTACGTTCCAAGTGGCCTTCTTCATTGGGTCAAACCGCAAAAACCCCCAGGCCTCACCAAACCAATGCAGGCCACCACTAGCAGCTCCAGACCCTCCCCCGTCACCTACCTATTTGCCTCTGCCACCCCCTCCACCGATCTCGCTAGCGCCACCTCAGCCCCCTCCAAGCTCCTCATCCCCACCCCACACCTCCCCCTCCTCCCTCCCTTTGCCCCTACACTGCCTCCTCTGCCCAGCTCCTCCCCAGCATGCCCCGAGCTCCTCCCCTCACCCCCTCTCCCAACCCATGCTCTTCCTACCGCCTCGCACCTCCCCCTCCGCCCCGCATCTCCCCCTCTGCCCCGCTTCTTCGCCCCTGATGTTGTTATGGAGAAACGCGGGCTCGAGACGATGACGAAGCTCCAAGAGATGGCGGCAGACCCAAAGTGCCAGAAAGTCCAGTGTTGAAAGAGACGAGAGAGCAGTATGTTGTGCTAATGATGAGGGATTTCCTGTCATGTTTTGGCAAGAATGGAGTACAAGTGGCAGATTCATCGTCGTCCTCGATAGCCGGAGGGGGGAGGAACGAGCAGAACATGATATCGTGCATCTACAGGACCCATCTGAGGGGGCATGATGTTCTGATAAGCGTGACCTGGAGCAGGAACCTCATGGGGCATGGCTTCGCCATCATGATTGACGACTCCACCAGCCATCACTCCCTCTGCAAGGTGGAGATCAAGCAGCGACTCTTCTCCAAGAGGAAGGGCACCAAGACGGTGGACCTCGACGCTAATGCCAATGCCAAGCTCGACATCCTCTGGGATCTCTCTGCAGCCAAGTTCAGGCCTGGACCGGAGCCCGTGGAAGGGTTCTTCGTCTCCGTGGTGTTCGATCTGGAGATGGTTCATCATGGTCGGAGATGGCTGATCGGAAAGAGGAAGGTATCAAGAAAGGGTTTCCTTGTTTTGATTGGAAATGGGGAAAAGTGTTTGGACGGTTATGCCCTAATTAATCTAACCATGGTTTGAAAAAAACTATGGTTAAGTTCAACTTATTAACGATTAAAGTAATGGAGGGGCACAAGTGATAGAATGACAAGAAGTCGGGGGTACAATTGATATTCCAAAAACGGGAAGGGCATAACTTAAATTGCAATATCTCAGAGGGGCACAACTGATAAAAACCCAAAATTCTTCAACCTCAAGAGGATGCAACTCAGACTATAGTAGGATGTCTTCATCAATGCGATGTCTGCATCATGCTCCACACCCATTCCGACAACTGAAATGCCGCGACCATGATTTGAATCTCAGCTACTGATACTCCATTATAACCCTACAATCTTCTCCTATGCAACAGTAAGTTGCCAGAAAACAAGTTTTTCAATTTAAAGAACTGGTACAATCGAGGAATTTCACATTACCTGGAGATTAGGCTATTTATGGCCAGCTACTCCTTTGTTATTGTTGAGATAGATGTTTTTGTTTGTTCTTTATTTATATTTACTTATCCTTTTGTCTACTTTATGTAATTTTCCCTTCGGGTTTTTCTCCTATATAAGAGAACCCTAGGGTCTCAATGGAATACAATTGAATCGTTTCTCTTTCCACATGGTATCAAAGCGACGGTTCTAGACCAGAGCCTGTGCCTTGGTCGTCCCTTCCCACCTAAGCCCTAGGGGACATTTCCCCTCTCGACCATAACAGTCGCATGTCGCTGTCGTCGAGCAGCAGCAACAACAACCAGCTACCACCACCGCCAACACATAACAGTAATCGCAACAACCACCTGTCGTCGCTGCCTTCGTCTCCCCCCTTTTTGTTTAGCTACGACTCTCCGCCGCCCAAGGGGTCTCTCGTGGCGCCCTACATGTCTCCATCATCGTCTGTTGAGGCTTTGAAATCGCTGCCAAGAGTGGTTTGATTCACTGTTTAGTCCGATTTTTGAGATTTTTAGAGTGGTTTTGATCATCTAAACTACCCTAGCCACCTAGAGAAGGCTCGAACGGATGGACAAGGCCTTAAATGTCGGTTTCGGTCACCATTTCGGTGATGACTTAAACAGAATTTCGATGGAATTTCGGTCAAATTTCGATCGAAATTTCGATCATTTCGGTCATTTTTTGTACTAGGACCCCCATATTTCGGTCATTTCGGTCGAATTTCGATTTCGACTGGATATCGATATTCGACAAAAATTCGACCGAATTTCGCTAAAATTTAAGGCCATGCGGATGGAAGAGGTTGTGGTATGAGTCTACACTCATAACCATCTTCTTGTATGCTTGTATAGACACGTTCATCCTTGTTTAGAGCCTCAGTCTTCGTAGTAGTTGTCGTCATATCAGACAAGGTCGACTCCAAGGTCGACATCCCATCCTCGGGCACCTTCAAAGATCCAACACCCATTGTCAAGATGGATGGGACTAATTATGAGCTATGGGCTATGCAAATTCATGAGCTTAATGCAGTGCAACAGTAAGAAGCACATTCTGACGCAGGACGAACCGGCCAGCAATATTGGGATTAATGCCTCGTGGGAGGCATATGATGCATATGCGCGTGTCTGGCTGCCGGGACAGTGTCTGTGGAAATAACCAATGATATTCCGAGTCATCCCACCACAAAGGCGATGTGTGACATTCTCGCTGCTACTTATTTGCAGGAGAAGAATGAGTCACGATACTGCAACTATGACATGATATCTTCATTTAAAGCAGAACAAACATCCTCTTCATACCTTTTACACTTCTCTCAGGGGTATGTTTGAGAAGCTCCATGGTATCATTCCATTGACTGCTTTGCCATAACAACTCAAGGCTTACAAAGGTTCGATGATGACCAGGGTTTTCTAGTAGCCCTTGATCTTGAATGTGACACAGCTCGGTCATAGATTCTTACTGATGCCACTATACCTCCAATGTATGAGGCATACCGTAGATTGAGTAGGCTTTCTATAGCACATGGTAGTGCTACTCAGCAGTCACATACCTCATCGGCTATGACCGCATCTCGTGGTAGAGGAGGTTCTACATAGTTCAGGGGTGTAGTACCTGTGGCAGGGGAGGGGGTAGTCGACCCTGTCAGCCGTGCATCTATTGCCACAGACCATGTCATTCTGAGGATACATGCTACTCTAAGCATGGTTTTCCTGTTTCAGCCAGTGTTACAGAACATAATCAACCATCTGGTGCTCCTCATCCAACATTTAATCAAAGGTTCGATGAGTTGGTGGCAAGATTGAGAGAGATCATGCATGCACCTGGGTCGTCTACTACTCCATCAAGATCTTCAAAGGTAGCTGCGTCGGCATCCACCACCACATCAGATACTGCATACGCTTTAATCACCGTTACATATCAGATTTGTCAGAATGGATTATGAATTCAAGAGCTGTGACTTCACACCACCTTTGTGGTGATAGATGGAAATTAGTACATACAGATCGATTCAGCCATGCAGATCGGTAGTTGTAGCAGATGAGACCCACTCTCCCATCACTGGACAAGGGGAATGTGCAGCTGACTTTGGCAATGTGCCTACAAAATGTTCTTCATACTCCTGATTTTCATATGAATTTACTGTCTATTAGTCATATCAATAAAGACTTACATTGTCGTGCCATATTTGATCCGTCTTCCTGTGTGTTTCTGGACATTCTTACGTGCAGGGTGATTGGATCTGGTCGTGAACAAGGAGGTCTCTATAGATTGGTCCAGTCTCCATATGCTGGTGCTTCGTCTGTTTGCACCGGACCGGTCTCTCCTTATGCGTGGCACGTTCGGTTTAGTCACCTTCCTCTGCAGAAGCTGTGTCACGTACTTTCTCAGATTTCTCCTTGCTCTACCCTCTAGTACAAGGCTTGCCAGTTTGAGAAGCACCACCGGTCTACATTTCCGAGTCATCAGAGTCGTAGTATTTTTGAGTTGATTCATCCTAACATTTGGGGTCCAAGTTGTGTCCCATACCATCAGAGACATATTTTATCTTGTTGCTGTTGATGATTTTTCCAAGTTGTCTTGAGTATTTCTATTTAAAAACAAGTCTGATGTTGGTCCTGTCATTCAGTCGTTTATTAATGAAAGAACATTTTTTCAGCAAATTTCAAGTATATTTGTTCTGACAATGCTTTAGAATTCTGTAACCTACAACTCTACAATTCTTCAAAGTCCTTCGTATTGTACATCATATTTCATGTGGCTATACATCCCAACAAAAGGGATGGCTGAACATAAACATCGCCACCTTTTGGATGCCACTAGAACCCTCTTGATTCAGAGTCGTGCTACTCATTTCTATTAGGGAGATGTGGTTCTAACTGCTTGCTACCTGGTGAATCGTATGGACTCATCTGTGTTGGGAGAGAATATTCCATTCTTGATTCCGTTTCCAGGGAAGGATTTTCTCTCTCTCACTCTTCGTGTATTTAGATCTGTTGCCTTTGTTCATCATACGTCTCCTGGCCATGACAAGCTCTCCTAGAGCTGTCACGTGTGCCTTTGTGGGGTATTCCATATCTCAAAAGGGGTACCGTTTTGATCCTGTTCAACGGAAATATTATGTTAGTGCGGATGTCACTTTCTTTGAGTCTATTATGTTTTTCTCTCCTACTGGTGATAGGTCGTCTCCTTCGGATTCTGGAGAAGAGGTATACATGCATGTACCTCTGGTTTCTACCACGCCTACGACTATTACATCTCTCACTCCATCCCCAGTTCCATCTGTCCCTTCATCTCCACCACCTTTACCATCATCACCGCCACCTCCTCCTCCACCATCTCTACCAACCGCTTCCATCTTTTTCCTACAGGTCTATACACTCATCGACCCTGTGCTCATAGGCCTCCATCATCCAGCATGCCCATGTATTTTCTGAGCATTTGGTTTCTACTGATGGCACTGATGATTTGCATTTATCACAAGATGAGTAGGTGGCTACAGACGTTCCTGCCTTGATTACTGATGAGGCTGAGGAGCTTGACATGCCTATTGCTTTGCGAAAGCAGAGGCGTACCTTTGCTATATACCCTCTTGCTTCTAATGTTTCTCTTGCTCGCTTCTCAGAGGAGTTTCAGAGGTTTGTTATCGAACTATCTGCCATGGACATACCACGAACATATCAGGAGGCATTACATATTAGTCAATGGTGCCTTGCTATGGAAGGGGAGATGGTTGCGTTGCAATCTTGTAGCTCATGTAGTATTGTTCCTGCTCCACATGGTGTTTCTGTTGTGGGGAGCAAGTGGGTGTTTACAGTGAAACACTGTGTCGATGGTAGTGTGGATCTATACAAGGTCAGGCTTGTCGCTCGTGAGTTCACCCAAACCCATGGGGTGGACTATTAGGATACATTTTCTCTTGTTGCTCGACATTCTACATTGAGGATTCTTCTTTCTATTGTGGTACGTGATTGACCTCTCTTTTAGCTGGATGTCAAGACTGCCTTCTTGTACGGAGACTTGCAGCAGGAAATCAACATGCAACAACCAATAGGTTTCGCTGCTGAGGGGGAGTCTCATATGGTTTGTAGACTTCACAAGGCTATTTATGGCCGTAAGCACATTTCAAAGGCTTGGTTTCATAAACTCTCTGAGTTGATCAAGGGACAAGGTTTTTTCAGATCGACTGCAGATCACTCCTTTTTCTTTAGAGAACCCAGGGAGGTATTGTTGCTATTTTGGTTTATGTGGATGACATCATTGTTATAAGGGATGATGAGCATGGTATTCAGGTAACTAAGGATTTCCTTGGAAATTTGTGACCAAGGACCTTGGCATTCTTTACTAATTTCTTGGCATCGAATTTGCAAGGAACCATCATGGCATGGTGATGATGCAAAGAAAGTATGTTATTGATCTCCTAGCTGAGACGAGCTTGACAGGATGTAGGTCTGCTACTTCTCCTATGGATCTAAGTATGAAATTTTATGATGATGACATTGAGGAGGTTGATAAGAGACAATATAGAGAGCTTGTGGGTGAGCTTTTAGATGTTAAAATTACCAGATCAGATTTATCCTTCGCAGTGAGCATAGTTAGTCAGTTTATGGAGCAACCCAGGCAGGTACATATGGATGCATTGCACATGATTTTGAGATATTTGAAGACTTCTCCAGGCGTAGGACTCTTGTTCAGTAGAGACACATCCCTTGCAGTTACAACATGTGCTGATGCATATTATGCAAGATGCCCGAAAGGCAGGAAATCTACCTCATGTTTCGCAGTCTTTGTAGGGAGTTCACTTGTTTCATGGAAGAGCAAGAAATATATTGTTGTTGCTATATCTAGTGTCGAATCAGAATATAGAGCCATGGCACAAGGGAGTACAAAGATGATATGGGTCAGATCTGTCCAGACTATTGAGGTGCCACTTCCTATGCACCTCCAATGCGACAATTATGCCACCCTTTTCATAGCCAATAGCCCAGCCTTCCATGAAAAAACCAAGCACATCGAGGTAGACTGACACTACACTTGAGATATGATTCAGAAGGGATTTATCTCCACTTCTCATGTTTCTTCAGGAGATCGGATTGCAGATATGTTCACCAAGGCACTTGCTAGGGGTCCATTACATCATTGTTATTCCAAGTGGAGCATGATTGACATATATGCTCAAGCTTGAGGGGCAATGCTGAGATAGATGTTTTTGTTTGTTCTTTATTTAGATTTACTTATCCTTCTATCTACTTTATGTAATTTTTCTTTAGGGGTTTTCTCCTATATAAGAGAGCCTTAGGATCTCAATGGAATATAATTGAATCGTTTCTCTTTCCACAGTTATTAATATTTTATTTTAGGGATGATCTAGGAGATTATCTGAGATGTATAAATAATGTGAGACTGTCAATTAGGATTTATGTAGGATTGATTTTGACTATTATTTCCTTTCTGTATTCCCACCATCTTTACATAAAGGGGCTAATAGGCTTTTGTATAAGACAAGTTATATGGAATAGAAAATTGGAGTTCTCTGTGTATCCCTTTCCCGTGGAATGTGATCCCCTGTGGAACGGGAAATTGGAGTTGTCTCCATATATCACTTTACGTGGACCTTTGAATCTTGTGATTTTCTCCTTTTCTCGTCTCCAATTTCCACCTGTGCCCTATTTATTTTGGCTGTTTATATTTCTCTATGTGATCTCATCCACTCCTACACATAGGAGTTGATATATTTTCTTATGGACAAGTTATGAAATGGAAAAATTATAGTTTCTGCCACATTGTTATCTTTTATTCTGTTTTCCTCTTGCGTATCCCTGTGCCTTTGCACCAAATCCCCGTGCCAAAAGTGTGCTTCCTTTCTCACTCCCACCCTCCACTTTCTTTGTTGTGCATATCTGCAGGAATTGAGTACCTTTTTTGACATATCGCCTCCAGTTTTAGGGGCAGTACTGCACTTTGTTAGTCCTCTAATCATGTTCAGCAGTTTCCATGTTTTTACTGTGTAATTCTTCGTCTATGAATCCTTTTAGTTTTATTTGCAATCCACTAGTATGTCATGGACTGGCCGTTATCTTATATTTACTATTTTAATAACTCTTGAAATCTGTATTAATAATAATTTTAAAAATGGCTTAATCTTGATTGCCTGGTCAAGGGGCTGTATGACAATAAAATTTCTACTCTGCAGATATGCACAACAGAGAGCATTCTATCATGAGGACGGTTCTTATAATTAATTTGGATGTGAAGGATAACCATGAAGAGGCTGCTGTCGGAGCCAAGCTTGCTTTAGATTTGTGTCAAGAGGTTCGGATATTACTTGTCTCAAGTATCCATGAATCTGTAAATTCTTATTAAAATCAAGTGTCTAGTGACCATCTTTCAGTTTCTTGTGGTCGATAGTTCCATGAAGCCATTTAGTTGTAAAAGCTTGATGAAATGAGTTTAGAGGGGCAACACACGGAGTTAGAGAATTTTTGAATATTTGGAGAAATGCATGCAAATATAAACTTATATCTATTTTTTATTCCTGAAAGGGAGGTTATGAAAATGAAAGAATCGGTCAATGCACAAAGGCATTGCTGAATTATGATGATAGTATTCATATCATTAGCATTACCAACTTTACATATTTATCCTTATTTGATGTACAAGAGTGGAGTTGAGATTTTTTTCTGATCACAATGCAACATATAAATGAGCAAATTTGCAGCATGACGGATTTCTTTAAGTTGTTTGAAATGACCTGAAGTGTAAATTTCATATGATTGCTCGTCCTTGTATTGTAAATGGACACGAAAAGTAGTCTCGCAATATTATCGATTAAATATGCATAATACGTATCCAGAGGTCACTCTCATACTTCTCAAGTTTGAATCATATGCAACAAAAATTTCCAATAGGTGCCTTTTTTCTATCTCAAGAAATTATCCAGACATGGAAAGATGTCTTTTGTTGAGCTTGAAATGCTATAATGCTCGCTGCGTGAGTTGCCAACTCTACAGTTGTTTCAGAACAGTTGATTTGAGGTTAGCTTTCAAGTCAGGGAAACTAATGATATTCACTTGCAGATTGAAGCAGCAGAATACTGGGAAGATTCAATCGATGAAATAGTTGCCACATTCGAGAGGCAACATAAGCGCAAGGTCCTCTACAGTGTCTCTTTCTATTAGGCTTGATTTGACAAGCCTGTACATTTGTGTTGGGTCATTGTGCAAAATCTTGCCAACTGCCGAAGCTGTCTCGTTTACCGGATTTTTAGCTGATTTCTAAGGTGCTGAAGATCTGCCTGTTTCATATTCTGGGTGATTCCTTTTTATTTTTCAAGGCTCCTCACACCTCACACCTACGGGAAGCAAAATGGATGGTGTAGTAAAAAAGGAGAGTTTTGAATTCTTCTCATGCTCTCAAATGTATTTCTGAGTTTAATGGTTTAATTTCTGTGATATGTTGCACCTAGAAATATCTGAATGTTTTCAAATAGAATTTCAGTGCAAATCTAGCTTATTTTGTCATTTGTACTTGTTAGGGTTGAATTTCGGCATAATTTTAGGAAAGTGATTTCAAAGTTTATGTCAATTATATTTACAACATTTTTTTTGCAAAAATACCCTAGCTTATGATTTAACATACATATTCGAAAAAATATTGCATAATTGACCAAAATATTGCTATAAGTTTATTTTATAGAAAAGCACTTCCACGCATGTGACGTCAAGTAGTACCATCAAATTTAACATTTCTAACAATTAATATTATATAATGCTTTATGTTGAGAGATTATTTATCATTTCTCTATTTCTTGTATTTTTTTCTTTTAGTATTTATTATGTACTTTGCCCAACATGAGTTCATCTATATAAGAGAATTCTAGGGCCCCTCATAATGCAATTCATCTCTCTTTTGCCACATGGTATCAGAACGACAGTCCTAGATCGCAGTTCTGATATTCATGCTCTAATCCCCACCCGTCATCCATCTTCCTCTCTCTTGGCCATCACCACTGCTGACATAGGGATCTCCAACACTAGCCCCACCATCAGCAGGGGTTCTTCGACCCCTAGCATCGTTGTTGGTGGTGTCGCATCTCTGCCAGTTGTAGCCTCAACCAATTAGCGCCATCGTTGGCATTACATAGCAGTCGTAACAGCCTCCCCTACCGCTGCTAACCGCCATGGTGGCATTGCTGGCCTCCAGTGGCACCTCATGTCGTGATTAAGACCTAGCTGGTCTTCTGCAACATCCTTTGAGGTTTGATTTCATCACCAAATGGCCTCATTTTGAATCCTTGAAATTGGCTTGAAGTCATACACGTGCCCTAAAACATGATACATCCCTGATTTATCATCATTATTTGGATTTACTAACCCTCTAGTTTAAGTAATTCACCAATAATAATTAACAACTAATATTAGTTAACACTTAACATCTTGTAATTAATTAACCCTAAACATGTGTATATATAAATATATTATCGTGTCTATATTTTATGTATTTCGTAATTATTAAAAATCACATAAAAATTAGATTAATACAATATATCTAATTTAACATTAAACATAAATTAAAAAAATACAAATAATAATAATAATAACAAAGTAATTGAAATAAGTGTTTCTAATAATTTAAAAATGCTTACAAAAAATATTATTATGAATATATGATGTATTTAGATCTTGAGTTCTACATGAAAATTGTAGATCTCATCGAGATCTACAACTTTCATGTTGAACATTTTTTTTCTAATTTTGACTAGCTATTTATTTCTGATTTTACATTATTTTACCTTTTTATCTATTTCCTGATTAGGCCACGCGACCCAATCAGGTAATTTTTTTGAGATGACTCTTTATTCTCTCGCGTCTATTATTCCCGACCGTTGGATCACTTGATCCAACGGATCGAGTTCATTATCAACATCCAGACTCCACTTCCTCCAAGCAGCGCAAAGCACCAACTGCCCAACTTCTTCTATTTCCTCTAACGATTGCATCTATCTTCTTCCTTCGATTCCGCCACCAACTCCTCCAAACTACTCACATTCACCAACCACTTAACCTCTCATAATCCTAACCCCTTCATCAATTGGTGGTGGTTGAAACCATCGCCTGGGAACCATCCATCTGCCTTCCTTCTTCCATCATTACCCTCTCCGATCAACTGTTCTTTAGATTCTTCACTTTCGTGCGATTCTTCGTAGCATCTTCTACCTTCTAGTGATGACGGAAATTGAGATTTGAGAGCAACGACATAGGATGTCATCGACGAGATTCATGTCACTCCCGACGTGCTGCAGAAATCCATTGGATTTTGCTCGAGCTCGCTTCTCCAACCCAGAAGCTTGAGCGACGACCGGAGCACTCGAAGCTCCACCTCAGGCCCGCCTTCTTCCATCCTTCGTCTTCTTTGTCCTCTTCCAGATTTCAGGTAAACACCTTACCTTCTTTTCTTAGTATTTTCTCTGCTTTATTCTCACATGGTCACACACTATTTCCTCATTTTGAAATCATCCACACCATCGTTATGGATCACTGATCTTCGCGCAACCATCATTCGTATCGATCTATCCACAATTCACCACCTCCATTTCGATCCTTTCAACCTTCTCGCGAAGAAGGTTGAACCCATCAGGGCTCCGTTCTTCGTATCTCGCATTAGACCCTCATTACACTCAATTCCCATCTCCAAATAATCGGCAATGCTTTGGCTATACTCTAACCCTTAGATGTTGCCATTGAAGGAAAAAATCCAAGCTTCTCTAATCTCCTATTTCTTGCTCTGATGACCCTGCATCGAACGACCAATCCAATCTTCTTCGGAGCATCCTCGAATCAGCCCTCTCTTCGCCAGGGTGGGGAGGTATCTGGATATTCAAATACAAAAGAGGACCACAGAGGAACAACTTTGACCTCAACGGAGACCAAGCGAGCACCACCGTTTGCTAGGGATGCAAACGGTTACGGATATATCCGTATCCGATCCGTCACCGTATCTGTTTTATACAAATTTTGACATCTGTATCCGTATCCGTCTTAAAATGGATACAGATATGGATATCATTTTGATATCCGTAAACATCCGTATTCGTATCCGTATATCCTTTTTCGCATATAATATAGTCATAAATTTATTTATAACCATATATAACATAATTTTATTTCTTCTTTTACTATATTTGTATAATTTTTATGATACAAACACATTTACTAAACTTATATCATGTGTTTTCCATCCAATTCGTATATATTTAAGTTGTTTCTATAGAGTATTTGTAACATTACTCGTATGCGATCAACATCCGTTTTACATCCGTATCCGTTTTTGAAGGATATGGTAAGATATTTTTAATATCCATCAATATCCGTATCCGCATCCGTATTCGTATTAAAAAATGGATAAGGATACGATAATATCTATATCCGTATCCTTATCCGACCGTTTGCATCCCTACCGTTTGCGGAGGAGTTTTCAATAGAAGGAGAAGCAGATACCATCGGATTAAGCCCAATTGGGCCTAGTCCCACGATGCAAAAGTTCCCATGTCGCGCCATCCAAGCCGATGTTTCGTAAACTCAGCCTTGGAGCCCGAGCCTAGGCACGAACCTCCAGCGAGCGCCACGTGGTCCTGAAGCTAGTCGCTCCTCGAGCCTAGTCCCACGTGAGTTCATTCACGTGATGGGGCAAATTATAGTACCTGGGCCCATACTTCCCAGAATTGCACTTAGGTATGGAGCATGCGGGGCACGTGCCGCTTGGGAAATTTTGCAGATAAGCCCCACCTTCTTTTAGTAATTGCATTTATACCCTCACACATGTTTTTTACACTATATACTCAGATGGTTTTC
This sequence comes from Ottelia alismoides, assembly GCA_037367405.1. Classification (NCBI taxonomy): domain Eukaryota; kingdom Viridiplantae; phylum Streptophyta; class Magnoliopsida; order Alismatales; family Hydrocharitaceae; genus Ottelia; species Ottelia alismoides. Next base: position 1,017,450 of record JAZKJV010001118.1, on the reverse strand, counting down.
AATATTTGCATTATAGTCCCAGTCAGGGACCTCTTTGTAATAAAAAGTGAAGTTTTATTATAATTTCTTTGCATTTATTCCCACGTATTTTTCATCCAATATCTTGTGAATCATAGCTCCAAATTCAATGAAATTGGTGTCGTTTTAAAGATAATTTTATTCCTTTTAATGTGGTTCTATTAATTTAATGATTTAATTAATTTCTCACTCAATAAATTTCATAGAATAAAAATTATCTCTTTTGCTTGAATTTAAAAATTGAACCTCTTAGTGATTGTCGATCTACTTACACCCTGATTAGTTTTGAAACTCTTGAATCGGATTAGGAAAATTAATTAATTTATTGGTATTCGTTTATTGATTTAAAAATCAATTGGAGTGTTATTGGAGTTTAGATCATCCAGGTATTAAAAAGAGACTTGATTTAATTTCCTACTTGAAGCTCTTAATGGTCTCTTTAATTGGACCTAGCATTGAGTTGATATGTCATTAATTGCTCAAGTTATAACAACTAATTTCATCAGGAGCTTGCTTGTGTGTTTATGCATCGTACTTTGTGTTACACTATCATGATTGTTTCATCTTAGTATATTTGCATCTAAAAATCTCTTAAAAAGTCATGCATTGAATTATGTTTGCACTGTCTTGACCTAGATCACCTATTGATTACACAATTAAATATTTGACACTTAGATTAATTTAATTAATTGCTTATGTCCTTGTGTTCGACATTGGACTTATCCAGGCTAAATTAAATCAAGCCCTCTTTATAGAGATCTTCTGACTCTGTTTTGATTGATAGTTACACGGCCATATTACAACATAGACATATTAACATCACCATTTATCGAGTCATCATATGGCGTCGTTGTCGGGGACACGATACAATAGTTTATTTATTTAGGTTTAGATATTTATTTTTGTGATTTTTAGTGTAATTTAGGTTAAGTTTTGTTGTATTGTTTTTATCTACAGTTTGTTGATTTGAATTGTATTATTTGTTTTGTTTGTTGTTGACTAGTTGTTTAGCTACATTATTTGATGATTATATCTAATCATTAAGTTGTTTGTGGCAGGATCCACGGAGTTGACGAAGACTGAAGTGACGTGGAGGCGACGAGCATGGAGCTCAAGCTAAATAGTCCACAATTCAGCTTAGATATAGTCATTTTAGCTAGATTTAGTAGTCAAATTTTATGTAGTAACATTATTTGTAATAACTAGTTAATTGCCCTTTTACAACGATTCTCATTTGAGTTCTCATGATTGTAAACAAAGGCCATTATTTTTTCTTTTACTTGTGGTGTGTCGAGAGTGGTTCTCGACTTGAGTGGCATGATTAGGTTTAGGCACATTCGATTCAAATAGATAAATTTAGGTCCTTTTTCCTTGTGTCAAATCGTAAATTAGGCCTTAAGAGATTCACTATCTTAATAACTTCATTAATATACACACATTAATGCGTTCTACTTAGCCAAATTAAATTGAACTTCTTTCCCGCTAATAAAACTCATGCTTAGGTGCGGTTTTTCACATTCCATTTCATATAATGCAATTATTTCAATTCTGTCAAGCATCCCGCATGTATAGAGTTGGGAATTACTATAAGTCTTCTATCTGGGCATGCATCATTATTTCATCATTTGCATTCCTGTTTTTCCGATTCCTATTCTCGATTTATAACTTAAGGAATAAAAGAAACCATGATTGATTGTTAGGTGTTATTTATATGTGCTCACATTAAGTCTTAAGTGATAACCTAATTAAAAATAGGGTTGCAAAATAGGGCTATTAAAAATCAAATTGGAATAAAATCAATCTTGTATTACGGGTGAGCACTCATTAGACACAGGTACTTACCTCTAGACAGAGTGGGTGAGGATGGATCCCTTAGAGCCCAAATCCCTGGACTTCCACCCTAAGTCTCTAGATCCGACTCTCGCGGATTTTGGGAGCTGCAAGTGGTTACCTCTGACCTCAGAAATACGTTTTGGTTATGTACACACGTGTGTCTCTTTTGGGTGTGATATTGACCCGACAGCCTGAGAAAATCGCCTCATTGATTGAGAGCATGCGGGAGCACTGCTGGGCGTAAGGCAAATCTCTGTATGTATTGCTTGGAAAGATTGAATTCTCATTAACTTAAATCGACAAGATAATTCGGTCGAACTCTTATGGTCCTCACGCATTGAGTTGGTGAAATTTTCAAAGGGTTTGTATTACGTTTGTATTGTGTGAGTTGATTCCCCACATTCAAGTGCACTGTAGTGCCTAGATCTCCTTGATCCGTACTCTTATTCATCTCATTTTGACTTAGAAGATGGATAATTGGGGAGATTTTTGTTCGGACTTCATGAACCTTTCGGTGAACTCTCCAAAGATCACGTCTTCCAAAGTATGTGGAACTTCATTTCATGTATCTACCTGGGCTCACAACTCTCTTGAGTCTAGGATCACTTTCACTTCCTTTTCTGACGCGAGACCTCTAGCTGAAGGAATTCAAGAAGAGTTATATAAGATGCCTCCAAAGAGACAGAATGGTGAAGAGGAGGAACGTGAATACCCGATGTAGATGGTTTTGGTTAGGTTGGCGCAGTCTGAGCAACAAAATGCTTTATTTAGAGAACAACTGGGCCAGCTTAATGTCAGTGTAGATCTGTTGATGGATGCGACATATAATCTTGGGTAGTATAGAGTGCCGAATTGGTTGAGTCCTGTCCATCCTGAGATTGAGTATGAGTTAAAGCCGCATTTCTTGAGTTTGTTGCCTCATTTCAATAGGAATGCACACGAAGAACCATACACATTCCTTAGGAACTTTGAGTTCGTTTGTGATATCCTCAGTCATCCTAGGGTTAGTTAGGACTATATAAGGCTCAAAGACCTACCTTTCATTTTGGGAGATAAGGCAGATTATTGGGTGAAGAACCTAGGTGTAGTTGTAACTACCTATACTCATTTTAAGGACCTTTTCCTGAAGACGTTCTACTCTTTGAGTAGAACTAACTAGATGCGATCTCGCATCGTGAGTTTCTCTCATATGCTGACTGAGACATTTTGTGATACATGGGAGAGATTCAATGACTTGTTACAGATGTGTCCTTATCATGGATTAGCGCCTACCATCCTGGTTCAATGTTTATACAACGCTCCTAACCCTGAGGTGCATGGTTTAATGACCGCTGCCTGCGGAGGCAGTTATGAATCACGTGGTGCGGATATCTTTAGGAAGTTATTCAAGAAGGTGGTCGATACGAACCGTTCACAGAACTAGCAGGGCATACACAGAGTCCCCTATCACACTCTTACCAAGCGAGGGAAATAAAGTTGTAGTCGATATCTCTGGGGATTTGGTTCGTAGCATGGGAATCATTGTAGATAAGTTGAAAATAGTGGAGAGAATCGACAGTAGGATGAATGAACTTGACAATAGTTTGTCCAAGTTACCGAAGCAGATGGAAGACTTGGTTGAGAAGGTACCTAGGATGAAGATACCTCTGTGTCTGCATCGGTTGCTCCTATTTATCGCGTACATCATATGCAGAAGCAGCTAATGTCGGGGAAACCCCAGCCATGGGTTGAGGACCACTCCTTTACCCAGCCTCAACAGTAGCAACTGTCAATAGAGACAGACTTGGAGGAGCCTCTTCACATGTGGGAGGTGAATGGTGTGTGGTATTCATAGGATCTTGCTGGACATGCAGGAATGGGGGACTATCCATCCTATCAACGTCCCTCTACTTTCTACAACACTGCTTCCTACATAGTAGAGTCCTGGAGACTACCACTCCCATCAGTCGAGGCAGCAACAACAGTACGTCCGTCAGCAGATGTACCATTCGAGCCAGTAGGGCCCATCATTTCAGCATCACCCCAATAACAGTTTCAGGGCCATCAGGGCCAATCTTCGCGCTACCCATCTTCTTCTCAACAACATTCACCTTTGTCAGGATCTACATATTTTCAGAGGTTAGCTTCTCGAGGAGCTTCGTTCATAAAGGAATGAGATACAAGATATGTGTGTTGACACCAATTGCTTATCATGTTGGCAGGATGAGCAGTCTGCACTGTCTACCTCCATTCCCGCTCAGGTTCAGGCTAACCCCAACAGCTTGAACAAGACACAAAAGCAACATCAGTATGGTCAGGTATACTACTCAGTCTCACCTAGAGATGAGCATGCGATTCTTTCATTTGATTGTATTAATTATATGTCACTCAGGAGCAGAAGGACCATGTTCGTACCTGACCAGGCGAGGGATAGGGAGAGGGCTGTCTCTGAGGTTCTACCTGAGAAGTTTTCAGAAGATGAGGAGGACATGCATCAACAGAAGAAGCCCCTTCAGAAAGTGAAGAGATCCACCACGAGAAGAGAGAGGAGGAGGAGGAGAGCATAACAACATGGAGACACGGATTCAGAGTCTACGAAGGACCTTGCACCTTTGGTTGAGGAGAATGTACCGGTAACATACATTCCCTATCCTTTATTAGATACTCCCGTTTTAGATTCCAAGTTTGATGTAAAATATTCATGTATAAAGAACCATGATTCTATGAATAAAAAGAAACATGTTTCAGTTTATGATTCGGATTCTTCATCTTCTTCTTCTGCTTGTTCAATCCCTTTTCCCCGTGCTCTTACTCTCGGAAAGCTCATCATTAAGAAGATTTGGACAGACAATCCAAAAATGGCACGGTTTTGTATAGATAACATTATGGTTAAGGTACCATTTGATGAGTATGTGGCTAGCCATCCCGCATTTTAGAAATACATTTAGGTGCGATGCACACCTACTAGGGCGAGCATGAAGAAACCAAACAATAATGTGAAGATATAGGTCATATTAGTTGCCACTACTTATTGTCTCAAGAACTAGCACTTACTGAAAAAGAAAGATTTGGGTGCGCATTATGTGATGAGTCATATATTAGATGATATAGCGTTTGCACGGACTCTCCTAGATAACAGATCTTTGATTAATCTATTGCCCTTCGCCTGGAGTTGGGACTACTACGTTGATCATGAGCATTACTCCAGTTTGCAGACACGTCTATGAAGAAGGCTAACAGTGAGATCAAGAGCGTTATCATATCGATTGAGGGACAAGAATACAGAGTCGACTTCATTTTCCTTGAAATGGATATTCCCAATCATCAGAGAGACTCACAGATCATTCTAAGATAGCCTTTCCTTAGGACCGCTGGAGCATCATTTGATTATCAGATCAGAATGATGAGGTTCTGCTCTCCAGGTGGAGAAGTGGAACTTAAGATCAAGCAGACGAAATGGTAGTGACCTGGCTCGGAGTATAGTACATATTTCTCTTCATCTTCAGAGGCAGATTGCAGAGTAGTTAGCACAAGTGGGATATGGCAACAAACCCCGACATTACTTAGCGAGATCCTCTCCTCTTACAATGCAATTTGTGAGGTATTGCCAGAGTTCTTGAGTTATGCATCTCCCTATTCCCTTGATGACTCAGAGATCCCTTCGGATCTATCGGTTCCATCTTCCTAGGAACGGTCAAAGGGTATAGATGACGAGTCATACGCAGCTTTGGCCGAATTACCGTGTTTCTTTGACAATACAACTCCTTACACAACAGAGTTGGTGGCCAGTACAACATAAATAGTTCCACCTACATGCAACACGGAACCCGATTAGAGATGATTTAAACCTGATTTGATTAATGACACAACATTGTCAGAGCTAAAATCGCTCCCTCCTACACTCAAGTATGCCTTTCTTGCCAAACTCAAAGATAGATTCTCTATCATCATTAGTTCTAAGCTGATTGCAAAACATGCGTCTAGGTTGTTAGAAGTCTTAGAGAAGAACCACAACGCTATAGGTTGGACTGTGCCGTAGTTGGGATTAACCCAGCCCTCTATTCACACCATATTTATGTTGAGGATAATGCCATACCTTCCCGTGGGTTTCAGAGAAGATCAAACCCTGATCTATGAGAAGCAGTAAAGAGATTGAGAAATGATGTGGAGCAGGATTTATTTACCCCATCTCAGACTCCAAGTGGGTGGCCCCACTTCATGTAGTCCCGAGGAAATCGGACATTCAGATGGTCACCAATGAGGAGGGGGTAGAGATCGCGACATGAGTAATTACGTTGTGATGCCTTTGTGTCGACTACATATTCATGAATGCCTTGACCAAGAAAGATCAATTTCCCTTGCCTTTTATTGATCAAATTTTAGGGAGACTAGTAGGGAAGGAGTTCTTCTGTTTTCTTGATGGGTACAAGTAGACATTGCCCCTGAGGATCGGGAAAAGATCACATTTACATGTCCATTTGGCACTTACGCATTCAGATGTATGGCACTCGGATTGCAATGCCCCAGGAACATTTCAACGGTGCATGATCGATGTATTTGCCAAAATAGTGGGGGATTTCCTGGAGGTCTTCATGGATGCTTTCTCGATCCATGGTGATTCATTTGATTCATGTTTAGCACATTTGAACCGAGTTCTTAAGGTGCATGAGGTGAATATGGTACTCTTATGGGAGAAAAGTCATTTCATGGTTAAGGAGAGTATCGTGTTGGGTATGTCATCTCCAAAAAGGGAATGGAGGTTGACCATGCCAAGGTGGATGTGATCAGAAAACTTGATCCACCAACCAAAGTGAAATCAATTAGATCATTTCTAGGGTATGTTGGGTTTTATAGAAGATTTATTCAGGATCTTTCTAAGATTGCTCGACCTCTAACTGAGCTTTTAGGAAATGACACTAAGTTCATGGTAGATCATAGGTATCTTGAGGCCTTTGAGCTGTTAAAAAGGAAATTTTCGACTCACCTATCTTACAGGCTCCTGACTGGTCTCTTCCCTTTGAGATCATGACTGATGCACCTGGTTTTGTTATATGAGTTGTATTAGGTCAACGACGAGATGGGACACCGTTTGCGATTTACTACGCAAGCAAAGTTTTAGATCAAGCATAGAAAAATTATACAGTTACTAAAAAGGAAATGCTCGCGGTAGTATGGGCCTTTGAGAAGTTTAGGTCATATATTTTAGGATCCAAGGTGACAATATATACATGTCATACATCCATACGATATTTAATGGAAAAGAAGGATGTGAAGGCGCATCTTCTTAGGTGGATTCTGTTACTCCAGGAATTTGATTTGGAGATTAAGGATAAACATGAAGTTAAGAACGTTATGGCTGATCATCTATCCAGTTTGGAGTTAAAGGATTCCTATGACACAGAGCCAATTAGAGAAACCTTTCCAGACAAGTCAATTTGTGTTATTTATTCATTCCTGTGGTATGACAACATGGTGAACTGTCTTGTCTTCAAGCATGTTTCCCATGGTTGGACTACAAGCAACATTGACCGGCTGAAGTCGAATTTGAGGAGATACCACTAGGAGTATCCGTTTCTTTTCTTTGAAGGTCTGAATTGTATTTGGAGGAGATATATTCATCAAAAGCAATACCAGAGCATCCTCACATATTTTCATTCTTTAGAAGCTGGAAGACACCATTCGGGAAAAAGAACCGTACACAAGTTACTTCAATGTCGATTAAACTGGCTGATCTTATTTAGAGATGCTATTGATTTTGTATGGTTGTGTCTGATTTGTCAAAGGATGGGTGGCTATAAAGATGAGATTCCCATGCAACCAGTGATTTTCTGTGATGTTTTTGATCCATGTGGCATAGATTTTATGGGTCCTTTTCCTAATAGCCATGGATTTGATTACATCTTATTGGTTGATTATTTGTCAAGATTGACGGAGGCTATCCCAATCCGAGCCGTAGATAACAAAACTATATATAAGTTAATAAAGATTATATTATTGCAAGGTTCAGGATTCCTAAGATTTTGATTTCAGATGGGGGTAGCAACTTTGTGAACAAAGAGATGAAATCTTTAGTTAAGGATTGTATGTTTGAGCACAGAGTGACTAGTCCTTACCATCCCACAGTCAAACAACATGGTAGAGGTTTCTAATAGAGAGGTGAAAAGTATTTTACATAAGTTAGTTTGTCATGATAGGAATAATTGGTCCCGGCTATTGGACCATGTTCTGTAGGCCTACAAGACGGCCTACAACACTCCTCTTGGTAGTTCATCTTTTAGGATGATTATCCATGCCATTTGCTCGCTGAATTGATTCACAATTATGAGTGGGAAATTAAGAAGACTAACTGGAGTTCTCACCTAGGGAAGTTATGTCGTGACTTGAAACTCAATGAGCTTGTAAAAATCTGAAACATAGCGTATGACAGTAGTTTGATGTATAAGGACAAAGTCAAGAAGTGGCATGACCTGCATATTAGATGCAAGAACTTTGTCCCAAGACAAAAGGTATGGTTGGTTCAGTTAAAGATTTTTCACAGGAAACTAAAGTCGAAGTGGACGGGTCCCTACATAGTGAAGGAAGTGAACATTAATGGAAGTATAGAGATAACTGATCTCACAGATGGTGCACGTTCTTTCTTGGTCAACAGATAACTATTAAAGTATTTTGTAGAATCCAAAGAATGGTTGGTCCAAGTTGAGATGATTGAATTCATGCCGAGTGAGTACCTTGCAGACACTTCAGATATGGCATAAAGCTACATCTTGCAGATTCAAATTGAGGGATATGGAATAATCCTCAAGCACATCACGGAAGCATGAGCGTCGTACCGAATACAACGAAGAATGACTAGTCGTACTAGTTGTTCTATGCAGCGGATTTTAAAAATTTTCATGCGATGAAATTACATGATCCAAGAGCAACTCTCGGATCGTTTCATCTAGAACCACAACAAGTATAAAAGAATACCTCTTGAAGCGTGGTTGATCGAGTCTCTACGAAAAGAGACCTCCTGTCTCAAGTCCGATTGTCGGAGAAGACGCTTGCGAGCACGGGGATGAGTTGCGTAATCCTCGCAATCCAACAAGTTGATCCAAGCACGGTAAACGCCTGATCTCATCGTACAAGATCGAACGCCTTCTTCGCGAGCGTAGCACTCCAAAGAAGACGGAGAACCAAAGAACGTTGAGGTAGCGGCGCGGTGGCGATGGCGACGATGTAGCTTTCCTCTAGAGTTTTGGTGGTCGGCCACCAAGGAGAGAGGGAGAGAGTTGACGTGTAGAATGAGAGAGAGACGTGCTTCAAAAGCATAATCCTAGAGAGCATGGTATGCCTCTCTATTTATAGGGTTTTGGGATCCATGGATCTCAATCCGTGAGACACATAAAATCAATGGATGAGACCGATTTATGTTTAATCCAATGGTCAAGATTGTTGTTGGTAAAATCCAACAACTAATAATCCAATTTAGATCGAATATATTTGATAAATCAAATACAATTCAATCCTAAATTAAATCAAATAATTAAGGAGATAATCATCATGGAGATAATCATCTCCCATGAAACATGGTGGACGACCACCAATTCCATATAGGACTTGGTAGCCATCCACATGTTTCCATGTGGAGGCAATCTCATGAAATCTCATGAGATTGCATATCTCCATGAAAATCTCCATTAATTTTCCAACAAATTTTGTTGGGATTTATTCTTCAAAAATAATTCATAATTAATTTTAAGAATATTGCAATCTTACCATTGGAAATTTGTGAATCACATTCACAACACAAAACAAAAATATAATTTACATTTTTAAATAATTACACAATATGTATCCAATACACATCAATAATTAACAAATATAAATTATAATTAGCTCTCTCTAATGCATTATAAATCACATTTATAATATATTATGAATAATTGGATACTGCTATCCACATTATTCTTATCCATAATAATTAAATCACATTTAATTATATTGGATAATTTCTACATGCATCAGGATAATTAAATCACATTTAATTATCATTCTCTTAATGCTCAGATATAATTCAACTATGGAATTATTCTTGAACCCTTTCAAGAATAATGCGATTTCTTCGCAGATACTTGGAGATAAGGACAGGGCAATTGTATTGTTCCACGTATAGTGACTTGGATGTTTAGATCACATCTCAAATCTAGATCTCATGGACCTCTCATAGATGCTTGATCAAATCAAGACCGTAAACTTAATCTTCTCATTGCATCTGAATCTCATTCATATCAATGTCCAATACATGGACTGAGATTAGGTCATTTCTCTATTGAGAGGAGTCACTAAAATCCAATCCTGTTTCATCACTCCCTCGGAATGGAAGCGTCATGGTTATACAATCGTTTATGATCACATCAGCCTCATGTATTTCCAACACCTGTACATCCTGCATACTGGAAGACCTATGATCATCCTGAAGATATAGATCACTTTTATACTGTCATCTTCAGGGTTTGATCACTAAGTTTCTCAATCTTGGTCATTGGTAATTGGTATAGATCATATACTTTCCCAAAGCATATATCTTACCTTCAAATTCATGTCATGCTTCCAAAGCATGACGACCATGCGTGGAATTTGATCAGTCCCAATACCTCATGAGTGAGCTCATGTATCCCGGTTCTCAAGTGAACCTGTATGATCCCTTTGAGAGATCGTATTACTCATATGTCCTTATATGCACACCTGCTCACCGGTGTATAGACCTTGGTTAGGTCATCAACCTATTGGTCTGCCAAATGTACATACTCAGATATATAACAACACATCTGTCTCTGGTCAGAGGATGCATGCCTATGCTGTGACAGTATTGAACATAGGTCTTTGGTTATCTTGATCTCGTTAAGTCAACCCATTGACTCAACTAATCTGACACCTCCGAATCACTATTCCCGTACAGAGGACTTGCATTAAGAGGTTGGTCAGATATCAATCAAATGAGAAAGGATTTCCATCTCCTACTCGGGCTGGAGATCATCACTTAACAATCATTTGATGATGCTTGATGAGTCCTCTATCTAACTCCTTAGATATACATCCAAGCATCAACCTCTATGATTCAATCAATGAATCAACAACTGTATGATTATCAAGTTGTCCATGGTACATAACCCTTATTGTACAGAGGGACCTTATAGTGCATTCATTCATTCAATCTCAGAAAGGGAGTGAAAAATAATCAATAACTTTTATTGATAAATCATTTATTACAATAACATTTATTGCAGGAATGGATCGCCTCGGGCTCACATTGCTAACAATCTCCCACTAGCCCTCAGAACCATTCGGGAACAATCCTTAAACCCATACTTATTACATGCTGGTTAAAAACCTTCTGTGTCAGAGGTTTGGTAAGAGGATCAACAACGTTGTCGGCGGAGGCCACCTTGGTGATGATGATATCACCACGCTTTTGAATCTCCCGAATGATGTGGTATTTCCTTTCCACATGCTTGCTCTTCTGATGCCATCTGAGTTCCTTCTCCTGGGCAATGGCTCCCGTGTTATCGCAGAGTAGCGGGATGGGAGTATCAGAGGAAACTATGCCAAGCTCCAGGATGAACTTGCGCAACCACACCGCCTCCTTTGCAGCATCTGATGCAACAATGTACTTGGCTTCTGTTGTTGAATCTGCTATAGTGTCCTGCTTCTTGCTTCTCCAGCTCACAACACCACCGTTCAACAAGAATATAAACCCTGATGTTGACTTTCGATCATCAATATCTGATTGGAAGTCAGAATTTGTATATCCCAAGACTTGGAGATCACCATCTCCATAGACCAAGATGTAATCTTGCGTCCGTCTTAGATATTTGAATATGTTCTTTACTGCATTCCAGTGTTTCTCTCCATAGCAGGATTGGTAACGACTTACCACTCCCACTGCATGGCAGATATCTAGCCTAGTACACATCATGGCATACATTAAGCTTCCTACAACTGATGCATAAGGGCATCCAACCAATGCTTTCTTTTTCTCAACAGTTTGAGGAGCCATCCCTTTAGACAGGTGGATACCATGTTTTAAGGGGAGGAAACCTTTCTTATAACTTTCCATGCGGAATCGTTCAAGAATCTTCTTAATGTACCCATGCTGTGATAATCCCAATACCCTCTTTTCTCGGTTTCTGAACAACTTCAGGCCTAAGATGTAAGAGGCTTCTCCAAGATCTTTCATCTCAAAGGTATGGGATAACCAAATCTTCACACTGGTCATCATCCCTGTATCATTCCTAATGATAAGGATGTCATCTACGTAAAGCATGATGAACACAATGGCGCTCCCACTAAGCTTCTTGTACACACATGGTTCATCAGGATTCTGCACGAAATCATAACTCTTTATGGTTTCGTCAAATCTGATGTTCCAGCTACGAGAAGCTTGCTTGAGCCCATAGATGGATTTCTTCAGCTTGCATACTTTGCCATCCTCAGTTATGAAGCCCTGGGGCTGCTCCATATAGATATCCTCCTCGAGGTATCCATTGAGGAAAGCCGTCTTGACGTCCATCTGCGAGATGTCGTAGTCAAGATATGCAGCTATAGCTAGTATTGTCCTGATGGATTTAAGCATAGCTACAGGAGAGAATGTCTCATCGTAGTTGATGCCTTCTCTGTGTGTAGCCCTTGGCTACGAGCCGTGCCTTGAAAGTCTCTACTTTCCCATCAGGTCCCCTTTTTCTCTTGAAGATCCATTTACACCCAATGGATTTTACTCCTGTAGGTGGATCCTCTAGGGTCCATACACCATTCTTATGCATGGAGTCAATTTCTGACTTCATTGCTAGCATCCATCTATCCATGTCATGATCCGTGAGTGCTTCATCAAATGAAGTAGGATCATTGTTAGTCTCACTTGACACATGGAATCCATACCTTGCAGGTGGTGCAACCACCCTCGAACTCCTTCGAAGAGGTATGTGTGTTTCATCTTTATTTATCTCTTCAGTTTTTGGTTTAGAAAGCTCAGAATCGTCAGGGGATTCAATGAGTTCCTCTACTTCATTTTTATCTTGACCTTTAAGGAAATCATTCTCCAAAAATTTCACATCTCTAGAAACAAAAACCTTTAGCGTCTCAGGGTCATAGAGCTGGTATCCAATACCATCTTTAACATACCCAATGAAGTGACACTCACAAGTACGAGATTCTAGCTTACTTGCATCCACGTTCTTCACATGGACCAAGCAACCACAAACACTCAAGTGATTAACACTAGGTTTGGTTCCATACCAGAGCTCATGAGGAGTCTTAGGCACATATTTGCTAGGAATCTTATTCAAGATTTATGTTGCAGTCTCTACTGCATATCCTCAGAAACTAAGTGGTAAATGTGCTTTGCTCATCATTGAATGGACCATATCCATGATGATCCCGTTGCGTCTTTCAACAACACCATTAAGTTGGGGAGTTCTAGGAGGAGTGAGATTGGGGACAATTCCATTCTCTTTACGGTATTCCTTGAATTCATCTGAGAGGTACTCGCCACCTCGATCAGATCGAATCTGTTTAATCTTCCTATCGGTTTGGTTCTCAACCAAAGCCTTGACTTCTTTGAACTTTTCAAAGGTTTCAGATTTATGATGTAATAGGAAGATAAACCCGTATCACGAATGGTCATCAATAAATGTCAAATAATATCGATATCCATTTCGAGTCGCGGTACTGAAGGGACCACGTACATAGGTATGTATTAGATCAATAATACCTTCACATCTTGTAACCTTGTTACGGAAAGGCATCTTAGTCATTTTACCTCGAATACGATGTTCACAGGTATGCAAAGATTGAACCTGTAGAAAATCTAAAGGTCCATCCTTTATCAATCTGTTGATCCTATCAACAGATGAATGACCAAGTCTTTGATGCCAAATCATATTCGAATGATTTTTACTCTCCCTGGATCTTTTAGGGTTTTTATTAGTGGTTGTAATATTCATGACATGCTCATTAATGCACAGTTCATAGAGTCCACCAGAAGTCAAAATACCATCCGCAATATATTTATCATAATGATTTATGACTAATTTATTACAGAAAAGGAATGAATATCCACTTCTAACAAGCTTAGATACATATATCAAATTCCTTCTGACTTCAGGTACATAAAAATACTCTTTAAGTACTAGGATTCTACCACTAGATAATGATAGTCGACATGTCCCGACGACGACTGCTGCAACACTTGCATCAGATCCCATCTGGATGACTATCTCCCCTTCTTTCAGATTTCTAGTTTCTTGAAACAAATGCAACAAATTGCATACATGAACAGAAGTACCAGAATCAACAACCCAACTTCCTTCTCGTCCAACGAGAAAACTAGTTTCAATAATGAAAGTAGATTTCATACCTGCTGGGGCTTTACCTTTGTCGACTGACTTCAGGTATTCCGGGCAGTTACGTCTCCAGTGCCCCGGCTTCTTGCAGTAGTGACAAACGTCGGTTTTCTTTGACGCTATTAGTGTGGATGCATTGGAAGATGAGCCAACGCCTTGACTCTTCTTCTTTCTCTTTTGGGCCGGGTCCTTCCGAGAACCTTGCTTTCGACCGCGCTTCCCTCTGACCTGTGCAACCATTGCACTGCCAGCGGGTCAGTTAAAGATTTTTCACAGGAAACTAAAGTCGAAGTGGACGGGTCCCTACACAGTGAAGGAAGTGAACATTAATGGAAGTATAGAGATAACTGATGTCACAGATGGTGCACGTTCTTTCTTGGTCAACAAATAACTATTAAAGTATTTTGTAGAATCCAAAGAATGGTTGGTCCAAGTTGAGATGATTGAATTCATGCCAAGTGAGTACCTTGCAGACACTTCAGATATGGTATAAAGCTACATCTTGCAGATTCAAATTGAAGGATATGGAATAATCCTCAAGCGCATCACGGAAGCGTGAGCGTCGTACCGAATACGACGAAGAATGACTAGTCGTACTAGTTGTTCTATGCAGCGGATTTTAAAAATTTTCAAGCGATGAAACCACATGATCAAAGAGCAACTCTCGGATCGTTTCATCTAGAACCACAACACGTATAAAAGAATACCTCTTGAAGCGTGGTTGATTGAGTCTCTACGAAAAGAGACCTCCTGTCTCAAGTCCGATTGTCGGAGAAGACGCTTGCGAGCGCGGGGATGAGTTGCGTAATCCTCGCAATCCAACAAGTTGATCCAAGTACGGTAAACTCCTGATCTCATCGTACAAGATCGAACGCCTTCTTCACGAGCGTAGCACTCCAAAGAAGACGGAGAACCGAAGAACGTTGAGGTAGCGACGCGGTGGCGATGGCAACGATGTAGCTTTCCTCTAGAGTTTTGGTGGTCGGCCACCAAGGAGAGAGGGAGAGTTGACGTGTAGAATGAGAGAGAGACGTGCTTCAAAAGCATAACCCTAGAGAGCATGGTATGCCTCTCTATTTATAGGGTTTTGGGATCCATGGATCTCAATCCATGAGACACATAAAATCAATGGATGAGATCGATTTATGTTTAATCCAATGGTCAAGATTGTTGTTGGTAAAATCCAACAACTAATAATCTAATTTAGATCGAATATATTTGATAAATCAAATACAATTCAATCCTAAATTAAATCAAATAATTAAGGAGATAATCATCATGGAGATAATCATCTCCCATGAAACATGGTGGACGGCCACCAATTCCATATAGGACTTAGTAGCCATCCACATGTTTCCATGTGGAGGCAATCTCATGAAATCTCATGAGATTGCATATCTCCATGAAAATCTCCATTAATTTTCCAACAAATTTTGTTGGGATTTATTCTTCAAAAATAATTCATAATAAATTTTGAGAATATTGCAATCTTACCATTGGAAATTTGTGAATCACATTCACAACACAAAACAAAAATATAATTTACATTTTCAAATAATTACACAATATGTATTCAATACACATCAATAATTAACAAATATAAATTATAATTAGCTCTCTCTAATGCATTATAAATCACATTTATAATATATTATGAATAATTGGATACTGCTATCCACATTATTCTTATCCATAATAATTAAATCACATTTAATTATATTGGATAATTTCTACATGCATCAGGATAATTAAATCACATTTAATTATCATTCTCTTAATGCTCAGATATAATTTAACTATGGAATTATTCTTGAACCCTTTCAAGAATAATGCGATTTCTTCGCAGATACTTGGAGATAAGGACAGGGCAATTGTATTGTTCCACGTATAGTGACTTGGATGTTTAGATCACATCTCAAATCTAGATCTCATGGACCTCTCATAGATGCTTGATCAAATCAAGACCGTAAACCTAATCTTCTCATTGCATCTGAATCTCATTCAGATCAATGTCCAATACATGGACTGAGATTAGGTCATTTCTCTATTGAGAGGAGTCACTAAAATCCAATCCTGTTTCATCACTCCCTCGGAATGGAAGCGTCATAGTTATACAATCGTTTATGATCACATCACCCTCATGTATTTCCAACACCTGTACATCCTGCATACTGGAAGACCTATGATCATCCTGAAGATATAACTCACTTTTATACTGTCATCTTCAGGGTTTGATCACTAAGTTTCTCAATCTTGGTCATTGGTAATTGGTATAGATCATATACTTTCCCAAAGCATATATCTTACCTTCAAATTCATGTCATGCTTCCAAAGCATGACGACCATGCGTGGAATTTGATCAGTCCCAATACCTCATGAGTGAGCTCATGTATCCCGGTTCTCAAGTGAACCTGTATGATCCCTTTGAGAGATCGTATTACTCATATGTCCTTATATGCACACCAGCTCACCGGTGTATAGACCTTGGTTAGGTCATCAACCTATTGGTCTGCCAAATGTACATACTCAGACATATAACAACACATCTGTTTCTGGTCAGAGGATGCATGCCTATGCTGTGACAGTATTGAACATAGGTCTTTGGTTATCATGATCTCGTTAAGTCAACCCATTGACTCAACTAATCTGACACCTCCGAATCACTATTCCCGTACAGAGGACCTGCATTAAGAGGTTGGTCAGATATCAATCAAATGAGAAAGGATTTCCATCTCCTACTCGGGCTGGAGATCATCACTTGACAATCATTTGATGATGCTTGATGAGTCCTCTATCTAACTCCTTAGATATTCATCGAAGCATCAGCCTCTATGATTCAATCAATGAATCAACAACTGTATGATTATCAAGTTGGCCATGGTACATAATCCTTATTGTACAGAGGGACCTTATAGTACATTCATTCATTCAATCTCAGAAAGGGAGTGAAAAATAATCAATAACTTTTGTTGATAAATCATTTATTACAATAATATTTATTGCAGGAATGGTTCGCCTTGGGCTCACATTGCTAACAATCTCCCACTAGCCCTCAGAACCATTCGGGAACAATCCTTAAACCCATACTTATTACATGCTGGTTAAAAACCTTCTGTGTCAGAGGTTTGGTAAGAGGATCAACAACGTTGTCGGCGGAGGCCACCTTGGTGATGATGATATCACCACGCTTTTGAATCTCCCGAATGATGTGGTATTTCCTTTCCACATGCTTGCTCTTCTGATGCCATCTGGATTCCTTCTCCTGGGCAATGGCTTCTGTGTTATCGCAGAGTAGCGGGATGGGAGTATCAGAGGAAACTATGCCAAGCTCCAGGATGAACTTGGGCAACCACACCGCCTCCTTTGCAGCATCTGATGCGGCAATGTACTTGGCTTCTGTTGTTGAATCTGCTATAGTGTCCTGCTTCTTGCTTCTCCAGCTCACAACACCGCCGTTCAACAAGAATATAAACCCTGATGTTGACTTTCGATCATCAATATCTGATTGGAAGTCAGAATCTGTATATCCCAAGACTTGGAGATCACCATCTCCATAGACCAAGATGTAATCTTGCGTCCATCTTAGATATTTTAATATATGTTCTTTACTGCATTCCAGTGTTGCTCTCCATAGCAGGATTGGTAACGACTTACCACTCCCACTGCATGGCAGATATCTAGCCTAGTACATATCATGGCATACATTAAGCTTCCTACAGCTGATGCATAAGGGCATCCAGCCAATGCTTTCTTTTTCTCAACAGTTTGAGGAGCCATCCCTTTAGACAGGTGGATACCATGTTTTAAGGGGAGGAAACCTTTCTTATAACTTTCCATGCGGAATTGTTCAAGAATCTTCTTAATGTACCCATGCTGTGACAATCCCAATATCCTCTTTTCTCGGTTTCTGAACAACTTCAGGCCTAAGATGTAAGAGGCTTCTCCAAGATCTTTCATCTCAAAGGTATGGGATAACCAAATCTTCACACTGGTCATCATCCCTGTATCATTCCCATTGATAAGGATGTCATCTACGTAAAGCACGATGAACACAATGGCGCTCCCACTAAGCTTCTTGTACACACATGGTTCATCAGGATTCTTCACGAAATCACAACTCTTTATGGTTTCGTCAAATCTGATGTTCCAGCTACGAGAAGCTTGCTTGAGCCCATAGATGGATTTATTCAGCTTGCATACTTTGCCATCCTCAGTTATGAAGCCCTGGGGCTGCTCCATATAGATATCCTCCTCGAGGTATCCATTGAGGAAAGCCGTCTTGACGTCCATCTGCGAGATGTCGTAGTCAAGATATGCAGCTATAGCTAGTAGTGTCCTGATGGATTTAAGCATAGCTACAGGAGAGAATGTCTCATCGTAGTTGATGCCTTCTCTGTGTGTGTAGCTCTTGGCTACGAGCCGTGCCTTGAAAGTCTCTACTTTCCCATCAGGTCCCCTTTTTCTCTTGAAGATCCATTTACACCTAATGGGTTTTACTCCTGTAGGTGGATCCTCTAGGGTCCATACACCATTCTTATGCATGGAGTCAATTTCTGACTTCATTGCTAGCATCCATCTATCCATGTCATGATCCGTGAGTGCTTCATCAAATGAAGTAGGATCATTGTTAGTCTCACTTGACACATGGAATCCATACCTTTCAGGTGGTGCAACCACCCTCGAACTCCTTCGAAGAGGTATGTGTGTTTCATCTTTATTTATCTCTTCAGTTTTTGGTTTAGAAAGCTCAGAATCGTCAGGGGATTCAATGAGTTCCTCTACTTCATTTTTGTCTTGACCTTTAAGGAAATCATTCTCCAAAAATTTCACATCTCTAGAAACAAAAACCTTTAGCGTCTCAGGGTCATAGAGCTGGTATCCAATACCATCTTTAACATATCCAATGAAGTGACACTCACAAGTACGAGATTCTAGCTTACTTGCATCCACGTTCTTCACATGGACCAAGCAACCACAAACACTCAAGTGATTAACACTAGGTTTGGTTCCATACCAGAGCTCATGAGGAGTCTTAGGCACAGATTCGCTAGGAATCTTATTCAAGATATATGTTGCAGTCTCTACTGCATATCCCCAGAAACTAAGTGGTATATGTGCTTTGCTCATCATTGAATGGACCATATCCATGATGGTCCTGTTGCGTCTTTCAGCAACACCATTAAGTTGGGGAGTTCTAGGAGGAGTGAGATTGGGGACAATTCCATTCTCTTTAAGGTATTCCTTGAATTCATCTGAGAGGTACTCGCCACCTCGATCAGATCGAATCTGTTTAATCTTCCTATCGGTTTGGTTCTCAACCAAAGCCTTGAATTCTTTGAATTTTTCAAAGGTTTCAGATTTATGATGTAATAGGAAGATAAACCCGTATCATGAATGGTCATCAATAAATGTCAAATAATATCGATATCCATTTCGAGTCGCGGTACTGAAGGGACCACGTACATAGGTATGTATTAGATCAATAATACCTTCACATCTTGTAACCTTGTTACGGAAAGGCATCTTAGTTATTTTACCTCGAATACGATGTTCACAGGTATGTAAAGATTGAACCTGTAGAAAATCTAAAGGTCCATCCTTTATCAATCTGTTGATCCTATCAACAGATGAATGACCAAGCCTTTGATGCCAAATCATATTCGAATGATTTTTACTCTCCTTGGATCTTTTAGGGTTTTTATTAGTGGTTGTAATATTCATGACATGCTCATTAATGCACAGTTCATAGAGTCCACCAGAAGTCAAAATACCATCCGCAATATATTTATCATAATGATTTATGACTAATTTATTACAGAAAAGGAATGAATATCCACTTCTAACAAGCTTAGATACATATATCAAATTCCTTCTGACTTCAGGTACATAAAAATACTCTTTAAGTACTAGGATTCTACCACTAGATAATGATAGTCGACATGTCCCGACGACGACTGCTGCAACACTTGCATCAGATCCCATCTGGATGACTATCTCCCCTTCTTTCAGATTTCTAGTTTCCTGAAACAAATGCAACAAATTGCATACATGAACAGAAGTACCAGAATCAACAACCCAACTTCCTTCTCGTCCAACGAGAAAACTAGTTTCAATGATGAAAGTAGATTTCATACCTGCTGGGGCTTTACCTTTGTCGATCGACTTCAGGTATTCCGGGCAGTTACGTCTCTAGTGCCCCGGCTTCTTGCAGTGGTGACAAACGTCGGTTTTCTTTGACGCTATTAGTGTGGATGCATTGGAAGATGAGCCAACACCTTGACTCTTCTTCTTTCTCTTTTGGGCCGGGTCCTTCCGAGAACCTTGCTTTCGACCGCGCTTCCCTCTGACCTGTGCAACCATTGCACTACTAGCGGGACCATCTTTCTTCATTATGTCTTCTGCAGACTTTAATGCAGCAAGAAGTCCGGCATTATTCAAGTCCAACTTGTTCATATGGAATGAAACCACAAAATTATTGAAAGACTTGGGCAAAGATAGCAGAATGAAGTCAGCTTGCATTTATTTATCCATATTTGCCCCAAGAGTTTCCAGCTCAGACAAGTACCCAAACATTTTGAGTACGTGTTCTCGGACTGAAGTTCCTTCCTGCATCTTGCAGCGAACGAGCTCTTTCATAATGTTGTAACGCTGGGTGCAGTTAATGTCACCAAACATATCTTTCAGATTTTGCATTATTTCCTGGCATGTGCTCATCTCCACATGTTACTTCTGAAGAACATTGGAGAGAGAACCCAGGATATAGCATCTTGACAAGACATGATCTTCATCATACTTGTCATTGTATTGCTTTTCTTCCTTAGATTTAGGGCTTTCATGCTTGTCTTCTGTGAGCACATAACTTATGCGCTCAATCGAGAGAACAAGCTCCAAATTTCGGATCCAATCCGAGTAATTCGGTCCAGTCAACTGGTTGACCTCCAAAAGCTTGCTTAGTGGATTCATGGACTTCATTTTCTGAAATTAAGAATGCACTATATTAGAACATATAATCATATATTCATATTTATGATATTTGATTAAGGCATTTTAAATCAAATTGGTCTTGCTCTGTCAACTTTGAAAGTTTATTCCCTTAATCACTTTCAAAGTAAGAGATGTACTTACCGCTATATCTCAAGTAAGAACTGGGATCTCCTCTTTATCTTTGTCATATCCCAATAATATGAGAACCTATGACTCCAATAAAGAGAAGCGGGAATGCATTCCGCCTTGCATGTCCAACTTGCATTTCCCAATTCGGTCTTTAACACCCGGACCCACCACCCCTAAGGTGATGTTGACCCGTCATTAATTAAACCAACCATCAACGGGAATACAACTCTCTATGCGCAATCCAATATCGCCCCAATAATATGAGGATCCGATATTGGGGTCACTACGCATACGTCCTTACTCTTTCGAGAAGCAAGGAGCCCGATCCAAATAGATCGTATGCAGGAGCTGTCACTTCGGACAGGCGTCTCCTACATACAATATCTGGTGACGGAACCCTTCGCCTTGACGGGAGACCATGGATGTCACTTATGTGATCCTCCACCTCATATTCAAATTTTAATTAATTACCATGAATCATATTCACATAATTAATTCTTCCAAGGGAAATACACATCTATTCATAATAGAGTATTTTTTAATTTGGATATAATTAACTTAATCGTATTAAATTAATTATCAATCCAATTCAATCAACAAACTTGATTTTACTTGAATATATGGTATTATCTCAAAGTACGTATTAATTTGAATTTTAATAATTAGAAAAATACATCATGATCTCTCAGGCATCATTCGTTCCCTACCCGCTGTCATGGCCAGTACCAGCGGGAGTGGGACGGATTGCAACCGGTGCGACCCGCTACCCCAGCGATCCCCGAATAGACACCATATCCACCTCGGGAAAAAATAATGCCGAGTCAATCACTTTGTAATTGACATGATCATTGGTTTTTCAACCGAAATTATACCATATAGTAATAATCAAAATATTTTTGATTATAAGGAAATTTGCTAGACAAATTCCCAATCATATTCAAGCAAGGAGTTTGATGATTGTGTTTCCAATTATGATCTAGATCAAATCTAATCAATTTATTGGTTGAGGCCAAGTCAATTAAGGAAATAATCATCATTCAATATTTCTCAAATATTTTCCATAATTATTTCATTAAATTAACAATTAATTTCACTAATTGACAATCACATGACTCTTGATTAGGACTGTAATTTCAACAGTGACCCCTACTTACTAAAATTAACATATCTCAATCAATTTAAATCCAAATTAGACAAAATCAATTTTCAAAGATTGCTAATTTGATTTATGACAGAATATAAGTAATGTTTCACTCATTTCTAGGCGGATAAAAATAGCAATTAACTCATTAATCATGTTAAGATTCGCAGTTCCCGCAACAGTGAATACATGTTCATTAAAACAACCATATCTCGAGCAAACGAAATCCAAATTACGTAAACTCAGATCCTATGGTTTCCTTATTTAATGGGGAAAAAATCCAAGCGATTAATTCGTGTTTAAACATTTAAATAGGGCCGAATGTATTCACTAAACAGATGTACGAAAATCAAATGCGACAAAAACTTTCGCGACCTTAACGAACCCAAGTCGTCCTAGGTTTACGGATCGTATCCAAAACCTTGAACCTAAGGCTCCGATACCACTTGAAGGATATGGAATAATCTCAAGTGCATCACAGAAGCGTGAGCGTCATATCGAATACGACAAAGAATGACTAGCCATACTAGTTGTTCTATGCAGCGGAATTTAAAAATTTTCATGCGATGAAACCACATGATCCAAGAACGATTCTTAGATTGTTTCATCTAGAACACAACAAGTATAAAGGAATACCTCTTGAAGCGTGGTTGATCGAGTCTCTACGAAAAGAGACCTCCTGTCTCAAGTCCGATCGTCGGAGAAGACGCTTGCGAGCACGAGGATGAATCGCGTGATCCTCGCAATCCAACAAGTTGATCCAAGAACGGTAAACTCCTGATCTCGTCGTATGAGATCGAATGTCTTCTTCGCGAGTGTAGCACTCCAAATAAGACGGAGAACCATAGAACGTCGAGGCAGCAACGCAGTGGCGATGACGATGACGTAGCTTTCCTCTAGGGTTTTGGTGGTCGGCCACCAAGGAGAGAGAGGGAGAGAGTTGACGTGTAGAATGAGAGAGAGAGAGATGTGCTTCAAAAGCATAACCCTAGAGAGCATGGTATGCCTCTCTATTTATAGGGTTTTGGGATCCATGGATCTCAATATATGGGACACATAAAATCAATGGATGAGATTGATTTATGTTTAATCCAAAGGTCAAGATTGTTGTTGGTAAAATCCAACAACTAATAATCTAATTTAGATCAAATATATTTGATAAATCAAATACAATTCAATCCTAAACTAAATCAAATAATTAAGGAGATAATCATCATGGAGATAATCATCTCCCATGAAACATGGTGGATGGCCACCAATTCCATATAGGACTTGGTAGCCGTCCACATGTTTCCATGTGGAGGCAATCTCATGAAATCTCATGAGATTGCATATCTCCATGAAAATCTCCATTAATTTTCCAACAACTTTTGGTGGGATTTATTTTTCAAAAATAATTAATAATAAATTTTGAGAATATTGCAATCTTACCATTGGAAATTTGTGAATCACATTCACAACCAAAAACAAAATATAATTTACATTTTCAATTAATTACACAATGTGTATCCAATGCACATCAATAATTAACAAATATAAATTATAATTTGCTCTCTCTAATACATTATAAATCAAATTTATAATATATTATGAAAAAATGGATATTGTTATCCACATTATTCTTATCCACAATAATTAAATCACATTTAATTATATTGGATAATTTCTACATGCATCAGGATAATTAAATCACATTTAATTATCATTCTCTTAATGCTCAGATATAATTCAACTATGGAATTATTCTTCAACCCTTTCAAGAATAATGCGATTTCTCTGTAGATACTTGAAGATAAGGACATGGCGATTGTATTGTTCCACGTATAGTGACTTGGATGTTGAGATCACATCTCAAATTCAGATCTCATGGACCTCTCACAGATGCTTGATCAAATCAAGGTCGTAAACCTAATCTTCTCATTGCATCTGAATCTCATTCAGATCAATGTCCAATACATGGACTAAGATTAGGTCATTTCTCTATTGAGAGGAGCACTAAAATCCAATCATGTTTCATCACTCCCTCGGAATAGAAGCGTCACGGTTATACAATCATTTATGATCACATCACCCTCAGGTATTCCCAACAACTGTACATCCTGCATACTGGAAGACCTATGATCATGCTAAAGATATAGATCACTTTTATACTGTCATCTTCAGGGTTTGATCACTAAGTTTTTTCACTCTTGGTCATTGGGAATTGGTATAGATCATATGCTTTCCCAAAGCATATATCTTACCTTCAAATTCATGTCATGCTTCCAAAGCATGATGATCATGCATGGAATTTGATCAGTCCCAATACCTCATGAGTGAGCTCATGTCTCCCGGTTCATAAGTGAACCTGTATGATCCCTTTGAGAGATCGTATTACTCATATGCCCTTATGTGCACACCAGCTCGCCGGTGTATAGACCTTGGTTAGGTCATCAACCTATTGGTCTGCCAAATATACATACTCAGACATATAGCAACACATCTGTCTCTGGTCAGAAGTTGCATACCTATGCTGTGATAGTATTGAACATAGGTCTTTGGTTATCTCGATCTCGTTAAGTCAACCCATTGACTCAACTAATCTGACACCTGCAAATCACTATTCCCATGCAGAGGACCTGCATCAAGAGGTCGGTCAGATATCAGCCAAATGAGAAAGGATTGCCATCTCCTACTCAGGCTGGAGATCATCACTTGACAATCATTTGATGATGCTTGATGAGTCCTCTATCTAACTCCTTAGATATTCATCCAAGCATCGGCCTCTATGATTCAATCAATGAATCAACAGCTGTATGATTATCAAGTTCGCCATAGTACATAACCCTTATTGTACAGAGGGACCTTATAGTGCATTCATTCATTCAATCTCATAAAGGGAGTGAAAAACAATCAATAACTTTTATTGATAAATCATTTATTACAATAACATTTATTGCAGGAATGGTTCACCTCGGGCTCACATTGCTAACACAAATCATACAGATTCAACAACTAGCAGATTCACTTTCTTCTTTCCCTTATCTTCACTGACACTTGATTTATTCTTTTAGCGATTAGTGTCTCTCTTCTTTAGATTTTACTCCTTACTCAGGGTATTTAGAGCCTAAGTTTATGGGGAACCTAAACCCTACTTATGTACATTAATTTAGGTTCTCTTTAATTCCTCTTCTCAACCCTCGCGTCCTTTTCTCTTCTTTATACTTAGGCTATTTTCAGCTTAAGTATGGAGGGGGAGCGAGTTTTTGTTCTCTTGGTTGTTTTATTCTATTCTTTTGTACCCACCTCTTTGTATGTACCTACACTTAGGCTATTTAAATCCTAAGTATAAGAGGGTCGTATTAATTTTCACTTCTTTGTACTGTTTGTTCTCTTTATGCTTTATACGAGCTATGCCTTTCATTTCACTTAGTGCCATGAGGACATAACACAAGCTAAGTATAGGGTGTGTGTATATATTTCATATATAATTTATTCATAGCCCATACTTTCTTATATATTATTATGGGCTAAGGGTATGGGGATTTCAAAATATGTGTAAAAATAGTTTGTAAAATATATGGAAAATTTCTAAATATATTTGACATGGTTTGTAAAAATATTTTACAAATTTATTTGAAAAGGATACAAATTATTTTGTCACCATAATACATTATTTTCTGTATATATACTTACAATTCTTTATAAAAAAAAGCTCTCAAAAATCAAAATAAAACAACAACAACTAACCAATAAGTTGGTGTTTCCCTGAAACTTAGACATTCACACAAAGCCTATTGAGCTTGATTTTGATGTCCTAAATTTAGAGTTAACCTATCTTAATCATTAGGGTCTTAGACTTAATAATTTACAACCCTAGTTTGAAAGATACGTGTGCTAGATTGCATGCTTAATCTCCACCTTAAGAAATATGACCTGTATCTCACATGCACGGCTGCATTTATGATGAAATGAGTTGAGGTTTCACTTGAGGGACTGGGACTTGGGATTTAAGTTTGGACCCAATCTTATGATGCTCGAGATGGTATAAAATTAATGAAGGCTTCATGAAATCTGATTGTGAACGCCTTAAGAAAGTATGAGAACATTATTCTTATACTAATCTCTTGATATTAATCTAAGTACTAGGGTGTGATTAAATTAAAGTAAACTATTGATCAATGTGCGCTAACTTTTGATAAAAGCAGTGGAGTTAGCCAAAAATAAAAGAAAAGCTCTTACATTACAAAGTTAAAATCAAAAGATCTTCCACCATTGGTGAGCTCCCAACTTTTAAGTGTGCATTTGGACCAAAATCTTAGAATTTTATGAGTCAGGATAGTACCTCAAAAAGAGCTCTTCATCATATAATGATACAAGCCTAGGTGTAGCAAAGTATGATAGATACTCAAAAGAGATACCCCGGTGCATTCCAAGGAAAACAAGTACATACAACTCAACCTCTTTTGATGGACACATTGACCAGCAACTAAAAAAATATGTGTTGAGTTAATAAGGCACTTGAGAGAATCCTTGTTCCAATGAGAGGGAAAAAAGAAAAGACACAACTCTAATGCCCTCCATCAGCTAGTTTTCCATCTACCCATTTAAGTTTGACAACTAAATAGACTTGGATTGAATGCAAGAATAGATTTATTCTCTAATATTGAGGATTGGGTCCTTAGGAGAGTCTCTTGCACTAGAACATTGAGTGATGTCTTGACTCGACTCTTGTGAATGCATTCAACACTTAAATGTCACACTCTTATTATATATGTACAAACAAAGTGTCCGATGGTTAGAGAAGTTGAATTCCTTCTGATTAATATCTGATTTAGCTTAGAATTTTAGGACCACTAAAACTGAGTGTTATGAATTAATCAAGTCTTTTTATGCACATGCACAATCAGGGAATCAATTACCTTACTTATTCTTTATTTGCTCGAGGATGGGCAAATCTTAAGTATGAGGGGTGATAAATACCTGATTTGTCATCATTATTTGGAATTATTAACCCTCTAGCTTAAGTAATTCACCAAAAATAATTAACAACTAATCTTAGTTAATAATTAATGACTTGTAAATAATTAACCCTAAATATATGTGTATAAGTAAATATATTATTATGCATATATTTTATGTATGTCTTACTTATTAAAAATAAAATAAAAGATAGATTAAAATTATATATCTAATTTAACATTAAATATAAATTAATAATAATAACCAAAGAATTAAAATAAGTGTTTTTAATACTTCAAAAATGCTTACAAAAATATTACTATGAATATATGATCTATTTAGATCCTAAGTTCTACATGAAAGTCGTATATCTCATCGAGATCTACAACTTTCATGTTGAACATTTTTTTTCTAATTTCGACTCTAATTATTTATCCTGATTTTACTTTGTTTTTCCCTTTTTTAAATCTATTTTCTAATCGGGTCACGTGACACAATTTGGTAATTTCTTGAGCCATCCCTTTATTCTCTTGCGCCTATTATTCATGGCCATTGGATCACCTGATCCAACGGCCTGAGTTCATCGTAGATATCTAGTCTCTACTTCCTCCAAGCAGTGCAAAGCACCAACCTCCCAACTTCTATTTCCTCCGATGACTTCAACTATCTTCTTCCTTCGATTCCACTACCAACTCCTCCTAACTACCCACATTTACGCCAACCACCTAACTCTCCGAATCCTAGTTCCTTCATCAAATGGTGGTGGTTGAAACCACCGCATGGGAACCACCCAACTACCTTCCTTCTTCCATCTAAACCCCTCTCCAGTAAACCGTTCTTTGTATCTGCAACTTTCTTGTGATTCTTCATAGTCTCTTCTACCTTCTAGTGGTTGTAGAAGTTGAGATTTGAGAGAGACGACATAGGATATCGCCAACGAGATCCACGTCAGTCTCGATGTGCTACAGACATCCATTTTATTCTACTCAAGCTCACTTCTCGAGCCCAGAAGCCTGGGCGACGATTGGAGCACTTGAAGCTCCACCTCATGTTTGTCTTCTTCCACCCTTCATCTTATTTGTCCTCTTCCAGGTTTCAGGTAAACACCTTACCTTCTTTTCTTAGTATTTTCTCTATTTTATTCTCAAATAGTCATGCACTATTTCCTCATTCTGAAATCATCCACATCATCATTGTGGATCCCTGATCTTTGCGCAACCATCATTCCAATCAACCTATCCACAATTCACCACCTCCATTTCGATCCTTTCAACCTTCTTGCCAAGAAGGTTGAACCCATCAGGGCTTCATTCTTCATATCTCGCATTAGCCCCTCATTACGCTCAATTCCCATCTCCAAATACTCAACAATGCTTCAACTATACTCTAACCCTTGCAGGTTGCCATTGAACGGAAAATCCAAGCTTCCCCGATCTCCTATTTCTTGCTCAGAAGACCCTCATTGAACAACCAATCCATTCTTCTCAAGAACATCCTTGAATCAACTCTCTCTTCGCCAGGGCCTTGTAGAGGTATATGGATCTTCAGATATGAAAGAGGACCACAAAGGAGCAGCTTTGACCACATCGGAGACCAAGCGAGCGTTGCTGCTTGTGGAGGAGTTTTCGATAGAAGGAGAAGCAGATACCGCCAGATTAAGCCCAATTGGGCATAATCCCGGGCTTAATCCCACAATGTAGAAGTTTGCATGTCTAGTATTGTTTATTTAATATCTTGTGAACCATAACTCCAAATTCAATGAAATTGGCGTCGTTTTAAAGATAATTTTAATCTCTTTAATGCGGTACTATTAATTAATTTATTTCCTTCATTAATTTATCAGAGAATACAAATGGTATCTTTTACCTTAATTTTGACTTTAAAAATGGTAACTCTTACTTATTATTGATCTACTTAATATCCCGATTAGTTTTGAAACTCTTGGAATCAGATTAGGAATATGGGTGAATTTATTGATACTCTTTTCATGATTACAAAATTAATTGGAATGTTATTGGAGTTTAGATCATTTTATGTGTTTAAAAAAAGACTTGGTTTAATTTCCTACTTGAAACCTTTAATTGGTTCTTTAATTAGATCTAGCATTGACTTGTTCTATCATTAATTGTTCAAGTTATAATAATCCATTTCATCAGGAGCTTACTTGTGTGTTTGTGCATCATACTTTGTGTTGCACTATGATGATTTTTTCATCTTATTATCTTTGCATATAAAAATCTCTAAAAAAATCATGCATTACATTATTTGCACTCTCTTGACCTAGATCACCTATTGACCACTCAATTAAAAATTTTGACACCTAGATTTATTAAATTAATTGATCATGTCCTTGTCTTTGATCATGGACTTATCTAGGATAAATTAAATCGAATCCCTTCACAAAGATCTTTTGAATCAATTCTGATTATTCCAATTAGAGGCAGAGAAGAAAATACACAAACCTATGCTCTCCATCAATTGGCCTTTCATTTACATTTTCAAGTCTGACAGACTACTGAGACGATAGATTGAATGCAAGAACTGATTTATTCCCTAATGTTGAGAACCGGTTCTTGAGGAAAGTCCCTTGGATCAAGGCTTTAGGTGACGTTTCGACTCGATTCTCATGATTGCAGTACGCACTAAATGTCATAAATCTTATGCTATATTTATAAACAGAGTTCGATAATTAGAGAAGTTGGATTCCTTTTGACTAAATCTTGGTTGAGCTTAGAATTTTAGGACCACTGAAACCTAGGATTCTTAATGAGACAAGCCTTGAAATTCGCACCTACATAGTCAGGGACTCAACATTCTAACTCAACAAAAATTTCTTGGGGACAAGCAAAGATCAAAGTATAGGGGTGTCATGAATCCATGATTCATCTACTTTATATGTAAATCTTAATGAAATCTCATTAATAATTCACTAATTAAACTTGTTAATTTGTATTAAATAACAGTCACTAACAGTATCGAAATTAGGGTTAGAAGTGTTATAAATAAATAACCTTATTTTTGCTTAATTTGAACCTATTATTTTATGTACAAAATTTAATTATTTTGAACTAATTCTTTCTCTAATTTATTCTTTAATTCATTAACTAACTTAGCATAAATAATTAAAACCCATAAAAATAAAAAATCAGAAGAAAATGCAAAAAATTGACATTGTGCATTTTGTGCATATTTTCTCTTTGTGGGTTTCATTTCACCTTTTTCTAATTCATAAAAATCCATAAAAATTAGATAATTATATATATATATATAAATTAGTTCACTAACTATAATCAAATTAAAAATATTAAAAATCATAAAATACAAAATATGGTATTTTATTATCTATATAAAGTAACTCTAAAAATATTTTACAGTTGATCCCTTTTGATTTTGAATCCTTCATGAAAGTTGTAGATCTTGTCGAGATGAGCAACTTTCATGTTGACCGCTTTTTCATTTGACTTCATTTTCTACTTCTTTTATTTATTTATTTATTTATTTATTTAATACTTTATTTTATTTTATTATTTTATTTTTATTTAAAATTTTATTTTATTTTATTTATTTTACTTTTATTTTTTATTTTTTATTTCCCCTCTTTCTTCTCCTTTTCTTTTCCCTCTATTTTCCCTCTCTCTTCCCTTCCCTTCTCTCCTCCTCTCTCTCTCTGTCTCTCTCTCACACACACACACACACACACACACTCTCTCTCTCTTCATTTATCCTCATCAGGTTACGTGTTCTGCACGTGACCCCGTCGTTCCTCCCTTTATCTCTGCACGTACCTTTCCTTCCCTCTCTCCACACGCGTACCACACGTGCTCCCACCCCCTCTCCCACCCTCGTAATCATCGCCTCCGTTGTTACCTGAAACGGTCGCCTCCTCCTCTTCCTCCCAACCGTTGCAACCCCCTTCCAAAGCCGTTACCACCTCCACCTTCTATAAAACTTGTTGCCCGCTCCTCGCCGGCATCATCCACCTCTAGCTCAAGCTCACCCTCTTGAGCCGATATGCATCCTTCTGGTGATAACAGTAAGGGTCCTCGATGATGAGGATGAGAGGAAGAGCGAGGTGTGGCCCTCGGCCTAGACCCATGATCGAGTAGCAGATTCTTGTCTACCCAGCTCGTGCTCATTGTTGGGGCACTCAGAACGACGCCCCGGAGCTTAACGCTTCAGCCATCGGTGATAACCACGTGCAGGTAAATTTTCTCCCTCCCTTCACACCACTGCTTCACCGATCAACAACATACCGCTCTTCGTCGCACTACCCTCATCTCGTGTCACCTTCGACTGCAGTACGTCGGCATGCATCTCGACCTTTGTTCCTTTATAGCTCTGCTTCACCACCTCCTCCTCAGAACTTCGCACGCAGAATAGCTCTGCCAGCCGCCTCGCCTGAGCCCGTGGGCTACTTCATCTCTGCATCGCCCCTCGATCACCAACCTCTGGCCATAGCTGACCTCACCGTCGGGCGTGTGTCACCCACAGCTTCCCAATCGTCATCCTCGCGCCGTGTGTTGGTCGAGGAATCGATTCACTCTACCTTCCCATCGTCATCATCTCTCCATCGACTTCGTCCGCCTCCACCCTCGACTGCTCCTTCTCCACCCAATGCTGCTCTGACCACTGAAGAACCCAAATTTAATCCTTTTAATTATGTTATTTTCAATGCGTTGTAGGCGGATAAATTTAGATCAATCAAAAACCACAAATTTAATTAATGTCAAATTATAGCAAGCGGTCGATTTTTTTACTTGGGTAAGTCCAAGGTCGAACTCAGGGAGGCAACTGTCTCCTTAGGTTAGTTTAAAGTCGATGTCGAATTTAGGTTTTCAAAGGGCTAAATTTTTAAATGCAAGGAATGAGCAGTATGCAATTTTAGCAAAGTTTAAGAGGTTAATGGCAAATTTCAATCAATTTAAGTCCAAAAATCCTCAAACTTGGGTTGAATGTTAAATGTGATCAATATAGACTACTGTAATTTTTTTTGAAAGTTTTAGATGCAAGATGATTTTTCTGTGAATAAAATAATACAAATAATAAGATTTTCAATAATTAATTATAATAAATATTAAATCTAATTATTTTCAGGAGATAAAATTATCTAAGATATATAACTAGGTAATATATCTCAGAAAATTCCTAGATCCTAAAAATGTTGGATTTAACACATATTAAAAATTAATCGGTAAAATGCACAAAATGATTTTTATAGAACAAAATATGAAAGAAAATGAAGTTCTTTCTGGGCATAATGTTAGTAATAATTAATTATACAATTCTTGAATTTTTGATAATTTTTCGAGCATTGGTTATTTAACTATGAATTTTCAAGCAGAAGATGGGCAAAATATTCAATTTTTCGTAAGGATAATAATTATAGATTAACCACAAAGCATAAAAATATAAATCACATGCCACATTTTAGAGAATTAATTGTAAAACAAAGTGATAACTTTTGAATAATAAAATGATGATTGAATGAGGTTCAAAAAAATAGAGAACAAAGGGGTATCAATGCAATTACAATCAATAAAATAAACTAAATAAACTGAACATGAACTGAAATGAAGTTACCTAGACCCAGGAGGGGTCTGATGCAATTTCTCCACCAGGGACGTATGTGGCACGCGCCTACTTGAGAGATGGGGCTTGATTGCGAATAGATGAATCTGCATGGGGCTCAGATGCAAATTTTCCAAGAGCTGCTCTGCATTTGGGTGAACCTCTGGTGGATGTGGTGCAAATAACCCAAGGAGCAGCTGCTCCTCACGTGTCGTCTTTGGATTCTATGCCAGACTACAATGGGCAGAGGGGAAGCGGCCCCAGGCGGAAGGTGAAGGCGGTCTTGTGGTGCGTCATGGCTTGATCGACACAAGACCGAGCGGTGGAGAAGGGCGGCACGCAGGAAGGAGCTCTGGTCACAGTCACTCGAAGGTCGAGACTCGATGAGAATATAAAAGTGGAGTTGAAGTCGGGGTGCTCGAGGTTGCGTGGCTGGAAGCCCTAGCTTGTCGACACACGACAGAGCGGGAGAAGGCCGGTGGTGAAGGTACTGGAGCAGAGTCATGGGCGGTGACATCGAGGCATAGGGGCGGGCGACATGGTTCAACATGAGGCAATGGCATCTGTGGGTTCCTGCAGACTGGCAGAGTCGATGCTGCTGGAGATGATCGGCGACGAGTGGGGGATGAAGGTGACAAAGACCGGTGGAGTTGATGGAGCAGGACGCGGGGTGCGATTTTGAAATAGAGGATTCGAGTAAATACAAGGGAAATAGGAAAGGGGAATAAAGGGATAGAGGTTAGAAGGAAAATGCTGAAATAAGGAGAAGGAGTTACTTGGAGGTTCTTCGCCGAAGGAAGGTTGCTCGACAGAGCAACTATTGTTGTCTTCGCTCAACTCAAGCTGACGGTAAGCTCAAGGAATCTCCTGTAGCAGGATCATCGGCTGCAAGAAGGTCCAAGATTAGACCTTGGATCACGCCAAGAATCACCCCCTTCATCTTCTCCCAGCGAGCCCAGGAGTCGCTGTCACCTTTCCTGGGGTCGGAGCTGGAAGGTGGTTGCTCTTAGAATGTGGCGGATGCATCCTCTGGCTGTCGATTGTGGTCTTAAATTGGGAGAGGATGACAGAGAAGACCAGGGGGTGGGGGGGTGTTGGGACAGGTTCGAAGCTTCAGTCGCTGCGGGCAGTTGCATGGGTGGTCGTTAGGTTGGTGGCAGGATAAGGGGATAGAGGCTGTGAAGGGTTGGCGAAGGTTGCGAGATAAGGGGGGACAATGCGGGTGTTGACTGAGAAGATAGAGGAGGAAGGTGGCACGTGTTGGGCACGTACGCAGGGGGCAAGTGCGCAGCACGTGCGAGGGATTCAATTAATTAATTCTTTTATTATATAAAAAATGAAATAAAAGGGGGTTAAAAATGAGTGACACATGGCGGCTCCAGTAGCTGCCACGTATCAGCTCCAAAAAATAAGAAAAATTAAATCTAAAGATAAATAAGAAAGAAATAGCAAACGACCTTGGATCGAAAATTGCTCAACACAAAAATTGCTCGTCTCGATGAGATCTACAACTTTCATGAATGTACCAAGAGAAAACGAGGTCATCCGTACAAAGTGATATTTTTGAGATACTCTATGTACATAAAATACATTGATTTTTGGGTTTTGTATTTTTTTGGTGATTTTTAATCAAGAGAAAAATCGAAAAAATATGATAAAATCAATGATAAATATTTACACTTTAATATATTTTTTTGGATTTTTAATAAAGAAAATAGGAAAATAAAATAAAGAAGAAAAAAATGATATATTTGTACAGACTCTCAGGGAACACTCAGACTCGATCAGTTTCTTTGATTTCAGTCTTATTTTGAATTTGGATTTTTGTGGATTTTATCAAAACTTTCATCAAAGAATATAAATGAAAAAGAAATAAGAGAGAAAGAGTTAACTATGTACCTAAAACACTAGGTCAAACGGGTAAAACACAAAACGCGCAAAAGAGGCCCAAACCCAACTTTTAAATACGAGCTCCGATTTTTATGAAATTGGTCTTGTTTCGAAGGTCTTTGAATATGTATTATTTTAAAAGTGAGTAGATCTAAATCGGACATTGTATGAGGAAGATATAAGCATTTTAGTCTATCTAGTCTGAAATTGGAGTTTTGTCTCACAGGCCAATTATTCGAGTTAGTATTTTTTTGTATTTTTCCTTTAATCTTGTTAGTAATATGTACAAAATGGAGATGGTTTGAGGTCAATTGGATTTAACAGGAATTAGTTAAAAATGCGTGAATTTGGATGCAAATGTGAAAATGATTATGAATGCAATTATGAGTGTTAAAATGCAAATATTAATTTTAAATGCATGAACAGTAAAAATGCAAAATAAATGATGAAATGCAGCTAATTACTCAGGAATGAAGCTCTATTTTCATCTTTTAGTATGATGAGTCACAGATTCATCAACCCCCTATGCTTAAACTTTGCTCGTCCCCGAGCAACTAAAATGAAATGCAAAAGTGAAATGATTTTAGGTTCCATACCAAAGTCATGAACAAAAGGTGAAAATGGAGCTAGACCCGACCTTTGGATTAATAGTGTGGCAGAACTTTTGTGAGACTTAGGATTTTAAAATCAACATCCCTCAAGTTCTACATATCATTGTAATAGTTTCGGCTCAGAAGTCATCTTAGATCAATCCTTCTCCCAAAGCATGTCCCATGAACATTGAACAACTATCTCATGTGTGTGAAAGGTTTTAGCTCTCCCCATCAAGAATGCTGGATTACCATGCAAACCCCCCTCCCATTAACTCGTCCTCAGGAAGTCAGGTATTTCCTTCTAAGGTCTGTCGCGTTGTGTTCACAATCGAAAGAGGGAGAAATTAGAAGAAAGGGGAAAAGAACTGAAGGGTGGCCAGTGTAGTTATCTCTCCTTGTGAAGCCGTCCAGTTTAGCCAAGTCTCCGCCAAGATTCTGTAGGTTTTCTTGAAGTATGGACCTTTTTGATCAGATATTTATTTGGTATTTAGCTTCTTTTCGAGTATGGCTTTTTGGTAACTATGCAGGGATCTTTTTGTGCCCCTACGGATATGGAATCTTTTTTTCCGTACATGTTTTGGGGACTTAGAAAAAATTGTGCCCAGTCATCCATCCCTTTTTCGAAGCTTTATTTCAACCTATACTCCGGTCTTTAGATGTCCACGCTACTAGAAAAGAGACCCACACAGTCTTCCAACACCCTGTCTGAGTTGAGTTAAGTGCATAATGCGAGAGAACAGATTAATTTCGTACTCAAAAGCTATACCCATAATTAGGCGACCATGTTAGACACTAGGAGTCAAAGGCTGCACATTGTCATACGGAACTCGAAGAATTAAGTCAATAGACCTGGAGCTTCTAAAATCATCTTTCTCGGTGAAGTTCCTCTGGAAATTAGGTGAATTAAGGACAAGTCAAGACCACTCTCTACTTCTACCCATAACTCAGTTTAGAACCCAATAAATTTTCTCTTTGCATATATGCAAAATGAAATGCAGATGCGTATGAGGTGCAATATGATTTTTTTGTAATTTTATTGTATGCAAGGAAGATATGCAAGAGAGATTTTTTCTTCTTTTTTTTGATTTTTTGTATGTTTTGTTTTATTTTTGTTTTTTTACTTTTACCCATCCCGTAATTATTACATAATATATACAAAAATATGTGAAAGTACAAGTTATGGATAAAGTATATATATAATATATACAAGCCCCCTATACTTAGTGTATGCTATGTTCTTAGAGCACGGGAAGTGAAAAGAAGGCGTAGCTCGTGCAAAGCGTAGAGAGAAAAATAATAAAAAGGAGGATAGAAGTCAATCGCCCCACTATACTTAGGCTTTGGCGAGCCTAAGTATAGTGGAAGGTCAAAAAGTGGAGCGGTCGAGGTCAATAGGAGAAATGGATGGATATATACAGGGCGTGCTTCGGTCCCTCGTATACTTAGGCTTTGGTCAGCCTAAGTATAGGAAGAAAATGTACATGGAAACCGATGGGGACATAAGAAAGAGTGGGTAAAGTATATATATGAAAGTGATGTGAATTCATGCGTTCCCGAAGATAAGATCATGGGATACTGAGATGCGCATGAATGAGATTTCCTCAACTTGGGCTAACTGCTCATCTGATCCTATAAAGTGCTTTAGCATTTTCCCATTCACAATGAACGATTGTGCTCCATCTGTAAACTCAGAAATCCATACACCGTCGTTCGCATTCACTTTTCTGACAATGAAGGGTCCCGTCCATTTGGATTTCAACTTGCCCTGAAAAATCTTCAACCTGGCATTGAATAACCATACTTTCTGTCCTGGGACAAAATTCTTGCTTCTGATGTGCTGATCGTGCCCATGCTTGATTTTGTCCTTGTAAACCACAATGTTATCATATGCCTTATATGTTATTTCCAGAAGCTCGTTTAGATCCATCTTTCTGCTCTGTTGTCCTTCATGAGTGTTTCAGTTTATTTTCTTTAATGCCCATTCAGATTTGTATATCAGCTCATTGGGCAGATGACACAGCTACCCATAAACTATCCTGAATGGGGAGGTTCCAAGCGGGGTCTTGTAAGCTGTTCGGTATGCCCATAGAACTTGGTCCAAGAGCTGGGACCATTTCTTCCTGTCAGGACGGACGAGCTTCTGTAAAATGCCCTTCACCTCCCTATTCAACACCTCAGCCATACCATTTGATTGTGGGTGGTATGGACTAGCGGCACAGTGTTCAATGACGTAGTCCTTTGTTAACTTAAGTCGGTCAATGCTGCTCTTGGGCCAATCATGGGGAACTGTCCTGGATACTAAGAAATTCCCACGTTGGCATACTATGGAAGAGAGTCGACAGAACAGATCGACTCGTCAGGGAAGGAGTCCTTGATGGGGTCAGTCTCAGAGGAACTAGGTGACTCTATGCGAGAGAGGTGATCAACCACTACATTCTTCACTCCTGGCTTATCCTTGATATGCAAATCAAACTCTTGGAGCAATAGAATCCACCTAAGAAGACATGCCTTCACGTCCTTCTTTTCCATGAGGTACTTAATGGTTGTGTGATCAATGAACACTGTGACCTTAGACCCTAGAAGATGTGACCTAAATTTATCTAAGGCAAATACCACAACAAGCATTTCCTTTTCTGTGGAGGTATAATTCTGTTGAGCCTGATCGAGTGCTTTTCTTGCGTCGTGGACAACATAAGGAATCTCTTCTCCCCTTTGTCCTAACACAACCCCAACAGCAAAGTCCGAAGCATCTGTCATGATCTCAAAAGGAAGAGATCAATTTGGGGCATGTAGGATAGGAGCATCCATGATTTTTCTCCTTAAGAGCTCAAAGGCTTTGAGACAACTTTGATCTACAATGAACTCAGTGTCTTTTCCTAAGAGCTCTGTGAGCGGTCAGGCAATCTTTGAAAAATCCTTTATGAATCTGCGATAAAAACTGACATGTCCGAGGAATGACCGTACTTGTTTAATGTCGGTTAGTGGTTGAAGTTTCTTGATCACATCCACCTTGGCAGGGTCAACCTCCATTCCCCTCTTGGAGATGACATGCCCCAACACAATGCCCTCTCGAACCATAAAATGGCTCTTTTCCCAAGAGAGCACTAGATTTACCTCACTACACATTTTGATGACTCGATCCGAATGAGATAGTGATGAACGTAAAATTTGCCTCTTTAAGAATGAATAATAATCGTAGTATAGGAGACAAATTCGGTTCAACAAAAACCACAGTCCATTGAATGCTGTGGACTATTTATACTTGGCAAGTCTACCAAGGTCGAACGCAAGGACACAACTACTTAATTTATTTATCAAATTTCGATTCATGAAGCACAAGTGTGAACAATTTTCAATTTCAGATCCACATGATGAACTATGCAATTTAAAATGCAATACTAAGATGCATGCAATTTTTAGTCGGTTTTTATGTAATTATAAAGTGATGGATGAGCAAATATGCAAGGTTACATGTATGCTAAATAAAAGAATACAATTATACCCTAAAGTATGAGCAACAAAATAGACATATAAATCAGGGTCGTAATAATCACCACAATAAAAATAGTCATTAAATCAAAGCACAGACAAGAGAGCAGGGTCTCATTTATCACATAAAAAATCACCTCATTTAAAACAGTGGCAAATGAGAAAATTAAACATGCTAAGATGTAGAGGACAAAACAAGGATCAAAACGACACTAAAATCATGCAATTTGGACCTACGATGCTCAAGTTATGAAGAAAACAATGCAAGGTCATAATTGTAATAAAAATACAAGAAAAATAAATGATAAATATTGCATTTAGGTCCCTGGAGGGACCTAAACGCAAATAGTAAAAACCGCTGGGCCCCTGTGTAAATTTTCCATGCGTGGGGGCATTTTTGCAATTTCCAAAACCTGACAGGGCCTCCATGTAAAATACCCAGGCACGCATGTGAGGCACGTGCCTGGGGACCAAACTGTAATTTCATAAAATATCCGGGTCTGTCGTGCAATTTACCCATGCCCTCACATACATCGCACGTGAGGCGCCTAGGCTCGAGAGTAACCTCTGGCTCAGGACACGTGGCACTTGTTGGAGGGTTGGATCTGGGTTCGAACCGCTCGAGCCTGCTGGCAAGGAGGCTAGGCTCGGGTGCCACGTGGCTTCATCATCACCGTCCGATCGAAGCGATCGGACGGTACATGTACATCGTCCTCCACCGTAGGTCATCGGAGAAGGCGGGGCTCCGGTGACCTACAGGTTGCTCTGCCATGCTCCCATTGCATGTTTGAACATCGAAGGAGCATCCTGGAGGGTTGGCGAAGATGTTAGACACTAGTAGAAGCTCCGTCATCGTCAGAAGAAGCACGACGGAGCCTGGTCATCGGAGCTGGAGCACGAGATAGGCGAAGAGGTTTGAAGTCCGGCCATTGAACCTGCATATGCTAAAAGTGATAGCCGAAGCGTGCGTGAATTTCGTGGAGATGTGAAGTACGTGATGTGAGGTGAGTGGAGGTCCAATGGGGCAGAGAGAGTGGTGGACCTGGGCTCCTTCTCCGGTGATGGAAGAGGAGATGGGTCAGAGCGAGGAGGAGGGTCTGGAGAGGGGAGAGGTGGTCGGCGAGAATGTCAATGATTGGTGAAGGTAGGAGGGTAGTCAGGTGAGGTTGGTGACAAGTGATGGGTTTGAAAAAAATCGGAGAAATGAAAGGGAAAATTGCCTTGCCGGAGCAAGGCGAATGGCGGAGGGGGTAGCTTGGGCTGAGGCTCAAGAGAGCCTCGGGTTATCGCCTGGCGAGGTCAGCTGGGCCTCGGAGCTTGGTGGAGCCTGGTGGCATCCGCAGCACAACCATTTGGTCGTGGGTCAACACCGGGCGAGAAGCTGTGATCGCCTCGATGCCCCGCCCCTCCGATGTCACCGGAGGGGCGGGGGAGACTGGGCTTATGCCCAAAATGGTGAACAAAGGTCGTCGGTGGCGGAGGGAGGCTTATATAGGTGGAGGATGGTTGGGCGTTATGAGGTTGGCGAGGCGTTTTGCACGGGTGGTTAAATGGCGAGGGATTAATGGCGACGAGTGATGATGGTCGCGCGAGGATGGCGGAGGGAAGGATGACGTGGGGCGACCGTTAGGAGAGGGAGAAGTGGTCGGAGGCGCGGGCTATAATTGAAAGGGGACGGCTGACGTGCGAGGTGAAACGACTGGGGGAAGGGGGGTTACTGAGGAAGAAGATGAACGACAACCGTTGGATCTTGCGATCCAACGGCTGGGATGGGGGCGCTAGTAGAGGGTAGCGATGAGATCTAAGATCTGATCGAGCGGCTTGTGTTAAGTGCTAATCGAGTGGCTAAGATGAAGAGATGGGGGAGATCCATCGGCTGAGAAAGAAAGAGCAACGTGGAGTGTGGAAGGCCGTGGGATAGGCGTTTGATCGAGTGGCTGTGGATGAGGCGTGAGGTAGCGTCGGGGATCAGATCTGGGAGATGGATCCAAGGGTTGGAAGCGGAGCGTGGTGGACGGTGGAGATGGGAGCAGAGGTGAGTGGATCCGACGGTCAGGGTGGCTAACAGGTGTCAGAAGAAGAGGCGGGCCACGTGGCTGCTCCAGAGAGCGCCACGTGGCCCAATCAGAAAAATTCAGACTGAAAATACAAAGATAAACACAAAATAAATAGTTAGAGGCAAAATTAGGAAAAAGTCAAAAAATAAAAGTTGCTCGTCTTGACGAGATCTACAACTTTTATGTTGGTCAAAAAGCTAAAAGAGGTCATTTGTACAAAAAGTATTTTGGGGGTATTTTTAGGGGGATAAAAACACCGGCTTTTTATCTTTGATTTGTTTTTGTATTTTTTTAGGCTTTTTAAAGGTCAGTGATTTATAGACAATTATTCTACCTAATTTTTAGGGGTTTTTGATGATAAAATAAATACAAGGAAAAATTTAAATACAATAATTTAAAGGTAAATTATGCACAATATGATACAGGATAATAATAAAGAATTGAAGATGATTTTTATTGCTTTATTCAAGATAGGGGTTTAATTTGCTGCTTTTAGCATGATGAATTCGAGATTCATCAGATAGACAAGTATCAAACGAGTTGCTGTGGACCGAGAAGTCATCCATGAAGACCTCCAGGAAATCGCCAACCATCTCAACAAATATTGCAATCATGCATCACTGGAAAGTCCCTGGTGCATTGCATAGCCCGAAGGGCATGCATCTGAATGCATACATACCAAACAGACATGTAAAGGTGGTCTTTTCCTGGTCCCTTGGAGCGATCGCTACTTGATTATAACCTGGGTACCCATCTAAAAGTAGAAGAATTCTTTCCCTGCAAGTCTCTCCAGGATCTGGTCTATAAAGGGCAAGGGGAAATGGTCCTTCTTAGTCACGACATTCAAGAATTTGTAACCCACACAGACACGCCACAACGTGGGTACTCGTATCACGATCTCCTCTCCATCCGAGTTGGTGACTGTTTAAAGTCCCGCCTTCTTAGGGACTACGTGAAGTGGTGCCACCCACTTGGAATCTGAGATGGGATATGTAAACCCTGTGTTACACCATTTTTCAATCTTCTTCTTGACCACATCTCGTAAGTTTGGATCCAACCTATGCTAGAACTCACGAGAGGGTTTAGCACCTTCCTCGAGCTAAATATAGTGTGGGCATAAAGCGGGGTTAATCCTGCGAAGATCGGACACGCTCTAGCCTATGGCCTTACGGTTCTTTTCAAGAATCTCTAACAAGCGAGATTCTTGTTCCCTAATCAAGCTAGAACTGATAATGACCAGAAACTTCCGAGGTGGGCCCGCAAGGAAGGCATATTTGAGTGTTGTGGGTTGTGGTTTGAGCTCAGGGAAAGTGTGGTCATCAAGAATATCTGGCTCGAGCAACCCTAGCTCTGTGCTGATAATGGTTGGATATGTCTTTGAAGTGTTGACAACCAACTGAGTCAACTCTGGAGTCGGATCGTCAAAAGTGTCCAAGCAATCAACAAAGGCAACGTCCGACTCATCATCCTCATCATCTGATTGACCTGAATGGAACATGTCTGACAAGCCTAAGTCGGCTTCTGAGTCATCGAGGGCGT
Source organism: Ottelia alismoides (assembly GCA_037367405.1). Classification (NCBI taxonomy): domain Eukaryota; kingdom Viridiplantae; phylum Streptophyta; class Magnoliopsida; order Alismatales; family Hydrocharitaceae; genus Ottelia; species Ottelia alismoides. The sequence continues at coordinate 974,909 of JAZKJV010001118.1, read as the reverse complement.
AGGGGGATGCATGAGAAACTTCTCCTATGGATAATGTTTTATTATGTAGGAACTGTCTAGCAGCTTCACCTACATTGTCTTCTCCTGGTGAGAGGGACCTGTCAACCCAAGTTGCCTGCTGCCAATGATCAACTAAGCCAGCTATGTAGCATTCAGCTTCTGACGAGAGATACTCTGTGCTGCTCTCCTAATCAGGTCTCTGTCATTTCGTTTGTTGCATCTCTAATTCTATACTTTCAATGTTTGCATGAAAGCATATTTTCCCTAGAGTATAATCGAAGATAGCTTCGGCCGTCCTCAGGAAAGGGCGACCAAGTATGATCTGGGAATCTTGCCATCTTCGAGGACATTCCATGTCTAAGACCGTGAAGTCTACCTTTTCTTCCCCTCAATGTCAATGATAACATCCTTCACTATTCCCTTAGGCCTCTTAATAGATCAATATGCAAATTGTAAGAGTGCTCTCGATTTCTTCAGAGGTCCTATATTAAGATGATTTGTGAGGGAATATGGCAGTAAATTGATTGAGGAGCCGTTATCAAGTAGAGTACGAGCAAATGATGTGTTAGCAATCTAACTGGTGACAAAGTGTGCTCCTAGATCTCTCTTCTTCCTGGGAATCTCATCACGGATCGCACATGTAGTGGCTATGGACAACACATGCTTCACCGTTCAAGTGTTCTTTTTCCTTCTAGTCCTAACAGGTGTGCATCTCTCCTATAGGTACTTCTTGAATGCAAGAACCATATCCACTAATTGAAGGAAAGGAATTTTAACTTTAACATTCTCAGTGCACATCCTTTCCATCTCTAAAATGTTGAGGTCATTTTTTTGAGAATTTTTCTTCTTTCCCTTAGATAAAGCCTGAGGGAAAGGAGGGAGAGACTCATGATGTGAAATAGAAATATCAACATTTGAGTTTTTATTGAAAAGTTCAGCTGTACATGACTCTAACTTGGACTCGGACTTAGAACTTGACTCGACTGACATGCATGAAATGAAACTGAAGCTGGAAAAACTGTTGGCGATGCATCCAAGGTGGTCTTCTCCTCTCCTGAAGATCTGGTGCTCGCGATCGTGCTCGATGTCACTTTATTCTTCTTTTTAGATTTTCTTGATCTTCTAGATTGCTAGTGATGATGATCCTCCTCCTCTGAGCTATCCAGAGGGTCCGCTTCATCGGTATCCTCCACTCCATCCTGCTGTGCCAGATCAGGGGTCTGTACAGTCCTACCACTCATGAGAGTAAGATGGTGAATACCATGCGATAGGATCTCATGATCTGATTCTAAAGAATCGAAATAATATACATGATCCTTCTGGCGGTTCTATACTTGGTTCAGGTTATTAGGATTAATCTGAACCTATGCTGGAATAGAGGTCTTGGGTGCAGTGAACTCATCGCGCCATCGTGAAAGTCGATCGATGTCAGCTCTCTGATCATGTTGTTCATTGCGGATGAGTTTGAGTTCATCAAGAATCCTCTGAAGGTCAGAGGTTCCCGAAGATGAGGCTCTGTGATCTTGCCTTGGGGACGGTTGCTGCTGACCCTGCTGGGGTCTGTTAGGTCCTTGATGAACCTACTAACGATACTGGTTCTGCTGATGAGGATACTGCTACTGATGAGAGGGTTGATATTGGCGATATTGAGACTGAGGGAGGTACTGTGGCTAGTGGTGGTGGTGGTGTTGTGTAGTATTGGGATCATTCGTGTACCAGATCCCACTCACCTCCCTTACCTGTGGGGATTCCTCGGTGACTGTCTTGATGGTTGTCGCAGTGGACTGGCTCTCATGGACTCAGGCTGATACGGAGTCCATGTGTTGTATGACCCCTGCATGGGTTGCTCCTGGATGTGACGCACTCGGTGAACATGAGGTGTAGATGGGGTAGGTATCTTGATCTTGGACACCCGATCAGCTAATTCTGCCATCTGTTCGGAAACTTGACGAGGTTCTCCCATTCGACGAGCTTGTGTATTTCACTCACTTTCTTCTCGATCTGGTCAACCTTAGTTAACTTATCACTGATTATCCCCATGCTATGGAGTAGGTCATTTTCCAAATCGATAGCAGATGTTCTCGCCACCTCTTGAGATACGCGAGATGGAGGTGGTTTGTCATAAGCTCTGCTTGAAGACCTAGTGTGGCTGGTCTCTACCATCTGCTCTAAAACCATACAAACCGCCTCGGTTCCTTTGTTCAGATAACTGCCTCCATAGGAGGCATTCAACAATCCTTGGTCCTCTGGAGTTAGACCACTGTAGGTTCTGGACCAAAATTGGTCGGTCAATATCATGACCCGGGCATTTTTGAATCAGATCCTTGAATCTCTCCCATGCCTCGTGGAAGGGCTCATGTGACATCTGCTTGAAACTTGATACTTAGGACCTCATCTGATTAGTTCTACTCAACGGGTATAACTTCTTGAGGAACATGTCCTTCAATGCAACCCAAGTAGTGACTACCCTTCCCAAATTCTTTAGCCAATAGGCAGCCTTGTCTGCTACAGCAAAGGGGAAGGCTCTAAGACCTATGTAATCTTGTGCTACACCAGGTCATCCTAGATTGTCGCATACCATTTCAAATTCTTGCAGGAACATATATGGCTCCTCTACTACATTGCCATAGAATTTTGGTAAAAGTGTCAAGAAGTGAGGATTCAATTCTCCAGCATTTGGCGGTACTATTGGCCTAAGCCAGTTCTCATTCTGTGCGACACTAGGATTGTAGGAATCTCTCATTGATCCCCTCTCATTTCTTAACTGTCCAAGCTCTTGTCTGAGTAATTCATTTCTCTGCTCAGCTTGTACAAGTCTGGCTAGGATGTCCCTCAGTGTGTCATGATCACCCTCTTTGTCCGCGCTCTTCCTAGGAGGTATCTTGCTATCTCGATCTTCTTCACCTTCAGAATGAGTAGGGTTTGAATTAATAGTTGGGCAAGAAGGTGATCTAGAAGCATCGAGGTGAGAGTCTTCCTCGATGTGGTAAGAGAAGAGAGGGTTGGTATGAGTCTCCGGAATAAAAAATGAATTATTGACTTTAGTCCCACAGAAAGAGTGTCTATGAAACCAATAAAGTTTAGGGGAAGGGTGTCCCTGAACTTGTGAGGATGATCGGTTTGGAGAGGTCAGCGAGAGGCTCGCGGAGTCTGAACAGGAATCACTCCAATCTGTCATTCTTGATGTCAAAAGGTTAAGAGCACGATGTGAAAGGAAGGGTGCTGGGATCGTAGTCTTGTGAATACACCTCTGAATGCAAACACAAAGCAAACCCCAATTTCACCAACTCAACACAGTGAAGGTCCCAAAGCTGGGTACGATTAGTCTGGTTGATTTTAAGTGTGATTTTCAAGCAAAGTTGGCAAGCATTACGTGATGGCCTATAAAGTAGTCGGCTCAACGCCAGCTGCGTCTCCCCTGTTTAACCTGTCGCCTAAGATACCAACGCCCTTCCTCTCTTAGTTCCTATCACCAGCTTACTCAGTTAATACCGATAAAGTTCAGGGACCTATCCCTATCTACCTACCGAAGGCAGAGACTGACAAGGCTTGTCACTTTGCCCCAGAGGTTGCTAAGCAACTTGTCTCGTCGTATTGCTGGTTCGCCCCTATCTACTTGCCAAAGCAAGCGGAGGCTACTTGGTGCTGGTCAGTTGAACTTTGAATACTTCAGCATGTGATATTTGCGAAGAGCGGGGTACGTTGATATGGAAGGAGGGGATTTGGGCTCTATCTTAGTGTGCACACACTCTCTGTACCCTTACTCTGTCTGAAATCAAGGTCGGGGTTACTCTCTGAAAAACAATGTCAGTTTTAATGCATTTTTTGGCTCAATTGTATTAAGCTTAATTTTCACTGAGTTTAATCCACCACACAAAGCATGCCTAACGGACAGTCCCAATTTCCTTTAATCTTAAGTGATAAAACAAAGGGAGAGTTGAGAAAAGCAAATGCACGATGAAATCAATGATGCATGTTCAGTTCAGAAGACTTACAGTGATCCTCGCACTCTTCATGCGGAATGCAATACAGAAATGAAATTTTTTACACCATATGAAATGCAAGCGAAGAAATCGCACCTAACAGATAGTTCTACTTAGCGGGAAGAAGTGTGTTGAATTCTACTAAGTGAAAACGATCCAAAGTGCGTATAATTATAGTGAAAGTGTGGTCCTAAATTACGAGGAGCACACACAAATTTGAATTTATGCTACCGTATGCCTATCCTAATTTTGCCACTCAAGTCGGACCCACCCTCACCGGAGGGTGAAACAGGATGACACGTCACAGGAAAATGTTCAGTCTTTTTTACACAAGCGAGAACCCAATCAACAACGGCTAGAAATGAGCAATTAATTAAAAAATAAAGAAAATAATCTCTCTCCAAAAATTAAAAAGAGAGGTGTGTATCTGGTCGCTCTGAGATGCGTCGGTCTCCAAGAAAATCGCTCCAAGTTCATTGGGTACCTCGCACGAAACATAGAAGATCAAATATTAGTGAGAGGTTCACAGAAAAATATACAAAAATAAAAGAGATAAAAACACTGAAAAAGAAGGGGAAAATGGAGAAGTAATTACAAGAAGACCGGGGGTCAGACTATCCGGGGATGGAAAACCTAAAAACTTGATTTTCTTAAAAACAACCTAAGCCATGCCTCCCCAGCAACAACACCATTTGAAGAACCCGAATTTAATACTTTTAATTATGTTGTTTTCAATGCGTTGTAGCGGATAAATTCATATCAATCAAAAACCACAAGTTTAATTAATGTCAAATTAAAGCAAGCAGCTGATTTTTTTATTTGAGTAAGTCCAAGGTCAAACTCAGGGAGGCAATTGTCTCCTTAGGTTGGTTTAAATCTCAAATTTAGGTTTTCAATGGGGCAAATTTTTAAATGCAAGGAATGGGCGGTATGCAATATTGGCAAAGTTTAAGAGGTTAATTGCAAATTTCAATCAAATTAAGTCAAAAAATCCTCAAACTTGGCCAGAATGTTAAATGTGATCAAATTAGAGTACTGTATTTTTTTAGGAATTTTTGATGCAAGATGAATTTTCTGTGAATAAAATAATACAAACATGAGAGTTTTAATAATTAATTATAATAAATATTAAATCTAATTTTTTTCAGGAGATAAAATTATCTAAGCTATGTCACTAGGTAATATATCTCAGAAAAATCCTAAAAACCAAAAAATGTTGGATTTAACACTTATTAAAAATTAATTAGTGAAATGTACAAAATAATTTTTATAGAACAAAATATGCATGCAAATGCAATTATTTTTAGGCACAACATTACTAATAATTAATTTTACAATTCTTGAATTTTTGGCAATTTTTCGAGCAATGTTAATTAACTATGAATTTTTAAGCACAAGATGGCAAAATATTCAATTTTCTGCAAGGATAATAATTATTAATTAACAACAAAGTATAAAAATATAAAGCACAAGACACATTGTTAGAATTATTTGTAGAACATAATGCTAATTTTTGAATAATAAAATAATGATAGAATGAGGTTCAAAATAAATAGAGAACACAAGGGTCTCAATGCAATTACAATAAATAAAATAAATAAAATAAAATGAACATGGACTGAAATGAAGTTACCTAGACACAGGAGGGGTCTAATGCATTTTCTCCACTAGACCACATGCATGGCATGCCTGCTTGAGAGGCAGGGCTTGTTTGCGAATAGATGAATCTACAGGGGCTCAGACACAAATTTTCCAAGAGGCACGTGCGAAAGAAGGGCTGCTCTACAGTTTGGTGAACCTTCAGGGGCTGTGGTGCAAATAACCCAAGGATCAACTGGTCCTCAATGTCGTCTTTGGATTCTACGCCAGACTACAATGGGCGGAGGAGAAGTGGCCCCGTGCGGAAGGTGAAGGTGGTCCTATGGTACGTCAGGCTCGACCGACACACGACCGAGCGGTGGAGAAGGGAGACAGGCGGGAAGGAGCTTTGGTCGCACTCGCTCGAAGACTGAGGCTTGATGAGAAGCTGATGGTGGAGTTAAGGATGGGGTGCTCGAGGTTGTACGGCTGGAAGACCTAGCTCGTCGACACACGACAGAGCGGGAGAAGGCCGGTGGTGAAGGTGCTGGAGCGAAGTCGTAGGCGGTGACCTCGAGGCGTCGGGGCGGGCAGCGTGGTCCGACACGAGGCAATGGCATCTGCGGGTTCCTACAGACTGGTAGAGCCGATGCTGCTAGAGATGATCGACGGCGAGTGGGGAATGAAGGTGACAAAGACCGGTGGAGTTGATGGAGCAGGATGCGGGGTGCAATTTTAAAACAAAGGATTCGAGGAGAAACATGGGGAATAGGAAAAGGGGAAGAAAGGGATAGCGGTTAGAAAGAAAATGCTGAAATAAGGAGAAGAAGTTACATGGAGGTTCTTCGCCGAAGGAAGGTTGCTCGATAGAGCAACTGTTGATGTCTTCGCTCAACTCAAGCCGACGCCAAGCTCAAGTAAGCTCCTGCAGCAGGATCAACGGCTGCTACAAGGTCCAAGATTAGACCTTGGATCACGCCAAGAATCTCCCTCCTTCGTCTTCGCCCAACGAGCCATGGAGTCACTGTCACCTTTCCTGGGGTTGGAGTTGGAAGGTGGTTGCTCTTAGAATGTGGCGGTTGCATCCTCTGGCCATCGCCTGCAGTCTTAAATAGGGAGAGGATAGCGGAGAAGACCGGGGGGGGGGGGGGGTGTTGTACGGGTTCGAAGCTCCTGCGGCTGCAACCGGTTGCGCGAGTGGTCATTAGGCTGGTGGCAGGATAAGGGGTCGGAGGTTGCGAAGGGTTGGCGAAGGTTGCGAGATAAGGGGAGGACGATGCGGGTGTTGACTGAGAAGATAGAGGAGGAAGGTGGCACGTGCTGGGCACGTGCGCAGGGGGGCACGTGCACAACATGTGCGAGGGATTCAACTAATTAATATTTTTATTATATAAAAAATTGAAATAAAAAGGGGGTTTAAACGAGTGACACGTGGTGCCTCCAGGAGTTGCCACATGTCAGCTCCAAAAAAATTAAGAAAAAATAAATCCAAAGATAAATAAAAAAGAAATAGTAAACAACCTCAGATCAAAAAGTACTAAACACAAAAACTGCTCGTCTTGGTGAGATCTACAACTTTTGTGAAGGTACCAAGAGCAAAAGAGGTCATCTGTACAAAGTGATATTTTTAAGGTACTCTTTGTACATAAAATACATTGATTTTTGGGGTTTGTAATTTTTTGGGTGATTTTTAATCAAGATAAAAATCAAGAAAAATATGATAAAAATCAAAGATAAATATTTACATATTAATATTTTTTTGGATTTTTAATAAGGAAGAAAAATGGTTAAATAAAATAAAGAAGAAAAAGTGAGATATTTGTATAGACTCTCAGGAACACTTGGACTCGGTCAGTTTCTTTGATTTCAGTTTTATTTTGAATTTGGATTTTTGTCGATTTTATTAAAATTTTCATCAAAGAATATAAATATAAATGAAAAAGAAATAAGAGAGAAAGAGTTAATTATGTACATAAAACACTAGGTCAAAAACGGGTAAAACACAAAACACGCAAAAGAGGCCCAAAACCCAACTTTTACATACGAGCTCCGATTTTTATGAACTTGATCTTGTTTTAAAGGTCTTTGAATATGTATTACTTTAAAAGTGAGTAGACCTATATCGGACACTGTGTGAGGAAGATATGAGCGTTTTAGTCTGTCTAGTCTGAAATTAGAGTTTTGTCTCACGTGCCAATTATTCGAGTTAGTATTTTTTTGTATTTTTCCTTTAATATTGTTAGTAATATGTACACAATGGAGATGGTTTGAGGTCAATTAGAGTTAGAAGGGATTAGTTAAAAATGTATGAAGTTGGGTGCAAATGTGAAAATGATTATGAATGTAATTATGAATGTTAAAATGTAAATATTAATTTTAAATGCATGAATAATAAAAATGCAAATAAATGACGAAATGCATCTAATTGCTCGAGAACGAAGCTCTATTTTCATCTTTTAGTATGATGAATCACAGATTCATCAACCACCGCTAGCCGCCTCCGCTCCCAGCCATCATTGGATCGAGGGCAATCCCTTGATCCAAAAGCTACGATGCCACCACGTGTCCCTCTCCCAAGCCTACCTCCTTGTCTTGAGCCTCAGGTCAGTCGAGCCTCTCTTTGCCGCCACGTGAAGGCTAGGCACTCGAAGCTCCACACGAGCCTCAACCTCGCCCATCGAACTTTCTCCGCACAAGTCACACACGTGCGGGAGGGGTAAATTGCAGGGGAGCCCTTGCCATTACAGAGAATTGCAAAATTGCCCCCTCGCCAACCGAGGCACGTGCAAGGCACGTGGCACATTTTAAAAATTACACAGGAACCCCTTTGGGTTTTAATACTTACAGACAACTATTTCCAGGGACCTGTTTGAGATAAAACTATTATTTTTATTGTATTTTAGTCCATGATATTTCTTTTTAGCATAACTTGCTCATCTAATTTCTGATTTTTGTGCACAATTTGTCATTTCGAAGCTTAGTGAACACTATATCATTTTATATATCTCATAAACATATTTGGAGGCTTGCAATTGATGATAATTATTTGATGAACCTCTTGATCTATGTAGGCTGATTTTTGATATTTTGTGCTATTTTACATCGAGAAAATTATTGATCTATTTTGCAGAGATTTGATTGAGAAGATTCAAATTTGATTAATTCTCTTTGATAATTGATCATGCTTTTTGAGGAAATAATCTTTGCAGCGACATATTAAGGAGGAATAAATTTTAATTCCCTGACATATAATGTGATTGAAATCCATTTACTTGAGGATTAACATACATGGAAAATCAGGGGCCAAAGTATCTTGAGAAAATTATCGCATGATAAACCTTTGATACATTGATCTTTTTAGCATGCATTTGAGATATTGAATTGGAAATATTTCTTGAAATCATCCTTGATTTGTGATTTCAATTAAGGATTATTTGATCATCTTATTTGAGGATTGGAATTATACATAATCAAAGATCATATGCTTAATTATTCCCTCTGTTTAACTTTCTTACTTTGCTTGCATTTCCTTCATTTGATTTTCACTTTATTTTCTGATACAGAAATCAATATTAGAATTAATTAATTACTTTGAATAATTTAAAATCGTGCAACTAAAAATATATTGTTCCCAGTGTTCGACCTTGGTATACTTACCAAGTAAAATTTATTCCACAATATTCAAAATTTGTGGTTTTTGACGATCCGAATTCCGCCTTCTATAGTACAATTATCGACTATTAAAGAGGTTGTAATTCACGTTCATCAATGGTCTCATGAAACAGAGGGGGCTGATAGTGAACTAACTTTCGTAGATTTTGCTAGTTGATGCTGACATATGTCCCGACGATGCTTTACTTTATAGCATTGAACCTGCTCTGATACAGCTTGTGAGTTTTAAATGATCGAGATGCTACTAGAGAGGGGTTAATAGTCGAATCGATGGTAGAATAAAACTTTTGCGGAATAGACTTGAACACAACACAATCAAGCAAGCACATTGCATAGATTATTACCGTATAAACCGAACTAGGTGAAAAACACCACTTTAGTCTGTTTTACTCAGGATTCCCAATTAGCCAAGCCAACCAACTTCTTTACTATATCCTCAGATATTTATGTGGATATCTCAACTATTTACAAAGTTGGCTAGCTTAACGATATTAGATCAAGCACTAAAGTCAACATTACAGATCTAGCACTATGGCAACATCGAGGGTGAACAAACTTCGACTTTCCTCTGACTTCTTTGGATAGGATATACTCTGATGATCCAAGAACAACCTGCAAACTTTCAGATCAAACACTAAAAATTCCTTAGAGAGGGGTTGTGAAAATAATATGGAATTTTTTTCACCATGTTTTTCACAGCAATATCATAGTAATTCTAATTATTATGCATATTGATTTTAGAATAAATTACATCACATATGTTTGCAGATAATAGCAGAACATATGCACAAGCAACAATATCCCAATAAGCATATGTGAACAACAATATATCAAAAGAATAATACACTAAATTTTTCACCCGCCAAAAATGTTCTACTGATGTCAGAACAATGGGAAGACTCGGAGGCAACTTTTTGATAGCTTTTGTTGAAGAACCTATCTTCAAAACTATTCTCTCATAAACATAAAAAAACTAAAAGAACAATAGGGAGAATATAAGAAAAAGGTCCTAAAATATTTTTCTTCACATGTAAAGAGATAGAGTGAATTGTGTGTCTTCTAACATTTGGTATGTGATCCATTTTACTGCTTCCAGAAAATATGTCATCTACATATAATCGGTCATACAAATAAAGTGATCGATCATCTCAAATTGATCGATCGTGTTGTTCAATGTGATCGATCGTCTGAAAATTGTTGGAGGTCTGGATTAAAAATATGATCGATCATGATAACAAGATGGTCAATCAGTGCTAGCGATCAGGTCAAACTGATGATTGATCATCATTTATGATCGAATAAGGCAAGTTGATGGTCGATAATCTGGGAGTTCTTGAGCTTTTCTGATTTAAATATTATGATAGTATACCTTAGGTTACAATTTTGCCAACTACAATATAACATACGATAATAAAAGTTTGATTCAACAAGAAAACTTTGAGCTTGCTATCTCAACAATTTGTAATATGTAGTTTGCAATTGCTGAATTGTTATGCAGTCCTGTAAGAATTATACAAACGAGCAACCGCAATATATGTATGTCATCTTTAAAATAAACTCAGGGATAAACAAACAGCTAACACCGTGGAAATATTAAAGCAGTCAAAGATCAATCTATCAAGAAGGAATGCGTAGAAACGTTAGAAGTTTGGTTATTTATTGGAGACTCCAGTAAGTCTATGAAATGTCCATGGAGTCCCACTTTTTACACTATATTACTATAATTTTATTAATTTCGTTCAAGCACTACTTTGGCATGTTGCCAATAAAATGGGATTCAAGATGGGTCATACGATATGATGATGAGGATTTTGAAATTCGAAGTTCAAAAAAAGGGACAATAAGATCCATCAGGTTAAGATGTCGTGGGCACGATGCCTTTTTTGGTGAGAATTTTATGAAGCCCTTTTGTAGGTCCATCTACATCTGTTTTGTCAATCCAATATCCAATATAACAAGGGCTGCAAATCGAACCAAGTTGTAACAAACTGAGTTATGTTCGAGTTCTGTTCAATAAAAGAGAATTTGATAGCTTAACTTCAAGTTTGGTTTAATATAAGTTCGATACATATGTTCAAATTCGAGTTTGTTTAGAAAACTACTTAAATTCGATTCAAAATAGTTGGCGAATGATCAAGTCAAGAAAAACTTGTCAAATGAATAAGGTTGAAACTGGAGTTTAATATTTAATTCTAAGCATTTAAAAATAAGACATATTTCAAATTAAAAAATCATCCCTACCAATAGCTAAATCAAATTTTGAAAGAAAAAAACTTGTCATTTATTTATTTTTTTAACACACATTTCAACTTTAGTATTAACCACATGTTACATATGTACAAAGGGAATGGAGAGCCTACACCCATGTATAGGTACCTTACCTGCATCCACTCCGTTTCCCTCTGATTTTTTTAATTTTTTTTGAAGTTTCAAAATAAGGAGGCAGCTTAGAACCTTAAGAAGCACAAGCCTCCAGGATTGACTCTTCCAGCTAGTCTGAGATGGAAAGTAGCTAGTGGGATAATCTTTTGTTGCCAACCACAACGTCAGCAGTCGTTCCAAACGCTTCAGGTCTGCAAGTGCCGCTTCCCACCTCGAGGGGAAATAAATCCTTGGAGAATTTACTTAGAATATTAAGTGAAATATATATTTCAAATTTCATGTAAAACAAATATTTCTAACATGTCCATTTGAAGGGATCAATTTCAGCAAATCTGAGTCCGTTAAAATTTGATTGTCTTGATTAATAAGTTAGAATTCTCGGATTAGCTTGAAATTTGAAAGACGTCATGAACCCAAGAATTCATTTAAAAATAATCGAAAAAGGGAGCAGACGTAGATAAGTTATGTTACTACACATGGGTATATGCTCCCATTCCACTGTACAAATAAACTATTGTGTATGTGTAATCAAACCCAACGAACATATGTTATGTCCGTCTTTGGTTTGTTAAGCTATAGAAGTGAAATTTGAAGTTCGTGTTTGACTCATAGACTCATCTAAAGAACAAACATTTTTTTAAATTATTACGGAAAGAACTGCTCAAATACCAACATGTTCAATTCAATTAGGGGTCCTACATATAACATAACCGAAAAGTTACAAGTATCACGTCACAATAATCAGATCAGGTATAAATACGTCAAGTAGAATATCGACCAGATACCTTGTGAGAATTGATTCACTTTTTAAAATCGAATTGAAAGCCTAGAGCCCGAGCTATCAAGCTGTTATTATTTATTAAACTCAAGAACCACTAATGGGTGCTCCATATTAAAACATATCTTTCTATTACGTTGCATTCAAACCGCAAAACCAACACAAGAATTAATGTATATGCAAAATATGACGGGAGCTTTTTTTCTAGCTAGCAACCATCTAATTAAAAAACCATCAACGAGTTTAAATACAAGAATCCCTCAGCAACGAGTGAAAGCCCCAATAATTCTAGGGACTGACATAGTAACAAGGACAGGTTTAGACAAAAACACCAACAGGATGGCAAAAGCCCCACCAACAAAAGAGGACAACTAGCCAAGGCTTGCATCAAAAAATATACCAGGGAGGTAAAGACAAATGATTGAGCTGAAGTCAGCCAACATACCCTTTTTAGGTCACTGATGAACTTCAAGGTTAAAACTATAGACCGATAACACCATGATCACAATTCTCGCAATGATTAGCAAAGGCAATTCTCCACCCAGACTTTCATGTTCTCCACCAACCCCAACCTCCTCGTTATCGCATTCCAGAGAACTAAAGCCATTCGACTTGGTCAAATTGTGCATTGACGACGACTTCTCATGGTACAAGTTATCAAATGTGGAATTGATCGTCAGTCCATGAATAAAAGGGAACCTGTCAAAATAGTAGATGGACTTCTTGCTTATTCCCGTTTTCAATCTATTCTCCTTGATTTGAATACCAGTGCGAGAATACATGCTCCTTCCGATTAGTCGTCTGTCCATGAATGCGTGCTCCTTCCGATTAGTCCAAGCATATTTGTTGGGGGTCTCCCCCCTCCCAGAGGCCATGATATGTCATCAGCAGAAAAAGGCTACGAGATATAAAGTTGTTTCACGAATCACACATCAGTTCCCATAATGAAGTAGATGCTGCTAAAAACACATACCAACAGCTCTCAACCAATCTTCAGGATCGATAAGTCTTTTAACAAAATGCCAACCAAATAAAATTACAGAAGATACAGTAAGATTAATGTTATTATGTTCGAGAACGTACCACATGGTTAAGCGCTAAAAAAACCTCATCAAACTTCTAGCAGAAACGTTGTAGAAAGCATAGTCAATGTTAGGATTGTACAGGCTTATCAGTTGATCCTCCTGTGGTCGAAGGAAGGTCAAGCATTTGCTGGATACACCTTCTTCTATTGGCCCAAGGAACCTTAGGCGTGTAAGGCATGTATGACTTGCTAAGCGGTGTGATTTCGTCAATAACTCGAAATACATGGACCCTAAAGGTGAATACATCACCATCGATGTGCTCAAACACACAGGCATCTCCTTCCTCCAAGTTATTGTCCCAGACAAATGTAGACCAACCTTTACGTAATCCAGCATAGTCCTTTCTGAACGTGCAGTGCACCGGCCATTGACGTGAGCCAGACATTTCAAGGGTCATTTCTCGTGTCCTACTTGAAAGGTGAGCCCGCACAAAACTGGACGGGATGCTCTGCATGTGGTTAAAATGCATTTTAGCCAAGCTTAAGAAACTCAAACAAGAAACTACATGCAATTTAATCACAAACAGGACGATTAATGATAAAAGACTTTTTAAGAAATGTAGATAACATTGACCAAGAAATTCTGACCAGCATGACAAAAGCCTCGATCACAACAATGAGGGGCCCAGAAAATAAATAAAAACATCTAAAATTCATTGTGGAAAACGATTATATCATATTTTGAGTCCATATTTCAAATCCTAAAACAAAGTATAACAGAAAAGAAAATACTTATCAATACGGGCAAATCACACTGGGAAGATATGCCAAACCACTTCAAGATGATAAAAAATGACAGAATTATGTTCAAGTCATCCTCTCATGTCCGCAATTATTAAAAACAGAAACCCCCCAACCACCCCCCAAACCACAGCCAATGCAACCTTGCAGGACATAGTTTGCGATGTTAGTAATAAGCTAACCAGTTGGCTAGGTAGCATGGACTTCAGTGACAGCAAAAAAAAACTCCTGTTATCTAGTTGTACCATTCCACCCAACATCCTTGCATGATAAATTTCTCCAGCTTGAATCTTTCTACCATCTAATGGCAACATTTCTATAAACATCCCCCTGGCTACAACGCAATCTTGGGCATTTATCTCAGCCTCAGTAAAAGGAGTAGCCATGATAGCTCCTCACGCATTATGGACGTGTACATTTCCCTTTGTGTCGGCAATTGCAGTGGCCACCACAATTTCTAGTCAAGCACCCGATGTTAGCCATGGGTATATTTTGTTAAGAAACAAATCAAAAAGAAGTTTCATATATTTAATAACCAAGAAAGTAAGATGGGAATAATTTTTTTTAAAAAAGATGAAAACTAAAGGGGAGAGAAGATAAATTGGACTGAAACCTGCAGGAGATGCGGTAATGCAGAAGAAGATATTGATCACTTTTTTTCAGTGCCCTGGGTCAAGGGAGGCGGGGAGGACTGCTGCTTTTCCAGGTTTTCAGTAGGGTGATGTAGACTCCTTGAATTCTTTTTACAGAGATTGGACAGGGTCAGTCGACAGAAAAAGAAAGATCTAAGCGCTTGTTTGGGCCATCAGGCTAGCTGGTCTTCAAGGGTGGCAGGTTTTATTTTGAGAATGTTCTTGAGCATGTTCAAACTTTAGATGAAATTTGGCGCTTGTAAAGTTGACCTTTTTATTTATTAATATATATTTTTTAGATGGATCTCTAATGGAGATTCATCCCATTGATTCTAAAAAAGAATCTGGACTGAAAAAGTCAAAAATGGGGGAGGCTTAGTCTGTCCGCCCCTACCTTCGCCTAATGATGCCTCTCACTCTATCCTTGAACAATCACAGAATAAGTTGTTAGCAATAACAGTTTCCAGCAAGTTGATATATGCATGAGTTTCCTTTCCCAAAGCATGATGAAGGTCAAATCAGGAGGAGGATGCACCTCACGCATCACGGAAACATGTGAATAAACATGGATGGTCTCCATAGGGAAGAACCCACGTATGGGTGCACAATAAACTTTGATTGTGATGGTACCATATGGTGATAAAACTTTTCAATACCATTCCATGCACCAAAAAAAACCTCTAACAGAGTAGGTCACCTATCATGATGGCTGAAATGTCTCCATATATCCTTGATATATCGACGATATATCCATATCGATAAGTTAGGGATATTGATATACCGTGAATATCCTTTTTCTGGATTAACGACTGATATCAAATATACAATCATTCTATCGTCTCCTCTAACTTAGGTCTCATCCGCTCTGTTGGGTGGGCGCTCCGCGAGGGGCTAGGTTGGTCTACTCTCGTCTCAAAAAACAGAAGCTTAGCCAGACTTTCTTACCGCCTAACTACTCCATTCTTGCTTGAGACTGCCTAAGCGATCCTGTGAGAGTAATAAGGGAGGGAATTTGGATGATATGTCATATGGTATCATCGATATTGATGGTTAGTGAAAACTTTCCATCATTTCGAGTCTATCGTGTCAATATTGTTGTTCTATCATCGATATCAACCATGTTAGTTGACTTCGCTGCTTGTTTTATGAGCAAAGAAGCTTGGAAGGTTTTTATTTTTTAAGCTTTAAAAGTTAATTTGTAGAGATTTTCTAACCATTCCCTATATTAACAAATTTGGAAATAAATCCAATACAAATAAATAACAAAATTTATGATTTATAAGTATTAGTAATCTACCAATATGTATCCAAGTCAAGCTCTGTTTGGTATTGATTACTGTAGAAAACGATAGTGTGGAAGCGTATCAGAGATAAAGAAATATAAATGTAGAAGAACAACGAGATTTTACGTGGAACCCTACTCCGTGAGGAGCGAGATGAAACCACGAGAAAAGGCCTCTCAAGGGTTGTATATGTATATTGAATTCTCTCTCTCATCTGTTACAAGTGGTGTGGGGCTTCTTATATAGCCCCACCGATAAGACCGAGTCCCATTCACGGTAGATGTGGGACTAAATATGTGGATGTGGTGATTGGACCTTGGAGGGATCCAATTACCCATCTATGAGATGATGTAACATTCACCCTCGAACTGCATCATGCAATGCTCAGCTTGGACAAATAGAAAGAAATTTCTCACTCACAATACAAGACACTACAAATAATATCAACTCAACGCATACTCTACTGGATGCATGCTGAGGACGTTGCTTTTCATGTTGTGCTGGTGAGGAGGAACTGAATGAATGGAGTGTAGACTGAACTAGATCTCCTCGTCGGAGAACATGTGCTATGTATTGTGTCTGTCAGTCACTGAAACTGAAATGAGTCTCCATATGGAGAACTCTGGCTTGCAACTGCTCCATCTCTCTAAACGGACGAACTGGAAAAAGTTGTGGAAACATCCTTGTCGGAGTCCACGATCGCGGGAGAATGGAGTCCGAAAGTCTTCTTGTCAGAGAACTGGGTCTGTCCCATAATGGCTCAAAGAATGTGATCTCTACTCTGGAGTCCTTATGAATCCGCATGAAAAATCCTAAGCCTACAATGACTCTGAGAATGAGATATCTACTCCGGAGTCCCTATGGATCATATGAAAACTTTGAATCCAAATTAAAGATGGGTACCTCTCAAATAATGACCGCATACATGTACGCATCAAACTGGTAGAGTCTGAAATCTGGGCATCTGAATCTGATCTGGAGAGTGAATCTGTCCTGTAGAACTCTACACAATACTCCTTTTTCCCATACTGGTCGGAATAGATGGCATCGACAAAGTTGGGAGAAGACATGAAGATGGGAAAAAATAAAAAATAATAATAAGTCTATCTTTTGCTAGTTTATTCTCTTTTTTAAATCATAAAATTTTTATTGCGTATGCCTTTTTTTGTACACTTGTCACTTTTTCCACTCAAAAATTCCTTTTTTTTTGAAATCACGACGGCCCAAGTCGGGCCCATAAATTCGTCCTGAAAAATTTTAGCCCCCCCCCCCGACATCGACCCAATTGGGCCTAAAACTTCTTTTTTAGAGAAAAAAAGTCAAACTACCATTGGGCCAAAGAATAGAGAACGCCTCAAATGGACCTAAAACCCCCTCTTTCTCTTTTTTTTTCGAATGCCCTTTCCCCTCTTTTTCTTTTAAAAAGGAAGGGGCCTCATTTTCTACTCGAACGCCCCGACTAGGGTTCCCTTCATGGAATTCGTCCCATTGCCTGGAGATTGTCAGGGCGATGCAGCTGACAAACGATCTTGCGTGTGGGATCACGAGGAGGATGTTTCAATGGTGCATGGAGATGCGTCTTAGAGGGTGCACGTGTGAGGCAATCGATAGAGCAACCTGCTTCGCCCTCAATGCATCCTATCACGATGTTGTTGGGCCATCTCCTCCTGATGGAGCATCCTATCATGAAGCCACATATAGGGTTGATGTTGGGCGTGAAAGTTGAAGGAGTTGCAACAATCGTAGCCTGATGGAGGGGAGAACCGATCGTCGAAGTAGATGCGTAACTGGAGAAAATATTGACTGGGGTTGATCCTCATGAAAACCAAGGACTTCTTTTCACCGAAGAATAGGGTCCTCGAGAACCCATCGTCAGTCGATGATCTCTAGCAGTTGAGGAACTTTCGCGAGATGGTGGAGAAGAACTTTCGTAGAGAAGATACATCAAGAATAGACAGGTTCCTTTAGAACCCATTATCGCAGCATGTCAGAGTAGGTCACCGCCAATGTGCAGAACATGACGAGGCCGAACATAATATGGCCTAGATTTGGAGGTGTTGTGAGATCTGGAGCCGTCGAAATTAGGGTTTCAGATCGTTTATATTATGATTTCAAAAAGAATCCTCGATGAATTCTGCTTTCCAAAACTCGTGACGATGTAGACTTAAGGTTTCGACAAACCTATAATTTTATTGAACTTCAACAATCTTGAACATGAATTTAAGAATACATCTTCAAGAACAAATCCATGAACATAATAATTAATCTTAAAGAATAAAATCCAAGAACCGAACCCGCTTGCTGGCGTAGAATAAGGGTTTCGAAAAACCCTTGAACTCGAACTTGAAAATTGAAATAATAAAGCAAAAATATTCAAGAAGAATCACACCTACTCTGATACTATGTAGAAAACGATAGCGAATAAGTGTATCATAGATAAAGAAATATAAATACGGGAGAACACCAGGATTTTACTTGGAACCCTGCTTCGTGAGGAGCGGGATGAAGCCATGGGAGAAGGCCTCTCAAGGGTCATATATGTATATTGAATTCTCTCTCTCATATGTGATAGTTGGTGTGGGGCTTTTTATATAGTCCCACCAGTAAGATCGAGTCTCATTCACAATAGATGTGGGACTAAACCTGTGGATGTGGTAATTGGACATTGGAAGGATCCATGTGATGTATACTCTAATAATCACATTTAATTCATGTAGAAATTATAATTTTTGATCTATATTAGATTTTTTTTCAAATTTGTGGTTACCATGAATGATGTACATAATCAAATAAATTACTACTCATTCATTTGTTTGATTTTGGACATCGCTCATGCTTTTGTTTATACACTGAATGCGATGTAATATGTTGCTAATGTGCTAAAAACACCTTCTTCATGTTATAAGTGTAATAATTTATTATTTATTGTCATATGAATTAAGCTCACAAAAAAATACTTTTTTAAGTTATTTTTGAAATTTCCACCGATATCGATATATCCGATATATCCATATCGAGACCTACCAATACGATATCGTTATCGATATTTCAACCGTGCCTATCATAGATCTGATTCAACACTCATTGCATGTGTGGGTACATCGATGAAATGTAGAATTCCCACACCACCAAGAAGCCTCTTTTTCCTTCTTGTACACGACCAAGGAGATCCTCTAAGGATCTTGTTCGCTCAATCTCGTAGGCGACATCTCAAGTAGATCTTCCTTTGACTTGATTTCTTCTATATAAAGAAGATATTGCATCAACAATGGAGAAGAGAGCATGGGGGCAACCAAGGAGAGATGAGTCTTGAGGTGGTAGCTGAGGTTTCTCTTTAAACCCTAGTGGATGTCTATCCCTTCTTATACAAAGAGAATGGGTGCCACTTAAGTTGGTCGGAGCCATCTGTGACCCCCTTGAAGCCAATCCCCCTGATCAATTTTTGAATCAAATTTACAATTCCAAATTTAACTCATGTGAACCAAATTCACTATATTTATATGTGGATTCACTTCTGTGAATCAATTTCACGTAATTATCCATGAGTCTGCGTTACATCGATATTTATCTCCGCCTATCCCGACTGATTTCTTGGATAGTGCTATAAAAGATTCCTATAAATACAATTCACAAAATCAATTCATGACTCGACAAAACATGGATATTTCTATGTGGATATCCCATGACAACATTCATGGACAATGATATCGTATTCATGAACAATGATATCGTGGAATATCCACAATCCATGTGAAAATAATTCATATGATCTACTCATGGTTCGGTCATACTTGGATATCCTGATTCATGATTTGGGTAGTGAAAACATGTATTATGCTATTTGTGGATAGAGGTTTCCCAATCACATGGGATATCCTTTTTGTGCAACTTACGCGAATACTTAGAAATATTAATAGGAAGATAGTATTAATCATGCATAATGGCTTAATATCAGCTCAAATCTAATATTAGAAATAAGCATTTTTTTTCACTTGTACCCTTCTTAACTTCTACAATATCAGTTATGTCCTTCCCTTTTTTACAATTTCATAAGGATTTGTGGTTGATATGCAAAGATTTGGGGATCGAATTATTTTACTAAAATTGGCGCTCGAAGAAGAAATTCCGAATATCATCTTAGTTACGCACTGCAAATTAGTTTAGAGGAAATGATTAAACAAGTTTTTTGGGAGGATTTGGATAAAATTATACAAGGAATCCCAAAAGGAGATGATTTGCTTAAATGGAGATCTTAATGGACATGTGGGAAAGGATGCTTCAGGTTATGCTAGCGTTCATGGAGGCCATGGTTTGAGGGATAGAAAAGAAGAGGAAACAATCGTTATGGATTTTGTAACGGCTTATCATCTTTTAATAGCAAACACTCTCTTGGAGAAGAGGGGGGAGCATTTAGTTACTTATAAGAGTGGCCAAACTAGAACACAGATAGATTACTATGCGTCGGGGAGAAGAGATTGGTTGTGTAGAAAAGACTTCAAAGTAATCTCCGGATAGAGTGTGACAACTAACCATCGCTTATTAGTCATAGATGTACAAATAAAAGGGTTGGTAAAGAAAAGGACAGTTCCCAAGATCATTAGAACTAGATGGTGGAATCTTCAATTGAAGCAATCAAGCTTCAGCAAGAAGGTTTTAGAAGACTTGTCTTGGGATTGTAGCGGAAGTGCAAACGAGATGTGGGAGGCGGTAGCATCTTGTATCCGAATGGTAGCCAAAGAGAAGTTAGGCGAGTCAAAGGGAGGAGTTCCAGATCAAAGGGAGGCTTGGAGGTAGAGTGGAGTGCAAGAGAAGCTTAAAATTAAAAGAGCTTTCTTTAAAGCTATGTATAATGATAGAACAAAGAAAAATGTCACAAACTACAAAATAGTGAAGAAGGAAGCAAAGAATGTTGTAGAAGAAGCTAAGGCAAAAGCTTATGAATTTTTGTACAAAAATCTTGACTCTAAAAAGGACAAGAAGGATATATTCAGATTGGTCAAAGCAAGAGAAAGGAAGATCAAAAATCCTTCTTAAGTGATATGCATTAAAGATGAGGAAGCACACATGCTTGTTACTCATAAGGATATAAAAATTCGATGGAAGCAGTATTTCCATGAGCTTTTCATTAATGAAGGAAATAGAGACATCACTTTGGGAGATCTAGTTAGTAGTGAAAGCTACTTGAATCGTCTAAGCTCGAGGTAGGAAATATCATGATATATCGGTGATATATCATCGATATATCGATATTAGTGAGATGGGGATATCGATATCACTCAGTCTTTCGATTTCTAGGATATTGGTGGCATGAAGCCGATATATTGCTGGTATATCGTGTATTGGCAATATATCGACGAGACAGGGAATCTTTCAGGTCATATTTCCATTGATATCGCCTCATTTCATCCCATTTCGCCCGAAGCTGTTGTGAACTCTTCTCCAATGCTCATTCCTTCCTTCTTTGAGGTAAACTCTAGATCTACTCCAAATTTTATGTTGAAATAGAGAAATTTCTTAGGGGTTTTGTTCCTATTTGTTAGGTGATGTGTATTCTTGATTTTTTATAAGATTTGAACTATTTAGTTAGATATAAAGGGACCTAATTCGGAGTTTTTGAGTTATGTTGTGAAATTAAATTTAGTTATGCAAGAATGAACTCGGATCTCATGTTCTAGACATAGAAAACAAGATTTAATGGTTTTTTTATGATAACTAAAAATTAGTAATTAATTATGTGAATTAAACATTAGATCTGTAATTTATTTTCGTGTTTTGTGTCCCATGCATGGTTTGTCATGAAATTGGTCATCTCAACTCTAGATCTAGGATATTTTTCTTAAAATCGAAACATCTAAATATAGATAGTATGTTGATAGTATGTTAACAATAAATATCTAAGATTTTACGCATCTGATGGTTCTAGTAATCATAGGGACAGTGGAGAGATTGGTTGGAGGTATGCCACCGTTCTAGATGGCAACAAATCGAAACCACTGTGCAACTTCTGTGGGAAGAGGTTGGGAGGAGGGATTACGATACTGAAGCACCATCTTGTTGGCAACAACAAGAATGTTGCCAACTGCATGCGTTACCCCAAAGATGTGAGGGACTTGGTGAAGGCAAACTTGGAGGGGAAGAAGGATAAAGATGTGGAGAGGTCTACAACGGATGGACAATTCAAAGACTTCATGTTCAAGAAAGAGTTCAATGTCCTCTCCGATTCAGATGACAATGACTTTGTCTACCCCGTTAAAATTCAGACTGCAGCGGAGAGGGCATACAGGAGGGCAACAAAAAAATTCAATGAGGAGCGAGTTCAAGAGGAGAGAACGCAATTGTGCACGAGGCGGCTTCTATGGTTCCTTTGGTAGTGGGACTGTGAGAGTGGTTCTGGAGGTAAAACGGTACTACCACCCATCAAAAAACACAAGGGGAATGGACTACAACCCTTCTTGACACGGAGCGGGTCCATGCAGTACATGCCAAGCAAGGATCCGATGTAGAAGACGATGAAGGGCATGTTCACCAATGCACGGGAGAGAGTGGGCAAGGCCATCAGCAAGCTCTTCTTTGGGAAGAGCATTCCGGCCAACGGTGCTAGCGGGCCTTTTTTGCAGCACGCCATTGATGAGATCTTCGCCGTCAGAATGGGAGTGAAGGCTCCCACATCCAATGAGATAATAAACAAGTAACTCAAGACGAAGGAGGAGATGAATGAGTACATCATCAAGCTGAGGAGGAGATGGCCAGAGTACAGGGTGACGCTTGTGCGATGGGTGGACGAGCTACATGAGGAAGCAGATCATCAACTTCCTCGTTTACTACGATGGAAAGATCATTTTTTTGAGATATGTTGATGCATCTGAACATGTGAAGAACCACAAGTACATGCTGAAGTTGATGAATGATGTCATCAAGGATGTTGGGAAAGAGAACATTGTACAGATTGTCACGGATAATGGCAGCAACTTCAAGAAAGTGAGTAAAACAATAATGAAGTCTAGCAGCTACGACATTTTTTGGACATCGTGTGATGCACATTGTATTGATTTAATTCTAAAGGATTTCAGCAAGAGGAAGCTCGTCTCAAAGGTGGTGGATCAAGCACGGACGATCACCACATTCATCTACAATCATTACAAAGTATTGGCTTTGATGAGGTGGACGTGCAATAGTGAACTGGTGAGGCCTAGAATCACATGCTTTGCAACCAATTTTATAGTGTTGCAAAGCCTTAAACAACACAAGACAGGGTTGAAGACCATGTGTTGTCAAGGTGAATGGTTCGAGATACCTGAATCTCGAACCGAAGGAGGACGGAAAGTGGAGACATTGATCAATGATCTCCATTTATGGGATGACGTGACTCGAGTCATGAAGATAATGGATCCAGTTGTTTCTGCATTGCGGATCATAGACGGCGACAAGAAGCCCACCATAGGAGTGGTCTACGAGGCAATGTGTTGCATGAGAGAGAAGGTCAGAGAAGCAGTTGGGAAAGGATTCAAAGCATGGTTGGACATCATAGACGAACATTAGTCCAAGATGCTTTCACATCCTCTTCACATGGTTGGTATTTATTATGTAATAAATCTATCTTTTTTCATTTTTGATAGCACTTTAGATGGATTAAAATCTAAGAATTGTTTATGTTTGTGTCCAGCTTATTACTTCATTCCCAAGTACCAGTACAAGAACAACCTTTGTACAAATACTGACCTTCTAGCAGATGTACAAATTGCGGTGGAGAAACTCGTCAAGGACGAGAAAGCACAAACCTCATGCATGAATGGGGTAATTTTGATTCTATAGTAGGAGTAACAAAATATTCATTAAGAGTATTATGTAACAATTTATGACTTCAAACAATGTACAGATCAAAGTACTTCAGGGATGGGTTTCTTCGGTAAAATTATCACGGTTAATGGACGAAACAATATTCTTCCTAATAAGGACGAAGACGAATAAGTCCATTAATTGTGTTGTGATGAATTACTATTTTTTATTATCTCCTTTTCTATTTTCAGCAGCCGAATGGTGGTTTCTATGGGATGGAAGCTACCAACCTACGAGAAGTGGCAACAAAAGTATTGTCTCAAACCGCATCTGTTGGTGGCTGTGAGAGGAATTGGAACACATTCAACTTGATCCATTCGAAGAGACTGAACAAGTTGGGAGAATAGATGCTCCATGATCTTGTCTTTGTACACTACAACTTGAGGCTAAAGATGAAACATGCAAGGGAGGAGCATGACAAAGAGGACTACACAGTCCCCCATCGATCTAGCATACATTTTCAAAATGCACTATGACGGTGCAGATGAAGATATTCTCCAGAGGTAATTGGATTCCGATGGTGCTCCAGTTCTTGATCAACCGGGAGGTAGGTCGAATCAGAATATAAGCCAGCAAATAGGAGCAGATGTTGGTGACTACATGGCCAGATCTGGGCAAATCACGAACCCTCTTGAAGGGTTGGAGCTTGATGCAATTGTTAATGACATTCTCTCCACTAGTTCAAAATCCAAATCAAAGGATGGTAGTGGAAGTAAAATGTTGATGATGATGATGTTGGCAGTCGTTGTGGATATGGTGATGGGGAAACATATTCAGTGGTGGTCAGGGTCAGCAGGGGGTGGTCGTAGACCACATGATACTAGATTCGAGGAAGGACTTCACGCAGGACGTGAATATATGGAGCGACATGGAAATGCACATGGACAGGTTGTCCCAAGTCTGAGTGTAGGACCTATGGATTACGAAACATATGAACGTGACCAATGTCCTACGGACAGCTACATGGACAAATTGATATCATCCGTAGATTCCTTGAGCTGCATGGACATTGACAGCCCATATCGTAGAGGAACACCAAGTCCCCTAGACGGATATGGATTATCGCACGATGAGAGATCGTTGGACGTCTTCCCGGAACTCTTTCATGCTTCCCCTCCTGGACCCCATCATCATCATCAGGTGTATACACCTCCATCATATAGGCGCAGTGGGTATGGAGGATATAGCAGCTACAACGGTGAGAACTACCAAGGTATCCAACCCGAGCAGAGCCAGGGCAGCTACTTTGGTGGTGACAGTTATGCTTTCTTCCCTGAGTACACGCCCGTGACTCCTCCGAATAGATCTTCTCCTACTCTGTCGTCGTCATCCCGAGGATCTCAAACCAGTACTTAGCAGCCTCGCCGTGTCCCTCGTGATACCAAATCTAGTGTTGGTTATCCTCATCTCGGGATACTCATAGGCATCCATGACCATCAATACAGACAGTATGTGATGGATTACAAGGCCATGTACCCGTACATGACATGGGAAAAGTATTGCGAGTTCATTGAGTCCACGATGCATTATGTAATGAGAGACAACAGGGTAGGGGGCGATTTAAATCCACCACGGAACTCTTGGTTCTAGGTAAACAACTCATGACTAGGTAATCTCTTTTACAATATTGCATTAATTTACATTTTTTCACTTATTTTTGTGAATAGATAAATCTTTATACCAAAGAAACACTGTCTCATTAATCATTATGTACATGAATCAAATGACTCGTCTCAATGCCATTCATTGTCTTCCATGAACAAAACATGTGATCTAAGTATGGTTACATTAGATACTTTGATTCTAAATTTTCAATCCCAATGTTTATTAATAACTACCAATCAACATTAACAACGATATATTCGACATGACCGATATGTGCGATATAAGGGTCATAGATGATCGATATTTGTGATCTATGTATATATTTGTAAGTTATTTAATGTTATAAGAACTTAAATGAACTCCATTTACAATATTTATAAGTCAGCAATCAACATTAACAGTGATATGTTCGACATGACCGACATGTATGATATATGAGGTATAAATGATCAATATGTGTGATATAAGTGTGTATTTGTAGGTTATTTGTTGTTTTAATATCTTGGATGATCATAATTCCTGAAAAACGACAAAATGACTTTTTTGAACCATTCCCGACATTTCCATCGATATCGTGGATATATCTCGATATATCCCTGATATGTCATTTTCCGACAGACCGATATGATATCGATATCGATATTTCCTACCTTATGTAAACTGTAGACGAATACAAAGAAGGAAGTAGAGGAGGCGTTGAAGGTTATAAAACCTGGGAACAATGTAGGACCCGATGACAATCCTATAAGAGTATGGAAAGTTCTAGATAAACGTGGTTTGACTTAGCTAACAAATTTACTCGATGTTATTTGGTGAAGCAAGAAAACGCCTGAAGAATGGAGAAGCATCGTGATGCCTTTTTATAAGAATAAAGGAGCATTGAAAATTGTTCAAATTACAGATGTATCAAGCCGATGAGTCATATTATGAAAATTTGAAAACGTATGATCGAAAGAAGGTTGGTCTGCATCAAGGTTCATCGTTGAGCTCATTCCCTTTTAATTTGATTATGGACAAGTTGATTAGTCATATTTAGGATGAGATACCTTTGTGTATGTTATTCGTTGACGATATTGTGTCGATTGATGAGACTAGAGATAGAGTAAATGAAAAGCTTGAGGTTTGGAGACATGCTTTAGAGACTAAAGGATTTCATATAAATACGACCATGGCCTCAAATTTCAGCGAAATTCGGTCGAATTTCTGTCGAATATCGATATCCAGTCGAAATCGAAATTCGACCGAAATGACCGAAATATGGGGGTCCTAGTACAAAAAATGACCGAAATGACCGAAATTTTGGTCGAAATTCCATCGAAATTCTGTTTTGATCGGTACCGAAACGGTGACCGAAACCGACATTTAAGGCCTTGAATACGACTAAGACTGGATATATAGAATGCACATTTGGAAGCAAGTGTGAAGGAATCTAGGAGAAAATTGGTGACGATGACATTTAAAAGAAAGATTCTTTTAGATACTTGGGATCTATTTTCAACATGGTGGGAAAATTGATGGAGATGTTACTCATAGAATAAATGCAGAATGGCTAAAGTGGGGAGGAGCCTCTACTATTCTATGTGATAAGAAAATTCTTTTGAAAATCAAAAGAAACTTTTACAAAGCAGTCGTGAGACCTGTTATGTCCATGGATCTGAATGTTGGCGTGTGAACCATAGGCATGTTCAGAGAATGACAGTGGTAGAAATGAAAATGCTAAGGTGGAGGTATGGTTATATATGTAAAGATCGGATTCGGAATGATGTGATCAGACGGAAAGTTGGTATACCTCCGATAAAGGATAAGATTAGAGAAAACCGCTTGAGTGGTTTGGCAATTAACAAAGGAGGTCGGATGCACCAGTTAGAAGATGTGAGTCTTGGGATGTTGAGCCGGCTAAGGAAGGCGAGGAAGGCCCAAGAAGAGTTGGAATGAGACTATCCATATGGATCTTAGTTTTTTAAATCTAAGCCCCGGAATGACCCAAGATAGATCTGAATGGAGATAAAGAATCCATGTAGCTGACCCTACTTAATATGGGAAACGAAGTTGTTGTTGAAGATCAGTTCAAAAAAGTAGCCAAAGAAATTATTGGGAAACTAGAATTGTGGAAGAAGTGACCAGTGACCTTCAAAGCAGTAAAATATCCACCACAGCAAAGCATATCCTTTGAACTTTAACGTGGCAAATCGAACTCTACTTTAACAACAAATTTTTACAATCAAAGAAATGATCCAACTGATCCATCAAATCTAAGAAGACATATGGATCACATCGACCATTGAAGTCGTCCACATCAATGCATACGCCATGATCCCAATTGGAGTCTTAGAATTGATCATGTTTCCAACCACAAGGATAAGGTTCTCTATGTCTATTTAGGTCAGTCTCTCTTTGTTTATGAGGTTCTATGCATCCATGAGGTTAGGGATGTCTCTCATGATCCTCTTCATCTGAGGAATGTAGCCATTCAAGATTTTGGGACTGCATATTGACAACATCATTCTAAACTGTTACTATTGAAATCCTAATCTTACCCCCATCTTGATGTTTTTTTTTTGAAAAAATGTGTGACGTCAAGGAGATGCTCACCCGTAAACAAAGGTCCTAAGCTTTTTATATGCTCTAAAACATTTTCCATGTACATTCTTTCTCCCCAGAATATGGATCCATCCGCGCAAGTCACATAAACCGTGAAATAGCCACTACTCAAATCTGGGCGGGGCTGCTCTCATGTCCCAATTTAACCATAAACTCCCAAAAATCAACTCATTCAAAGATTTCTCAATAAGCAAATCCAAATGTGCCTCCCTAGTAATAGAACAGCTAAAGAAAAGATGCTCAACGTCTGCCGTTGTCATATAGCACTAACATGTGCTGCCAATCCCCAGGAAGAAACTAGTTCTTCGTTCTTCGATCATTAGGCGATCCCTTATCAGCAACCAAATGAAAATTCGAACACGCATTGGGATCTTTCACTCCATATATCCATGGATTAATCGAGGCAATCCTTGGATAAAAGACCATCTCCAAATAGAAGTCCTTATATGCCTTCTGCTTCGTGGAGCATTTATTCAGTCCAGGACCAGTGATCTCACAAATCGACAGTACCTCCAAAAGAAGCAAAAACTCTGCAAAACGTTAAAATGACATCCCAATATGAAAGAGAAGAACTCGGCTACCACCCTCCCAACAATCCCTCACTGAACAGCCTATGTTAGACATCAAAGGGAATAGGCAAGGGAAACAGGCCCAAAGCATTCCCAACCGTGACCAATCATCAGCCCAAAAATAAAAGCCAAAACCATCACCTAAAACATGCGTCACGAGTGGAATGACATGAGAGAGCATCGAGTAATCCCCCCAGCCCTAGAAATTGGAAGGCAAAGACATAGCAACAATCTGCGTAGAGGGATCCAAGGAAACTCCATAAATTGAGCATATCATCTTGCAAAACAAATCACACCATCCACCCCAAATGCAGGTCACTCACTTTGCTAATAAAGCAAGTTCATTGCATCCAAGCTCCTTATCCCCAATCGACCATCTTCTTCCTTAGGCATCCGGGTCTTCCAACCTACCAAAGGCATCTTATGTGTCTTCCCATATGAGGTCCAAAAGAACCGTCTCATAAGCGCCTCCAACTTCCCACCTATCCCAATGGGCAACAAGCATGTAGATAAGGAAAACACTGAGATAGCCGAGAAAATCACCTTAGAGACATGTCACATACCTACTCGCCAACTTCCTCTCTATCCTCTCAATAACAGGTACTCAGACAGATTGTCGCAAGTTACCACCCACCAAAAGCAGCCCAAGGTAGAGAATAGGGAGGGGCCCTCGTTGTGTCTGGAGAGCAGCCCCACAGACCTCCATCTCCTCATTTATCTTAAAAGGTACTGTTAGGAGAATATTCTGTGCTAGGAGTATATTTATTAGGAGAATATTCTATGTGCTAGGAATATTCTATAGGAGAATATTCTATGTGGCATTTATGTATTTTCCCCTTCGAGCTCTCTAGGGTTTTGTCCTATAAAAGGACCCCTAGACCTTTTGAATAGATTATGCTCTTTAATCTTTTCATTATTTTCCACATGGTATCAGAGCAGCGGTCCTATACCGGTGTTCTGACCTAATCCTACCACCACCACCAGCCCCGTGCAACCCCCCTCCTGCTGTCCTGCGTCGCTTCCCCATGCGGTCCCACGCCGCCTCCAGCGGCCTTGCGTCGCCCTCTCCACGCGGCCCCGCACCGCCCTAGCGACCCCACACCGCCCATCCTCGCGAGCTCAAGCTGGAGTTTGGAGGAAAACTCCATGGTGCCCACATAAGTAATAGGAGAATGGGCACCATTAGCAACCCAAACAGTCTTCACAACGAAAGACGGCCGTGAGGTGAGAAGACTACCTTCTCTTGTCAGATGAGGTGATGCACCCGAGTCGATGATCCATGTAAGAACAGAAGTAGAGGCAGAGCTGGCAATTGCACCTGATGTAGTGGCCAAGCTAGTAGTAGGAGTAGAGGCAAGAGTATCGCTGGCGGAGCTCTGTAACAGTTGTCGAAGACAATCATACTCAGAAGCAGTAAAGGAGGTCTGACTGCCATTTTGTTCGCGATGACGTCAGGATTGGAAGAATTACTACTCCTCACATCAACAATGACCTTCAGCTTGCAGATGTCTTCACAAAGGCACTATCAAGGAAGCGACTTTCCTGGATTGTTTCCAAGGTGGGCATGACTGATAAATATGCTCCAACTTGAGGGGGTGTTAGGAGAATATTCTGTGCTAGGAGTATATTTGTTAGGAAAATATTCTATGTGCTAGGAATATTCTATAGAAGAATATTCTATGTACTAGGAATATTCTATAGGATAATATTCTATGTGCTAGGAATATTCTATAGGAGAATATTCTTAGGGGAATTTATGTATTTTCTCCTTTGAGCTCTCTAGGGTTTTAGCCGACCCTACTTAATTGTGGGAAAAGGCTTTATTGTTGTTGTTGTCGTTGTTGTAGCTCTCTAGGATTTTGTCCTATATAAGAACCCCTAGACCTCTTGAATAGATTATGCTCTTTCATCTTTTCATTATTTTCCACAGGTACAAAATGCATACTTGGCATAATCGATCTTCAGGTCAAAGATGAACCCTAACCGCTTGAGAGCAATGACCATTCCTCGACAAAAGCAACATCTTACTCCATAGAAAAGATAGTGTCACCGACATACTAAAGAATGAGGCAGAGATCTCTCTCATATGGACTCCTGCCAGAAAGCCCCCCCTCTCTTGCCTTTGTACAAAATGCATACTTGGCATACTCGATCTTCAGGTCAGAGATCGACCCTAACAGCTCGAGAACAAAGGCCATCCCTCCTGAAAACCTCTTCCTCCATAAAAAAGATAGTGTCCCCGACATAATAAAGAATGAAGCAGAGATCTCTCTCATATGGACTCCTGCCAGAAAGCTCCCCTCTCTTGCCTTTGTACAAAATGCATACTTGGCATACTCGATCTTCAGGTCAGAGATCAACCCTAACAGCTCGAGAACAAAGGACATCCTTCCGGAAAACAACCTCTTCCTCCATAAAAAAGATAGTGTCACCGACATACTAAAGAATGGGGACAAAGATCTCTCTCGTATGGACTCTTGCCACTTTGCAGTCATTTTAGCAAAGGAATCTACAACAATGAAGAGCACTGAAGAGCACTTGTGCTAGAGGATATCCATGCTTAACCCAATCTTGCAATTGGAAGAAACCACCCTCCTGCCCGTCATTCAACAAAACTACATAAAAAGATGTCGTCGCACATCTCTACATCCAGTTAATCCACTCACTTGGAAAGCCTTTACAATGCAGGGACACCCAAATGAATCTTCAGTCAACGCAATGCGTCTTCAAAAAATCCACCTTCCACAAGAATCCTTTCGTCTTCTTTCTTCTCGACTACGCAGCAATCTCAGATGCCAAAACAACCTCATCTATCACATGTTGGTCTGAGATGAAAGCTATCAAGGTCGGATCAATAATAGAGCCAAGTACTTCTCGCAGTCGGTTGATAAGACATTTGACACAATGAGATAGGTTGCATTTGACAAAGCAATAGGGCGCAAGTCCTCCACACGCACCACATCATTCTTAGGCAGAAGGAACCGGTTAAGCCATTTAGACCCACCGTTCGTCTGACATAACTCCACCACATTTAGTGCCTCCTGACCCACCATGTCCCAAAACTCCTTGAAAAAGAGGATCGGAAAGCCATTCGGGATCGAAGAACCATCAACTCCTCGGACTGCAACTCATTTAGTTGTGAGATATCACTTCCCACCCATTTGGCATTGATACAAATACACGTATACTAAGCTCGAAGTTATGACACTTCATTGCATCACCAATGACACTGTTGCCTACCATCTCCTCCCCGATCACCTCAATAGAATGAATCAGATTGCCTTTTATGCCCGATAGATGCTGCATGGATGAACCTTGCTTTCGCATCTCACTCCTTCGGCCACTTTTTCCACGAACACTGCCTCCATTTGATCTCCCTCTTTATGTCCTCCAAAAGGATACGATTCTGCCCGCATCTCGCATCTCTCTCTTCCTCGTGTAACTCCCTAAAATCCTTTAGGAGGTCAAGACGTACAACCCCCATCTGCGTTAATACAATCGTGGCTTAGATTCCCGGATCAATATCGAGGAAAACATGCCCTGACAACTTGTTGGGCCGGATCCGATTGAACCCGTTGACAACCACCCAAAACGCTTAAGTTCGAGTTATCAAGTAGTAGTCCTTTACTTTTATAACTCACTCTTATCCTTTGTGAGTTTCTGATGTAGGAGTATGTTTGGGTTGGGTGTTACAACCTCCCATGCTTATAGGTAGCATTTTCCTCCTCTCTTTGTAGGAGTGGATCCACCTCTTCGGTAGCCTTTTCCATTATTAAAGGAAAACTGGCTTTGATACTATTTATAGCATCCCAATCTTAGGTCTCCGGACCATTAACAAGGAAAACTGACCCGGACAACTAGTTGAGTTCGAGCTCAAACGAACCTGTCGATAACCACCTAAAATGCATAAGCCCAAGTTGTCAAGTAGTGAACTCCTACTCTTATAACCCACTCTTATCCCTTGTGAGTTTCCGATGTACGATTATTTTTGGGTAGGGTGTTACAGCCATTGTTTTTAAAAACGTGCCTCGAGGCGTTGAGGCATACGCCTCGAGGCTATAGCCTCATGCAACATCAGTGAGGCGTGCGCCTCGAGGCTTATGAGGCGCGCCTCGAGGCACACGTCTCGAGGTGAGCCTCGAGACGCTGCCTCATTTACGAGCTGTTTTTTATTTTTATTTTTTTCTACAATATTTTTTCTTTTCTTTTTAATTGTGAGCTTTTCATCTTTCGTAGACAAGTATTTTCAAGTCCTTAAGCTCACGATTCACTAAAATGCATTTTTTTAGTTTATTAATATATTAAGTTTATTTTTACTTTGTTATGCATGTTCTTTGTAAATCAACATGAACAAAAAGTTGAGTCTTGAGTCCTTAAATCTAATGCATCTACTCTTTAGTATGAATCAAGCATAAATGCTTTCTTTATTAAAATGTTGGATGCAAGTCCCCTACTTTGACCTAAATTTAAAAAAGTATATTTTTGTAAATATGTCTCATCTTTTCTTCTATTCAATAGGGACTAAATTAATACACATCAAAGCATGCATGAACAAAGATGGTCATAACATGCAATATTCAAGTATTTTATCCTCCAATCCTTATGGTAAAGTAAAAAGTGATCACTGATTCATTGCTTACTCTCTTATCCTTCTCAATTGAATGACATACATATCTCACCTAATTTTGAAAATGTGTGTTACATCTTAGTCCCTTTAGTTAAATCTTATTCAAAACTTTAAATTTTGCGCATAGTTACCAACTATGGTGCTTGCATATCCATATTTACTTGACTCCTTATAAATTTAGAGTCCAAAAAAAGAGAGTTATATAACAACTTGGATGTTTAAACCATGATGTTAGCCTTGAAATGTCATGGAGTTAGGTATTTAATCATAACTATTTAATTTCTATAACTTGAAATTTGTAATTACGATTAATTATTATGTTTTATGAAAAAATTCTTTCACGGTTGAGGTTTACGACTCGATACACCTCAAGGCTTACGCCTTGAGGCAATATTGGAAAACGTCTCGATACGCCTCACGCTTTTTAAGACCTTGTTTACAGCCAAATCTCTCTAATGGCCTCTGAGCTCACGGGACTCTCTCCTAAATTGAATAAGCATGTTGTGCATGACTCTCTCAGCCATTCTTCTCGATGCTGATCCCATCACCTCTTGAGAGTAGAGAGTTGACCTCGCACATCACAGAAATGTGGAAAATACAAATCAAATTCGACAAACAATAGACTCATAGTATGAGGATAGAGCAATTCTGAATAACAAATTTGATTGCAATGCGAAATCAAAGAATATTGTTGAGATATTAGTTATTTTTGTTTCTTTTATGTATTATCCTTTCTTTTTGTCTTCTTTATGTGGTTTTTCCAATAAATTTCTCCTATATATAAGAAAATCATATGGCATCATGAATAAGCAACTCATTACTTTCTCTCCTCATAGTATCGACAGTCCTAGATCGGAGTCCTCATATCGCATGCCCTAACCCCCCCTCCACATATTGTGTGCCATCGTCGCACCTCCTTAAAACGTCTCCACGCGTGCAGCCCAGCCCTACAGAGGGCCTCGGTGTCGTCGCCTAGCCATCCCAAGGGTTAGCGCCACCGCAGGCCAACTCCGGGCCACCTTGCACCGCCGAAGGACCGTCCAAGGCCCTTCGTAGGTGTTGCCCAGCCACCCTTGAGCTGTAGTGTCGCCGCAATACCCCTTTGGGCCATCGTGTGTTGCCTAAGGGCCACCCTAGGCCCTCGTACGATGACATTGCCTGCCCGTCGGTGCCTCTGCCAGCCCCCCAAAAGCGCTTCCCAATTGCCAGTAGGCCTTCGAGGGCCTTTCTTATCTTCTCTGGCAGTACCCAGATCTGCTGAACAGTCTGATTATAAATGAAAAAGGTGATTTCATACCTATAAATCATCTTTTTCCGACCCTATCGTGGATCGAAGAATTGACAAGGATGGATGGATGAGTCTATACATACAAGCAATCCTTTATATCACCATGTAGACTCGCTCTGATTTGTCTACTACTCCAGTCGAGTTCTGTTTCAGTCTTCTTTTTCATCATATCAGAGAACAAATGTGACATCTCTTCGTATGGTGCCTTCAAGGGATTGGCTCCCATCGTGAAGATGGAGGGGACCAACAATGAGTTACGGTCGATGCAATTTTTGACCATTATGCAATGCAATAATAATGAGCACATTTTGACGAAACCATAGCCGACATATAAGATTGGGGACAATGCTTCGTGGAAGCAAGCTGACGTGTGC
Source organism: Ottelia alismoides (assembly GCA_037367405.1). Taxonomy (NCBI): domain Eukaryota; kingdom Viridiplantae; phylum Streptophyta; class Magnoliopsida; order Alismatales; family Hydrocharitaceae; genus Ottelia; species Ottelia alismoides. Next base: position 939,876 of record JAZKJV010001118.1, on the reverse strand, counting down.
GCGTGTGTCTGGCTCTCTGGGACTTTTCCATAAAGATCGTCAACAACATTGAGAACCATCCACCACCAAGGCGATGTGGATATTCTGGCAGACACGTATGCCCAAGCGAAGAACGAGGCCAATATTCTTCAGCTACATTTTGATATATACACGGCCAAGTAGAACAATTGTCCTCAGCATACATTCTATTCTTTGCTTCGTGGCATGTTTGAGAAGCTTCACAGTTGTTGAGATATTTGTATCTCTTAGTTTTTGTTTTATATTTCATATTTTGTCCACTTTATGTAATTTCCCCATAGAGCTTTTCTCCTATATAAGAGAGCTCTAGAGCTACAATGAATATACAATACTATTTTTCCTTTCTACATGGTATCAGAGCGACGGTCCTAGACCGAAGCATGTGCCCTAGTTGCCCCACCCCACCAAAACCCTATCGTACCAAGCGTCGCCGTCGTCGCCGTCTAGCCTCGTGCGCAGCGCCATCATCCACCACGGTCACCGTTGCTCGTGAGCAGTAGCAGCTGAGGCTACAGTCGCCGGTCTCCCTATTGCAACTAGGGCTACCACCAGCAGCCCTAGCTGCTCTCCTCCACCTTCGCCATAGCCCGAGGGGCTTTGTGGCATATTAGGAATCCTCGTTCGACATTTTCTTAGGTCTAGAAATCATTTCGAAAGGGGGATTGATCTCTGATCGGTCTGATTTTTGATTTTATAGGGTGTGATTTGATTATCTAAAATACCTTGATTACCCAAAGAGGCTTCTAACGGATGGAGGAGGTTGTGGTATGAGTCTACACCCACAACCATCTTCTTGTATGTTCGTGTAGACGCAGTCATTCCTGTCTTCAGCCTCAGTCTTGGTTATTGTTGTCATCATGTCAGACAACAGAGTCGACTCTAAAGCCGATGTTTCATCCATGGGTGCCTTCAAAGGTCCAGCACCCGTCGTCAAAATGGATGGAACAAATTATGAACTATGGGTCATACAATTCGTGAGCCTAATACAATGTAACGGCAAGAAGCACATCCTCACACAGGATGAGCCAAAAGACAAGACTTGTGGTCACGCCTCGTGCGAGGCAGATGACGCATATACGTGTGAATGGTTGTCTGGTACAGTTTCAGTGAAGATAGTCAGTGACATTCTGAGTCAGCCCACAACAAAAGTGATGTGGGATATCTCACTGCTACATACTCTCCGACGAAAAATCAGTCGAAGATATTGCAACTTCAGCATGATATCTTCACATCTAAGCAGAACGGTCATTCATTCCATATCCTTTACACTTCTCTTAGGGGTATGTTTGAGAAGCTTCATGACTTCATCCCATTGACCGCGTTGCCAGAATAGCTCAATGCCTACAGAGACTCGGTGATGAACAGAGTGTTTCTTGCCGCCCTTGATCCTGAATATGATGTTGCTCGCTTATAGATTCTTACTGATGTCACTATATCTCCAATGGAGGAGGCATACCGCAGATTGAGCAGGCTCTCTATAGCATCTGGTGGAGTTACTCAGCAGTCTCAGACCTCCTCGGCTATGGTTGCATCGCATGGTAAGGGAGTTCTGAATTGTATCGTGGGCGTGGTACCCGTGGCCGCGAGGGGCAATCGACCTTGTCAGCCTTGCACCTATTGTCACCGATCGGAACATACATAGGACATGTGCCCCTCTAATCATGGCTTTCACGCTTCAGCTCGAATTGCAGAGCAGACTCAGCAAGTTGGTATTCCACCTCCTGTATATGATCAAAGATTTGATGAGCTCGTGGCACGACTGAGAGAGATTATGCGTGTACCGGGTCATCCACAGTGGCCAGCAGCCTACTCAGCATCTGCATCCGCATCAGGTACTCCATATGCCTTTACCTAGTTCTTACATGGTAGATTTGTCTGAATGGATTATGGACTCGGGAGCTTCACATCATCTCTGTGCTGACAGAAGATAGTTTAGTACATACAGACCGACTCAGCCAGGTAGATCAATAGTCATAACAAATGGGACACATTCTCCCATCAATGGTCAGGGGGAGGTGCAGTTAACTTCAGTAATGCACATTCAAAATGTTCTTTATGCTCATGATTTTTCTATGAATTTACTATCCATTAGTCAAATCACCAAGGATTTACGTTGTCGTACCATATTTGACCCATCATCTCTTGTGTTTCAAGACAGCCTTACGGGCGGGGCGATTGGATCTGGTCGTAAGCAAGGAGGTCTCTATAAACTAGTCCACTCCCCACATGTTGGTGCTTTATCTCTTCACACTGGATCGGTTTCTCCCTATGTGTGGAACCTCCGATTTGGTCATCTTCTGTGCAAAAGTTGCGCCACATCCTTCCTCAGATTTCTCCCTGCTTTACCTTTCAGTGTAAGGAATGCCAGCTTGGGAAGCACCACTGGTCTACCTTTCAGAGTCGTCAAGGTCATAGTAGTCGTAGTATTTTTGAATTACTTCATCTTGATATTTAGGGTCCTAGTCGTGTCCCATACCATCATGGACATAGATTCTATCTTGTTGCTGTGGATGATTTTTCCAAATTGTCTTGGGTTTTCCTTCTTAAAAACAAGCTTGATGCCGGTCTCGGTATTCAGTCTTTCATTAATGAGATAAAGAATGTTTTCTCTGCAAATGTCAAATATATTCGTTCCGATAATGCATTAGAATTTTATAGTCTTCAACTCTCGTAGTTTCTCAAAACCCTTGGCATTATTCACAAGACTTCTTGTGCTTATACTTCCCAAAAGAATAGAGTGGTTGAACGCAAACATCATCGCCTTTTGGATGTTACCAGGACCCTCTTGATCTAGAGTCTCGTGCTCCTCATTCGTACTGGGGGATGCGGTTCTAACTGCTTGCTACCCGATGAATCGTATGCCCTCGTCGGTGTTGGGGGAGAAGATCTCGTTCTTGATTGCATTTCCGAGAAGGATATTTTCTCCCTCACTCCTCATGTATTTGGTTCTGTTGCATTTGTTCATTATGTCTCCAGGTCATGACAAGCTCTTTCCCAGAGCTATCAAGTGTGTGTTTGTGCGGTATTCCAGGATTGAAAAGGGATACCGTTGTTTTGATCGTTTTCAGAGAAAATATTATATTAGTGTGGATGTCAATTTCTTTGAGTCTATTATGTTTTTTTCTCCTACAGGTGACAAGCCGATTCCTTCGGAATCTGGAGAAGAGGTACACATGCCTCTACCTCCGATTTTGTCTACTCCATGCTCCACTTCATCATTATCTTCTTCACCTCCACCACCTCCACCCCCCACACACATTTGTTTTCTGCAAATTTACCAGCGCCAACCTCGTGCTCATGTGCCTCCTCCATCCAGCACGCCCCAGGTATGTTCTGATCACTTGGTTTCTACTGATGGCACTGGTGATTTGCGTTTACAGTAGGACGAGCAGGAGGTCTTAGATGTTCTGGTCTCAGCTACTGAGGAAGATGAGGATCTTGACGTGCCTATTGCCTTACGGAAGCAGAGGCGTGCACGTACTATGTATCCTCTTGATTCCTATATTTGTCTTATACGTCTCTCATAGGAGTTTCAGAGGTTTGTTGTGGGCATGTATGTTGTGTAAATACCACGGTCATATCAGGAGGCATTGCAGATTAGTCTGTGGTGTCTGGCTATGGAGGAAGAAATGGTTGTGTTACAGTCTCGAGGCACTTGGAGTATTGTACATGCTCCCCCTGGTGCATCTGTTGTTGGTAGCAAGTGGGTGTTTACGGTGAAACATCGCGCGGATGGTAATGTGGACAGGTACAAGGTTAGACTTGTTGCTTTTGGATTTACCCAAACTTATGGGGAGGGCTATCACGATACATTTTCTCTAGTTGCTCGCCACCATATACTAAGGATTCTCGTTTCTGTTGTTTTTTTTTTAAGCTCAACAAAGGGGGACACATTCGTTGATGTTCACCCCAATTTATTCCAAACTGCGTAAAGAAGTTTTACAACCGTACAAGTACAAAATTTACACACCAAAAGTAAAAGTAAGACACCCACAATAACGACTGCGAGGCATGATACGACGCCTCCATCGCGCAAACATAATGCCGGCCTACCCAGAAGACCAAGCGATCACACACCTCAAAGCATGTATGGCGATAAATCCCTTATAATTGGCGCAGAAATGCAGGTGCAAGCAATGGACTAGTTGGACTCCACCCGAGACAACCCCATCGTAAGAGAGTGGCGACCAGCGCGCATATAGCTAAAAGAGAACCTCGTCGATCGCCAGGCCAAAGTAATGCCTCCCAACGCGTCGACCGCGTCCAGTGAACGGAACGCCTCCACAGGCCCCGCACTGAAGGACCGCCATAATGAATCATCCAGCCCCGCCAACTTCGACACCAGGATAAGAGCGATTTCACAGTCCCACTTAGCAAGACGCGCCCCCACCGCACGCCGCCTATCAGGCTCCCCTAGCCCGCGAACATTCCGATATAAGATCTTCATAGAGAACCCTTTGAATTTCCCCTGAGACGAGAGAGGCCAGCGGCCTCCGCAATCATGTCGCGCAACGAGAGACAAGTAGACACCAAAGGCTGCCCCCGGGCTGAAAGCGCACGCCTTGAGTAGCGCTTCCCAAAGCGGGAGGCAGAGGAGATCCCCGCCGCAGGGGGAGCGAAAGATCCACCACTGGCAGCACAAGAAGGCTCGGATGGACCCGAGGGCTCGGATGGAACCGAAGGCTCGGATGAACCCAAAGGGATGACAGGGGTCGAGGGAAGCTCCTCCAACTGAATCCGCGAAGGCAGATGCAAGGATCCCCCGTGTTGGGTGGCCGACTGATAAACGGATGCGATTGGGCGAGGAACCCAGAAAAGAGGATCCGACCTGAGAGTCATGGAGTACCGGGGCATCAATATCGGGTTCGCACAAGCCCGCATGGGAGTCCCAAAGGATCCGATAAAGACCGATCCGAGAACCGGGTGCCACGGCATACTGGTCACGTGGTCCGAGAATGATACACGTAAAGCATCGGCCGACATAACAGAGGGAATAAATAATTGCGAATCGACATCGAAAGAGCGTGAAGCCTCCAAACCTCGCATGAGTGGGTTAGCGCACGTTTCCCAGAAAGGTCGAACAGTCGGCACAGAACAGTTATAAGCCCCAGGCGCCTCTTCGTAAACTCCCCCCAGGGCCGACACGTGGCCAGGAGAAGCTGAACCGTTGGCATGACGCCCCACCATCGCATCGTCACTAACGCAAGCCAGCGCAGAGCCACCGTGATCTGCCGGAGAGGGTGACGGCGACCCATCGGCTTCGCCGGCGACAAAATTGAAAATTCCAGCTTGAAGGTCCAGCGACCTAACTTCAGAGTTTCGAAGAAAACCTTTTCTGCTGCTGAGGAGAGGAAAGCTCGAGAGCACTCGAGCAGAAGCCGAACGCACGTCCAGTCCTTGCCTCGCCCCATGCCATCATCCAGAATAGCCAAAAGTTCCCCCCATCCACGAACCACCTTCGAAAGCGCGGGAACGGTGCGCGAAAGGAACGACACTCCCCTCGCGACCGCCACGCAGACCTCCGAGTCAAAGAAGGCGACGTTCGCCACCCTCAAACAATGCCACACCACGTAGCCGGCATCGACCTGAGAGAACAGCCGCTCCCGTTGCTCCGGGGAGAGCCCGCGAACGCAGCACCGAGACTTGTCTAAGATGATGAAGTCCCCACCGAAGAGAGGACCCAGGAGCTCCAAGGTGGCGACGCGAACCGTCGACCAATCCACGCCCGGTCGAAGCAAGACCCCCACCGCAACCATGCGACCGCCAACAACACGACGCTCCCCCACTGGCGCCACCTGCACAGGCGCACGAACCGCCCCATGCATGGTCGCCCCCTGCACCGCCTCATCAAACAAATGCACCCCTTGCGCCGCCACCCCACGAGCTGTGGCAGTCCAAGCATCGCTTCCCCGCAGACCGCCGGCCCCTGCACCATCCCCCCCTCTCCGGCACCCCGCAAAGCGTCGCCACGCACCACCACCCCCTAAACCGCCCCCCCACGATTGGCACCGTCCCCCTCGCTAGCGAACTCCCACACCCCATGCAAAGTCCCTTCGAAAAAGCAGCACCTCCCGCCCCGCTCCCCATCGCAGAACCACCTCGACAACCATCGGAAGCTCCCCCCGCAGGATGAGGCCCATAATGGGACCCCTCCGCCTCCTCACCGCCTCCCCCACTCACCACCTGCGCGAAAGATCGAGATCCCCTAATGGCCGAAGTGCCATGACGATGCTCTAGAAGAGCCGGCCCAGAGGAGCTGGAGCCGACGAAGCGTCGAGAACCACCACCGGCCCTGCACATGAACCTGCGATGCCTCACTTGACCACATTCAAAGCACAGTGGCGGAATGCGACATTCCTTAGCGAGATGACCACGCTTCCCGCATCGGAAGCACTTCTTCGCTGGTTTTGCATGCGAAACCCTGACCCACCCTCCATCGTCTGACGAATGCTTGGCCCCCTGATCTTCGCCACGAAGCTCGGTCCCCGAGGAGTTCCCCCCGACCTGCCTGGGAACAAGCGACGTTCCCCCTGGCACCATCGAAGTCGACCCCGCGAGACCGCTGCTCTTCACTCCCCACTCCATCCTTTTCAACGTCAGATTAAGATTTGTCAGTGATCTTATGCTGGTCCGGAATTCCTATCTCTCGTTTCTGTTGTTGTGGTACGTGATTGGCCTTTATTCCAGCTAGATGTCAAGAATGCCTTCTTGTATGTATGGTGACTTGCATGAAGAAGTCTACATGCAGCAACCTCCTGGGTTTGTTGCTGATGGAGTCTCATATGGTGTGCAGACTTCACAAGGCCATTTATGGCCTTAAGCAGAGTCTGAGGGATTGATTTCAGAAGCTCTCAAAGTTGATTAAACAACAGGGGTTCGTCAGATCTACTGCAGATCATTCTCTATTTGTTAAGAGGTCCCAAAGAGGCATTGTTGCTATTACGGATTACGTAGATGACATCATTGTTACAGGTGATGATGAGCAGAGTATCCAGGCAACTAAGGATTTCCTTAGACAACAGTTTGTGACCAAGGACCTTGGCAATCTTTGTTACTTTCTTGGTTTAGAATTTGCAAGAAATCAACGTGGCATGGTGATGACGCAAAGGAAATACGTTACTGATCTCCTAATTGAGACGGGCATGACAGGATGTAGACTTGTCACTACTCCAATGGATCCCAATGCTAAGCTCTTTGATGATGAATCTGAGAAAGTTGACAAGAGACGATATAAAGAGCTAGTAGGGAAGCTGTTATACGTCACGATCACCAGGTGTGATATATCATTTGCAGTTAGTAGAGTCATCCAGTTTATGGAACAACCCAAGCAGGTTCATATGGATGCAATTAACATTATTATGAGATATCTGAAGTCTTCTCCAGGAGCAGAACTGTTGTTTAGAAGAGACACGATTCTTACAGTTATAGGATGTGTTGATGCAGATTGTGTTGGGTGCCCCAAGGACAGGAAGTCCACATCATGCTTCATTGTGTTTGTAGGTAGTTCAATGGTTTCATGGAAGAGTAAGAAACAAACAGTTACGTCTAGATCTAGCGTCGAATCAGAGTATAGAGCCATGGTCCAAGGGAGCATGGAAATGATGTGGGTCAGATCTGTCCTAACTGTTAGAGTATTCGTTGTATGCGTCATGAGTTGTAGCAGGGTAAATGGATCCTGCAGAAGATCCATTTACCCCATCCAGTGTTTAGTCCCACATTGTCCAGTGGTGGGACTTGGAGGCTCTGGAGAGGCTATATAAGGAGCCCCAGACCTCCTGTATCCATTGAGAAAAAGCAATGCATAACACGCCCCTTTGAGGGCTTCTCTCGTGGTTTCATCCCGCTCCTCACAGAGTACGGTTCCACGTAAAATCCCGTTGTTCATATTTTGTTTATCTTTTCCATGTTTCACTTCCGCTTCCGATTTTCTAACATGGTATCAGAGCGGGTCGTTCTTGGTTGATTTCGGGATTTGTTCTTGAAAATTTTTGTTGTTCCTGATCATTTCAAGATCGAGTTTTATGGTTAAAGTTTTGATTATTGTGATTAAGATTACTACATGTGAGATTACCAAGTTCATATCCATGAAAGAATTCCAGGGTTTGTTTATTGAAACCATAGTACTAGCAGTTCCAAAAAGCGGATTCCCAGCCGCAGATCCTTTTTTTTTGCATCATTCAGATCCCTGGCGGAGATTTATTCTTGTCCAAGTTACTTGAAAGGTTTTCATCGAAACCCTAGATCGAGAAGATCCTCAGGCAAACAACATTCACGGTGGCGCGTTACTGCCTCTCGTGGCGCGCGAATCCAGCCGCACAAACGCCCAGGCGGCAAGCTACATGCGCAAAGCCTCCAGGCGCGACTCTCGGTGGCAGGCGACTCTCGGTGGCAGGCGACTCCCAAGTGCGCCGCCAGGCCCCTTCTCTTCCAGCCGCAACCCAGGCGGCGATATCCTCCGCGTGCGTGCTCCACGAAAAAACCCTCCCAGCGCGCAGTCCTTCGTGCGCACAGGCGTGCCTCCCTTCCTCCAGGCGACGGAAGCCCCACGTCAGGCGACGCCGCTCCAGGGCTAGCCAACATCCAGGCTGCGGTATCCTGCCCTAAGGTTCCTGGTGGTAGCCCCCGCGTTGGCGGCACGAGCCCCCCTCTCCAGCCATCGCACCTCCCCCCAGCGGCGCGCAGCATCCAAGCAACGTCCTCCTCATCCGCGAGATCGAACCCCAGCGGCGCGCAGTAGCGGAACCGCGTCTCCTCTCCAGCAGCGATCTCATCTCCTGGCGCCACCCCAGTGACAGCAGCGATCTCACAGGCGGAGCCCCCATGCGTCGTGCGATCTTCTCTTTCCCACGCGCAGGCGGCGCAAGGTTCAATCCCCAGCGCGTGCGTCCCCAGGCGACAATCGAAATTCCTCTCAGGCGACGGAGCATCAAACCTCTCATGTGAGAATGGGAACACTAGTGGTGCCCCGATGGTTTAAAAAAAATGGACTATATGGGCCAGAAGAGGGCTGAGAGCTTTTACCCAAAAAAAGAGGGAGGGGGAGCCGTATGTGTGGGCCTGTATAGGCCAGAAAAAATATATATTGAGAGAGAGAGAAGAGGTGGGCCCAGGTGAGTCAATATTAAAAAAAAGAAAGAAAAAGAGAAAGAAAAAGATGCGTGTACAAATATAAAAGCCGTAGGCATTTAAAAAAAATAGCCGTTAAAAAAAATGGTTGAACGGCTTAAAAAAATGAAAAAGAAAAGAGCCGTGAAAAAAAATTGTAACGGCAATTTGTTATCCATGTTTTGAGAAGCCGAAAAAAAACAAAAAAATCGGCCTATTTATTTTTGTGTTTTTCCCCATCTATCTTGTCTTCTCCCAACTTAGTCGATGTCAATTTTCCGACAAGTATGGGAGAAATGGGGAGTATATGTAGAGTCACAGGTCTATTCAGATGCTCCAGATTCATATGCTGATTTCCAGACTAGCTAGATGTTCAGACTCTACAAGATTTTTAGATGAAGACTTTTTCATGCGCATTTTCAGACTCGACGATCAGATTCCGAGTCCACATCCATGATGCGCATACATTCAGACTCGACAGATTGATCAGAGTCTAAGATTGAGGCACTCTATGATGAGGCTCATTTTTCGAGTTCTACAGAGAGAGACTCCAGTTTCAGACACGCACGAGTTTGCGGTCATTTTCAGATGAGCATATGTTGCCATCATTTGTTCGAGGTCCCCATCATTCTTGTGGTTGGTTCAGCCAAAGTTTTCATGTGAGCCATAGGGACTCCAGAGAAGAGGACCATTCCCTATGCCATTGAGGGCAAGGATTTTCATGTGGTATCATAGGTACTCCAGAGTAGAGTATCATTCTCTGAGCCAGATGAGAGAGACCCAGTTCTCCGACGAGGAGACTTCAGGCGCAGTTTCAGACTCGATCGTCAGATTCCGAGTCTTCAGTTGACTCACACTCCAGCCCGTTCGTCCTCCTCACCTGCACGGCATGAGAAGCAACGTCCTCGACTGGAGCAATGTGCGCGTTGGGTTGATATTGTTCGTAGTGTCCTGTAGCGTTGAGTCGAGTTTCTTTATGTTTGTCCAAGCTGAGCATTGCATGCTCCAGCTTGAGGGGGAGTGTTAGAGTATTCGTTGTATGTGTCATGAGTTGTAGTAGGGTAAATGGATCCTGGAGAAGATCCATTTACCACATCCAGCGTTTAGTCCCACATTGTCCAGTGGTGGGACTTGGAGGCTATGGAGAGGCTATATAAGGAGCCCCAGACCTCCTGTATCCATTGAGAAAAAGCAATGCATAACACGCCCCTTTGAGGGCTTCTCCCGTGGTTTCATCCCGCTCCTCACGGAGTAGGGTTCCACGTAAAATCCTGTTGTTCATATTTTGTTTATCTTTTCCATTTTCGCTTCCGCTTCCGATTTTCTAACACTAACTGACCTAACTATTGAGGTGCATCTTCCCATGCATCTCCAATGCGATAACCAAGCCGCTCTATTCATAGCCAATAATCCAACCTTCCATGAAAGAACCAAGCACATCAAGGAAGATTGCCATTACACTCGGGATCTAATTCAGAAGGGACTTATTTCCACTTCTCATGTTGCTTCAAGCGATCAAAATGCAGATATGTTTACCAAAGCCCCTGCTAGAGGTTCGTTTCATTGTTGTTGCAACAAGTAGAGCATAATAGACATATATGCTCCAGTTTGAGGGGGAGTGTTGAAATATTTTTATCTCTCAGTCTTTATTTTATATTTTGTATTTCTTTAGTCCACTTTATGTTTTTTTTTTCATAAAGCTTTTCTCCTATATAAGAGAGCTCTAGGGCTATGATGAATACACAATTCTATTTTTCCATTCCACAACAACTTTATACATGTTACCACTTCTACGGATTAGCATATGGCTTACAGAAACTCCATGATGGTTGGAGTTTTCTTGGCAGCCCAGGACCTAAAGTATGAGGCCCATGCGCACAGATTCTTATAGGCACGACCATACCTCCCATGGAAGAGGCTTACAGTCGCCTCAGTAGGCTTCTTATCTCACCTCTTGCCACCATTCAGACCTCCTCAGCGATGATTACATCTCACGGTATAGGAGGTTCTACACAGTTCACAGGGCGTGGTCCCCGTGGCAGAGGAGGTGGACGTCAACGTTGCCCAAGGCCTTAAATGTCGGTTTCGGTCACCATTTCGGTATCGACCAAAATAGAATTTCGATGGAATTTCGGTGGAATTTCGACCGAAATTTCGGTCATTTCGGTCATTTTTTGTACTAGGACCCCCATATTTCGGTCATTTAGGTCATTTCGGTCGAATTTTGATTTCGACTGGATATCGATATTCGACAGAAATTCGATCGAATTTCGTTGAAATTTGAGGCCATAACGTTGCCCATGCATCTATTGTCGTCATCCAGGCCACTCTAGGGATACATGCTATCACAGATGGATACCATGCATCTGCTCGTGTGGCTGAGTAGATTGAGCCCCCATACAGCTCAGCTCCTCGGATAAATTCACACCTTGATGATATTATCTCCCATCTGAGAGAGATAATAACTCATGTTGTCTGCACCGCTACAGGTTCCCCGGATGTTGTAGCCATTGCTAGAGCCTCTTCGAGCTCCTCATGCATAGTCTATGCTTTTATCAGTTGTAGCAGGACAAATATGACAGAGTGGGTCATGGACTCCGGTGCTTCTCACCATCTGTGTGGAGACAAAGTGTAGTTCAGTTCTTACATATCTATACTCCCTAGTAGATGGCTCGTCATTGCAAAAAGGTTTACTCACCCATCACAAGATTGGGGAGGTGCATTTGACGCCATACATGTGCCTGCAGAATGTTTTATATGCTCATGATTTTCAGATAAATTTGCTTTCTATTAGTCAAATCATGAAGGATGTGCATTGTCGTGCCATTTTTTACCCCTCTACTTGTGTGTTTCAAGACATACTTACGAGCAGGGTAATTGGATGTGGTCGTGAGCAGCGGGGGCTCTACAGACTAGTCCAGTCTCCTAGTATCGGTGCCTCTACAATTTCCACTGGATCCATCTCTCCTTACTTATGGCATCTTCGTTTTAGCAACCTTCCTCTGCAAAAGTTGTGTCATATCCCCTCATAGATTTCCACGCGCTCTTCCTTCCAAAGCAAGGCTTGCCAGCTTGGGAAGCACCATCTCTCTTCTTTCCATGTTCGTCAGAGTCGTACCAGTAGTTATTTATTTGATCTTATTCATCTAGATATTTCATATTTGGGGTCCCAATCGTGTTCTTGATCTTCATGGACACCATTTTTATCTTATTGTTGTGGATGATTATTTTAGACTTTCTTGGGGTTTTCTATTGAAAAACAAGTCTGAAGCTAGGCCTATCATTAAATCTTTTATTAATGAACTAAAGAACATGTTCTCTGCTACTATCACGTTTATTCGCTCTGACAATGCCTTAGAGTTCTGCATGTTATACCTATCTAATTCTTCAGGTCTCTCGGCATTGTACACCGGACCTCATGTGCTTGCACTTCTCAGCAGACGGTTTTGTCGAACGCAAACACCATCACTTACTTGATGTGACCGGGACACTTTTGATCCAAAGGTGGGCTCCTTACTCTTTCTAGGGTGATGCGGTCCTCATTGCTTGCTACTTGGTGAACAGCATGACATCTTCTGTTTTTAGGAGAAAAGGTTAACTTTTGGATTACGTTTTCCGAGAATGACATGTTCTCTCTTACACACCGTGTGTTTGGCTCTGTTGCTTTTGTTCACAATATGACGCATGGTCGTGATAAGCTCTCTCCTAAAGCTGTCGAGTGTGTCTTTGTAGTCTACTCTCGTACCCAAAAGGTATATCGCTGCTTTGATCCAGAAATACTATGTTAGCGCAGATGCCACCTTCTTTGAATCTATTATGTATTTCTATCATATAGGTGACAGGTTGACTCCGTCTGACTCTTGAGAGGAAGTATATATGCCTCTTCCTACTATTGCACCAGCTCCCGTACCTACGCCATCTCTATCACACCACCACCTCCTCCTCCAGTACCTACACCTGCACCACCACTCATTACTTTGGCCCATCTATTACTACATTTCTATCTTCATAGGCCTAGCACAGCTCCCCTGCTCATAAGCCTTCCCCATCATCGAGCACGCCCTAGGTATGTAATGAGCACATTGTTTCTACAAATGGCACTGATGATTTGTACATGCAGAAGGATTCTTTACAGGATGAGCAGGTACCCTCTCGGGAGGGTAGTTTACAGGTTGAGGAGGCATGTGATCTGGATGTGCCTATTGCTCCGCAGAAGCAGAGACGTATTTGTGCTACACAGTATTGTAAAAGTAGGTTGATTGGCCCGACTAGTAGGTCCGACTAGTCTAGTCGGTAGGGTGGCCGACTGAGTATTAACTAATTCTGAATCTCTGATTAGGCTGACTAGTCAATCGATTTTTGCATGAAGATATCATATTTTTTATTTTTTTTAAAAGCAAACTTATTCTAATACGCTTAATGTTTTATTTAAATTCAATTACTTCTTTTATTTCATTACGATAGTATAAAAAGTATACAAATATATGTAAATATATAAGACTATATGTATAAAAATGATTTATATATTTAAAATAATCAAAAAATTCAAAGCCAATTAAAGCTCGACTAAATCTGATTAGTCGTTGACTACCAATTAATTCTTAGCCAGTGACCCAGCAAGACCGAGTACCGACTATCGATTTTTGCAACCTTGGTGCTGCATAACCTCTTGCGGCATGTGTTTCCTTGGGCCGACTCTCATTGGACTTCAAGAGGTTTTGTCGTGGGACTGTCAATCATGAAGATACCATGGACATATCAGGAGACGATACAGGACAGTCAATGACATCTTACCATGGAGGAGATGGCTGTATTATAGTCATGTGGCACATGGAGCATTGTTACAGCTCCTACAGAAGCAGCTATTGTAGCATGCAAGTGGGTGTTTACGGTGGAGCTACGAGCAAATGCAGTGTGGATCGCTACAAGGCGAGACTTGTGGCTCGAAAGTTCACCTAGATATATGGGGTGGACTATCAGGATACTCTCTCCAACAGCCCGGCATTCTAGACTACGAATCCTTCTTTATGTTGCAGTGACACAAGACTAGCCCGTGTATCAGCTTGATATGAAGAATGTGTTTCTTTATAGTTACCTACAAGAGGAGGTCTACATGCAACAGCCACATGGGTTCACTGCTGAGGGGGAGTATCAGAAGGTTTGCAGACTTCACAAGGCGATCTATGGCCTTAAACAGAGTCCAAAAGCATGGTTTCAGAAGCTCTCAGATTTGATAGAGCAATAGGGGTTCGCGAGATAGCAGATCATTCACTGTTTGTTCAGACATCTTAGAGAGGTACAGTTGCCATGTTTGTTTATGTTGATGATATCATTATTACAAGAGATGATGAGCAGGGCATCCATGCTGCTAAGGATTTCCAAGGTCAACAGTTTGTAACCAAGGACCTTGGCAGTCTACATTACTTCCTTGGACTGGAGTTTGCCAAGAACCAGCGAGGTTTTGTGATGACCCAGAGGACGTTATAGATCTTCTCTCTGAGAAAGGCATGGAAGAGTGCATTTCTACCACTGCTCCCATGGACCCAGCATGAAGCTGTATGATGATGATTGTGGAAAGAGAAACGAAAAGTTGTATTCCATCTAACCCTAGAGCTCTCTTATATATGAGAAAAGCTCTAAGGGTAAATTACATAAACCAGACAATATAAATAAATAATATGAAAAAAAGGACAAAATAACATAAATATTTTAACACTCCCCCTCAAGCTGGAGCATATATATCTATCATGCTCAGCTTGGAACAACGATGATGAAAAGGACCTCTAGCCAGGGCTTTAGTAAACATGTCTGCAATCTGATCTCCTGATGCTACATAAGATGTTGAAATAAGCCCCTTTTGAATCAAATCACGAGTGTAATGACAGTCCACTTCAATGTGCTTTGTCTTTTCATGGAATGTTGGATTATTAGCTATAAACAAGGTTGTCTGATTGTCGCATTTGAGATGCATAGGAAGGGGCACTTCAATCATTAAATCGGTCAAGACATATTTGACCCACATCATCTCCGTACTACCTTGGGCCATTGCCCTATACTATGATTCTGCACTAGATCGAGCAACAACGGTTTGTTTCTTACTCTTCCATAAGACAAGTGAGCTGCCAAGAAACACAATGAAGCCTGAAGTAGACTTTCTGTCCTTAGGACACCCAGCATAATATGCATATGCACACACCTTGTAACTGAGAGAGACGTGTCTCTTCTAAACAGAAGGCTTGCACCTGGAGATGACTTCAGATATCTCAGGATCATGAATACTGCATCCATGTGCGCCTGCCTGGGTTGCTCCATGAACTGACTTACTCTACTCACAGCAAAAGATATATCAGGCCTGGTATAATAACATACAATAATTTCCCTACCAGCTCTCTGTACCGTCTCTTGTCCACCTCCTCAGATCCGTCATAATGGAGCTTCGCATTAGGATCCATCGGGGTAGTAGCTCGTCTACATCATGTCATACATGTCTCAGATTGAAGATCAGTAACATACTTCCTTTGTGTCATAACCATACCCTACTGATTCTGTGCAAACTCCAAGCTAAGAAAGTAACGAAGCGTGCCAAGGTCCTTGGTAACAAACTGTTGTCCAAAGAAATCCTTAGTTGCTTGAATGTCCCGTTCATCGCTGCCAGTGATAACAATATCATCAACATAAACCAAAATGACTACAATACCTCTTTGGTTTCTCTTTACAAAGAGAGTATGATCTGCAGTAGATCTGACAAACCCCTTCTGTTCAATCAATTCTGAGAGCTTCTGAAACCAAGCCCTCGGACTCTGCTTAAGGCCATATAGCCTTATGAAGACGGCACACCATACTGGACTCCCCCTCAGCAGCAAACCCAGGTGGTTGCTGCATGTAAACCTCTTCCTGCAGATCACCATACAAGAAAGCATTCTTGACATCTAATTGGAAAAGAGGCCAATCACGTACCACCGCCACAGCAATAAGAATACGCAAGGTAGAATGACGCACCACAGGAGAAAAAGTGTCATGATAGTCAACTCCATAGGTCTGAGTGAACCCACGAGCAACCAGTCTGGCCTTGTATCTGTCGACGATACCATCAGTCCTATGCTTCCCAGTAAATACCCACTTGCTGCCAACAACAGACGCACCTGGTGGAGCATGGACCACACTCCACGTACCTCGTGACTGTAAAACTGCCATCTCCTCCATGGCCAGACGCCACTGACTGCCTTGCAGAGCCTCCTGATATGACCGTGGTATCTCAATAGCAGACAGCCCCACAACAAAGTACTGAAAATCCTTGGATAGACGCTCCAAGGAAACATGAGAACCAATAGGGTGCATAGTGCATGCTCTTTTCTGACGCCGAAGTGCAATTGGCACATCCAAATCATTAACAGGAGTAGTAGAGATAGTATCTGCACTCTGCACCTCAGTCTGTACATGCAAATCATCCATGCCATTAGAAGAACTCAAATGCTCATTACATACCTTGGGTGTGCTGTGATGGAGGAGGCGCATGAGCATGGGGCCTGCGCTGGTAGACCTGTGGAAAGAAAACAGAAGACGGTGGTGGAGGTGGTAGTGGTGGTGGAGGCGGCGGTGGTGGTGGAGGTAGTGGAGGTTGTGGAAGTGGAGATGAAGTAGAACATGGTAACGGAGGAGGAGACATATAGATCTCTTCTCCATCCTCTGAATGAGTAAGCCTGTCAACTGTGGGAGAAAAATACATAATAGACTCAAAGAAGGTGACATCAGCACTAACATAATATCTTCGTCGAACAGGGTCAAAACAGCGATATCCCTTTTGGGTTTTGGAATACCCAACAAACACACATTTGACAGCTCTGGGAGAGAGCTTGTCAAGACTAGGAGAGAGTTGAACAAATGCAACAGAACCAAAAACACGAGGCGTAAGCGAGAAAAGATCCGTCCCGCGAAACGCAATCAAGAACGAAATCTTCTCCCCAAGCACCGAAGAGGGCATACGATTCACCAGATAACAAGCAGTTAGAACCGCATCTCCCCAATAGGAATGAGGAGCACGACTCTTAATCAAAAGAATTCTGGTAACATCCAAAAGATGGCGGTGTTTCCTTTCAACCACCCCATTCTGTTGGGAAGTATACGCACATGATGTCTGATGCACAATACCATGAGACCTAAGAAATTGAGAAAGCTGAGCACTGCAAAACTCTAATGCATTATCAGAACGTATGAACTTGACTTTTGCAGAGAAAATGTTCTTTATTTCATTAATAAAAGACAAAATAATGAGACCAGCATCAGACTTGTTTTTAAGGAGAAAAACCTAAGACAAACGGGAAAACTCATCAATTGCAACAAGATAAAATATGTGTCCCTGATGATCTGGGACACGACTAGGGCCCCAAATATCAAAATGGAGCAACTCAAACAAACTACGACTATTTGGACCCTGATGACTCTCAAAAGTGGACCGATGATGCTTCCCAAGCTGGCAGGCCTCGCACTGAAAGGTAGAGCGAGGAGAGATCTGTTGAAGAACATGAATCAGCTTTTGCAGAGGAAGATGACCAAATCGCAGATGTCACATATATAGAGAAACAAATCTAGTACGGAGAGAAGAAGACGAGGCTCCAGAATACGGAGACTGCACAAGTCTGCAAAGGCCCCCTTGCTCACGACCAGCTCCAATCACTCTGCCCGTGAGTATGTCCTAAAACACAAGAGCAGAAGGATCAAATATGGCACGACAATGTAAACATCTGGTGATTTGACTAATTGATAATAGATTCATAGAAAATTCAGGAGCATATAGAACATTAGGAAGTCTCAAAGTAGACGTCAACTGCACCTCCCCCTGACCAGTGATGGGGGAATGTGTTCCATCTGCTATCACCACAGATCGTCCAGGCTGTGTAGGACGAAAAACACTAAACTAACCTATGTCACCACAGAGATGATGGGATGCTCCAGAATCCATAATCCATTCAGATAAGTCTGCCCTGTAGCAACTAGTAAAAGTATATTCTATACATGATGTAGACGCAGATGCTGAGGCAGCAACCTATGAGGATCATGAAGGAGAGGTAGTTGATCCAGACGGGTCAGGCATAATCTCTCTCAAACGACCCACAAGCTTGTCAAACCTCTGATCAGATGCAGGTGATGGACTCCCAGTCTGTTGTGTCTGCTCTGCAACTCTGGTTGATGTAGGAAACCCATGCTTAGAATAGCAGGTTTCCTCAGAATGGCCTGTCCTGTGGCAGTAGGTGCACGATTGATGGGGTCGAACTCCCTCTACCACAGTTGGAGCTTCCCCGGCCACGAAATATTGTGGCTGCCTCTACCATGTGACGTCGCCATAGCTGAAGGTGTCTGGTGATGTAAAGTACTACCATAGGATACAGACAGTCTACTCAATCTCCGATATGCTTCCTCCATAGGAGGTATGGTAGCATCAGTAAGAATCTGAGCACGAGCTGCATCATACTCCGGATCTAGGACTGCTAGAAATACCCCAGTCATCACAGAGTCTCTGTATGCCTTGAGCTGCTCTAGTGTAGCAGTCAAGGGTATGTAGCCATGTAACTTCTCGAACATACCCCTCAAAGAAGTGTAGAGGGCGTGAAGAGGACGATCATTCTGCTTTGATATGAAGATATCATGCTGAAGCTGGAGTATCTTCGACTCATTCTTTGCTGGAGAGTATGTCGCGGCAAGAACGTCCCACATGGCCTTTGCAGTAGGCTGACTCAGTATATCATTAGCTATCTTAGTGGATACAGTTCCAGATATCCATACACGAGCATAAGCATCATCTGCCTCCCATGAGGTATTTCTCCCAGTCTTGTCGCGTGGCTCCTCTATCGTGAGGATATGCTTCTTGCCATCAAACTCATGAACTGCATGGCCCACAGTTC
Source organism: Ottelia alismoides (assembly GCA_037367405.1). Classification (NCBI taxonomy): domain Eukaryota; kingdom Viridiplantae; phylum Streptophyta; class Magnoliopsida; order Alismatales; family Hydrocharitaceae; genus Ottelia; species Ottelia alismoides. The sequence continues at coordinate 920,854 of JAZKJV010001118.1, read as the reverse complement.
ATAGTTGGTTCCATCCATTTTGACAATGGGTACCGGACCTTTGAAGGCACCCAGGGATAGGACTTCCACTTTGTTGTTAGACATGATGACAACAATCTTCAAGACTGGGCTAGCAAGAAGAGATACCAAGCGTCTACACTGACATACAGGAAGATGGTTGTGGGTGTAGACTCATACCACAACCTCTTTGTAGACCCCTCAGGATCCGGGTAGATCTGGAATCCTGAAGACAACCGTCTTCCTAAAGCAATCAACCAGAGCATGGAGCTGAGGAGGATGCAGACTTAGACAGGGAGCAGGACCCTGTCGACTTTGCTGATGAGGGTGCACACGAGTACTCAACTATCACAGGCACCAGTTCATTTTCACATCCTACCAGCGCGCCAACATACCCTTGTTTGAGAGTACAGGTACACCAGATGTTGCTGAGCAGTGGCTGAAGCGGGTGACGAAGGTGCTCAGGATGATTCGCGCGCCACGAGACACGTGGCTATCCTTCATGGAGTATTCATTGACAGATTTTGCGGAGAGATGGTGGGATGCGGTAGTGTCTGAGTTAGGCCGAGAGCCTACATGGGATGATTTCGAGACGAAGTTCAGAGCCCACTTCTTTTCTGCGAAGTGGAAGGATTATCACGTGTCGAAATCCGACGCTCGAAGCGCTAATACGGTCAGCTTTAAGCATGTCAAATAAATAGAGAGTTTGGTTTTTTAAAAAAAAAATTGTCTACTGTAGCATACTGCTACAGCCATACCAAGTGGCTACCCAATCTCTTCCCACTTGGCTCGTTATTCTCCTCCACCTGGCAAGATACATAACTCTTCCTCCTCTTATATATATCAACCTTAACTTTTCTTTGGTCTTCCCATCTCTATCCAACTTGAGGAAGTATGTACACAACCCTCGATACGTCATCAGTTACGAGAATCTAGACGTGGAGCCAGACTTGACATATGAAGAGAGGCCCGTACAGATTCTTGACCGTGCTCTGAAGAAGCTTCGCAGCAAGGAGATTTCATTGGTCAAGGTTTTATGGCACCGTCACGGAGTCAAAGAGGTAACGTGGGAGACCGAAGCCGACATGCGGACACGATACCTGCAACTTTTCTGAGATAAAAATCAAAACAAGCTTTTAGATATATGTTAAAATATATGGCTTGTTTTCTCTTTGAGGTTTTTATGGGTTCAAAACCCTTTGAGGTTTTTATGGCCATATAAAATTCGAGACAACTAAAGACCTTGACTCGAGTCTCGAGGACGAGAATCCCTTTGAGGTTTTTATAATTGTAACATCCGAGATCCGCGTAAATCCGAACTCGACCCAATTAAGGTCCGTTTAACCCAATAAAGTTATCTGACCATAATCGACCCGACTAAGGTCCGTTTAACCCAATAAAGTTATCTGACCATTATGGTCAGATAACTTTATTGGGTTAAACAGACCTTAATCGGGTCGAGTTCGGATTTACACGGATCTCGGATTTTACAATTATAAAAACCACAAAGGGATTCTCGTCCTCGAGACTCGAGTCAAGGTCTTTAGTTGTCTCGAATTTTATATGGCCATAAAAACCTCAAAGGGTTTTGAACCCATAAAAACCTCAAAGAGAAAACAAGCCATATATTTTAACATATATCTAAAAGCTTGTTTTGATTTTTATCTCAGAAAAGTTGCAGGTATCGTGCCCGCATGTCGGCTTCGGTCTCCCACGTTACCTCTTTGACTCCGTGACGGTGCCACAAAACCTTGACCAATGAAATCTCCTTGCTGCGAAGCTTCTTCACAGCACGGTCAAGAATCTGTACGGGCCTCTCTTCATATGTCAAGTCTGGCTCCACGTCTAGATTCTCGTAACTGATGACGTGTCGAGGGTTGTGTACATACTTCCTCAAGTTGGATACGTGGAAGACGTCATGGATAGCTGAAAGATGTGGAGGAAGGGCTACTCGGTAAGCAACCTTCCCCACTCTAGCAAGAATCTCAAAAGGTCCAACATATCGCGGCGCCAGTTTGCCACGAACACCAAATCTCTGTACTCCCATCATGGGAGATACACGGAGAAATACCCAATCTCCCTCCTGAAACTCTATGTTTCTCCTCCGACGATCCGCATAGCTCTTCTGGCGGCTCTGTGCCGTCAGAAGCCTCCGTCTCACAAGATCAACAGCTCTCGCGGTCTCCTCCAAGAGATCTACGGAATATAAAGCATGATCGCCTACCTCACGCCAACTGAGAGGTGTGAGGCATCTCCGCCCGTATAGGGCTTCGAATGGTGCCATGCTAATACTGGAGTGATAGCTGTTGTTGTACGTGAATTCTACTAATGGCAGATGGTCCTTCCAGGACCCTTTCCACTCCAAAGTGCATGCGCGAAGTAGATCCTCAAGCGTCTGAATGGTGCGCTCACTCTGCCCATCTGTCTGCGGATGGCATGCAGAACTCATCTTCAGCTCTGTCTGTGGTGCTGACATGAACTGATGCCAATAATGAGATGTAAATCTCGAATCCCTGTCAGACACCACCTCTCGTGGTATACCATGTAGCCTGATGATGTTCTGCACATAGGGCTTGGCCAATCTAGATGGAGTGTAAGTCGTGTTGACATGTATGAAATGGGCTGACTTGGTCAATCTATCAACAACGACTCAAATGGAATCATGGCCACCTGGTGTCTTCTGGCCTTCGACAATACGATCCCACAAACTGCTGAATCGTGGAAGTACGGCTGTGGAAATGGATGCACTCTCCTGAGGATGCCAATCGGTCAGAGCTGCAAGCATATCCCACGTGTATATCCAGTTCGCTATACCCTCTGCATGTGCTCTCATGCTAAGTGCATCGGCCACCACGTTTCCCTTACCGGGATAGTAAGAGATCATGCAATCATAATCCTACAGTAGCTCGAGCCATTTGCGCTACCTCATATTCAGCTTCTTTTGATCAAAGATATACTTTAGGCTCTTGTGATCCGTGAAAATCTCGAAATTCACCCCATAAAGATAGTGGCGCTAGATCTTCAAGGCGAACACAACTGCCGCCAACTCCAGATCATGCGTGGGGTAATTCCGCTCGTGCGGCCTCAACTGTCGTGATGCGTAAGCAATCACATGTCCTCTCTGCATCAACACTTCTCATAGACCTTCTCCAGATGCATCTGTGTAGACTGCATAATCATGAGTGCCGGAAGGAAGAGCAAGAATAGGCGTTGTAGTCAATCTCTCTTTCAGTGTCTGGAAGTCCTGCTCACATGAATCGTCCCAAATGAATGGAACTCCCTTCTGCGTCAACCGTGTCAGAGGGCGAACAATGCGTGAAAATCCGCTGACAAAGAGTCTGTAATAGCCCGCTAATCCGAGGAAGCTCCGAATATGTGTGACAGTCTTGGGCTGCTCCCAAGACATTACTGCATCTATCTTTGCAGGATCAACTGTGATGCCTGCTCCAGAAATGATATGCCCGAGAAATGAGACCTAGGATAACCAGAACTCACACTTGCTTAACTTGGCATATAGCTTGTGCTCCCGCAAGGTATCCAAGACAATATGTAGATCATTCGCATGATCCCATTCATTCCGTGAGTAAATGAGTACATCATCGATGAACAACACTACAAACTTGTCCAAGTATGGACGGAAGATACGGTTCATCATATCCATGAAAGCCGCAGGTGCATTGGTGAGCCCAAACGGCATCACCACAAACTCGTAGTGTCCATAGCGTGTCCTGAAAGCTGTCTTCGGAATATCTGACTCACGAATCCTTAGCTGATGGTAGCCTGAGCGAAGATCGATCTTCGAGAAAACCGAAGATCCCTGGAGCTGGTCGAACAAATCATCGATGCGTGGCAAAGGATAACGGTTCTTCACCGTTCTCTTGTTCAGCTGCCTGTAATCGATGCACAGTCTCATGGATCCATCCTTCTTCTTGACAAATAGAACCGGAGCACCCCAAGGTAAAGTGCTCGGCCTCACGAATCCCAAATCAAGTAACTCATGTAGCTGCACCTTTAGCTCCCTCAACTCGGCTGGTGTCATGCGATAAGGTGCCATAGAGATCGGCTGTATTTCTGGCAGCAATGTGATCTCGAACTCGATCTCTCTCTCAGGAGGTAATCCTGGTAGCTCATCAGAAAACACGTCAGGGTATTCTGAGACTACCCGGATGTCCTGTGTCATCGGCTCCTGATCAGATACCTCCCGAACAAATGCAAGATATGAATCGCAACCCTGGTCAACAAGTCGCTGGGCTCGCAACACTGAAATGTACTCCATGGTGGAGTCATGTGTAGTACCCTCAAAAGTGAACTCGGGTAGATCTGGAATCCTGAAGACAATTGTCTTCCTAAAGCAATCAACAAGCGCATGATGAGCGGATAACCAATCCATGCCCAAAATCAAGTCGAACTCATCAAGCTGCAGAAGTAGACAATCTGCGATCATCTCGTGACCGCCAATCAGTACGAGCAAGTGCCTGACTATCAGTGAAAGAATGAATAACTGGCCACCTGGCCTTCGGATGTGATATGGAGAAGAGAGAGTCTCTGCGACTCTACCTAAAGAAACTAGTAGTCTTAATAGAACATGGAAAGGTCGGTTCAAGACTGAGACCATGCCTTTTACCATAGTAGCTGTTGAACGGGCCATTCGCAGATACTTATCATGTATGCTTTTTCTCTTCTTGGGATATAATATGAAAATTAATGAAATTGGTGGCATCTGTGGTGATTGAATATGAATGTCACATTTCCCTTCTCAGATCACGACAAGTCGGAAGACTATCGCTATCCGAGAACTTAATACGATCGGAATTGTAATACCGCGAATGTGCGTATCGGGGTACCACTGCTCTGATACCAAATTGTAGACCCCTCAGGATCCGGGTACCCATTTACGACAAAATTCGCAATATTTTATTCATAAATGCTCACACAAGTTGCAGAAAAACAGGGAAAATTTTTCGCGCAATTATGACATTCATTTCCATTACATAACCACAAAGTAAAAGAGATAAATGGCACCAAAATTTCTTTTCATTAATATTCATATCAATTTACAACATGTACAAGGATCTTCCATTTTACAACATATATCCCAAAGTGTGATACAAAAGAGATAGCATATCTGAACAAAAACTGAGACAAAGTAATTCATACCGTCTAGTGTATACTCTGTCTCCAGGAAGCATGTATAGCTACTGAGCTGCTACTAAACTGCAGGTTGTTTGCCTGCCAAACACGTTAGGAAAGAAGAGGCGTCAGCAATTGCTGTTACCTCCCAAAAACTTATAAAAATAACTAGACATTTAACGTGTGCAAAAGCAAGCAAGTAGAAAGGTGGAAAGTAAAGTTTACATCTACTTGCGTAAGTAAAAATGTTTTTCAGGCTATTTGTAAGCGTCTCAAATGTTTGTCCCATAATCCAACATTTCCCACATGTGACATATTTATATAGTAGTTGAGTATTCATGAGTGTATGAGTGTAAGCACATATATCATTTTCTTCAGAGATCACGTTGGTGAGTGATAATGGAAAAGTTAAGATTGGAAAGATCTTTTAATTTATTTAAATTCTTAGATAGAGAGAATAGTCGTTTCCTACTAATCCCAACTTTTGATCGTAACTTCTCCAATTCTTAACTTCAATGTTTCAGATATAACTTCAGATGATGTAGATGTAGATATGGATGATCTAGATATAGAATCGCCAAGTCTGTTGACGAAGTAAACTCAAGCGGTGAAGAAGCCTACAAGTGGCTCTTCCGTCTCGCCCTCTAATTGGAAGCGCGGTCCAATAGAGGGATAGGTCTACTCCCAAACTACGCCACTGAGACGGGTGAGAGAGACTCTCTAGAAAAGTCGCTCTAGAAACCTGCCCGACTAGTACGGGCGAACGAGCTCGTACGTAAAACTGAAAACCAAGGATCCCCCGCCTGGGTATCCTAAAAGACAGGGTCAGCGGAACTGGTCTAAAGTTTGGATCTCAACGAGGCGTAAAACACTGCGAGCTCGCGAAAAAAATCGAAAAGAGACTGGGATCCTAGACCCGCGCACTTGGCGGCCGCCGCCCTAACTGGGCTTCCTTTCCTCCGCCCAGGTGAGGGTCACCGCGTCCTCGCACAGTCAGGTGTAAGGATCACCATGACCGGCACAACTAATTATTAGTCATCAATGATCCTCAACACTTTTGCTAATTCAAATATACCCTCCCTCACTCTTCTGGAATCACTTTACTGATCTTAGGTGTTCTGGTTGTAACTTATTAATAGTTATCTATACTTAATAGAGTAGGCTTAAGGAATTATTTCATGAAGATGATTAGTCTTAACGATCGTAGGCTATCATTGATTCTTTTAGCAAATGAACATGTGTAGTAAAATTTTAAGACTCGTCTTCAAAAATTCAATTACGAGGGTATGGTTAAAGAAATCAAGAAAGCTATGATCGTTTACTTGATTTGGAATGTGCACCACAACCCAATGGCTGACCATACTACTCTTTACATTTCAGTACAACACTATAGCTTGAATATCCTCACGGCTTACTATATTCTAATTCGGATGATAGTTTAATATAATTTTTTCTATGAAAGAACACATCATCTAAGTCCTACATATTCTATAACAACTCTTCTTAAGCTTGGCAAAAACCCTCATAACAACATTAACTTTACGGCCATAGATGTAATTAATTATAATTACACACAAGAACTCATTATGATTAAGGAGAGATAATTATTTTTGAGATTTTATCTTTGTCATATAAATGTTGCTGAATTTCAAACTAAGAAAGGTATGTTAAATGACTAGCTTTGGGATAATTTACTAATAAAAAAATAATTATCTCATAAGTAAATAACCTTATTTGTTTTTTTAATCTCTTGACTCGAAATTGAATAATCTTAGTTGAGTTACTGATAGTCAGATAATTAAATTCTACTTTCATGAGTCATTGGAAGTAGATGCACAATTACTGGTCAGAATTACAAGTCCCAACCAAAGAAACTACTACAAGCCTTTGCAAGTCCCTTGTAATATGGAGCAACACATGCTAAGCAAAGACTAAAACAACAAGGTCGAATCAAGTCAATTACTGTAATCTATGAAGGGGTGAAATAGTTAAATCTAAAACATGGTGTGGTCAAAATTTGAGATTTTAGATATGTTGGAAGGTAATTCATATCTTAAATAGTAAGGGAAAATCTGGGAAGAACTGTAAGGTTAAATACTTTTCCAAGCTTAGATACACGAAACAAAAAATAGACTTAGCTTTACATGTCTAGCCAATAACAATTGCTCTTCCAATTTGGAATGGAATATATGTTAATTAGCTGAACAACAATATCAAATTCTGACATCTGATTCCTTTTAAATCCTTGAATATTTCCAGATCATTCTTTTTTTTGAAAACAGTAAGGTTTCACATATATTCATATATATCTAATTTCCATATAAGTTAAGCAGAATAGTTAATGTGTAATCTAAAAATTCAAGAGTTTGTTCATTAAGTCCTAAAATTCTCAACAAGAAAGGCCTTCAGAATAGAGTCAAAATGTGTATATAACATATGTATGGCAGTAAAGGATGGGCTAGGGATTGTACTTAATATTCAGATATATTGACAATCGTTCAAAAACATCAACCTGCTTATGATTGACAATAATCACTATAACCTCCTATATATTAGTTACATCTCGAACCAACCACATTATCTCTACAGCCCTGAACTTCCTTTAATATAGAACCAATTCCTCCACTACACTATAATGCAGGTTGCCTTGCATTTTTTTTATATTATTACTATACACATGAAAAAATGATCTACCCACCCCTATGAGAAAGATTTGTTGGTGGATGGACATTTGAAGGATCCAATATATAAAAGAGAAACTTGAAATGCTAAACTTAAATTGTAGCAAAAGAAGAGGGATTCTGTTTATTTCCCTTTCTTCTTCTATGACCGTACTCTCTGGATTCACAGTATAAAATCAAGAAATTTAAAGTATAATTGAATTTAGCATTTACTGGATAGAGAAATGTGATTGGAATTTACAATAATCATATTCAAAGAAATAGGAGCAGAAAATGGATGTAATTTGTGTTAGATCACATGCATGGCAGAAAATGGTGGGGGTTGGGGATTGTACCTTTTTAGATCTCAAAGTTTAGGGATGAACATGGCATGCAACAACAGCTTCTTGAAGCCAAAATTAATCAGCTTCAGCAGCAATGGTGGCTGATTTGTAGCAGCAACTGCAGTAGAACAATTGCTGAAATTTCAAGGGAGCAGTTCCAATTTGTTGGAAAGAGGTCCTTGAGTATGTAGTAGCTGCTGCATGGAGTATTGGAGCAGCAACAAGGCTTCCCAAGTTGCTGGTCAGCAACTTTTTGGTAGAGAAAAAGAGCCTTGATGAGGGAAAAATGGAGGAAAGAAGAGAGGATGTACCTCAAATTAGATCTTCAAATTGGGAAGCAAGGGGGAGCAGCTCCTCGGATGCAGCAAGAAGGGTTTCTTGGACTGCTGGAGGTTCCAGAACTCCAGGATTTTGAGAAGTTATGACTCCCACGATGAGATTATATGTATATATAAGGGAGGGAAGTATTGGGTGATGCCAAATGTGAAGGGTAAAATGTTAAGTGGCAAGGAGGGAAAAGGCCAAGTGGCTGGAAAGAAATACTCGGCTGGATTTGCAACAACTGATGCTACAGCAGAACTGATTTATTTATTTTATTTTCAAAAGTCTCTTTAGTTAACATACTTAAAAATCAACCGTACGCGCACCTCGGTCTTCCGTTTTCAACGCGAATTATCTCGATTTGATCGTCTTTCATCGACGATCAAAATGAGTATAATATTGATATACTTTTGACCGAGATTGGATGTCCGAAATTTTCGAGATACGGTTTATGTTTAAGATTAAATTTTGTGATTTAAAATTATCAAACGACCTCCGATTGACGAACGGTCGATTCCGTTGGTCTTGTATCTTCGAATCGGATCTAATGACGGTCTCGGTTCGTTTTGCGGTTTCCGAATTTGCGTCGCGGCTTTTTCACGACGCGCATTACGAAGTGACCGATTTTTGGTCGATTTCGTCCGAACGACTTTTGATTCATGATCAATTGGTCGATTTAGATTATCTAATATGGTCAGATAACTTTATTGGGTTAAACGGACCTTAATCGGGTCGAGTTCGGATTTACGCGGATCTCGGATGTTACACTCTTCCATCCTTTTGAAAAGTCCTTTAGGTAACTAGGATTTTTCTAGATATTCACGTCAAACCCTAGATACCCAACACTCCACGAGATGAAGCGTCAACACGCCAAATAGGAACAGGCGACGACGTGCGGAGGCGATAGAGCAACCGGGGGTAGGTCACGGGCGGCGTGACAGGTCACGGGTGGCGAGGGCGTGGCCTATCACGGATGGCGGCGGTGTGACAGGTCACGGGCGGCCCCATGGCCTGTTTCGGGCGGCGGTGCAGGCCGATATGGGTGAGACGGCAGTGGCGTGGCCGGTCTCGGGCAGCGACGCGGGCTGATATGGGTGAGACCCACCATTGGTGGCTAGGGTTTTGATGGGGAATAGGATCTTAGGGCAGGCTCCGATCTAGGACCGTCGCTCTGATACCATGTGGAAAGAGAAACGAAAAGTTGTATTACATCTAACCCTAGAGCTCTCTTATATAGGAGAAAAGCTCTAAGGGTAAATTACATAAACCAGACAATAGAAATAAACAATACGAAAAAGGACAAAATAACATAAATATTTTAACGATGATAGTGATGAGGTAGACAAAAGGAGGTACATGGAGCTCGTTGGGAAGCTCCTATACGTGACCATCATTAGATCAGATATATCCTATGTAGTGAGCAGAGTGAGTCAGTTCAAGGAGCAGCCTAGACAGGCAAATAAGGATAAATACCATATGATTCTGAGGTATCTGAAGACCCCACCTGGCATTGGTCTTGTATTTAGCATAAGCACATCCCTTGTTGTTACAACTTGTGCAGATGCAGATTATGCAGAGTGCCCCAAGGATAGGAAGTCTACCTATGACTTTGCAGTGTTCATATAGAGTTCCTCAGTGTCATGCAAGAGCAAGAAGCAGACGGTGTCATTAGATCCAGTGCAGAATCAGAGTACAGAGCCATGGCACATTGGAGTACAGAGATGATTTGGATCAGATCTACTCTTACTAACTTAGCAGTTGAGATGTCTCTTCCCATGCACCTCCAATGCGACAACCATGTTGTTATCTTCATTGCCTATAACCCAGCCTTCCATGAGAGGACAGAGCGTATCGAGGTAGACTGTCATTACACTCGAAACATGATTCAGAAGGGCTTCATCTCTACCATTCATGTTAGCTCAGCTGCTCAGGAAAATAGCCAACAGATATGTTCACAAAGGTCCTGACCAGAGGGTCATTCCAAGATGATGTTCCAAGCATGGTTTTAAAAAGCGGCGCCTCGGCATTCCCTCCAAGTCTCGGGTTTTTCTATAGCCTCCACATTCCCTCCAAGTGCCACCACTGATAGATGTGGGACTAAACCCTGGATGTGATAAATGGATCTTGGAAGGATCCATTTACCCATCTTACATATGATGCATATACTCCAATACTCCATCTCAAGTTGGAGCATGCAATCATCAGCTTGGACAAACAGAAAGAAATCTCAAACTCACAATACAAGACACTATAGACAATATCAACGCAACGCGCACAACTGTCGAATGTTGTCGAGGACGTTGCTTCTCATGTCGTGCCGGTGAAGAGGAACAAACAGGCTGGAGTATGAGTCGAACTGAATCTCCTCGTCAGAGAGAATGTGCTCTGTACTGCGTCTGTCAGAGTTATTGCAAGTGAAAATGAGTCTTCTCATTGGAGTACTCTGGCCCGCCACAACATGCGGACAACTGCTCCATCTCTAAAAGAGTTGAACTGGAAAAGCCGTGGAGACATCCTCGCTAGAGTCCATGGTCGTTGGAGAATGGAGTCCGAAAAGTCTACTCGTCGGAGAACTGAGTCTCTCCCATACTGGCTCAAAGAATGGGATCTCTGCTCTAGAGTCCCTATGAAACCACATGAAAACCCTAGCCCACATGGCATAGGGAATGGGATCTCTACTTTGGAGTCCTTATGGAACACATAAAAACTCTGGGACCAAAAACAAAGATGGAGAGCACAACAAATGATGGCAAATATGTGCACATCTGACTGAGGACTTGGAATCAGATCGTCGAGTCTGGACCAAAAAAATTGTAGAGTCTGAAATCTGAACGGGCATCTGGACTGGAATCTGAACGAGCATCTGGACTGGAGAATCTGAACTCTGACTTTGAACTGGAATCTCAACCATCAGAGTGATGATGGTGTATGATGTCGTAGAACTCTACATTATACTCCCCCTTTCTCCTAGACTGGTCAGAAAACAATGATGTCGACCAAGTTGGGAGAAGACAAGAACATGATGGGGAGAAAAAGAAAAAATCCAATAAGCCGATCTCACATTTTTTTACGATTTTTCTTCTCGCATTTTTTTGTTTAATCATCATTTTTTCGTACAGATTTTTCTTATACGGTCCTCTCTTTTTTTACGGTTGTCTCCCCCCCTTTTTTTTGACACTCGTCTCCCCCTTTTTTTAATAGCCAACTCATTTTTCCTCATGCGTACATTTTTTTGTACGCACCACTTTTTTTAACAAAGAAACTCTTGGCCCAAATAATGGGCCCAAAAATATGCATCTTTCTTTTTTTCTCTAACATTGCAGCGGGACTCCTTTTTTAAAAGAAGTTACGGCCCACCTCCTAGGCCCTAACTTTGGGCTCTTATTTAAAAAAACTCACAGCCCTTGAATTTTTTCTTATTTAGGGTTCCCACTTGGGAACCCGATCTCAATGCACGCCGCCCCCGATGGGGCTTGTTGCTGCAGCAGGAGATGCGGCCTTTGCCGCCGTCACTTGCTAGAGAAGAGGCACAGAGAGGATCGTAGAAGCATGCTGCTGGAGGTCGATGTCGCATGTAGGGGTGGAGCTGCTGGAGGAGGCACCGCCTGGAAGAGAACTGCGAGATGGGTGTGCTGCCGAGAGCAGGGGCGCCATCGCCTGGATCTAAAGAAGAAGACCGTGCGTCGCCTCCTTCGGCTGGATGAGGGTGGAGCTACGCCTGGATCGGTTGTGCGCAAGTATTGCACGAGGAGGAGGGAGACGTTGGAGGCCTTAAGCCATCGCATGCCTGTTATTGTTGGATCTCGCGTTGCTTGCTCGAGAGAAGAGAACTATTGCTCCGTCTTGAACGACGATGTATGTCCCAGCAGCGAGGAGGGAGGTGCTGGAGGTCCGCCGCCCGGAGCATGAGATGCTCCTCCTGGAGCATAGAAAGATGGCGAGGCCCGCGAGATCCTGGGGTGCACCGCCTAGTCTGTGCAGCACCACTTGGAGCCGAGAGAGGCTCCACCTGTTGCCGTCACCAGGAGAAGAACCGCCTGGAGGGGCCTCGCGATGCGTCGCCTGGCGGATCTGAAAGAGGGGGCGATCGCTTGCATCCTGGAGATGTCACCAGGGGTTTCATCGCGCCTGTAGTGTTTGCGCGGTGGCTTGGGATGCATCCTGACCAGCGAGTAGAAGCCAGGAGAAGAACCGCAAGGAGAGGAGATCTCGCCTGAATGTCCGCCTGGAAGGGAACCCCGCCTAGAGGCTGTGCTGAATTGGGGTTTCAAGAAAACCCTAGAAATCGGAACTCGAACGATCTTGAGTAATGAACATGAATAATCTTCAAACATCAATCTTCAAGAACAAGAACTCCAAACTCGAATCTCGAATAAAAATAAAGAATTTAAAATCTTCGAGAATCGACACGCTCTTATACCATGCTAGAAACTAATAATGCGGAAGTGAATATCAGAGATAGAAAATAAACAAGGAAGAACAGCAGGATTTTTACGTGGAACCCTACTCCTTAAGGAGCGGGATGAAACCATGGGAGAAGAGCTTAAAGGACCATATGTTGCATTGCAATTTCTCATTGGATACAGGAGGTCTGGAGCTTCTTATATAACCTCCACATACCCTCCAAGTCCCACCACTAGTAGATGTGGGACTAAACTCTTGATGTGGTAAATGGATCTTGGAAGGATCCATTTACCCATCTTACATATGATGCATATACTCCAACAGATATCAGTCTTTAGAGAAGATTGTTCTCTTCTCAAATCATTCTTGAATATTACTCTGTGACATCTATAATCATACATCAGCTTCTATGATCTAACTATTTAAACCAATAGTTGTATGATATCAAGATTCAAGATGGTTGTATTATATATCCCTAATCGTACTGATGGACCTTTAAAATGCAAACTTAGATATACTTCATTTCTAGATAATGGACGGATATAATTCTGCAATAACTTTTATTATATGATAGATCATCATGGGCTTACATGTCTAACATATTGCTCATGTCAGCACCTTGTGAACTCACAGAAGAACCTCCTACAGCAAGGAGCACTCAAATGAAAAATGTTACATGGACGTTGACCATCACCTCAATTCCCAACAATATGGTCTGAATGCGACCTCGGCAAGGACATCGCAGAAATCAAAGGGAAACTCTCTAGAAGGGCAAGCAAACCAAGGAAATAGTCCAAGCTAGACCTAAATGAGTTGTTTCTCCAAATATATCTCAAGTTCGTCAAAACCAGCATCTCCATCGGCATATCTCCCACAAAGCAAAAAAAGGAGAGCCGGTGTCCATTCCCCCCTCTCACATCGACGATCTGCCTCAAGAAAAGTGGCGTTGAAGTCACAACCCACAATCCAAGTCGGATCTGGTCTAAGTTTGTTTCATATATCAATCGACGTTTGAGAAATCGTACGGTCATAGGGGAAAATAGCAACAGGAAACCATCCAAGATCCTTCGAAGCACAACAGACAGGGCTTATGTATCAGAAACATAATCCACCAACTCCAACACATCATTGTTCCACCCAACAAGCATGCCACCTGAAGCATTGACTGATGGCATCATTCTATACTCAAAGAAATGAGACCTAGCACCTCATGCGAAAGGAAGTTGTCCCACTCTTCCAGCTTCGACTCTTACAAGCAGACAATATATGCCTTCCAGGCTTCTAGCAAGTGCCCAAGGTCTCCGTGAACACAAAAATCGTCCCCAAAGTTGTTGAATAAGGCGCACGTGTAGCAAGTGTCCCCATCATCTTTTCTGTGCAACAACCATACCATGGCTTCCAACCCCAACCTTAATGCACGATGTTGCCAACGGCTTTTGAAAGTAGGAGAAACCCTAGCAGAAGTTATTGTTGATTTCATTGTGGAAGATAAAATTCCTCTAAAATTAGATGAGTTTATGAAAAAAAGGCAAACCCTATCAAGGGTTCATCACCTATTCCCAATGGGAACTGTTCTCTCCAAAAGAAGAGACAAGTGGTTATTGATGCAGCGTGGGCCCCCAAACATAGGGCCAAATATTTATTTATCAATTTTATTTACGTTTTTAAGTTGTCGAAATTATCTAATTATATAATTGAGATCGCGTGTGGTCTCAACGTTATTTCGTAGATTTTAATTTGGTCAATTAATTAATTAGAGTTCAATTAGGGTAATTAGAGGTCAATTTGAATTTTAAATTTTGTCAGAGTCAAATTAGGATAAGTTGGTTGTCAATTTTTAATTAATTTATGTTGGAAAAGAGAATGAGTTGATCTATTCCATAGCCCTAGGCTCTCTTATATAGGAGAGTAGCCTATGGATAAATTACATAAAGAGAATAACAAGAAAATAAAATAACAAAGAGATACAATTATCTTATATGCGTCAACACTCCCCCTCAAGATGGAGCATAGATATCAATCATGCTCAGCTTGGACGCACACTTCTGGAATGGGCCTCTAAGTAATGCCTTGGTGAAAATATCAGCAGTCTGATTCTCTGATGTGACGTGAGATGTAGCAATGAACCCCTTCTGAATCATGTCACGTATGTAGTGACAGTCGACCTCAATGTGCTTGGTCCTCTCATGAAAGGCTGGGTTATTTGCAATGAACAAAGCAGCCTGATTGTCACATTCCAACATCATAGGAAGAGGTATATCAAGACATAGATCTGCAAGTAAGGATTTCACCCACATCATTTCTGTGCTAGCCTGGGCCATAGCCCTGTATTCGGATTCAGCACTGGATCTGGCTACTACTGTCTGCTTCTTGCTTTTCCACGAAACTATAGCATCTCCAACATAGACTGCAAATCCTGATGTTGACTTCTTGTCCTTGGGGCATCCTGCATAGTCTGCATCCGCACATGCTGTGATAGAGATCTCCTTTCCTTTCTTAAATAGCAAGCCTGCACCTGGAGATGATTTTAAATATCTCAGAATCATGTGTATTGCATCCATATGGGCCTGACGTGGTTGCTCCATGAACTGGCTCACACGGCTCACTGCAAATGATATATCAGGTCTAGTGATCGTGACATACAGTAGTTTGCCTACCAGTTCTCTGTACCTTCTCTTATCCACCTCTTCTGTGTCATCATCATACAGCTTCATGCTAGGATCCATTGGTGTCGTAGCAGGTCGACACCCTAGCATACCTGTTTCACTTAGTAGATCTGTAATATACTTCCTCTGTGACATGACTAATCCATATGGATTTCTAGCAAACTCCAGCCCCAGAAAATATCTAAGGACTCCCAAGTCCTTGGTGACAAACTCGGTCCCCAGCCTTTCCATTGCCTGCTTAATGCCCTGATCATCATCAACTGTAATCAAGATATCATCAACATAAGCCATGATTACAATGATACCTCTCTCCGTCTTCTGTACAAACAAGGAGTGATCAGCATTGGAGCGTTTATATCCTTGTTTCTCAAAGAGGTCTGAAAGCTTCTGAAACCATGCTCTGGGGCTCTGCTTAAGGCCATAGATGGCCTTATGTAATCTGCAAACCTTGGAACACTCCCCCTCAACAGCAAAACCAGGTGGTTGTTGCATATAGACTTCCTCCTGCAAGTCTCCATACAGAAATGCATTCTTCACGTCCAGTTGATAGAGTGGCCAGTCTCTAGCAACTGCAACTGATAGCAGGATCCGTAGAGTGGAATGACGCGCCACAGGGGAGAACGTGTCAAGGTAATCTACCCCATATGTCTGTGTGAAGCCCCGTGCAACTAGGCCTGCCTTGTACCTGTCAATGGAACCATCTGCATTGTGCTTAACTGTAAATACCCATTTGCAACTCACCGGGCTAACATCTGGAGGTATAGGAACCAAACTCCAGGTTCCTCTAGACTGAAGTGCCGCCATCTCTTCTTCCATTGCTAGCCTCCATCTAGCATCCTGCAAAGCATCATGGTGGCTCCGTGGAATGTCTGTAGCTGAGAGTGCCAATGCAAACGTCCTGAAGTCTCCAGATAGCCTCTCAAAGGACACAGCTGCTGATAATGGATATTTGGCACAGACTGAGAAATGTCGTCAGATCCATCATCATTAATATTTTCATTACATACCATAGGCGAGCTAGTTGACGGGTCAGGACCATGAGCTGGAGGAAGCCTGCGGGTGTAATAGAATGGTAGCGGGGTTACTGATTGTGGTGGTGGTGGCGGTGGTGGTGGCGGTGGCGGTGGTGGTGACGGTGGTGTTGTTTGTGGCAATGGTGATGGTGGCCATGAATACGGCATCAGGAGATATAGGTGGTGGCTGCATGTTTCCGGATTCTGAAAAATACATAACAGATTCAAAAAATATAACATCTGCACTGATCATATACCGCTGACGCACAGGATCAAAACACTTGTACCCCTTTTGAGTTCTGGAGTACCCCACAAATACGCACTTGACAGCCCTAGGAGAGAGCTTGTCAGTACCAGGTGACAACTGATGGACAAATGCGACTGACCCAAACACATGAGGAGTAAGAATGAACAAATCCTTGTCAGGGTAAATGAGTGAAAAAGGAATTTGTTCATTCAAGACAGACGAAGGCATACGGTTGATAAGGTAACATGCAGTAAGGACTGCATCACCCCAGTAGGAGTACGGAACATGACTCTGAATAAGAAGTGACCTTGTGACATCAAGAAGGTGACGGTGTTTTCTTTCAGCAACCCCATTCTGTTGAGACGTATGAGCACAAGATGTTTGGTAAATAATTCCTTTTGAGGAGTAGTAATTGGCTAGAATGTTGGTGCACAACTCTAAGGCATTATCACTTCTCACAATCTTGACAGATGTGGAAAAAACATTTTGAATTTCATTTAGAAAGTGGATAATAATATTTCCTGCTTCAGATTTATTTTTCATTAGAAAGACCCATGACGCTCTAGAGTAATCATCCACAAATACAATATAAAACATGTGTCCCTGATGATCGGGAACACGACTCGGACCCCAGACATCGACATGAAACAACTCAAAATTGGAGTTACTACTCCGACGTTGACTACTGGGAAAAGACGACCTGTGATGCGTTCCCAACTGACATGCCTCACACTGGATAGGTGTGTGAGAGAGACCATAGGGTAGAACTAGACGCAACTTCTGAAGCGGTAAATGACCAAAACGCAGATGCCACAGGAGAGGAGATACTTGTCCAGCAGGAGAGGATGTGGTTCCAGCAAATGGGGTCTGGTTCAGACGGTAAAGGCCTCCTTGCTCATAGCCATGACCAATCACGTTGCACGTACGGATGTCCTGAAAAATCAAAGAAGATGGATCAAAAATAGCTCGACAATGGAGATCCTTCGTAATCTGACTAATTGACAACAGATTCATAGAAAAATGTGGTGCATGTAGGACATTCTTCAGCTGCATAGAGGGTGTCAATCTAATCTCCCCCTGACCAGTGATAGGGGAATGTGTGCCATTAGCAATTACTACTGTCCGTCCTGGAGGGATCTGAGTGTATCCTGTAAGTAGACTCTGGTCGCCACATAGATGATGTGTAGCGCCCGAGTCCATGATCCATGGCAGTATATGAGATCTACTACTGTGGAGTGCAAGTGTACTACCTGAAGTACAGGTAGATGCAGAAGCAGAGGCAGAAGCAGCAGCATTAGTATGACTCTCTGTAGTCGGTGCTGGACCAGATGGTGGTATGATGCCCCTGAGGCGGGCAACTAGATCATCAAATCGTTGATCCAGGGTAGCAGCAGATGGCGGCTCTATCTGCTCAGCGGCTCGTGCAGATGCATGGGAATCCATGCTTTGAATAGCATGTGTCTTCATTGTGCCCGACTCGGTGACAATATGTGCATGTTGGCCTAGTGCGACCACCCCTTCCACGAGGAGTACGTCCACGGCCCTGGTGATGAAAACCGCGGCCTCTGTTGGCCGCCATAGCTGAGGAATTCTGACTCGCAGATGCTGAAGGCACTGTGATCCTACTCAATCTGTGAAAAGCTTCCTCCATGGGAGGAATAGTCGAGTCCGCTAAAATCTGAGAACGTGCTGCCTCATATTCTGGATCAAGTGCAGCGAGAAACACACCCACCATAGTAGCATTCATGTATGTCTTCTGCTGCTCAGGCGTAGCTGTCAAGGGCATGAAGCTATATAGCTTCTCAAACATCCCTCTCAGTGATGTATAGAGAGAATGTAGCGGGCGACCATTCTGCTTGATGGTGAAGATATCATGCTGGAGTTGCAGGATCTTTGTCTCGTTCTTCGCCTGGGAGTATGTGGCCGCCAGAATGTCCCACATATCCTTCGCTGTGGGTTGATGGAGGATATCATTGGCAATCTCAATTGCCAATGTGCCAGATAGCCAGACCTTGACATATGCGTCGTCAGCCTCCCAGGAGGCATAGGATCCAGTCTTCTCAGCAGGCTCTGATTCGGTAAGAATATGCTTCTTGCCCGTAGACTTCATCATGCTCATGAACTGCATTGCCCACAGTTCATAGTTGATACCATCCATCTTGACAATAGGCGCCGGACCACGGAATGCGCCAATAGATGGGATATCTGCCTTGCTCTCTGACATATTGCAAAATAAAGACTGGAACGACTGACAAACGATATGTTTTGTCTACAATACCATAGATGGGGGTAGTTGCATGTGTAGACTTCAAGCAACTATCCCCATGAAGATGTTTGTGCTAAGACCTACACGCACGCAGAAGTTGCGCACAGGCCGCACAAGAGATGCGCTGGTAGGCAAAGTCGACGCACGGCTGAGGCGCGCAGGGGCTGCGCTCAGCGCACGGCTGGTGCGCGCAGGGACTGTGCACAGCGCGCAAGGATGCGCAAGGGGCTGTGCACGCAGGTGCTGCGCGTGCGGCACGCTAGGGCTGCGCGTGCGGCACGCTAGGGCTGCGCGTGCGGCACGCTAGGGCTGCGCGTGCGGCACGCTAGGGCTGCGCGTGCGGCACGCTAGGGCTGCGCGTGCGGCACGCTAGGGCTGTGCAGGGGCTGCGCGCACGGCACGCTAGGGCTGCGCAGGGGCTGCGTGTGCGGCAGAGGCGGCGGCGTTGGTGGCACGCCGATCGAGAGAGAGAGAGAGAGAGAGAGAGAGAAGAAGGCCGGCGGGTGGGGTGTTAGGGTTAGGGTTTTGAGAACTCCGGTCTAGGACCGTCGCTCTGATACCATGTTGGAAAAGAGAATGAGTTGATATATTCCATAGCCCTAGGCTCTCTTATATAGGAGAGTAGCCTATGGGTAAATTACATAAAGAGAATAACAAGAAAATAAAATAACAAAGAGATACAATTATCTTATATGCGTCAACAGTTTACTATTTTTGTAACCCCATCTCTCCTATATAAAGAGATGGTAGTCCCATGTTTTTAGGCAGTCAAGTATGAATTAAAATTTGAGATTTTTATCTCTCTCTCTCCTTCCTCCTCTCCCTCTCTCTCCACGCGATCTCCGCGGTTCTCCTCCGTCAATCCCTCGTTACTGACGAGATTTCTTTTTCTCAACCTCTCCTTTTCTCCACTGATATTCCACCGCCAAATTATTTTATTTTTTAACGTCGACGCCGGAACCCGTTTGCATCATTTGGTATCAGAGCATGGCTTACAGATCGTCCCCACGATCTGACGATCCGTCCAGATATTCGCGTCGACATGCATCAAGGGATCATCGCTCGTCCGACAGAAAACGACGAACCAACGACGACTACGACAAGGAGACGGAGCGCATGTAACGTGATTTGCATCACTTGCAAACCACAATCCACTCCGAGTTTCGGGCCCTTGTAGCCAACTTCGAGGCCCTACGCGACGCCCAATCGAAGCCGCCACCCGTTGAAGCCGCTACCGCGAAGTTTGACGAAGAAACCCGCCCCGTGGAGGAAGAAATGCTCGCTGTCCAGCACTTTCCAGAACCAATTCCGCCATCGGAATCGATTCCGCGGCCCCCTCCGGTCATCCTGGCATAACCCCAGTCTTCCCAGGTAATTCCCCTATCCTCCCCAGCCCTCGCGGCCGTCATCCACCCCCTACCAACCCCTCCGTCATTCCCATACACCCCCACGACGACTCCTCAGGCCAACCAGCCCCACACCGCACCACCCGCGGTCCCTCCCGCCACTCCGGCGACTCCTCCAGCACCCCTGTGCGTGGTTGCCCCCCTGCGGCGCCTCCAGCCGCCGTCTCCACCCCACCCGACCTCAACTGCGCACCCCGCGCGGCACCACCAAACCCCAGCCGCGCCCCTCCCCTATTCCCATCCTTTCCCCTGCCTTCCCCCGAGCCCCCCTTCTACCCCCGCTACCCCCCAGCCTCGCCGCTGCCAACCTCGTCTTCCCCCATCCAACGCCGCCCCTTCCCCTACGCGCCTCGCCGTCCCCCGCCTACCACATCCCCGCCTCCCTGTGCACCCGCCAGCGACTCCGCCCTCCCTCCTCTTCACCTCCCAACCCTCCGATCTCCCCACCCCGCGTCATCGCCTTCCCAAATACCATCTCGCCGCGCCACCCCGAGCCAACCCCAGTGCCGCCTGCTTCCTCGCGAGCCGCTGCCCCGATCGAACGCCAACAACCGCGCCGCCTTATGTGATAGCCGCCCCCGTGCGTAGCGCGCAAGCCCTAACAGGGATCCCGAAGATGGCGCATCGTGAGTCCCACAGAACATGGGATTGGAAAGTGAATTGGAAAACCAATTGGAAAAATTGCAGAGCAAAAATTCCCAAAATCCATATTTGCAGGAAGGTCCAAGGCCATAGGAATATGAGGAAATTTGAAGGGGTGCGAAAATTGCAGAGATGCCCCCCAATTGGAAAAAACTACAAACGTAACGCGGAAAATGATCGCATTGGAGGAAATTGAAGCCACAATTCATGGATGAACTCTCCAACGACGCACCTACATCAAGCAATTCGTCGGGAGACGAATTTTTTAAAGCGGCAGAGAGTTGATGCAGCGTGGGCCCCCAAACATAGGGCCAAATATTTATTTATCAATTTTATTTACGTTTTTTAAGTTGTCGAAATTATCTAATTAAATAATTGAGATCGCGTGTGGTCTCAACGTTATTTCGTAGATTTTAATTTGGTCAATTAAATAATTAGAGTCCAATTAGGGTAATTAGAGGTCAATTTGAATTTTAAATTTTGTCAGAGTCAAATTAGGATAAGTTGGTTGTCAGTTTTTAATTAGTTTACTATTTTTGTAACACCATCTCTCCTATATAAAGAGATGGTAGTCCCATGTTTTAGGCAGTCAAGTATGAATTAAAAATTGAGATTTTTATCTCTCTCTCTCCTTCCTCCTCTCCCTCTCTCTCCACGCGATCTCCGCGGTTCTCCTCCGTCAATCCCTCGTTACCGACGAGATTTTTTTTTCTCAACCTCTCCTTTTCTCCACCGATATTCCACCGCCAAATTATTTTATTTTTTATCGTCGACGCCGGAACCCGTTTGCATCAGTTATCGTGAAGATTTAATACATATATCCCTTTTCCAAAACATTTTCAACCAGCATGGACACTCCAGGAAATAATCTTCATTTGGCAATAGTGGGTAATACCCCACCAACACCACCCCTACGCAGCTTGCTTTCACACCTAACTACTCCAAAGCCCTCTCATGGCTCGCAGACCCCTCAAGGCCTCTACTCAACCAACAATCCTCTATTAGTTGTGCCGTCGCAGGTACAACATCAACAACCGCCTCCACAATTGAGGCTCTTGCCACATGCTACCAAGGCCCCAACGGTCGTTGCCGCCATCGGCAGACAAACATTTCCCATCAATCAACCTTGCATATGGCAAGGGCATGAGGTGTTGGGCCTTGGGATCTAAAAGCACGTCTCTTACATTCTTTGAAATACAACAACAATTCTGGTAATCTCCGAGGGATATATCGCAATCTCCATCGAAGTGCCACAAGACTCTGTGCTCATCGGCAAAGTAGGGGAACCAAACTGGCAAGAACCTGAGTTGCACCCATGATCCGAATCTGAAAGGAAGATTAGATCCATTGGGATCATGCAACCCAGGCAGTCTGACCTAAATAAAGGATCTACAAGAGTATGTGCATCCCCAAGCACATGAGAGGTCGCAGCCATAAGATCATGTGACATACTGGCAAAAGAATCATCTTTTGGATCATTGTCCACAGGGAACCCAAAATGTGAGACTACAGGACGAACGGTAGCAGCAAGCATTCAACCAATTGTAACCGAAACATTGTTCTACCAATCACATGCACCAATTCGAACAATTGATCATCAAAACAACCCTCCACCGCAATCTCAACGTGTATGTTATCTCCCGATCGCAAGCCATTCGAGGTGATCTCTACCACCCTTACAATACCAGCTAACGCACACTGAAAACACTACAAACAACGAGGCATAAACGCCATGCTAGTAACACGAAATACCGAGTGAGGACCACGGGTCACCACATTGTCCCTGAACCGATGACATCTCTAAATCATGGCTTTAAAAAACATGCCTCGAGGCGTCAAGGCGTAATCCTCGAGGCGATTTTCCATGAAAACCGCCTTGAGGCTATAGCCTCAGTCTGGAAATCTATGGCATAAGCCTCAGAGACCTGAGGTGGTACCTCGGTGGTCGAGGTGGTGAGGCAGTACTGAGGCGCAGCCTCGGTCTGTTGTGCATTTTTTTGGGCAAGTAAATAAAAATATATAAATCTATACTTTTACAATAGTATTAAAGTTACAAAGCATATATTAATCACAAACATACAAGTTACAATCACAGTAGCGTATTATAGTATCATTATTTGTTATTTCTGAAATATAAAATTTCATAAATATATAAGTATACATGTGTATTACAAATTACAATCATCATTGCATCAAAGAAATCAGGCAAGTGTATAATGATTGTTTCTAATTAGTATGAACAAATCTTATATCAACAAAAATATTCAATTGCTTGTATCGCTACAATGATGTAAAATATATGTTTAAGAGACTTTGTGTTTTTGTAAGAATATTATAAATTCACATATTTACAATATTGATATTACATAATCACAAATTAAAACTAACCTGTACGGCTAACATGGTATATTTTGTACATCTATTACATTTGAAATATTCAGATTTAGGTCTTATAATCATATATTATGTGAATATTTACGTCAATATAATTATGTTTAATAATAGTTTTGACATGTATTTTCTCTATAAACTGAGGCGTATGCCTCGACTGCCTCGAAACTTACACTTTGCCTCAATAATGAGAAACCGCCTCAATTCGCCTCTCATTTTTTTAAAGCCTTGCTCTAAATAACACCAAACTCTAGTATATCTGCTTCCAGTAAAATGGTCTCCTGAGAGGTAGTGAGACTGTGCACACAAAAAGATGCAAAATCCAACCAGAACACGTCTCCAACAAAATCATCTAGGAAGAAATGTCTAAGGGTGTGTTCTTTTGGTGGGTTACCCCCCACTTTGGGTGGGTAACCCTCCAAAACCCCCACTTTTAACCCACTAATGGGGCCCACTCCCTTCCCATCAAAAAAATTATATATTATACCATCATATCATCTAAAAATCATAAAATACTCAACTTCTACTCACCATTCCAAACTTCAATACAATCACATCACAACAACCACCCACTTTTTCAAATTTCAATGCAATCATATCATAATAACTACCAACTTTTTCAAATTCCAATACAATTACATCACACAAACCCTCCCAATCCTTAACCCACCAACCAAACACACAAACACAAAACCGGATTATCCACCCCTGGATAACCCACGAACCAAACGCACCCTAAGGCTCCTCCCAACGACCTCCATCAAATCAACAAAGAAACCACAAAAGCAATCAAAATAGCAAGGCAACATATCAACGGTTTCTTGCTGACGCAGACAAATCTCCTTGGTAGAGTGCGACTTTTGAGGGGTCCTCAATGTAGCATTAGGAATGTCCAACTATTGCACAGTGATCCCCTCTTCCCTCGAGTTGGGAATCACTCGAGGCCACCACACTATACGAAGCTTGTATCTCTATGTCTGTGGCCCCATTTGTAACACTTAAAACATCGGATCTCCCGGATCAAAGGCATCACAGGCTCCCATCGAGACCCACGACGACACACCCATTCCCAATCATCACCATCATCATCAATTTGCCATGAGATCCATATTTATGATCTCCTCCATTGATGGGAGATGAAGCCTCTCACTTAATCTGAGAAGGGGTCCAACGATGAAGCAAAAGCAGCCTCATGCAAGCATTGCAGAGAAGAGCACTTGAAAGGTAATCAAAGATGCATGTATTCCATTTGGATTTGATTTAGAGGTACACATCAAGGATCTTCTTGTACTGGGGGTGAAGCACTATACAATTGAGGTGCCAATTATACAGATGAAAAATTCATCGATATCATGCAAAATCTAAGATTCTATTCGCCTTTAGCGCTCAAATTTCACAACACCGCGTAAAATTCTTCAATATGTCACCAATATATGGAAGTATCCTAAAAAGGGAATAACTACATTTTATAGAGATGGACACTACGGCTTATTACCACGATATCGTAACATTTGTTCCGATGGTTGGGCCTCTTTGTTTTCAGAAATTGTTGAGCTCGAAAGCTTCTTTTGAATAAAATTTGGCTATAAAGAAGTCTTGCAATTTGGTCATTTTCCTCACTCTCTTCATAGAAGAGATCTTCCTCCATGTACGAAGATCCCAATCTTGTTTGCATATCAGTTTCCACCCCCCCCCCCCAATATCGTAAATGCATGGAAACCTTAACCTGCTACAGGTTTGCCTAAAAACGAACCCAGAGGCAACATTTGCATAGGAACCGTATATGATTTCCCGAGTGTGATCAGCATTTTGCAACTGTTCTCACAATGTGGTTTTTTTTTCTCACAATGTGGCGCAAGGTAGACAGTAGTACAGGAAGCCCTTGCAACCCAAAAGCAGCAAATGGGGGATGCATGCAAAGATGATTCCTGTTGAATAAGTCACATGCATAGGGATGTTGAAGTGGTAATGAGGATGATCCAATGGTCGGTTTGGGTGACATAACTCAATGGCTTACGCTTACAATGAGGCCTGGAGCTATGAACATAAAATTGACAAATAGGAAGATTAAAGCAAATTACGCAGCTAACATTGGAGTTATAGTCATGAAATAATGTGACAAGATAAACGGAATATAGAAGCCTAGTCCATGGACCATTTTCCAAGTAGCAGGACGATAGGAGGAAACAGTTACCATGTAAAATGCCCTATAGACATGTGTCGGACGCATTACAACTGTGAAAGAAGGATTGTTTGAGATAACTGCTCTAGCTGCTTGAAACGCTATATCTTTTTCTTCTTTACTCACAGATCGCCTCCTCGAGATAAAAATCTTGGTGTAGATGCACTTCTCATTTGATTGCCCCTTGGAAAGATACGGCTCCATCAAGGATTCCTCTTTAACTTTCTTGATTCCTTTATCTGTTTGAAGATTATGCTCAACTCCCTCTGAAGAAGCAGCCACCGGCTTCTCTGACAGTCGCGGATATACGGATTTAGGCACACCCTCAGCCAATACTGGACAATCTTCAAGTTTCGTACTGGACTCCAGGCTGAAAT
Source organism: Ottelia alismoides (assembly GCA_037367405.1). NCBI lineage: Eukaryota > Viridiplantae > Streptophyta > Magnoliopsida > Alismatales > Hydrocharitaceae > Ottelia > Ottelia alismoides. Next base: position 894,808 of record JAZKJV010001118.1, on the reverse strand, counting down.
CGATATACTGGGAAAAGCCTCCGCAGACTTCTTCTGAGGGACCGCTGATGAACTGAGCGTGCGAACAGGCAGAATCATCACCCCTGCCTTTGATCTTGATGTTCTGCCACTTCATACTCAACTCTTTGTCGTGGAGCGACCTAATGCGAGAAGAGATCTTGCTTTCAGAGAAGTCCCCTCCCTTGTGAAAAACTCCGGATTTGACATCATCCATGATACCCGATCTTGACATCAGGATGAGGGATCAACCTTGAGTGCAAGCGAAAGGTCTAGACTAGGAATCTCCGGGTCCAGATTTCGGAGAAAGCCGGTGCTTCTGGGTGTGAATCTGATGCAAGTTGAGTCGAAGCCCGCCAAGTATCAAGCTTCCACAAGGGAAAATAAGGCGACCCTTATAAAACACTCTTTATCTTACCAATATATCTCTTGACCTCGAGTTTCATCAGCAGACTAGGACATAGCAGCATGATAAATGGAAGACAGTGCTCACAGCACATGATTCGGGTCTAGATAGAGAAGAACTAGGGTCGATCATCGAGGATATTTCGGAGGCGTCGAGAGCTGGTGGACGGATAGTCATCGGAGGTAAAAATGGATCATCCACGGCAGGGGTAGGGCGGTCGCCGGCCGCCCGAGGCGGAGGTTGGGGCAGAGATCGCCGGAATTAGGGCGTCAGGGGTGAGGCTCGCGACGGATCTCGCATGGTATAAAAATGCTTCTTTCGTTTATGTGAGGTTTGCGAAGATTAGTACATGCTAAGTAACAACTAACAAGGGATTTGGATGAATCCAACTTTTTTTTATCCCGGCGTGGAGCTCGTGCAAAGCTAATGGAATTTTATCATAATATATCCAACTTTTTGTAAACGTATCTGTGAATATTTCAAATTGGGTAATGTTTTCAAGTTTGCGTAATTATGTTAAAACCCTTATATATTTTATTGGAATATATTGCCTTTCGTACGGTTGATATTAGTATTTGAGGGGCACGTAGTGAATTTAAATTAAGCCTAATATAACAAACCTATGCGTACTAAAAAGTTGCATGTATCTTTCTAAACTTGACAAATGATGCTTGAGCCCCTACTTATTACAGAATATCACACAATCATTGCAAAAATTTCATTGGTATGTATACGTCTGTCATTAATTTTGATTGGTCAAATCATTAGGCATAGAGATGGAAGAACTATAACAAAATAAAAGTTTCTACAAAACAATTGTAACAATCGAAAGAATTAGCTTTCTCCCTTGTTAATTTGTGTCACTTGTAGGATAAGTCAGACGAAAATCTGTTGATCAAAAATTGCCACATTGAATAATAAAATATGTGATGGGATCTCTGTGAAGAGAGTGGTAAACTTTTTATTTTACATTGCCATATACCAAGTTCAAACTCAAGGAGGCAGTGAAATTTTTAGTTAATGACTCGATTCAATTTAGTGGATTTGATTTTTACGTGAATAGATGCAATGTGTGGTGCAAATGCATTGAATGCAATATGTAGTGTATGTTAATGGGTATGCAAATGCAATACGCAATGCATTTTTTTTTACTTTTATATTCTTTTGTATTTTTATTTAATTTTTGAAATTTTTTAATTTTGTAAATTTTAATTGGTTTAAATATTAAAAGAAAAGAAAAATAAAAGGTGCTTATAAGTAAAATACTAATCAAGTGGTGGCTTTAGTTATATTAAATGATAATAAAATAAAATGAAAATACAAATAAGGAAATAAATGTTTTTGGGTTCTATGAGGTTTTGTAATTTTTGGGCACTTTAAAAAGTATAAGGATAAAATTAAAACAAATCAAACAATAAAAATTTTTAAAAAGGATTTTAAAGGTTAAATAGATTGATTTGAAAATAAGGAACTATGGTGCAAATGGGCCCTAAAAACGTATTTTTATTTTTCCTTATTAGAAATTTAGACGAGTATTCCAGATTTAATATTTTTGGATTTAGTGGGGATTAATATGAATCATACAAGATATGCGATGTTTTTGAATTTTAACGATGATAATGTGTTGTTTTCAAAATAAAAAACATAAGATGGTATTCTATGGAAATGATATCAATGAACTTTTGGAATCAATATGAATAAATTATAAATGCAATAACCCTATTTTGAGTTCTTTTATTTTTAAAATTTGCAAACCATGAAACTAAAACCTCAAAAAAATAACAAAAGGTTGAGCTTGATGTAGGGCATCTTTTTTGAAAATATTGTATTAAACTCCCTATAAAACTAAAACAAGCAAATACTTAATCAATTTTCACATGGCACAATACTTAATTAAATTAAGTAAGACCTATGCCAAAAAGTTCCTTGTCAGTGCACTGCATCATGTCCAAATTGCATGTTTTTTCTGAGGTTCCTTGATTTGACATTGAAGTAATAAGCACGAAATCTAATTTTCACCAATATTATAAATAATCCAATTAGCATCAGATTATTTATCATAATAGATTGATTTAAATAAGGATAAATGAGCTTTAAAATGAAAAAAAAAACTTCATTAAATTTAGAGCCATGTTTCGCAAGATATTCAAGTTACAATACATGGATCAAAATGAAAAATATTTGAAATGATATTAAATTTAAAAAGGCTTCATATGGAAGTATTTGTAAATAAGTATAAGCAACTAGGCATACATGTAAAAGGCCCCCTGGAGGGGGCATGCGTGGAGATCAAAAGACTCAAGCCCCTCCAACCCCCTCCCCCCCCCCCCCCTCAAATATCTTATCATATGAGGCGGGTCATGTATGTAAGTTCTTAGGTCGTAACACAACTAGAGGGGGGTGAATTGTGGTTTGAGGCAGTTTGAAGACATTTTACAGAATTAATAACATGCAGATGATATTCAATCAACCAAAGCAATCAACACAATGCACAGTATTTTTACGTAGAAACCCATCTGGGCAGAAACCACGACCTGAGTCTCCTGACTCGGAATTTCCCGATTAGTCGAGCCAACCAACATCTATACTATGAAGTCCGAGATATTTACATCGATATCTCAAGTGTTTGTAAAGCGTGTAGCTTCACAACCTTGAATCAAAAACCAAATTCAACATTACGGATCATACACTATATCAAATGCAGAGGACTGAGAAACTTCAGCTTTCCTCTGACTTCCGTGGAATATGTGGAACTTGTTGGACTTATAAGGCCTCGGGAACCCATTAATGCAATAAAAGTTATTGTGTTCTCATGTTCATCTAAAATGAATATTTGCGAATGCACTTAAATTAAGGTATCTTTATACAGTTATATGATGAATAATCATTCATTCGCCTTTATTCTTCGAATTTGGCTTTAAATCCCTAATAAAATGCATATAAATATAACTAACTTGCATGAATTAACATCTAACATCGATCTGTAATTAGTGTGTAAATACATGTATTTAAACCTAAAATTAAAGAATAAATAAAATAAAAGATAAATAAAGGAAGTATCAAAGATACTTATTGATCCTAAACCCCGAGACCAAGTTAAATATTGACTAGGTCAACCAGGAATGAAGTAGGGAGAGATAGATTGAATCGATATACAAATTTATTCAAGAAACCCTAATTCTTTATATAGTGTACATAGGACAAAATTATGGCATTTTATTCATTACCATACACACCTCAAATAATAAAGTGTTCAACATTACAGATCAGACACCGTATCAAATGCAAGGGCCTGAGAAACTTCATCTTTCTTTTGACTTCCATGGAATATGCAGAACCTGTTGGACTTATAAACCCTTGGTGACCCATTAACGCAATAAAAGTTATTGTGTTCTCATGTTCATCTAAAATTACTATTTGTGAATGCACTTAAATTAAGGTCTCTTTATACAACCAGATGCGAATAGCCATTCATTCACCTTTAGCCTTCCATTTTGACTTTAAATCCCTAGTAAAATACATATAAATACACTAACTTGCATGAATTAACATCTAATATGTAATTAGTGTGTAAATACATGTATTTAAACCTAAAATTAAAGAACAAAGAAATAAAAGAAAATTAAAGGAAGGATCGAAGATACTTATTGACCCTAAACCCCAAGATCAAGTCAAATATTGACTAGGTCAACCATGAATGAAGTAGGGGGAGATAGGGTGAATCAATGTACAAATTTATTCAAGAAACCCTAATTCTCTATATAGTGCACATGGCTCAAAACTATAGCATTTTATCTCAAACAATAAAGTGTTCAACACAAAACATGTGCATATTAATATATAAAAAATAAGAAAAAAAATACTACAAAAATAAATAGTGCACATGTCACCCGGTGCAGTCAGTTGAAAAAGTTGCAAACCGAACTACATTATCGATATGTTTTCCATATGAACTCAAAATGAACCAAACTCGCCTCTATTGTATTTAAAAATAATTTATCTATCAAGTGGAAGTGGTTTCATTGGAATTGGGATTAAGATGCAAGAGCTAGCTTTTCGAGGTACTATTGTACTTGGACATCTGTACATACAACCAATTATTATATTATTTATAATTTGTAATCTCCTTATATTTTTGAATTATTGTATATATCATATAATACATATTAAAAAATAAATACAAATAAAAATATTTAAAAAACACCTAAAATAATTAATACATTTAAATACATAGGTATAATGTACGTATAGTATAGATATAGTAATTATTTCTACACATAAACAAAATCATAAAAATCTATAAAAATATGTAAATACATATTTAATAATGTTGCAAACATATAAAATATGTAAATATAACATTATATATAATATAATATAATACAAATATATATTATACATGTAAATATACTCATATGATAACTTGTAAATAATAATACCTAGTAAATAAGGTTGTAGAAATAAATAAAAATCACAATAAAATAGTTTATAAAAAATAAACATTTTTATGTTCTGAGATTTTTAAAATAAAATCATTTCTATTTTATTTATAATTATCTTTCTTTTTTTATTTATATTTGTCTTCTAGCGGGCCTACATGGCCCAATCAGCTTCCAAGGGTGTTGACCCCCCTTCAACACCCTCTCTTCACGAGGAGTCGCCCTATACACGTGAGCCCTCACTTTCTCCAAATTTTTACTCCATATTCCATGCATCTGATTGCCTCGAGCCCAACATGAAAACCGTTCGTTAGATCATGGAGTCCCACGCCCTAGCTTTAGCTTTCACCTAACTCATTTGATCTGGGAGAAACCCCAATCACATGGCATCCTCCTATTTTTGATATAAAATAAAGTCTTCCACCTCCAACCCAATTTTGATCCTCCCTTGACCCCCGTAACCCCAAGAATCATACATGGAGTGTTCACCTTGGTGACAGGAAGGTGGAGCCTCTGATTTGCGGCGAGGAGAAGGGTGGAGGAGCTCGATCCACCATCGCCAATGTAGCTTGAGGCGACGGTCCCTCTTCCAGGTAATCTTATGTCGAGGCATAGTTTAACTTAGGTCTTTAGGTTCGCATTTTCATTTATAGTGTAATCGTGCTTTTAATTTCAGTCCATTAAATTTTTATTCCGCATTAAAATAAAAAACCAAAATTCGTCAGAGCTCTAGACTCCAACCTCTGTCCACTGCGATCCACCCCCTATATCGACTTGCCAACCACCTCCACCAACTCCCCCTTCGTATTCTCCATCCATCCGAGACATGGGAACACCTTGATTCGACAAGAATCAAGTTCTTAGATCTCCTCCCCCATTATTCGTGGGAGATCAATCACCCCTTCATTCCTCGTGCTATTTCAGCTTCATTTTGGTTGAGGTGTTTCGCCCACAAGTCCTCCATCTTTATTGACAAGTTAGAGCTCCAAAGAGGCCACATGGAAGTCGAATCAAGTTCAGACCTCATCTCCAGGTCATCGGAGAAGGAACCGAGCTTTAGGCCTCCTTCGACAAGGTCTAGACCCATCAGAGACCACCCGTTGATACGGATGAGCCCCAATGATGATTTGAGCCCATCAGGAGCTCCAATTGTGGCCGGAGCTGCAAGAGTAGGTCGATCGAAGCTCGGCTGGGAAGACCTTCTTTCCTGTTCTTGAAGACCCCTCGAGGACCGTCAGATGAAGAACACGACCCAGATCTAATATGGGCCCTCCATTTAAGGTGAAACATTGCAAATCTATAGTTGTCGGATCATAAGTGGAGCGCACCTTAACCGTTGAATTAGAGGTGCCCGCACCTCACACACCTTTTGGGTATATTGCATACACCTCCTCTGCATTTTTTTGTATTTTATTTTAGTCCTATAAATATTAAGTGGTAACAAACTTTTGAATTTTTTGTATGATGGACCCGAAACTTTGTTGTAATTACACCTAGGTTCTTGTCCGGTCACCTCACGTGGTCCTCCACGTGAGGTAACTTTAGGTTATTTGCATATTTTCTCCTAGACTTTAGGGACATGTTATCAAATGAGTGTTTATTTTAAATTCAATTAGGTCCTTATTTTGTTGTATATTTTATTTTCATGTATTTTCTTTTTATTAAATATTTCTTTTATGCCAAAAAATGTAGGGAAATTATGTTGTATGCATGGAACCTTATTGATCACATTTAATTTTTGCTAGGCATTTAAGTTTATTTTCCTTTTATTTAAAATGCAAAAGTATGTTTGTATTTTCCTATTTTGCATGCATATTTTCCATGTTTAGCCATTAAAAATCCATAAAAAAATTCAAATATTCCATCAAAAATTCCAAAAAATCATATTAGCATCTTATCACACATATATAAATCACTAAAAATACTAAATATTAAACACACAATCTTCAAACCCCTAAAAACTTATAAAATTAGCAAAAAAATTTAAAAAATTGAAAATACTTCTTTCTATTTCTGAACTTTATTTATTATATATAATATATATTTAAAAAGTTTGATGTTAATTTTTGAACTTATATATTTATTTATTTATTTATTTAAAACCCTATACAAATTCCCGGATTTAATATATTCATTGTTTTGAGCAGTTTGTAACTTTAAAAATCCATAAAAATTAGAAAAATATCATAGAAATTAACAAAAATAGAGAAAAATATATAAAATACAAAAATATTTTATTTTCTTATTTTGATTTTATTTAGTTTATTTAAAAATGTTAAAAGTTGTATTATCTATATATTATGTATTACCTATAAAGAAGATATAATATCTACATTATTATATATATCTTGTTTATCTTATTTAAAAAATTTAAAAGAAAATGAAATTTTGTAAATTTAAAAACCAAATAAAACATAAAAACATAAAAAATATATATAACAAATAAAAATCATAGAACTAAATATAATATAAAGTCCAAATAAAAGCAATAAAAATATTAGGAATTCAATAAAAATTTTATTAATTAGAAATAATTAATAGTAAGTCTCTACCTTGTTTTACTTCTTTGAGTTTGATACTTTACCATACTTATGCCTATACATATTTGGGTATCTAGCATTATAATAAAATCTGACTCACATGCACTTTATTTTAAGACACATTGTGGGTTGATTGTTGTTTTATTCAGTGGTTGATTGTAGTGGCGATTGTTGTTTCAGCCTTGTTAGGAACTTTAAGTCGATCACATGGATGAATATTAGGGTTATTTACTGTGGCCATATTGAATATCATACATACTCAAAAATGATATACAACCTAAGAAAGATATAACAATATATCTCTATAGATTGATTTCCGACGGACTTCTTGATCCAGATCCTACTACACATGAATAATGATACGGGGATGTCAGAATAATCAAGTCAAAGAGTTGACTTGGTGAGGTCGAGATAGTCTAAATTGAATCATAACTAGCATGATCATGCACACATCCTTTTACTCAAGATATACATACATTTATATGTCTAAATGTGCACATTTGAAGGACCATTAGGTTGAAGGCCTAACCAAGGTTCATATGATATGCATGTGAGGATATTGATGAATCTCATATTCATCAACTTTATATTCATCAACTTTGTACTCGTCATTTAGCCATGTATCTTAAACTATGCATTTATATTAATCGTTAATTAAATATAATTAATTTTTAACACCTTATAAATAATCAAGGCTGGTTATTATAAACAAGTAAATGCTATAATCATTGTATATAAGTGTGTATTATTCTATTTATTTTATGTATTTTCTTTATATTCAAAATCCCATAAAAATTAGTGTAATACTGTAAATAATATATTACGTATTAATTTATATTCAAAAATACAAAAATAACTAAATAACTAAAACAAGTATCTTTATATTCATAAAAAATAATTACAGAAATATTAGTATGTATATATGATGTATTTTGGTTTTGCACTCCACATAAAAGTTGTAGATCTTAAAAATATACACAACTTTCATATATAACACTTATTATTTTGACTTCATTTACTATTTTATTTTTATTTTTTTACAATTGTTTCCATTTTATCTTATTTCTGATTGGGCCATGTGGACTCGTCTCAAAGGGCCACACAACCTCGCTCTTTGATCAACCCCGTCGTCCATCTCCACCGTCTGATCTTGATCAGAGGAACCTACTTTCATCAGATTTGCCTTAATCAAGAGAGCCTGATCATTTGATCAGACGCCTCCCATTCAATCACTCACGCATCCATCTCTAACAACCGATCACAAGATCAGACGGTCTAGGGCAATTGTCAACCTCTTGTGGTTTGTTCCCCAAGCATCAAGACTCTTTATCAGAGCAGTTTTCACCCAATTTCTCATGTCACCCCACATGTCCTCTTCCCCTCTCTTCTGTCTCAGTTTGTAACCCTCTAACAAACCCGCTATGATTCATCACCCTCGCATCCCTCTTCCATGCCAACTACTACTCCTCTGACCTCTGCCTCACTTGCATTACTTATCGGCAGTTGAAACCATCGTGTTCAGCCACTTGTTCCTTCACAAAAACACTAAGGAGACCCACATTTTTCCCCATCCGCACATATGAGAGTCTTATCGTAGCTTTCTCCTTCACTTCTACGATAGAGAGTGGACGAAAGATCAGGCGACAATCAGCCCGAACTCTAGCAAGATCCACGATGCACAACTGCGTTGTAGCACCACACCTTGCTACTCAAGCATCAAGTCTTAGTCGAGCTTGTCAAGCGAAGACCTTAAAGCTCTAAGCTTCGATCCTAGGCTTCCAATTGCCTCCATTTCTTATTTGTTCATACCCTACTTCCTTCTCCATTCTCTAGGTGAATCTTTGTTCCCCCCTTAGATTTTTCTCAGATTTTATTACATATGCACACACATCCTCACATCGATCCGATAAGTCCTATACCTCCACCAATCATTGTTGATCCACTTGCACCACTCCGATCACTTCTTTTTATTCTCTGGAGCCTAACCACATTGTTCCTTTCTTCACCTTGCTCGGGTGAAGAATCCATCTAGGGCTCAATTTTCCAGCCTCTACGTCAGCCCTCCATTCCGCTTCTTCCCATTCCCAAATCGACCCCCCTCGCTCCGGCTATCAATTAACACATGTCGTAGGTTCAGACTCTTCTCCGATCTTGATCTTTGCCTCAAACAAAGCTTCATCATCTTAGACATCCAGACATCATGGCACAAAGTGAAATGAAGACATAGCTCATACCAAGCATAGTTGAATGGCACGAATAAGAAGGTGACTTACACCCCTATACTTAGGCTTTTGAGGGCCTAGGCATAACATAAGAGCAAGAAAATGAGGCAGTCGAGGGTGAGAAGAAGAATAGAATTGATGTATACACAATGATGCCAGTCCCCCTATACTTAGGCTCAGGTCAGCCTAAGTATGATCAAGTAATTACAAGTGGGAGACTGAATAGATTTGAAATGGATATACAAGGGTGACAAGGAGGTTTTCGACAAACCTTCTTGCGGGAGTGTGGTGGGAGATAGTACGGAACATGTGGAAAGGGGTGAAGAGGAGAAGATTTAGAAGTCCAACCATCGTCAGAGTCATCCTCAAAAGAATAATAGTCATACACAGAGGATCTCCAACTATTGACAACTAAAAGTAAGTGTCCTTTGATAACTATTGTATTGATTTCACTTACCTGATGCATCACTTCATGACCAGTTGAGGAACTTGATGAGGAATCATCAAAAGTCACCTGGTTTCTAAGGTAAACGGTGACTTTCTTAGACAGTTTGTCTCTGTGTGAAGCATCGGGAGGAGGAAGGTCATAGTTCTTCTCCCTATCATGGGTAATCGGTCGGGAAGTTGTGGTGTTTATGGATTCCTTATCAAGTGAATCACTGTATTCATTGACCCCCTCCTGTAGGGTCATGACACGTCTAGGGTGAGTTTCTTCGGTTTGACTAAGCATTGTGAGATCATTCCTGGTGGCAGTATGAGTGATGGCTGGGGATGTTGATCATTCTGATATCCATGAGTTTTGGTGACACAAGAGGTTTCGTTATGCATAAGAGTCGGCTCCTTGAATGGTTCAAGTATTTCATGAATTACTGCTGACTCAAAATTTAGACCACTCGATCCTCATAAACATTGTCCAATTCCACTAAGCTCATGTATCCAAGTTCATCATAGGAGCAGTGTCAGGGTGGTTCTTCATAGAGGTGTGGTGAGAATCAAAGTTCGGTCCAACATTCCTCTCAGGTGTCTCTTCCATGGTTTATGTCTGTGTTTCATGAGGAGAGGTCTGATCGTGTGAAGTGATCTCCTCCTGGTCACGACTATCGATGGTTGATTGGGTTTCCTCAAAGCATGTCATGCCATTGAGGGTTTGTTCACTGTGGTCCGAGTTCGGGAATCTCATGTCTAACAATCAATAATTTCCCTAGAAGAGACTAAGAACAACTTTCCTAGAATGAAAGGAGACTCAGACAACTCTCTGTGGTGCTCAATGTCAAGGACAATAAAGTCCACTTTATGTTTGTCACCTCGGAAGTTTACGACGACTGAAACAATTCCTCTCGGTCTTTTGGTAGATCGATCTAGCAGATGAATGATCACCCCTTTTTTAGTTGTCCGAGTTTGAGTTGATCAAAGACATATCTTGGGAGGATGTTTAACGTGGTGTCGTCGTCTAGCCAAACATGGGTGAATAAGGAATCCTCAAAATCGCACGTGATCTGAGTCAACTACTTGACTTTGTGGTTTTTGGTTCTATGATTCATCACCAAGGAACTTGACATAGATATTATATGAAATTCAGTCATTGATCTCTTCTTGTCCATCTTTTTAGGGTTTAATCAACAATTCACAAATCTCTTAAGATCTATCACATATTCCATGGCATTGATTAATGGAGGCTCTAAGATCAGGCTCTTGCAAAATGCTCCCATTTCATAGTTGTCCTTTTTTTATGAATTTTCTAGGTTTTCAATATTTTTGGTATTTTCGATGTAATGATGAGTAGGTTGGTCAAAGTCAGAGGTCAGCGGTGGTTGTGCATGATTGTGTAACACGTGATGCATCTGCGGTTCACTTGGTGGTGTCCTCACTTCTTCTTGATTTTTCATTGATTGGATGACACCATATATTTGTTTAGTCAAAGCATGTGCTCTTCGCTTGATCCGAGTAATGTATCCTCAACATATCATGACTTGGAGCAGAATAATTGTACTCAACATGTCGTAATTCTGGCACGTAGCTATGAGAGGAGTATTGATTATTCCAAGTCGTTACAGTCTGGTCATGAGTCGTGTTTCCTTGACTTGGGATCTCTCTTGAATTGTCAAAGGAAAATTGGTCGTACTCAGGAAGAGAGTCAAAATAGGGAGTGGTTCAAAAGGTGGGAAGTCCATAGTAGCTAGGAATCATGTTTCTCTATCAAAATCGGTTACTCTATTTTCCATCCTTATATATGCTCGCTATATTGTGTTCATGCGAAAGTTAGAATGTGAGAGTGGTCTAATACATGAAGAAGCATGGACATGGGATGGAGGAGAATGATGACTGAGGGGGACGATTTTCAAAGAGAGGGTTCCCTTGGAATGATAGAGAAGAAGATCAGGACATGGTCATGAAAGTGGGATCCATAGAGTATGGATACGAAGACCAATGTGTTGACATCTTCTCAAGAGGGAGATGGGGATGATTTACAAACCATGATTTGTTTGCAATTGAAAAAACTTTGACACAGACAAGACAAACACAAGTCAAACCATGTAATTTCACCAAATAAACGCTTGTGAAGGCGACAAGAGTCCGACCGATTATCTTTTTGATTTTAATTGAGTGATAACACAATCTTTGAGAAGTATGCGCACATGAAGGATAGGTTTTGTGCTTCACCCTAAGTGTATGGTTCTCTCCTACGTACAATGAGTGGTTTGCTCTCCACCAGACACGAGGTTAATTTTATATCAATTTATTTACAGTTGCCTTAATCAACAATCCCAGTTTTAAGGGTTATCACTTAGGTCTTATAAGAGGATAAAAAGTATCAAGCCTAACGAGTAGTCCCAATTCCTTTAAATCCTAAGCTAGAAAACCGAGGTATTGAGGGTTGAGAAAAGCCGATGCAAGCGTTAATTCAATGATGCATGCTAAGAAGAAGACTTACAATAATTCACCGCGTTCTCCATGCGGGATGCAAGGCAACGAATTAAAATTTATAGTAAATGTTGTGCACAGAGGGAAAAAAATCACCTTAAACAGATAGTTCTGTTAGCGTGAAGATTTGAGTTCATTGTTTGGCTAAGTTAGAACGATCTACTAGTGCATCTTGTTAGCGAGAGTGTTATCTAGAGACTACGAGCATGATCAAAATTAATATCTAGTGAGCACATAATTTCTACGTTCACTCAAGTCGGGCCCCAATCACACAGAAGGGGTTGAAACAGATACTACACACCAAAGAGAGTTCAGTCGGAGTTATAGAGATAAGGGTTCAAAGTGACCATGAAAATAATGCAAAAAAGTAAACCTAATCTAATCTCTCTCAGAAGATAAAAAATAAAACATTCTTCTTCGCAGATCCTTGAATTTTGTCCAAAAATGCACCGGGCTAGTTATTTGCAAAGAGAGAAAATGTGGTTAGTATTTGATGAGAGATAAATACAGAAAAGAAAAATTAGTGAAAAACAAAAAATGAAAGAAAATATACACGAAAATAACACTCATAATAACTAATTACAAAAATTGATCTAAAACCCTAAAAAATCATTGTTCTCCAGCAACGGTGTCATTTGATGAGCCGAAAATCTACCTCTTTAATATAGATGAATTGTAGTGTATGACGCGGAAATCCAGATCAACAAAAACAAAAAAAATTGAATATGTAGATTATTTTTACCTGCTAAGTATACCAAGAACGAATCCAGAGAACAATGATTTTTAGTTGTTTGGTTCTAAATCAATGTAAATAATTAACTAATTGTGACAATAATTTCAATGTCAGAGAAATAAAGCAAAAAGAAGAAGCAATGCAAAGCAGTGAAGCACGAGATCTATAATTATTCTTTCTTTCAATCATCAAATAAAAATGGTAAATTAATCCTCAAAAAATCAAAAACCCAAAAGAAATCAATTCAATAAATGTATTCAAATTAATTCAAGCTGCAGAAAGAAGGTCAATAGATCAATGAATAATCCTATAAAATATGAAAAATAATTCTCAATATACTCTTGCCCATGATATTCCTTGTAATTTTATCCTTAAAGAAGTAATTTTTAACCATAAAAAATATCAGGGAGATTAACTTTAATTCTCTTGATTGAAGACCCTCCAAAAGAGATCAATTTTCTCAAAACATGATAGCACAAATATGTTAAAATACAACCTGCATGATCATAAGGAATCCTCAAGAAATATTTAATATAAATCAAGGTCTAATCTGTTGAAATATATAGAATGATAGAGCACATAACAAGCTTAAAAATGACATATTGTACACCGAAACTGGATAAAAGATGAGAAAGATATGACAAAATAAAGTTCCATGGACTAAAATGCAATAAAATAAAATATCTTCTCAAAAAGGCCCTAAGGAGAATTTCCTGTAATTATTCAAAACCACCCGATCTTTATGCAATTTGCCCTGGCAGGCACGTGTGCTACATGTGATCTTTGGTCGGCGGGTATTTCTGCGCAATTCTGGAGAAGAGCGGGGACCCGGGCATAAATTGGCCCCACAACCATGTGCATCGCACACGAGGGTGGAGGCTCAGAGGCAGCTTCGGATGACAGGAGCTTCGGATGGAGGCGCGAGTCAATGAGCCTCCACGTGTCACTCCTTGGAGCTTCGACCTCCCCAAAGCTAGGAGGCTCGGTGGAGGCGACGTGGATCGTGATAGGTGGTTGGATCAAGGGCTAGCCCTCCCCCACCCCGATCCAATGGTTGATGTACCTCGAGGAGGTGGCGGTGAGGCAGATGCGTGGGGCGGATCAGTGGCGTGGTTAATGTCGAAGCGACGACTATCGATGGCTGAAGGTGGAAGAGCGAGCGACGAGAGGGCATGCCTGGTGGTCGGTGGTGCATGGCAGGAAGCAGTGGATTGCGGGTCGAGGTGCAGTCTGTGGGGAGGTGTGAGGGTGGTGCAAGGGAGAAGGTGAGCTTAGCACGTAGAGAAGGAGGTGGCTCAAGGTACGAGGTGTTGATTAGGCAAAGGAGCACAGTGTCGAGGTACGACAAGGATGGAAGTGAGTCGGGCATAGGCGCGAAGCGACGGAGGGAGGTACGACGAAATGTCGATGGAAAGAAGAAGAAGATGAAAAGGAGGGAGAAGAGGGATCGCCTGGTGTGTGGATAAGCCAAGGGTCCTCCGGTGATCGCTCAACACTTGTCAAAGAGGCGGAGCATGGTCACTGGATGAAGCAACAACAAGGTCCGGAGTCTGGCCTTGGATATTACCAAGAGGCTCGGTGGTGGTGCGGGTCCTTGAGCCTCCACACATCACTCCTTGGAGCTTCGACCTCCCCGCAACCATGTGCGTCGCGCATGAGGGCGCGAGGATTAGAGGCATCTTCAAATATCAGGAGCTTCGGATGGAAGCGCGGGTCCCCGAGCCTCCATGTGCCACTTCTTGGAGCTTCAACCTCCCTGAAGCTGGGAGGCTTGGTAGAGGTGACGTGGAGCGTTATAGGCAGTTGGATCATGGTCTACACCACCCCCTCCCGATTCAACGACTGTTGTACGTCGAGGAGGTGGCGCTTAGTGGGTGATGAATCCTCATTTCATTACTTTTATTCTTTCATTTTGACCTCAAATCCCTATTTAAATGCACACACACATATCTCATTAATATGTCAAAATAATCACTCAATAAATAATACAAAATACAGTATAAATACTTTATTTGAACCCAAAATAAAATAATAAAGGAAAAAAGAGATGAACTATTGAAAATACTGAATGACCACAGGCCCCGAGACCACGTCAATCTTGACTTGGTCGACCATGTATAAAGTAGGGAGAGATAGGGCTAATAATTGCACGAAAAATACACACAAATATACTCAAACTTCAAATATTTGTAAGTATTTTTATATAACTCTGATTCAAATGATTTCTTTTCTATTAATCCAATACAAATGTATAGAAAATACAAAATATTACAAAAATACCTCTGTGAATAATTGACAAATAGAGCAGCTTCACTTTTTCCCATATGTGTGCAATCTTGATTTTATATCTGAAGCGTATGAACTCCAATTTACCCTAACTCACTTTTAAAGTTCATTAAAACTTTTAAATTTTAAAAATACTTTGAAAGTGGTCAGGTCTCTTTTGTGAAAAGTCAGTTCTGGGACCCATTTGTTCAATAGGTTACGACTTTTCTTTCTTTTACATAGATTTCATTTTAACTCCTTTTTCTTTTGATTTCAATTTATTTTGTTAGTTGTATATTCTACTTTCTATTAAAAATACAAAATCAACTATAAAATATAAATTCAAAAAGACACAAAAATAGATCTTTTCTATACAAGTCAACTTGACTTGTATTTTATCTTTAGTATTTTTATATATTTTATTTTGTAAAATTAAAAATCAATTTTGAGTATCTTATATTATATATTATTATTACATACTATAATATAGTACTATTATTAACAAGAAAATGAAACTAAAAATCATAAAACTCAAAAGTGGAATGTTATGCCTACAAATTATCTTTTTACTTTGTATCTTTTATTCAAAATATATTTTGGAAAAAAACTTTCTTCTACAATATTTTAGATAAAATTAATTTGAGAAAGTTTTATGTTTTGATTTTTTTAGCCTCATACTATCCATTTCATGCATGTTTTCATCGGGAAAACCTCTTTTTCTGATTGTTCCACATGGACCATGAGGACACCCACTAGAGTCCAAAATTTTTTAAAATAACCCACTTCCATTAGTGGAGACCTCCTCCAATATCCATCCTCTCTTCCATCTTCTTCACCACAGTAAAATGAGCTTCAAGCCTCATTTTTGAATCTATCCACCATTTTGAGTTCTTCTCTAGTTTCCTTCCTTTCTTGGTGACAACAAGTAAGGTGGTTGAAGTCACGACACGGAGTGACTCCTTGGCGTGATCCCTTGGCATCCCGACACCATTGTAGCACAAGCTCTCGGATTGTTTAGATTCCGACTGCCGATCGTCGAGGCCACGATCTGTGCTTCCATGAGCACAACCCCAGGCACTTCGTTCAGTACTTGAAGTCGTAGGTAACTTTAGTTTTAGTTTAATTTAGTTTCTTTTGTTGTTGATCTTGTTTGTATGAGTAGAACCCATCTTCACCATCCTTTCCTTTCACCTCATTGCGGTATTCGCTCCTACTTGCCGCCAGCACCTCACCTTCTCCGCACCTCGTCGACGACCCCCCTCCATCTTTGGCCGTATATGGTGGCCAGATTACCTCCTTCTTCCCTCACCAAATCGAAGGAAAACCCACTACGTCTCCATTTTGTGTACCTAACATCTTAGTCGAGTTTTATACTCGAGCCCTCTTCTTCATCGCAGGTACAAATGATGCTGCAAAAGAGGACCTTTTGCGGTAATTCTCGTTGGCCCCTGATCTCCTCCACCGTACGACGTTCCACCATCAACCGTCGAACCTCCAATAGCCACCAACCATGGGAAAAATAGGAGGAATAACAATCACCATTGGATGCTATTCCTCTCCTTTAATCTCAACCATTCATAGGGTTATTGGTGTTTTTGCAAAAGAGGCCCCTAAAGACATCATTTTTAGTTAATGACTCAATTCAACTTAGTGGATTTAATCTTTACGTGAATAGATGCAATATGTGGTGCAAATGCAATGAATGCAATATGCACTGTATACTAATGGGAATGTAAATGCAATACACAATGCAAAATATTTTTTTACTTTTTATATTCTTTTATGTTTTTATTTAATTTTATTTTGTAAATTTTAATTGGTTTAAATGATTAAAAGAAAAGAAAAACAAAAGGTGATACTTATAAGTAAAATACTAATCAAGTGGTGGTTTTAGTTATATTAAATGGTAATAAAATAAAATGAAAATACAAATAGGGAAATAAATGTTTTTGGGTTCTTTGAGGTTTTGTAATTTTTGGGCACCCTAAAAAGTATAAGGATAAAATTAAAACAAATCAAACAATAAAAGTTTTAAAAATGATTTTAAAAGTTAAATAGATTGATTTGAAAATTAGAAGTTGCAGTGCAAATGGGCCATAAAATTTTTTCCCTAATTAGAAATGTAGATGAGTATTCTAGACTTTTTTTTGGATTTAATGGGAATTAAATATGAATCGTACAAGATATGAGATGTTTTTTAATTTTAACGATGATAATGTGATATTTTCAAAATAAAAAAACATAAGATGACGTTCTATGAAAATGATATCAAGGAACTTTTGGAATCAATATGAATAAATTATAAATACAATAAGACCTTAATTTGATTTCTTTTATTTTAAAATCTGCAAAGCATGGAATTAAAACCTCAATAAATCACAGAAGATTGAGCATGATGTAGGGCATCTTTTTGAAAATAATGCATTAAACTCCCTAGAAAACTAAAACAAGCAAATACTTAATCAATTTTCGCATGGCACAATACTTACTTAAATTAAGTAAGATCTATGCCAAAAAGTTCCTTGTCAGAACCACTACATCATTTCCAAATTGCATGTTTTTTCTGAGGTTCCTTGATTTGACATTGAAGTAATAAGCTCAAAGTCTAATTTTCAACCAAATATTATAAATAATCCAATTAGCATCAAATTAGTTATTACAATAGATTGATTTAAATAGGCTGAAATGAGCTTTAAAATGAAAAAAAAACTTCATTAAATTTAGAGCCATGTTTCGCAAGATATTCAAGTTACAATACATGGACGAAAATGGAAAATATTTGAAATAAAATTAAATTTAAAAATGCTCCATATGGAAGCATTTGCAAATAAGTATAAGCAACTAAGCATACATGTAAAAGGCCCCTTGGAGGGGGCATGCGTGGATATCAAAAGACTCCTAACCCCCACCCCCCCAAAAATCTTATCATATGAGACGGGTCATGTATGTGAGTTCTTAGGTCACGACACCACTAGAGGGGGGTGAATTGTGATTCGAGGTAGTTCGAAGGCATTTTACAGAATTAATAACAAGAAGAGAATATTCAATCTACCAAGGCAATCATCACAATGCACATTATTTTTACGTGGAAACCCGTCTGGGCAAAAATCACGACCCAAGTCTCCTGACTCAAAATTTCCGATTAGTCGGGCCAACCAACATCTTTACCATAAAGTTTGAGATATTTCCACAGATATCTCAAGCGTTTGTAAAATGTGTAGCCTCACAACCATGAATCAAAAACCAAATTCAACATTACAGATCAAACACTGTATCAAATGCAGAGGACTGAGAAACTTCAGCTTTCCTCTGACTTCCGTGGAATATGTAGAACATGTTGGACTTACAAGGCCTTGGCGACCCATTAATGCAATAAAAGTTATTGTGTTCTCATGTTCATCTAAATTGAATATTTGTGAACGCACTTAAATTAAGGTACCTTTATACAATTAGATGATGAATAACCATTCATCCGCCTTTATTCTTCTATTTTGGCTTTAAATCCCTAATAAAATACATAGAAAAACAACTAACTTGCATGAATTAACATCTAACATTGAAATGTAATTAGTGTGTAAATACATGTATTTAAACCTAAAATTAAAGAATAAAGAAAATAAAAAATAAGGAAGTATCAAAGATACTTATTGACCCTAACCCCCGAGACCAAGTCAAATATTGACTAGGTCAACCAAGAATGAAGTAGGGGGAGATAGGGTGAATCAATGTACAAATTTACTCAAGAAACCCTGATTCTTTATATAGTGTACATAGGACAAAATTATAACATTTTATTCATTACCATACACAACTCAAACAATAAAGTGTTCAACATTACAAATAAGGCACTGTATCAAATGCAGAGGATAGAGAAACTTCAGCTTTCCTCTGACTTCCGTGGAAAATGCAGAACATGTTCAACTTATAAGCCCTTGGCAATCCATTAATGCAATAAAATTTATTGTGTTCTCATGTTCATCTAAAATGACTATTTGTGAATGCACTTAAATTAAGGTCTCTTTATACAATTAGATGATGAACAACCATTCATTCGCCTTTAGTATTCCATTTTGGCTTTAAATCCCTAGTAAAATACATATAAATACGACTAGCTTGCATGAATTAACATCTAATATGTAATTAGTGTGTAAATACACGTATTTAAACCTAAAATTAAAGAATAAAGAAAATAAAAGAAAAATAAAGGAAGTATAAAGATACTTTTTGATCCTAATCCCCGAGACCAAGTCAAATATTGACTCGGTCAACCATGAACGAAGTAGGGGGAGATATGGTGAATCAATGTACAAATTTATTCAAGAAACCCTAATTCTTTATATAGTGTACATCGCTCAAAATTATAGCATTGTATTCATTACCATGCACATGTCACACAATAAAGTGTTCAATACAAAACTTGTACATATTAATATATAGAAAATCAGAAAAATACTACAAAATAAATAATGCACAAGTCACCTAGTGCACTCAGATGAAAAAGTCGCAAACCAAGCTTCATTTATCGATATCTTCTCCATATGCAATCAAAATGACCCAAACTCACCTCCATTGTATTTTAAATTAAATTATCTATCAAATAAAAACGGTTTCATTGGAATTGGAATTAAGATGCAAGAGCTAGCTTTTCGAGGTACGATTGTACTTAGGCATATGTACGTATAGCCAATTATTATATTCTTTACAATGTGTAATCTCCTTATATTTTTGAATTATTGTATATATTATGTAATACATATTAAAAATATAAATATAAATAAAAATATTTTAAAAACACCTAAAATAATTAATACATTTAAATACATAGGTATAATGTACGACTAGTATAGATATATGTAATTATTTTTACACATAAACATAATCATAAAAAATCTATTAAAATATGTAAATACATATTAAATAATGTTGCAAATATATAAAATATATAAATATAGCATTATATATAAATAGTATAATAAAATACAAATATATATTATACAGATAAATATGCATATATGATAACTTGTAAATAATAATACCTAATAAATAAGGTTGTAGAAATAAATAAAAATCACAATAAAATAGTTTATAAATAATAAACATTTTTCATGTTATGAGATTTTAAAATAAAATCATTTATTATTTTATTTGCAATTATATTTCTTTTTTAATTTATGTTTGTCTTCTAGCGGGCCTACATGGCCCAATCATCTTCCAAGGGTGTCGACCCCCCCTTAAACACCCCCATCTCCATGAGGAGCTGCCCCGTACACATGTGACCCTTCACTTTCTCCAAATTTTTACTCCATATTCCAAGCATCTGATTGCCTCGAGCCCAACATGAAATCCGATCGCTAGATCATGGAGTCCCACGCCCTAGCTTTAGCTTTCACCTAACTTATTTGATCTGGGAGAAACCCCAATCGCATGGCATCCTCCTGTTTTTGATATCAAAATAAAGTATTTCACCTCCAACCCAATTTTGATCCTATCTTGACCCTCGTAACCCCAAGAATCATACCTGGAGTGTTCACCTTGGTGACAGGAAGGTGGAGCCTCTGATTTGCGGCGAGGAGAAGGGTGGAGGAGCTTGATCCACCATCACCAATGTAGCTTGAGGCGACGGTCCCTCTTCCAGGTAATCTCATGTCGAGGCATAGTTTAACTTAGGTCTCTAGGTTTGCATTTTAATTTATAGTGTAATCTCGCTTTTAATTTCAGTCCATTTAATTTTTATTTCACATTAAAATAAAAAAACCGAAGTTGGTCGGAGCTCTAGGCTCTGACCTCCATTCATTGCGATCCACTCCCTATATCGACTTGCCAACCACCTCCACCATCTCCCCCTTCGTATTCTCCATCTATCCAAGACATCGGAACACTTCGATTCTACAAGAATCAAGTTCATAGATCTCCCCCCATTCTTTGTGAGAGATCAATCGCCCCCTTATTCCTCGTGCTATTTCAGCTTCATTTTGGATTGAGGGTAATTCGCCCAAGCCCTCCATCTTTTTGGGCATGTTAGAGCTCCATAAGGGCCACCTGGAAGTTGAGTCAAGTTCAGACCTCATCTCCAGGTCACCGGAGAAGGAACAGAGCTGTTGGCTTCCTCCGACAAGGTCTAGAACCATCATAGACCACCTGTTGATGCGGAGGAGACCTAACGATGATTTGAGCCCATCAGGAGCTTCAGTGGTGGCCGGAGCTGCAAGAGGAGGTCGATCGAAGCTCGGCTGGGAAGACCTTCTTCCCTGTTATTGAAGACCCCTCGAGGACCATCAGAGGAAGAACACGATCCGGATCTAATATGGGCCTCCATTTAAGATGAAACATTGCAGATCTAGAGTTGTTGGATCATAGGTGGAGCGCACCTTAACTGTTGAATTAATGTGTCTGCACCTCACACACCTTTTGGGTATATTGCACACACCTCCTCTGCATTTTTTGTATTTTATTCTAGTCATATAAATATTAAGTGAAAAGTAAAAAACTTTTGGATTTTTCACATGTTGGACCCGAAATTTATTGTAATTACATTTAGGTCCTTGCCAGGACCACGTGAGGTAACTTTAAGTTATTTGCATATTTTCTCCTAGACTTTAGGGACATGTTATCGAATGAGTATTTAGTTTATTTTAAATTCAATTAGGTCCTTATTTTGTGTATATTTTATTTTCGTGTATTTTCTTTTTATTAAATATTTTGTTTATGCCAACAATTATAGGAAAATTATGTTGTATGCCTGGAACCTTGATCACATGTAATTTTTGACAGACATTTAAATTTATTTTCCTATTATTTAAAATGCAAAATCATATTTGTATTTTCCTATTTTGCATGCATATTTTTCATGTTTAGCAATTAAAATCCATAAAAAATCAAATATTCCATCAAAAATTCCAGAAAAATCATATTAGCATCCTATCACATATATATAAATCACTAGAAAATACTAAATATAAAACACACAATCTTCAAACCCTAAAAATCTTATAAAATTAACAAAAAATCTGAAAAATAAAAAAATGCCCCTTTCTATTTCTGAACTTTCTTTATTATATATAATATATATTAAAAATAGTTTAGGGTTAATTTTGAACTTATATATATATATTTATATTTAAATCCCTATACAAGTTCATGGATTTAATGTGCATTGTTTGAGCAGTTTTTAACTTTAAAAATCCATAAAAATTAGAAAAAATATCATAGAAATTAACAAAAATTGAGAAAAATATAAAAAATACAAAAATATTTTATTTTCTTTCTTTTAACTTTATTTAACTTATTTAAAATTTTTAAAAGTTTTATTATCTATATATTATGTACTATCTATATAGAAGATATAATATCTACATTATTATATATATTGTTTATCTTATTTTAAAATTAAAAAGAAATTGAAATTTCGTTATTTAAAAACCAAATAAAAATAAAAAACATAAAAAATAAATATAACAATTAAAAATCATAAAATTAAAATATAATATAAATCCCACATAAAAACAATAAAAATATTAAAAATTCAATAAAATTGTTATTAATTAACAATAATTAATATTAAGTCCCTACCTTGTTTTTCTTCTTTGAGTTCGACACTCTACCATACTTACACCTATACATATTTACATAGCATTACAATAAAATCTGACTCACATGCACTTTATTTTAAGACATATTGTGGGTTGATTGTTGTTTTATTCAGTGGTTGATTGTCGTGGTGATTGTTGTTTCAGCCTTGTTAGGAACTTTAAGTCAATCACATGGATGAACATTAGGGTTATTTACCGTGTCCATATTGAATATCATACATATTCAATAATGATATCTAGCTTGAGAAAGAGATAACAATATATCTCTATAGTTTGATTTCAGGCAGACTAATCCATATCCTTCTGTACCGGAATAATGATACGGAGATGTCAGAATAATCAAGTCAAAGAGTTGGCTTAGTGAGGTCGAGATAGACTAAGACGAATCGTAACTGTCACGATCAGGCACATCTCATTTGACTAAAGACAAACATACATTTATATGTCTAAATATGCAAATTTGAAGGACCATTAGGTTGACGGCCTAACCAAGGTTCATCTGATATGCATGTGAGGATATTGATGAATCTCATATTCATCAACTTTGTACTCATCATTTAACCATGTATCTTAAACTATGCATTTAACTTAATCGATAATTAAATATAATGAATTTAACACCTTGCAAATAGCTAAGGCTAATTGTTATAAATAACTAAATGCTATAATTATTGTATACATGTGTGTATTATTATATTTATTTTATGCATTTTATTTATATTCAAAATCCCATAAAAATTAACATAATACTGTAAATAATATATTACATATTAATTTATATTAAAAGATACAAAAAATAACTAAATAACTAAAATAAGTATCTTTATATTCATAAAAAATACTTAAAAAATAATAGTATGTATATATGATGTATTTTGGTTCTGTATTCTACATAAAAGTTGTAGATCTTAAAAATATACACAACTTTCATATAGAACACTTGTTATTTTGACTTCAGTTACTATTTTATTCTTATTTTTTGACAATAGTTTTCATTTTGTCTTATTTCTGATTGGGCCACGTGGACTCATCTCAAAGAGCCACGCAACCTCACTCTTTGATCAACCCCATCGTCCATCTCCACCATCTGATTTTTTTATCAGACAAACCTCCTTTCATCATACTCGCCTTGATCTTGAGTGTTTGATCATTTGTTCAGATGCCTCCCATTCAATCACTCACGCATCCATCTCCACCATCTGATCACAAGATCAGACAGTCTAGGGTTATTGTCAACCTCTTGTGGTTGGTTCCCTAAGCATCAAGACCCTTTATCAGAGCAGTTTTCACCCAATTTCTTTTGTCACCCCACACGTCCTCTTCCCCTCTCTTCAGTCTCTATATGTACCCGTCTAACAAACCCGCTGTGATTCATCATCCTCGCATCCCTCTTCCATGCCAACTATTACTCCTCTGACCTCTGCCTCACGTGCATTACCTATCGGTAGTTGAAACCATCATGTTCAACCACTTGTTCCTTCACAAAAACTCTAATGAGACCCACATTTTTCCCCATCCTCACATATGAGAGTCTTCTCCTAGCTTTCCATCCCCTCCTTGTTGCCCGAGCCTGAACTCCGACAAGATCCAAGATGCACAACCACATTGTAGCACCACACCTTGCTGCTCGAGCATCAAGCCTCAGCCGAGCTTGTCAAAGGAAGACCATAAAGCTCTAAGCTTCAATCCCAGGCTTCCAATTGCCTCCACTTCTTCTCTGTCCGTATCCTACTTCCTTCTCCATTCTCTAGGTGAATCTATAATCTTCCCCCTTTAAATTTTCTCAGATTTTATTACACATGCACATGCATCCTCACTTCGATCCGATAAGTACTATACCTCCATCGATCATCGTTGATCCACGTGCCCACTCTGATCACTTTTTCTCATTCTCTGGAGCCTCCCCCAAACTATTCCTTTCTTCACCTTGCTCGGGTGAAGAATCCATCTAGAGCTCTGCTTTCCATCCCCTCCATCAGCCCCCCATTCCGCTTCTTCCCATTCCCAAATTGACCCCCTTACTCTGGTTATCAACTAACACCTGCAAGTACCCTTGAAGTGTTATTGGTCGGAGGTTTGGACTCTTCTCTGATCTTGATCTTTGCCTCAAACAAAGCTTCATCATCTTTGACGTCCAGTCATCATGGCACAAAGTGAAATGAAGATATAGCTCGTACCGAGCATAGTTGAGTGACACGAATAGGAAGGCGCCTCACACCCCTATACTTATGCTTTCGAGGGCCTAGGCATAACAAAAGAGCAAGAAAATTAGGCTATCAAGGGTGAGAAGAAAAAAAAAGATGTATACACAATGATGCCAGTCCCCCTATACTTAGGCTCAGGTCTGCCTAAGTATGATTGAGTAATTACAAGTGGAAGACCGGGTAGATTTGAGATGGATATACAAGGGTAACAAGGAGGTTTTCGACAAACCTTCTTGCGGGAGTGTGGTGGGAGATAGTATGGAACACGTGGAATGGGGTGAAGAGGGAGAAGATGTAGAAGTCCAACCATCGTCAGAGTCATCCTCAAAAGAATAATAGTCATACGCAAAGGATCTCCAACTATTGACAACTAAAGGTAAGTGTGCTTTGATAACTATTGTATTGATTGCACTTACCTGATGCACCACTTCATGACCAGCTGAGGAACTTGACGAGGAATCATCAAAAGTCATTTGATTTCTAAGGTAAACAGTGACTTTCTTAGACGGTTTGTTTCTGTGTGAAGCATCGGGAGGAGGAATCATAGTTATTCTCCCTATCAAGGGTAACCGGTCGGGAAGTTGTGGCGTTTATGGATTCCTTGTCAAGTGAATCACCATATTCATTGACCCACTCCTGTAGGGTCATGACACGTCTAGGGGGAGTTTCTTCGGTTTGACTAAGCATTGTGAGCTCATTCCTGGTGGCATTATGAGTGATGGTTGGGGATGTTGATGTCACCTTCTGATATCCATGAGTTTTGGTGACACAAGAGGTTTCATTATGCATAAGAGTCAGCTCCTTTAGTGGTTCAAGTATTTCATGAATTACTGTTGAATCAAAATTTAGACCACTCAAATAATCATGGCGATCCTCATAAACATTGTCCAATTCCACTAAGCTCATGTATCCAAGTTCATCATAGGAGTAGTGTCCGGGTGGTTCTTCGTAGAGGTGTGGTGAGAATCGAAGTTCGGTCCAACATTCCTCTCGGGTGTCTCTTCTAGGGTTTATGTCTGTGTGTTTCATGAGGAGAGGTCTGATCGTGTGAAGTGATCTCCTCTTGGTCACAACTATCGGTGGCTGATTGGGTTTCCTCAAAGCATGTCATGTCATTGAGGGTTTGTTCATTGTGGTCTGAGTTCGGGAATCTCAGTCTTGAGTCTAACAATCGATAATTGCCATAGAAAAGGCTAGGAACAACTTTCCTAGAATGAAAGGAGACTCGGATAACTCTCTGTGGTGCTCAATGTCAAGGACAATAAAGTCCACTTTATGTTTGTCACCTCAAAAGTTTATGGCGACTGAAACAAATCCTCTCGATCTTTTGGTAAATCGATTTGGCAGTTGAATGATCACCCTTTTTTTAGTCCGAGTCTGAGTTAATCAAATACATATCGTGGGAGGATGTTTAACATGGAGTCATTGTCTAGCCAAACATGGGTGAATAAGGAATCCTCAAAATCATACTTGATCAGAGTCAACTACTTGACTTCGTGGTTTTTGGTTCTATGATTCATCACCAAGGAACTGGCCATAGATATTATATAAAATTCAGTCCTTGATCTCTTCTTGTCCATCTTTTTAGGGTTTAATAGACTATTTACAAATCTCTTAAGATCATGCACATATTCTATGGCGTTGATTAATGGAAGCTTTAAGACCAGTCTCTTGCAAAATGCTCCCATTTCATATTTGCCATTTTTTTTAATTTATGGGTTTTTAATATTTTTGGTATTTTCAGTGTAATGATCAGTAGGTTGGTCAGAGGCAGTGATGGTTGTGTATGATTGTGTAACACGTGATGCATCTGCGGTTTACTTGGTGGTGTCTTCACTTCTTCTTGATTTTTCATTGATTGGATGACATCATATATTTGTTTAGTCAAAGCATCTGCTCTTCGATTGATCAGAGTAATGTCATCCCAAACATCTCATGACTTGGTGTAGAATAATTGTACTCAACATGTCGTAATTCTGGCATGTAGCTATGAGAGGAGTATTGATTATTCCAGTCGTTACAGTCTGGTCATGAGTCGTGTTTCCTTGACTTCGGATCTCTCTTGAATTGTCAAAGGAAAATTGGTCGTACTCAGGATGAGAGTCAAAGTAGGGAATGGTTCAAAAGGTGGAAGTCCATAGTAGATGGGAATCAAGTTTCTCTATCAAAATTGGTTACTCTATTTTGCATCCTTATATCTGCTCTCTCTATTGTGTTCATGTGAAAGTTAGAATGTGAGAGCGGTCTAATCCATGAAGAAGTTTGGGCATGGGGTGGAGGAGAATGATGACTGAGGGGGACAAATTTCAAAGAGAGGGTTCCCTTGAAATGATAGAGGAGAAGATCGGGACATGGTCGTGAAGGTGGGATCCGCAGAGTCTGGATATGAAGACCAATGTGTCAACATCTTCTCAAGAAGGAGATGGGGATGATTTAAAAACCATGATTTGTTTGTAATTGCAAAAACTTTGACACATACAAGACAAACACAATCCAAGCCATGTTATTTCACCAACTCAACTCTTGTGAAGGCCCCAAGAGTCTGACCGGGTATCTTTTCGATTTTAATTGAGTGATAGAATAATCTTTGAGAAGTATGCGTACATGGAGGATAGGTTTTGGGCTTTACCATAAGTGTATGGTTCTCTCCTACGTACAATGAGTGGGTTGCTCTCCACCAGACACAAGGTTAACTTTATATCAATTTATTTACAGTTTCCTTGATTAGCAGTCCCATTTTTAAGGGTTATAACTTAGGTCTTATACGAGGATTCCCAGATCCTTTAAATCCTAAGCTAGAAAACCAAGGTGCAGAGGGTTGAGAAAAGCCGATGCAAGCGTTAATTTAATGATGCATGCTAAGGAGGGATGTTAGGCAGTGAATTAAATTTACACTAAATGTTATGCACAGAGGGAAAAAATCGCCTCAAACAGATAGTTCTGTTAGCGTGCAGAATTTGAGTTCATTGTTAGGCTAAGTTAGAACGATCTACTAGTACATCTTATTAGTGAGTGTGTGATCTAGAGACTATGAGCACGAGCAAAATTAATATCTAAACTAGCGTTTGAGCACATAATTTCTATGCCACTCAAGTTGGGCCCTAATTACACAAAAGGGGTTGAAACAGATACGGCACAACACAGAGAGTTCAGTCGGAGTTACTACAGAGATAAGGGTTTAAAGTGACCCTGAAAATAATGCAAAAAAGTAAACCTAATCTAATCTCTCTCACAGGATAAAAATTAAAACATTCTTCTTTGTAGATCCTTGAAATTTATCCAAAAATACCCCGATCTAGTTATCTGCAAAGAGAGAAAATGCGATTAGTATTTGATGAGAGATAAATGTAGAAAAGAAAAATTAATGAAAAAAATGAAAGAAAATATACACGAAAATAACAGCCACAATAATTAATTACAAAAATTGATCTAAAACCCTAAAAA
The DNA here is from genome assembly GCA_037367405.1 of Ottelia alismoides. NCBI lineage: Eukaryota > Viridiplantae > Streptophyta > Magnoliopsida > Alismatales > Hydrocharitaceae > Ottelia > Ottelia alismoides. The sequence continues at coordinate 866,047 of JAZKJV010001118.1, read as the reverse complement.
ATCATTGTTCCCTAGCAACGATGCCATTTGATGAACCGAAAATCCACCTCTTTAATATAGGTAAATTGTAGTGTATGAGGCGGAAATCCAGTCAACAAAAACAAAAAAAATGAATATGTAGATTATTTTTACTGGTAAGTATACCAAGGACGAACCTAGAGAATAATGATTTTTAGTTGCTTGGTTCTAAACCAATGTAAATAATTAACTAATTGCGACAATAATTTCAATGCAGAAAAATAAAGTAAAAACAAAAGAGATGCAATGCAAAGCAGTGAAGCACGAGATATGTGATTATTCTCTCTTTCAATCCTCAAATAAAAATGATAAATAATCCTCAAAGAAATAAAAAACCCAAAAGAAATCAATTCAATAAATGTATTCAAATTAATTCAAGCTATAGAAAAGAAGGCCAATAGATCAATGAATAATCCTACAAAATATGAAAATAATTCTCAAGATACTCTTGCCCATGATCTTCCTTGTAATTTTATCCTCAAAGAAGTAACTTTTAACCACAAAAAATACCAGGGAGATCAACTTTAATTCTCCTGATTATGTCAAAAATGTAACATGCATGATCATAATGAATCCTCAAGAAATATTTAATATGAATCAAGGTCTAATCTGTTGAAAAGATATATAGAATGATAGAGCACAGAACAAGCTTAAAAATGATATATTGTACACCTAAATTGGATAAAAGATGAGAAAGATATGACAAAATAAAGTTCTATGGACTAAACACAATGAAATAAAATTTCTTCTCAAAAAGGCCCATGAGGGGACTTATATGTAATTATTCAAAACCGCTGATCTTTATGCAATTTTCCTTGGCGGGCACGTGCGCTACATGTGATCTTTATTCGACGGGGATTTCTGCTCAATTCTAGAGAAGAGCGGGGACCTGGGCATATATTTCCTCAGCAACCATGTTCATCGCATGTGAGGGTGTGAGACTCGGAGGCAGCCTTGGATGGCAGGAGCTTCGAATGGAGGCGCGGGTCCCTAAGCCTCCACTTGTCACTCCTTGGAGCTTCGACCTCCCCAAAGCTAGGAGGCTCGGTGGAGGCGACGTGGAGCGTGATAGGTCGTTGGATCAAGAGCTAGCCCTCCCCCACCCTCTGGTCCAATGGTTGATGTACATTGAGGAGGTGGCAATGAGGTAGAGGTGGTGGGCGGATCAGTGGCGTGACTGACTTCGAGGCGACGACTGTTGATGGCTGAAGGTGGAAGAGCGAGCGAGAAGAGGGCACGTCTAGTGGTCGGTGGCGCATGGCGGGAAGCAGTGGATTGCGAGCTGAGGTGCGATCTGTGAGGAGGTTGTGAGGGCGGTGCAAGGGAGAAGGTGAGTCAACACGTAGAGAAGGAGGTGGCTTGAGGTGCGAGGTATCGATTGGGCGGAGGAACAGAGTGTCGAGGTGCAACAAGGATGGAAGTGAGTCGGGCATAGGCGTGAAGCGACAGAGGGAGGTGCAGTGAAGTGTTGATGGAAAGAAGAAAAAGAAGACGAAGAGGAGGGAGAAGAGGGCTCGCCTAGTGCGTGGATAAGGCAAGGGCCCTCCGGTGATCGCTCAACGCTTGTCAAAGAGGTGGAGCTTGGCCGCTGGACGAAGCAACAACAACAAGGTCCGGAGTCTGGCCTTGGATCTTGCCAAGTGGCTCGATGGTAGCGCAGGTCCCTGAGCCTCCATGCGTCACTCCTTGGAGCTCCGACCTCCCTGCAACCATGTGCATCGTGCATGAGGGCGCGAGGATCAGAGGCATCTTCAAATATCGGGAGCTTCGGATGGAGGCGCGGGTCCCTGAGCCTCCATGCGTCACTCCTTGGAGCTTCAACCTCCCCGAAGCTGGGAGGCTTGGTGGAGGCGACGTGGAGCGTTATAGGCCGTTGGATCAAGGTCTACCCCCCGATCCAACGACTGTTGTATGTCGAGGAGATGGCGCTTAGTGGGTGATGAATCCTCATTTCATTAGCTTTATTCTTTCATTTCGACCTTAAATCCCTAGTTAAATGCATGTATATCTCATTAATATGTCAAAATAAACATTCTATAAATAATACAAAATACTATATAAATACTTTATTTAAACCCAAAATAAAAGAATAATGGAAAAAGAAATAAATTATTGAAAATACCGAATGACCACCCCGAGACCAAGTCAATCTTGACTTGGTCGACCATGAATAAAGTAGGGAGAGATAGGGCTAATAACTGCACAAAAATACACACAAATATGTTTAAACTTCAAATATTTGTAAATATTTTTATATAAATCTGATTCAAATGATCTCTTTTGTATTAATTCAATAAAAACGTATAGAAAATATAAAAATATTTAAAAAATATCTCTGTGAATAATTGACAAATAGAACAACTACACTGTTTCCCATATGCATGCAATCCCGATTTTATATCTTAAGCATATGAACTCCAATTTATCCTAACTCACTTTTAAAGTTCATCTTTTTAAACCTTTTAAATTTTAAAAATACTTTGAAAGTGGGGGTCTCTTTTGTGAAGAGTCAGTTCTTGGACCAATTTGTTCAATAGTTTACGACTTTTTCTTTCTTTTACATAGATTGCATTTTAACTCCTTTCTTTTGATTTCAATTTTATTTTGTTAGCTGTATATTATACTTTCTATTAAAAAAACAAATCAACTATAAAATACAATTCAAAAAGACACAAAAATAGGTCTTTTCTATACAAGTCAACTTGAATTGTATTTTATCTTTAGTATTTTTATATATTTTATTTTGTAAAATAAAAAATCAACAATTTTTTTAAGCATCTTATATTATATATTATTATTACAAACTATAATATAGTACTATCATTAATAAGAAAACGAAACTAAAATTCATAAAATAAAAAATGGGTATGTTATGCCTAGAAAATTATGTTTTTACTTTGTATCTTTTATTCGAAACATATTTTGGAAAAAAACTTTCTTCTATAATATTTTAGATAAAATTAATTTGAGAAGGTTTTATGTCTTGATTTTTTAGCCTCCTACTATCCATTTCATGTATATTTTCATCGGGTAAACCTCTTTTTTGTAATTGTTCCACATGGACCATGAGGACACCCACTAGAGTCCAATTTTTTTTGAAATAACCCACTCCTATTAGTGGATACCTCCTCCAATATCCATCCTCTATTCCATCTTCTTCACCACAATAAAATGAGCTTCAAGCCTCATTTTTGAATCTATCCACCATTTTGAGTTCTTCTCTAGTTTTCTTCCTTTCTTGGTGACAACAAGTAAGATGGTTGAAGTCACGACATGGAGTGACTCCGTGACGTAATTCCTTGGCATCCGAAACCATTGTAGCACAAACTCTCAGCTTGTTTAGATTCCGACCACCGACCGTTAAGGCCACAACCCGTGCTTCCACGAGAACAACCCTAGGCACATCGTCTAGTACTTGTATTCGTAGGTAACTTTAGTTTTATTTTAATTTAGTTTCTTTTGTTGTTGATCTTGTTTGTAGGAGTAGAACACATCTTCACCACCCTTTCCTTTCACCTCATTGCGGTATTTTCTCCCACTTGCCGCCAACACCTCACCTTCTCCGCACCTCATCCATGACCCCTCTATCTTTGGCTGCATACGGTGGCCTGAGCACCTCCTTCTTCCCTCACCAAATCGAAGGAAAATCCACTACGTCCCCATTTTTTGTGTACCTAACATCTTGGCCGAGTTTTATACAGAAGCCCTCTTCTTCGTCGCATGTACAAACAACACATCAACAAAAGACCTTTTGCGGTGATCCTCATTGGCCGCTAATCTCCTCCATCGTACGACGTTCTGCCATCAACCGTCGGACCTCCAATAGACACCAACTAAGGAAAAAAGAGGAGGAGGTATAACAACCACTGTTGGATGCTATTCCTCTCCTTTAATCTCAACCCTTCATAGGGTTGTTAGTGTTTTTGCAAAAGAGGGCCCTAAAGACATCATTTTTGCACATATATTGTCACATCTATAGATGCCACATAGATAAGTTGCATATTTGCAAAGAAGGTCCTCTCGTTTTTGGTGCATTTCAAGAAGTTTTCTACTCTATATGTAATTACAGTTTCATCCTTTACTTTTCATACATACCCGTGCACTTAAACACTCATTAATGATTCATCTGAACTCCATTTTTTGTGAAGATTTTTGTTAGAAAGCTGCTTTAAAGATCTACTTTGTATACAAAATTCACAATATTCTAATATACGAATTATTAACGGTGAATTTTTGAATTTAGGATACCAGCTCGACATATTTTATTATTAACTCTTGTTGCATGGATTAGTTAGACCGAACTTGTGTCCAAGTTTCATCTATAAAAAATTTGATTTTTGGATTGTAGAATTTCTACAATATTTTGAGTGATTATTTATTTCTGGAGCACCTTTCATCTATTTGAAAATCTAAAAATATTGTCATGTGCCCTTGAGTTTGCCCTATAATCAGGGATTTTTGTTTTATTTTTATGTTGTTTGAATAGTCAAAAATAAAAGAAAAACGTCATTTCAGCGTTCATGCTATCTTTTATTTTTAGTATATCCATTACATCTTAGAAAAATACCAAGAAAATGTTGTAGCTTTCCCTCATTTATATATATCATATCCAAATGGCATTAAGTGATACTAGGTCTAGTTTCCATAAACTAAAAAACACTTCAAAACTTGTAAAAATTGCTAAAATTGAAATAATGTCAAAAATCCAAAAATAAAGTTCTATTTTCTTCTATATAGTCTTGTATATTTAAAAATATATGCATGATTTTTGGGCTTCATTTTGAGCTATTGGTGGCATTTTTCTGAGTACCCTAATTGCCTTCTTTTTCCAACTGTGGGATTGCATGTTTTATTTTATTACTTGTATTTTCTTATTTCTAAAAATTCTAAAAACTTTTGAAAATTTAATTAAAACACCAAAAAGGTTTTATTCTCTTTATTTTGAATTTATTTGACCTTTTAAAAAATCCAAAAATATTTATCTATTTCTTTTATTTATCTCTCTCTTGCTTATTATCTAGATATATTTTTATTATTAATAATATATCTTTATTTATAAATTTCTAGTTACAAAAATCTTTGTGTAAAAATAAATAAAAAATTCAAATCTTAAAAATGCATAAAAATAAAAAACAAGAAGAAGGCAAATTTTGGAATTCATTTCACAATCTATATTGTGCGCTCCCCATGTTCAACCTCTGCAATACTTGCACCTATACACATCTTTTATAGAGTTATATAAATTTGAACTTCACATTTGTATTATGCATTGCTTTATCTCATTGCGGGTTAATTATTGAATTTATTGACTTTCGTGAGAGGTCACCTCAATAATTATGATTTAGCCTTGTGAGATCACACAACCCTATAGCAAAGTTGATATTTCTTTTATCGCTTTGCAGGCTGAGGTGCGGTCTTTGGGGAGTTGGTGAGAGCGATGCAAGGGCAAAGGTGGGGCGACACGTGGAGAAGGAAGTGGCTCGAGGTGCAAGGTGTCAATTTGGCGGAGGAGTGGAGTGTCGAAGTGTGGCGAGGATGATTGTGAGTTGGGTGGAGGTGCAAAGCGATAGAGGGAGATGCGACGAAGTATCTATGGAAATAAGAAGAAGAAGACAAAGAGGAGTGAGAAGAGGGCTCGCCTGGTGCGTGGAGAAGCTAGGGGTCCTTCAGTGATCGCTTAACGCCCATAAAAAAGACGGAGCTTGACTGTTGGACGAAGCAACATCATGGTTGGGGGTCCGGCCTTGGATCTTGCTGAGAGGCTTGGTGGTGGTGCGGAGGAGTTGTTGTCGCCAAGATTGATGTGGAGCTCTCGATGATGGTGGATGATTTGCGAAGAGGTCAATGAGGGGTTTTAAGGGAAGGAAGGTAGTAATGGTCGATGGGTGAGTGTAACGACCGACGAAGGATCACTACGACAATTGCGGAAGAGGAAGAAGCGTAACGGCGGGGGTGCTGAGATGGAAGAGAGTGGGTCACGTGGTAAGCATGTGGTAGAGAGAGATAGAAGAGAGAGAAAGGAAAAAGAATACGAAAAGTGAAAAATAAAAATTAAACAAATATACAAGTAAAATAAAATAAAGGAAATAATATAATAAATAAAATAAAATAAATAAAAAAGAGGGGTGACACGTAGTGACTCCAAGAGCGGCCATGTGTCACTCCCAGAAAATTCTAAAAATAAAATTCAAAGAAAATTCAATAAGAAATAGTAGATGACGTCAAATGAAAAAATGATCTTCATAAAAGTCGATCGTTTCAACAAGATCTATAACTTTTATGAAGGGATCAAAACTAAAATAGAGTATATGTACAAAAAAATATTTTTGGTGGTACTCTATAGATATAAAATACAGTATTTTTGTATTTTATGATTTTATTTTGGATTTTAATTTGATTTTAATTAATGAAATAATTTATAAAAAAACATATACGTAATTAATCCATTTTTATGGATTTTATAGGTTATAAAAATGTAAAATGAAACCGACAAAGATAAAATATGTACAAAATATGCAATGTTAGATTATTGTGTTTTCTTTTGATTTCTGATTTTTATGAGTTTTGATTATTTATGCTATGTTAGTTAATTAGTAGAAGAATACAGTAGAGAAAGAATTAGGTTAAAATAATTAATATTTCTACATATAATGATAGGCTCAAACAAGGTCAAAAACACATATTTTTAGTTAATTTTTTACCCTTATTTCAGCATAGTTAGTGAATGTTATTTAATACAATTTAAGAGGTTTATTTAATGATTTATTAAGGGGATTCTGCTAAAATCTTCTTATAAAGTAGATGAGTCGTGGATTCATCAACTGGTAATATGGAGCTGAAGATTGATAATGATGTACTTGCCTCAGATGGAAAAATGATGAGACTAGTGTTGCACAAACAGTCCTCCATACTAGTAATATGGATGACCATGCTGCTGGTGCATCTGCTGCAGTGTCTGATGTACGCTCTACAATGTAATGTGTGGTGGATACTGGTAAAGAACTAGAGCGTACCAAATCCCATTGATCTCAAAAGTAGAAGAAGCGTCAACATCATTTGCTACAGAAGTAACGATCTGGTTATGATTGACCGTGGATAAATCCTCAGGCCAATATATATGCGGAGTCTCAGTATAAAACCCTACCTCACTCTGTACAAGGTGTACCCGACGGGTGGGAGGGGCGGGTAAAGATCTCCGTGTAAGTTGAGGTATAGGTGGATGCTGGCTCTGCCTCTGAATCTCAACCACCTTCTTCGCCAAATCACTCATCTGTTGAGGTAATGAAGAAAGTTTCTCCAACCCTCGCAACTTCTACAACTCCTAAACTTGCTTCTGAATCACGTCAACTATAGAAAGTTTCTCACTAATAAATCCCATATCAGTAGATCGTGAATTTAGACTCAACTATGACCTTCTGATGATCTCGATGACGTGGTGGTTGTGTGATCTTCTGATATTCTCGAGTGGATTCAATGACTCTAGAGTTCTCAATCATCATTTTGTAGAAGGTCCAAATCGACTCAGCATCTTTGTTCAAATAACCGTCGCCACATGCAACACTAAAGAATCCTTGAATGTCATCATGTAATCCTCAAATGAAATTCCAAACTAGCACCTTCAGTGGAATCTCATGACGAGGAAATTTTTCTGTCATATCTTTGAAGCGTTCCCATGCTTCATGGAAAGACTCATGGGAGTGTTGTGTGAAACTCGAAATCTGGCTCCTCATCGCATTGGTTCTTCCAAGAGGAAAATATTTATGCAGGAGTGTGGAATTAAGATCCTCCCAATTAGATATCTCTCTCCCTAAATGATTCAGCCAGTAAAGCGCCTTATCTGCTAAGGAGAAGGGGAAATCCATTAGGCGTACAACCTCCAACCTTATGATGTACAACCTCTACGTAATGTTCGAATAACTAACTGCCTTACAAATCATCTCAAACTGGTATAGAAAGGTAAACGACTCCTCATTAGTGTTCTCATAGAACTTAGGAAGAAGTGATATGAATGATGGTCTGAGATCATATGGACCCTGATTCGACGGCAAATCAAATGCAGTCACATGATCTTGTATCTCCTCCGGCTCTCAATGTTGTAATATCCACTCTAAGCTCTTCCTAGACTCTAAACTGCTCTCCAAGTTGTGTACTCATCTGTTGTATTATGTCTAAAATCCATGCAGTCATATGATCTTGTATCTGGTCTCTCATCAGTCGATCTGTTCTCAAGTGGTGCTTTTCCTCTCACTACCATGTTGTCTCTCGGCTACTCTAGAAAGGAAAAAGCTTCGTAAGCACTGAGTGAAAAATGTGCATAAGAAAAATAAATGTCGAAGTGAGAGTCCTCCTTAACTAAAGGGCTGGGAGGTGAAGGAGTCTGGGTCTGACCACTTCGTGACTTGGTGAAACTGTCTCGGGAAGAGCATCATCCCGAGCCTGTGAAGACATATGTACCACGATGGAAGAATGATGTCTTGCAAAGTCCGAGCATAAAGACCATCGATACGTCATCTTTGATGCCAAAAGATACAAGATATGAGCACGATGTCAATCCCAAAGATAGAATGAAGATGTGTCATATGCAGAGGCACATACACCACAAACAAACACAATAACAACCCCCTAATTCACCAACTTCACACAGTGATGATCGTAAGAGTTCAAGTGTTAATATTTTCAGTTTTTAAGTTAGGTGATCCAAGAAGTTATTTAAAGAAGACTTACAAATGGTGTCGCCCTGTTGCCCAACATACGTCTTTACACTCCGCCAAACAGTGGAACCATTTGCCCAAGCTGTTGGGTTATATCAGGCCCAAAGGGAAATGTGAAGCGAGTACACCAAAATGACCCTGTATGGTCGGAGGCAAGTGCTTGCAACTCAAACGTGTACCAAAAGGTAATACACAAGTGCTTAGGACACAAGTCCAGGGACTTTTGGCGCTCTAATCTTTAGGGCTACGTCCTCACCCGCTTTGTCTGGAGGTAAGTACTTTCAACAGTGAGAGGATCGCTCTCCCAAAGCATTCAAGTCCAATTATTTTTTTATCTTTTGGTTGAAGTTTCAAAAGGAAAAAATATTTTATGGTTTTCACATTTTTGGTATTTTTCAATAAAACTAGCAGGAATTCAGTTTTCCTTTTTCAGTGAAAAATGTGTTACACAAGGGAAGAATCATGGAATGCAACATGAAACATGAAGGCTAGAAATCATACATGGCTTCAGCACGCTACATGCAAGTGATCCACGCAGAATCTAAAACCTAATTCTAATGCATGCAAAAATATTGATAAAAATTGTAGCCCCTAAATAGATAGTTGTAGCGTAAGAATTGATTGATTTTTCCAAAATCGTATGATTTTATGCCTTAGTGTGGATTAGGGTATTAGGTTTCTATATTAGTCGTCTAATCAATCAAGCATGCACCCTTAGGCTCCATGAAATCATAGAAACAAAGAGAAATGATCGAGAAAATCAAAAACCGTAGTGAGGTCCCCCATCACCTGTGCTGGTGAAACAATCCTTGATAAAGTGTCTATTGTCTAGATACAAGTGGGGATGTCCTTAAGGGACCCCTTTTATAAAGTGAAAAAATGAGCAACTGCCCCTTCCTCTCTCATCAAGAAAACAAAAAATGTAGCTCAAAAAGAAAAATCTGTCTGACTCGTACTGTTCCTCTACAATTGACTCATAAAGAAGGAGTCGATCTCTGCACTCTTAACTAATTCGACTTCCTAAAAAGTCGACTGATCCTGTAGTCCATGCATCACTTGCCAGCACACAAAAGGTCGTAAAAATTCGAGAGATAAATTGAAACTAAAAAAGAAATCTGCTAATAAAAATCGAAAGAAAACTAATAAAACCTTAAAATGAAAAACCGATCAAAACAAGAAGAAGAAAAATTACAAAAAATCTTAAATCTGAAGTATAGCTAGCACCTCCCCAACAACGATGCCATTTTGGTAGGTGTTCCTCCCCCTCGTGGTTTTAGCAAAGTCTTTGGATGGTATCACCCGCGAAGAGAAGAGTGGTTATCAAAAAATAGAAGAGAGAGGAATGGAAAATGAATGAATAAAAGAAATAGTGTTTCATCCTCTTTTTCCCTTGATATTTACCAGGTAAGTATCCCTGGGTCAAACACAAAGAGGCAAGAAGTATACTCAAAATTTAAGATGGGATTTTGTTATTAAATTCTTCTTTACTAAGTCTTTTTGTAGTTTTTAGTTTTTTTGTTTTTTAATTTTGCGAATTTCTATTTTTATTTTATTTTGGATTTTTTTTTATTTTCACAAGTGATTAATTTTAAAAAAGAATGATACTATATAATTGGTGGAATATAAGATAATATGCTATTCATGTAATGATTAAAATAAAAGAAAAGGAATTGATTTTTTATTTTTAAAATGGACAATATATTTTCAATTAATTTACTATATAGTAGATAGGTGAAATATATAGATGATACAATATAGGTAAGAACGAGGCAGAAAATCGAGCAACGTGCTCAAAGGAACACACATAAGAAACTCAAAACGAAGGCGATGCTCGAAAAATCAAATCAAATAAAAGAAGTATAAAAATCCTAAAAAAATGCAACAAAATCTCGCTAGGGTAGTTGTGTAACTACCCTAGAAAAATCAAGGAGAAATATAGTCTCTAGAGTGTTCAAATGTCACAATAGGTACATGGCTACAAATGAAAGGAAAGGTTCAGGAAAGATAAAAATGATTTGCGTTTAGGTCCTGATGGAGATACCTAAATGCAAATACTAGAAATGTTGGCGGTGCTCGTAAATTGCAGAACTTCAGCAGATTTATAATTTAAAATTTTCACCGATTCGGCTGGACAGCAACGATCAGAAGGTGAAATACGATCTGAACTGACGCTCAGGGACGCGTCTATGGGGTTCTTGAGTGTTCTTCCCCAAATCGAAAGGAGGCGACTGCGAATCAGCTCCAAACGGATCAGGGAGCCGATTGCGGTGGTGCAAGTGGCTGATGCGGATGAGGCAGGGCCGAAAGGGGGTCGCGTTCCCACTTCGAGATCACCTGCTGCGAGTAAGCGTCGAGGATGGAAGATTAAGAGCCTTTTAGGGCTCTAGGAACTGAAGTGTTCTTGTGCAACTTCAGGTCGAAAATATCCTCTAATTGATGTGAGGAGATACATTGATCCTCACTCCTGATGTTGTTGTGACTAAGCTCCCATGAAGTGTTGTACTTGCAAGAAGAATTATGGCTTGATCCTTGAAGAATTGATCTAAAAATATGATGCACTTCTTGCGCACAACAGAGTATTTCAGAACCGAGATTTCAACTCAAATTTCTCAAAGAATGATATCAAATTGGAAGGGGGTTTTGTAAAGAATCGATATGGATGATTAAGGTGTCTAAGCCGGTGATTAATTAGCTTAAAAACTAATTAAAAGAATGAATTTGGCGGATGAAACTTGCTTGCTTGGGAAGTTGAAGATATATAATATCTAGGTCATAGCTCGATGGCTGGCAAACTAGAATTTTACGCAACAGCTATGGTTGCGATTCAAGGTGAAGCTACACCTTGGAATTCTTCTCTGATCCTCCTTCTTCCTTGCTGATGATCAATCATGCCCGCTTGTCACCAGAGGATGATCATCAAAGGCTTGGAAGTTTGGGTCTGATTCAGTTGGAACTAAAGTATGGAGAGTTAGTTTTTTTGGCCAACTTCGGCTGATTAAATAGGAGAAATGAGAAGTAGTTAGAATGAATCGAATGTAGGGTGTGGATCAAGGTTGATTAGGCTTGAAGATTGATGGATTGGATTGGATGTTGATGGAGAATCAAGGGCTGTAGAAATTGGTGAAATTGGGTTGTTGAAACAACTAAACAGAAGGGGTTCTTGTGGAAGATGAATGTGGTGCTGACACGTGTCAGCACCGCATAATTCCCAAAACCATAATATTTTATAAATCAGATGATAATTATTAAATAATGTTATTTTAAAAAGATGTAAAAATGATAAATGTAGATAATTAAATTATACAAACTGTGTATACACATATAAATATTATATATTTTTTGATAAATAAATAAAACATCAGTAGATATACATATAATATGTTTTATAAATAACATTTGTATTTTTAATTGAATAATTTAATAAATAAGGTATTATTTTTATATTTTATTAATTTATATAATAGTAAATAGAATTTATATATTTTTGTGGATTTTAATAATTTATTTTACGTAGATTAATAAATTCATGTATATACAATGCAGTTCATTTTTGACTATTTAAGGGTTTTTATTTATTTAAAATATTAGATAATAATATTCATTTTCTATTTTATTTTATAAATAAACCATAGTATTAAAAAATAATAAAATTGCTGAATTGGTTGTACTATAAATAGTATGTCTAGAATAAATTAAACAACCCGAAAACCCCGTTGGCATTAGGTCCAAAAACCAGCCTTTGGCAAATAGACCCCTTTTTGATGAAATGACATTCATTAATTATAGAATTTAATATCTTGAACTTTAAAGGTGAGTAGAGTGAATTTGGATTTCATATGGTGAAGTTATGAGGATCGAAAGTTGGGAACTTGATAAACTGAAGTTCTGATTTCTTAGCATATACATGTTAGATTTTTTTATTTATTTTTATATTTTTATACATATTTTTATGTACATAATGGTGAAGAATTTGGTGAAAAATATGTACATATGAATTAAATATAATTATGTGAAGAATATATATATATATTAAATAAATGAAATTTAATGTATTACGTACATGGTCAAATATTTTTGGGTTTTCTGCTTAATCTCCCCGAACTTTATTGTTTGTCAACCATGTCATCCTGACTTGGTCTCGAGGGTTAGGTTGTGTAAATATAATTTACAACTCTATTTATATTTTCTAAGTCATACTGTACAATATATACTTATTTATAGCTTGCCTTAATTTCTTTATTTTTATTTTATTCGTTTTTTTTTGTTTTTTTGTCTTTTTAATGCATAAAAATGAGTTTTTATTCATGAATGTATTTTTGATAAAAATGAATGGTAATGTATATTTACAAGTATTTGTTAAGGTTTTAAGTCAAAATACGACAGAAATGTTAGTGACTTACAGATTCATCAGTCACCTGTCTAAAATCGGATGCACAGATACTTCCTTGAGCAGTGTGCCGATATCAGAAGCCTTCCCAGATGAATATATTCTCAGTGTTGCTTTTCTTCACCAAATCCCCAAATTTGTTCGTCTACACGTGACCCGATCAGGAGGACCTGATTAGATCACATACAAATATACCAAACTCCCTCTTCTTTGCGATTCAACAACAAAGCTCCAAGCCAATCCCTCTTCCTTCTTCTAAGATCTGATTGGCATCATCCTCCAATCTCGTGCCTCCATCTCCATATCTTCAATGAATCAGAGCATCTTTTGATCAAACTCCTCTTGTATCTATGATGAACCCACAAAATGCCCTTGCTAATAATGTGAACTTATAGCAATGTTCGTTGTAGGCTAGTATACTTGGATTAATCAAAGAGACCACTTAATTAATTCTTAATTAAACACGAAGTGCCCCGGCAAGCCCAAGGTCAAACTGGGGAGGCCACTGTCTCCTTAGGAAGGTTTTCATATTATCAAGATATTGGGTTTTCAAGGATGACTTTTTGGCAATTTTTTATGCAAATAATGATGAAATGCAAATGCAAAATGACTAGATGAAGGTCAATTTAGCATGAGATGGAAATTCCAAATTAATGTGCAAATTAATCAGAAATCCAAAAGGCTAATTTTCTTTAATTAGTTATGCAATAAAGAATCTAGGATACATTTTTTTATTTTTACGGCAGAAGATGCATGCATGAAAATGAACACTTTTTAAGGATTTTTTTGCAATTATTCATGCAAATGATATGCAAAAAATATAAAAATTTAATAAGAGGTTAAAAATGATGAAATTAACCCACTTTAATTTTTTTATAATTTTTGATGCAAAATGAATTTTCTATGAATTAAATAGGCATACAATGTGATTTTTATTATATTGATTTTAATAAATAGCAAACTTAATTAATTTCTAGAACTAAAATTACCTTAACTGTATCTAATTAGGACCTATCCAAAAAAATTATAACTCTTACAATAATAAAGTTTGTAGAGAATCAAAATTCAATTGCTAAAATCACAAGATAATATATTTTAACAAAAATATGCGTGCAAATTGAATAATTTGGAGGCAATATAGAGCACAGTTAAATCTACAAAATATGATTTTTTTGGAGCAAGGAATCTTTTACTACAAATTTCAGAGCTAACAACGGGAAAAATATGGAATTTTTCACCACAACTAATTCAATAAATAATTCCAAGATCACATAAACAATGGACAAATCATCACATCATAGATAATCAAGTGAACAAAGTAATGCCATTTTTTGGAATTTTAAAAAGACAACAAATGAAGGTCTAATTTATAGTTCAAATAGAGGGTGTAAAGTGCAAAATTACAGTACTAAATTACTGAATAAATGTGAAAAAGGGCCTGAACAAAATTGCCAAATCTTGCACAAGCATTCTTGCAATTTCCACAAGCATGCGTTTCTAGTCGGTGGGATCTTGGAGTTATTTTGGAGAAGATCCATGGCTTCATTGCAAATTGCCACCCACGCATGTGCGGGGGCACGTGTGGATAGCGAGGGTTGAGCTAGCGGGGCTGAGGCTTGGATGCGAGCCTATAGGAGGTAGGCAAAGGTAAGGGCTCCAATGAGGATGCTCCTTGCTTTCCACACACGACGGAGTAGGATCTACGATAGGGGGTGTTGTTGCTCTTAGGCGAGCGATGTAGCGAAGGAGAGGCACCGCTCTTGGGCCAAGGCGGAGCAACGAGAGATGTGGTCCTTACCAGTGGCATGAAGTTCGAAGTTAGAGGTGCTTGAGTGAGAGGCGGAGTGGTCTGATGCGGGCTGGCGAAGATGTGTTGATCGATGGCGTGCTCCGATGTGGATAGAGCGATGGAGAAGGTGCACCATCGACGATGGAACTGGTGCAGACCACTGATCATCCATGATGGATTGGGACCAAAGGCGAGCGAAGATGTGTGGGTCTAGAGTAGCGGTCGAGGGTGAAAGTGGAGGCAATGTATGACATGGGGATGATGCAGCTCCACGGTTTCTCGTGAACACGGATGAGGCACGAAGGTGGCAGGGTGAATTTGGTGAAATAAAAGTTTGGCAGAGGAGAGGAGCAGGGGATATTGAAAGGGAAGAAAGAAGAAAGATGAAACACATAAAGAAGAGGAAATAGAATAAGGATAAGATGAAGGAGGAGAAGAGGAAGGAATTACTTGAGGTTCTTCGCCCAGAGATGGCTGGAGCTCGAGCTCTGACTGATCATCACCTTGAGCGGCATGGTAGAGGAGATCATGAAGCTTTGCTGGCTTCTATAGAAGAACAACAATGCAAGGATGGAGTTCACCGCGGATCTCTCCTAAGGAATATCACTCGTCTTTACTCAACTCACTCTTCACCTTTGTCACCGATGATAGAGGAGAGGATGGAACTCTATCGTTTCTCAATCAATAGATCACCGTAGATGGCATCTTGCGGTGGCCTTTTATGGGTTGTTGGAGTTAGCATAGGAGGCAGAGGGTGGGCGAGTGGAGGAGCGAGGGAGGTGGGAGCGGCGGAGTGGAGAGGTGGTCATGGGTAGTTGGCGACTCGGCTACAAAAGGCAGAGCAGAAGACACGGCTGAGGCTGTTGGGTCGCCACCGCAAAAGGCGGAGGTTGTTAGCGATGTGCGGTTGAGGAACAGAGGAAGGGGAAGGGTCCTCGGCAAATCGAACCACCGAGGTAACGATACATGGTGAAGGAAATAATAAAATAAAATAAAATAAGGGAATAAAGGGGGTAAAGTGGGTGACATGTGTCGGCTCCATGAACTGCCACGTGTCGCTCCCAGAAAATTCAAAAAAAAAATAAATTAAAAGAAAATGATGTCAAATCAAAAAGTGGTCTACATGAAAGTTGTTCATCTCAACGAGATCTACAATTTTCATGGAGGAATCAAAATCAAAAGCATATGTAGTAAACATATTTTTGGTGGTACTCTATAGATATAGAATACTATATTTTTGTATTTTATATTTTTTGTACTATTCAAATAAGGTAAAAATCAGATAAAATATAAAATAAATATTTAAATGCTTCTCTATTTTTTTGGCATTTTTAACAACTAAGAAAATAAAGAAATAAAATAATAGAGACATATATACAAACCCTATATACATACTTAGAGTGATTTATTTTCTTTGATTTTTGTTTCAATTTTATTTATATATTTGCACATTTTATTAAAACATAAATCAAAGAAAATAAATGGAAAAGAAATAAACTAAAAGAGCTATTTTTTACATAAAATAATAGGGTTAAATTAGATAAAATATACAATATACAATGAGGTCCCAAAGCCAAGTTTCACATATGAACTTTGATTCTTTTGAATTTAGTCTTGTTTTGTAGATGATTGAATGTACATAAATTCAAAAGTGATTAGGGGTCCATAGGAGATTGTATGAGAGACCACTTTTATGACCTTTTGTCTCCAAACTAGGGTTTAGGTTTTATTGAGCAAATATACAAGTTAGTATTGGTATTTTTCCTTGATTAATGTTAGTAATATGTACACAATAATGTTGATTTTATTTTATTTGGAGTTAGTGAAAAGTAATTAAAAATAATGGAAGTTGTGCTAATATATAGGTGATAATGTACAAGATTTTGGACTTCTTATTAATGCAATTAAGCGTGCTAAAAGTATGAATGTTATTTACATATGCTAAATGCAATTAATTACTTGGGAACAAAGCTCTATTTTCATCTTTTAGAGTGATGAATCCCAGATTCATCAACCTACTATACTTAAACCTTGCTCGTCCCTGAGAAACTGAAATGCATAAGTGAAATAATATTGGTTTCCATACCAAGGTCATAAACAAAAGGTGAAAATGGACCTTGAATCGATCTTCAGATTAAAGATGTGGTGAAAGTCCTTATGAGAATTAGGCTTTAAGAACAACGATATCCAAGTAATACAAGTCATCATCCCGACCTGGCTCAGAAGTTATCTTAGATCATCCCCCTTCCAAAGTATCCCACATGAACACAGGATAATCATCTCTGGTGTGTGAATGGTGTTAGCTCTTCCCATCCATGATACCGAAATACCATGCAATCTCCTCCTCCAAGAACTCGTCCTCGGGGAGTCACGTATTTCCTTCTATGTTCATGAACGTGCTAGTTCATAATGAGTGGGGGAGAAGTCTAGAAGAAGGGTAAAAGAAGTGGGGAATGACTAGTGTAGTCAACCCTCATGTGAAGCTTGGCCGGTGTAGCCAAGTCTCAACTAGATCTACAGGTTCTCTGAAGCTTGGACCATTTGGTCAAATATTGTTCTTTTTGGTATTGGATTCTTTTTGGTATGAGGTGTGGTTGCTCTGCATTGATCTTTTGTGCCCCGACAGGCATAGGATCTTTTATTCCACCTATATTTTGGGGTCCTAGAAAAAAATGTTCTAGCAGTCCATCCCTCATTTGAAGCTTTATTTCAACTCGGTACTCCAATCTTTAGATGTCCACGCTACAAATAAAAAGACACACAGTCTTCCAACACCCCGTCTAAGTTGAGCTAAGTGTCCGGAGTAGAGCACAGATTAGTTCCTTATCCAAGAGTCTATTCAGAATGAGGCGACAACATTAGACACTAAGAGCATGTTCGGTTGGGGGTTTATCCCCCCTTGGGGTGGGTTTACCCCTCAAACTTTCATTTTCTTTTTCTTGTGGGACCCACTATCTATTCTTTATTTAAATATTAAATAAATTACTTTTCTTTCATCTATTTCATCAAAAAATATTATATTATACCATCACATCATCTAAAAATTATAAACTACTCAACTTCTTCTCACTTTTCCAATCTTCAATATAATCACATCACAATAACTACACACTTTTCTAAACTTCAATATAATCATATCACAACAAACCCACCCCCAGTTTAATCCTCTATCCAAACACCAAAACACAAAAATAGGTTAGCCCCTACCAGTTTAACCTACCCTAACTCGCGTACCAAACACACCCTAAGAGTAAAGTCCAGACATTATCTTGTGAACTTGGAGAATTAAGTCTATGATATGAAGTTTCTAAAAATCCTAATTCTCAATGAAGTTCCTCTGAAACTTAAGTAGATTAAGGTCAAGCCAAGCTTCTCATTTTACTCGTTACTCTATTAAGAACCCGCTAACTTTCCACTTTGCATATGGATGATATGAAAACGAAATGCAGATGAAATGAAATGCATATGAATGGAAATATTTGAATGATTTTTTATGCAAGAATTAATGAGAATCTAGTTTTATTTGAATTTTTTGTTTCCTTTTTACAATAATTTTACAAAGAATATTATTTACAAGGATTTTACAACAACTTTATAAAGAGGGTATTATTTTCAGAAACTTCTACAGATTATACAGATTTTACAAATTACACACATTATACAAATATATATGTCTTTTACATATTTTACAAACACACAAATTTTTATTTTACCCATCTCGTATTTATCGAATATTATATACATAAAATATGTGAAAGTACGAGCTATAAGTAAAGTATATATGTAATATATACACCCCCATATAGGGTGGGCATTGGTCCCCCCCCTTATGTAGGCTCTGGTCAGCCTAAGTATAGAAGATGGAGTAAGTGTGAGAATCGATTGGGTTGGGGGATGTATAGAAAAAATGAATAAAAAGAAGGAGCAACTCAGGTCACTCACCCTCCCCCACTTAGGATCTCGTCATATTAAGTATAACAAAAATGAAAACAATATGGAACTATTGAGAGTGATGCAAATCACGGGAGAGGGGGGAGAAAACTATACAAGATAAATGTACAAGTCTCAAGAAGGTTTGTAACGAACCTTCTTGCATGAGCGAGGTGGATGAGAATATGGAGGTGTAGTATGTGGGAGAGAAGAAGAAGAAGCAGAATCCCAGCCATCGCCAGAGTCATCCTTGTAGGAGTATTGTATGGTGGAGTCTCTAGTTCTTTGGCTTCCCACTCACATGATTGTCCAACTCAACCTCGGACGAAGAATATTCTCGTGAGGAAATGTCCAACTGGTCATAATGAATTATTCTGGTACGTCTACTGGGAGCAGGAGAGTCATCCTTGGACATGTCTATCGTGATATACTTGGCTGGTTTGCTAGATCCTGAAACAAGGAAAGGGGAAGGAGCAGAGTGCTTCTTCCCTTCACTAGTAACCAGACTTGAGGTTGTGGCCCTTCTATATAGAGTCTGTAAGGTGCAAGCCCTGGGTTCTTCATCGGATGAGTTACCATGTATGTCTTATATCTCCAGTAAGGTCAGCACACATCTCAGGTACGCGGTAGTGCTCTTGGTTGGCATGGATTTGGTGGGATCATTCTTAATCTTTTGGGCATCACTAGTGATGGTTGGGCAGGTTGATGCCACCTAAGTCTTGGTGACATTTGAGAATTCCAAGAGGGGATATGGATGGTTGATATTCATGATAACATTTTCCCCTTTTGGATGTGAAGATTCCCTGGTGGTGTTGGG
Source organism: Ottelia alismoides (assembly GCA_037367405.1). NCBI lineage: Eukaryota > Viridiplantae > Streptophyta > Magnoliopsida > Alismatales > Hydrocharitaceae > Ottelia > Ottelia alismoides. The sequence goes on along the minus strand of JAZKJV010001118.1, from coordinate 846,395 downwards.
CTTGGTCGGTTCGACAATCGTCTCATCAACTGGAGTGGAGAGAGGGGACTCATCTGTCTCTCGACGGCCACGGCTGTCTGCAACTAATTGGGTCGCTTTGGGCTGTAATGTGTTCTCAAAGGTCATATGCAGTAGTTATGTACCCAATGCTGGAAAATCGATCGTCCGAGTCTCGCAATCTATAGTCGCCTTAGCCAAGGCTAAAAAGGGCTTCCTAAAAATAATAAGAGACTAGGTTAATTCTCCTCGATGCTCACTATTAGTGACTGTAAAGTCCACTCTAAGTGGAGCAACTTGGAAAGTAACTATGATCTAAATAATCCCTCTTGACCGTTTGATGGATGGGTCAGTAGTGATGAATATGTGATTCACCATCATAATATATTAATCTTAGCTTAACTCCCTAAAGAAACATCAAATAAATGTACCCTAAATTTATTAACAGAATACAACTCTTAATAACAATGGACAAATAATGTATATTTATCTCACAAAAATAAGTCCATGAAATAATTCAGAATAAAAATGACAAAAATAAAGATATGAAAATGTGTACATATTCATCTGTAAAGAGCCCAATCTTTCCTGTTTTTAATAAATCCATGCTAACTCCTTTTGATTTAATTATTCTTCTAACTAACACATAAAAATGCATATAAAAATACAAAAATATAAAAGAATTTCTGCATTTAATAAATGCTTTTAGATCTCGAACCGAAAAAACTATAAAGTCCAACTTCTTGGCTAAATTCTCGCTCTATATGAACTCCAAATTCACGAAACTTACTTTTAAAGTTTAAGTTCTAAAATTACCTATCCAATGGAAGTCATTTCATTAAAATCAGAGTTTGTTTGTAAAACATCGATTTTGGGACCTAATTGTACCTTGTACGTGTTCACTAACTTTGTTTATTAGTTCATGTACATAACTAACTCTATCTAATTTATTTATTTTTTCACTTATCTTATTTATTTTATGTTTTAATAAAAAACATTGAAATTAAAATAAAAATATAAAAAGAAGAGAAAATGGCATGTTGTGACTTTGTATATACTGTATATACTCTCTCTCTCTCTCTTTCTTTATTTTTATTTCATTTTTCATTTATAACTAAAATTCCAAAAAATAGTTTTTATGTAAATATGTGTATAATTATTTAATATATTTTCTCTTATAAATAACTCTTATGAAAATCAAAGGAAAAAATTATGTAACAATAAAAAAAATCGGTATTTTACGCCATTAAAATACCTTCATAAATATTTTATCACGTATATGTTTTTAGAGTTTGGTGTCTTCATAAAAGTCATAGATCTCAAAGAGATCTAAACTTTCATGTTTTTGTTTAGAGTCTCTTTTTATTTCTTCATTGAATTTCTTCTTCATTTCTCAGTGTTGGTCAACGATCTCCATGTCAAAGGCCTACATGGCCTCTTCTCATTGGTTCCCCCCAAACTCCTCTTCCTTTTTTCTCTAATCAGAATCATCCAAAAGTTGACCCATGAGTTACTCTAGCCTCCCCAATTTCCCCATGTTCTTCCTCAGTCCCTACGAAAACCCATCTCCCAGCTTATCCTCTCGCATCTTCTACAAACACCCACGCCCCATTACCATCCCTCCACTCCCGCCATGCTGTCGACCACTGAGCTCCATCAAAACCGAGCCCAACTCCTACTTTCAATGGTATCCTCCATTTCATGATGAGGTAAGGATGAGCTCCAACATTTGGCTCCGGTGACAACGGAGTCCTCTCAGGTCGAGCGAAGAACCTTTCCTCTCACGACGTGGTCAGACGATTCCTTCTCGTCGTCGAAGCCCCTCCATGGAGCTGCCTTGCCGAGCAACTCGAGGTGATGACCATCTAGAGCTTGAGCTCCAGCCACCTCCCCAGTCTAACTGTCTACCCCAGGCGAACCATCCACCCCGGGTAGTATTTCTTCTTATTCTCTTCTTCCCATTCTTCTTCTTCTTTTTCTTCTTCATCCTTTTTCCTCTGCTTCTTCTTCGTTCTTTCTCAGCTCCTTTTTTCTGTCCATCTCCTTTGCATTTGATCGCATCACCTCCCTCCTCCATCCTTTTCCCGCACAAACCGTCGCTCGCGCCTCTCCATCGTTCCTATGCATCTTCCCCAAATCGAGCCCAGACCGATGCCCTAGCTCCACCAATCTTCACCGCTCACTAGTGTGCCATGCCACCTGCTCTTCCCTTCCGCCGCTCTTCGCACCTTCCACCTCCCGCTTCTCAGGTAGCCTCAACGCACTCCTTCGCACCACCGTCCAACACTAACACACCACACTCGATCGCATCGCCATGTGTCTCATGCCATCGACTGTCTCCCTCCACTCCTCCTCTCCTCCATCATACAAGAGAGACGCCTCGACCTTCACCCTTACATCTCCACCATCGCTAATCACTCCCTCACCTTCATCGGCCACCCACACAATCGCCTTGGCCTTTCACCTCGCCGGAGCCAGGCGCCACCGCCATCGCTCCGTCATTCAGCCATGTCCGCTTTTGCCCGCCGTCGTCGTTGGCCAACGCTTCATCCATCAGTCCAATCACCATCGAGTGGCCTTCCTCCAGTGATGTTGTGCCTCCCAAGCCAACACTTGAGCCTAGCGCTTCAGCTTGCCCGAGGCTCCCTCTCCCTACCACGTGGAGGCTTGAGGAATCACACCTCAGCCTCGAGATCCGAAGCAGCTCCGAACCTTGCCTGCATGTGAGCCGCATGTGGGGCGGGGAAAAATTATACTGTGGCCCTACACTTTAAGAGAATTATGCCAAGTCCCCAATGACCGATAGGCACGCACAATGCACATGTGCCCATGGGAAATTTACATAAAAACCCTCCTAGGTTTCGGTACTTCCACGCCAATCCCTGTCAGTTTTTATTTTATTTATTTCATGTCACGTGTTGTACATTGCACCGTATCCTTACAATTTATTTTGAGTATCATTTTTGCATCAAGTTTTTGTCATAAAAATTGCATGTCGTAGACAAACTAGTTCTCTATCTTGTGGATATTTAATGGAATTTTTATGATCCTTGGCTTAATTAATAAAATTAATGTGGTGAATATTTCCATAGTTTACCCATTCAAGCTTCTCAAACCCATATTACATTGATTACAACTCTAAAAATTCCCAAAAATTCACTTTTGTAGGATTAATTATGTTCTAATATGTGACCAAAAATTATTTCATTTGCATGCATATTTAGGTCAAAATAAATTGGCATGTGCTTCATGCAATTAATTTTTTATTCTATGTAAAGTTGGTAATTTTAGGAGTTATAAATTTTCCTGCATAGATCTTAGCTAGACATATTTCACCATTTTTAACTTACTGTCAAATTTCCATAATTTTTGCACATCATTGCACAAAATATTGCAGAAAACCCATAAAAAGTGTCCATTTCACATGAATACATTTCATGTCATAAAAATAAAAAATGTTCTAGATTCATTATTGCATAAATAATTAAGGAAAATTAGCCTTCAGGACATTTGAGCTCAATCGCACGTTATTTGGATTTGTGGGCTTAGGCTAATCTGACTTCGAAAACTGCATCCTGCATTACATTTGCATTCTATTGCATATAAAAAATATCAAAAAATATTGGATTTTAAGGGTTTTTATCAGTTGTGCCCCTCTGTGATACTGCAAATTCAGTTATGCCCCTCCCTTTTTTGGAATATCAGTTATGCCCCTACCTTCTTGCAAAATTCACAGTTATGCCCTTTTGTAATATCAGTTATGGCCTTACTTTACCTTAACAGAAGGGCAAAACTGTGAATTTTGCTAGAAGATAGGGGCATAAATGATATTCCAAAAAAGGGAAGGGCATAACTGAAATTGCAATATCTCAGAGGGGCACAACTGATGAAAACCCAAAAATATTTCTTCTGAAAAGCATACATTAAATTTGATAAATTGAATCATAAGTCGTTCCTTTGCCTCCTTGAGTTGACCATGAGGCTTGTCCAGGTTACATAAACATAAACCTACACATTGCTTAACTGATTGATTTATTCGTGTGGTTGATTTTTTATTGATCTGATTGCTCAACTAAATAATTTGACACAATTAACATAGTTTATTGCACGAGCATCATATGATGTTGTTGCCGGAGAGGCAAAATTTAGGTTCATTTTAGAAAACTTAGTGTTAGGTTTTCCAAACACTTGGGTAATCTGACCCCTAAACCATATTGTAATTATTTCATTTTTGTTGTTTGTCTTGTTTTGTTTATTGTTGTTATTTATTCATTTCATTTTCTTCGTACTTTTGTTTATATTGTGTAAATATCTCTCTTACATAAATTCTATCTTTTTGTGAGAGGGCCCAATGGACTTGTAGTACATCGAAGGTCGATGAGTCATGGAGCGAGCCGATTGTTGAGGAGATAAGTAGATTGACTTTATTTTTGAGAGAGATTTTATTTCATTTTTTATTATTAATTCTTGTAATTGTTGTGTTGTAATAATTTAGGTAATCACACGTTTACAACGACTCTTATTTGAGAACTCGCAAGTGTATTAAATATTTTATTCTTTTGATTGTGGTTGTGTCGAGAGTGGTTCTCAACTTGAGTGGCAAAATTAGGATAGGCACACGATAGTGTAAATCCAAATATGATTGTGCCCTTCATAATCTAGGACGTACTTATCACATAAGATTCATGTCATCTTAAAAAATTCACTAAATAGACGCACTAAACACATACTACTTAGCCGAATTTAAAATTATTTTTCCCCTGCTAATAGTATCATGTTTAGGTGCGATTTTTCATTGACTTGCATACATCTAGTATAACATTAAATTATATCTTGCATAACACATGGAGAGTGTTGGGAATCGCTGTGAGTACAACTTCTTCTGAGCATTCATCATTGCTCTTGCTTGCATTCTATTTTTCAATTCCTCCCTCTATTTTGTAACATAAGGCTAAAAGGAAAAGGGACTAAACAGTAGGAGTGATTGTGTGCTCACATTAAATTCAAGTGATAACCAATACTCTTAAATTAGAACTGAAATGAGCAAGTCGATCTGAACAACTTGGAATAAATAAACACTTGTTTTATAGCTGCATAAAGCCCTCATTGTACGCAGGTACTTACCCCCAAACATAGCGGGTGATGACACACACATTAAGGTTATAGCCCCATTCCCTTTACTTGCCCCCTATGTCTCTAGGTCCGACTTTTGCGGGCTTTGGAGCTGCAAAGGCTTGGCTTCAACCTTAGTGTACATTTTGATTGTATAAGCATGTGTGTCTCCATTGAGGTGTGGGTAGATCACCTCATTGATTTGGAGCATACATGAGCACCATTGGGTGTAAGGCGACACCATGTGTGCAATGTATTAAAATATCGTCCTACCACAAACTAAAATTGACAAGATAATTCAGTCAAACCTTTATGACCTTCGCTTATGAAGTTGGTGAACTTAAAGGGTTTGCATTGTGTTTGATTTATGTGAGCTCTCTCCATACATTTACGTGCCCCGTAGAGCATAGATTCTCCTTGCCTCTCATGATCATTTACACTCCTTCTTGACACCGAAGATGACTAGTGGGGTATTTTTGTTCGAACTTCGCAAAACCTATCGTTGAACCTTCCAAAGAGTACACCTTCCAAGGTCCCTATACTTCTTGGACCTCTGATGAGAGCACTCTCCTCCACGGTAAAGAAATAAAGATGTCGATTGTAGCGACCGTAGAGAAAAGAGTGCTCTATCAAACAAAAAATCTAAAATAGAAGAGAGAGAGAGAGAACATAGAAAAAAAATGAATAAACAGAAATACCTCTCTCTTCTATTTTCTTCACTAGAGATTAACCAGGTAAGTGTCCTTAGGTCGAACAAGGAGCAGAGGAAAAGTGCTTTTGACCTTGCGGTTAAAATATGTCAGTTGTAGAAACCATGGAAGAGAAACATGCTTTTCAAACAAAAATATAAAATAGGAGAGAGAGAGAGAGAAATGATGAATAAAAGAATAGAAACTTCCCTCTTCTATTTTACTTCACCAATTATTAACCAGGTAAATGTCCCTAGGTCGAACATAATGAGGCATAAAGTTTACTCGATTTTTTTAGATGAAATATTTTTGTGATTTTTATTTTCTTCTTTCTTCGAGAAGGATTATTTTGTGGTTTTTATCTTTTTCTTGTTTTATTTGATTTTCAATTCTGTAATTTTGTATTTTTTTATTTGAATTTTTATTTGATTTTTAAAAACAATCAATTTTGCAAAAAGAGATACTATATAGTAGTGGGTGTATAGGTAATATACTATTCTAATATAATGGAATAAAATAAAAAGAAAAATGATTTTTTTTATTTTTTTTCAAAGAAGGAATAGATTTTCGAAAGATATACAATATAGGAGATATGATTGAATACAGAAATATAGGTGATACTATATATATAGGTGACACGGACATGAGAAAAGTGAGCAATGTGTTCGAGGACATACAAAATGAAATGCAAAATGGAGATGAAATTCGGCAAATCAGGACTCAATAATAAAGTGAGAAAAATATATAAAAATGAAATAAAACCTCGCTAAGATAGTTAGCTAACTACTGTAGAAAAATCGATGAAAAATATTGTCCAAAGAGTATCCAATATTCACAATGTATATAGGGGTACAAGTGTAAAGAAAATAAAACATCAAGGACCTAAAATGAAGAAAAATAAGGTTTTTTGCACCTAGGTCCCTGTATAGGGACCCATTTGCAATTCTTGAAAACTTCTAGAGCGGTGTTAGAATCCGGAAATGAGCAGGGTTACTTTGCAATTGTTCTACCGCTTCAAGATGTACGACCGAGATAAGATGATGCATGAAGGTCAGATGTCAACTAATGATGAAGGTTCACGATGAAGATGCTCCTAGGAGTCGATTCGGCAATCTTGAAGGACCTACAACAGATTTATGTACCTCAAATCCAAGATAATCGGCCTGCAGCTGAAGTGTTCTTGCGTCAACAATACGCTCAGAATATGGGATTTCATGATCACAAGTTGGAGCGAATTTGAGTCAAATTGAAGTTGGAAATTGAATGGAATCAAAAGATGAAGGATTAAGTGACCTAATGATGTGACTAACTACGCTAAAATGGTAGTGATATTGAGGAAAGAGATGAGGGAATTCACCCGTGGATTGAAGGATATATGATCCTTCTATCATCGCTCGATAGGGCAGTATTTCCGGAGCTATACACGATGGCGATGGCCATGATACAAGGCTTGAAACCTTAGAACCTCTCCACCGATGAATCCTCTTCCATGCAGGGTTGCTACCAAGGTGCGGTCACCACTAAGGCAGCCGAAGCAGAGCGGAGAAGGAGGAGGTCTGATCAGGTTCTCTGGTTGTTGGAGTAGTTGAGTGTTAACGGTGATCTTCATGGAATCATATACAGAAGATGGAACGAAGATGGATTATATCTAATGGAGGGTGTGGATTTAGGTTGTTAGGGCTAGAGATTGGACGGATCATATCGCCATTTGGGTGAAAAACAAAGTGGGAATAAATTATTGAAGTGAGAACAAAACGTAACAACTTCTTGAGACCGAAGGAGACCTGTGGTGCTGACACGTGTCAGCACCACAAAAATCCAAAACCTAAATACTTTTGTAAATTATGAAATAAATATTATATGATGTTATTTTAAATAGGTATAAAAACAAAAATTACAAATAATTAAATTATCTAATTTATGGTACATTTTATATTAATAAATAATATATATTTCAAAGTTAATAAATATAATATTAATAAATATATATAGTATACTTGATAAAGAACATGTACAATTTTAGCTGAATAATTTAGTAAATAAGTTATTTTTATATTTTATTAATTAATATAATAACAGATATGAGTTGTGTAAATTTTCAAGGATATTAATAAATTAATTTACATATATTAATAAATACAGATGTATACACTATATTTCAATATCATCTATTTTTTAGTGTTTTTGATTTATTAAAATATTAAATAAATATTTTTTTATAAATAAACTACAAGATCATGTAAATAATTTAAAATAATTAAATCACTTGTAATATAAATAGTATGTACATAATAAAATAAATAGCCTAGAAACCTAGTTGTCATTAAGTCCAAAAATTGAATTTTTGCAAACGGACTCTAATTTTAATGAAATCACCTTCATTAAATAGAAAATTTTATTCTGTGAACTTTAAATGTGAGTAGAGTGAAATTGGAGTTTGTATAAAGAAGTTATGAGGTTCGGAAGTTGGGAAATTGACAATTTGTAATCCAGTTTTCTTGGCATACATAAATGTTGGATTTTTTTTATGATTTTTATATTTTTCTACATATTTTTATAAACAAATTAGAGAAGAGTTTAGTGAAAAATAATTACATATGAATTAATTAAAATTAGGTAAAGATTGTATATATAAAATAAATGAATGGAATTATATAGAAGGTTAGTTATTTTTAGTATTTTCTTCCTTATCTCCTCTACTTTGTTGTTTGACGACCAATCCATGCTGAGTTGGTCTTGAGGGTTAGATTATATAAATATATCTTATAGATATATTTATATTTAATTAGTCATCATGTAAAATATATACATATTTATAGTCTGCCTTATTTTTCTTTATTTTTAATTTTCTCTTTCTTATTTTTTATGTATTTTTAAAAACATAAAAAATGCATATTTATTAATGAATGATATTTTTATAAAATACGAAAATTAATGCATATTTACATATATTTGTTAAGGGTTTTAAGACAAAATGTGACAGAAATGTTAATGAATCATGGATTTATAAGCAAAGAGTATACTTTGATTTTGAGATTGAATATTTTTGCCATTAATTTTTCTCCTTTGTAAATCTTTTTGTTGGTTTTTAGTTTTGTAGTTTTTATTTTTGCAAATTTTTATTTTTATTTTATTTTCTAATTTTTATTATTTTAAAAAATGATTAATTTGGGAAAATAGTGATACTATATAATACGTGTAATATATTGTGGTATACTATTCTAATATAGTGAGAAAAAAGAACAAAAAGAAAATGATTTTTTTATTTTACAAAAGGAAGATTTATTTTCCAAAGACAATATACTATATTGTAAATATTGGTGATATATAGTAGATGTGATACTATATATAGTAGGATGTATAAGAAAAGAAAATCGAGTAACGAGATCAGAGACATACAAGAAGAAATCAAATCAAGATTATCTTCAAAGAATAAAATCATATCAATAATAGGATGAGAATCCACGAAAAATATAACTAAACTATGCTAGTGTAGTAGGGAAGCGACCTAGAAAAATCATCACAAAATAGTATATAGATAATGTCCAAAAATAATCCATAGTATATGTGTACTAGCACAAAGAAAAAAAATGTAAAAGTCTGCAAAGCAATCCTCGGTCAAGGACTAGAAAGTAAAGAAAATGTAGTTTATTTGCAATTAGGATCCCACACGGGGATCTAAATGCAAATAACTAAAACTTTTGCGGCATTCTAGAATTGGGAAAGTTTGTTGGGTTGATTGTGCAATTATTCCACCATTTCACTTTGAACGACTATGATTAGATAGATGCTTCGGATCCTGATCGCTCATTCACGCCACGCATCGACAATCTGCAGATTATGCGGCTCCTCCTGTTCTACCCCAAAAGTGGGAAGAGGGCGGCGAAAATTAAGCTTCTCTGACAATTGCAGCTTCGATTGACTACTGTGGAATGGTCAGAGGCACTCTAGTTGCTCAGAGGTAGGGCCAGATGGGGGCGCCTCCCCCTTCGAGCTTCCTACTATAAGAAGAAGACGACAATGGCGATTGAAGGTCTATTAGGGCTAAGGGTGTCCAGAACGAATTCCCAAGTCTTGAAATGGATGCAATTCTGTTCAAATTGCTTCGTGCGATTGATGATAGCTTGATCCAGAGGGTTGAAATGACCTATAAGAAGATGGATGATGGTTCGATTCTGGTGGAATCGACCTGAGATGAATTGTTCTTGCATACAATAGAACAACTTGGAAATGGGACTTTCAGCTCAAAAATTTCAACAAAGGAATCAAGATTGGAGAAGAATTTTGGATGGACTCGGTAGATCGATGATTAACAAGTATAAAGAGGTTACTAAAATCCTAAGAGGGAGAAGAAATCGAGAAAGAAAAGAGATGAAAGAAGTCACTTGGGAATTGAGGTGTAGGGCCTCCGGTCGTAGCTCAACGGGACAACGACTTCCCGGAGCTGCACGCGACGGCGATGTCACGATACAAGGCAGAGAACACCTTGGAACCACTCCCCAAGGATCCCTCTTCCACGCGGGGTTGAAACCACCATCATCTGTCACCCGAGGTGGTCGGAGCAAAGCGAGGAAGATTGGGTCTTTGTAAGGTATACTAATTGTTGAAGGTGTTAGTTATAAATGGTGACTTTGAGTGAATTAAATAGAGATGATGGCGAAGAGGTAGAATGAATCTAATGGCTGGCGTGGAAGTGCGTTGTTTGGAGAATGGAATGTAGGGGTCATATTGGATTTAGGTGAACGAATGAAGTGGATATAAATTGTTGAAGGCCATGCGTTCAAACAGAAAACAAACCTCTTCTTGAGGTAGAAGAAGCATCGTGGTGCTGACACGTGTCAGCACCACAATAATCCAGAAGTTCAATTCATTATAAATTAGATACCAAATAATGAATAACATTATTTTAAAAAGGTGTAAAAATGAAAATTATAGATAATTAAATTATCTAATTTATGGTATATCGTATATAAATAATATATATATTTTTACGGTATATAAAAAATAATATATATAGTATACTTGATGAATAATATTTATAATTTTAGTCAGATATTTTAATAAATAAGCTATCACTTTTATATTTTATTAATTTATAATAATAAATTAGTGTTATGTGAATTTTTATAGATTTTAATAATTTAATTTACATAGGTTAATAAAGATAAGTATATACACCGTAGTTCAAATTTCCCTATTTTTAGGGTTTTTAATTTATTTAAAATATTAAATGAGGATTTTATTTTATAAATAAACTATAAGATCAAGAAAATAATTAAAATTGTTAAATCAATTGTTCTATAATATTATGTACGTAATAAAATAAATAGCCTAAAAACTAGTTGTCATTAGGTCTAAAAAATCAACTTTTTGCAAACGGACTCTATTTTCAATGAAATCACTTTCATTAATTATAAAATTTTATTTTATGAACTTTAAAGTTGAGTCTAGTGAAATTGGAGTTCGTATGAAGATGTTATGATGTTTAGAAGTTGGAAAATCAATTTGTATATCAGATTTCTTGGCATAATTACAAGTTGGATTTTTTTTATGATTTTTATAGTTTTATATATATTTTTATAAACACAATAGAGATGATTTTGGTGAATATATATATATATAAATTAATAAAAATTAGATGAATATTTTATATATAAAATAAATAAATTTGAATTAGTGTGTAACGTGCAGAGTTAGTTATTTTTGTGTTTTCTTCCTTATCTCCCCCTGCTTTATTATTTGTTGACCAAGCCATGCTGACTTGATCTCGGGGGTTTGGTTATATAAATACATCTTACATATATATTTATATATTTCTTAGTCATCCTGTACAATATATATATATATATGTGTGTGTGTATTTATTTACAGTCTGCCTTTTTTATTTTCTTTATTTTTATTTTCCTTATTTTTTAATATCTTTTTAGTGCATAAAGAAGCATTTTTATATATGAATGATATTTTTTTTATAAAAGATGGAAATTAATACATACTTACATGTATTTGTTAAGGATTTTACGATAAAATGAAATAGAAATGTTAATGAATCATGGATTCATCAACCCCCTATACTTAAACTTTTCTAGCCTTTTATCAAACACTTATTTGAAAAATAAGGAAAAAGAAATAAAGTTAGAATGAATTTGTTTTCAGAAACCAATTCATGGGAACAGACAAAGGATAGAGCATATCAGGCCTTAGATTAAGCATTTTGTCGGAGCCTTAACTAGGAGTAGGATTTTAGTCTCAATGGTCCTCAAGTTCCACAAATCCTTATTCCGGTTCGCTCCAACATCCAGCTCAGATCCACTTATCCATATCGCTAACTCTTTCAACTTTGAATTCAATTTGTACTATGTAATGTGTGAGCTTTTCCTGCTTAAGGAGGCAAAGAAACCGACCACCCAGTAGTACACTCCTTGGCTTCCTAATTCAGCTAGCCGGTCCTCGAGGAGGGGGGGTGTTCCCTTCTAAGTTCAGGTTGTGTTGTGTCCACAAGCGAATAGAAGAAAGGAGATAGAAGAATGATACAAAAACTGGAGTGTGACCAGTGTAGTCACTTTCCTTGTGAAGCTTGGTCGGTGTAACCAAATCTCCACCAAGATATGCAGGCTCTAACAAGCTTAGACCATTTTTTTTTTCATCAATGTCCTTCATGAATTTCTCCCGATGGATATAGAATCTTTTGGTCCGCCCATGTTTTGGGGTAATAGAAACATGTGCACTGCATTCTTGTGTGCTCCGACACATATAGAATCTTTTGTTCTGCCCATGTTTAAGTGACATAGAAAAAATTGTGCTAGGAGACCTTCCCTCATTCGAAGCTTTATTTAAACCCCACAACTCCTGTCTTTAGACGTCTACGCCATCAGACAAGGATTAAAATTCACCACTAAAATGAACTGCCCTTCGCAATCTCATGCAAGTCAAGCTAAGTGCAGAGTGCATATGTGCAAAATTGGTCCACTATTGAAGAGTTAAACAGATGACACTAAGTGTTCTACTTAGGCAAGTTTAAGTTAAATTCCGAACATGGTCCTATGGAACCCAAAGACTTAAGTCAACGACTTGAAAAGTCTAAATTCCATCTCCTATATAGGCTCCTTAGAATTTAGGATCAAAGGCCATGATCATGCTCCATACTTTGGATTATTTCCAATATTTAATTGAAGAACTCAAATTTATTCTTAAAAATGCGAATGCAATAATGTTTTTATGTTTTTTTTTGAATTTACTCATTTTTATGGATTTTAAATATTTTTCTTTTTTTACGGATTTTAGGGCTTTGTAATTTTTATGATTTTTTTTCAATTTTTATAAACAAGCATATTTACAAGAATTTACAAGATAAGTTACCAACATTTTATTTTGGATTAAATAACTAATGTATTCTATAAGTTTTAAATACAAGGATTTTTTAAATATTAAGTTATTTTTACAGATTTTAATAAATAGGATTTTCAATAAATTATACACTTTTAAATACACATTTTAAATACTAATTTTAAATAAGGATTTTAAATAAGAATTTTACATATATTTTATTTATTTACAAGGCTTTTATAAATACTCTATAAATAGAGTTTAAACAAATTTTACCCACATCCACTTTTTATAGATTATATATATATTATACATAAAAGTACGAGTTATGGACAAAAGTATATATACAATATATACACACCCACTATGCTTAGCTTGTGCTATGTTCTCATAGTACCAAAAAGAGAAAAATGAGGACATAACTCTTGCTAAGTAAAAGTGGGTGAAAAGAATGAAAGAAGGAGAAGTCAATAACCCCCTATACTTACGATCTAGTCATTGTAAGTATAGTTGAAGACAAAAACGAGGTGACTGAGGGAAAGGAATAAACAAACAAAAGAAGAAAGAACATAGAAAAGAATATGATATCAACGTGATCGCTTGGTCCTCCTATTGAATTAATAGTTTTTGGTTTTCAATTATTTAATGTGGAAAATGTGATGTAATATGCACAAGTGATCTGGTCATCGTAATCCAAAAGTGCTTCAAACAAAAGTTATTATTCTAACAAAAATAAAACAAAAAGTTGCTAGAAGTGTGATGGAGAGATGCTATTATTTTACCTATATATCTGTTATGATCGAACTCAAGGAGGCATCATTACCCGAGGGTTATTTAATTAAAGGCTAATTAATATGGATTCTTTTTTCATTTTCTCTTTGTTGTTTTTATGAGTTTTTATACTTTTTACAAATTTTTACGATTTTTTAATAATTTTGGATTTTTTATGTTTTTCTATTTTATATTTTTAATATTTTTTTCATTTTTATTTTATCTTTTAATTTTTAAGAGTAAACAATACAAGAAAAATAAAATAAAGGAAATAAAAGCCCTTTTAGATTTTTCAATATTAGTAAAAACATTCAAAAAGTCAGAATAAAAATTTTATGTTTATATACTTTTATAATGTTTTTATGATATTTATGGATTTTTTAGATTTTTCTAAGATTTCTAAAATGGATAAAAACTAAAGATAGAACACAATATAATTTCAAGCTAATGTTTTTGGATTTTTTTAAAAATAAAATAAATTCAAAAATACTGTAAATCAGTTTTATCGGAATATATTTTTTTACTTTTTAAACAGTACCAAGTAGATATTTTTGTAATTTTTTTAATGATTTTTATGCATTTTTGTGATTTTCAATTTTAAGGTTTTCTAAATGAATGTTCAAACACATTTTTTCAGAAGATTAACTAATTAAAAGACACAATCAAAATTTTTTGGATTTTTTAAAGTTTTTTTGAATTTTATGAATTTGTAAGTGTAAACATAGAATTTTTTAATGTTTTTGAATTTTCTAAAATAACAAAATAAAGAAATTTTGAAAACTAAATTTATGAGCAATGAAACCACTACTCAAGAATTTACCCTAATTCTTATGGATTTTATGGAGTTAAACATCTATTTATTAAAGACAATCAAAGAGGCAAAATTTAATATGTTGTATAGGGACTAGAATGCAATTATTTAATTTTTAGGGCTAACAATACAACAAATATTAAAACTATGTGGCAAAATGTGCAATTTAACCACAAAAACACATATCTGCGCATGTGAGTTACACTGGATCAAACTTAATTGGAATTATTTTATTTTCAAATACTAAGTATTAATAATAAAATAACAAATAATTTATTGCAAAATAATCAACAAGCACATGCTAACGTCAATGGATCTATACAAGCATGATTAAAATGTAAATAAGAAAACAACTAAGATGGAAATGCAATTATTCATGAATTATTGAGCTGACACGTGTTCAGCTAAGGAATCATTTGCAAATAAAATAAAGCCAAGGGGTGTAGTGCTATTTCTCTAGTAAAGTGCGTGCGACACGTGGAGATTGGAAGGTTGTACTTCGTAGATGAGGATATGATCGTAAGGCCACGTTTTTGGGGCTGAATGGGCTACTGGAATCAAATCTGGAGCTTTGATGCTTGATCGGACGACAGATGAAGGGTCTAGAAGAATACTTTGAAGGTTTGTTGGTCTGAATTTAGATCGATCAGATCTCGGACGATCTGGAGCCGATCCAGGTTCTAATGGCTACGACCGACTCGTAGTGATCCTCACGATAATTGGTGGAGAAGATGGAGTCCGTGTCCCGTTGATCGGGGACCTGGAGCTCGAGCTCTGTAAGCTGTGCAGCTCGATCTCAATAGCCTCGATCAAAAGCTCCAAACCACTCCTTAGCACCTACAAGTTATTCACATGCTTAGAGGCGATGCTCTAGTGAGATTTATTGAGCAAAATATAGGGAAAATGAGGGAGGTGGATCGATCTCTGGCGAAGCGATATGAGTGAGATCAGAAACTTCCGTTTTGTGGTGGATCTAATAATCATGTTGTGAAAGGAAATGCATAGAACGTTCCTGATGGAACAGTGATGATCGATCGGAGGATAATCTAAATCCTACTGAACTAAGCTAAAATTGAATGAAATTGACGAATTTAAATCATGAAATTAACATAGATCGAATCTATGCAAATCTACGGTGATCGACAGAAGGTCTTGGCCTCGATCCTGCAGTAGAATGCAGGAGAAGCTCAGCTTGCCGGTGGGTCTCCGACGACATACTAGATCACATCTTGCAACTCGAATCACGCTCTACTAATCGAGGGACACTACATCTGTCACCTCCGGCGTACTCCTGTGATTGTTCTCGGGTATAATTGAAGCGAAAAATGGATCAGGGGCCAAAGGAGATCTAAACTGGGTATTTATTGGAGAAGACAACATGTGGATTTAAAATTAGAATGGCGAACGAACCAAGGCTGAATTTGGGAAAACATATTCGAGCAAGTTGAAGTGTTTTTCGGGTAATCAAATCAAGAAGAAATTAGGATGGATGGATCAGTCAGGAGAAATTCGAGGAGGGCCTTCAGCCAGTTTATTTGGATTTTGGGTCTAAAAGGGGACTTGACCTGAGTCAGCCAATCAGATCATAGGATCCAAAATTCAATAAATAATTAAACAAAAAAGGACAAACCAACAAATAAATATGACATAAATTCAAAATAAATTTGAGAATTATTTTAAATAAAAAGTTTTTCAATAAATAATGTTTTTAAATTAATAACTTATTTTAGAAGTTTTTAATAATTTAAATAAGTTAAATAATTAGGGTAAAATAAATAAAACCCTCTATTCATAGGTTAAATATCTTTATATGCAAAAAAATCATATTGAATTAATTATTTTTACAAATATATACATAATTTAATAATTTATTAATTTGAAAAATAATTTAAGGATTTTAAAGATATTTTTATTTTATTTTTATGAAATATTTTAACAGGTTAAATAAATAAGAGTTTGTACAATATAAGTATATGATACCTATAGTAGAATTATACTTATTATTTTTTATTTTTTAAGCTTGTTCTTTTTATTTGCATTTTATAAAACTAATCTGTAATATATACAAAATAGTAAAAATATAATAAGTGCAAAAATATAAATACATAAATAAATAAATAAAATATAGTCTACAACATAGACGTAATATATAATAGCACTCCAAAAAGCCAACTTTCACATCTTGACATCGATTTTAGTGAAACTACTTTTATTTTAAATCTTATTTAATGTTGAATGCAATGAAAGTGAGCTTGATTTATTTTGAATCTTTGTGGAGAAGATATTGATCTGAAAAGTTTTGCTTTGCAGCTTTTTAAAAATGTTTTTTCTCTTATTCTATACAGTGTTTCTTCTTGCAATTATTTTTATTATTTACTGCTTATTTTTATGTACGAGTTTCAAGAAGAAAACATTTTTATTTGAGGTTATTTTGATGATAAAAAAATAATATAAGATATGTGCAATATGTAAAATGATGAATATACATCGGTGACTTTTAATTTTCTAGTTTTTTTTATAAATAAAGACCCTATCTCCCCCTACTTTAATCCTTGTCGATTAGGTCAAGCCTTGACCTACTCTCGATGTTAGGATCAACATGTATTTATTATATATACAATCTTCTTCTTTCTTTCTTTTTTCCTTTATTTATTTATTTGTTTTGGGTTAAAAATTGATAAATATATATTAACTACATACGATCTGGAATTATTTAAAAGTGAGAATTAGTAGCATTTACAGGTATTTTATAAGGGATTTCAAGCTAAAATAAATGAATAAAGATGATGAATTAGTGACTAATCACCCCCTATACTTAGGATCAGGTATTCTAAGTATAGAAAAAATGTGGTAAAAATTAGGAGATGAGTGATAGGTGTAAAAGAATGTACACAAAGAAAAGTAAAAAGAACAAAATACGAAAACGGAAAATCACAAAAGCAATCTACCCCTCCGTACTTAGGATATGGTATCCTAAGTATAAAAAAGCAAACATGAGGATGATTGGGATCTAAGAAGAATGCACAAGTGATGTGTGTTCCATAAATGAAAGGCTTCAAGGTATCTGTACATGACAAAATGAGGTGGAAAAGTAGTCACAAGTCACATACAAAGCAGATCACCTCAACCTGGGTCATACGGTACCATCTGTTGTGAAAGTGTGAACTAATCCCTGATTGAATGTGTAAAGCCGCCTCTGTAGGTGAATATTATATATAGCATCGGTCTCTCTACCATAATAAAAGTATTTGGAGTTGGACTACAAAAGATGTCTATAAATGTGTCCATCACACCGCTTGACTCTCTACTGTTCTCCTCCTCATAAGGTCTGGAACTGAAGAACTCAGGTATGTGATAATCTGGCTCTAGATCATCTAACGCGAAAGCATTAAGCAAAGTGTCTGAAATAACTACAATCAGCTCATCAAACTGCTGCTCCATGTGATATGTCTCTATGTACAAATTTGCCTCAGAAGAACTGTTAACTGTTGTGCATGACCCACCCTCTGCTAGGATATCATGGGTCTCAATCTGATACCACTCAAGATCATCGTAACGAACCTCATCCATGTAATTGCAACTGGCTGGAGAACTCAAGACATCTGAACTATGAGTAGACACGATATCTAAATTGGATGATTCTCTCACCATCTCAATGTGTAACTTCTTGTCCTTGACGAAAAAATATACCTTCCCAGTATCATAATTAAAGAGAGCCTTCACGGTCTGCAAGAAAGGCCTCTCGAGAATGATTGGGGTATGATGTAACTGAGTAGGGCAATCCATGTCTAGGACAATGAAGTCCACTGGGAATTGTAGGCCCTACACAATCACGATAAAGTTCCTCAACACACCCTAGCTCTCTTTACAGATTTATCAACAAACTAAAGTATCATGCATGATTTATAAAGAGGACCTAAGTCGAGTCTATCAATGAAACAAGATGGTAACAATTTAATGGAGGAACCATTATCTAAGAGAGTGTGATTGAATGTGGCATTGGAGATCTCGCATTTGACATAATGTGCACTTGAATTGCGCTTCTTCTTTGATAACTCGTTCCGGATAGCACAAGTTTTGGCCTTAGTCAAAATGTGTTTTTCTATACATGACCTCTTTTCCTATGTGTTGTACATATGTTCTTCAATTGCTGCTTAAGGGTAGGAAAATGATCCAAGGCATCGTGGAGTGGAATCTTCGAAAATATGTGATCTTTTAGCAACCTCTCAGTATCAGGAGCCACATAATTCTTTTTGGCCTTTTTCTTTCTTTTACCAAATAATGCATCAGGAAAGGAATAAACTCAAGAACAACAAAATTTTCATCTTTTTCCAAACCATCATCAGAATCAACATGTACATCGAGAGTCTCAGAAGTATGTACAAAACTCTCAAAAGTAGGAGAAGAAAATCCTTTGGGAGTGCCTGCATGGCCTGGTGGGGTATCTTCATCAGAATTGCCTATGTCCATGTCTACTGTCTCAGCATCGCTCCTATCTGTGGCATACTCATGTTTGGCATCATCAAGAATAGTATCATTATGACGCTCCTCCTCAACATCAGAATGTGTGGAATGTATCTCCTCGTCATGTATGACTCCCTCCTCATTTGGATCAGGGATTGGTGGTTTCCTACCACTCCTGAGACGAATATAGTTAGCAAAAAATTCAGGAAAAATGATCTTACCAGTGGATTTGTCCGTGATCTCTACATGATCTAGATGATAACGCTTGTTATTTGGATTCATCAATGGCCGGGATGGAAGTGTAGTCTTGGGCATGGCTAACTCATCCAGACGATGGTTAACCCGCTCCATCTCTGTCTTATGCGATATTTGGAGCGTACAGAGCATGCCCATAATCTGGTTTCAGGCCAAGGACTGTGCAGATAATTCATGCTCAAAAGCTTGTCCATGGCTCTCTGATCTATCCTGCCTAGAAATGTGCATATGTTGCGAAGTATATGGCTGTGGAGATCTCTAATGTGTAAATTATGACTGTTGTTACTGGTGGTGGTAATAATGCTGAGTTGGAGAATGGTGAACTAGTCTTTGATAATAAGAATAGTGAGACATTTGCTTCTGCACAAACAAACCTTGGTGTTGAAAATGTGGACATTTATGATGTTGGTTCATCTACTGTAGTGTATGGTGTACGCTTTGTGGTGTAGACTGGTAAGGAACTAGAGCATACCATATAACATTGATCTCAAAAGTGGGAGGTACATTAATATCATTTTCTACATGTGAACTGATATGGCTCTGACATGATGTGGATGAATCCTCAGGCCAAGCTAGTTGCGGATTGTCAATGGAACATCCTGCCTCACCCTATACAAAGTGTACCTAATGGGTGGGAGGGGCGGGTAAAGCTCTTCGTGTAAGTTGTGGTGTAGGTTCCTGCTGGCTCTATCTCTGAATGTCCTCCACCTTCTTTGCTAGATCACACGCATCTACTGAGGTAATGAAGATAACTTCTCTAACTCTCGCAGCTTCTGCAAATCCTGAACATGCTTCTGAATCACATCTACGATTGTAATCTTATCACTAATATAACCATCACTCTAGACTGTGAATCAGACTCAGCAATGTTGGTCAACTTCTGATGATCTCTATGGTGCTGTGGCTGGGTGGCCTTCTGGTATGCCCGAGTGGAATTAACAACTCTAGAATTCTCAGCCATCTCTTCATAGATGGTCCGAACTGACTCGACATCCCTATTCAGATAATTTCTGCCATATGTGGCTCTGACCAACCCCTGAATATCAACATGAAGTCCTCCAAAGAAATTCTGGACTAGCACCTTCAATGGTATCTCTTGATGCATTGCTCCCATATATGTCATATCTTTGAATTGTTCTCATGCCTCATGGAACAACTCATGGGAGTGTTACATGAAGTTCGTAATTTGGCTCCCCATCATGTTTTTTCTCCCAAGAGGAAAATATTTACGCAAGAATGTGGACATTAGATCATCCCAAGTAGAAATCTCCCTCCCCAAATGATTCATCCAGTAGAGTGCCTTATCTGCTAAGGTGAAGGGGGAGGCTTTGAGGTGTATAGCCTCCTACATAACATTCGGGTAACAAGTCGTACCACATATCATCTCAAACTACTGAAGAAAGATAAACAACTCCTTTGTCATGTTCCTGTAGGATTTGAGAAGTAGTGAAATGAACGATGGCCTAAATTGTATGGATCCTAATTCAATGGCAA
The DNA here is from genome assembly GCA_037367405.1 of Ottelia alismoides. NCBI lineage: Eukaryota > Viridiplantae > Streptophyta > Magnoliopsida > Alismatales > Hydrocharitaceae > Ottelia > Ottelia alismoides. The sequence continues at coordinate 825,479 of JAZKJV010001118.1, read as the reverse complement.
CAGAATCCAGTGCTGCAGCGTACTCGCTCCAGGGTTGTACTCATCACATAGTGTGGCCATAGGAACTACTACAGTTGGTGAATTCCCTCCTCCAGCTCTCAAAGTGGCAATCTCATCTCTCAACTCCTCCTGAACTCTAAAGTGTTTTGAAGCTGTATATTCATCTATTGCAATGTGTATAAGATCCATGTAGTCACATCTGATCCAATATCTGGTCTATCATTAGTTGATCTCTCATCAGTATATCTTTCCTCAATAGGTACCTTTCCTCTCACCAAGGTATCAAGCAATTACTCAGGAAAGGAAAAGACCTCGTAAGCACTCAATGAAAACTATGTAGGAGAAGAAGAAATGTTAAGGAGAGACTCATCCTCAACTAAAGGGTGGGAGTCGAGGGAGTCTGGGTCTGACTTACCTCATGTCTGAGTGAAACTGACTCAGGAAGAGGATCATCCCGAATCTGTGAAGACATATGCATCACGGTAAAAGATCGATGGCTCACGAAGTCCGAGCATAAAGACCATTGACACATCATCTTCGATACCAAGAGAATAAGGAATATGAACATGATCGGTTGCTAGGCACGTATTGATAATTTGGGCTCGTTGTAATACATGTACTTAGCGAATCGTTCAGAACCGAATCGAAGATCTCCGTGAAGAGGACTCAACTTTAATTTATATCCCGGGCAAGTCCGGGGTCGAACACAGGGAGGAAAAGGAAGAACTTCGGATTAATTCGGAAAAATTAGGTTTAGGGTCCCAAAGCGAATCTTATTGTATTTTTTTAATTCAAAAGTAAATGCAAATGCAATATGCAGGTGAATTAAGCCAATAAGAAAACACACAACTAGACCAAATTAATTTTAATATGAAATTAATCAGATTTAGCCAAATTATATTTTTTCTAGAACCCTAATCCAGGAGTATAAAACATATTTTTTTTGGAATTTTAGGAAGTAAAATGCAACGAGGAAAAAAATGAACACTTTTTATGGGTTTTTAGCAATTTTTCACACAAACAGAATGCAAAAAATATGAAAATTTTACTGGAATTAAAACATGATGTAAGGATGCTACAATAATATTTTTGGAATTTTCTGACAAAATTATGGATTTTTTAATGGAAACAAAGTGACAATGAGTAATTAATTCCTAGTAAATCCATATTAACAAATTAGCCAGAATGCGAATTATCTTAAGAAGGTATTTATATGAGAAACCAATGAGAGTTAAAATTTCATAGAAATCTTATGTGTGGATTTAATTAAAAATCAATTAATAAAATCACTCTATAATTAATTTAAGGAACATAACAACTCCAATTAAGATGTAATTTGGATAGTAATTTAAGCACATGAAAGGCATCATTTCTAATTTTTGTGGAATTTTTGGAGCAACTGTGAGTGAATTACAAATTTAGAAGCTCAATGTGGGTAAAATATGATGAATTCCGATTAATCATTTTTAATTAATTATCCATGGCTCACAAAAATATAAATAAATATCCAAAAGATAGAGAATTAGTTGCTCAACAATATGACATTTTTCATTAAACAAAATGGTGCAAAATAAATATTCAAATTAACTTGCAAATACAGGGGTGTCTGTGCAATTCAGAAAATATAATGCTCACAATAAAACATGTACATGGACTGATTCGTAATTACAGAAACTTAATATGGCAACCATGCAATTTTTCCAAATAAAAAATAATAAAAAAATAAAGGAAGGACCTTCTTCCACGCGGGTAGGGCGTAAGGGCGGCGCCGCCTGCGCGTGGCGCGCGACGACGGCGAGGAGGCTGGAGCGAGGGAGTCCGAGCTGCGGGCGGTGGTGGTCGGCCGGAGAGGGGCACACGCACAGGCAAGACCTGCGGGTGGGGCTGCTGCGGGCTGGCGTCTGGAGAGTCACGCCGGCGGTGTGGCGTCTATGCTTGAAGATGCTCGTGGGGACGGCTGCGCGGGGAGGCATTGCCTGTTGGCTGCAGCGGCTAGGAGCAGACAGTGGCAGGTCCGCGACGGCGGTGGTGGCCAGCGGTGGAGGATGGGGAGGGCCAGCCACTGCCGCTGCAATTTCTTTTTTTTTGATTTTTTGATTTAATTTCTGTTGCTATGAATTTTTTGTTTTAATTTTAGTTTTTTTTGTTTTCTTAAACAGAAAATGAACAAATGCAATGAAATTATGAACACATGCAAACATGATGGAGTGATGTGATCAATGCAAATATGAACAAATGAAGGTGACAAAGGGGTGACGATGTGAAGTGATAAAAATGATATGATGAATATGATGAAGGTGTGGTAGACAATGAAGATGTAATGGTGATGGTGTAATAAAGAAAATTGCAAAAATAACAACGATGATAAAATGAGAAGAAAAATACCTACAGTGGAAGCGATCGTCTATGGTGTACTCACGAGAAGCACGGTCTTCGCTCAAATTGCCAGCGAGCAATGAGCTCGAGTAGCACGTAGATGCGGCTGCGATGTTGGCCAAGAAGCCAACGGATCTCACCAGAGAGAGGGCTGTCGTTGCTCGACCATGGTTGCGTCGCTGTCACCGATTCAACTCTGGAAACTAAGCTCTCCTCACATAAAGATTGATCAAGTGCAAATTGAGAAGGAGAGATGTATATAAAGAGGAAAAATGAGAAGTTATAAAAGTGATGGAGGGAGGTTAATAAAATAATGAAGTTGAATTAAAAGTTAAAAAAATTGGTGGAATGATGGAGTTGAATGGTGGTTATTGTAGAGAATGGAAATTAAAATAAAATAAATAAAATACATAAAAGTAGCCTACTTTAAATAAAAGAATAAAATAAAGAAGAAAAGTAGAATGGAAGATTTACAAAAGTAGGTCCATAAAAACACTATGTACATGGATTTTTTTACTTTTCTAATTTTAATTTTTTTATATTTTTAATAAATGATATTTACAAAACAAAATAAAAATAAAATACTAGAAATAAAATGAAACATAAATGAGATTTTTTTGGATTTTTAGTAATTAAAAATAGTAAATAAAAAAATGAAGAAAGAAAGATATGTACAATATATACAAAGTACACCTAGGTCCCAAAACCCATATTTTACAAATGAGCTTTGATTTTAGTGAAACTACTTTCGTTGGATAGATAATTTTCTAACTTAAACTTTAAAAGTGAGTTTAGTGAATTTGGAGTTCATACAGAGCGGGAATTTAGCCAGGAAGTTGGACTTTACGGCTTTTTCTCTTTGAGATCTAGGAGAATTTATTTAAGGTGGAATTTATTTTATATTTTTGTATTTTTATATACATTTTTATAAACAAGTTAGAGAAAGAATTAGCCAAAAAGGAGTGAAATGAATTTACTAAAAATACATGATGTTTTGGGCTATTTACAGGTGAAAAACTCTTTTATTTTGCGACTTTTATTGTCATTTTTTTGTACAATATAATATACAATAATTAGTGTGTTTTATTTACAAGAGTTATTTTATTAATTTATTGATTTTATGGACATTTATTAGAGATTTTACTCGGAGATTTTGCTAAGATCAGTAGATTGAGATGATGAATCGTGGATTCATCACCCCCCCATACTTAAACTTTGCTAGTCCTCGAGCAAATAAAGAATGAATAAGTTGGATTAACTCCTAACTGTGCATGTGAATATAAGACTTGATCTGTTCAAGAACTCTCAATTTTAGAGATCCTAAAATTCTAAGCTGAACCAAGCTCTAGTCAAAAGGTATCCAATTTCCCTAATCATCAGACTCTCTTTGTATACATATATAGTAAGGATATGACTTTAAGTGTGGATTGCAGTTACAAGAGTAGAGTCGCAACGTCACCCAAGGTTCCAGTTCAAGAGACTCTCCTAAGAATCCAATCCTCAACACTAGGGAATAAACCATTTCTTGCATCCAATCCACCATCTCTTTAGTTGTCAGACTTGAAAGTGTAGACGATGTCCAGTTGATGGAGGGCATAGGATTGTGTCATTTCTTCTCTCCCTCTCATTGAAACAAGGATTCTCTTAAGTGACTTATTACTCAACGCATATTTTTGGTGTTGATCAGTGCATCTGTCAAGAGAAGTTGGAGTCGCCTGTACTTGTTTTCCTGGGAGTACACTGGGGTGTACCTTTTTTGAGTACCTATCGTACCTTCTACACCCAGACTTGTAGCATTTATGATGCAGAGCCCTTTTTTGGTGCAAGCCCGACTCCTGGTCCTAATAGCGGTGGTCTAAGTGGACACTTTGAAATGGTTGGGAGCGCTCGCCTTTGGTGGAAGCTCTTTTGATAATTGACTTGTAGGGTGAGAGCTTTTACAACATTTGATATTTTTTTTGTATTATTTTTGGCTAGCTCCACTGCTTTTACCAAGAGTTGGCGCACACTGATCAACATTTTTTTTATTTTATCATACCCTGGCACTTAGGTAAATGTCAAGAGATAGTATAAGAACCATGTTCTTATACTGGCTAAAGGTGCTGACACTCAGGTTTCATGAAGCCTTCATTGATTTTATCCCATCCTCGAGTATCATCAAATCATGTCCAAACTCAAATCCTTCATCCTAGTTCCTCAAGTGAAATTTCAACTCATCTCATCATAACTACAGTCGTGTAAGTGAGGTGCTGATTATATTCTTAAGGTAGAGACTAAGCCTGCAATATGGCACACAAATCTTTCAAACTAGGGAAATGTGAATAGTTAAGTCAAAGACCCTAATGACTAAGGCTGGCTAACCCAAAATCTCAAGACCTCATAAACCAAGTGTTCTTGAACATCACCAGTCTTGTGTGAAAGTGTAAGTATCAGGGGTTAAACCAACCCATTAGTTAATTTTTTTTGTTTTTTTATTTTGATGTTATTGTTTTTTTCTTTTTGAAAAGGAAAGTAAAGGAAGAAAGATGTTTTTTTAAAAAGTTTTTTTTTGAAAAACACACATTTCTATTTTTTTTAAAACAAATAAAGAAAGAAAAGAGATTCATTTTGTTTTCTTTGAAAAAGTTTTTTAAAGCAAAAAAGGGAAGAAAATAGATTTTTTTGAATTTTTTTAAAAATTTTTTTAAACCAATTTACCCATCCCGTAATTACTGTTATATATACAAAAATACATGAAAGTACGAGCTATGGGTAAAGTATATATGTAATATATACACACCCCCTATACTTAGCATGTGCTGTGTCCTCAGAGCACAAGAAGCGAGAAAAAAGACATAGCTCGTGCTAAGCATGGGATAGCAAAAATAACAAAAAGTATAGAAGTCGATCCGCCCCCTATACTTAGGCTCTAGTAGCCTAAGTGTAGAAGAAGAGCAAAAATAGGGCGGATGAGGTAAAGAGTAGAAATAGATGAGTATATACACATGGCATGCATTGGTCCCCCCATACTTAGGCTTTGGTCAACCTAAGTATAAGACAGTAGTAAGTGTGAGAACCGATGTGATCTGGAGAATATACAGAGAAGAGATAATATACAAGAGTGAATGAATCTTCTAAGCTGCTGAATCTTGGTGCTGCATCTTCATGAAGAATATGATGTATCTGCTCTGTGTTCGCTCTGCATCAAGTTGATGACCTCGACTTGGACTAACTACTCTTTCGTCTACAAAATGCTTCAACAGTTGTCCATTTACCACATGAGATTGTGCACCATCTATGAGATCAGCTATCTCTACACTTCCATTCCCGTGCACTTTCTTAACAACAAAGGAACCCGTCCATTTTGATTTGAGCTTCCCATGGAACATCTTCAACCTGGCATTGAACAACCATACCTTTTGTCCAGGGATAAAGTCTTTGCACCTAATGTGCTGATCATTTCATCTCTTCACTTTGTCCTTATAAATCAAACTGTTGTCATATGCCTTGTTTTAGATTTCCACGAGCTCGTTTAAGTTCAAGTCTCGACAAAGCTTTCCTAGGTGACAACTCCAATTAATCTGCTTAATTGCCCATTCAGATTTGTGAATCAGCTCTGCGGGCAAATGGCATGGCTTGCCATAGATCATTCTAAATGGTGAAGTACCCAATGATGTCTTATAATCTGTCCTACATGCCCATAGAACTTGGTTAAAGACCTGGGACTAGTTCTTCCTATCGAGACGAACCAACTTCTGCAAAATACTCTTCACCTCTCTGTTCGAAACCAGTGCCATGCCATTGGACTATGGGTGGTAAGGACTAGTAACTCTATGCTCATGTCCATATTCCTTAGCTAAAGATCTCATATCTCGGTCCACAAAGCGGCTTACCCCATCAGATATCAAAACTTTTGGCACCCCAAACCTGGCAATAATATTATCTCTCACAAACTTACATACAGTCTTGCTATCTGCGGTTCGGGTTGGGATAGCCTCCACCCATCTAGAAAGATAGTCAACTGCCAACAAAATGTACTCATGTCCTTGACTGTTGGGAAAGGGACCCATAAAATCTATGCCCCATGCATTAAAAACATCACAAATAATCACCAGCTACATGGGCATCTCATCTCTTTGTCCAACTGTCCCTTCCATCCTTTGACAGATCAGGCACAACCGTACAAAATCAATAGCATCTCTAAACAAGGTCGGCCAATACAATCCACATTGAAGTACTTTGTGAGCGGTTCTCTTCCTTGAATGGTGTCTTCCAGCCTCAAGTGAATGACACTATGTGAGGACACTCTGGTACTCCTCCTTAGGAATACACCTTCTCCAAACACAATCCGGCTCTTGAATAAAAGGAAAGGATCATCCCAGTGGTATCTCCTCGAATCTGACTTCAGTCGATCAATGTGCTCCTAGTCCAACCATGGGGAACCTACTTGGATACAAGATAGTTCATCATGTTGGCATACCACGGGAGTGAGTCGATAACACAAATTGACTCATCTGGGAAGGTTTCTCTGATCTGCTCATAATCAAGAGAATCCTTAAGCTCAATCCGAGAAAGGTGATCAACCACAACATTCTTCACTCCAGGTTTATCTTTTATCTCCAAATCAAATTCCTGGAGGAGTAAAATCCACCTAAGAAGACGCGCCTTCGCATCCTTCTTTTCCATTAAATATCGAATGGCTGTGTGATCAGTGTAGATTGTCACCTTAGAGACCAAAATATATGACCTAAACTTCTCGAGGGCAGAGCATTTCCTTTTCAGTCACTATATAATTATTTTGTGTAGGATCTAATACTTTGCTCGGGTAGTGGACCGCAAACGGGATCCCCTCTCGCTGCTATCCTAACACAGCTCCTACAACGAAATCTGAAGCGTCAGTCATGATATCAAATGGGAGAGACCAGTCAAGAGCTTGTAGGATAGGCAAGGCACAAATCTTCCTCTTCAAGAGCTCAAAGGCCTCCAGACACCTGTGATCTACAACGAACTCTGTGTCTTTTCCTAAGAGCTCAGTCAGTGGGCAGGCGATCTTTGAAAAATCCTGAATAAATCTCCTTTAGAATCCAACATGCCCTAGAAAAGACCGCACTGACTTCACGTTGGTAGGTAGATCGAGTTTCTTGATCACCTCCATCTTGGCAGGGTCAACCTCCATTCCCCTTTTGGAGATGACATGCCCCAACACGATACCCTCTGTCACCATAAAGTGACTATTCTCCTAAGAGAGTACCAGATTTACCTCTCTACACCTCTTGAGGACTCGGTCCAAGTGCGCTAAACATGTATCAAAGGAATCACCATGGACAGAGAAGTCATCCATGAACACTTCCAGGAAATCTTCCACCATATCGGCAAATATGGCTATCATGCACCGCTGAAATGTGCCTGGGGCATTGCAAAGCCCGAATGGCATGCACCTGAAAGCATAAGTGCCGAATGGACATGTGAATGTGGTCTTTTCCTGGTCCTCAGGGGCTATGGGCACCTAGTTGTAGCATGAGTACCCGTCAAGAAAACAGAAGAACTCTTTCCATATGAGTCTCTCCAAGATTTGATTGATAAAAGGCAAGGGAAAGTGGTCTTTCTTGGTTACGGCATTCAGATGCCTGTAGTCGACACAGACGCGCCATGACATGGGTACTCGTGTCGTGATCTCTACCCCCTCCTCGTTGGTGACCATCTGAATTCCTGACTTCTTCGGGACAACATGAAGCGGGGCCACCCACTTGGTGTCAGAAATAGGGTATATAAACCCTTTGTTACACCATTTATCAATGTCTTTCTTCAACACTTACCGTAGATTGGGGTTAAGTCTCCTATGGAACTCACAGGAAGGTCTTACATTATCCTCAGTAAAAATATGGTGCGAGCAGAGAGCGGGGTTGATCCCCACGAGATCCGACACTGTCCAGCCTATTGCTTTGCGGTTCCTTCCTAAGACCTCTAACAACCTATACTCATGTTCTAAAGTCAAGTCTGAGCTAATGATAACATGATATCTCTCTTTGGGTCCCGCAAGAAAGGCATACTTGAGTTTAGAAGGTAGTGATTTCAGCTCTGGCAATGTGGTGTCATCAAGCAAATCTGGCTGAACTGAATCTGAATTTGGTTCTGTGCTGCATGAAGGTGGGATAAGCTGCGTAGTACTCTCCACCAACTCAGAAGTATCAGGAGTCGGATTGCTAAAGAAACACGGTAATTCAGCTAAAGCCGCGTCCGACTCATCATCCATATCCCATGATCGTTCTGAAGGGGATGGAACTGACAGATCCAGATGGATCTCTACGTCATCACGAGAATAGGTAGATGGATCTCTAACAAGATCAGACAACACCTGGCAAACTACATCATCCACTATTTCCTTTCCATATGAAAGGGTCTCGCTCTGTCCTGAAGGAATCTGTCCCCAAATCCCAATGGTGCTAATCATTCTGCAATCTGCCTCTGAAGATGAGTACTCTGTGCTACTCTCTGAATCGGGTCGCTGACACTTGGTTTGCTTCATCTCAAGGTTCACTTCTCCACCTGGAGAATGAAACTTCATCATTCCCGTACCATAATCAAAAGCTGCGCCTGCGGTCCTAAGGAAGGGCCGCCCGAGAATGATTTAAGATTCTCTCCAATGATTGGGGGTATCCATGTCCAAGACTGTGAAGTCAACCTGATAGTTCTGCCCCTCAATATAAATAACGACGTTCTTCACTTCTCCCTTAGGACTCTTCACTGAACGATCTGCAAATTGGAGTAAAGCTCTGGATTTGCGAAGTGGTCCCAACTCCAATTTCTGATATAAGGATAAGGGAAGTAAGTTGATGGAAGAACCATGATCCAAGAGTGTGCGTGCAAATGCGATGTCTCCAATACGACTCTCCACACAGTGAGCACCCATGTTTCTCTTTTTCCTTGGCAATGTCTGATTCTTGAGACAATATGTTGTGGTTACTGACAAGACATGCGTCTTCATATATTTGTTCTCTTTCTTCCTGCTAACCCCAGTAGGTGTGCATCTCACCTTAAGGTATTTCTGGAATGCAGGATGGTTAGCCACATACTCAAGAAATGGTACATACAATGATATTTTCTCTACAAAACTGTGCCGTATCGGGGTCATCTTTCTGAATCTTTTTGATGCGCTTTCCTGCCATAAGAGCACGTGGGAAATGGATTGAAGCTAGGGAAACAGAAGATGAAGAATCCGAATCATGAACTAAAAGATCATTCTTGGCATTAACGGAAACATAGTTCTTCATACAAGAATCTTTTTGATGCAACATGGAATCAAAATTATAACTATCTACTATAGGTTGTGGAATAGAAGCTGGAGTGGTCCGCCACAACCGGAGATGCAAGGTCCTCCGTAGGCTCGGAACTATAGCCATGTTGCTGATGCTGCATACATGCTCTCCTTCTCCTCTCGGCTCCCTGAGTAGAAATCCTCAAATGGTGCTGATGGGGATCCGGAATATGCTGCCTCTCCTCCTCGTCCTCTGAAGACTCCTCAGGTAGAGCTCCCGAGATGCCCCTCCTCGTGTCCCTCACCTAGTCAGGTACAGTCACAATCCTTCCAATCATGAGTGACATGTGATTAGCCTCGTCACACGAAAGAATCTCATGTTCAGATCTAAGAGATGCTGAATAATATACCTAACTAAAGTGTTGTTAAGAACTAGATCGGTTCAGGCTATTGGGGTTATCCCGAATTTTGGCTAGGATTGAGGTAGAGGGTGCAGTCTGCTCGTCTTGCCATATGGACAGACGGTTGACATCCACCCTTAAGTCATGAATTTTATTCATGTAGGAACGGAGCTCGTCAAGTATCTGCTGCTGAATGTACACGAGACTAGACGGAGAAGGAAGGCGATAAGACTGGGAAGAATAACGGGAAGACTGGCCCTGCTGGCCAGGGTACTGCCTCTGTTGCTGTTGCTGGGGTGTCTGCTAAAATTGCGGGCCTTGTTGGCCGCCTGGTATTGGCCCTGTCAGCCATACTGATGGTACTGTTGCTGCTGCTGGGGCGGCTGGAATCCAAGGCTCTGCTGTGAAGGAGGTGGTGCGGAGGTGAATGCGGTGTTGTGAAAGGTCGAGGGATACTGGTAAGTCTGTCAGTCCCCCGTACTTCCCTACTTGGCAGGGTCCTGAGTATACCATACTCCATTCACCTCCCAAACCGGTGGAGGCTCCTCCTGAGCTGTATCTACTAATGGAGGTGGCTGCTAGAAAGAATGGGCATAGGACTGGTCCTGCTCCCACGGTTGGGGTTGCCCTGACACCAACTGCTCCTGAACATGGTGACCTCGGTATATGGGAGCAACAGGTGCAGTCATGGCAGGTATCCTCATCTTAGATACCTTCTCAATCAACTCCTCCATTTGTTTTGGAAGTTTGGAGACACTCCTGTCTCACTCATCAATCCTCCTGTCAATCTTCTCGACTATTGTGAGCTTGTCTACAAGGAGTCCCATGCTAGGGATCACATCATGAGAGAGATCGACTACAACTGATTTTCCCCTCTAAATGAGAGTGAACTGGGGGATGATGTATAGGCCCTACTGGCCATCTGTGAGTAGCTAGTTTCATCCATCTGCTCGAATACCTTCCAGACGGTATCCGATCCTCGTGATGTATAGCTGCCTCCGCATGCAGCGCTCACTAAACCCTGCATCTCAGGGTTGAGACCAGTGAAGAACGATTGGACCAAGATATTGTCATCTAGTCCATGATAGGGACACTTCTGTAGGATGTCCTTGAATCTTTCCCAAGTATCACAGAAGGCTTCTTAGGGTAATTGAGAAAAACTTGTAATTCACATACTCATCATGTTAGTTCTACTCAATGGGTAGAAATTCTTCAGAAATAGGTCCTTGAACTGGGCATAAGTGGTGACTGTAATTCCCAAGTTCTTTACCCAGTAGTCGGCTTTTCCACCCAAGGTAAATGGAAGGGCTGTGAGCCTAATATAATCCTGGCTAACATTAGGATGTCTAAGATTAGCGCAGACGAGCTCGAAGTCCCTTAGGAATGCATATGGCTCCTCAGAAGCATTCCCATCAAAGTGTGGCAGCAGGTTCAGAAAATGCTTCTTCAACTCAAAATCAACAATGGGTTCGGTCGGACTCAAGTAGTTCCGAATTCTGTACTGTCCGGGGTTATATGCCGCATCCATTGGTTGTTCGACCCCAACATTGAGTTGTCCTAACTGAACTCTGAGAAGTGCGTGTTGCTGCTTACATGCATCTAATCTGGCTAGTACCATTCTCATCGGGTCTTTAGGGTGTTCTTCTTCCTCTTCTTTCTTCTTTTGAGGCATTTTACTTTAATCTTCTTTTGGTCTTGAATCAACAATGTGGTCTTGATTAGAAGAGGATTGAGGCATGAAGATATTCTCACCAAGGTGAAGGTCTTCCTCGGTGAGGTGGGAAGAGAGAAAGGGAATGGTTTGAGAGTAACCATCCCGAGAGTGGGTGATCCTGGGTTCAAGATGGTCATGAGTCCAGGTTAGCCCAAGTTGCGCTTGGACCTTTGAAGATGTACTTTTTGGAGGATTCAACGAGAGATTCACAAAGTCCGAATAAATATCCCCTCAATTAGTCATCTTCGACGTCAAAAGAACCGATTAGAACAGGATATTCAATGACGCGCTAGTTCTACGGTGCATGTGAATGTGCGGAGTAAACTCACACAAAACAAACGCAATTCAAACACTCAATTTCACCAACTCAACACGTGATGGCCGTAAAGTTTTAGATGAATTATCTGGTCAATTTTAATTGGTGATAAATACAATCTTGGAAAGATTAACGAGCTGTTAGGTGCCCGTATTTTCCTACAGACTGGTCCGATTATTATGACTACTTGGACCTACTTTCAACCAGTATAGGAGTAAGTACGGACTGTATAAATATGGCTACCCGTTCCTTGAGGACCAAGGCGCCCTCTAGACCTCCCACTCTGCTAAGGAAATCCAGACCATTTACCGGCTACCCGTATTTCTCACTGACAAGTAGCTAATTGCCTAAAAAGAAAGAACCAGTAGTATGTAAGAAATCCTGGCTTGGCTCTATCCTAGGGTCGTCTCTCTCTCACTTGCAAGTAAATCAAATAATGAGGGCTTTATGCACCCGTGAACATGGGTTCTTTTTATTCCAATTTTTTTAAATCGGCCTGCTCAATTTAGTCCCAATTTTAGAGTTAGGTTATCACTTTAAAATTAATCTGAACACAACAAGGCATGTCTACCGTTCAGTCCCAATTTTCTTTTTGACCTTAAGTTGCAAAACAAGAGGGCAATCAGAAATCAGAACGCAAACGTGAAACGATGATGCATGCTCAGAAGAAGGTATACTTACAGTAAATCCCAACACTCTCCATGTGTTATGCAAAACTGAATTCTTAAATTTACACTAAATGCATGCAGATCAAGAAAACCACACCTAAACAGTATACTATTAGAGGGGAAGAATTGGGTTAATTTGAGCTAAGTAGTATATGTCTATGTGCATCTCATTATGAATCTTATTAGATGTGTGAATCTTATAAGATATGTGTGGCCTAAATTACGATGGTCACAAACAAATTTGATGCTAAACTACCATATGCCTATCCTTAACTTTGCCACTCAAGTCGAGCCCCACTCTCACCGGAGAGTGAAACAGGTCTCAACACACCAAGTCTTTTTTATACGCGTGAGCTCTCAAACAACAGCCGCTGTAAATAAGCAAATTACCTAAATAATTATAAAAATGTATAAAAATTGCTCTAAAAAATAATTTTTTTGCTCTTCAGCAGTCGGCGCACTTCACGTTCGTCGACCTCCGATGCACTCCACGTTCATCGGGCCCTCGCAAGGAAAAAAGAAATTTATATTAGAGAGATCAACATTAAAATATATACAAAAAAATGAGCAGAAAAATAATTGAGAAAAAAATGCATTAATACAATGTGGCTCGGGGGTCAGACTACCCGAGTAGTGAAAATCTAAATCTAATTTTTCCAATTAATCCCTAAGCCGTTTGCCTCCCCCAGCAACGACGCCATCTGATCGGTCGCTAGGCACGTGGTGATAATTTGGGCTCATTGTAATACGTGTACTTAGCGAATCGTTCAGAATCGAATTGAAGATCTCCGTGAAGAGGACTCGACTTTAATTTATATCCCAGGCAAGTCTAGGGTCGGACTCAGGGAGGCAAAGGAACAACTTCGGATTAATTCGGAAAAATTAGGTCAAGGTTCCCAAAGTGAATCTTTTTGTGTTTTTAATGCCAAAACAAATGCAAATGCAATATGCGGGTGAATTAAGACAATAAGAAAACACACAACTAGGCCAAATTAATTTTAATATGAAATTAATCAGATTTAGCCAAATTATATTTTTCCTAGAACCCTAATCCAGAGATGAGTACAAAACATATTTTTTGGAATTTAGGAAGTAAAATGCAACGAGGAAAAAATAAACACTTTTTATGGGTTTTTATGTAATTTTTCACACAAACAGAATGCAAAAAATATGAAAATTTTATTGGAATTAAAACATGATGCAAGGATGCTACAGTAATATTTTTGGAATTTTCTGACAAAATATGATTTTTTATGGATTTGTTAATGGAAACAAAGTGACAGTGAGTAATTAATTCCTAGTAAATCCACACTAACAAATTAGCCAGAATGCGAATTATCCCAAGAAGGTATTTATATGAGAAACCAATGAGAGTTGAAATTTCGCAGAAATCTTATGTGTGGATTTGATTAAAAATCAATTAATAAAACCACTTTATAATTTATTTAAGTCACATAACAACTCCAATTTAATGTAATTTGGACAGTAATTTAAGCACATGTCAAGGCATCATTTCTATTTTTTGTGGAACTTTTGGAGCAACTGTGAGTGAATTATGAATTTAGAAGCTCAATGTGGGTAAAATATGAAGAATTTATGTTAAACATTTTTAATTAATTATCCAAGGCTCACAAAAATACAAATAAATATCCAGAAGATAGAGAATTAGTTGCTCAACAATATGACATTTTCATTAAACAAAATGGTACAAAATAAATATCTAAATTAACTTGCAAATACAGGGGTATCTGTCAATTCAAAAAATATAATACTCATAATAAAACATGTACATGGATTGATTCAAAATTGCAAAAACTTAATATGACAAATACGTAATTTTTCTAAATAAAAATAATAGAAAACAAAGGAAGGATCTTCTTCCAGGCGGGTAGGGCGCAGGGGCGGCGTCGCCCGTGCGTGGCGCGCGACGAGGAGGAGGATGGAGCGAGGGAGACCGAGCTACGGGCGGCGGTGGTTGGCCGAAGTGGGGCACGCACACAGGCGAGACCTGCAAGCAGGAGGACTGATGCGGGATGGCATCTGGAGAGTCGCACCGGCAGTGTGGCAGCTGCGCTTGAAGCTGCTCGTGGGGAAGACTGCGCTGGGAGGCGTCGCCCGTTGGCTACAACGGCTAGGAGTAGGCATCGACAGGGTCGTAACGGCGGTTGTGGCTGACGGTGGAGGATGGGGAGGGCCGGCCACTGCGATTGCAATTTTTTTTGATTTTTTAATTTTTTTGATTTAATTTCTGCAGCTAGCCCCCAAATAGTGGAACTATATGCTTTGGTTGCCGGGTTATATCAGGCCCAAAGGAGAATGTGAAGCGTAGTACACCAAAATGACCTTCTATGGTTGGAGGAAAGTGCTTACAATTGCGATCGTGTATTTGAAAAGTGATATACGGGTACTTAGGGAACAAATCCAGGGATTTTTGGCTATAATACTTAAGATTACGTCCTCACCCGCTCTGTCCGGAGGTAAGTACCTGCAACAATGAGGGGATTGCTCTCCCAAAGCAATTTAGCGCAATTATTTTTTATTTTTATAAAGTTTCAAACAAAAAGTTTTTTTTAGAATTTTCACCTTTTTTTGGTATTTTCAATAAATTTTTCGAGACTTCGATTTTCCTTTTTAGTGAAAAAACCATGTCGTGCAGGGGGAAATCACATAATGCAACGAGAAATCATGATGCATGCGGAGATAGAAATCATACCTGGCTCCAGCACTCTACATGAAAGTGATCCACACAAAAATGAAAACCTAATTCTAATGCATGCAAAAAAGCAATAAAATCGTACCCTAGACAGATAACTCTAGCGTAAGAATGATTTGATTTTCAAAACAGTTTGTTTTTTACACTTAAGTATGGATTAAGGTAGTAGTTTCTATTTTAATCATCTAATAAAGTAGACATACACCCCTAGGCTCCATGAAATCACATGAAACAAATAAAAATCAGGAGAAACAAAAACCACAAAGAGGTCCCATAAGTGCACAGACATTTGATGAAACAATCCCTGAGAATAGTGTCAAAAGTCTAGGTACAAGTCGAGAAGTCCTTAGTAGATCCATTTCTACAAAATGAAAAATGGGCAAGTGCCCCTTCCTCTCTCACTAAAACAGAAAAATGGGCAAGTGGCCTCTCTCCAAGAAAACAAAAAAATATAGTGTCTCTCAAAGAAACATAAAATATGTCAAACTAACTCGCACTACTCCTCTGTAATAGGCTCATAGAGAAAGAGCTCGGTCGCTACTCTCTCAACTAATTCGACTTCCTAAGAATTCGGTTGATCTTGCACTACTCGTCAACAAACAAAACAATAAAAGAAAACAAAAAAAATCAACAAAAATAGAGAGAAGTCAGAAATAAATAAGAAACTCAAAATAAACTAAAATCGAGAAAAATAATAAACAAGAGATGAAAAACTGAGAAAAAAGAAGAAAGAAAAATCGTAAATAAATATCTCAAAATCAAATAAAACTAACACCTTCCTGACAACGATGCCATTTTGATGAGAAATGGGCACTTACTGGGAGAAAAGTCAGAAAATCTAAATACCTCTAACAGATCCCCAACAACTGTGCCATTTTGATGAGAAATGAGCGCTTTCGAAAGAAAAATTAGAAAATCAGAATTTCTCTAACAAATCCCCAGCAACGGTGTTATTTTGATGAGAAATGAGCGCTTGTCAGGAGAAAAGTCAGAACAAGATAATCCTCGGCAACGACACCATTTTGATGAGAGCGCTCTCCTTTGCGGTTAAAAAGATAGTGAAGATGCTGATTGTAGTGACCGCGGAGAGAAGATCACTCTATCAATTAAAGACAAAAAATAGAAGAGAGAGAATGTACAAGATGAATATAAGGATAAACTTCTCTTTTATTTTATTTCACTAATGATTAACCATGTAAGTGTCCCTCGATCGTACACAAGGAGGTAGAGAGTATACTCAAGATTTCAAAATCAAATATTTTTATAATTTATTTTTCTTCTTTGAAAATCTTTTTGTTGATTTTAGTTTTTACAGTTGTTATTGCTTTTTATTTTTACAAATTTTTATTTTTATTTTTATTTTTAGTTTGTAATTTTTATTTGATTTTAAAAAATGATTAACTTGAGAAAAGAAGTGATACAATATTGTAAGTGGTATATAGAGTAATGTACTATTTTAATATAGTGGAAAAAGAGAGGAAAAGAAAATGATTTTTTTATTTTTTAAAAGTAAAGAAGGTATATTTTGCAAACAATATACTATAGAGTATATATGCAATATATAATAATTGTGATACTATATAGTATAGTGAGGACAAGAAGAAAAGAAAACCGAGCAACGTGCTCATAAACATAAAAAAGAACAAAAAAACAAGATGATGTTCGAGAAATAAAATTGAATCAAAAAATGATGAAAACCGATGAAAAAGTAACAAAACTATGCTAGAGTAGTACATAAGCTACCCTAGAAAAAATCACCACAAAATGATGTCTAGATAATGTCCAAATATACCCTATAGTTCAGGGGTAGAATTGTAAAGAAAATATAAAAAGTCTCTGTAAAGAATTCCTCGACCAGGGACCAAATTATCAGAAAACAAAGTTATTTTGCACTTAAGTCCCCCATAAAGGGACCTAAATGCAAATAACTACAACTTTGAAAACACACTAGAATTTTAAGACTCGGTTGGGCTGTTTCTGCAAAATTTTCACCGTTTGGAAATGAAAGCATACTATGAAAGCACACTAGAATTCGTGGTCGCTCATCAATGCCATGCGCCAACAAAATGTAGACATGGAGTCACTTGAATGCTCTTCATGTTCTTCCCCAAATTGGGGAGAATAACGGTGATTGTCGAATCTCCTATAGTCGCTTCATCTTCGACGAAGGATGCTATGACTCCTGCAGGGCCAGAAGGTGGCACCTTCCCCTTCGAGCTCGCCTACTGCAAGCGGGAGACGATTGAAGGAAGATGACGACTAGGGTTTAAGATAATAGGCTCCAGTTCTTGAATATGATTACAATTCCATTCAAATCACTTCGTGTGATTGATGATAGATTGCTCCAGTAGGTTGAAACAACATATACAAGAAGATGGATGATTGTTCGATTATGATGGAATCGACCTGACATTAATTGTTCTTGCATATAACAGAACAACTCAAAAATGGGACTTTCAGCTCAAAAATTCCAACAAATCAATCAAGATTGGAGAGGGGTTTTGGATGGATTCGGTAGGTGGATGATTAAGGAGTCTAAAGAGGTGTTTAACAATCCTAATTGGGTCAGAAAATTGAGAAGAAAATGGATGAAAAAAATGAAATAAGTCACCTAGGAATATGGATGTGTAAGATCTCCAGTGATTGCTCCACGAGCAATGCTTCCCGGAGCTGGACATGGTAGATGGTATCGTGATTTAAGGCAGATGGGCCTTGGAACTCTCTATCAAAGTACCCTCTTCCTCATGGAGCTGGCGGCTTCCTCGTCTATCACTCAAGGCTGCCGGAACAAGGCTTGGAAGGGTAGGGGTCCGATCAACTGTCGTTGGAGGTGTTAGTTGTAAATGGTGACTTTGAGTGAATTAAATAGGGATGATGATGAAGAGGTAGAATGAATCTAATGGCTGGCGTGGAAGTGGGTTGTCTGGATAATGGAATGGAGGGGTTAGATCATATTTAGGTGAACGAATGAAGTGGATAGAAATTTTTTGAAGGTCGGGCGTTCTAATAGAAAACAAACCTCTTCTTGAGGTAGCAATAATCCAGAAGTTTAGTTCATTATAAATTAGATACTAAAGAATGAATATCATTATTTTAAGAATGTGTAAAAATACAAGTAATTAAAATTTTAATTTATGGTATATTATATTTATAAATAATATATATTTTAAGGTATATAAATAAAATAGTAATAAATATATATAATATGCTTAATAAAAACATTTATAATTTTAATCACATATTTTAATAAATAAGATATAATTTTTATATTTTATTAAATATATAATAATAAATGAGTGTTTTGTGAATTCTTATAGATTTTAATAATTTAATTTACATAGTTTAATAAGTACAAGTATATACAATGTAGTTCAAATTTACCTATTTTTAGGATTTTTGATTTATTTAAAATATTTAATAAAGATTTTATTTTTGGATTTTATTTTATAAAAAAACTATAAGATCAATAAAAAATGTTAAATCAATTGTTCTACAAATAATATGTACAGAATAAAATAAATAGCCCAGAAACCCCATTGTCATTAGCTCCAAAAACTGACTTTTTGCGAACAGACTTCATTTTTGATGAAATCACCTTCATTAATTAGATAATTTTATTTTATGAACTTTAATGGTGAGTATACTTAATTATAGATCATTTGAAGAAGTTATGATGTTCAGAAGTTGGAAAATTAACAATTTGTGTCAGATTTCTTGGCACATTCACAAGTTGTATTTTTTTAATGATTTTTAAATTATATATACATTTTTATAAACATAAAATAGAAGATTTTGGTGAAAAATATGTATATATGAATTAAATAAAATTAGATGACATTGTATATATAAAATAAATAAATGTGAATTAGTGTCTAATGTACAGAGTTAGTTATTTTTGTGTTTTCTTCTTTATCTCCCCTACTTTATTATTTGTCGACCAAGCGATGCTGACTTGGTCTCAGGGGTTAGGTTGTATATGTAAATCTGACAACTATATTTATATATTTCTTAGTCATCATGTACAATATATACATATTTAGAGTCTGCCTTTTTTTCTTTTCTTTATTTTTATTTTTCTTATTTTTTGTATCTTTTTAGTGCATAAACATGCATTTTTTATGAATGAGATTTCTATAAATGATAGAAATTAATGCATGTTTACATGTATTTGTTAAGGGTATTAAGACAAAATGCTGTAAAAATGTTAATGAATCATGGATTTGTCAACCTTCTTAGACTCATGACCCTCTTGAGTCCAGGTTCACTCACATCGGGGATGGTCGCACATTGACCAACCCCTTCCTCTCTTCCCGACTCACCAACAAAGACATTTGCCTCACTCAGGTTAATTTGAGTTAAACATCCTCATCTAATTCGAACTCCTTTGCTGATGAAGGTTTCAACCAAGATTCAATAAAGAAGCCTACAAAGAAGAGAGACAATGAGGAGGAATACGCAAGGACCCCATGTATATGCTACTTGCTAGACTTGCCACATCCGAGCAATAGCATGGTTTACTTAGAGCTCAGATGGGATAGTTATATGTTCGGGTAGACGCACCTATGTACGCGGCGTAAAATCCATGACAATATAGAGTGAGGAATTACATGAGTCCCGCAGAGACAAAAATATATGAGTTGAAGCCGCAATTCTTGAACCTGCTACCACATTTCAACGGGAATGCCAGTGTGGAACCCTACACATTCCTGAGGGATGCTGAACTCGTCTACGTTAACCTTAGACACCCTAGGGTTAGCCAGGATTATATTAGGATCGCTACCCTTCCTTTTGCCCTGGGGGGTAAGGCGGAATACTGGTTGAAAAACCTAGGTGTTGTAGTAACCATATACAACTAGTTGAAGGACATGTTCTTAAATAAGTTCTACCCTTTGAGTAAAACTAATCAGATAAGGAAACACATCATGAGTTTTTCCCAGTTACCCAATGAGACATTCTATGGTATGTTAGAAAGATTCAAGGACATATTGAAGAAGTGTATGTGTCATGGTTTGGAAGATACTATTCTGATCTAGTCGCTTTTCAATGGTCTCAATCTTGAGGTGCAAGGTTTTGTGAGTGCTGCCTGTG
Organism: Ottelia alismoides; assembly: GCA_037367405.1. Taxonomy (NCBI): domain Eukaryota; kingdom Viridiplantae; phylum Streptophyta; class Magnoliopsida; order Alismatales; family Hydrocharitaceae; genus Ottelia; species Ottelia alismoides. Next base: position 804,969 of record JAZKJV010001118.1, on the reverse strand, counting down.
GAGGCAGCTATACATCGTTAGGAGTTGATACTATCTAGAAGGTATTCAAGAAGATGGCTGAGACAAGACGCTTACAGACTGCCAGCAAGGCATATTCTGAGTCCCTCGTCATACTCTTATATAGAGGGAGCAAGCAAGATATGGTCGATCTCTTATGGGACGTGATTCCTAGCATTGAAATCATTGCAGACAAGCTGACAGTGGCTGAGAGCATCAACGAGAGGAAGCATGAGTTGGATAGTAGTCTCTCCAAGCTTCCGAAGTAGATGAAGGAGTTGTCTGGGAAGGTGTCTAAGATGAAGATACCTGCCATGACTGCATCTATTGCCACTGTCTTCTGTGTTCACCATGTACACGAGCAACCAATGTAAGGGCCTCCTCGACCTTGGGTAGAGTATCAATCCTACACACAATCTTACCATCAACATCCACCACCAGAAGAGACAACCTAGTAGGAGCCTCCCCATGTATGGGAAGTGAATGGTGTTTTGTATACACATGACCCTATTACGCAGGGAAGTACACGGGACCGATAACCTTACCAACATCCCATGACCTTCTACAACACCGCATTCACTTCCACACCTCCTCCAGCACAACACAACCATGCATCTTACCACCCCCAATAGCAGTGACAAAAAACCCAACAATACGACCATCAGGGTTAGTACCATGTGGGCCAGTAGGGCCCGCAATACCAGCATCTATCGCAGCACCAAACATTAGTATCAAGGCCATCATGGCAAGTCCTCATGATATTCTTCACAGAAACATCCCTCTTCATCTGGACCCACAGACTTTCAGCATCAGACTCTCGAGGAGATTCATTCATACTAGAATCAGGACTTGCGGGTGGACGTCAACCACCTGTCCCGATAGTGAGACGAGCCGTCTGAACCATCAACCTCCATTCTCACCTAGGTTCAGGCTAACCCCAATAGCATGAACATGTCTCAGTATAAACAACCATTTGGTCAGATAGTAGACACTTTTATATATGAGCATGAGATTCTTTCGTTTGATGATGTTAACAATATGTCACTCAGGAGCAGAAGGACCGTGGTCATACTTGACCGGGCAAGGGAAGTGGAGAGGGTCGCCTCTAGAGCTCGACATGAGGAGTCTTCAGAGGATGAGGAGGAGAGACATCACGTGTAGTAGACACTTCAGCCGGGGACAAGGAGATCCACTTAGGGGATAGAGAGGAGGAGGATACGAGCGCATCAATAGCATGGAGACACCTTGGAGTCTAAGGAGGATCTTATATCTCCGGTCAAGGAGGATATACCTTCATAAGCTATCCCCGAACCAGTAATAGACAATTCAGTTTTAAATTCCAAGTTGCATTCAAAAGATGCATGTATGAAGAATTTTATTTCAATTAATGCAAAGAATGATGTTTCGGTTTTCGATTCAGATTCTTCATCTTTTGTTTCCCTTATTTCAATCTCTTTCCTCTATGCTCTTACGGTAGGAAAGCGCAGCATGCAAAATATTCATAAGGATGATCCATCACAGTTTTATAAGAAAATATTATAGTCAAGGTGCCACATGTGGTTAACAATCCATCATTCCAGAAATACCTTAAGGCACGATGCACACCTGCTAGGGTATGCAGGAAGAAACCAGACCAGTAATTGAAGATTCACTTCTTATCAGTAGACACTACTTACTTTCTCAAGAATTAGAAACTAGCGAGGAAAAAGAGAGACATGGGTGCTCACTATGTGGAGAGTCATGTCAATGACATTGTGTTTACACACACTTTCATAGATAATGGTTCGTCTGCCAATCTTCTACCCTTAGCACCTGACAAGAGGGATTTTGACAAGGGATCCTAATGCATGATCTTGGAGGGTCTACAGTGCCTGACAAGTCGGGTCCGACAATCGCTGTGTGGACCGCTCTCACAGTACTCGGATTGTATCTCAATCTCTCATCAACAAATAACCCACGACTTTGATAAATAAATAAATATAAATGAGCTAAAATATATTATACCCTACAAATAAGCGAGTATAATATGCAAGTGTAGTGGTCGAACCACCAAGGAGCAACGGGTATATACACAGAAATTGACAATCAAAGAGAAAATCAACTCATGTGTTTTTGTGCTTTCATAGGGGTTTTCTAATTTTTAGTAGGATTTTAATATTTTATATTTTTTTTATGGATTTTTTAATTTATATATTTTTTATTTTTAATTTTATAATTTTATAATTTATATTTGTCTAATATTTAATTTCTTTCTTTTTAATACATAATAAGTAATATAAATATGTATATATTTATAATATGTATAATATAATTACTATATAGGATATAAATATAATATATATAATCAGAAAAATACAATTATGCACAACCATTTTTATTTTTTAATGGTTTTAAAATATATTAGGGTATTTATAATAATTAACAATAATTATAAGTAATATGCAATACTAATATATTTATAAGTTATGTGTAAGGTTTTATATTTGTAAATATAACTATATATAGTCAAAAATTATAAAATAAAATATTTTTTGTTTTTCTCTGTTTTCTTATTTTTTTATATTTTGCTAATCTTTATGTATTTTTAAATGATTAAAATGTTAAATCAGTGACTTATAATACTAGACCTATATGTTTTGAAATTTAAAAGGGTTTTTTACACCCATAACCCTGAGTAACTTTGTAATGACATTCATAACCCTGCATAATAGTGAATTACGCAAGATCCTAAATAATTTTGCCGTCTTACATCCATAACCTTCCGTTACTTTACTTCATTAAGTAATCAGATGATTGGGTTAATCTAATTAATCTATGATATAACGACTGGAATTAACCTAAATAAGAAATCCCACTCTTTTCTCTTGAGCCAACACCTGCAACTGACGTGAGGATCTTGCATGCAGAACGCTTGGATTAACCTAAATAAAAAATCCCACCCTTTTCTCTTGAGCCAGCACCTGCAACTGATGTGAAAATCTTGCATGCGGAACGATGGTGAAAGGCTGCGACGGGGATGAGGGTGTCGACGGGGTCCTGCAGGGAGCGATGCATTGTTGGAGTTTGACGATGGTGGAGGGCCACTACGGGTCTGTAGACGGGCGGGTGCAGATGAGTAGTGGAGGGTAATGACAGGACTGGGTAGGCTTGGGGAGCTTGTAGAGGGGAAGGGGGCTTGAGAGGCACGATGGGTTTGATGAGTTTGTAGAGCAGCACGACGAGCTTGCAGAGGGGGAAGGGGATTTGACGGGAGAGTTTGTAGAGGTGGGGCTGGGGGGTGGGGAGTTTGTAGAGACGTGGTGGGAGGGAGGGGGTTTCTTGAAGAGGAGCGGTCTGCGGCGGGTGGGATGGGGGGCTTGCAGAGGAGGTGGTAGGTCGACGACGACTGGGTAGGGGGGGGGAGGGGCTTGCAGAGGTCGACGACAAGGGGGTGGGGATCGATAGGGGATCCTTGTGGAGCTTGCAAGCAGGGTCCGGGGAGCTTATATGTAGGGGAGGTGCGTGGACGTCCTGCAACAGTGGTGACCTTGCAGGAGCCAGAGGCTCTTGCGTGCGAGGAGGCCGGCCGCCAGTCCCTCTAAAGCATGGAAGGAAATATCAGTGATATATCACCGATATATCAATATAGATGTGGGACCGATATGGGCACCGATATGGTGATATATCCCGATTTCCAGGCATTTTCTTCACAAAGGCTCGTCGATATGGGCGATATTTCAGCGATATATTGCCGATATATCGTCAAAATATCGTATCGATACAATATCAAAATGATATCGATACAACCTTCCATGCTCTAAAGTGATGGAGAGAGAACACGATGGCATGATTTGTGAATAAGTATGACTATTAAGGGCAACTTTGTCTTTTTTAACAGAAACCATCAAATATAATGGGCATCTCAAATAGAACATAACACAGGGTTATGTCATGTAAGAGTTAAGCATTACTCAGGGTTTCTCATGTAATTCGTGATTATGCATGGTTTTTAATGTTATTACGAAATTACTCAGGGTTATGGGTGTAAAAATCCCAATTTAAAAATAGACAAATATCTCAAATATTTCCAAAACTATTTCTAATATATAATATAGACAAAATTCAGAAACAAAAACAAATATTTTTGAGCTTTTAAATAAATTTTTAATGATTTTTATAATTTTTTTGTTTTTTTTAATTTTAGTGTTTTTCTTTTGCAATTTTAAGTGATTTTTGGTTTGGAGATACAAAATATGGTAATAAAGATACTCTTTTTTTCGGAATTTTTAGAAATGATTTTATATTTTTTTTTGTATTTTTCTAAGCAAACATGGAATGCATGTTTTATTTTAATACTTATAAAAATAGAATAAAAAGCCTCCCCGAAATATATGTGATAAAGTGAAATATCATGCCTCTATCCTAGTTTTCGTAGAATGTTTAGAGCCCAAGACATTTAATAAAAATAAAAGCTATTAAAAGAAAATTCAATACTTGTAGGGATATCATTTGTAATATTACAAAATGTTCGTGGCATGGATGCATCACAAAATATAACACTTAAAATAAGAATTACAGGACTAAAATAAAACACTCGAAATGTCCAGCCACCTCACGTGTATGCATACGTGAGATGATGTGGTGGAGGACCTAAATGTAAATAAAATAAAGATAAGGTTCGATCTATAAATATTACTAAAATATTTGAAATGCGAAGAAAAGTTTTGGGGCTAAAAAGTTAAAATAATAAGGAAGGGTAGAGTTTGCAAAATACCCCTCACGCACTGATCAACGGTCTAGGATCTTTTACTTGGATGCATGGTGACTTCTTGGCTCCCAATGATGGTTCAGTGATGGGGCAAATATTATATCCCGCCCTTCTATATGATGGTGGATGAGCGATCAATCGGACGGTTCCTATAGGGTCTGGAGTAGATGCACGATCAGACGGTGGAGAATGGGCTTGGAAAAACAAGGAAGAACTACGTCTCTTCCGAGATTCGATCTGATGAAGCTTCATACTCCGACCTTCCCCCTCGCTGTTGAGATGCTCGTGAGCATCCTTGAAAGTGATCTGCAGCTGTTAGTGGCCTTAGAAGTGATTGGGACCTATTGGAGGGGTCCTGGTAGCTCGATGAAGAAGGAGACACCTGGGAACCTCGTCCAGCTCCAAACAATGCATAGATGGGTTCTTGGAGGCGTAAACCTATGCGTGAATGGTTAGATGTCGAGGGAAAACTGCCTCGACCTCATTTCGAGTCAAATAGCATGGGGCAACACTCTACAGTGTAAGGCAAAGAAGGAGAGCTTGATAGCTCGATCTAGAGAAAATCAAGAGAGCCTGGGTGGATCAATGGGTGGAGAAGCGAAAGGAGACAAAAATGGGGCAGTTAGATGGTCTAATAATGGTCAGAATATGATGAACAGAGGCCGGAGCTCGAATATCTGGTGAACTTTGATTTTGTGTTTTACGGAATAATGGATGAAATCAAACACAATAAAAAGTGAAACTATCTTACTGCTAGTGTTAGGAATTGAAAATGCAATAAAAAGAAGGCTCACCTACCGTAAGATGGTCGGGACACAAGTAGTTCCGTCGGAGGTCTGGTGAGCGCTTGGATCACTTCTCCTCCTCCTCCTATTACATGCTGCAAATCCAAGAGCGACTCACTGTCACCGAGTTTTCCTCCTCCTATTAGCTAGGGATATTAGGGTTCATGGGGTCAAAGAAGGATCAAATAAAAAATGGAGGTCGGTGAGAAGTATATGTACATGCAATGTTTGACTGTGGTTCCTGCTCGCTTCAGTGATCCATAGATCGAGGAAATGTTCGCGTGTGAAAGGGTAAGCATCGAGGAGTAAAAGTCAAGAAGGGAGCGGGAGGAATTGGTGAAAGCATCATGCGAAGAAATTGGGAGAAATGAGGTAGTCAGCCACTGACAGATGCAGAACCTTGGGGGGAGAGGAGTTGACTGGGGTCAACGTGGGCTCACCTCCCATTGGCCCACATCAGCCGCTAACAGATAAAACAGCTATTAAATCCTTTTTAAATATATTTAAAATAATTAACGATTTTATTAATTTTTTGGCAAAACATAAAAATGTTTATTATTTTATATAGTACTTTGTGATTACTTTTATTTATTTATACAAGTTAACTTGTTTGGTGTTAATTTCTACATGTGTAATTATATGTATATTTACGTATATATGTTGTATTTTATTTTTATTTCGTATTTTATATTTTTATTTCATATAAATAATTTTTTATCGCTATAACTTATTTAAATACATATGTACATGTTTTTATTTTATTTTTCTAAATTTTTTTACTTAAATAAATAGGTACAAGTAATATATAGGTATATTATAGGTATTCTTTACCTATATATTAAAGTATACTATTTATTTTATTTTAGATGGTTTTATTTTATTATTATTACGTACATGTATTTTAAATAAAATATACAAATTTATGAAAATATAAGAAAGTGAAGATTATAAAGAGTAAGTATATTGATTATTTTATATAAGTATATTGCACAATGAGGGCCTGCAAGCCAACTTTTGCGTCTTAGCGCCAAATTAAACGAAACTACCTTCATTAAACAGATAATTTAATTTTATGAAATTAAAGGTGGGTTAATTTAATTTTATGAAATTAAAGGTGGGTTTGGTGAATTTTGAGTTTGTATGGAGAAGATACATGTCTACACAGTTTTCTTTGTGGTTTTTTATTCTGTGTGTCTTGGGTACACTACGTTTTTTTGAATGAAATCAATTTTGCATTCTTATTAATAATTTTATGTACAATTGCCATATAGAGTATTTTATTAATTGAGGTATAAAATTAGGAAATAAATAGGTCCCAAAAAGGCCTATTTTTGAGATATAAAAATTAGGGTTTTTGTCCAATTATTGGCTCGTATCTCCCACAACTTTATTCCTTGTCGATCAAGTCATCATGATGATCGAGCCTCGGGGTTTAGGGTCACTCAGTGTCTTTGACACTTCATTCTTTTTCTTTTCTTTCCTTTATTCTTTTATTTTGGTATTATATCAATGATTTTATACAATATTTATAGTATAAATAATGAATGTTATTTGTATAAATTATTGCTATATTCTTGCATTTGACTAGAGATTTAAGGCTAAATGAGAGAATAAAGGTGACGAAATGGAGAGTCCCTAGTAAACACTTATTGCTTATAAGTGCAGAAAAAAATAAAGAAAGAAAAAGAAAGAACTTGGAATAATATTTGACTCTTGAACTTGTCTTATTAAAATCAAAGTTTGGAGCTCAATTAAGACATTTGGATTATTGGTTTGTTCGGACTCACATCAAGGTTAGGAAATGTGACACAACAACCCTTAGGTTCTATAATCCTATTATTCCGTTCAATTCATAGTCTGGTCAGAACCATCTTCTCTGTCGCATACTCTTGCAACCTTGAAATGATAGAATCATGTATGTGAATTTGCTAGTTCTTCCCAAACAAATCCCTGGACTATCAAAGAGTCTGTTCCCCTGGTAACTCATCCTCATGGGGGACATATATTTCCTTCTAAGGTCAGGTGCTGCTAGTTTCACAACCGATACAGGGAGAAGCTAGAAGAATGGGAAGAGAAGTGGGAATGGACCAATATAGTCACATTCCCTTATAAAGCTCGGTCAGTGTCTCCGAGTCTTCACCAAGAAGCGAGCTTTTTCTAGAAGCTCGATATTTTTGTGAAATATTTGGTGTAGGACTCTTTTATGGATTTTCTTTGATTTTTATTGTTTTACATTCTTGTTTGAGCCCCGACGGATATAGAATCTTTTGGTCCGCTGATAAACCTCGGATCTACCCTTTTAATGTTGTCGAATTGACGATTTTGTTGCAGTCGGATAAATCCGGATCGATAAAAAATTACCGCACAAATCGATGAATTGTCGAATAAATTAACGCTCGGTTTTATGTTTGTTTAGCCTGGGCAAGCCCCAGGGTCGACTAAAGGAGGCAAAGGAACAACTCGGGATCAAGCTAGAGGGATTAGATTACGGTTTTTCAAGTGGGAATTTTTTGGTATTTTTTTATGCAATAAAAAGCCAAATGCACTGATGCAGTTGAACCAAGTTATTAAGAAAATTAACAACTTTGCCAAAATTAATTTGAATGTGAAATTAGACCAAATTGAGCAAGTGATATTTTTCCTAAAAACCTAATCCAACAATGAGTGCAAAATGTATTTTTTTGGAATTTTGGGTTTAAAATGTAATGATGAAAAAATGCAAACTGTTTTTGGGTTTTTTTCCAATTTTTCGTGCAAATGAAGTGCGAAAATGATGAAAATTTTACTGGAAGATAAACATGATGAAATTAAGTTAGGCTTATTTTTTTAGAATTTTCTGACACTTTATAAATTTTTTATGAATTTTTTTACTGATAACAGAATTACTGTACGTATTTAATTCCTAATTAATCCACAAAATCAAATTATCCAGAGAGCTATTTATCTCAAATAGATATTTTAATCAAGAATCCAGGAGAGTTGAAATTTCTCAAAAGTAATCATTGTGGATTTAATTAAAAATCAATTACAGAAATCACCGTAGAATTTATTTTATGCAAACAACAACTCTAATTTCGATGAAACTTGTTAATAATTAAAGCACAATAAGTTGCATCTTCTAAAATTTTTCACAATTTTTAGAGCAATAAATATGGTAGTGTGAATTTCAGAGCTTAAATAGGCAAAATATCTATGATTTTCAATCTCTGATTTTTAATAAATAATCTGGTGATCACAAAATACAAATAAATAGCCAAAAGATAAAGATTTAGTTGCTCTACAAAATGATATTTTTGATTGAATAAAATAATGCTATTTTGCGGTCCAAATGTTCACGTGAAGTCAGGGGTATCAAAGCAATATAGAAATTAAAAAAGATAAACTCAAACTGTACACAAGGGCACTTCTAAAAATATGTAAAGATGCAGGGACACAAGCGCAATTTTCACAAAATCAAAAATAATAAAAAAATGAAAAAGAGACCTTTTCTTTTCACCCTTCCCACGCAAGGCGCAAGATGGGGCGGATAGGGCTCGAGGTCGCGGAAGCGTGGGGCGAGGGCGGGCAGCGCGCTCGCGGGCGACGGCCGCCGCATGAGGGGCTCGGGGCGAGCAGGTGGGGCCGCGCGGAGATAGCGGCCGCTGGTAGCGCACTCGAGGAGCACAAGGTGGAGGACGCGGCGGCCCCGTGGGGCAGGCGACGGAGGTCGAGGCCGAGCGAGGCGATGCGGCGGTGCACCTGGGTGGCGGGTGACGTGCCTGGAGCTGGCATCGAGATGGAGGGTGGCTGTGGTGCGCGACCGTCCCGTATGGGCAGAGGGGCCTGTTGGCGAGGGGCGCTGGAGCGGTCGGGGCACTTGATGGTGCTGCTATGGCATGCTGTGAGGCGGCTGAAGGGCGCGCGGATGGCGGCGCGACCTTGAGCAGAGGGAGGTGGCGGGCTGGCTAGCCGGCGGTCACATGCGTGGCGGCCTCTGATGAGACCGGGGATGACGTGGCAGGAACTGCAACTTTTTTTGTGTTTTTTATTTTGTAATTTTTTTATATTTTCTTTGTAAACATCAAATATAAGAGGGATGATGAATGAGTGGTGATGAAGGATAATAATTGTTATGATAGTAATGATGTGGTCTTTTTTTGTCATTAACAAGATAATCAAATAATGTTAGATAAAAAATATGACAAAGTGAAGATAGATAAATTACATGTGAATTGCCGAAAGTGGAGCCACGTCGTGCGTCTTTCGTCGTTGCTTCAAGGAGATGGCGGCCTCCGAAGCTTGGCAACGAGTTTGGAAAAGCTGCTTCTACGTGGGCGGTGCTCCACGGATCTCACCTAAGCCTTGTCGTAGCTCGACCTATTGCGCCAAAGCTGTCACCAATGTCGCATCAAAGGGGGCTCTCTTTCTCTCAAGAACGATGGATGAAGAAAAATGGAGAGGGAGGTGAGAATATAAAGAGGAGGAAAGGAAAGTTGGAGAAGGGGTGGAGAAGATGGAGGAAGTGGTGATAGTGGTGTCTTGGAGTGGAAGGCAAGTAGAGAAGAGGTAAAAGGGAGAATAAAATAAATAAATAATAAAGTAATATAGTAGGCTACTAAAAATTATTAAAATAGTAATAAAATAATAATAATAATAAATTTGAAAATAATAAAATAAATCTGAAAATAATGAAAAAGGAGTGACATGTGGCGGCTCCAGGAGCTGCCACATGTCGCTCCTAGAAAATCCAAAAATTAAATGTAAAGAAAAATGAAAAAGAAATAACAAAAGGGATTAAATCAAAAAGTGTTCAACACGAAAGTTGCTCGTCTCGACGAGATCTACAACTTTTAGGAAGGGCTGAAAATAAAATGGAATCATCTGTACAAAATGTATTTTTGGGTGGTACCTTATAGATATAAAATACCTCATTTTATCTTTTGTAATTTTTTTGTCATTTTTAAGAAGAGAAAAATCAAAATAAAAATAGAGAAAATATGAAAAGAATATTTACAACTTAATCTATTTTTTTGGATTTTTAATAATTAAGAAAATAAAAGGATAAAATGAAGGGCAAAACGGTCAATATGTACAATATACAAAAGGGGCCCAAAACCCAAGTTTTGCGTACGAGCTCCGATTTTAATGAAATTGGTCTTGTTTTGAAGGTCTTTGAATGTATATTACTTTAAAAGTGAGCATGAGAGAGATAAACATGTTTTAAGGCTCCTAGTTTCAAACTTGGATTGGGGTTTTATTGGTCAATTTTACAAGTTAGTATTTTTTGATATTTTTCTTTTATTAGTGTTAGTAATATATGCACTATGGAATTGGTTTTATTGGTTTTGGAGTTAGTATAAAATATATACGTATAGGGTATTTTAGTTAATATACAGTTGAATATTTACAAGTGAAATTGGCTTCTTATTTAATGCAAATATGAATGCTAAAATGCAGATATTATGCTTGCATGCATGAATGCTAATTATTTAAGATAAGGGGAAATATGCTGCTATTTACTCAGGAACAAAGCTCTATTTTCAACTTTTAGAGTGATGAATCATAGATTCATCAACCCCTATACTTAAACCTTGCTCGTCCCCGAGCAACTAAAATGAAATGCAAGAGTAAAATGAGATTGGGTTCCATACCAAGGTCATGAACAAAAGTTGAAAATGGAGTTTGACTCGACCTTTGAATTAATTGTGTGGCGGAACCTTATTGGGATTTGAACTTAAGACCTAACAGACTTCAAGTTCCACAAGTCTTCTATTCAAGACGCCTCAATAGTCAGGTCAGAACAAATCCTCAAACGCAAAATTCTGATGACTATGATTCTTAGTTGTACTGTGTAAGTGAAATGTAACTCTCCACATCAGAAATGGCTCAGAAACAACCTCCTCTAACAAGGTAACTCTAGTTACCCGGTCCAGTAACTCTTCCATCGAGGAGCGGGGTATTCCCTTCTAAGTTCAAGTGCGACCAGCTCAAGAGGAGGGGGTAGAGAGAAGAATGGACGGTAGCCAGTGTAGTTACCTATCCCGGGATGCCTGACCAGTGTAGCCAAGTGATCTAGCTGCATTTTCTTTGCTAATATACATACTCCAACAGGTAACTGTCTGATTTTTTTGGAGTTTTTGCATTTTTTCCTTTTTCTTCTTTTTTTTGAACTATATACAAGGTGCAGCATGTACATCAGGAGTTTTTCCTCTTTAGCCAGTAGACTATCCCTCTTTTGAAGCATTATCGCAACCCACAGCGTCCCGTCTTTACACGTCAACACTACCAGACTAGGTTGAGATGCACTACCCTCCCTAGAGGAGGACGAATGTTTCCACCCGTGTGCTACTCCAAGCTAAAGGATTCTACCTCCTCACCACCTCATCAATGAAGAGCTACATGCATAGTGCTTGTCCAAGTTAGGTCATTATCTAAAAGAATCATGCGTGTGCACGAGATATTCTACATAGACTGATTAAGATGACATGCGAACATAGACTTGCGGACTTAAAGAATTAAGTCACTTGACCTGAGAAATCTTAACTCCAACTCCTATTAGGTTCCTCTGAAATTAGGTGGATTAAGGTCAAATCAAGTCCCTCCTCAACATCTACTCATAACTTGGTTCAGAACCCACTAGCTTTTCACCTTGCATATGCAAGATATGCAGATGAGATGTAGATGGCATGCTATGAATGAAATGAAAATGCAAGACTCTTCTTTTTTTAAGAGATGATGCACAAGAGTAAATAAGAAGCCTATTTTGTTGTTTTTTTTCAAAACTTTGGTATACCTCCTATGTTACAACAATTTACAAGAGTTTTATAAGTATTATACAAATTATACAAGTGTTATACAATATACAAGTATACATGTATCAGTTTTTTTCAATTTTTACAAAAATTTTTACAAGTATTATACAACAAGTAAAATTTTTTTTCTTCAATTTTTACCCACCAGTAATTATTGCTAAATATATACAAAAATACGTGAAAATACACGAAAGTACGAGCCATGGGTAAAGTATATATGCAATATATATACGTCCCCTATACTTAGCATGTGCTATGTCCTCAGAGCACAAAAAGCGAGGAAAAAGACATAGCTCGTGCTAAGCGTAGGAGAGCTAAAATAACAAAAAAAGTATAGAAGTCGCTCCGCCCCCTATCTTTAGGCTATGGCAGCCTAAGTGTAGAAGAATATCAAAAATGGGGCGGGCGAGGTTAAGAGGGGAAATAGAGGAGTATATACACGGCGGACATCGATCCCCCCTATACTTAGGCTCTGGTCAACCTAAGTATAGGACATGAGTGAGTGTGAGAACTGATGAGATCTAAAGAATATACAGCGAATGGTGAAGAGACTCGGGTCACTCTCCCCCCTATACTTAGGATCTGATCATCCTAAGTATAGCTATAAATGAAATGATATGGAGTCGGGACAAGTGATTCGAATCATTGGGGAGGGAGGGAAAGAAATATATACAAGGAGGATTGAGAATATACAAGGATCAAGAAGGTTTGTCACAAACCTTCTTGCGGGAGCGAGGAGGTGGGTAATATACAAGTGTGTCGCTGTCAGAATCATCCTCTGAGGAATAGTAGTGCGGTGAAGGGATCGTACAATGTGGGTCGACACATGGCTGCTTGCTTAGATAAGGCTTGAGAACAACCGAACTGAGCTCACTCATATAAATCACCTTATCCGGACCCGACAAGGATTCCTCTGAAAATTCCTTCTCCAGAATGTTGAAGGAAATTTTCTTGGTCAGTTTTCTAGAACTTGAATCATTGAGAGGGAGATGAGAGCGATGTGACTTGAGAGGTTCGGGGGAACACCTCGAGGAATCAATTCTCGACTTCCTCTCACTAGATAGCCGATTAGAAGAGGGAGCAACCGTGTTTTTATGTGGAGTCAATTTAGTCTTGGTTGTTTTCTTTGAAGGTTCGGGATGTGGTGCGGTGCTGACCATGGGTTCCTCATCAGACGAGTCACCATATAGATTAGAATATTCCTAAAGGGTCAGCACGCTTCTCGAGAAGGTGCTAGTGATCTCAGTTGGCTTGGCATTATTGGTCTCTTGTGTCGGATCATCGAAATGATCAAGACAATCTACAAAGCTCGTGTCCGACTCAATGGTAGCTTCTGGTCGTGAGTCCTCCTTAGAAGCTGTCACGATGGTGGTGCAAGCAGTTGATGAAGTGAAGGTGTGGGGAGTCTCTGAACCAACGGTCGTCCAGACAGTCGGTCTCTCAGGTGTAGCAGAGAGGTGGGACTCATCTTCCTCTCGATGGCCACGACTGTCGGCGGATGTGCGGGTCACCTTAGAGTAAAGTGCATCAAAGAGTGGGTGAGGTCGAAGTGCTCCCAATGCTGAAAAATCGATCTCCCGAGTCTCACAGTCTATAGTTGCCTTAGCCAAGGCTAAGAATGGCTTCCCGAGAATAATCAGGGACTGGGTAAACTCTCCTCGGTGCTTGATGTCAATGATCGTGAAGTCCACCTGGAGTAGAGCACCTTGGAATGTAATGATGACTGAAATGTTTCCTCTCGATCGTTTGATAGATCGATCAGCCAACTAAACGATCTCTCTCGACTTTCTGATAGGTCTGAGTTTGAGCTTGTCAAACACAGAGGTCGGGAGGATATTTATCGGTGAGTCATCATCGATTCTTGCATGGGTAAATATGGTGTCTTTGATTTCACACTCAACTCGGGGCAACCGCTTCACTCTGCGGCTCTTGGTCTTTCTCCCCATCACCAAGGAGGTGGCCATAGACACTATGTGTCTTTCAGTCCTTGTCCTCTTATTACCCGACCTCTTAGACATCAATTTACTTCTCACAAATCTCTTGAGGTCGGGGAAGTGATCCATGGCCTTTATTAAGGGAAGTTTGAAAATCAATTCTTCATCGAGTGCTTCCCTTAGGGTAGGATCCAAAATTTTCAAGTCTTTTTCATTTTCAATTTTTATGTAATTTTTTGGTTTTTCATTTTTTTGGTATTTTTAGTGGATGAATGATCAGACTCTGGATTGGAAGGCAAGGGGTTAGTAGAAGAGGGAGATAGAATGGACTCCAGCTGTACATGATGTGTGGGTTCCCAAATGTTAGCTCTGTTTTCAACCTCAAAACTACTCATGTCCTTCTCCACTTTCATACCCGGGCTGGCAGAAATTGAGTGCAAGATTTCGATGACATCTCTCAGCTTGTTACCGAATGTTTCATTTTTCTCAATAAGTCTGGAAATGTCATCCTCAAAAATGTTCTCATGACAAATCATGGGAGAGTTCTGCTCAATTGGAGGAGACTGCTGAGATGTTGGGGTCTCATACTCAACATACCTAGACTCTAGCATGTAATGCTAGGTCGAGTATGGACCATCCAAATGGTAAACATTGGTCGGAGCCTCATGTGATGAAACGGTGATGGATAAGTCTAGCTCATGAGTCCAATCTTGTAAATGTATAGGCTCTCCGAATGAAGGCTGGTTAATGTAAGCTTGATCACTAAAGTCAATCAAGTCTGGGAAATCATGATGTGCATGCCTCTCCATTCGAGTTGTTCGATTGACCATGTGATGTCCTAAGATCAAGTCGGGATGTGTATATGTAAATTGTTGTCTGATCCCTACTTGAGGTGAGAATGAAGTATGTGGGGGCATATAGTTTTGCCAATCATCTGTCTCAGCAGTGGCTTGCTCTTCATTCGATTCTTTGATTCCTGCAAGCTCTCGAGAATACGGACAATCATCCCAAGATGGAAGTGGATTCGGAGTGTTGGAATATGGAGTAGGTGAGAAATGCGAACAAGTGGAGAAGTCAGTCGAAGTTCTGACTTCATAATCGGGTTGAGGTGGAGCCGACCACGGGTAAGGGTCTCCCGTGGGTGGCAGAGGATACATGGAAGAATGAGAAGGTGACGATGATCGGTATATGGTCGATGAGAAATGACCAGAGGTTTCAGGGTATGTGGACCAATATCCCGACATCTTGAAGAGGAAAGGTGAATGTGAGAAAATTGATGTAGAAAATGTGCAATTACACATGATAACACACGAACAGACACAAAGACAAACGCAAGAGCAAACCCCGAGTTCACACTCAACACGAGGAAAGACCCGAAATCGAGTCCGATTAGGCTGGTTTATTTTAAGTGTGATTTTTCAGACAAAATAACAAAGGATACACGGCTTATAGGGAAGTCGGCTCAGAGCCGGATGCGTCTTCCCTGTTTAACCTGTCGCCTAAGATACCGACGGTCCTTCCTTTCTTCTCTCCTATCCCAAGTTGATGGATTCAAAGACCTTACCCTATCTACCTACAAGCAAGAGGAGGCTGACAAGGCCGGAACTTCACCCCGGGGGGTTACTGGCAACTTGTCGCGAAGTATCGCAATTTCGCCCCTATCTACCTGAGACAAGTGGAGGCTACTTGGTACTAGTCAATGAACTTGAATAATTCAACTTGTGATATTTGCTAGGATTAGTCGGAACGTGATATGAAAGGTGGGGATTTGGGCTCTGCCTTAAGGTGTTCACACACACTCAAGTACCCTCACTCAACCTGAAAACAAGGCCGGGGTTAATCTCCCGCAAACAAGGGTTAATTTTAGTCAATTTTTTGGGTTCAATTCAATTAGCAGTCCCGATTTTAAAGATTAGTTGTCACTGATATTAATCCATGCAATCAATTACATCTACCGTCCAGTCCCAATTCATTTATCCTAGGTTATAAAATCGAGAGAGAGAGAGAGAATCGGAAAAAGCCGATGCAATCGAGAAAACAATGATGAATGCTTGAGAATACTTATAGTGCCTCCAGCTCTCTATAATGCGGGATGCAATATTGAATTGAAATTTTATACTAAATGAATGCAAACGAAAAAGCCGCTCCTAGACAAGCAGTTCTATTAGCGAGTGAAGAACGAATTGAATTTGGCTAAGTCCTGCGGTCTAAGTGCGTCTTTTAAGTGTGAAGTATGGTCCTAGAATTTTACGAGCACAAACAGTTCCTAAAATAGCTCTAAGAGCTGCAAGTGCAGGTCCTATTCTACGTAAAGCAACCACACAACACACGGGGACATGTTTTATTATGACTTACACGCATGAGAACCCAAACGGGAACCACTGTAAATGCAGACACTTTTTTTACAAGTAAAAAAAACGAAAATCTTTCTGGCGTCTCAACAGCCGGCTTGATCCACGAATCGTTGGGCTCCGATGCACTCCGAGATGCGTCAACTTCAAGAAAGCCGCTCCAAGTCCACCGGGCCCTCACACAAAAAGATAAAAATATCAGAGAGACAGAGAAAAAAATAAATAATTGAAAAAATAGAATAATTACAAGGTGGTTCGGGGATCAGACTACCCGAGTGATTGGAAACCATATAAATCTAATTTTCCAAAGTGATCCTAAGCCGTTTGCCTCCCTGACAATGACGTCATTTGATAAACCTCGGATCTACCCTTTTAATGCTGTTGAATTGATGATTTCGTTGCAGTCGGATAAATCCGGATCGATAAAAAAATACCGCACAAATCGATGAATCGTCGAATAAATTAATGCGCGGTTTTATGTTTGTTTAGCCTGGGCAAGCCCTAGGGTCGACTCAAGGAGGCAAAGGAACAACTCGGGATCAAGCTAGAGGGATTAGATTGCGGTTTTCCAAGTGGGAATTTTTGGTATTTTTTATGCAATAAAAAGCCAAATGCATTGATGCGGTTGAACCAAGTTATTAAGAAAATCAACACCTTAGCCAAAATTATTTTTACATGAAATTAGATCAAATTGACCAAGTGATATTTTTTCTAAAAACCTAATCCAAAAATGAGTGCAAAATGTATTTTTTTGGAATTTTTGGGTTTAAAATGTAATGATGAAAAAATGCAAACTATTTTTGGGTTTTTATCCAATTTTTTGTGCAAATGAAGTGAAAAATGATGAAAATTTTACTGGAAGATAAACATGATGAAATTAAGCTAGGCTTATTTTTTTTAGAATTTTCTGACACTTTATGATTTTTATGAATTTTTTACTGAAAACAGAGCGACTGTACGTATTTAATTCCTAATTAATCCACGAAATCAAATTATCTAGAGAGCTATTTATCTCAAATAGATATTTTAATCAAGAATCCAGGAGAGTTGAAATTGCTCAAAAATAATCATTGTGGATTTAATTAAAAATCAATTACTGAAATCATCCTAGAATTTATTTTATGCAAATGACAATTCTAATTTCGATGACACTTGGATAGTAATTAAAGCACAATAAGGTGCATCTTCTACAATTTTTTCACAATTTTTAGAGCAATAAATATGGTTATGCGAATTTCAGAGCTTAAATGGGAAAAATATCTTTTATTTTCAATCTCCGATTTTCAATAAATAATCTGATGATCACAAAAATACAAATAAATAGCCAAAAGTTAAAGATTTAGTTGCTCTACAAAATGCTATTTTTGATTGAATAAAATAATGCTATTTTGCAGTCCAAATGTTCATGCGAAGTCAGGGGTATCAATGCAATACAGAAATTAAAAAAGATAAACTCAAACTGTGCAGGGGCACTTCTGCAAATATGTAAACATGTAGGGACACAAGCGCAATTTTCATAAAAAAATAAAAAATATAAAAAAAGAGACCTTTTCTTTTCCCCCTTCCCACGCAAGGCACAAGATGGGGGCGGCTAGGGCTCGAGGTCACGGAGGCGCAGGGCGAGGGCTGGCGGCGCGCTCGCGGGCGGCGGCCGCCGCACGAGGGGCTGGTGGCGAGCAGGTGGGGCCGCACGGAGGGAGCGGCCGCTGGCGGCGCACTCCAGGAGCGCGGGGCGGAGGATGCGGCGGTCCCGCGGGGCGGGTGACGGAGGTCGAGGGCGAGCGAGGCGATGCGGCGGCGCACTTGGGCGGCGGGTGACGCGCCTGGAGCTGGTGTTGAGATGGAGGGCGACTGTGGCATGCGGCTGTCCCGCGTGGGCGGAGGGGCCTGTTAGCAAGGGGCGCTGGAGCGGTCGGGGCGCTTGACGACGCTGCTATGGCGTGCTGCGAGGCGGCTGAAGGGCGCGCGGATGGCGATGCGGCCTTGAGCGGAGGGAGGTGGTGGGATGGCTGGCCGGCGATCACGTGCGCGACGACCTCTGATGAGGCCGGGGATGACGTGGCAGGAACTGCAACTTTTTTTATTTTGTAATTTTTTTTATATTTTCTTTGTAAACAGCAAATATAAGAGGGATGATGAATGAGTGGTGATGAAGGATAATAATGGTTATGATGGTGATGATGTGGTCTTTTTTTGTGATTAACAAGATAAACAAATAATGTTAGATAAAAAATATAACAAAGTGAAGATAGAGAAATTACCTGACAATTGCTGAAAGTGGAGCCACGTCGTGCGACTTCCGTCGTTGCTTCAAGGAGATGGCGGCCTCCGAAGCTTGGCAGCGAGTTTGGAAAAGCTGTTGCTACGTGGGCGGTGCTCCACGGATCTCACCTAAGCCTTGTCGTCGCTCGACCTATTGCGCAAAAGCTGTCACCAATGTGGCATCAAAGGGGGCTTAGGGCTCTCTTTCTCTCAAGAACAGTAGATGAAGAAAAATGGAGAGGGAGGTGAGAAAATAAAGAGGAGGAAAGGAAAGTTGGAGAAGGGGTGGAGAAGATGGAGGAAGTGGTGATAGTGGTGGCTTGGAGTGGAAGGCAAGTAGAGAAGAGGTAAAAGGGAGAATAAAATAAATAAATAATAAAGTAATATAGTAGGCTACTAAAAATTATTAAAATAGTAATAATAAAATAATAATAATAAATTTGAAAATAATAAAATAAATCTGAAAATAATGAAAAAGGAGTGACATGTGGCGGCTCCAGGAGCTGCCACATGTCGCTCCTAGAAAATCCAAAAATTAAATGTAAAGAAAAATGAAAAAGAAATAACAAAAGGGATTAAATCAAAAAGTGTTCAACACGAAATTGCTCGTCTCGACGAGATCTACAACTTTTAGGAAGGGCTGAAAATAAAATGGAATCATCTGTACAAAATGTATTTTTGGGTGGTACCTTATAGATATAAAATACCGCATTTTATCTTTTGTAATTTTTTTGTCATTTTTAAAGAAGAGAAAAATCAAAATAAAAATAGAGAAAATATGAAAAGAATATTTACAACTTAATCTATTTTTTTGGATTTTTAATAATTAAGAAAATAAAAGGATAAAATGAAGGGCAAAACGGTCAATATGTACAATATACAAAAGGGGCCCAAAACCCAAGTTTTGCGTATGAGCTCCGATTTTAATGAAATTGGTCTTGTTTTGAAGGTCTTTGAATTTATATTACTTTATAAGTGAGTAGACCTAAATCAAACACTGTATGAGAGAGATATGCTCGTTTTAAGGCTCCTAGTTTCAAACTTGGATTGGGGTTTTATTGGTCAATTTTACAAGTTAGTATTTTTTGATATTTTTCTTTTATTAATGTTAGTAATATATACACTATGGAGTTGGTTTTATTTGTTTTGGAGTTAGTATAAAATATATACGTATAGGGTATTTTAGTTAATATACAAGTGAATATTTACAAGTGAAATTGGCTTCTTATTTAATGCAAATATGAATGCTAAAATGCAGATATTATGCTTGCATGCATGAATGCTAATTATGAAAGATAAGGGGAAATATACTGCTATTTACTCGGGAACAAAGCTCTATTTTCAACTTTTAGAGCGATGAATCACAGATTCATCATCCGCCCATGTTTTGGGGTTTTGGAAAAAAAAATACACTAGCAGGACATTCCACATCTGAAGCATTGTCTCAATACAGTCTCCAGTCGCTAGATATCTTGGCTACCAGAAGAAGTAGGTTAGAGTATCGGTTTCTGCAATCCACAAGAATGGTTCCTGAGTCACCCTTGACAAAACGATCTAGCATCATCTCGACTTAGACTCCAATATTATTCAAGAATCCATCTGGGTTGAGCTATGTTAGGTGAGGAGTTTATAGTCATGCCACTGTCTCAAGAGTTGTACGAATGCTATGAAGGGTTCTGGTTAGACACAATGAATCGACTCATGAACATAGTCTCACGGAACCTAAAGAATTGAGTCAAGATGACCTAAGGTATCCCAATTCCAATCCTTAATGGGTTCCTATGAAATTAAGTAGATTAAGGTCTATACAAAGGACCAATATTCAGACTTTATTGTAGACTCGTTCAATTGTCTTGATCATACTGAAAAATACAAAATACTACGTACAATGCAAGTGAAATATTTTTGTGAGGCAATTTTTTATTTTGATCTTTTTATGGATTTTTGGAAAAGGTTTTGCAAATTTTAAGTAAATTTTGAACACAATTTGCAAAATTTTACGGGTTTTGAATTTTGCATTTTTAGGGATTTTTGAAAAACAAAAGGGTTAACAAAGAATTATGTGCAGATATTTACACAGGAGTGATTCTATATTTACAGCTGTTAGGTTGTATTTTACACTGGGAAGTTACAAGTTGAATGTTAGTGGCTTTTTACAAGTTCTATACACGAGTTTTATATAACTTTTATAAGGATTTTTATATGAGCGGTTATTTACACCAGGTTCTCAAAACATTTGAAATCATTTCGTAAGCATTTTGAAAACTTATTTTTGAAAAAAAATTGACAAATATTTTTAAAAGAAATTACAAATTTGAAAATCATTTTGTAAAGATTTATTAAACAGTATGTATACATTTTTTAAAATAGTTTTACAACCATTTTTTCAAATCACTTGCAAACTAGTTTTCAAAAATTTTATTGAAACAAATGAAAAATATTTTTGTAAATAGAAAGTTTTTACAAAGTTTTGAAAACATTTTGAAAGAGTCTTCCAAAAGATTTTTCAAGATATTTTTCAACCATTTTTCAAATCATTTTGTAAAACATTTTTAACTGATTTATTAACTTGTATTTATAAAGAGTTATATGTATTTAGGTATTATTATTTAGCCATATTATTGAAAATACGAAATTATGAGTTATGGCTAACGTATGTACATCGTATGTACGACCCCTCTAGACATAGCTTGAGTTATGCCCTCATAGATCAGAGAGAAAAGAAAGGTATAACTCGTACTAAGTATAAAAAAGACAATATAACAACGACTAAATAATGAAAGAATGAGAAGTTGACCATCCCCCTATACTTAGTATCAAATAATCCTAAGTATAGTAGATTGTATACAAGGCATGGAGGGTCAAGGGTGGGAATTCACGAAATCATCTGCTAGACCTATCTCCCCTTATACTTAGGGGTAAAAGAATGAAAAACTTGGGACACTCATCCCTCCTATACTTAGGATGAATCTTATCCTAAGTAAAACAATGATGAAAGGTATGAGTGCTTTTCGGAAGATTCAGAAATGCAAAAAGGAAAAGATGAAAAAAAGGAAATAATTTTTTTTCTGATTTTGAGCTTAAGTATGTGATCCATCTGTCTCTATAATCTCTACTTTAAATACCACTTGTATTGAGTCTACAACGGATAGGAATGTATCATGCTCTGGGTATGTATTCAACAACTGACCGTTTACTACAAAAGGTTGTGCATTAGGTGACAATTCAGATATCACTAGTCTTTCATTGTCACACACACTTCTCACTAAGAACGACCACGTCCACTTACTTTTCAGTTTTCCTAGAAACAATTTCAACTTTGCATCAAAAAACCACATCTTTTTCCCAGGCTCAAAAGTCTTTCAACGGATGTTTTTATCGTGCCATTTCTTGACTTCCTATAGTCTCTAAATTCAAGAAGATGGTTCAGATCAACTTTTCTGTTCGTCCAAACTTGATCCAAGTTACACATATTTAGTGATCATAATGATTTATGAATGAGTTCCACAGGCAGATGACATGGCTTGACATAAACGAGGCGGTAGGGAGACATGCCAAGAGGAGACTTGTACGCAGTGCGGTAAGCCCAAAGAACTGAGTCGAGCAACTGTGACTAGTTCTTTCTATCGGTTCGTACAAGTTTCTGCAGAATTGTCTTTATCTCCATGTTTGAACATTCAGCTAAGCCATTAGACTGTAGTTGGTACGACAATGCAACACGATGTTCGAGGCTGCATTCTTTTGTCAATTTTTTGACTTCTTTGTTTATGAAGTGACTTCCCCCATCCGATATTAGAATCTTATGTATCCTAAATCGTGATATGATGTTGTCTTCGAGGAATGGATAGAAGGTCCGATTGTCTGTGGCTCGAGCGGGGATAGCCTCCACCCAACGGCTCACGTAATTAACGGCCAACAGGTGTACTCAAAACCCTAGCTGTTAGGAAAAAGGCCATGATGTCAGTGTCCCATGCGTCAAAGACGTCCGATATCTGAATGCATTTCAGAGGCATTGTATCTCTTGAACTAATTGTGCCGCCCATTCTCTGACAGTTAGTGCAACTTTTTACCTATTCAACTACATCCTTAAAGAGTGTTGGACACCAGAGGCCACACTGAAGCACTTCAGTAGTCGTTCTCTTTCCAGAATAGTGTCCACCAGGTTCAAGTTTATGATAATATTCTAAGACAATTGTAATTTCCTCCTGAGGTATACACCTCCTCTAGATGCAATTTGATCCCTCATTGAATAGATGAGTCCGATAGAAATATATGTCTGATAAGAATTTATCAACTTTGAGCTCTAGCCAATCAGGAAGAGTGTTCTTGGAGACAAGGTAATTCATTGTATCCACATATCAGGGAGTGAGGTGACATACAAAATTGCCTCATCTGGAAAGATCTATGTGATCAGAATTGAATTCTTCTCAAGAGTCTCACTCTCCACTATTTTGGAAAGATGGTCTGCCACCACATTTTTGACTCCAGGCTTATCTCAGATTTCTAAATCAAATTCCTTGAGTAGAAGGATCCATCGAATCAGATGAGGCTTGGCATCCTTCTTATTTTGAAGGAACTAGATGGTAGAGTGATATGTGTAAACTATGACCTTAGATCCCAGTAAGTGTGATATGAACTTCTCCAGTGCAAAAACTATGGCTAGCAGCGCTTTGTCTGCGACAATGTAATTCTTTTAAGCCTCATCAAGAATTATTCTATGTAATGAATAGGAAATGGGAGTCCATTCATCTTTGTCTAAGAACAACACCGATAGCATAATAAGAGGTGTACATCATAATCTCAAAAGACAGAGATCAATCAGGTGGACGTAGGACATGAACATGCATGATGAGGTCCTTCAACAGATTGAAAGACTAGAGAAAATGATTGTTGATGACAAAATCGATCTCCTTTCCAAGCAGCTTAGTTGGCGGTCGGGAAATCTTACTGAAGTCTTTAATGAATCCTATGTAAAATTCCATGTGCCCCAAAAATGATCGGACTTGCTTCAAATTGGTTGGCGGCTAAAGCTTTGAAATCATGTCCCTCTTGGTCGGGTCAACCTACATGCCACGCTTGGACTTGACGTGACCCGACACAATTCCTTCAGTCACCATAAAGTGACCCTTCTCCCACGAGAGCACAAGATTTACTTCACATCACCTCTTCAAAACTTGTTCTAAGTATCCCAAACATTGGTCGAAGCTTGTCCCCATAGTCCGAGAAATCGTCCATGAACACCTCAAGGAAACTACCAAAAATATTAGCAAAAACTGCCAACATGCACCTTTGGAATATAGCTTGTGTATTGCATAATCCAAAAGGGCATTCTTCTGAAGGCATAAGTCCCAAATGGATAGGTGAGGGTAGTCTTATCTTAGTCTTTAGGTGTGATGGCAACTTGATTGTATCCAGAGTAACCATCCAAGAAGCAGAAGTATTCCGTCATATCCAGACTATCTAGTCGATGAAGGGAAGTGGAAAATGTTCCTTCTTGGAAGTAAGATTCATTCGTCTGTAGCCCACACATACACGTTAAGAAGTCGATACTCTGGTCGAAATCTCATCTCCTTTGTCACTTGTCACAATGGTGATCCTAGATTTCTTCGGCACTATGTGCAGGGGACTTTCCCACTTTGAATTGGAGATGGGATATATGAATCCCACATCCACCATTTAGTGATCTCTATCATTATAACCACCTGTGGTTAGGGTTCAGTCTGCGCTGGAATTCTCGAGATGGTTTGCTATCTTCTTCAAGGTAAATGTGATGCGAGCAGAGTAACGGGTTTATCCCATGGAGATCTGTTATGTTCCAGCCTTTCGCCTTACGATTTTTTCAAGAACCTCAAGCAGACGAGATTCTTTTTATTCAATCAGATGGGAATTTATAATGATCGGATACATATTAGGTTCACCAGAAAGAAGCATACCTTATGTTTGAGGGCGAAAGCTTGACCTCTGGTGGTGTTTGAATCGACTTGGTGGCAACCTTGGTAATAGTGACATGTGTCAAATATTTCAACTGTCTACTGTCCACTATAGTGCTTTCAAAATATGAATGCAAGGCATCACACAGATCCACAATGAATTCTTTGTGCCAGATGAGGATGGATGTTCAATCATTTCGATAATCCCATCAACAAGGATCTCATTATCAAAGACATTAGTGAGATTGGCTGCACTATCTAGCCCTTCCTCCATGGAGAGGAATTCTAGTGTTTCTTTATCGTATAGGAACAAATTCGTGTCTTTGATTTCCGCTAATAAGTCATAGTCCTCTGATTCATGTGGTACGAGCTCTCATCACATATACCACTTCTGCTAGCTTTGGCTCTAAAACCATCTCTATCTGAACTTTATCATTGCTGGAGCAGAAAGTAATCTCTCTAGCACTATAATCCACTACTGCTTCGACTGTTCGAGGAAATGATCAACCAAGGATAGTTAGGGTATGGAGGAGTTGTGGAGGGTAATATGAACTCTATCACTATTTTTGTATTTTTCAAAAATAGTAAAAATATACAGAAAATTCAAATAAAAATATTTTTTGTTTTTGACATTTTTTACTGTTTTTGTGATTTTTCAGATATTTTAAGATTTTTTTAACATTTTTAAAACTATTAAAAATAGGAAAACATGATAAAAATAAAACAAGCAAATGCTTTTGGATTTTTAAAATAGAAAATTAACATAAAATTTTGGAAATATACTCAAACATAAAGGGGATTTTTCAAGCTTTGAATAAAGTAATTTATATATTTTTTTATTTTAAATGATTTTATATTAGTTTTTTAATGTTTTCTGTATTTTATAGTTTTTTAATTTTATGAAGAATTTTCAAACAAATTTTGTATAGAAAACAAAACAAATCAAAACATATACTCTATATATTTTTTTGTAATTTTTCAAGCAATTTTTTAATTTTTATTATTTTTCTACTGCAAACATGACACTTTTTAATGGTCTTTAACTTTTTTAAAATAATAAAACTAATTAATTTTGAAAAATAAAATTAGAGGTGATTAGTCTACATAGCAAGAATTTAGGATGATTTTTATGGAATTTATTAAGGTGATTAGCAGTTTATTAAGCAACAATTATCAAGCAATTAATAAATCTGGTGTATAGGGACTAAAATGCAAAGAAAGTTATTTAAGAGACTAAATGGATAACAAAAAAAATAAATCTGATGCGAGAACTACAATTTCACCAAATATTTGCATGCTAGTGTACGTGAGTCGCGCTGGCACATACCTTTATGGACTAAATTATTTCAAGGGGCAACTAAGTAACACAAAACTAGAATACTTTAATTGCAAAATCACCACCAAGAACGTGCTGAAGCACGCGAGTCTGCTCAAGTTGGACTAAAGTGCAAATATAAAAATCAATTAGGGTCTAACTATAATTAATATCACAACAACAACATGACACGTGTCCTGTTGGGACTTATTTATAATTAATAAAACTTAAGGGTCTAAGGATGCAAATATTCACTGAGACATGTGTGAAGCGCATGCCGATTGGATGGCATGGATGGAATCTGGAAGAACTAATTGAGACCGGCTTTTGGGGGAAAACGAGCAGCTGAGATTGAATCCGGTACTCCCGTTCTCGATCTAACGGCAGAGCGGCCAAAACTGGGATGAAGGGAGGCTTTGATAGACTTCGATTGGTTGGATATTGGCCGATCTCCATCCAACACGCTTCCTGAAGGTGGTAAACAACTCTTGTTGCTCCTCCGCATCGACCAAATGTGGCATTGAAGCTCAAAGGTCAACGATCAAAGATTTGGAGGTCCAAGCTATTGTACATAAACTCTATATCCAGATCACGATTCACTACTCCAGAAGAGGTATATGGACTCTGCAAAATGTTTATTGCTCGGAGATGTAGATCTGACCGCCTTATTAGGTTGAAACGAAGGCAGGCGGAGGTGAATGGATTGACTCTGACGGTGGTGGTTGGAAAGGGAGTTGAGATTCAGATTTGCGATGGATCTGAGGGATGTAAGATGATAGGAAGTATGGAGAAGGATTGGTGAATGAGTAGTTATGGTCAGAATGATGAAAACATACATGGATGGGCTCCGATCGAGTAGATCCGAGCCAGATCAGAGATAACGGATTTAAAATAAAAATTGAATGAAATTGCAGAATTAAAGCGAAAATTCAATGCAAATGAACCTAGAATTGCCCAACGGTGGAAGATGATGGTCTTGTCCTCAATCCAAGTGCGACGACTTGTTGAAGCTTAGAAGTCGGCGGCACTCCGGCGACGTAGAGGATCTCGCTCCCAAGCCCAAATCTACGCTCTCCCGATTGTGGGATGAAGCTCTATCACAACTACACACTTCAGGTCTCATCCTTGGGTGCCAATTCGATGGAAAAATGGATCAAGGGAGTGCTAGAGGTGATATGGGGGTATTTATCGAGAATGATGTGCGACCAATTTTGAATTTGATGTAGTGTGCAGATCAAGACATGAAGGGCGAAAATTTTATTCGGGCGAGGTTCTATGTTATTTGGTAATCAAAGTGAAGAAGTAATTGAGAGCAGATAGTGGACAGATTGATCAAGGAAATTCGAAGAAGAAGAAGACTCGACGTTCTATTCGGGTTTTAGGCCAAATTGGTGGAGTTGAACCAGGTCAACATACCCAGGTCCACCCAATTGGAAGACAGGACCACTAACATCCAAGGAGAAAAAGACAAAATAAGAAAAATGAAATAAATTAAAAATAAATTAGGAAATGAAAATTAGGAAATGAATTTAAATAAAATATTTTTATGAATAAAAATGTTAATAAATAAACTTAATTTAGCTAATTCCTAATAATTTAAATAAATTACATAATGAGGTGAAAATAAATATATATCGTTATTCATAGGTAAATATATTTATATACAACACATGAATTTGTAATAATTTATTTTTACAAAAATATATAATTTAATAATTTATTAATTTATAACATAATTTAAGATTTAAACATCTTTTTATTTAAATTATGAGTTCACATCTTAACTCCGATTTTAATGAAACCACTTTCAATTTAAAATATATTTAATTTTGAACACAACGAAAGTGAGTTTGATTTATTTTCAATTTTTGTGGAGAAGATATTGATTGATAAGTTGAGCTTTGTGGCCTTTTCAAAGTGTTGTTATTTTCAAACTGAATAATATTCTTCTTGCAATTATTTTTAATATTTACAACTTATCTTTATGTACACGATCAAGAAGAAAATATTTTTATTTGAGGTGATTTTGGTGATAAATAAAATAATAGAAGAAATACATACAATATGTGCAATGATTTACAACGATGAATATACAAGTAGAATAATTATTTTTCTTGATTTTTCTGTGTCAAGACCTTATCTCCCCCTACTTTATTCCTTGACAATCAAGTCAATCCTTGACCTAATCTTGGGGCCAGAGTGAACTTGTATTTATTTTATGCATACAATCTTTTGTTTTCTTTATTTTACCTTTATTTCTTTATTTCTTTATTTTAGGTTAGAAACATTGATAAATATACAATATTCACAAAATAATAAGGAATTATTAAAAAGAGGTATGTATTTATATTTTATAGGCCTTTTATAAGGGATTTTAAGCTAAAATAAATGAATAATGATGATGAAAATGCAGTTTCATCGCCAGGATAATGAAATCAACAGGGAATTGCATCCCTTTAACAATGACGATCATGTCCTCCAACATGACCCTAGGCTGCTTAACTGATATGTCTACAAATTGTAGAATCATCTTGGTTGACTTGAGTGTCCCAAACCCAAATTCGGTGAGCAGGGAAGAAGGCAACAAATTGATAGATGGTCCACTGTCAAGCAATGTGCGCTCAAACTTTTGATTGAAGATCTGGCATCTGACTAGAGGAGCTCCCTTGTCTTTTTTTTTGTTTGGAAGATTGTTGATGGCATTTATAGTGGCCATGGTGATAATGCATTTCTCAGGTTTCCTACGCCATTTTGCAGGGTTGATGCTTCATGGTACATGCTTCTTTTAGTCCCATTTTCACAACAAGCATGTACTCCGTGGCCTTGAGTAATGGCTTTTCAAGCATAACGTTTTGCAAAATTTCCACAATGCTAGGATTATATAAAGCATTTTTCAAATTTTTTTTACTAATTTTGCTTTAATTGCTTCAAGAAAAGGAATTTGTACATAAAAAAATACATTTTGAATTTGTGTCCATATCACCGTGTACAAGTAGATGGCAAAAAAGGTATAAACTCATCTACATCTTGTGGACCACAATGAACTGTTGGTTCGGCTCCATCGACTGGTGTTGGTTCTATTACGGGTGCTTGCTTCTCCATTGCTGGCACGGCTTCGTCTCGACTGCTGCTTCCTTCTTGTGTTTTTCGATTTCTTCATTTTTTGTATTTTTGAATCAGGTGTTTGATGAATCCACATTTCATCATCTTTATTCTATCATTTTGGCCTCAAAAACCGTGGCAAATGCATGTAAATACCATTAATTCCCGCATCTTAGCATTCATGCATGTGCATGTAAATAGTGTATAAAATACTGTTTTTAAAGCCAAAATTATAGAATAAAGAAAAGAAAAGAAAAAGAATAAAATACTGTAAATATTTTATGACCCGAAACCCCGAGACCTAGACATCTAGATGAATAGGTCGACAAGGAATAAAGTAGGGGGAGATAAGGGTCAAAGTACAATAAAGATTTCCTTCATTCTTTATTCATTTTGGGACCTATTTTTGGTTCCACCTTTTATACCTCAAATAAGGAAACTTTGTACATGAAAGTTGTGGATAATTAAAAAAATAAAAATACAAAATTTATTTCATACAAAAATAATGTACAGATAAAAAGTTATGGTCTGAATAAAATCCCAGAATCCCAACTTCCCAGACCTGTATCTCCCTAATAAAAGCTCAAAATGCATCAAACTCACCTTTAATTGTATATAATTTTAAATAATCTATTTAATGAAGTTGGTTTTGCATTTGGTGGAGTTACAGTTGGGAAGTTGAGTTTTGGACCCCTATTGTATACTTGTACAGATTAATATATTCAATTTATTTATTATTCATTATTTTCCCAATTTTATATTTTTATAATTTTGTAAATATTATTTATAATATATGAGTATATTAAAATCAGAATAAAAACTCAAAGAAAACACAAAATAAAATACTTGTGTATATAACATACCTATGTATAATACCTATACTTATACCTATAGAATTACTATTTATATTTTATTAAGTGTACAAAATACATTAGAAAAATAAAATAAAAATATATTTAAGTGTATAAAAATATTTATAAATTTATAAAATAATAAACAAAATAAATAAAAATTAAATACACAAAATAAAATAAATTATTAAAATATATAGAAGAATATACCTATATAGGACATAAAAGGCAACTTGTAAATATATACCTCATAAAAATAAATAAAAATCACCATAAAATTCTTTATAAAATAAGGAATATTTTTTATTTTATAACCTAAAATTAATAAATTCGTTTACTATTTTATTTTAAATTTTCAAATATCTTTGGCCAACATTTTCCTGGTTGGTCCACATGGACCAACCAAAGCCGGTCGTTGGTTGACCTCGGTCAACTCCCTGACTGAGGCCTGCCAGCCTTCTGACACCCGATATTTTGCCCGATTTCTCCCCTTTTTGGAGCTCGACCCATTCTCCCTCGGGCCTTGATTCCTTCTTGGGACTCCTTCCTTGATCATCACTGATCCTCACCGAGCACCAAAATCCTCCAAAATCTTCATCATTCGCGCGTGGACCTCGCTTGAAGGAGACGCCACCACCTTGTACATAACTGACCTGCCACCTTCGAGCTCCGGTTTGAACTCTTTTTGGCCAGTAATACTCCTCCCTTTGGCGTGCTTCGTGTTGCTGGAGGTGACAGCTCCGCAACCATACCTTCAGGCGAGTCGAGGAGGCCTTGAAGCGGCTCCACCATCTCCGCCGACCACCTACGTCGAGGTTTCCCTCTTCTGGTCTTCAGCCATCAAGGTATACCCCTTCTCCCCTTCCTTTTTGCTTCTTTTTAATCCCCGTAGTTGTAGGAGTAGATTAGTACCCTTAGATTCCCTCGCCGATCGCTAAATCACCGTATCCATCGCCGGAGCGCACCTCCGGCCGAAGCTCCTCCACCTTCCATAGACCATCTCCGACGCCCATTCCACCTCCACGGGGTCCAAGAATTTTGCCATGGTCCCTTTCACCCCTTTTTGCAGGTCAAAGCACATTCAAAGCACCTGGGGATCATTTTGCGTAGTTCACCGGAGATACATGGAGCTCGAAGCTCCGCCTCCTTCGCGCCAGTGCCACAGAGCCTCTCCGACGACGTCGAGACCTCCAGCACCTAGCCTGACCTCCCAGGAGCTCGCCCGACCGTTCTTCACGCTTCCAGACCACTGGAGGGCCGAGATCTAGCTCGAGGAAGTTCTCCTCACCGGCGTTCTTCCCTGTTCTTCCCCTTGGCCTCTCTGCCGTCCGATCAGGCCATCGCTCCAGATTTCACGACAGCCGTTGGATCTTCGCGCGACCATTCGATCAAGCCTGGAGGATCTAATCGCAACCGTCAATCACCGAACCGTCATCACGCGTTGTGCGCACGCTACGTGGATAAGTGAGCGGCTCTCCGCCGTTCGATCGCGCACGTGTTGGGTATTTTGCACTTTTGACCCAGCCATTTTGTTTATTTCACTTTAGTACAGAAACTTTTTATTTAAGTTGTAATATTTTGGTAAAATTGCATGTTAGCCCCTGGAGTTTTGTAATATTGCAAAAATACCCCTGTCAGGTCACGTGCCTAGTGCGCGTGAGTTTGGACATTTTGCAGTGAACCCCCTTCGGGTTTGGATATTTATATTTAGTCCAAAAAATTTTATTTAACATTATATATTTTTGGAAAAATTGCAAGTAGGCCCTTGAACTTTTGTGTATTTACGTTTATGCTCTTGCTAGTATTGTATTTTTGCGTGGATATTTGCATTTATTTGATGCATCATTTTAACTTGAAAACTTACCAAAAAATACCTTAAGCTCCTGTAGTTTAACGCTATATTTTTAGTTTGCATTTTCATTGCATTTTAATATTTATAAAAAACCAAAAACAAGCATTTTTGTTACTATTTGCATTAGAAAATACCAAAAAATATTAAGACCCCCTAAAAAATTCCCAAAAAATTATATTTCGTGTATTTTAGTGTGTTTTATTTTCTGACCAAAAATCCCTAAAAATTACAAAAGAAAACCCCTAAAAATAGCAAAATTCTCAAAATCTTCATAAAAATCTAAAAAATCCATAAAGACTCCAAAAAATGTGTTTTCTGTCTATGAAATTTCCTTATCTTATTATCTATCTATAAAAATTAATTTGGAAATATTCACTCCTGTTTGCTATTTTATTTCTATATATTTGTCTCAAATATATATTGTATTCACTGTTTACTAGTATTTTTTATTTTAAAAATACAAAAAATTAGGAAAAATATAGAAAAATAATAAAAAGCAATAGAAAAATATAAAAAGCCCAAAAAGGTTTTATTTCTTGAATTTTGTTTATTTTTACCTAATTTTCTCTATATATTATATCCCCTTTTCCTTTATTGTATATATACTTCATTATTGAAAAAGAAAATAAAAAAATATAAAATATAAAAAGAAAAAAGAAAACCAGAAATTAAAAACCAAAATATAAAATTATAAATAAAAAAATAAAATAAAAAACCCACCGAAAATAGCACTTGTAGGCATTTGATCACTTTCATATTTTTCTTTGAGCACTATTGCCTTGTCTATCCTACTTGCTCCCTGTATTCGACACTCTACACATACTTGCACTATACACATATTTTGTAGAGTTATAATAAATTTTAACTCCACATTTACTTTCATTGCTTGATTTAATTGTCGTGGGTTAATTGTTGATTTAACCTGGATTTCGTGTGTCGGTTCAGCGACTGAGTTCCCACCTTGTGTGGAACTTAAGACCACTGATTTTTGGGTTAATCAGTGTTACATCCTCAAAAGTTCTTCGGCCCTGTCTGCTGGCATGGCTAATGGCTCGCCATCAGATGCTTTGTTCTTCCCCTTCATTGTCGCAGTTGCCTGGAGTGTCCTATGGCTCCTAAAAGTAATAGAATTAGATAAATTAACATTATTTTCACTTGAATCGTGTGGGACAATGCGGACTACCTACTCCTTGCAACAAAAGTTGTTCAGATTCACCTCGACCTGAGCCGGGATGACAGTCTTGGTAGCTGTCAGGTCATCAATCTTCTGACTCATATCATCCATGTTTTTGATGAGCTGGGCGAAACAATCAAGAGTTGGGTTGACCGACGTGGCCTCAGATGATTCGTTTTGTTGTGGCCTTTAACTCTGCTGTTACGGGGGAGGTTGTTGTTGGTAACCCTGAGAAAAGTGGGGAGGAGGATGGGAAGGGTGTTGTTGGTACTGAGGAGATGGATACTGGTTCTGGAAGTGAGCAACCAGTTGTTGTTGATACTATTTCCGGTACCCCGTCTGCTCGTAGTTCTGCCTTCAAGTGTATCCATGTTGCGGAGGCTGCTAGTGATGAGGCTGGCTGGGCTGGAAGTTACTCCCTCCTTGCAACTGGTAAAATGGTTTGGTGGTTGTGCTCTGACCCTGGGATTATCCCTGAGGCGGGTCAGCTGATGATCATTGTTCCATACACCATTCACCTCTTGAATGTATGGCGGAGGTGGGAACTACTACTCAATGCACTAGGACTGTGGCTCGGGCTAGTAAACCACCATCTGTGATTGTGGCTGTAGTAATGGCTGCTCGGGTGCCTATACATAATATGCATGCTGGACCTGAGGCTGACTGGGACTTGGCTAAGATTAATGTTGCATTGTAGATTCCTTCTGCTCAACAGGAGTGTCAGAGGTGGCTGCCATGGAGTTGCAAGCAATGATGGTTCTTATTGATGAATCTACGATTCTCATTCTTTATTCTTCTAGTTTAGCTCTTTTCTTTGGTAAAACCATCTATAAATACCTGTAAATACAATGACTTAGCATTGTGCATGTCATTGTTAATATCTCATAATTAACATCTATTTTGCAAAAAAATAAAAGAATAAAGGAAAAAGAAAAAGAAGGATGTATTTAGAATTAATAAGAGCGATCCAAACCCCAAGAGAAGGTCAAACTTTGACCTGATCGCAAAGAAAATAAGTAGAGAGAGATAAGGGTACACTATGTATTGTACATACCACCTATACTCGTACAAAATATGTATTTATTTATTTTGACAAAATATAAACATTTTATTCTTTTTACACACTTGTATATAGCCCTAGAAATAATTTAAAAATAAAAATCAGAAAAACAAAATAAAAATAAAAATAAAAATAAAATCAACAATTCTTTGTACAAAAGACACATGTATATAATACAATACCTATTTATTTTACATCCTTAACTAATTCATAAAAATCAAATAAAAATCATTTTGTATTCCAAAAATTATTGTGTAAATAAATAAAGTATAAAATAAAAAGAATTTTTGCAAAAATAATAAAATAAAAATACGTATACATAATACATAGGTATATTATACCTGTATATAATACTATATAATGTATATACCTTATTTTTATTCTTATAAAAATAATTAAAAAACACAGAAAATAGTTTATTAAATAATAAACATTTTTTATTTTATATACTTTTATTTTAAAATCATTTAATTTCCTTTTATTTTTGTAAATTCTGATTTCTGATTGGGCCACTTAGGAACGTTGACCCCGGTCAACGTCTCCTCTCCATTCAGGTCAACCCGACTCCTGCCCGTTGGAGCACCTTCTCAGATTTTCCCTATCAAACCTGATGCCCTTTTGCCTTGATTTCAGAGCCCGATTCCTCTCCTAGGATCCGTGATCCTCACAGATCCCTAGGGAGGGTCGGATCTACGTAGGGTTCCCCCCATCGATTGATCCTTATAGACCCTTGGGCACTCCTATATAATCTCTTCTCTTCCTCCAACGCACCTCAGCTCGTCCCTCATGCCACCATTCCTTCCTAGCTACCTTCGGTAGAGTGACAACCATCTGGAGAGCAGCTCAAGACTCGTCGGAGACACCTGGAGGCTCGCAGCTCACAACGCGGTCGGAGCTCCGCCACGTGAAGCCTCTCCTGCCAGCCACCATAGGATTGAGGCTATAACCCTCACCATTCACCTCGCCTGGAGCTTTTGAGCTCATCATAGTCCTCGTGTAGTTTCCTTATCGTCCGCATTTTCCTTTCCACTTTGATTTTTCCATTTTCGTTGTCGCGAGTTCCTCTGCTCCGACCAGTTGTTCGGAGCTCTGACCAGTTGTTCGGAGCTCCGACCAGCTCACCTTCCCTTATCGACCGACACGCCAAATCACCGTCATCCTTCCTACGCAACCTTTCCCCCCTTGGCTTGCTCCCTAGAGCGAGATTAAGGCTGAGATTTCTTTCCTCCATTCCTGCCGGAAGTCACCCCTCATCCACCGCTGCTTCCTTCATCTTTCTCTCAAAATAACCCCGACCAAAGATTGGTCTTCGAGCCTTAAGTACATCCTGCAGGTTTAGACACATGGGGAAGACCATCCAGAGCACCCGCTGCTCAAGCAGAGCAGCTGCAGCCGGAGCACCCTCGTCCCACTCATCCGCCCGACCGCCACCACATCAGGCCTGTCTGTTGTATGCAGAACACTTCCACGACTGTGCCGGATGCCTCGGCAGCCTCATCGGAGCGCCGAATCTCCGTCCTCGATCAATTGAAGTTCACCGGGGACTTGTTCTTCCAACTATCTATGTATCCTCTCGATTTGGAATCCTGCCCCATATCTGATCCGATCCCTCCTTTAGCATCTCATCATGATGTCAGATTAGATTTGGACCCCTCATTTGAGCCGCCCGACAGTCAGCTTTGGAGGCTGTTATATCAGGCCTAACACTGTAGATCTATCAGTACGCTATCGACAAAAGCTGAGCCGCCAAAGCTGCCCCATGAACGATCATCAGGATCGTACGCTAGAGGCCCCCCACACGTGTGGCACATGCCCCCTGCTTGGGTATATTTCATTTCTATCCATGCATGTTTCCCTATTTAGCTTTATTCCAGTAAATAAAACTTGTAGTTAAAAACATTTGCAGTTTAGACCCTTGAGTTTTTATATTTGCATTTTAGTCCTGTTGAGTCTGCATCACGTGTGTCCCCACGTACTTTGCTGGGTTATTTGCAGTTTATGTCCCGAGCTTTTATGATGTTATAAAATGAATGAATTGTTTTAAGATTTACATTTATGCCCCTGCGATTCCGGATCACGTGTAGCGCACGAGTTGTCTGGAATAATTGCAAGTTTGACCCTGGAACTTTAATGCTTATTATCCGCTAAGCCCTAAAACTTATTTTCCTTACATAGAGGTCCTTGTAAACTGTTTGTGACTTTTGTCTTGTATTGAATGAAATAAATGCCAAATTAGCATTAAAAATTCTATAAAAATTTTGCATGACTCCTATTTACATGCTTTCTCTATGGTGATTTTTGATAGCTAATTTGGTTCATTTTATATTCTTAAAAATTCAAAAAAACCTTAAAAAGAGTCCTATTTGCCTTATAAAAATTACAAAAAATTGAAAATGTCTTCAAAATTCCACAAAAATACATGTAGGTGTACTTTGGTGTGTTTTACTTCCAGTATTATATTTGTTTGAAAATTCCTTATAAAACCCAAAAAATTACAAAATAACTAAAGCCTTATAAAAATTGTATAAAATTAAAGAAAAAAATCCAAAAAATGTGTTTTCAGTTTCAGTTTGTATGTTTTTTACTTTTATTTTATCATAAACGTATTATCTAGGAATTTTGGGCATTTAAGTATTTTTAATTTACAAATTATTCCTGGTTGTGCACTGTTTTGTGTTTTTTCCCTGTTTGTTTAAAAAATTCACAGAAACACCTAAAAATTCTATAAAAATTCTCAAAAGCACTTCATAACCTATAAACCAAAAATTATTTTCTCTGTAATTTCTAAGAATTTTTTACTATTTTGAAAAATCCAAAAAAAGTGTTGTGTGTGTTTTATTTCTTGTGCTTCTCTTGGTTTTATTGAAAAATTAAAAATTTGAAAAATTAAAAACCACAAAAAATATTTGTCTTTTTTTAGAAATTTGACTACTTAATTTTTAAATCGTGCTCCTTTTGTTCGACCGTGGTCACTATACCAGGTAAATAAAATAGTGAAGCCGCACACATTTGGCTGAATTATCTTTGAGTGGTTTATTTTTCTTTTAGCCGGTTTGATGGATTGGGGATAACGACCTTGGTTTTATTTATTATACCTTAATCAATCAGATTTTCGTGCAACCAGAATGGTGCCGTTACCGGAGAGCACGACCTTGTAGTTGATTTCATTTTTTGTGTTTATTTTTATATCTATCTATTATAACTGCTTTATGAAATTCTTCTATTTCACTTTTTGTGCGAGGAACCGCCTGAGGGATGACCCGGTTCACTTTTTGAGGATCCCGCATCCGAGGAGGAGCAGAGGAGAAGTGGAGTCAGTTATTGTTGATAGATAGATTTTATTTTGCAAGAACCATTATTGTAATAACCTTAGACTCTATTTGGACTCTTGGACACTTAGTTATTCGGGGTCTGTTTCGCTGTGTGCCGGTGCACTCGGGGGACCTCACCGCGGTTTTTCAAGATTTTTCGCCTCTATTTTTTATTTGATTCCTGAGGATTTGGCCCCTAGATTTAGGACTTCTATTTGTTTGAGCTCGTAGTTAGCTAGGTCCAAACACCTTAATTGATTATATGTTCCTATAGCACGTAACTGGACTTAGTTAAAATAAACATAAAAAGTTAATCTATCTAGATTAGAGACCACGTGCCGAAAGAGGCCATCTACAGCGCTGGCATGACCCATTGTGGTGGACAGCGATCGGCATCAAAGATCGGACTGCGGTCTCTCTTCCCGATAATTAACTAACCAGTTCTTCACGCTAATAGAAGATGCTCATCTTAGGGATGATTTCCTCGTGCATCATATAGGTAGCTTAATTTCTATCTTTTATTTTATGCGCAGATCACTCTACATATAGAGTGCTGGAGCAAGGTACGCATTTCTATCTTTGCATGCATCATAGTATTTAATCACGCATCGACTTTTCTGACTTCCTCCCCAGTTTCTTGGACTCAAATAAATAAGGAAATTAGAAAATTCGTTAGGCTTTGTATTCTTTTGGAAAAATACCATAAAAAGTGACGACCAATAAAATTTAGGACTATTATAGAAAACTTGATCTAAAACTAAACTTCACCTAAAAATCTTTATTTTAGGGAGAGTCACCCCCTCCTTGTTTGATTTATCTGCAGCGAGAGAGCGACCCACACACTAGCATAGAGCCACGCCTAAACTCTCTTCAGACTACTAGTTCTTGTGATTAATTGTTCTCTAGTAAGTATTTCACCAGGTTGTCGGTAATCAATCCAGGACTTCCTTAGCAGATTGGGCAGATCAAGTAGTTGGTAAATGATCTGCACCCATACTGTCTGAGAAAAACCGTTTGTGAGATTCATGACAGTCTCTTGGGAGCATTGGGCTCCTAACAGCTCGCTTAACTGCTCTAAGAGATTGAATTATCACTAAATAAAATTTGATAAGATTAACGATCGAACTTTCACGGTCATCAGCTCGCATTGCATAGATGAATTAGGGCTTTGATTTCTCATCTTGTTTGTGCCCCAGATCCTGTTAGCAATGTGAGCCCGAGGCTAATCATTCCTGCAATAAATGTTATTGTAATAAATGATTTATCAATAAAAGTTATTGATTGTGTTTCACTCCCTTTCTGAAATTGATTGAATGAATGCACTATAAGGTCCCTCTGTACAATAAGGGTTATGTACCATGGCCAACTTGATAATCATACAGCTATTGATTCATTAATTGAATCATAGAGGCTGATGCTTGGATGAATATCTAAGGAGTTAGATAGAGGACTCATCAAGCATCATCAAATGATTGTCAAGTGATGATCTCCAGCCTGAGTAGGAGATGGCAATCCTTTTCTCATTAGGCTGATATCCGATCGACCTCTTGATGCAGGTCCTCTTCATGGGAATAGTGATTCGGAGGTATCAGATTAGTTGAGTCAATGGGTTGACTTAACGAGATCGAGATAACCAAAGACCTATGATGAATACTGTCACATCATAGGCAAACATCCTCTGACTAGAGACAGATGTATTGATATATGTCTGAGTGTGTACATTTGGCAGGCCATTAGGTTGATGACCTAACCAAGGTCTATACACCGGCGAGCTGGTGTGCATGTAAGGGCATATGAGTAATACAATCTCTCAAAGGGATCATACAGCCTCACTTGTGAACCGGGAGACATGAGCTCACTCATGAGGTATTGGGACTGATCAAATTCCATGCATGATCGTCATGCTTTGGAAGCATGACATGAATTTGAAGGTAAGATATATGCTTTATGAAAGCATACGATCTGTACCAAATCCCAAGGACCAAGATTGAGAAACTTAGTGATCAAACCATGAAGATGACAATGTAAAAGTGATCTATATCTTTAAGTCTTTCAGTATGCAGGATGTACAGGTATTGGGAATACCTGAGGGTGATTTGATCATAAACGATTGTATAACCATGACGCTTCCATTCCGAGGGAGTGATGAAACAGGTCTGGATTTTAGTGACTCCTCTCAGTAGAGAAGTAACCTAATCTTAGTCCATGTATTGGACATTGATCTGAATGAGATTCAGATGAAATGAGAAGATTAGGTTTACGGCCTTTATTTAATCAAGCATCTATGAGAGGTCCATGGGATCTGGATTTGAGATGTGATCTCAATATCCAAGTCACTATACGTGGAACAATACAATCGCCCTGTCCTTATCTCCAAATATCTGAGGAGAAATCGCATTATTCTTGAAGGGTTCAAGAATAGTTCCATAAGATCTAAGCATTTAGAAGTTGATAATTAAATGTGATTTAATTATTATGGATAAGAATAATGTGGATAGTAATATCCAATTATTCATAATATATTACAAAGGTGATTTATAATGTATTAGAGAGAGCTAATTATAATTTATATTTGTTGATTAATTATTAATGTATATTGGATACACATTGTTTAATTAATTGAAAATGTAAATTATATTTTGTTTTGGGTTGTGAATGTGATTCACAATTTTCCAATGGCAAGATTGCAATATTCTCAAAATTAATTATGAATTATTTTGGAGAATAAATCACAACAAAAGTTGTTGAGATTAAATAAAGGAGAAATACATGGAGATATGTAATCTCATGAAATCTCATGAGATTGCCTCCACATGGAAACATGTGGACGACTACCAAGTCCTACTTGGAATTGGTGGCCGTCCACCATGTTGACATGGGAGATGCAATCTCCATGTCATTGCTTCCTTATTTGATTGATTTAATTTTAGGATTGATGTATATTTGATTTGTCAAATATATTTGATCTAAATTAAATCATAAGTTGTGGGTTTTTAACAACAACAATCTTGACCATTGGATTGACATAAATCAATCTCATCCATTGATTTTATATGTCCCATGGATTGAGATCCATAGATCCTAAAACCCTAGAAATAGAGACGCATACCATGCTCTCTTTTTACATGCTTTTGGAAGCACATCTCTCTCTCTCCACACACGCCAACTCTCTCCCTCTACTTGGTGGCCGTCCACCAAAACCCTAGAGGAGATCATCGTCATCGCCTACGCCACCGCACCGCTGCTTTGACATTCTTCGGTTCTCTGTCATCTTGGAGTGCTGCACTCATAAAGGAGACGTTCGATCTCGTACGACGAGGTCAGGAGATCACCGTGCTTGGATCAATTCGTTGGATTGCGAGGACAACGTGACTCATCCCCGTGCTCGCAAGCTACTTCTCCGACGATCGGACTTGAGACATGAGGTCTCTTTTTCGTAGAGACTTGATCAACCACGCTTCAAGAGGTATTGCATTATACTTGTTGTGGTTATAGATGAAACGATCCGAGAATCGTTCTTGGATCATGTGGTTTCATCGCAAGAAAATTTTAAATTCCGCTGCACCGAACAACTAGTGCGACTAGTCGTTCTTCGTCGTATTCGATAAGACGCTCACGCTTTCGTGATGCGCTTGAGCATTATTCCATATCCTTCATATCCAATCTTCATAAATCCCCAAATCATGATGATGGAAAGGAGGTCCCTTAGGCTGCCTTTGGCAGCACTGTTTTCTAGCACTCCTCCCTGTTCATCTAGGGCGATTTTAGAGAGCTCAGACCCGCTCTCTGAACCCAAATTCGCCTCCACCCTGTTCTCCCTCGACCACCCTTCTTTTACACATGAGGTACCCATATAGAGGCCAACACATCTATATGTTCACTTGACAGCATCTGAGCTAGGGTCTTTTTCCTTTGCAGAGACCTGAGACATGGCCGGTAGTGAGGAATGGATGATGAGCAACCACAAAGGTCAGTGTTTGTACTGGATCAGGCTGCCATCAACAACACATTGTTAGATTCCTTGAAGACTATGTAGAGATAGATTTGGGACCAAGGAGCGTTCATGGTAGAGGTGAGGCGTGAGCTCACGCAGATGAGAGCTGGCAGAGATGAGCTGCAGAGACTAGTCGGTGGAGACATACCAAGCCAGGAGGGCAGAGACAGATGCCAGGGCGAGCCGCAGGAGCCAGTGAGACCAGCACACACGATGAGGCAGTTGCACAATCCTGGTGCAACCCTCACCTACATATGGATCCAGCTGCCCGAGATCCTTGGCGACTTCGAGCTTCGCCCCCAGACGATTCAGCTACTGCCCAAGTTCCATGGGCTAGCCACCGAGGAGCCCCATCTCCATCTGCAGGAGTTTCAGATGATTTGTAGCACTATCCACGACATATTTGTGGACGAGGATACCATAAAGTTGATTGCCTTCCGTTCTCCTTGGTTGACAGAGTAGCCTATTGGCTGAAGCACTTAAGGAGGGTAGTCACTACTTGGGAGAAGATCCGGACCAAGTATTGAACAAGCACTATCCACTCAACTGGACCAATGCAGCGCGAGCGATGATTAGCAACTTCACCTTGATCCCAAATAAATAGTTCCATGAAGCCTGGGATCGTTTTAGAGAGCTCATCGACCGTTGTCCACACCATGAGATATCCAAGACCAACTTGTTAAGAGCTTCTTCTGTGGGTTGACATTGGAGCTGCAGGGGCTAGTGAATGCCTCGTGTGGAGGTTCCTACTTCGCCAAGAATGAAGACCAGGTCTGGGCCAACTATGAAGAGATGGCAGAAAATTACACTATGATGTCCCAGGCCCGTGTCTACACTCAGGGGAAGCCTCTACCACAGGTGGTCTCATATCAGAGGATTGCACACGTTGATGCCGATCCCTCCAATTCTTCGTCAGCAGTAGCCTTCGCCGAGTCTTCAGCTGCCGACATGGGCATTATCAGTCAGAAGTTGGATCAGATCGAGTTTATAGAGAAGAAACAAAGCCAAGGCATGGGCAATCTCAACAAGCTTGATGAGCTTGCCCTTACCTTGAGTGATCTGAAGATCCAGATCATGTGTCTCCAAGAGGCACATACGGCTTGTCAGCCCTGTCTCAGTTCACGGACTGATCTAGGGAGAAGTTCCACCCAGCCTTCTACATCATACAACCAGGTCCACCACATCCAGGCAGAGCCAGTCTAGCAACTCCAGCATTATCAGCAGCCACCACCATCTCCGGACACTCAGATGATGGTCTACAAATTGGATCAACCCTTGACGACCCTTCCCCCACCTCCCCTTGAGCAACAGG
This sequence comes from Ottelia alismoides, assembly GCA_037367405.1. Classification (NCBI taxonomy): domain Eukaryota; kingdom Viridiplantae; phylum Streptophyta; class Magnoliopsida; order Alismatales; family Hydrocharitaceae; genus Ottelia; species Ottelia alismoides. Next base: position 762,201 of record JAZKJV010001118.1, on the reverse strand, counting down.
AGCCGTTTATGGAAGTCAACGAGATCTGGTACTCCCAGTACCAACCTCATCCGAGGATTCGTCGTGACCATCTGACGAGTCCGCAAAAGCCGCGTTAAGAATGTATTTTTTAATCTTCGTGCGTGAAAATAATTAAAGTCGTTCGTTGTAGGCGGCGATCGGAAACAGTCAAGAAATAACCACAAAATAATGATTCAATTTTAATCTCTTGGTGTATGTTTATTTTACTTGGGCAAGTCCCAAGGTCGATCACAAGGAGGCAAAGGAACAACCTAGATTAATGTCTATCCAATTTTGAGTTCGGTTTTCAAGGCATTTTTTTTGGAATTTTTCAATGCAATATGAGATGCAAAATGCAAGTTCGGCCTATTTTAGGGACTAAAACGTAAATTTCAATCAAATAATGTCCGAAAAATACGAAACTTGGCCACAATGTAAATGACGATGAAATGAGTGCACTATGATTTTTTTGGGATTTTTAGATGCAATATGAATTTTTTATGAATTTTTAAGTGCAACCAAATTAATTTTCAATATTTAATTTTAATAAATATTAAACCTACTTATTTTCAAGAACTAAAATTATCTAAGATCTATCACAAGGTAATGGATCTTAGAAAAATCCTAGACCACAAAAATGTGGGGTCTAATACCTATTAAAAATTAAACAGTGAAATATGCGAAATGATTTTTATAGAGCAAAGTATGCATGCAAATGCAAAGATTTTTGGTCACAATGTTAATCAAAGTCAACTCTACACTATGTGATTTTTCGGGGATTTTTAGAGCAACGGTTAACTAAATAAGAATTTCCGAGCATAGAGTGGGCAAAATAGTCCAATTTTCACAAAATATTTATTTAATAATCAACCGATAATCACAAAAATACCCATAGTATCTCAAAATGTAGAGAGTTAAACGATGAACAAAGTACTATTTTTGTAGAAATAAAATGATGTCTAGAAGAAGTCCAAAACAGAGGGAGAACACAGGGGGGTAAATGCAATGAATATAAATAAAATAAATAAAAAATAAAAGTGCAGACATGGACCTAAATGCAATTACCTAAACTGGGGGGGTTGCTTCTGCAATTTTCCAGAGGGGCACGTGCATAGCACGTGCCTCTGGTCGGTGGTGGACTGGAGCGCAAATCAGAGAAGCGCCGGGGGGGGGGGGCTCTGCAATTGTCCCAACGGGTCACGTGTAGGACACCTGACCCCTGGGTTGAAGGCTGACGTTCCCCCGAGCGCACGTGCCTCGCACGTGCGCGGGGGCCTCGGGTCTTGCGCCCGGTGGTGTAGCCTCGGCGAGGCCTCAGGCGGAGGAGGCTGAAGTCTGCGGCGGAGGGGCCGGCGAGGGCGATGGCCTGGTGGATGGCGTGGCGACGGAGCTCGGCCTTTCTGATGAAGAGACGAAGCTCCTGGAAGCGACGGCCGCGTCGTGCTGATGACGATGGTCGGAGCTTGGCTGACGACGGAGGCTAGCCGGGCGGAGGTTGAAGGCGATGTCGTCGGCGGTCGATGAAGATGAAGTGGCTGTGTCGGAGAAGACGTAGGTGGTTGAAGGAGCTGCTGGAGATGACGTCGATGTCGTTGGCTCTACGCCAAGGGGCGGAGCAGGGGCAGAAGGTCGAAGACGGCGCTGCGACGAGGGGCGATGGGCACCCTCGGACCTCGCCAGTGAGGCCTCGGCGGATCTGTCACCTCCGTTGAAGCACCCAATAGCGGATGCTTGGGCTCTGGGTTGGCGAGGTGCCTTTATAGGCGAGGGAGGCGACCGGTGGTTGCGGAAGACGCGGGGGACCGGTGCGGAGGGGAGGGTCAACGGCGGTGGGCGGAGATAACGGGGGGGGGGGGGGGGGCGACAGTTTCGGGACGTTGGGAGGAGGGAGATGCGCGCGGGCCGTTCGATCAGCGGCCGATCGAACGGCCGCGAGTTGGCCACGTGGCGGGGCAAGAGGAGGCGCGGGCGCACGTGTAGTGCGCATGCGGGGGAGGCACGTGCGCTGCACATGCGGGCGAATTTTAATTTTAATTTTTTTTAATAAAAACGAAAGTTAAAAAGGCTAAAAAAACAATGACACGTGGCGGCCTCTGGGGCTGCCACGTGTCAGCTCCAGAAAAATCGAAAATAAAACCCTTTATAAAATCAAAAAGAAATATCAAATTACCTCGGATCGAAAAAGTTTCTTCACAAAAAATGCTCGTCTCGACGAGATCTACAACTTTCATGAAGACATCAAAGCCAAATTCGGTCAAATGTGAAAAGTGAATTTTTGGGGTATCCCATGTACATAGAATACCTTGATTTTTGGTTTTCTAATTTTTTTTGTCATTTTTTAAACAAGATAAAAAATCCGAAAAAATACGGAAAACTCAAAGATAAATAAAAGACATCTAAATCTAATTTTTTTGGATTTTTATAAATAAAGAAAATAAATGCATAAAATACAGGTAAAAGCCGTGAAAATATACAATGTACAAAAGAGGCCCAAAACCCAACTTTCACATACGAACTCCGATTCACTTGAACTTGGTCTTGTTTTAAAGGTAATTGAATGTGCATTAGTTCAAAAGTGAGTAGGATCAAATCGGACACTGGATGGGGAAGATATGTGGCTTTTAGTCCGAAAATCCTATAACTAGGGTTTGGGTTTTTGGTCCACTTGCCAGGGTTAGTGATTTTTTTGTATTTTTTATTTATTCTTGTTAGTGATGTGTACACAGTGGAAGTGAGTTTGTGGTATGCGGTGTTAGCAGGAAGGAGTAAAAAATAGGGGAATTTAGGCTATTTACAGGTCAATTTGGGCTTGGATTTTTGGCTTCTTATTTTATGCAGAAATTAATGCTAAAAATGCAATTCTTATGAAATCATGCATGAATGCTAATTATGCAGAATAAATGCAGAAATATTGTTGATTTTGAGGGACTTGAGCTTAATTAATGAGACTTAGAATGGTGAATCCGAGATTCATCATCCCCCTATACTTAAACCATGCTCGTCCCTGAGCATCAAAAAATAAATGCCATGAAGTGAAATGAGACTGGGTTCCATACCAAGACCATGAACTGAAGGTGAAAGTGAAACTAAACTTGACCTTTGGATTAATAATGTGTCAGAACTTCTGTGAGACTTAGAATTTTAAAATCAACAGTCCTCAAGTTCTACATATCATTGACACAGTTTCGGCTCAGAAGTCATCTTAGATCAATCCTCTTCCCAAAGTATACCCTATGAACATTGAATAACCGACTCATGTGTGTGAAGGGTTTTAGCTCTTCCCATCCAGAATGCCGGACTACCATGCTCCTCTCCTCTCCAGTAACTCGTCCTCGGGGAGTCAGGTATTTCCTTCTAAGGTCTGTCGCGCTGTGTTCACAATCGAATGAGGGAGAAGATAGAAGAAAGAGAAAAGAACTGGAGGGTGGCCAGTGTAGTCACCTCTCCTTGTGGAGATAGCCAGTGTAGCTGAGTCTCCACCAAGATCTGCAGGTTTCTGAAGCTTGGACCTTTTTGGTCGGATTTTTATTTGGTAGAATGCTTCTATGTATTTGGAATTTTTGGTGGTTCTGCTTGGATCTTATTGTGCCCCTACGGATATAGAATCTTTTGTTCCGTACATTTTTTGGGGTCTTAGAAAAATTGTGCCCAGCCGTCCATCCCTTTTCCGAAGCTTTATTTCAACCCGTACTCCGGTCTTTAGATTTCCACGCTACCAGAAAAGTGACTCACACAGTCTTCTAACATCCCGTTTGGGTTGAGCTAAGTGCATAGTGCGAGAGTGCGAATTAATTCCCTATTCCAGAGTGGTACCCAGAATGAAGAGACCAGGTTAGACACTAAGAGTCAAACGCTGTACATTTTCATGTGGAACTTAAGGAATTAAGTCACAAAGACCTGAAGCTCTTAAAATCCTATTTCTCGGTGAAGTTCCTCTGAAAATTAGGTGGATTAAGGTCAAGTCTAGACCACTCTCGGTTTCGGCTCATAACTCGGTTCAGAACCCAATGACTTTTCACAGATGCAAATGCATGTGATGTTGGATGGAGTGCAGGTGCGTGAAATGCAGACACTCTTTTTTTTTTTGACATTTTATGCAAGGGATTTTTTATGCAGAAAATGGAATAAGAAGCCTCTTTTTCATTCATTTTTTTTTCAGAAAATTTGGGCAAGTCAGTGTCCTTTTTTTTTTGTTAGTACCCACCCCGTAACATATAGACTTACGCGAAAGTACGAGATATGGGTAAAATATATACAAAGTATATACACAGACCCCCCTATACTTAGCGAATGCTGTGTCCTCAGAGCACAAGAAGCGTAAAGAAGACATAGCTCGGGCTAAGCGTAAGAGAGTGAGAAAAAAGAAAGAAAAAAAAGAAAAGAAGAAAAAGAATGAAAAGAAAAGCGGTCAGGAAATGAGGAGAGTATATACGGGTGGATGTCGGTTCCCCCTATACTTAGGATTTGAACAACCTAAGTATGGAAGAAGGGTGGATATGGAGCGAATGGGAGTCAGGAGAAGAATGATATATACAGATGGCATTGGTCCCCCCTATACTTAGGCCTTGGCCTAAGTAAAGGAAGAAGCTGTACAAGGAGACCAATGTGGTCGGGAGGGAGGGTGGGTAGCCGATGATTAAGGCGGTTTTTGGCTGATCTTTTTGTGAGCCTGCGGTGGGAGATCGTAATGATGAGTCGGAGATGAGGCATATGATTCCCAACTATTGTCAGTGTCATCCTCAGACAAATTATGATGGATAGTGGATGAATTGTTTGAGTCAGATGAAAGATATCCATCATCGGAATTATCCTCAGAGGAGTAGTAATTGAAAGTGGGCATACTCCAAGTATTCTGGTCTTTTTGTTTTTTCAATTGTTTTCTCAGAATTCGTTCCTTCTTGGGGTCAATCAGTTTGTCCTCGGATGAATGCTCAGAAGCACCGGTCTCAGTCAGCTCATACGAAAGAATTCCAGTGTACTTGAAGAATGCAGGAGCATCAGCTTTGGATGAGTAGTAGTTAGGAACGGGAGTTGTCCAACGCGGATTGAATTTTGGATCCTTACGAAGATATGGCTTTAGGGCTGCCGAACAGACTTCACTCATGTAAACCATCTTTTCCGGACCTGATGAGCGATCATCAACTGATTCCTCTTCCGAAAGGTCAAAGGTGACTTTCTTTTTATTTCACCGTGAAGGTGTCGAGTCACTTGACTATCCAGATGAATAGCCATTGAGATTCTCCTTGGTCGGTGCTTGGTCTGCGTGCTTGCTCTCAGTCTCCCGAATGTTTGAGCACTCTCGATTTGGGATGATTTGGTCAAGATATTCAGAGAATGTTGCTCCAGGGTGTGACCATGCATATGTCTCTGGATCGTAGTAGAAAGATTTGTCTATTTTGAGATCCTCGGGGATTTGAATATTGGGGAGATTTTCTAAACCAATAGTCTCATCAACAACTGCTATCTCAGGTGTGGTTGCGGGGTAGGGCTCTTCTACCGCTTCATGGTTACGGTTGTTGGGGACTTCGTGGGTTGCCTCAGAAGATCGTGGTTTCTCAAAGATAGGGTCAGATTTAAGTGCTTCCAATGCTGTGAAATTGATTTCCCGAGTCTCACAATCGATACTCGCCTTGGCCAATGCCAAGAATGGCTTTCCGAGAATGATTGGAGACTGGGTAAATTCTCCTTGATGCTCAATATCAATGATCGTGAATTCTACCTTGAGCGGAGCACCTTGGAATTTCATGATGACAGAACTGGTTCCTCTCGGCCGCTTTATCGATCGGTCCGCTAATTGTACAATCTCTCGTATCTTCCGAATCGGTCCGAGTTTGAGTTCATGGAATACAGAGGTCGGGAGGATATTAATTGGTGAATCATCATCAATCCGAGCATGGGTGAAAATTGTGTCTTTGATTTTGCAGTCAAATCTGGGCAACCGCTTTACTATGCGGCTCTTGATTTTTCTCCTCAACACCAAGGAGGAGGCCATTGACAAGATATGTCTTTCAGTCTTTGTTCGTATTCTGCCCGACTTTTTGTTCATTAATTTATCTGTTATAAATCTTTTAAGGTCGGGGAAGTGTTCAATGGCCTGTATAAAGGGAAGTTCAAATATCAAGCGTTTTTCCAGTGCTTCCCGTATAGTCGGATCCAAATTTCGCAGATCATCTTCAGTTTCAATTTTTATGAAATTTTCTGAATTTTCAATTTTTTTGTGATTTTCAAATATTTCTATTTTTTGGTATTTTCTGGGTGGTGTGGGGGTGTGGGGTGTTCTTCAGACGAAGAGGGGCTCTGGTGTTCAGGGTGGTGGTCAGCAGCATAACCATTTTCAGAACTGTCCATAGGTCCCTGAATATCCTCAGAATTTTCAATCTCAGATCCAGTTATTTCCTCATTCATTTTACTGTCCGAGCCACCATAGAATGCGATGAATCGATCGGTAAATTTTTGAAATCTCTCCTCTATTGACTTGAATTTCTTATTTATCCTCGAAATATCCTCCTCAAGATTTGGTTCATGATTAATTATGGGAGCAGTAGGTGTATGTTCGATAATTTCATCTTCCATTTTTCTCTTTGTGCTGAGAGGAGAGCTTCTTGGAATATCCGAAATTTGCTCAGTATTTTCTGAAAATTTATCCTCAAAAATAATGGAAGGAGGCTGCTCATAAGGTTCAGACATGTGTCGTTGATTGGTCAGACCTTGATATTACGGAGTCAACATACAGGGTTTATGTGTTTCTAAGCGGTCAGTCCAGTCCTTTGTATGAGTATCCTGTCTGACGAGGGGTCTATCATGGTCAATCCAATGTTGATGATTATTCAGTGCATGTCCATCCATCTGAGTTTGGTTTCTCTGTCAATCATGAGGTTTGAAGGGATTTTGATCTTGAAAAGTTTCATTGGTGAGAAACTGAGAATAAGACGATTCGGTCCGAGATGGTAGGTCGTCATTTACGGTTGGATTGTTCGAATAGAAATTTAATGAGGCCGAATTTATCTGCGGGTGAAAGCCTCCCGCAAATGTTGGAGGACTATTGAAATAAGGGGATTGAGTTGATTTGGGCCTAACCGAAACAAATTCATTTTCATAGTATAGCTTTGATGGATGTTCGGTCAATTTTGAGAGGAATGGGGAGTCGGATCTGTGAGAGTTTTTGGACAAGAGTTCCATTATGAGGTTTAAATCAAGATAGGGAAGAGATGATTGCACGAGATAGTCAAGAGAAATCAAATGTGCGGCTATTGATCTTGAAATCGGTTCACGCACACCAATGCAAACACAATTCAAACCCCGGGTTCACCAACTCACACAATGAAGCCGTAAGAGTTCGGCTATTATCTTTTCAATTTAAGTGGTGATAAATTCAATCTTGCAAGCCATTTAGACAAGATGTTAGGTTTGGAGCTGGGCTCTATCCTAGTGTGCGTCTCTCTCTTCGCTGCAAGATAAAATCAAACAATGTCGGGGTTGCTCTCCCGCAGAAATTTATGATTTTATGGATTTTTTTAGATCGGCTATATTTAGCAGTCCCAGTTTTATTAAGGCGATCACTGTAGAATTTAGGTGAACACAAATACACGTCTACCGTCCAGTCCTAATTTCCTTTAGATTTATGTGATAAAACAAGAGAGAGGAATTCGGGAAAAGCCGATGCATGCGAAAAACTATGATGAATGCTCAGTTAGAAGACTTACCGTGCCTCCTCGCAATCTCCATGTGGGATGCAATACAGAATTGAAAATTTATACTAAATGCGTGCAAGCCGATGAAAACCGCACCTAAGCAGAAAGTTCTATTAGCGGGGAAGAATTGAATTAAATTTGGCTAAGTTGAACGATCTACGTGCGTCTCAGTTAAAGTGTAGTGTGGCTTAAGATCCTACGAGCACAATCAAAAATAAAAAATGCTCTAAGAGCCGTATGTGCAGGTCTATCCTAATCGCCACTCAAGTCGGGCCCCACCCTCTCCGGAGAGTGAAACAGGCCACGACACACCACAAATAAAGTTCAATGTCTTTGTACACACGCGAGAGTCCAAACGGACACCGCTATAAATGAGCAGAAAATAAAAATGCAGAAATTAAAAACCTAGACTCTACTCTCTCTCACGACTCGACTCGATCTTAATTTAATTGCGATTTCTTCGGGTGTCGGTGAAGATGCGTCGGTTCCTTGAAAAACCGCTCCACGTGCGCCGGGTACCTCGCAAGAAAAATAAGAGAGAGATTGTAAGAGAGTGACTCAGAAAATAATCAAAAATAAAATAATTGAAAGAAATGCTGAAAAATAAATACAAGAAATAAAATGGGATTTACAATGAAAAATTCAGGGGTCAGACTACCCGAATTCGGAAAACCGAACAAAAATTTTCAAAACAAAAAACTAAGCCGTTTGCCTCCCCGGCAACGGCGCCATCTGACGAGTCCGCAAAAGCCGCGTTAAGAATGTATTTTTGATCTTCGTGCGTGAAATTAATGAAAGTCGTTCGTTGTAGGCGGCGATCGGAAACAGTCAAGAAATAACCACAAAATAATGATTCAATTTTAATCTCGTGGTGTATGTTTATTTTACTTGGGCAAGTCCCAAGGTCGATCACAAGGAGGCAAAGGAACAACCTAGATTAATGTCTATCCAATTTTGAGTTCGGTTTTCAAGGCCTTTTTTTTTGGAATTTTTCAATGCAATATGAGATGCAAAATGCAAGTTCGGCCTATTTTAGGGACTAAAACGTAAATTTCAATCAAACAATGTCCGAAAAATACGAAACTTGGCCATAATGTAAATGACGATGAAATGAGTGCACTGTGATTTTTTTGGGATTTTTAGATGCAATATGAATTTTTTATGAATTTTTAAGTGCAACCAAATTAGTTTTCAATATTTAATTTTAATAAATATTAAACCTACTTATTTTCGAGAACTAAAATTATCTAAGATCTATCACAAGGTAATGGATCTTAGAAAAATCCTAGACCACAAAAATGTGGGGTCTAATACCTATTAAAAATTAAACAGTGAAATATGCGAAATGATTTTTATAGAGCAAAGTATGACACAAATGCAAAGATTTTTGGGCACAACGTTAATCAAAGTCAACTCTACACTATGTGATTTTTCGGGGATTTTTAGAGCAACGGTTAACTAAATAAGAATTTCCGAGCACAGAGTGGGAAAAATAGTCCAATTTTCACAAAATATTTATTTAATAATCAACCGATAATCACAAAAATACCCATAGTATCTCAAAATGTAGAGAGTTAAACGATGAACAAAGTGCTATTTTTGTAGAAATAAAATGATGTCTAGAAGAAGTTCAAAATAGAGGGAGAACATAGGGGGGTAAATGCAATGAATATAAATAAAATAAATAAAAAATAAAAGTGCAGACGGGGACCTAAATGCAATTACCTAAACTGGGGGGGGTTGCTTCTGCAATTTTCCAGAGGGGCACGTGCATAGCACGTGCCTCTGGTCGGTGGTGGACTGGAGCGCAAATCAGAGAAGCGCCGGGGGGGGGGGGGGCTCTGCAATTGTCCCAACGGGTCACGTGTAGGACACGTGACCCCTGGGTTGAAGGCTGACATTCCCCCGAGCGCACGTGCCTCGCACGTGCGCGGGGGCCTCGGGTCTTGCGCCCGGTGGTGTAGCCTCAGCGAGGCCTCAGGCGGAGGAGGCTGAAGTCTGCGGCGGAGGGGCCGGCGAGGGCGATGGCCTGGTGGATGGCGTGGCGACGGAGCTCGGCCTTTCTGATGAAGAGACGAAGCTCCTGGAAGCGACGGCCGCGTCGTGCTGATGACGATGGTTGGAGCTTGGCTGACGACGGAGGCTAGTCGGGCGGAGGTTGAAGGCGATGTCGTCGGCGGTCGATGAAGATGAAGTGGCTGTATCGGAGAAGACGTAGGTGGTTGAAGGAGCTGCTGGAGATGACGTCGATGTCGTTGGCTCTACGCCAAGGGGCGGAGCAGGGGCAGAAGGTCGAAGACGGCGCTGCGACGAGGGGCGATGGGCACCCTCGGACCTCGCCGGTGAGGCCTCGGCGGATCTGTCACCTCCGTTGAAGCACCCAGCGGCGGATGCTTGGGCTCTGGGTTGGCGAGGTGCCTTTATAGGCGAGGGAGGCGGCCGGTGGTTGTGGAAGACGCGGGGGACCGGTGCAGAGGGGAGGGTCAACGGCGGTGGGCGGAGATAATGGGGGTGGGCGGCGCGGCGGTTTCGGGACGTTGGGAGGAGGGAGATGCGTGCGGGCCGTTCGATCAGCGGCCGATCGAACGACCGCGAGTTGGCCACGTGGCGGGGCAAGAGGAGGCGCGGGCGCATGTGCAGTGCGCGTGCGGGGGAGGCACGTGCGCTGCACGTGCGGGCGAATTTTAATTTTTTTTAATAAAAACGAAAGTTAAAAAGGCTAAAAAAACAATGACACGTGGCGGCCTCTGGGGCTGCCACGTGTCAGCTCCAGAAAAATCGAAAATAAAACCCTTTATAAAATCAAAAAGAAATATCAAATGACCTCGGATCGAAAAAGTTTCTTCACGAAAAATGCTCGTCTCGACGAGATCTACAACTTTCATGAGACATCAAAGCCAAATTCAGTCAAATGTGAAAAGTGAATTTTTGGGGTATCCCATGTACATAGAATACCTTGATTTTTGGTTTTCTAATTTTTTTGTCATTTTTTAAACAAGACAAAAAATTTCGGAAAAATACGGAAAACTCAAAGATAAATAAAAGACATCTAAATCTAATTTTTTTGGATTTTTATAAATAAAGAAAATAAATGCATAAAATACAGGTAAAAGCCGCGAAAATATACAATGTACAAAAGAGGCCCAAAACCCAACTTTCACATACGAACTCCGATTCACTTGAACTTGGTCTTGTTTTAAAGGTAATTGAATGTGCATTAGTTCAAAAGTGAGTAGGATCAAATCGGACACTGGATGGGGAAGATATGTGGCTTTTAGTCCGAAAATCCTATAACTAGGGTTTGGGTTTTTGGTCCACTTGGCAGGGTTAGTGATTTTTTTGTATTTTTTATTTATTCTTGTTAGTGATGTGTACACAGTGGAAGTGAGTTTGTGGTATGCGGTGTTAGCAGGAAGGAGTTAAAAATAGGGGAATTTAGGCTATTTACAGGTCAATTTGGGCTTGGATTTTTGGCTTCTTATTTTATGCAGAAATTAATGCTAAAATGCAATTCTTATGAAATCATGCATGAATGCTAATTATGCAGAATAAATGCAGAAATATTGTTGATTTTGAGGGACTTGAGCTTAATTAATGAGACTTAGAATGGTGAATCCGAGATTCATCACCATCCCAACTTTCGATGGTCCACTGGAGGCACCTCTTCCCAGCAGCAACCTCTAGCTCAGGTAGGGCATAGCAGCCAGTCTCAGTAGCCCCAACACTCCCACCAGTACCAGCAGCAGCATGGTCCTCGTCCCCACCATCAGGGACAACAGTAGAGGCAACGACCTCAACAGTATTCCCAACCTCCTCCTCACTATCATCATCAGCAGACTCAGACTCATTTCCAGTGAGGCAACCCATCTAGTTCTCATGCACCAGTATATGAGAACCCAACCCTTGATGACCTCGCCTACTTGCTTTGATCAGCAGGCCTCCTTCCGGCAAGAGATGGACAAGTTCCAACAGGAGATGAGGGAGATAATAAAGGGCAAGGCTACCATACCTGCTCAGATTGAACCTAACCTGAACAATCTGAAGAGAAAATATGAGCAAGTACAGTTTACAGAGACCACCACTCCTAGTGATATTTTGGATGATATTTCTTCTTCTATACTTGATGCTAATTTTGTGACACTTAGGAGTGATAGGATGTTAGCCGACAGCGACTCGTCTGAGCGACATTCCGATGTAGATTCTTGGGCGCCAGACGAGGACAGAAAGTACTGATGCCTCTTGTCATGAGATGATGATGGTGGTGCTGATGTCACCGAGGATGTTGATCCAAATGATGGTATTGAGGTCATCGTATTTCTAGTTGCAGACGCTGGCACTGATGCCACCATGATTCCAGTGCCAGGCTAGAGTGCGGTGCTGATGCCGCGAGTTCAAATGTTGTAGGTGGTATTGATGCCACCAAGTTACCTTCTTTGTGTTTCCTCGTTTTGTACCCGAGGAAAATTAAAAAAATAAAAAATATGAATAAAGGAAAGGTTTCTATATCTCCTATGAGTCCATCTATGTTGCATGATGATCTTGGCATGGATTCTAGCCTATTGCATGCACTGGAACCTACTCTTGACCCTCATCTCTTTGGAGAGGGTCCTTCCATCCCCTTCCCTTAGGCACTCCGCTTAGGAAAGGGACCAAAATAGAAATCCAAAAAAGAAGCACCAGATAGAGTTCAACGAGCAGATGATAGACAAATTTCAGATACAGCTGACTCTTCAAGAGGCACTCGAGCACATTCCTCTTTTCTAGAAGAACTTGAGAGAGAATACCATCATCTGTAGGAAGAAAAAGAACCATAACGCATAGATCCACGTGCTCACCCGTGCTACTTACTTTGCTATTCAGAATCGATTGCCAGCCAAGAGACCTGATGCATGAGCTCCTTATGTCAGATGCCACATTCATGAGCATCAGTTCGATCGTACTCTATTAGACAACGGTTCTTCGATTAACCTCCTCACGATTGCCTTACTCGATCGATTAGAGTTTGGCTCTCTTAGACAGAGCATTATAATCCTTCAGTTTGCTGATAGATCTGTTAAGAGGCTGAAGGGGTTACTTACGGATGTTGTCATCACAAATCTTGGCCTGAAATTCCCCTTGAACTTTGTTGTATTGGATATGGAGATCCCTAAATCGGTGACCGATATCCCCATCATCTTAGGACGATCTTTCTTGGCCACAGCCAAGCCAGTGTCTGATCATGACAGCGGGAAGGTATACTTTCGCATCGAGGGCAAAATTGTACAAATAAAGACGATTAAGGATACTAGAGACATAGATTTAGCTTGCTCAGAGTAGATGAGCGACTCAGAGCAGATGACAAATGCAGAGCCAGACGTTCACTAGGAGTGTGATTTTGTGATTACAGATGATGAAGCAATATGGGTAGATCCAGCATGACGAGCTCTTGTCACCAGTTCAGACAGTATAGAGTTACAACTTACAGTGGATGAGAGTTCAGAGAGCACACTCATGGCGCAGGACACCTTAGAGGCTGATGATCACGATCAGGATAGCGAGGAAGATTTTTATTTCTTGTGATTCAGATCCTTCAGATTCAGACATCGATTGGAAGGACTTTGATGATTATTTACCGTGTCTGATTTCCTTAGAGCCTACAGCTAGGGCGGAGTGCAAGCCAGGGCAGTTGATAGATATACTAACAGGGTCGTCTCTGTAAGTTTTACACACTCAGGGAGAGTTCTCACATACATCTGGTAGCCTTCATGCAGACATTTCAGAGGCCAGATTTGCCAGCTCCCACTTGTCATGAATTGAAGACCTTGCAGCAGAGCATGAAGTATAGGTTCCTTGCGGGTGAGCCAGATATGTTCCCAGTCATTATCTCAGCAGGCTTGACTGAAGACCAAGAATCTCGTTTGATGGAGGTTCTTGAAACAAACCACAAGGCAATAAGATCGAGTATAACTGATCTCCAGGGGATAAGTCCGACCCTATGCTCCCACCACATCTATCTTGAAGAGGACGCCAAGCCATCGCGTGAGTTTCGGTGAAGGTTGGACCCGAATCTTTGAGATGTGGTCATAAAGGAAATATCGAAGTGGTGGAGCGTCAATTTTATCTACCCATCTCCGACTCCAAGTTGGTTAGTCCATTGCATGTGGTACCCAAGAAGACAGGTATCACTACAGTTGTAAGCGAGTTTGGAGAGGAGATAGCTACCCGACTACCCACTTCTTGAAGGGTCTGTGTGGACTACATACGATTGAATCAGGCCACCAAGAAGGATCATTTCGCTACCATTTATTGATCAGATTATCGAGAGGCTAGTTGGGAAGAGTCACTACTACTTTCTAGACAGGTACTCGGAATACAATCAGGTGGCCATAGCTCTTGAAGACTAGGAGAAAATGACGTTCACATGTCCGTTTGGTACATATGCTTTTAGACGGATGCTCTTTGGTTTATGTAATGCCCCGGTTACATTCCAAAGGTACAAGCTTTTCATTTTCTCAGACATGGTGGGCGATTGTTTAGAGGTCTTCATGGATGACTTTTCTGTCTATGACGATGAGTTTGATGCTTGTCTTGACTACCCAGATCGTGTACTTCAGCGCTGCATCGAGGTCAACCTTATTCTATCTTGGGAGAAGAGTCATTTCCTGATGACTCAGGGTATTGTCCTTGGCCACATCATCTCCAACAAAGGCATGAAGGCTGGCCAAGGTGGATATCATCAAAAAACTCAATCCACCGTCCAATTTGCGACAGTTGCAGTCATTTGTAGGGCATGTCGGTTCTACCGACAGTTCATACATGACTTCAATCGTATTGCCTGACCGCTCACTGATCTGCTGATGAAAGACACCGAGTTCATTGTAGATGGTAGGTGTCTTGCATCATTTGAGACTCTCAAGGGTTTAATTGTGCAGGCTCCTATCCTTCAGCCACCCGATTGGTCTCTCTCATTCGAGATCATGACGACGCTTCTGATTTTGCCATAGGGGCTATGCTTGGACATAGGAGGGATGGATTGTCATTTGCCATTCACTATGCTAGCCGAAATTTGGATGCCACTCAACGGAACTACACTGTGACTGAGAAGAAGATGCTAGCCGTAGTTTTTGCTTTGGATAAGTTACGATCGTACATTCTTGGATATATAATGATTATCTATACAGATCACACCGCCATCTGATACCTCATGGTAAAGAAGTATGCCAAAGCTAGATTGACCAGATGGATCCTTCTACTCTAGGAGTTTGATGTAGAGATTAAGGATAAACTTGGAGTCAGGCATTTCTTGCTATCACCTCACTTCCATGGTATGCTGATATTGTGAACTATCTTGTTGCCAAGAAAGTTCCACAAGGTTGGCCCAAACAACGACTTGAGACCTTCCTCGTGAAGGCCAAGTCGTACCATTGGGAGTAACCCACCCTTTATCATGAAGGGGGGATAGTATCTGGCGTCAGTGTATTCCTCCAGAGGAGCACCACAGCGTCCTCATCTACTGCCACAAGCTTGAGACAAGAGGACATCACTTAGGGAGAAAGACAACACAGAAAGGTCTCCAATACAGCCTTTGGTGGCCTACCCTCTTCAAGGATTCAGATGAATTCATGAAGAGGTGCACTGACTGTCAGCGGATGGGCACTTGTGGACAACGTGATATGATGTCGATGCAACCCATTCACTTCTGTGCGATTTTTGATGCATGGGGCATCGATTTCATGGGTCCACTAAGAGTCAGAGATTTGAGTACATTCCGCTTGCTGTAGATTATGTTAGTCATTGGGTTGAGGCCATCCCTGCCCGAGCCGCAGATGCTAAGGCTGTATGCAAATTTTTGAGGAAGAATTTCATTTAACGGTTTTGGGTACCTAGAGTTTTGATTTCTGACGGGGGGACTCATTTTAGTAAGGGCCCTTGCTAACGAGTTCAACATTGACCATAGAGTTGCCACTCCATATCACCCTCAGACTAATGGTCTTGCTGAAGTATCGAATAAGGAGATCAAGACTATATTGCAGAAGGCTGTCCACCTATACAGAAAGGATTGGTCACAGCTTTTGGACTTGGTTTTGTGGGCCTATAGGACTTCCTTCAAGACACCTTTGGGCACATCTCCCTTTCATCTCGTTTATGGCAAGACATGCCACTTGCTAGTGGAGATCAAGCATAAGTCACTTTGGGCAGTTACTGAGCTATTATTAGATCCCAAGAGCGTAGGAGATCAAAGGAAAGCAGAATTGGTAGCCCTGGAGAAGTTGAGAGATACAACCTTCTCAAGTAGCACATAATGTAAGGATAGAGTGAAGATATGACATGATTCTCATATCAGCCATAAACAGTTTGAGCCGAACCAGAGAGTATGGCTATTTGATGTTAGGTTGAGATTTTTTGCAGGGAAGTTACAAAGCAAATGGAAGGGACCATATTTGGTCAGAAAGGTGCACGACAAAGGAAGCATTTATACATTTGAGTTCTCATCTGATTCCACCTTCCGAGTTAACGGTCGGCGCTTGAAGCCATATATTGATCATGATCCATTGATCGTTACGTTGCCCCTATCATTTTGTATGAGATGTGATCTTTGACTCACATAAATTGCATCTCATACTAATTATTACTTCTCCTTCACAGTTGTATAGATCCATATTGTCCATATCATTCATTCTTTTTGTATGACACCCCATCTTCATCTTATGATTATGATATACTTAGGGGATACTTTGCCCTAAGTATGGAGGGTATCAGACTTGTGATTATTCATTTGATTTCATTACCTCTGTTTTGCTACCTATAATTAGGGATATTTTACCTTAAGTATAGGGGAGGTAATACCTGTACATCCTATTCCTCGATTTTCCCCTTGTGTACAGTCTTTTATACTTAGGATTATTTGATCCTAAGTATAGGGGGATCACCGATCTCTATTCATTTGATTCATTACATTCATTTATTCATCGTTGTAATATATCATTCTTTTCACTTCTCCATACTCAAGTATAGGGGGTTGTCATATATATGATGAATCCGCGATTCAACATCTAAATATATTAATCTTAGCAAAATCTCCGAGTAAAATCTCAAATAAATGTACATAAAATCAATAAATTAACAAAATATATCCTGTAAATAAAATACACTAATTATTGTATATTATATTGTACAAAATAAATTTATAATAAAAAACCGCAAAATAAAGGAGTTTTTCACCTGTAAATAGCCTAAAACTTCATGTATTTTTAATAAATTCATTTCAACTCCTTTTTAGGTAATTCTTTATTTGACTTGTTCATAAAAAATGTATATAAAAATACAAAAATACAAAATAAATTCCAGCTCAAATAAATGCTCCTAGATCCCAAAGAGAAAAGGTCGTAAAGTCCAACTTCTCGACAAAATTCCCGCTCCATGTGAACTCCAAATTCACCAAACTCACTTTTTAAATTTTAAGTTAGAAAATTATCTATACAACGGAAGTAGTTTCATTAAAATCGGAGGTCGTTTGTAAAATATGGATGTTGGGACCTAGATGTACATTGTATATTATGTAAATATTCATTCTTTCTTCTTTTTTTATTTTATCTTTTTACTAAAAAATCCAAAAAATCATTGTTATGTTGTATTTTATTTCTATTATTTTATTGTATTTTTCTATTGTAAATATCTTTTATTAAAATTTAAAAAAATTAAAATTAGAAAAGTAAAAAAACATGTACATAATGTTTGTCTTATTTTGTAAATTCCCCACTCTTTTTCTTCTCTTTAATTTATTCTCTATCTTTAGTAGCCTATTTTTATTTTCTTTTATTTAATCATATTCTCTACACTGACTTTTCTTCTTTCATCAACCTCTATTCAACTCCATTATTAATCTAACTTCCCATTCAACTCCACCACTAACTTAACCTCCCATTCCACTCCACCTCCATTCTAACCTCCATTTCTTATATCTCTTTTTGTACACATCTCCATCCTCTTTTTTGTCTATCTGCCTTTCTAATAGAAAAAGGAGAGAGCTCAAAGAGGTCGATCGGTGACATCGTTCCACCCCCGATATGAAGTGACAACCTTCTTTCAGGCGAGATCCGCGGAGCTCCGCTCCACGTCACGAGTTTCCTATCAAGCTCAAATAGCTTCTCCGATTTTTATTTGCCAATTGGATCGAGGCCACGACAGGAGTCTAGCGTAGCTGCTCCGCAAATCTGACGAAGATTTAGGTAAGTTTTCTATCTTTTTCTCATTTTTTTATTTTCTAACATCATTTTTGTCTGTCTTGATCATATTTTTTATCCACCACATCATTACCATCACCACCATATTCATTATCACCACCACCATCATCATAATTCCTCAAACCATCTTGATCCATTGTCCATCTTCATTTTCATTTGTATTTTTTCCTGTTTAAGAAAACTAAAAAAATTTTAAAAAACTAAAATCACCACAACAAAATCAGAAAAAAAATCAAAAAATAAAAAAAACCTGCAGCGGTTCCTGGCCGTCGCCCCACCGCGGCCTCCCCTCTCTGCCACCGCGAGCTCGTCGCTCGCAGATCCTCAGGCCGTGCCTAGGCGCAACCCCCTCCGCCCGCACCTACACCGCGCATTGCCGTGGCCACTCGCCCCCATCGCCGCCAGGGCCCCCAGCACGACCGACGCCCCTTCTCCATCCCCGCAACCCTCCGCCTCCTGCCAGCTCTGCATAGCCCACCTCCACCCGCGGTGGACTCCTCCAGTGTGGGCCTCTCCACTTGCAGGTCTGCAACGACCGCCCGTGCTCTGCTGCCCTGCGTAACCTCCAGGACCTCCTCCACGAGCGGAGGCGCGTTCGCCTCGCCTCCTCCGCCCACGACGATCCGCATCCACCTGTGGTTGCAGATCCCCTCCAGAATGCTGGACCTCCTCCAAGCGCGTTCGCCTGTGCCACCTGCGGCGTGCCTCGCCGCCCGTCGACCGCCTTCGTACGATGTGCGCTGCCCGACCCACCATCCTGTGCCCTAGCGCGAGTCAAGGAAGAAGAAGGTCTTTCTTTGTTTTTTACAATTATTGTAAAAATTGCATATGTTTTCTGTTATGATTTCATAATTACAAAAACGTCCCTATGCTTATTTTGTTCTGTTTAAGTTTTGTTCTGTTTTGCATGGACACCCCTATATTTGCATGTTAATTTGGATATTTATTTTGCATCATTTTGTTTAGTGAAACATGTCAGTATGTTGAGCAACTAATTCTCTTCATCTGGTTATTTATTTGGATTTTTGTGATATATAGGTAATTTATTAAAATTGTTTTAGTGGAAAATTGTATATTTTACCCAATCTGGACCCTTAAATTCATATCTAACTAATGGTTATTCCAAAAATTCCTAAAAAATCAGGAATGATGCCTTGAAGTATGTTCTAATTACTATCCAAATTCCACTCAATTGGAGTTGTCTTGTGCCTTAAATAAATTGTAGAGTGATTTTCGTAACTGATTTTTAATTAAATCTACAGACATCTTTTTTGCAAAATTTAAACTCTCCTGCATTGCTTATATAAGTACCTTCTGGAGATAATTCACACTCTAGTTAATTTGTTAATTTGGATTTATTAGGAATTAATTACTCACTTTCACTCTGTTTCCATTGAAAAATCCATAAAAAAATCATTTTTTGTCAGAAAAATCCAAAAAATTATTATAGCATCCTTGCATCATGTTTTATTTTTAGTAAAATTTTATAACTTTTGCATTCTGTTTGTGTGAAAAATTGCTAAAAACCCATAAAAAGTGTGCATTTTAATTATTGCATTTTAATTCCTAAAATTCCAAAAAATGTATTTTGTACTCACATATGGATTAAGGTTTTAGGAAAAATACAATTTGGCTAAATCTGATTAATTTCATATTAAAATTAATTTGGTCTAGTTGTGTGTTTTCTTATTGCCTTAATTCATCCGCATATTGCATTTCACATTCATTTTGCAGAAAAAATATAAAAATAATCCGCATTAGAAATCTAGACCTAAGTTTTTTAAATTAACCCAAAGTTGTTCCTTTGCTTCCCTGTGTTCGACCCGGACTTATTCGGGATATAAATTAAAGCCGAGACATTCTTCACGGAGATCTTCTCTCAGTTCTGACTGATTCACTAAGTACACGTACTACAACGAACACAAATTATATCACGTACTCAGCAAGATCGATCAATATATTATATATATATTTTAGCCATAACTCTACATTGTGTGTGTTAATAATATGGCTAAAAATCACAAAAAAATAAATTTTTTCCTTAAATAAATATTTGTAAAAACCTTTTGTAAAAACTATTTTTGTACAAACCTTTGCAAAAATGATTTTGATTATAAATATTTTGTAAATATTTTTGTATCAAAATGATGTATATAGTACAAATTTTTGAAAAATGTTTGAAAAATAAATGTTTGTGAAAATGTGTTTATAATTGTTTGTAAAAATATTTTGTAAAACTTTTCCTTCTTTATTACATTCAAAACTTTCTATAAAAATTTGCATTGAAAAATTTTCCACAAATGAGTTTTTATATATACTTGCACGTATATTCTTCTGAATCATGGTTAACATTTAAACTAGTTTGGAATTAAATTGGAAAATGGAGCTTGGTTAAGACCTTAATCCACTTAACTTCAGAGGAACCTTACAGTATTTGGGGTTAAGACTTTTCATGTCCATAATGACTTAATTCTTTGAGTCCACTAGGCTATGTTCACATGTCATCTTGATGAGCCTAAGTAAAACACTTAACAACACATACATGACTCTCAGAGATAATGGCTTGACTTGGACACACACCTTACACGTAGTTCAACACAAATGAGGTGGTGAGGAGGTAGAATTCTTTGGCTTGGGGTAGCATACGAGGGTAGTACAACTAGCCAGAACCTCTCGTCTTCCTCTAGGGAGGGATGTGCGCCTCAACTTGGTCTAGTGGCATTGAGGTCTAAAGACAGGAGTCTATGGGTTGCAATAATGCTTCAAAAGAGGGATAGTTTACTGACTCAAGAGGAAAAACTCCTTACGTACATGCTGCACCGTGTAAATATGTTATATATATGCACATAAAAAATGTGCAAAAATATGAAAAACACCAAAAGGGGACCAACCTGATTGAAAATAAAATGCCTGCTGGAGTGTATATAGTGAATAAAGCAAAGCTTATGTATTCCACCTTCTCATCTCATGGAAGCTTGCAGCTGGAGACTTAGCTACACTGGTTAAGCTCCAAGGGATATGTGGCTACACTGGTCACGGTCCATTCTCTTCTTTCCCCTCTTCTTGAGCTGGTTGAACTTGAACTTAGAAGAGAATACCCCGCTCCTTGAGTAAAGAGCTGCTAGGCTGGGGGATTAGAGTTACCTTGTTGAGGGAGGTTGTTTCTTTACCATTTCTGAGGTGGGGAGCTACATATCACTTACACAACACAAGGAAAGATTGATAGTCATTAGAGTTTGCGTATGTAGACTTGTTCTGACTTGGTTATTAAGGAGTCCTGATCATAGAACCATGGAACTTGGAGGCCGTTGAGTCTTAAACCCATGTCCCAATAAGGTTCTGCCAAACTAATAATCCAAAGGTCTGACTGAGCTCCATACTCCAATTTAATGAAGATAAGTTTAATAATCAACTTTGGTTCTTTTTCTTTTCTTCTCTTACTTTTCACTTCTTTTTCAAATAAGTGTTTGCTAAGGGAGTAGCAAAGGTAAAGTATAGGGGAATGATGAATCTATGATTCTCATTCTTTATTCTTTTATTTTAGCTCTTTCTTTTGGCAAAATCATCTATAAATACATGTAAATACAATAACTTAGCATTGTGCATGTCATTGTTAATATCTCATAATTAATAGCTATTTTACAAAAGATAAAAGAATAAAGGGAAAAGAAAAAGAAGGATGTATTTAGAATAAATACAGAGTGACCAAAACCCCAAGAGAAGGTCAAACTTTGACCTGATCGCAAAGAAAATAAGTAGAGAGATAAGGGTACACTATGTATTGTACACACCATCTATACTTGTACAAAATATGTATTTATTTATTTTAATAAAATATAAATATTTTATTCATTTTACACATTTTTATATAACCTTAGAAATAATATAAAATTAAAATAAAAATCAGAAAAACAAAATAAAATAAAAATAAAAATAAAATCAACAAGTCTTTATACAAAAGACACATGTATATAATACAATACCTATTTATTTTACAGCCTTAAGTAATACATAAAAATCAAATAAAAATCATTTTGTATTCCTAAAATTATTATGTAAATAAATAAAATATAAATTAAAAAGGATTTTGCAAAAATAATAAAATAAAAATACTTGTACATAATACATATATATTAAACCTGTATATAATATTATATATTGTATATACCTTATTTTTATTCTTATAAAAATAATTAAAAATCACAGAAATATAGATTATAAAATAATAAACATTTTTTATTTTATACACTTTTTATTTTAAAATCATTTACTATTTTAACTTTAATTTCTTTTATTTTTGTAAATTTTGATTTCTGATTAGGCCACGTAGGAACGTTGGCCCCTGTTAACGTCTCCTCTCCAGCCGGGTCGACCCGACTCCTGCCTACCGGAGCACCTTCTCAGATTTTTCCCGATCAAACTTGATGCCCTTTCGCCTTGATTTCAGAGCTCGATTCCTCTCCTAGGATCCATGATCCTTGCGGATCCCTAGGGAGGGTCGGATCTACCTAGGGTTTCCCCCCATCGACCGAACCTTCTAAACCCTTGGGCACTCCTATATAAGCTCTTCTCCGCCTCCGACGCACCTTAGATCATCCCTCGTGCCACCATTCCTTCCTAGCTACCTTTAATGGAGTGACAACCATGTGGAGAGAAGCTCAGGACTCGTCAGAGATACCTGAAGGCTCGCAGCTCACAATGCGATCGGAGCTCCGCCGGGTGAAGCCTCTCCTTCCAGCCACCGTAGGATTGAGGCTATAGCCCTCGTTGTTCACTTGGAACTTCTGAGCTTATCAGAGTCCTCTGGTAGCTTCCTTATCGCCCGCATTTTCCTTTCCACTTTGATTCCATTTTCACCGTCGCCAGTTCCTCTGCTCCGACCAGCTCACCTTCCCTTATCGATCAACACACCAAATCACCGTCATCCTTCCTACACAACCTTTCCCCCCTTAGGCTCGCTCCCCAGAGAGAGATTAAGGACAAGACTTCTTTCCTCCATTCCTGCTGGAAGTCGCCCCTCATCCACTGCCACTTCGTTTGTCTTTCTCGCAAAATAACCTCAGTCGAAGCTTGGTCTTCGAGCCTTGAGTATATCCTGCAGGTTTAGATGCGCGGGGAAGACCATCTAGAGCACCCGCTGCTCAGGCAGAGCAGCTGCAGTCGGAGCACCCTCGTCCCTCTCATCCGCCCAACCGCCACCACATTATCCCTATCCGTTCGACGCGGAACGCTTCCACGACCGAGCTAGATGCCTCGACAGCCTCATCGGAGCGTCGGATCTCCGTCCTCGCTCAATTGAAGTTCACCAGGGACTTGTTCTTCCAGCTATCTTCGTAGCCTCTCGATCTGGAGTCCTGCCCCAGATCTTATCCAAGCCCTCCTTTAGCGTCTCATCCTGATGCTCGAATCAGATTTGGGCCCCTCATATGAGATGCTTGACAGTCAGCTTTGGAGGCCGTTAGATCATGCCTGGCATCGCAGATCCAACCAATGCCATCGATAAAAGCTGAGCCGTCAGATCTACCCCATCAACGGTCATCAGGACCGTATGCCAGAGGCCCCCCACACGCGCACCACGTGCCCCCTTCTTAGGTATATTTCATTTCTATCCCTGCATGTTTCCCTATTTAGCTTTAGTCCAGTAAATAAAACTTCTTGTTAAAATATTTGCAGTTTAGACCCTCGAGTTTTTATATTTGCATTTTACTCATGCCAACTCTACGTCACGTTTGTCCCCACATGCTTTGCGAGGTAATTTTCCGTTTATGTCCTCAGGTTTTATGCTATTATAGAATGAATGAAATGTTTTAAGATTTGCATTTATGCCCCCGTGAGTCTGGATCACGTGTAGCGCACGAGTTGTCTAGAATAATTACAAGTTTGGCCCTGGAACTTTAATGCTTATTATCTGCTAAGCCCTAGAACTTATTTTCCTTACATAGAGGTCCCTGTAAACGATTTGTGACTACTTGTCTTATATTGAATGGAATAAATAGCAAATTAGCTCTAAAAAATCTACATAAATTTTGCATGAGTCATGTTTACATGCTTTCTCTATGGTGATTTTTTGTAGCTAATTTGGTTGCATTTTTTATTTTTAAATTAAAAAACCCCTAAAAAGAGTCCTATTTGCCTTATAAAAAATTATACAAATTTGAAAAATATCTTCAAAATTCCACAAAATTCCTATAGATGTATTTTGGTTTGTTTTACTTCCAATATTAATTTTGTTTTTTGTTTGAAAATTCCTTATAAAAACCCTAAAAATTACAAAACAACCAAAAACTTATAAAAATTGCATAAAATCAAAGAAAAATCCAAAAAATGTGTTTTCAGTTTTGTTTGTGGGTTTTTACTTCTATTTTATCATAAAAGTATCATCTAAGAATTTAGGCACTTTAAGTATTTTTAACTTGCAAATTATTCCTGGATGTGCACTATTTTGTATTTTTATCCCTGTTTGATTTTTAAAGATTCACAAAAACATCTAAAGTCTATAAAAATTACCAAAAATATTTCAAAACCTATAAAACTAAAAATATTTTCTCTGCCATTTTCTAAGCATTTTTTAGCTATTCTGAAACATCCAAAAAGAGTGCTGTGTGTGTTTTATTTCATGTGCTTCTCTTGGTTTTATTGAAAAATTAAAATTTTGAAAAATTAAAAACCACAAAAAATATTTGTCTTTTTTTTAGAAATTTGACTACTTAGTTTTTTAAATCGTGCTCCTTGTGTTTGACCTAGGTCACTATACCAGGTAACTAAAATAGCGAAGCCACTTACATTTGGTTGATTTATCTTTGAGTGGTTTATTTTTCTTGTGGCTGGTTTGATTGATTGGGTACAACGACCTTGGTTTTAGTTATTCCACCTTTGTCAATCGGATTTTCTGCCATCACTTATCAGCAGCTCCAACTGCTTGGTGATCATGTACAGCTTATCCCTGTTTTTTCCCTCTATTCGATCATAACAAGCTTCTCTACATCTTGTGATTGCTTTTCAATAATGTCTACCTTGGACAGGTGACCGCTGATGATGTTGAGATTAGAATTCTCGCACCTATTCACTTCATGAGTATCCGTTATATTGAAAGATTTGTGGAGGATATGTGGTTGCACTTGAAAAGAGTGAGAAGGGGAGAGTGTGGCATCTCACTCGGCCATCTCCTCAAAGATTTGTCATACCGCATCCTCATCTTTGTTAAAATGTGAACCTTCACATGCAGCGTCAACCAGACATTGACTATTCTCAGTGAGTCCCCCAAAGAGATGCTGGACCAAACTAGTCTTCGGGATATCATGACGGGGGCACTTCTCAATCAAATAGTTGAATCTCTCCTAGGTCTCATGAATGGACTCTTGTGGTCCCTAGGAGATGCTAGCAATATTGGACCGCATCAGATTGAGATGAACAAGTGGGTAGCATTTATGCAGAAAAACAAACTTTAACTCTTCCCATGTCGTCACCACTTTTCCCAAATGATTTATCCAATATAGTGCTTTACCATGAAGACTGGAAGGAAAAGCGATCATCTTGACTACGCCCAACAGGAATTGGGGTAGTGCATTGTACTGTAGATGCATCCAAATTATTCTAGATGGATATAAGGTTCTTCATTGGGATTCCCATGGAAAGTGGGGAGGAGAGAATGGAGCTACGATTTCAGCTCGAAGTTTCCATAGATTGGAGGAATATGGCTACAATGAGTAATCTAATCGGCCCAAGGTTGTAAGTCTGCTTCAGTGTAGGCTTGGGCCGACCTCTCCTTCCCTCTCCCTTTCCTCCGTAAGGTCCATCTACAGAATGGTTATCATCATCACCACCATGTAAATCATTGTCTTCTCCTACTCATCTCTCTCTCCTGACCTTTTCCTCAGATCACAAAGCATTTCCTAACAGGCGACCCGGGTAGAGCCTGATCAGTAAACTGTTGTTGATGGACTGGGTAGAATCTAAGAATTGACTATTCACTTCATTCTGATTTGTGCCCTAGTATGTGTTCTGCTCTATACTAGGATGTTGAGGTCCCTTTCCATGTCCTATGGGATCCATCTCAGAATTTGACTGTGAATCTGGCTTTAGATCGAGATCCAGATCTGTAATAGGGAAAATACCCCAATTAGTCTGCATGCAAGCACTGTATGTAGAAAATAATCAGAAATAGGGCCAATTCTGAATTTTATTAATGATGGAGAAGTGTAAGGAGAGAAATCAATCTCCTTCCAAAAATAACAAAACTCAAGAAGAGATTTTTCCTGGTCTATAGGAGGTACAAGAAATGGGGAGCCATGAGGATGGTTCGTAAAGTCCGAACCCATTATTTGGAGATCGTCCTGAATTATTGGAGATGTCTAACTAGTGGAATCAATGTGAGTGTTGGTGGAGTCTCGACTAAGCCATCCAGGAGTCAACATCTTGAAAAAAAAGATAAATAGATGGGGAGAAATGATCTGGGGGAAGACAAGAGAATGAGTGAAGAGATGAAAAAGAAGGCTTTCATCGAAGTAGTTTTATGTTTGTTTAACCTGGGAAAGCCCCAAGTTGAACTCGAGGAGGAAAAAGAACAACCTATATTAATGTCTACCAAAGTTCGTGCATGGTTTTCAAGGCGTATATTTTTGGTATTTTTATGCAATTTTTGAATCAAATGTAGACTAATTTTAAGGACTAGAAAAAATAATGCTAATAAAATGATGTCCAAAATTACAAAACTTGGTCAAGATGTAAATAATGGTGAAATAAATGCAATACATTTTTTTTGGAATTTTCAGATGTAATAAGAATATTTGAAGAATTAATGAATGCAAACAAGGTGAATTACATTAATTATTTAAAATAAATATTAAACCTACTTATTTTTAGTGAATAAAATTATCCAAGATATATCACTAGGTGATTTATCTCAGAAAAATCCAAACCCAAAAAATGTGAGATTTAACACCTATTAGAAACTAAATATTGAAATACACAAAATGATTTTTATGGACCAAATGATGTACGCAAATGCAATTCTTTTTGTTCACAATGTAAAACATAATTAATTCAATGATCCATGAATTTTGGGCAATTTTTATAGCAATGGTTAATTAACTATGAATTTTAGAGCACAGAGTGGGCAAAACATGAGAATTTGCACAAAAATATTAATTACTAATTAACCACAGAGCATAAAAATATAAGGACCACGCCACAATATAGAGAATTAACTGAGTAACAAAGTATAATTTTTTAAATAATGAAATGATGCGAAAATGTTTTTCAAATTACGGATGGAACAAAGGGTACTAATACAAATTACAATATTTAAATGAATAAATCTGTATAAGAGGGACTAAGGTGGAATTACCATGCCCTCTATGGGGTTTCTTGCAAAATTTCCAGAGGGAACATCTACGGCACATGCCCTCTCGGTGGCGGGGGTGGCTATGTAATTTGGTGGACCTCCGATGGTCAGCTTGTAATTCTTCCCTCATCCACATGCATGTCATGTAAGCAGGGGGTCTTCTGTAATGAGGATCACCTCCGGGGACTTTGGTGCAAGTTTCCCCTCCAAACACGTGCCCCTCACGTGGGGGGGGTCTCGGCTTCATGCCCGGTGGCTCGCGATGGCTGGTTTAGTGGAGCGAAGTTTTGCGGGGGCCGTCGATGGAAATCCTCCTGGAGTCGCAGGCGGCTGTGGCGGAGGTGCTACAAACTGGAGGATGGAGGCAGAGCATGTGATCTTGACTGCAGGAGTCGATGAAGAAGCACGAGGCGATGGAGAGCACGATGGTGGTTGAAAGTTAATGACGTGTGAGTATGACAATGGAGAAAGAGTGTGATGAGGTTGCTGATTAAGTGGAGGGGGCGTCAATGACGAGCAGAAGAATTTTGTCTATGAAGCATGGAGGAAGGGAGCGGTGCTTAATGAATCGAAGGCGGTGTGGTACTGTGGCGGAGATGAAGCGATCGGAGGTGGAGGGAATATACAACGGAGATGAAGAGGTGTGGTTGTGGCTCGATGATCGATGGAGTGGGGCAATGGATAGAGGAGAGAGAGGAACAGATGGAAGGGGGGTGTACCTTGACGCATGGCTTGATGACGAGAAGATGCAACCGGAGTGGAAGCGAGCTTCGTCGGGGAAGCTGCGACGAGGATGAAGGATTTCTTGGATCATGCTGAGGAGGTTGGTTGGTGCTGTCACCATCGGAGGGGTCCTTTGCTGATGAACGGTGGATGTCGATCAATGGGGCGATGCGTTGTGTTTTATAGAGAGATGAAGGCCACCAGATCTGGAAGTTGGTAGGTATTCATTGGAAGAGGCAGCCATCGTGAGATCGACGAGGGGACGAAGATCTGATGAGGATTCGCGCGATATTGGAAGGTGGTAACGGTTGGGGGTGTGATTGGGATTGATAGGGAAGGCGACAACATGACCATAGATGGAAGGAGAGGTAGAGATAGGACGCAGTAGAGGGGGGCAGTGCCACCCAAAGAGGAAACGAGGAGAGAAGAGCGGAGGAGGAAGATGGTATCTTGGTCGTCCGATCGGCTGAGATCGGATGGCCCAGATGATGTCACGAGGCATAATTTTTTATATTTTTTTTATAGTTATTATATTTTTTTAATTTTTATATATAAATAATAAACAAAATAATAATGCAAAAAATGAGTGACACATGGCGGCTCCAAGAGCAGCCATGCGTCAGCTTTAGAAAATTCAAAAAAAAACAAAGATAAATTCAAACGAAATAACAAATGACCTCTGATCAAAAAAAAATTCTTCACAAAAATTGCTCGTCTTGATGAGATCTGCAACTTTCATGAACATACTAAAACGAAAATAGGTCATAGTGATAATTTATGTTTTGTAATTTTTTATCGTTTTTAAATAAGATAAAAATCGAAAAAATATGATAAAATCAAATATAAATATATACACATTACTCTATTTTTGGATTTTTATTAATTAAGAAAATGGATAAATAAAATAAAATACAAAAAATACGACTTTTGTACAGATTGTTAGTGAATGCTCAGACTCATTTAATTTCTTTGATTCAATTTTATTTTGGATTTGAGTTTTTGCACATTTTAATAAAACTTTTGTCAAAGAAAATAAATGAAAAATAAATAAAATAAAAAGATTTAATATGTACATAAAATAATAGGTCAAAACAGATAAAATACACAATGTACAAAAGAGGCCCAAACCCAATTTCCACATATGAGCTCCAATTCACTTGAACTTGGTCTTGTTTTAAAGGTAATTGAATGTGTATTAGTTCAAAAGTGAGTAGGATCAAATATACTATTGTATGAGGAAGATATCAATGTTTTAGTCTGATTATCTTGAAATTAGGGTTTGAGTTTCTAGACCACTTATATTTGTCAGCGATTTTTTTGTATTTTTCTTTTATTTGTGTTAGTAATATATTCACAATGGAGTGGTTTTAGGTTATTTGAAGTTATCATGAATTAGCTAAAAATCAGGGAAGTTAGCTTATTTTACGGGTGACTTGGGATGGGATTTTGACTTCTTATTTTATGCAATTATGAGTGATAAAGTGCGATTATTAATTATACATGCATGAATGTTAATTATGCAAGATAATGGATAAAATACAGATGAATTTTGGATAATAGATCTCAATTAATCTCTTTTAGAGTGATGAATCACAGATTCATCAACCCCCTATACTTAAACACTGCTCGTCCTCGAGCATCTAGTGAATGAAATGAGGTGAAATGAGATTGGGTTCCATACCAAGACCATGAGCAAAAGGTGAAAATGGAGCTAGACATGACCTTTGGATTATTAGTTTGGTGGAACTCCAGTGAGAATTAGGGTTTTAAAATCAATGACCGCCAAGTTCTACACATCATTGTCACAGTTTTGGCTCAGAAGTCATCTAGATCAACCCCCTTTCCAAAGCGTACCCCATGAACATTGAACAATTGTCTCATGTGTGTGAGTGATGAACCGCAAAATCGGCCCTTTAATAGTGCTAAATTAGCACTTCAACATGTCGTAGCAGTCGGGCCGATTCGGTTCATCAGAAAAACCATCTCATTGATATATGTCAAATAAGAATGCGATGGTCATGAAATTTTTTTTGCTTGGTAAGAAACCAAGGTCGAACTCAGGGACACGAGCCTCTCTCATATTAATCGGATTTCTATTTATTTAGCTAAGTGTTGAGTTAAAGGCATATAGGTCAAAATCATGCAAGAGAAGACAACAATGCATTAAAATAAACATGCATTATTTTATCAATTTTTATCATGCAAATAAATGCCATGAAATGCAATGAAAATATGCCCAAGGTGAAAAATGATGAGCAAAAATAAGAGTTAATTTCAAGTTTAATTAAAATGGCAGCTGTGATGAACAATTTTAAGTAAGGCATCATTTCTAGCTCAAATAGACACATTGCTATAAAATAATACATAACAAAATCATTGTGTCCAAAATAATAATTAAGCATGCCATTTGAAAGATCATCAAACCAACTTTAAAACGAAACTGAAATCATCTCAATCGGATGTACGTAGCTCAAGATATGCTAAAATGAAAACAAGGGCATAACTGAAAAGAAACATGAAAAGATAACTACAAAAAGGTCCCTGGAAAGGACTAAAATGCAAAAGAAATAAATGCGAGGCCTTCCCTGTAAATAAACCACACGCGCAGGGGTATATTTGCAATTATATAAACCCGCAAGGGTATAAGTGCAAATAACCCCAGACGCACGTGCTTAGCACGTATAGACTGGACCTTTCTGCAAATATGGAGAAGTCAGAGGGCGTCTCTGCAAAATTCCCAGATAGCACGTGCGCAACACGTGCTATCCAGGCTCGGAAGGAGGCTCGGGGTCGCAGAGGCTCGGATGAAGCTTCGGCTGGCTCGGGCGTAGGCTTTGGCTCGGTGCAGGCTCGTGAAGGCTCGGAAGTCCCAAGCCTGGAGGGTCGGAGACGAAGGCTCGGGGATGTTCTGGTGACGCCACGTGGCTAGCTCCACGGCCGTTGGATCGTGTGGATCTAAAGGCTCCTGGTATAGTTAACACGGTTTCTTCTGAGCTGTTGGATGATGAGGATCCAACGGTGTCTGATGTTGATGGCGTGGCTTCGTCATTGTCGTTGGATGGTCGCCGAGATGAGACCATCCAACGGCAACTGTGCGTCGTCCTCCACCTTCGGATGGCGGCGGATATCGAGCTTCGGCGAGGGAGGCTCTCCTCCACCGCTCGTTCTCCATCGGTGTGGTCCTCCCCGAAGCTCCCTAAGCGGTTGTCGATGAAGCGGGGAGCTCGGGGAAGATGTCGGGAGTTGTGGCTCAGTCCATCGGAGCTCCGAAGTCGAAGGCGGCTGCAATGAAGTAGACTCCGCCAAACATCCGGCCATTGAAAACTTTTGATGACCTGTAGGGTTATTGACAGAGCCGAAGCAAACAATGGTGTTGTGCGTGCGAAATGGAGTGCAAATGGGAGCTCGGGAGTGCGGAGAAGGCTAGAGCTCAGTGCTCCTCCGCCGCGAGGGCGGAGGAGGTGGGTCGGAAGTGAACTAAGGTTGCCGAAGAGGGGGATGATCAGAAGGATGCACGTAAATGGGGGAACAAAGGCGAAGCTTTTGAGAGGTGCAATGGAGCGAGAGGATGGCCGGAGAGGCTCGATTACATTGACGAAATAGAAAGAAAAGGAAAGGGAGGAAGAAGAGAACTTACCGGACCGGAGATGGATGCAGAGCTTGTGCGCAAGCTCCAAGGTGGAGCCCTGGTCTTCGCTGGACCTCCGCAGCAACTGGAGGCAGCTCAAGCGGTCGCGAAGCGCCGCAGCTCTGCTGTGATCGGCGGAGGGTCAACACCGGGGAGAAAAGTTGTCATCGCTCGATCCCCTCGCCCCTCTCTGTCACAGAGAGGCGGAGGAGGGCTGGGCCTCCTCCCACGTAAAGGTGGACGAGGTAATTTGACGGAGGGGGTAGCGGATTTAAAGAAGGTTATGGCGGAAGTGGTGGTGGTCGATGTGGGTTTGAGGGCAGATGTGGGACGACTGGAAGGGAGTCGTGGGTCTTGGAGGAGTGCGCGAGGGAGATGGTTGAGTGGCGAAGACCGTGGGACGGTTGGAGAGTTGAGATGATGGTCAGAGTAGGTGGGATAATAAGAAGGGGGAGAGTAGTGCGCGAGTCGGGTCGTGGGAGAGAGAGGGGGATCCAGAGGTGGACGATGAACGAGGACCGTTGGATCTGGTGATCCAACGGCTGTCGATGAAGCGCGAAGCAAAGGATAGGATTAGATCCGATGTGCTGTGATCGAAGGGCTGCAGAGAAGCCACGTGTCAGACTAAGGGAGCGGCACGAACGAACGGCGATGAGCAGGAGGTGGAGAGGATCTGAGGGTGGAGAGTATGGGAGGAGTGATCGGCTAAGATGGCAAGGATCGTTGCCGATCTAAGGGTTGACGACACGACATGTGGCGCATGGAGAATTCGGCAGGAACGGGTGGTGGAGATGAGAGATAGGGGGAGATCTGGCGGTAAAGGACAGAGGGCAGATTGAGTGGCTCAGATCAGAAGATCCATGACATGATTAAGCGGACCATAATGCGCCACGTGGCGTGCTCAGCTTGAGGCACGAACGAGCGGTTTAGATGGGAGATGGGTGAAGATCAGACGGCTGAGGACAATGGGCGTGCGTGGAGAAGACTTAGCCGTTGGATCAGGAGATGATCCAATGGTCCTGATCAAGGGCGGATAGGACAAAGGGAGCCGGGCCACGTGGCGCCCCCAGAATGGGCCACGTGGCCCAATCAGATTATTGCGAAATTGATTTTGCTTTTTGAAGGCCTAGATGGCCGAATTTGAGAAAACTCAAAACATGAAAGTTGTAGATCTTGACGAGATCTACACGTTTCATGTTGGCCAAAACTGGAGATGAAAAAAACAAAGGCTCGAAATATTTTTGAGGGTATTTTTAAGTCTAAAAATACCACGAATTTTTGTTTTGTCAATTTTTTTTGATTTTTAATTTATTCGAGACTCTGATAATTACAAAACTTTAACTCGGTTTTAATGACACTCAGCTTAAGCAAGGGGGTTACAAAAGAGAAATAAAGATGATGAAATCGAGTTTCATCACCCCCCTATACTTAAACTATGCTCGTCCTCGAGCATCAGAAAAATGACTAAGTTGGATTAACCCCCTTGTGCATGTGAATACAGGATCCAATCTGATCAAGTCGACTCGACTTTAGAGATCCAAAATTCTAGAGTTCAATCCGGCCTTAATCAAGAGGTATCCAATTCCTCTACTTTTCTAGACTCTCTCGGATGTACATATAATCTAAAGGATATGAAGTTTAGTGTTGACTGCAATTTCGAGAGTAGAGTCAAATCTTCACCCAAAATCTTGGTCCGAGAAAATCTCCTAAGGACCCAATCCTCAGCACTAAGGAATAAATCAAATCTTGCATTCAGTCCACCGTCTCTTTGGTTGTCAGACTTAGAAAATGTAGATGGCAGGCCAGAAATGGAGGGCATGGGATTGTGTCAATTCTTCTCTCCCTCTCATTGGAACAAGGATTCTCTCTAGTGCCTTTTTACGCAACACATTTTTTTGGTGTTGATCAGTGCGTCCGTCAAGAGAAGTTGGAGCCGTCTGCACTTGTTTTCCTGGGAGTACAGCGGGGTGTGCCTTTTTTGAGTACCTATCGTACCTTCTACACCCAGACTTGTAGCATTTACGATGCAGAGCCCTTTTTTGGCGCAAGCCCGACTCCTGGTCCTAATAGCGGTGGTCCAAGTGGACCCTTTGAAAAGTTTGGGAGCGCTCACCTTTGGTGGAAGATCTTTGATATTTGACTTTGGTGGAATGAGAGCTTTTCTTTGAAATTTCATTGACTTGTATAATTTGTGGCTAGCTCTACTGCTTTTACCAAAAGTTGGCGCACACTGATCAATATTTTTTATTTATTTCACACCCTGGCACTTAGGTCAATGTCAAGAGATTAGTATAAGAACCAAGTTCTCATACTGGCTAATATTGCTGACACTCAGGTTTCATGAAGCCTCCAAAGACTTTATCCCATCCTCGAGCATCATTAGATCAAATCCAAACTTGACTTCCTCATCCCAATCCCTCAGGTGAAAAATCAACTCATCTCATCAAAAACCGCAGTCGTGCATGTGATGTGCTGATCATATTCTTTTGTCTGAGACTAAGCATCGAATATAGCATGCAAATCTAGAAACCTAGAGAAATATGGATAATTAAGTCTAAGACCCTGATGGCTAAGGCTGGTTAACCTAAAATCTCAAAGACCTCAAAAAAGCTAAGTCTCCTTGATCATTTCAGATCCCGGGTGGAAGTGTAAGTGTCGAGGATTAATCCAACTTCTTCATTAAAAAACAAAACACATTTTTTTTCATTTTTTTATTTTTTTTCATCATTTTTTTTGAACTTCAAGAGATATTAGAACTGTCTAAACTCAATTGAGCATCTGCAATTCAGCCAGTATGGATGTAAGTACAGGCCGAAGCCCGATGCTTGAGGACGGGGCCTTACGCGATGTCCTCTAAACCATCCAATCTGGGCGAACCCTCACTGAATGCGGCTTACTTAATTGGGCTTAGTAGTCACTAACGGCTCCTAAAGGGTTTTAAGGTTTTTCTGATTTTTATGGATTTTAATGAAGGTTAAAACACGAGTTAAACTCAACTTTCCTTGAAAAGAGAAGGCGATTTTTCAAAACCATGTCACACAAAATAAAAAGTTTTTTTTTCAAAACATTTTCAAAAGAATTTTTCAAAACAAGAAAAAATCATTTTCGAAAATATTTTTATAAAAAATAGCGTAACATAATATCGAAAAGCCGCGAAATCATTTGAATTCTCTTAGTCCAAAGAATTTTACCTTAGCCAAAAAGTTTTAAATTTTTCAAAATTTTTAGATTATAGCTAAAGTAAATATACGATATATACAGTATACCCCCCTATACTTAAACATTGCTATGTCCTCATAGCACTAGATGTTACAAGTACATAGGTCCATTTAAGTATAGCTAAATACACGGGAGCTAAGAGGGGCTCCCCCTATACTTAGGTTAGAAATAACCTAAGTATAAAGTCAAGGATAGATGAGTAGAGAAAAATCACGGGGACTTGGGTCCCCCCTATACTTAGGCTGAGATTAGCCTAAGTATAAAGATGGAAATTGATGTTGGGAGGGACCCAAGGTGAACGAAGAAGAGAAATGGATTTACAAGTGAGCGGTTTTGAATCTATGGAGATGAATGGAGTGACTAAGGTTTTGGGGTTGTGTAGCAAACATGGCTCAATTCAAGCAAGCAAAACCCTTAGTTTCACCAACTCACACATGAAACCAATCGAGGTTGGTTTATTATCTAGTCGGTTTTTATTGGTGATAAAACATTTGATATTTACGCTGAGAAAAATGTGAAGTGAAAATCAAGGCTTATGCGCAGGTGTTGCTCTCCCAAAACCAAAGTTTTACTCCATTTTATGTTTGACTTGCAATTAACAGTCCCAATTTTATTTTAGGTTATCACTGAATTATGGTTAGCACAAAATCAAGAAGTCATCGTCTACCGTTCATTCCCTTTTTCCATTTAACCTAGGTGATCAAGCTAGGAAAAGGAAACCGAGAAAAACATGTATTCGATAAAAACCGCGATCTAGGCTAAGCGAGAAATCATGCAGTGTTTTGACGATAAATCCGTGAAAAACTAGGGCCGTTTTGAAATCCAAATTCAACATGTATGCAAGTTGAAAAAGCCACACCTAATCATGTATCTATTAGCGGTGATTGATTTTCATTAATTTTAACTAAGTGATGCGAGATTATGTGCGTCTAAATTCTAAAGTGTGTCCTACCTACGATCAAGCACATAAAAATATGAAAAATAAAATGAGCTCGGAGAGCTGCGTGCCTAGTCCTAGGTCGACACTCAAGTGGGGACGATCCCCACACAACCACATTCGTTCGATTACACTCGCGAGTCTTCAATCGAAGACCGCTGTAAAAGACGAATTATTACAAGTCATGCAAAAATAAAATGCGAGACATTTTTTTTCTTTCTTTCATCCTTATTTGCTCCATGTATGTTTTGCGGCTCCTCGCAGCGGGAAGCGTCCTGCTCCTCGCCTCCTTGATACATCAAGGGCCCTGCCACATAAACAATGGTTAGAGATCAAAATAAGAAAGAAAATTTTTGAATGCAAAAATGGATGAACAAATTGACCTATAAAAGAAACACGAAATTAAATAAACAAAATTCCAAATAATAAAAGAAATGAGCCGTGTCCCCGGCAACGGCGCCATTTGATGAACCGCAAAATCGGCCCTTTAAGAGCGCTAAATTAGCACTTGGAATAGTCGTAGCAGTCGGGCCGATTTTGGTCATCAAAGAGACCATCTCATTGATATATGTCAAATAAGAATGCGATGGTCATGAAATTTTTTTTTCTTGGTAAGAAACCAATGTCGAACTCAGGGACACGAGCCTCTCTCGTATTAATCGGATTTCTATTATTTAGCTAAGTGTTGAGTTAAAGGCATATAGGTCAAAATCATGCAAGAGAAGACAACAATGCATTAAAATAAACATGCATTTTTTTATCAATTTTTATCATGCAAATAAATGCCATGAAATGCAATGAAAATATGCCTAAGGTGAAAAATGATGAGCAAAAATAAGAGTTAATTTCAAGTTTAATTAAAACGGCAACTGTGATGAACAATTTTAAGTAAGGCATCATTTCTAGCTGAAATAGACACATTGTTATAAAATAATACATAACAAAATCATTGTGTCCAAAACAATAATTAAGCATGCCATTTGAAAGATCATCAAACCAGCTTTAAAACGAAACTGAAATCATCTCAATCGGATGTACGTAGCTCAAGGTATGCTAAAATGAAAACAAAGGCATAACTGAAAAGAAACATGAAAAGATAACTACAAAAAGGTCCCTGGAAAGGACTAAAATGCAAAAGAAATAAATGCAAGGCCTTCCCTGTAAATAAACCACACGTGCAGGGGTATATTTGCAATTTTATAAACCCGCAAGGGTATAAGTGCAAATAACCCCAGGCGCATGTGGTTAACACGTGTAGACTGGACCTTTCTGCAAATCTGGAGAAGTCAGAGGGCGTCTCTGCAAAATTCCCAGATAGCACGCGCGCAACACGTGCTATCCAGGCTCGGAAGGAGGCTCGGGGTCAGCAGAGGCTCGGATGAAGCTTCGGTTGGCTCGGGCGTAGGCTTTGGCTCGGTGCAGACTCGTGAAGGCTCGGAAGTCCCAAGCCTGGAGGGTCGGAGACGAAGGCTCGGGGATGTTCTGGTGATGCCACGTGGCTAGCTCCACGGCCGTTGGATCGTGTGGATCCAAAGGCTCCTGGTATAGTTAACACGGTTTCTTCTGAGCCGTTGGATGATGAGGATCCAACGGTGTCTGATGTTGATGGTGTGGCTTCGTAATTGTCGTTGGATGGTCGCCGAGATGAGACCATCCAACGGCAACTGTACGTCGTCCTCCACCTTCGGATGGCGGCGGATATCGAGCTCCGGCGAGGGAGGCTCTCCTCCGCCGCTCGTTCTCCATCGGTGTGGTCCTCCCTGAAGCTCCCTAAGCGGTTGTCTATGAAGCGGGGAGCTCGGGGAAGATGTCGGGAGTTGTGGCTCAGTCCATCGGAGCTCCGAAGTCGAAGGCGGCTGCAACGATGTAGACTCCGCCAAACATCTGGCCATTGAAAACTTTTGATGACTTGCAGGATTATTGACAGAGCCGAAGCAAACAATGGTGTTGTGCGTGCGAAATGGAGTGCAAATGGGAGCTCGGGAGTGCGGAGAAGGCTAGAGCTCAGAGCTCCTCCGCCGCGAGGGCGGAGGAGGTGGGTCGGAAGTGAACTAAGGTTGCGGAAGAGGGGGAGGATGATCGGAAGGATGCGCGTAAAAGGGGGAACAAAGGCGAAGCTTTTGAGAGGTGCAATGGAGCGAGAGGATGGCCGAAGAGGCTCGATTACATTGACGAAATAGAAAGAAAAGGCAAGGGAGGAAGAAGAGAACTTACCGGACCGGAGATGGATGCAGAGCTTGTGCGCGAGCTCCAAGGTGGAGCCCTGGTCTTCGCTGGACCTCCGCAGCAACTGGAGGCAGCTCAAGCGGTCGCGAAGCGCCGCAGCTCCGCCGTGATCGGCGGAGGGTCAACACCGGGGAGAAAAGTCATCATCACTCGATCCCCTCGCCCCTCTCTGTCACAGAGAGGCGGAGGAGGGCTGGGCCTCCTCCCATGTAAAGGTGGACGAGGTAATTTGACGGAGGGGGCGGCAGATTTAAAGAAGGTTATGGCGGAAGTGGTGGTGGTCGACGTGGGTTTGAGGGCAGATGTGGGACGACTGGAAGGGAGTCGTGGGTCTTGGAGGAGTGCGCGAGGGAGATGGTTGAGTGGCGAAGACCGTGGGACGGTTGGAGAGTTGAGATGATGGTCGGAGTAGGTGGGATAACAGGAAGGGGGAGAGTAGTGCGCGAGTCGGGTCGTGGGAGAGAGAGGGGGATCCAGAGGTGGACGATGAACGAGGACCGTTGGATCTGGCGATCCAACGGCTGTCGATGAAGCGCAAAGCAAAGGATAGGATTAGATCCGATGCACTGTGATCGAAGGGCTGCAAAGCAGCCACGTGTAAGACTAAGGGAGCGGCGCGAACGGACGGCGATGAGCAGGAGGTGGAGAGGATCTGAGGGTGGAGAGTATGGGAGGAGTGATCGGCTAAGATGGCAAGGATCGTTGCCGATCTAAGAGTTGACGACGCGACATGTGGCGCATGGAGAATTCGGCGGGAACGGGTGGTGGAGATGAGAGATAGGGGGAGATCTGACGGTAAAGGACAGATGGAGGATTGAGTGGCTCAGATCAGAAGATCCATGACATGATCAAGCGGACCATAATGCGCTACGTGGCGCGCTCAGCTTGAGGCGCGAACGAGCGGTTTAGATGGGAGATGGGTGAAGATTAGACGGTTGAGGACAATGGGCGTGCGTGGAGAAGACTTAGCCGTTGGATCAGGAGATGATCCAACGGTCCTGATCAAGGGCGGATAGGACAAAGGGAGCCGGGCCACGTGGCGCCCCCAGAATGGGCCATGTGGCCCAATCAGATTATTACGAAATTGATTTTATTTTTTAAAGGCCTATATGGCCGAATTTGAGAAAACTCAAAACATGAAAGTTGTAGATCTTGACGAGATCTACAAGTTTCATGTTGGCCAAAACTGGAGATGAAAACAAACAAAGGCCTGAAATATTTTTGAGGGTATTTTTAAGTCTAAAAATACCACGAATTTTTGTTTTGTCAATTTTTTTGTGATTTTTAATTTATTCGAGACTCTGATAATTACAAAACTTTAACTGGGTTTTAATGACACTCAGCTTAAGCAAGGGGGTTAAAAAAGAGAAATAAAGATGATGAAATCGAGTTTCATCAGTGAGATGTTTTAGCTCTTCCATCAAGAATGCCAGACTACCATGCAAACCTCTTGTTGGACATGCGAGCCCACGACGAGCCATCATGCAATAAATGTTATTGCAAATATCATTCCCTGATCTGAAATGAAGAATAACTAATTTTCATAAAAGGTCCCTTAGTACATTTAGGGTTATGTACCATGGTCATCTTAATGATCATACATCTGTTGATTCAATTGTTGAATCGTAGATGTTGGTTCTTCGATGGATATCTAAAGAGTTAGATTGAGGACTCATCAAGAAAAATCAAATAATTGTTAAGAGAGGATCTCCAGCCTGAGAAGGAGATGGCAATCCTTTCTCTAAAGGCTGATATCTAACCGACCTCTTGATGCAGGTCCTATGCATAGGAATAGAGATTCAGAGGTGTTAGATAAGTTAGGTCAAAGAGTTGGCTTAATGAGATCAAGATAACCAAAGTCCTATGTCGTATGCTGTCATGGTATAGGCACACATCCTCTGACCGGAGACAGATGCGTTACTATATGTCTAAGTATGTACATTTGACAGACCAATAGGTTTATGACCTAACCAAGGTCTATACACCGGTACGCTGGTGTGCATACAAGGGCATATGAGTAATACAATCCCTCAAAGGGATCATACAGGTTCAGTTACTAAATCGGAAGACATGAGCTCACTCATGATATATTGGGAAAATCAAATTCCGTGTACGGTCGTCTCGCTTTGGAAGCTTGACTGAATTTGTAGGTTTGATATATGCTTTTTGAAAAGTATATGATCAACACCCAGGTATGATATATGATTTTGGAAAGTATATTATTGATACCAACTCCCAATAGTCAAATGAGAAACTTAATGATAAATTCCTGAAGTAGATAGTGTAAAATTGATCTAATACTTTGGGTTTATTCTGGGTCTTCCAGTATGCAGGATGCACGAGTATAAGGAATACTCGAGGGTGATGCGATCATAAACGATTGTATAACCATGACAATTCCATTCCGAGGGAGCGATGAAACATGTCTGGATTTTAGTGACTCCGCTTAGTAGAGAAGTGATCTGATCTTGGTCCAAATGTTGGACATTGATCTGAATGCATTTCAAATGCAATGAGAAGATTAGATTTGCGATCTTGATTTAGTCAAGCATCTGGGAGGTCTGCAAGATCTGGATTTGAGATGTGATCTCAATATCCAAGTCATTGTACGTGGAACAATACAATCACCATGTCCTTATCTCCAAGTATCCGCAGAGAAAGCGCATTGTTCTTGAAAGAGTTCAAGAATAATTTCATTGTTGATATATGTATCTGAGCATTGAGAAAATAGATAATTAAATGTGATTTAATTATCATGAATAATATGAATTTTATTCATATTATATAGTGAGTAATCTGAGATAATTAAATGTGATTTAATTATCAAAGACACGAATAATGTGAATGTGATTCATATTATTTGGGCACATGAAAATAGAGATCCAAGATGATTAATTGTGATTTAATTATCATGGATATGAATAATATGGATAACACTATCCATATTAATTTGATATATTAGAAATGTGATTTATAATATATTAGAGAGAGCCTATTGTGATTTATATTTATTGCTTAATTATTAATGTGAATTGGATTCACATTGGATAATTAATTGAAAATATAATTACATTTTTGTTTGGGGTGTGAATGTGATTCACATAATTCCAATGGAATGATTGCAATCTTCACAAGATAATTATGAATTATTTTTATGAAATAATCTTGGAAATTAAATGAGATAATGTAATCTCATTAATTGGAATGAGATTGACTCATTCCAAGTCAAGAGGGTGGACGGTCACATTATCTTAAATAGACTTGGTGCCCCCCTTTTAGGGATGAGGATCTTTTCCTCCATTATCTCCAAAATTAAATGATTTAATTTTGAAATTAATTATATTGATTTATCAATATATTTTAAATTAAATTAATTATTGTTGTGTTTTCACAACAAGATCATGGACATTGGAAGAAACACAAATCAATCTCATCCTTTGGATTTGTGCACATGGATTGGATCCATGGACTCCCAAAATACTATATAAGAAGATGCACCCTTGCTCTTCAAGTTACATCAAATCAATTGCTCTCTCCCTCTCTCTCTACGTGCCAAGTCTCTCTCCCTCTCTCTCATTGTGGCCGTCCACCATGGAGCCATAGAGAGAGTCGCCATCACCGCATTATCATCATTATGCTGTCGGATTGTTTGTTTGTGGATCTCCATCTCCTTCGATGTGACTTGCTCGTGAAGAAGATGACGGATCTTGTGTGACGAGATTAGGAGATTCGCTGCTTGGATCATCAACATTGATTGCGAGAAGCACATGTCTCATCAAGGCACTCGCAAGCGTCTCCTCTATCGGATCGGAATTGAGACAGGAGGCCTCTTCGTTTAGAGACTCAATCGCAACCACGCTTCAAGAGGTAAACCTAACACCTAATTATGGTTTAGATGAAACGATCTGAGAAGTGTTCTTTGATCACGTGGTTTCATCACATTAAAAATTTTTAAATTCCGCTGCCTCGAGCTACTAATATGACTAGTCGCTCTCGATCGCATACGATGCGATCCTCACACTTCTGTGATGCGCTTAAGGATCTTACTATATATTTCAATTTGTATCAGAGCTAGGTTGGAGGTTTTTGGATACGATCCATAAACTTAGGAAGACTTGGGCACATTAGGATTTGTGAAAATTTTATCGCATTTAGTTCACGCAGTCCTATTTTGTGAATATTTTCGGCCCTGTTTAAATTATTTAACGAAATTATCACTTAATTATGTTCCCCATTAATTATGGAAACCTTGGGATTTGAGTTTGCATGATTTGAAATCTCATTGCTCAAGATATTATCATTTTAATGAAATCTGGACTTAATTAAAGAGTTAGTTACTATTTTGAAATGCCTAAAAATGCATGATAATCACTTGGGTTATGTTATAAATCAAATTAGAAAACTTTGGAAACTTATTTTGCATGATTTGGATTTAAATTGATTGAGATATGATAATTTTAGTGAGTGAGGGTCACTACTAGAATATACATTCCTAATCAAGAACCTTGTGATTGTCATTTAATAAATTAGTGAAATTAATGGTTAATTTCTTAGAATAATTATGGATAAATATTTGAGAAATATTTAATGATAATTATTTCCTTAAATGACATTGCCTTAATCAATAAGTAATTAGATATGATCCAGATCACAAATTGGTTACATCATCCACTTTCCAACAAACAAAGTTGATTGAGTAGGAATTGGAATTTGTTTAGAAAATTTTCTTATAATATAAATCAAAATAGTTTTGATTATTATTATATGGTATAACTTTGGTTGAAAAATTTATCATCATCTCAAGTACAAAGTGATTACATTGGTGTTATCCTTTCCTGAGGCAGATATGGTGTCTAGCCGGGGAGTGTTGAGGTAGCAGGTTGCTCCGTGAGCAGTCTATCCTACTCCCGTCGGTACCGGCCATGACAACGGGTATGGAAGGTATAATGCTTGAGAGATCATGATGTATTTTTCTAATTACTAAAATTTGAAATAATACGTATTTTTGAGATAATACCATCCTTTCAAGTAACAACCAAGTTTGTTGGTTGATTGAATTAGATTGATAATTGATTTAATGTGATTAAATGAGTTGTATCTAAAATTAAAATACTCTATTATGAATA
Organism: Ottelia alismoides; assembly: GCA_037367405.1. Classification (NCBI taxonomy): domain Eukaryota; kingdom Viridiplantae; phylum Streptophyta; class Magnoliopsida; order Alismatales; family Hydrocharitaceae; genus Ottelia; species Ottelia alismoides. The sequence continues at coordinate 719,085 of JAZKJV010001118.1, read as the reverse complement.
GATGTGTATTTCCCTTGGAAGGATTAATTATATGAATGTGATTCATGATAATTAATTAAAATCTAAATATGAGGTAGAGGATCACATAAGTGACATCCATGGTCTCCCATCAAGGCAAAGGGTTTCGCCAGAGATTGTATGTAGGAGACGTCTGTCTGAAGTGACAGCTCCTGTATACAAGCGCATTTGGATCGAGCTCTTTGCTTCACGAAAGAGTAATGACGTATGCATAGTGACCTCAATATGGACTCCTCATATTATTGGGGCCATATTGGATTACACAAAGCGAGTTGTAATCCTATTAACGATTGGTTCAATTAATGATGGGTCAACATCACCTTAGGGGTGGTGGGCCCGGGTGTTAAAGGTTGAATTGGGAAATGCAACTTTGACTTGCAAGGTGGAATGTGTTCCCACTTCTTTTTATCCGAGTTGCAAGTTCTCATAGTATTGGGATGTTACAAAGATAAGAAAGGAGATCCCAGATCTTGCTTGAGATATAATTGTAAGTATATCTCTTACATTGAAAGTGATTAAGGGAATGAACTTTCAGTGTTGACAAGGCAAGATAACTTTGATATAAAAATTCCTAAATCAAAATAAAATATGTATATATACATATATTTATGCAAATTTCTTATTTCAGATAATCCTCATTAAACCCACTCAGTACTATACTCAATAATAACCAGTGAAATATCACGGACTGGATCTATGATCAAGACATTGTACTTGCAGTTGGACACAAAATGTATGTGGTTGCAATGTGCAAGTTTCTTCATAATAATGAGGAATGACAATTAAATAGACAATAGGACAACAACCTAGGGTTTGTATATCTCTATAGTCCTGATCTCTCATCGAATGTACTTTGTAAGTGACATGTCGGTGATGATTGTAATTGTCAAATAATCCTTATAAAAATCTAAGAAGATTTTCTAGCATACATATGTGCTCTTGACATTTAATCATGAATGACATGGTTCACTCCATCATGCAGAATGGTGGCTCTATAAGAGATGATGTACTCAAAATTGTTGACTACCTGCCTGAGCCAAAGTCTTTAAGAGTTACGATGTATGTAGATATGATGAGTGTCATCATTCTATTATTTATACTCTAGTCATTCGTGAAACTTCATAATATTCATATTGTATGAATTAAATGAAGCATGTATAAATGTTGAAATACTCTTATATTGAAATCTTTTGAATTCAACAGAAGAAATCCTTTGTCTTAAGCAATGGTTATTTATAGATGAAGGGAGCGCGGTGGAAACATGGGTCGGACCCAAGTTAGAAGGAAAGTCAAAAGAGTTGATGTGAATATGATTCGAATGCAATGAGAAGAATAGATTTGCGATCTTGATTTAACCAAGCATCTTTGGGAGGTCTGCACGATCTGGATTTGAGATGTGATCTCAATGTCCAAGTCACTATACATGGAACAATGCAATCGCCCTGTCCTTGTTTCCAAGTATCCATGGAGAAAGCACAATATTCTTGAAAGAGTTCAAGAACAATTTCATTGTTTTTATGTATCCGAGCATTGAGAAAAAAGATAATTAAATGTGATTTAATTATCATGAAAAAATGGATTTGATTCATATTATAAGGAGAGTAATCTGAGATAATTAAATGTGATTTAATTATCAAAGACGTGAATAATGTGAATGTGATTCATATTATTTGGACACATGAGAATAGAGATCCAAGATGATTAAATATGGTTTAATTATCATGGATATGAATAAGGTGATTTATAATATATTAGAGAGAGCATATTGTGTTTTATATTTGTTGATTAATTATTAATGTGAATTGGATTCATATTGGATAATTAATTGAAAATATAATTACATTTTGTTTTGGGTTGTGAATGCGACTCACATAATTCCAATGGCATGATTGCAATCTTCACAAGATAATTATGAATTATTTTTGTGAGATAATCTTAAAAATTACATGAGATAATGTAATCTCATAAATTGGAATGAGATTGACTCATTCCAAGTCAAGAGGGTGGACGACCACATTGTCCTAAAGAGACTTGGTTGGCGTCCCCCTTTTTTGGGGATGAGGCAATCTCTTCCTCCATTATCTCCAATATTAAATGATTTAATTTCGGAATTAATTATATTGATTTATCGATATATTTTAAATTAAATTAAATTAATTATTGTTGTGTTTTCACAACAAGATCACGACTATTGGAAGAAACACAAATCAATCTCATCCTTTGGATTTGTGTGCATATGAATTGGGATCCATGGACTCCCAAAATACTATATAAGAAGAGGCACCCCTTTCTCTTCAAGTTACATCAATTAATTGCTCTCCCTATCTCTCTACATGCCAAGTATCTCTCCCTCTCTCTCATTGTGACCGTCCACCATGGATCCCTAGAGAGAGTCCCCGTCGTTGTAGCATCTTCATTATGCTACCAGATTGTTTGCTCGTGGATTTCCAACTCCTTCGGTACGCCTTGCTCGTGAAGAAGATGACGGATCTCGTGTGACGAGATCAGGAGATTCGCCGCTTGGATCATCAACATGGATTACAATGAGCACAATTTTCATCAACGCGCTCGTAAGCATCTCCTCCGTCGGATCGGAATTGAGACATGAGGTATCTTCATTTAGAGACTCGATCGCAACCACGCTTCAAGAGGTAAACCTAATACCCACTTGTGGTTTAGATGAAATAATCCGAGAATTGTTCTTGGATCACGTGGTTTCATCGCATTAAAAATTAAATTCTGCTACCTCGAGCAACTAGTATGACTAGTCGCTCTCGATCCCATACGATGCGATCCTCACACTTCTGTGATGCGCTTAAGGATCTTACAATATCCTTCATCTCTCCCCTAATAACTCGTCCTCAGGGAGTCAGGTCTTTCCTTCTAAGTTCTGTCACACTGTATTCACAATAGAAAAGGGGGAGAAATTAGAAGAAGGGGAAAAGAACTGGAGGTGACCAGTGTAGTCACCTCTCCTTGTGAAACATGCCAGTTTAGCCAAGTCTCCACGAAGATCTGCAGGTTTTCTCGAAGCTTGGACCTTTTTGATCAAATAATTATTTGGTAGTTGACTTCTTTTTATTTGGATTGTTGGTAGCTCTGTGTGGATCTTGTTGTGCCCCTGCGGATATGGAATCTTTTATTCCATACATGTTTTGGGGTCTTATAAAAAATTGTGCCCAGTCGTCCATCCCTTATCCAAAGCTTTATTTCAACCCATACTCTGGTCTTTAGATGTCCATGCTACCAGAAAAGAAACTCACGCAGTCTTCCAATACCATGTCTGAGTTGAGCTAAGTGCATAGTGTGAGAGCACAAATTAATTCCATATTCAAGAGTCGTATCCAGAATAAGGCGACCATGTTAGAAACTAAGAGTCAAATTCTATACATTGTCATGTGGAACTCGAAGAATTAAGTCAAATACCAGAAGATTCTAAAATCCTCTTTCTGGATGAAGTTCCTCTGAAAATTAGGTGGATTAAGGTCAAGTCAAGACTACTCTCTGTTTCTGCTCATAACTTAGTTCAGAATCCAAGGGCTTTACACCAATGCAGATGCATGTAATGCTAGATGAAGTGCAAATGCGTAGAATGTAATTTTTTTAAAACAAGACCATTTTTTCAAAAAATGAATAAGAAGCTGATTTTCAAAACTTTGGTTACACACGTAGTGTTGGTTGTAAAACACAAAGTTAATTTTTTAAATATATTACAAGTTAGTTACCCACCCCTTAAATAAGAATATGGACTTATGCACAAGTATGAGCCATGGGTAAAATATATACAGAGTATATATACACCCCCTATACTTAGCGAGGGATATGTCCTCAGAGCACAAGAAGCGCAGAGAAGACATATCTTGGGCTAAGCATATGAGAGTGAAAAAGAAAAATAGATGATCAGCCTACCCCCTATACTTAGGCTATGAATAGTCTAAATATTGAATAAGAGTGAAAATGAGGTAGATAATGGGAGAAGTGGATGAAGAGAGTATATACAGTGGGCATCGTGTCTCCCTATACTTAGGCTCTAGTTAGCCTAAGTACAGAAGAAGGGTGGGGGTCCGATGAGATCTTGAGAATCACAGGGAGAATCTTCTCTTCATGTAGGGAATTCTGATGAGTCTTCACTGTGCTCACTCTGCATGAAGTTGATGACCTCGACTTGGGCTAATTGTTCTTTATAATCTACATATGGCTTCAACAATTGCCCATTCATTGGAAAAGGTCGTGCACCATCTTTGAGCTCATCAATATCAATCTTCCATTGTTGTGCACATTTATGACAATGTAGGGACCCATCCATTTTGATTTGAGTTTCCCGTGAAAAATCTTCAACTGAGCATTGAACAAACATACTTTTTGCCCAGGGACAAAAGTCTTATGCCTAATGTATCTATCATGCCATTTATTGACCTTGTCCTTATAGATCACACTGTTGTCATATGCCCGATTTCGGATTTCTATTAGCTCATTTAAATTTAAGTCATGGCATAGCTTCCCAAGATGACAACTCCAATTAACCTTCTTGATTACCCACTCAAATTTGTGAATTGATTTCACAGGTAAATGGCATGTCTTGCCATAGATCATCCTAAAAGGTGAAGTATTGAGTGGAGTCTTGTAGGATGTCCTATAGGCCTACAGAACCTGGCCCAACAGCTGGAACTAGTTCTTCCTATTGGGACGAACCAACTTTTGAAGAATGCTCTTCACCTCTCTGCTAGAAACCTCTGTCATGCCATTAGACCGTGGGTGATATGGATTATCTATTCTATGCTCGAATATACATTCCTTAACCAATGATCTCATTTCTCGATTCATAAAGTGGCTACCCCCATCAGGAATCAAAACCTTTGGGAACTCGAACCTTGCAATGATATTATCCTTGATAAACTTACATACATTTTTGCTATCTGCGGTTCAGGTTGGGATAGCCTCCACCCATCTTGATAAATAATCAACCAATAACAAGATGTACTTATGTTCATCACTATTGGGAAAGATACCCATAAAATCAATTCCCCATGCATAAAAAAACATCACAGAGAATCATCGGTTGGATGGGAATTTCATCTCTATATCCCACAGTCCCTCCCATTCTCTGACATATCATGCATGACCGTACAAAATCATTGGCATCTCTAAACAAGGTCGGCTAGTGAAATCCACATTGGAGTACCTTGTGCGCGGTTCTCTTTCCCTAATGGTGTCCTCTAGCCTCAAGTGAATGACAATGTGTGAGGACGCTCTGGTATTCCTCATGAGGAATACATCTTCGTCAAACGCAATCCGATTCCTTAAAAAAAAGGAACGGATCTTCCTAGTGGTATTTCCTCAAATTCAACTTCAGTCGGTTAATCCTGCTCTTTGGCCAACCCATAGGAACTTTCTTGGAGACAAGATAGTTCACTATGTCGGCATACCACGTGAGTGAGTTAGTAGCACAAACGTACTCATCTGGGAAGGTCTCTCGAATCGGTCCAATATCATGATTATCATTTTGCTCAATTCTGGAAAGATGACCAGCCACAACATTCCTTATTCCAGGTTTATCCTTAATTTCCAAATCAAATTCCTGGATTAACAAGATCCATCTCAGAAGATGCACCTTCGCATTCTTCTTTTCCATTAGGTACCTGATTGTTGTGTGATCAGTAAAAATTGTCATCTTGGAGCCCAATATATATGATCTGAATTTTTCGAGTGCCCAAACTACCGTAAGCATTTCCTTTTCGGTCACCGTATAATTTCTCTATGCAGGATCCAAAATTTTGCTCGCTTAGTGAATCACATACGATATCCCATCACGTCTTTGTCCAAGCACAACCCTGACACAAATCCGATGCATCGGTCATGATCTCAAAGGGAAGAGACTAGTCAGGAGCTTGTAAAATCGGTGAATAACAGATTTTCTTTTTCAGGATCTCAAAGGCCTCTAGATACTTGTGATTTACAATGTACTCGGTGTATTTCCCTAAGAGGTCAGTCAGTGGGTGGGCGATCTTTGAAAAATCATGAATAAATCTTCTATAAAATCTGATATGTCCTAAAAATTACTGCACTCACTTGACGTTGGTTGGTGGATCAAGTTTCTTGATCACATCCACCTTGATAGGGTCAACCTCCATTCCCTTTTTGGAGATGACATGCCCCAACACGATACCCTCCGTAACCATGAAGTGACTTTTCTCCCATGAGAGTACCAAATTGACCTCCCTACACCTCTTAAGGACTGGGTCCAAGTGCGCTAAACATGTATCAAAAGAATCACCATGAACCAAGAAGTCATCCATGAAAACTTCCAGGAAATCACCCACCATCTCGACAAATACGTCGATCAGGCACAACTGAAATGTGCTCGGGGCATTGCAGAGCCCGAATGGCATGCATATGAATGCGTAAGTGCTGAATGGACATGTAAATGTGGTCTTTTCCTGATCCTCGAGAGTGATGGCTACCTGACTGTAACCTGAGTACCCATCAATAAAATAGAAGAATGCTTTCCCTACAAGTCTCTCCAAGATTTGGTCAATGAATGATAGATGAAAGTGATCTTTCTTGGTCATGGCATTCAGGCATATGTAGTCGACACAGACACCCATGATGTGAGTACTCTTATCGTGATCTCTACCTCCTCCTCGTTGGTGACCATCTGAATTCCCGACTTCTTCGGAACTACATGAAGCGGGGCCACCCACTTGGAGTCAGAAATAGGGTATTTTACACCATTTCTCAATCTCTTTCTTAACCACATCCCGGATATTAGGGTTTAGTCTCCTCTGAAATTCACGGGAGGGACTTGTATTATCCTTAACAAGTATTTGGTGCGTGCAGAGAGCGGGGTTAATCTCCACGAGATCCGACACTGTCCAACCAATGGCCTTGCGGTTCCGTGCAAGAACTTCAAGCAACCTGGACTCCTGGTCTATAGTAAATGTTGAGCTAATGATCAAAAGAAATCTCTCTTTGGGTCCCACAAGAAATACATATTTGAGTGTAGGAGGAAGTGGTTTCAACTCAAGCAAATCTGAATCATCAATTAAGTCCAGCTGAATGGCATCTAAGTTCGGCTCTGTGTTGGATAATGGTGGATCAATATGTGATGTGCTGGCTGCAATCTCTGATGAATGATGAGTTAGTTCGCAAAAGTAGTACGATAATTAATCCAAAGTTGTGTCTGACTCGTCATCTATATCCCTCGTTTGTCCTGAAGAATATGGAACTAACAAATCCAAAGGGATCTCTGTGTCATCAATGGTATAGGCATCTTTGTCTTTAAGTAAATTTAGCAACATCTGGCAATTTGCAATGTGCACTGCTTCCTCTACAGATGAGAGGGCCTCGATCTGTCCTTCTAGAATATGTTGTCAAGGTCCAGTTGCGCTAATCATCTTGCATTCTGCCTCTGATTATTCTACATACTCCGTGCCAGATTCGGAGTGGGGTCTTTGCCATTTTATCTGCTTCATCTCTAAGTCCACCTCTCCAACTGGGGATCTGAACTTCATCATTCATGTGCCATAATCGAGTACTTCTACTGTAGTCCTCAAGAATGGCCATACAAGAATAATATGAGATTCTCTCCAATGATTGGGGATTTCCATATCAAGGACAGTGAAGTCCACTTTGTACTATGTCCCCTCAACCAAGATAACCACGTTCTTCACTTATCTCTTAGGTCTCTTTATTGATCGATCAACAAATTGGAGTAGAGATGATGATTTTTTGAGAGAACCTAACTCCAATTTGTAGTATAAGGCTAAGGGTATAAGATTGATTGAAGAACATTTATCTAGAAGTGTGTGCAAATGCAATGCCGCCGATGCGACTCACCACATAGTGAGAACCCAAGTCCCTCTTTTTCCTTGGTAGATGCTGATTTTTGACAAATTTGGTAGTTGCCACTATTAAGATATGAGTCTCCACGAATTGATTTGTGTTCTTCATGCGAGTCCTAGTAGGAGTGCATTTCATCTTCAAGTATTTCTGGAACGCAGGGTTGCTAGCCACATATTGATCAAATGACACCTTGACTGTAATATTTTCTTGATAAAATTGTGCCATTTTTGGGTCATCCTGAAGAGTTTTATGAGTTTTACACTTTCCACCTGTAAGAGCACGGGGGGAAGGAATGGAAGCAGTTGATACGTGAGATAAATAACCCAAATCATAAATATGAGAATCTTTACTAGAAGCAAAGTCTTATTACAATGACCTTTATTCTTCACTTGATTATGAAAATCAAAATTATCAGCATCATGTTGCAAAAAATATGACGAAGGAGAATTAGCCTCGACTGGAGGTGCAAGGTCCTCTGTAGACTCCATGGGTGCTTTTCCCTTCCCATGAGAAGGAATCCTCAATGGCATTGAATTCAGATTTCCTTCATCTTCATCTTCGGAAGTATCCTCCGATTGAACTCCTGAGTTATTTTGCTTCATTTCCTCTCTGCTCATCTCTCCAACGTGATAAGAGATTTACTTCAACCCATAGATCCTGAAGTTCATTTCGAAAGGAGCATATATCCTTGAGCATCTGTTGCTGGATATCAATGGGTTTGATCTGAGAGTGAAATGATTGTAAGGGTTGCTTCCAAGATTGTCCCTGTGGAGCTTGATACTGTTGTCGATGCTGTTGAGTTGCTTGTTGGTACTGCAAACCCTATTGGTTCGCTTGGCATTAGCCCTGCTGACTGTATGATTGCTGCTATCTCTGCTGCTGGGATGTGACAGATGGCAATGCAGCATTGTAGAAGGTCAAGGGACGTTAGTAGGTGGACAATCCCCCGTATTACCCTGCCGTGCAGGGTCTTGAATATACCAAATGTCGTTCACCTCAATCATCGGAGGTGGTATTTCTTCGATGATCCCGATTGGTGATGGTGACTGCTGTAGAGATTGGGCATAGGACCGGTCCCGAACCCACATTTGAAGTGGACTGGACATCAGTTGTTCCTGTACCTGATGTACTCGGTAAATGGGAACAACAGATGCAATCACGGAAGGTATCTCGATCTTGGATACCTTCTCAGTCAGCTCCTCCATATGTTTCGGGAACTGGGAGATCCTATTATCGATGTCGTTCATCATCTTGAGAATCTGGTCCACTACGACTAGCTTGTCAACAATGATGCCCATGTTCGGAATTAGATCCTTAGTTAGTTCAGCAACAATATGTTTCCTTCCCTTAGATTAGAGTGAATTGAGGGAGTCGGTATATGCCCTGCTGGCTATCAGTGAGCGGCTTGTCTCAACCATATGCTCGAAAACCTTCTAGACGGTATCCAAACCTCGTGCTTTGTAGTTGCTTCCACATGCAGCGCTCACTAGACCTTGAGTCTCGTAGCTAAGACTAGAATATAGTGACTGGACCAAGATATTGCCATCCAGAGCATGACACATACACTTTTGTAACAAGCCTTTGAATCTATCCCATGCCTCATAGAATGGTTCATGAGGCATTTGAGAGAAGCTGGTGATGTGTGTCCTCATGATTAGTACTACTCAAAGGGTAGAACTTTATTAAGAGTTTATCTTTGAATTGATCGTATGAGGTGACTGTGAATCCTAGATTCTTTACCCAATAGTCTGCTTTGCCCTTCAAGACGAATGGCAGTGCAGGGAGATGAGTGTAGTCTTGGTTGACTCTGGGGTGTCTCAGGTTTGAACACACATGCTCTAAATCTCGTAAGAATTCATATGGTTCTTCAGCAGTATTTCCATGAAATTGAGGAAGCTGGTTCAAGAAGGGTGGCTTCAGTTCAGAATCCACTTCTAGCTCGGGCGGCTGCATATAATTCCTTACTCTGTACTGGCCAGGGTTATACACTGCTTCCATTGGTGGTTCACCCCCTGCATTAAGCTGGTTGAGTTGTTCCCTCAACAAAGGTGTTGCTTCTCTGATGCAGCCAATCGTGCTAGTATCAGCTGCATAGGGTTTTCATTCTGTTCATCTTCATGATCTCTTTTCTTGGGAGATAACTTCTTTAAATTCTCTTCTTCTTCACCTTTAGAATATGAAAAGTCGAAATCAATAGAGTGGAAAGAATCGGAACAAGAATCATTGAGGTGAGAGTCTTCCTCGATGTGATGAGGAGAGAGAGAGAGCATGGCTTTGACCTCCCTTGAGGAAGATGAAAGAATCATATGATGAGGATTCATGGGAAGAGTGTCCATGAATCCAAGGTGGTCCGGAGTAAGAGTGTCTCCAAGCTCTTGAGAAGCGCAGGTTCGTGGTGGTCAGTGAAAGGTTTGCGGAGTCCAAACAAAATTCACCACAATCCCCCATTCTCGATTTCAAACAGTTTGGAAAAAGAGTGTGATTCATGATGTAGGCAAACGTGTGCAGTATTTGATGATCAACCTGAATCTACACACACTATAAACACAATCAAAACCCCAGTTTCACCAACTCACACGGTGATGGTCGCAAGAGTCTGGCCAATTATCTTATCAATTTTAATCGATAACAATTCAAGTCTTGCATACGTTTAAGCGGGTTGTTAGTTGCATGTATTTCCCTAAAGATTGGCCCGAATTCTTAAAACTAGTTGCACCTACTTTCATCCAGTATGGGTGTAAGTACGGACCGTAAAATGGCTACCCGTTACTTAAGGACGGAACCTTACGCAGTGTCCTTTAAACCATCCACTCTACTAAGGAAAGACTGACCGTAAATGGCTACTCGTGTTTCCTCACTGAGAAGTAGCTAATTTTCATAGAATCAGTAGTCTGAATGAAAATCCTAGAGCTTGGCGCTATCTGTAAGTGTGCGTCCCTCACCTCTCAGCAAGATAAATGAATACAAGGACAAGGTTCTTCTCCCACAACAATTCTCAATTTTATGATTTAATTAATGCCAGCCTTGTTTAGCAGTCCCAATTTTATTTAGGTGATCATTAAAAAATTAGATGAACAGAAACTGACGTCTACCGTCCAGTCCCAATTTCCTTTAAATCTTACGTGACAAAATAGAGGGAGAAAATTCAGGAAAAGCCAATGCACGTGGAAGACAATGATGTATGCTCAGTTAGAAGACTTACATTGATTCCTCACAATTTCCATATGGGATGCAATACAAGTATTGAAAATTATTCTATATGAATGCAAACTGATAAAAACCATACCTATCAGAAAGTTCTATTAGCCGAGAAGAATTGATTTGAATTTTGACTAAGTTGAACGATCTAATGTGCATCTCAATTAAAGTGAAGTATGAACCTCGGTTCTACGTGCACAAGCTATAAAATCCTAGAATCTCTACTAGCCATAGTGCAAGTCTAACCTACGAACCACTCAAGTCGGGCCCCACCCTCACCGGAGAGTGAAACGGGCCACAACACACCACAGAAAAAGTTCAAGTCTTGTTACACATGCGAGAGTCCAAATGGACACTGCTATAAATGAGCAATAAATTACAAATAATTAAAATTGCAGAAATTAAATTCTAGACTCTATGCTCTCTCACGATTCGAATCGATCTTAATTGTAATGCGGCTTTTTAGGCGGTCGGTGAAGATGCATCGGTTGCCTAAAAATTGCTTCACGTACATCAGATACCTCACATGAAAAATAAGAGAGAGAGAGAGTGTAAGAGAGTAACACAAAAATAATAAAAAATAAAACAAGAAAATAAATGCTGAAAAGTAGAATAAAATAAAATGAATGCAGAAAAAGAGAGAAAAAATGGGAAATTTATAATGAGAGCTTGGGGGTTAGACTACCCAAGTGTATGGAAAACCTAACACTTAATTTTCTAGACAAAAAACCTAAGCCGTCTACCTCCTTGGCAGCGACACCATCTCACGATTTCGAGTATACCCTCTTTAATTTGTAGGAATTAACATGAGAATACATGAATTTGTCGTTTCATTGTAGGCGGGTAATCAGAATCAATCAATAAATAACCACTTAATTAATTAATCGATTTTTAATCAAAGATGTTTTATGTTTGTTTAGCTTGGGCAAGCCCCAAGGTTGAACTCGAGGAGGGAAAGGAACAACCTAGATTAATGTCTATCAAAGTTCGTGTACAGTTTTCGAGGCCGATATTTTTGGTATTTTTATGAAATTTTTTAATGCAAATGCAAATGCGGGCCAATTTTAAGGACTAGAAAAATTAATGCCAATAAAACAATGTCCAAAAATTACAAAACTTGGCCGAAATGTGAATAATGGCGAAATAAATGCACTATAATGTTTTTGAATTTTCGGATGCAATATGAATATTTGATGAATAATGAATGTAAACAAGGTGAATTACAATAATTAATTATAATAAAGCTTAAACCTACTTATTTTTAATGAATAACATTATCCAAGATATATCACTAGGTGATCTATCTCAAAAAAATCTTAAACCCTAAAAATGTAAGAATTAACACCTATTAAAAATTAAATCTTGAAATACACAAAATGATTTTTATGGAGGCAAATGCAATTCTTTTTAGCATAATGTAAAACACAATTAATTCTATGATCCTTGAATTTTGGGCAACTTTTTAGAGTAATGGTAATTAGGTATGAATTTTAAAGCACAAAGTGGGCAAAATACGAGAATTTCCACAAAAATATTAATTATTAATTGATCATAGAGCATAAAATTATAAGGAACATGCCACAATATAGCAAACTAATTGAGGAACAAAGTGTAATTTTTTCGATTAATGAAATGATGCGAAAATGATGTTCAAATTACAGATGGAACAAATGGTTCTAACTGCAAATTACAATATTTAAATAAATAAAACTGCATAAGAGGGACAAAGGTGGAATTACTAGTCCCTCTAGGGGGCTACTTGCAAAATTTCTAGAGGAGCACATGTGCGGCACGTGCCCACTGGGCGGATGGGGTGGCTTCGTAATTTGGTGGACTTTGGGGGCCGACTTGTAATTCTTCCCTCACCCACATGCATGTCATGTGAGCAGGGGTCTTCTGTAATAAGGATCACCTCTAGGGACTTTGATGCAAGTTCCCCCTTTGAACAGGTGCGCCTCACGTGCGAGGGGGTCTCGGGCTTCACGCCAGGTGGCTCGCGAGGGCTGGCGTAGTGGAGCAAAGGTTAGCAGGGGGCGAGGACGGAAATCCTCATGGAGTTGCATGTGGCTGGGTGATGAAGTTCCATTCCATCACCTTTATTCTATCATTTTGGCCTTAAAAACCTAGCAAATACATGTAAATAGCCTTAATTTACACGAATTAAAATTCAATCTTTGTTGTATAAATTGTGTAAAATAATGTTAATGTCAAAATTATAGAACAAAGAAAAGAAAAGTAAAAGAATAAATTGCCAAAGGTATTTTATGTCTCTAAATCCCGAGACCTAGGCATCTTGATGACTAGGTCGATAGGGAATAAAGTAGGGGGAGATAAGGGCCAATAATACAATAAAATCCCATTTATTAATTCATCAATAATGCATTTTTGGGACCCATTTTGTTTTTCTCTTTTTATACCTCAAATAAAGAAACTTTGAACATCAAAGTTATGGATAATAATACATAGAAAAATACAAAATTGATTTCATACAAAAATAATATATAGTGCAAAAGATATACTCTAAATAAGATTCCAAAATCCCAACTTCCCAGACACATATCGCTCAAATAAAAAAACAAAATATATCAAAATCATCTTTAATTGTATATACTTTAATAATCTATTTAATGAAGGTGGTTTCATATTTTTTGGAGCTAAGTTGTGAAAGTTAGGTTTTGGACCCCTATTGTATAATATACCTGATTAAAATATCCATTTTATTTATACTTAATTATTTTCATAATTTCATATTTTTTATAATTTTGTGACACATGTACATATTAAAACAAGAATAAAACAATAAAGAAAACATTAAAATAAAATAATAAAATACAAAATACAAAATAAAAATAGAATATACAAAACATAGGTAAATATACCTATAAAGGAAACCCCAAAAATAAACTTGTAACTAAATACCTCAAAAAATAGATAATAATAATAATATTCTATTGAAAATGACAAACAACTTTTATTTTATAACTTAAAAATAATAAATCATTTATTATTTATTTTAGATGTTACAAATAATTTAAGGCTAGGTTTTTCCTGGTTGGTCCATGTGGACCAACCAGGTCGTGTCTCTTGTTGATTGCGATCGGCTGTCTGACCCTATTCCTGCGCCTCTGACGACCTCGTTTGACCACCACTTCTCACTTTTTCCATGTCAATCCGAGCATCGACTTGGTTCGATTCCTTCTACACTTTTGAACCTTGTCCATTGGTGATTGACAAGCAAGTGATTCCTCGGCCAATGGATCACTGACGCGCCCCACACGCCTCGTTATTGGACCCTTCACCACCATATGTATAAAATCGCACATCCGTCCAACCTTGACTTCTTGATCCTTCTTCCGCCCACTAACCCTCGATTTGAGCTTTGAATCTTCCTCCCGGTGACAGCAGGAGAAGATCCAACCTTCTAGTGGCACGTGTGAGCGTCGAATTGAAGAGATTCAGGCTTGTCGTCGTCTCCACTGGAAAGTCTCCTTCATGTGGTGCTGCGTTGGTAAGTATTCTACTTTCTTCCCCATTTCAATTACTCAGTGTATCGGTGGCATATGTATGCTTTTTGTTTCATTTTACTTTATTTGATCTTTTCATAAAAAATAAAAATCTTCTCTCACCGGAGCTCTGGCTCCGCCACCCTATTCAGACTACCCCAACATTCCTTCGCCTTGACCAACACCTCCTCAAGCTTTCCCTTCATCTGCTTATCACCCAATGCATAGTCATTCATTTTGATTCCACATGGATCGAGGAACCCGATCCTCCAACTCCGCCGCTAGCTGGAGGATCGCCATCCCACACACCCTTCATTCCCTCGACCCTCTGAAGCTCGTCGGAGCTTTGTGTTTTTCCTGTTAACACTCCCCTGCAGGAAACGAAGAAAAATGACATCTTTGTAGGGGACTGCGCGTCGAGTTTTCAAGCTCCAGGTCTCGAGCCTCGTCGGACTAGTTCCGTGGGCCTTGAGTAATTTTGAGCCCCCAACCAGTAGATATGCCCTCCAGGAAGCTTTTGAACCACCTAACAGTTGCGGATGATGCTGGAGTCAGGAGTACCCGCTGATCTAAGTTCGCTACTGGGGAGTTCTTCCCAGTTCTTGTTGACCCCATCCGCGGTGTCCAATCAAGGAGGAGCCCAAGAACGTCCAGTCGTTGTTGGATGCAAAGCATCTAAACGGTAGATCTCCCACATAGGATCTGATCGTGACCGTTCAAGGCGAAGCGTCATCGTCACGCATGGAGCCCACCACGTGTTTAAGTGACAAGATCCAACCATTCGCTCCTTCGCATCAGAGGGGTATTTTGCGCTAGCCCCCCCCCCCCAACTTTTTGTATTTAATATTTAGTGCAAAAACTTTCATCTGCCATTGTTTATTTTTGTAAAATTTGCAAATAGTCCCCACACTTTAATTTATTTGCATTTGAGTCTAGTATTGAGTCAACTGACAGAACTTAGAGTTTTTGCGTTAATACCCCTCTAGGTTTTGATATTTATATTAAGTCCAATAAATTACCTTTTTTTAAAAAATACAACAAGGCCCACACATTTTATTTTATTTCCACTTATGCTCTTCTAGGCCATATATTTTTGTGTGTTTGCTTGATTTATTAAAAATACCTATTGTGCTCAGAAAAAGCCAGCAAATAGATTTATGTGCCCGTTGTAGTGTAGTTTCACGATACATTTTTTCTTTTTAATTTAGGCACTTTTACTATTCCTAAAAAAATAGCTCAATTATTCCAAGTTTAGCCTATAAAACTCATAAAAATATAATTTTTTTAAAAGTCCAAAAAATGGTTTTCAGGTTTATTTAGTTTTTTCCACCTCTACACCAAAAATCATAAAAATAACAAAAGAAAATACTTAAAATTTAAAATCCTCAAAACCTTTATAAAAATCTAAAAATCTTAAAAACCTCACAAATAATGTTTCTATTTTCTAATTTTCTTTATATTATTATTATAATATTAAAATTTATTTGGAAAATTTTGGACTTGACTTGCTATTTTTAATTTCCATTTCAATTTCGGATATTCATTTAATACATGATTTGGTGTATTTTTGACTTTTAAAACACATAAAAATTAGCGATATTCTCTAAAATATCACAAAAATAGGAAAAAATATTTAAAAACCAAAAACATTTTATTTTCTATATTTTATTTAATTATATTAGTATTTATAATTATATTTGCTTACATTGTATATATAGTCTTATATAACTATATTACTTATTTTCAAAGAAAAATAAAATATAAAAATATAAACTAAAAACAAAATACAAAAATATAAAACAAAAAAATAAAAAATTTATTAAAAATTAAAAACCCCATGAAAACCCTTATTTTGGCTAAGCATTTGAGAGGCACATTGTGTTTGATTTTCTTTTATTCACATTACTCTACACCATTGCCTCATCTGTTCGACCCCTACTTGCTTGTCACTATATATTTTTTGTAGGGTATAATAAATTTTGATTCACACTAATTTGCTTGATTAATTTATTATGGGGGTTAGTTGTTGAAACATCGGAGAAATTTGAGCAAGTGAAGCTGATTTGTCAACTCATTTTAGCGATTATGATTTGTCTGCTTTATACTGGGGTGGAGCTGCTACAAGTGAGAGGATTGGAGGTGAGTAGGTGCTCTTAACTGCAGGAGTCTGTGAAGAAGCACGAGGCAGTGGAGAGCACGACGGTGGTTGAAAGTTGATGACGTACGAGTGTGATGGTGGAGAGAGAGTGTGATGAGGTTGTTGATGAAGTGGACCCCTGGGCTCTAGCCATGGGGCATCGGATGAAGAGTGGAAGAAGGTTGTCGACGAAGCATGGACGAAGGGAGCAGTGCTTGACGAATCGAAGGCAGTGTGGTACTGTGGTGGAGATGAAGCGACCAGAGGCGGAGGGAATACACGACGGAGATGGATAGGTGTGGTTGTGGCTCGATGATCGATGGAAAGGGGCGATGGATATAGGAGATAGATGAAGAAATGGAAGGGAGTGTACCTAGAGGCACGGCTCAACGACGAGCAGATGCGATCGGAGCGGAAGCGAGCTTCATTGGGGAAGCTGCAATGAGAATGAAGGATTCCTCGGATCACATCGAGGAGGTTGGCCGGTGCTGTCACCACCAGAGGGGTCCTTTGCTTGTGAACGACGGATGTTGATCGATGGGGCAACGTGATGGGGTTTATAGTGAGAAGAAGGCCGTCGAATCTGGAAGGTGTTGGGGATTGATTGGAAGAGGCATCCGTCACAAGATCGACGAGGGGGACGAAGATCTGATGAGGATTCGATGGGGATTCATGCGAGATTGGAAGGTGGTGGCGATTGGGGTGTGATTGGAACTGATCAGGAAGGTGACAATACGACCATAGATGGAAGGAGATGCGGAGATCGGAGGATGTAGAGGGGGAGGCACCGCCCAAAGAGGAAAGGGGGAGAGAAGAGTAAAGGAGGAAGATGGTATCTGGGTCATCTGATCGGCCGAGATCAGATGGCCCAAATGATGCGACGTGGCATATTTTTTTTATTTTTTTTAAATTTTTTATATATACATAATAAATGAAATAGTTATGAGAAAAATGAGTGACACGTGGCAGCTCCAGGAGTTACCACATGTCAGCTCCAGAAAATACAAAAAATAAAGATAAAGATAAATTCAAAAGAAATAGCAAATGACCTCGGATCGAAAAATTTTCTTCACGAAAGTTGCTTGTCCCGATGACATCTTCAACTTCATGACCGAAGTAGGTCATTTGCACAAAGTGAAATTTTTGGGAGGTTCTCTATGTACATAGAAGCCGTAAATTTTGGGTTTTGTAATTTTTGTTATTTTTAAATAATATAAAAATCAGAAAAAAAACAGAAAAAATAAAATATTTACATATTACTCTATTTTTTGGATTTTATTAATTAAGAAAATGGAGAAATAAAATAAAATATGAAAAAGGTGACTTTTGTACAGATTATTAGTGAATACTCAGACTCGGTTAATTTCTTTGATTTCGATTTTATAGATTTTGAATTTTTGCACATTTTAATAAAAACTTTATCAAAGAAAATAAATGAAAAAGAAATAAAATAAAAAGAATTAATATGTACATAAAATAATAAGTGAAAAATGGGTCAAATACACAACGTACAAAAGAGGCCCAAAACCCAACTTTCACATATGAGCTCTGATTCACTTGAATTTGGTCTTGTTTTGAAGGTGATTGAAATGCATATTAGTTAGAAAGTGAGCAGGATAAATTTTACATTGTATGAGGAAGAATCAACATTTTAGTCTAATTATCCTGAAATTAAGGTTTAAGTTTATGGACCACCTATTTTTATCAGTGAATTTTTCCTGTATTTTTATTTTATTTTATTTATCTTAGTAATATCTACACAATGGAGGTGGTTTTAACTTGGTTTTAGCATGAATTAGTTAAAAATTGGGAAGTTAGCCTATTTTACATGTCACTTGGGTTGGGATTTTTGGCTTCTTATTTTATGCAATTATAAGTGATAAAATGCAATTATTAATTATACGTGCATGAATGCTAATTATGCAAGATAATGAATAAAATGCAGATTAATTTTAGGGAGATGATCTTAATTAATCTCTTTTAGAGTGATGAATCACAGATTCATCAGTGACTCAAATTGAAATGAAAATAGAAGGAAAAGAAAAATGGTGCATGTGTGCGAGACTAATCTTTGAATGTTAACTAGATACAAACAAACACCAAATAAAATTGAGCTCACCTACTCAACACACATGAAGCCGTGAAGGATTTTTTATTTTTATCTTTTTAATTTAATTGTTGTTTCAACCAATCTTGTAACATGTCCTTATTGGCTAGCCCTATAGGAAAGTGAGTACTACCATAAAAGTATCCCGTACATTTTCCACTTCCTTTGTATCATGTGATCTGTACTTTTTAAGATCCTCAATATTGGGCTCGGGGGGCTACTCAACCAAAGAAGAAGAGAGAAGACTATAGGCGAAACCACTTCTTCCCTAAAAAATGAGGTACTCGGACATAAGACGATGAGACAGTCACCCCTGTGAGGGCGTGGCTTATACTCAATACTTCGGACCAAGTCGAATGCTCTACACAAGGCGAGAATACCGTTGTGGATAAGACCCTACTCGTTTATGCACGATAAAAGAGCCAATAGATTGTCGGTCCCAGGAGATAATCAAGGCAGCCACAGATCGGGTTTTTGGTTCTATTCTTAAGGGTCGTGCCTCGCTATATCTGGAATGTACCTAAATACAAGGCAGGCTTTGTGAACCCTAAACAATTATGTCTGTCATGAATTTTATTAGGATCAAAGTTTATTTAGCAGCTCCCTTATTTTAATTATTAGATTTTCACTTTTTTGAGTATTTTTCAAGAATAACCACCTAACGATTTTTTTTATTTTCTTTTAGGTCTAAGTGATAGGAAATAGAGGGAGATAGCAACAAAGCTATGCAAGGTGACACTAGGATGGAAGTCTCATACTTTTGTCAAAATGATGAATGATCAAATAGAAGACTTACAACGCTTCCCAGTTCTCTCCATGCGGGATGCAAGATAAGAATTTTAAACCTAATCTATATGGTATGCAAGATGGTAAAATCACCCTAAGCTGAATTGCTATTATCGTGAAGCACAATTTTGAGTTTGATCTAGATCTAAATGTAGACTTTAGGAGAATGCAAATATTAAGTGTGTGGATCTAGTTTACTCGATCAAGCAATCCTAAAATCTATGGGCTTAATCACAGAAAACAAATGAAAATATAGGCAGAAAGCATAAATCAAGAGAAACAAAAGAATATAAGAGGAAAAATAGGGAGGACAAAGGTGTAAAAGGCGGAAAAAAACTGTGAGAAAAATCAGTGAGCCCCCAAGTGAACAAACACTTGGTAAAATAGGCTTGAGAGTTCAATTTTCCACCTGTATTATTACGATGATAAGTCTCTCACAAAGAAAATAAAATGCTAATCTAAATCTATGCTACACACGTCTATAAAGTTGGCTCAGATTCCTCTCTAACCTGCTCGTAAAGAAGAAGCTGATTTCCACGTGATTCGGGCAAGCACCAATCCTCCTAGGAAGATTGCCCTAGCTTCGCGGTCCCTCACAACAAAGTCAACAAAGAGATGTATTAGCACAGATAATCAATTAGCCATATAAATAAAATAAAGATAAAGTAGAAAATGATAATTGAATTAATGCGCACAAAATATATCCTAAGTGTTGCTCCCCGACAACGATGCCATTTGACGATAGGGATTTTGACAAGGGATCCTAACACCAAGTCTTGGAGGGTCTATGATGCCCAAAGTCAGGTTTCCGACAATCGTTGTGTCGACTGCTCTCACAGTACTCGGATCGTATCTCAATCTCTCATCAACAATTAACCCACAACTATGATTAAGCAATTACTGAGATAAGAAATTTGTGGGTAAATTTTTATTAAGAAAATCAAGGTGTCGATGTAACCCTAAATGTCCATCAAACAAAAATTATTTTTTTTTAAATTTTTCTCAAGCCAAAATAAATCAAAGAAATGTAAGCAAGAGAAAGTGTTATTTATATACATGTATATCATACATGATCAAACTCAGGGAGGCTACAAATCCCGAGCGTTATTAAATCAATGACAAAGAAATAAAGAGGAATCTTTTCTCTTGGTGTTTTTATGGGTTTTTATATTTTTGTATTTATTATGGATTTTTAAATTTTATATGGTTTTCTGATTTTGAAATTTATTAATGAATTTTAATTTTGCAAATGTTTATATTTTTAATTTTAAAACAAATAAAAGAAAAGAAATAGAAAAGGAATTAAACAAACACTCTTTTGTATTTTTTTTTAAAATAGAAGAAATATGCAGAAAATCAAACAAAATTATTTTAGTGTTTTTGATAATTTTATACTATATTGGTGATTTCTTTAAGGATTTTTAGATTTTTTAGGATTATCAAAACAATTAAAAATAGAAAATATACATAACATAAAATCAAGCATATATTTGTGTAGTTTTAAAAAAGAAAATAAAATAAAAATAATGAAAATATGCATAATCGAAAAGAAGAATATTCAAGCTTTAGTAAAAGATTATTTATATAATTTTAGAATTTTTTGTGATTTTGTATCAATTTTTTGGTGTTTTCTATATTTTGTATTTGTTGTTTTTATGATGAATTTAAAAATGAAAATTATATAGAAAGTAAAAAAACTAAAATCACATGCATACAAATTTGTCCAGAATTTTTCAAACTAATTTTATATTTTTTATTAAATTAATAATGCAAACAAGAGAAATTTAGGAGGTTTTTGAATTATTAAAAATAAGAAAACAACTTATTTTGTAAAACAAAAATTAGGGGTGATATATGTTATTAACGGGAACATAAACTAATTTTAAGGACTTTTTTATTGTGTTTGATATTTATTAACGAGGATTAACAATCATTTATTAAGTAGAAGAACATGGACAAAAATGTAAAGAAATATTATTTCTTAGACTGAACTTAGAACATAATAAAAAAAGCTGGGGAGAATAATACAATTTAAAACCAAAAGGTCGCCTGTCAGCGCATGTGAGTCGCGCTGGCACATACTTAGTTGTGATTATTTAAATTTCAAGAGGTAATTATTAACAAAGAAGTATCAGGCCTTTATTTCAAAACTTCTAGAAAACACATGAAGGCACGTGTTGTAGTTCAAGTTAGACTGAACAACAAATAAAATAAATAACAAGGGCTCACTAGGAAATGTTCAAGCAACAATAAACCAATGTGTGTTTGAATGGGACTTATTTACAATATAAGAAACAAACAAGGTGAAAGTTGCAATTATTCACCAGTAGTGTACAGGTCACGTGCGCATCAAAGGTCTTCGATCTGGAGGCTCTGATCTACAGCTCACAATTGGGACAAATTAAAAGGTTTCTATTCAATCAGGGGGGACCGCTCTTGATTGGACGATGGACAACTGTAATGGAAGAACTGGGAAGAAGGGGATCGTTGGTAAGTTCTGATCAGCCAGATCTTGACTGGTCTCCGCTCAAATCATAGCATGAAGGTTGATGCTCGTCCCTGCTACACTTACACATCATCCGGGTATGTCGATGAGGTCTGATGATCGACTAATCGAGATGTGGAGCTCTAAAAGTCGATGACTGCAGATGGAGCACCAAACTTCAATTCATCGCTCAAGACGCATCTTAAAAACCTTTAATGAATATATTGCTTGGAGAAGATCCTATGACCACCATTATTAATGCAAAACAGAAGAAGAATGGGGTGATGAACATCTCCGATGGAGGGTGGCCGGAGGGGGACAGATTCCCAGATCCGAGGTGATCTGGGGTGATCAGAGATAGGGAGAAGTATGAAGAAGGTCCAATGATGGTGGTGCAGGGTTCGGAATGGATTAATGATGATAGAGCTTCGATCGAGCAGATCGGAGCTAGTATGAGGATGATCAGATCTATGCCAAAAAACAAAATAAACATGAAATTAAAGATGAAATAGAAGGAGATTACCTAAGCTTACCCTACAGATCGAAAAAGGTGGATGACTGCCTCAATTCACTACTGTTGTTGAAGAAGCTAAACGTCATCAGCGGAGGTCCGACAAACGTGGTGGATCTCGATACCATGTACTCAACTTGCTCTCTCGATCGCAGAGGCGAAGCTCTATCACTACTTCGCTCTTTGGAAACCGATCTCTTGCAAAATCAAGGTGGAAACGGATCAGCTGGGGCGGCAGAGATTTGGAGCTTATTGATAGAAAAGGAGGTGCAATGAAATTCAAATGCCAAACACATGTGAACTGAGGTTTGATTATTGAAATCAATAAATGGGCTAGTGAATTCATTATTCGGGCAACAGAATCTAAGATAGAATCGGGTTGAAAGGAGTAGAAGGTCGGTCGGAAAAAATGAAGATCAGTTACCAGTGAGCCATTTTTTTCGGGCGGCTGGAGGAAAATGGAGTACAGCCGGGTCAACAGACCCAGTACCATTAATAGGAATGGGGAGCGGATATGACAAAATAGCTACAAAACAAAAAGGAGTAAAAATGGCAAATAAATTAAAATAAATGGAATATGAATTTAAATA
This sequence comes from Ottelia alismoides, assembly GCA_037367405.1. Lineage (NCBI taxonomy): Eukaryota > Viridiplantae > Streptophyta > Magnoliopsida > Alismatales > Hydrocharitaceae > Ottelia > Ottelia alismoides. The sequence continues at coordinate 695,908 of JAZKJV010001118.1, read as the reverse complement.
AAATAATTATATAAGAATGGTAATAAATAATTAAAGTTATTTATGGTGAATTTTAATAAATAAATTAAATTAAATACAAAGGTAAAAATAAATATTACCCTTTATTCATAGGTATACATACCTATATATACAACACTTGGATTTCTAATAATTTATTTTTACAAATAAGAATATAATTTTATGATTTATTAATTTACAACAATTTTTTAGGGTCTTAAACATTTTTTATTTTGTTTTTTTGAAATAATTTATTAAGCTAAATAAATAGAGACACTTACAATATAGATATGTGGTACATATACAATATATACATGAATTTAATATGGATTATTTTGGATTTTTGTAATTTTTTTGTATTTTGTATTAATCAAATACAGTATGTACAAATATTAAAAAATACAAGATGTACAAAAATATACATAAAATCAATAAATAATAAATTCACACAATGTACAATACAGACAAATATACAATACACTTCAAAAAGCCACTTTTCAATTCTTATCTCCGATTTTAATGAAACCACTTTCATTTTAAAGTTATTTAATTTGGAATACCATAAAAGTGAGTTTGATTTATTTCGAGTTTTTGTGGAGAAGATATTGATTTGACAAGTTGGGCTATGCAACTTTTTCAAAGTGTTGTTATTTTCACTATGTACAAAGGTTCTTCTTGCTATTTTTTAATATTTACAACTAATATGTATGTACAATATCCAAGAAGAAAACATTTTATTTTGAGGTGAATTTGGTGATAAGTAAAATAGAATAAGATGTACGAAATAGTGATGTATTTATTGCATATATGAAGTCTTTATTTTTCTTTATTTTTTCTTTGTTTCTTTATTTATTTTTTTTAGGTTAAAAACAAAGATAAATATACAATATATACACACAATATACAAACAAGTTATTTATATACAAGGTGACAAAAATAATTGGCAATCCGTTTTACAAAAGTTTTTAGTAATATGTTACAAAACCTTTGCAAATATTTTACAAAAGTGATTTACAGAACATTTTATGGAATTTTACAAACATTTTACAAATTTTTTTCAAAAATAATTTACAAACTTTTACAAATCTATTTTACAAATATTATATTTACAAACATTTTTAAAATATAATTAATTTTGATACAAAATAATTTACAAACATTTTATAACCAGAATAATTTTACAAATATTTTTACATAAATAATTTTACAATGGATTTTACAAAAATTTTATAAAGAATTTTTACAAAAAAATTACAAAGCATTTGTACAAATATTCTTACAAAGATTTTTACAAAGATTTTTACAAAAGTATTTTAAAAAAATATTTATAAAAGAATTTTTATAAAATCTTTCTTTCTACACATATTTTGGGATCTTAGAAAAAAAATTGTCAGCAGACCATCCCTCATCTGAAGCTTTATTTCGACCCACAGCTCCCATTTTTAGATGTCCATGCTACTAGACTAGGCGGGGCGCACTGGCCACTCAAGCTAATTGTGTATGTTTCCATTTGCGTGCGTCTCTTGCCAGAGGATTCTACCTCTCATGACCTCATCGGTGAAGATCTACCTGTAAAATGCTTGTTTAAGTTAGGTCGCTGTCTAAAAGAACCATGCGTGTGTATGAAATATTCTAATTAGACCAATCAAGATGATATTGAACATAGTCTTGCGAACTCAAAGAATCAAGCTGCTCGACCTAAAAAGTCTCAACTCCAATTCCTATAAGGTTCCTCTCAAATTAAGTGAATTAAGGTCTTAAGCAAGCACCATTCTTAGATTTTATTTTAAACTAGTTTAGGCATCAATATCATTCTGAAAAATGTAAATGTAAAATGCAAGAAATATATACAACTTTTTTCAAAGAAAAATAAAATAAAAGAAAGAACAATCTTTTTAAAAGGTTTTCAGAGAGTTTTACAACTTTTTATGGATTTTATCTTTCAACTTTTATGGAATTTTTTAAATAGAGAATCAAACACTTTTGCAAGAATTTACAAGGATTATATACAAGACTATATACAAGATTATACAAGTTTTATACAAGAATATTCAAACAGAATATTTAAAAGTTTTATGTACAAATTTTACAAAGGAATCTATCTATAAAAGAATTTTATATACAACTTTTAATAAATAATTTTATGTACATGTTTTATACAATTTTATACGATGATTTTATTAAAAGAATTTTATGCACAAGAATTTATTCAATATTTTACAAGGTTATTACAAATTCTATTTACAAACATTTTTAAAACAAATATATACATACAATATACAAACAAGTTATTTATATACAAGGTGAAAAAAATAACTAACAAACCATTTTACAAAAGTTTTTACAAATATTTTACAAAACCTTTACAATATATTTTATAAAAATATTTTACAGAATATTTTACAAAATTTTACAAAATAATTTTGACAAACAATTTACAAAAGGTTTTCAAAAATAATTTATAAACTTTTACAAATCAAATTTATAAAGATTTTATTTACAAATATTTTATAAATATTTTTATAATATAATTAATGTTATACAAAATAATTTACAACTATTTTACAACCAAAAAAATTTTACAATAATTTTTACACAAGTAGTTTTACAATGGTTTTTACAAAAAAAATACACAGAATTTTTACAAAAAATCACAAAGAATATGTACAAAGATTTTCTACAAAGCTTTTTACAAAACTATTTTGCAAAAATATTTTACAAATTATTTTATTCTAGTTTTATTAGTCGTATTTTTAGAAAAACAAAAGTATGAGTTATGCCTAAAGTATATATACAATATATATGACACCCCCTATACTTAGCTCGAACTATGTCCTCATAGTGACAAAGAAGCGACAAAAGAAGACATAACTCGTGCTAAGTATAGAAAAGCGAAAAGAATTCTATAATACAATGACTCGAAGAATAATGAATGAAATGAATAGAAGTCAATGATCCCCCCTTATATTTAGGATCAAATAATCCTATGTATGGAGACTGTACAAGTGGGAAAAATCGAGGAAAAGAACGTACAAACTCAACGGCTCGACTTGTCCTTCCCTATACTTTGGGTAAAAGATATCTAATTATAGAAAAATAATATCAATAAAGTGAAGGACAAACGAGAGAACATCAGAAATAAAAAAAACAAACAAGAAAGAAATGAACAACATCACTCCCTTATATTTAGGGTAAAGGATCACTAAGTATAAGCAAAAACAAGAGTGATGAAAAAGAATGAAAATGAACAACTCATGTCATTCACCTCCCATATACTTAGGACAGAGTACATCCTAAGTATAGCACACACATGAAAAAGAGGTGAATGATAATGTAACGTCCTGGGCTTAAGTCCCCGGCCTGTTATTAAGGAAAATAGGCCCTGACAACTTATTGGGTTCGGACCCAAATGGATCTATTGACAACCACCCAAAATGCTTAAGCCCAACTTGTCAAGTAGTAATTCCCACCAGTTATAACCCACTCTTATACTTTGTGAGTTTTAGATGTGGGACTATGTTTGGAGGTATGGGTGTCACAACCTCCCCCACTTATATTTGCAACGTCCTTGTTGCAACATGACCCATCACTTATTCCCAGTGACAGTGGCAGTTGCATGCTCCCGGCTTAGGCTCCTTCGGATAGCCCTTTCCACTATCAGAGGGAACCCACTCTGATACCATTTTCTGGGAGCAACGCATGGCAGCTCCTGAATCTGCCACGTGTCACCCCTTTTATATTATTTTTGTAATTTATTTTTATTTTTATTTTATTTATTTTATTTATTCATTATTTATTTATTTATGTCATTTTAATATATTTTTTATATATATTTCTACTTTATTTTCTTTTCTCTTCATTATATTTAGTAGCCTGCTTATTTTTTTATTATATTTTTTCCTATTTACTTCTTCTCTACTCCAACTTCTCACCCAAGCCACCAACTTCCATTCTCCCCTCATCTTCCACCACTCCTCTAACTTCCACCCCACTTCTTTTCCAACTTATCCTCATCTTCCTCATCCTTTTATTCCCCTCACCCTCTTCATTTTTCTTCATCCACAGTTTCGAGAGAAGAGAGGTTGAGCCCTTTTAACCTTCAGGTATAGCTGAAGGAGACGAGTTGAGTGATGACAACCTTTTAGGAGAGATCCACAAGGTCTCCCTTGTGTAGATGCCCATCTACTCAACGAAGAAGCCGAGCTTCGTGGTGTTTTATCGTCGAACACCACTTCGAGGCGATAATTGGAGTCCAGCATAACTGTTCCGCAAATCCGACGATCTTCATAGGTAAATATTTTATCCTCATCTTCTCATTTTATTTTATCTAACAGTTTTTTCCTTATTGTTTCATCATCAAATCATTTTCATAAACACCACCTCATAGTCATACTTTTATTCGTACATAAACATCTTCATTGCAGTTTCATCACCATCAAACACTACCACCATCACCATCACAACATTACCACCGCCATAATCATCCTCCCCTTTCTCCACCTACTCCTCCTTCATATTTTTGATTAATCCCTATTTTTGTTTACAAAAAATTCAAAAAAATATATAAAATCAAAATACAAAAAATTAAAAAAACTACAGCTCTATGTTCTGTCGCAGCCGCCTGCGTCCTTCTCCTCGTGTGTCGCCTTAGAAGCAGTCGCCTCGTGCGGTCCCTGCCTTTGTGCACACTGCACAACCTTCCATGACTCCGCCGGCACCATATGCACCCAGCCACCTACCTGCCCCCTCGAGCGGCAACCTCCCTCGCCTCACACCTTGCCACTGTGCACTGCCACCCAGTAGACGTCGCGTGCCTCCCTCCAATGCGCGGACCCTCCCTGGAGTCGTGCTTCCCTCCTTGTGCGAACCTGCTACCGTATGAGTCATGATTGTCACCTGCTATGCATGTGCCTCTTGCCGCTGCAGCCCCTACCTCGATACCGCACCGCCTCGATAGTTCCTTCGTGCTCCAGGTCGCTGTCGCTAGCCCGTGGGTGGGCGCTGGCATAGGGGTGACGTAGGGTCACGGCAGTTGCAGCTACTTCCCCTGCTCTCTTTTTTATTTTAAAAATTTTTTGTAACTTTTTTTTGGAATTTTTTAACATGAAATAAAAATGTAGAAATGAAATAAAGAGCTGGTGATGATGATGTATGATGAATATGATGATGTAATAATAAACAAATAAAAATGTGGAATTTGAGTTTTTGAAAAAAAATTAACTTGTCATAATTGCTTGATTTCCAACGGATTCCATTCAGAATCACGCGCGTGTATCAGGGTTGTATGTCAGACCCTTCGTGGTTGTGTGTTTTGCTTGATGTAGACTAGGACATGCACTCGCGACTCTCAGAGCAATTTTTTTCTTGTGCTCGTACTCTATATGACCACACATCACACTTAACGAGATGCACTTAGACCACAGAACTATTTGTCAAAATTAATTTGTTCACCACTCGCTAATAGAACTGCATGTCTAGGAATGGTGTTCTCGTGTGTATTTTATATAGTGTAAAATTTCAATTCTGTATTGCATCCCGCATGCAGAGCACTGGAGACACTATAAGTATTCTTACTCAAGCATTCATCATCATTTCCTCGATTTCATCAGCTTTTTCTGATTCCCTCCTTTAAGTTTTCTAACCTAGGATAAATGAATTGGGACTGGACGTAGATATGATTGCTTGTGTGGATTAATTACACTGACAACTAATCTCTAAAACCAGGACTACTAATTGAATTGGACCAAAAATTTGTCTAAAATTAACCCTTGTTTGTGGGAGAGCAACCCCATCATTGTCTGAATTTATTTGCAAGTGACAGAGAGACGACATTAGGATAGAACCAAACCAGGATTTTCATATAGACTACTGGTTCTACAAAAACAATTAGCCACTTTTCAGTGAGGATCTACGGGTAGCCGGTAAATGTCCATGATTTCCTTAACAGAGTGGGAGGTTTAGATGACATCGTGTAAGGCTCCATCCTCAAGTAACGGGTAGCTGTATTTATACGGTCCACACTTACTCCTATACAGGATGAAAATGGAGTGCAGCTAGTCGTAAGAATCAGGACAATATGTAGGGAAGTATAAGCACCTAATAGCTCGCTAATCTTTCAAGACTTGCATTTATCACCAACTAAAACTGACAAGATAATCCGGTCGAACCTTTCAGCCCTCACGTGTAGAGTTAGTGAATTTGTTGTTTGCTCTTGCGTTTGTTTTATGTCTGTCAGTAAGCGTTATCCTGTGTACTTGCACATTTTCTACCTCGATCCGCTTACATTCATCTATTCCTCTTAAATATGTCAGGATATTGGTCATCATATCTAGGTCACTCCTCTTTGACCATAATCCAATCATCCTCACCTTTTTATCCCCCTCATACCCCCATCCAAAACCGTGAAGTCAGAACTTTGACTGATTTCCCCACTTCTTCGTACTTCTCACTTACCTCACCTTCTCACACCCCTGGCCCACTTCCAACCTCGACTAACTCACCCTATAGTCGGTCTCTTGCTGGAATCAATGAATAATTCAAAGAGCAAGACACTGCTGAGGCAAATTATTGGCAGAATTATGTGCCCTCACAGACCCCATTCTCATCTCAAGCTGGGACCATACAACAAACTATATATACAGATCCTGACTTGACCTTAGGGTATAACATGGTCGATCGAATAAACCAAATGGAGAGTCCCGCACCATATGATCTTCCTGACTTTATTGACCCATGTAATCAAGCCCACAATGACCAACCTTCATATCACACATTCAGAGAGCATCCACATGCACGGGCTTGGATTCATGAACTAGACTTATCATCCCCTCGTTCATTGACTCCATTAGTCGAGGCTCCGACCAATATCTGCCATTCAGATGGTCCGTACTCGACCCAATATTACATGCCAGAATCTAGGCATGTTGAGTATGAGACTTCAAGATCTCAGCAGTATCCTCCAAGTAGACAAACTGCTTCAATGATTGCTATGAGGACTCTTTAGAGGATAACATTTATAGGGTTGTGTTTAGATATGAATTAATTGAGGAAAACTTAGAAATGTCATCGAACGAATCATTTCAATTTATTCCATCTCAGATACGGAAGTGGACAATGGAATAAGAGGATTCAATGTTGAAAACTTAGAGGATACAAGGAAACACACACACTCTTTACAGCTGGAGTCCATTCTACTTCCCTCTTCTACTAACCACTTACCTTCCAATCTAGAGTATGTACATCCTCCCGCTCCTCCTTCACCTATTAAAAACAACAAAAAATCGAAAATCCCAAAAAGACCAAAAATATTACAAAATCAGAAAAACTCATAAAAATAGAAAATGAAAAAGACCTAAAAAATTGGATCCCACCCTAAGGGAAGCACTCGATGAAGAATTGATTTTTAATCTTCTCTTAATAAAGTCCATAGATCACTTCCCCGACCTCAAACGATTTGTGAGAAGTAAATTGATGCCTAAGAGGTCGGGCAATAAGAGGACAAGAACTGAGAGACACATAGTGTCTATGGCCACCTCCTTGGTGATGGGGAGAAAAATCAAAAGCCGTAGAGTGAAAACGTTGCCTAAGTTTAAATGTGAAATCAAAGACACTACCTTTACCCATACCAGAATCGATGATGACTCACCGATAAATATCCTCTCAGAAAGTCGAGAGAGATTGTTCAGTTGGCTGATCGATCTATAAAACGGTCGAGAGGAAGCATTTCTATCATAATTACTTTCCAAGGTGCTCTACTCCAGGTAGACTTCAAGGTCACTGACATTGAGCACCAAGGAGAGTTTACCCAGTCCCCTATTATTCCACGGAAGCCGTTCTTTGCCTTGGCTAAGGCGACTATAGATTGTGAGACTCAAGAGATCGATTTTACAACATTGGGAGCATTCCGACCGCATCCATTCTTTGACACTCTACTCTAAGGTACCCAACAAAGCTACTGACAATCATGATCATCGAGAGGTATATGAGTCCCACCTCTCTGTTACACCTGGGATACTAATTGTCGAGCCGACCATTGGATCAGAGACTCCCCACACATCATTGACTCCCGCTACTTGCATCACTCCTAATGTCAAGCCTACTGAGATCACTAGCACCTCCCCGAGACGTGTGCTGGCCCTTCAGGAATATTACAATCTATATGGTGACTTGTCTGATGAGGAACCCATGGTCAGAACCGCACCACATCCCAGACCTTAAAAGTAGACAACCAAGACTGAATTGACCCCACCCAAAAGTAAGGTTGCTCCTTCCTCTAGTCGGTTATCCAATGAGAGGAAGTCGAGAATTGATCCTTGAGGTGTTCCCCCGAACCCCTCAAGGAGTGTCACTCTCCTCTCCCTCTCAATGATTCAGGTTTTAGAAAACCGACTAAGAAAGTTTCCTTCAACATACCATAGAAGGATTTTTTTAAGGAATCTTCATTGGTTCCAGGTGAGGTGATTTATATGAATGAAATCAGTTCGGTTGTTCTTAAGCCAAATCTGAGTAAATAGTCGTGTGTCGACCCTAGTTGGACAAACCCTACACCTCACTATTATTCATCTGAGGACGATTCTAACAGTGACACATATGTATATTTCCCACCTCCTCGCTCCCACAAGAAGGTTCATCACAAACCTTCTTGATCCTTGTATATATTTTCTTTCTTTTATCTCCCTACCTCCCCAGGGATTTGTATCACTCGCCCCATCACCATATCGTTTCATTTTTTTGGCTATACTTAGGATGACCAAATCCTTAGTATAGGGGCGAGAGTGACCCAGGTCTCTTCACCATTCTTTGTATATTCTCTAGTTCTCATCGGTTCTCATACTTACTCATGTCCAAGACTTAGGCTGACCAAAGCCTAAGTATAAGGGGGACTAATGCCCGCCCTGCATATATATTCATCCATTTCTCCTCCTGACCTCGACCGCCCCATTTTGATCATCTTCTACACTTAGGCTGCCAGAGCCCAAGTATAGGGGGGTGGGTCGATTTCTATACTTTTTGTTATTTTAACTCTCCGACGCTTAGCACGAGCTATGTCTTTTCCTCTCTTCTTGTGCTCTGAGGATATAGCACATGCTAAGTATAGGGGACGTGTATATATTACATATATACTTTACCCATAGCTCGTACTTTCATGTATTTTTGTATATAGTATGAAATAATTACGGGGTGGGTAAATTTTTAAAAAAGATTGAGAAAAACTTTTTATAAAATACATGTATGCCTGTATAGTATATTATATAATTTGTATAATACTTGTAAATAATACATTTGTAAATTTTGTTGTAAGATAGGGGGTATATCATATTTTTGAAAAAAAAACTTTTGTGAAAAAAACTTAATTAAAAAGGAAAAAATAGAGGCTTCTTATTTACTCTTGCATATCATCCTTGCATTCAAAAAAATGTGTCTTGCACTTCATTTGTTGCATGTCATCTGTATTTCATCTGCATATCTAGCATATGCAAAGTGAAAAGTTAGTGTCTGAACAAGTTATGAATAGAAGTCGAGGATGTATTTGAGTTGACCTTAATCTACCTAATTGCAGAGGAATCTTATAGGAACTGGAGTTAATATTTTTTCAGGTCAAGTGACTTAATTCTTTGAGGTTGCAAGTCTATGTTCACATGTCATCTTTATTGGTCTAAGTAGAATATTTCGTACACACGCACAATTCTCTTAGACAGTGACCTAACTTGGATAAAGCACCATGCACGTAGCTCTTCATTGATGAGGTGGTGAGGAGGTAGAATCCTTTGGCTTGGAGTAGCACATGGGTGGAAACATCCATCCTCCTCTAGGGAGGGTAGTGCGACTCAACCTAGTATAGTGGCATCAACGTCTAATGACGGGATGTTGTGGGTTACAATAAAGCTTCACAAGAGGGATAGTCTACTAGCTCAAGAAGAAAAACTCCTTATGTACATGCTGCACCTTGTATATAGTTTAAAAAGTGAGAGAGGGAAAAAAGAGAAGAGAAAGAACTCCAAAAAAAGGGGGGCAAGCCTGATTGAAAATAAAATGCATGCTGAAGTATGTATATTCAAATAAGCAAGGCATATGCTTCAAAGTCTCATACCAAGGAAGCATGCAGCTAGAGACTTGGCTACACTGGTCAAGCCCCACGGATATGTGACTACACTGGTCACAATCCATTCTCTTCTTTACCCCCTCTTCTTGAGATGGTTGCACTAGAACTTAGAAGGAAATATCGCGCTCCTCAAGGTAAGAGTTGCTAGATCGATAATTAGAGTTACCTTGTTAGAGGAGTTGCTTATTTGCTATTTTTGAAGTGGAAAGCTATATTTCACTTACACATTACAAAAAAGATTCATAGTCATCAGAATTTGAGTGTGAGGATCTGTTCTGACCTGACTGTTGAGGCAATTTGGATAGAGACTTGTGGAACTCAAAGGCTGTTAGGTCTTAAATTCAATTCCCAATAAGGTTCTGCCACACTATTAATCCAAAGGTTGAGTCGAGCTCCATTTTCACCTTTTGTTCAAGACCTTGGTATGGAACCCAAAATCATTTCACTTTTTCATTTCATTTTAGTTGCTTAAGGACGAGCACGGTTTAAGTATAGGGGGTTGATGAATATGTGATTCATCACTCTAGAAGTCGAAAGTAGAGCTTCGTTCCCAAACAATTAGCTGTATATATCCATTTATTATGCATTATTCTCATGCATACATTTAGATTTAATATCTACAATTTAGCATGCATATTTGCATTAAATAAGGAGCCAAATTCACTTGTACATATTCACATGTATATTAGCTAACTTCCCATATTTGTATCTATTTTATACTAACCCCAAATCCAATAAAACCAACCATTGTGTACATATTACTAACAAGAATAAAAGAAAATTATAAAAAATTATTAACTTGAAATGTTGACAAATAAACCCAAAATCTATTTCTCAAACAGATAGACAAAAATGTGCATATCTCTCTCTTACAGTGTCCAATTTAGGTCTACTCACTTTTAAAGTAATATACATTCAAAGACCTTCAAAACAAGACCAAATTCATAAAAGATGGAGTGCATGTGTGCAATTTGGGGTTTGGGCTCTATTGTATATTGTACATATTGACCAAACTACCCTTTATTTTATTCTTTTATTTTCTTAATTATTAAAAATTTAAAAAAATAAATTAAGTTATAATTAGTTTTTTTATATTTTCCCTAAATTTATTTTGATTTTTTCTTATTTAAAAATGATAAAAAAATGCAAAAATATAAAAATACATTATTTAATACCTATAAGATACCATCCAAAAATACATTTTGTACATATGGTTTATTTTGATTTTCGATCCTTCACAAAAGTTGTAGATCTCGTTGAGACGAGCAACTTTCGTATTGAACACTTTTTGATTTTACCCCCTTTTATTTCTTTTTTTATTTACGGTTAATATTTGAATTTTCTAGGAGCGATACATGGTCGCTCATTGAGCCACCACGTGTCACCCCTTTTATATTATTTTTGTAATTTATTTTTATTTTATTTATTTATTCTATTATTTCTCCTATTATTTATTCTATTATTTATTCTATTATTTATTTATTTATTTTTAGTTTAAATTATACATATTTTTTCTACTTTTATTTTCTTTTATCGTCATTATTTTTACTAGCTTACTTATTTTTTTATTATATTTTTTCCCTTTTACTTCTTCTCTACTCCAACTTCCCACCCAAGCCACCAACTTCCATTCTCCCATCATCTTCCACTACTCCACCAACTTCCACCCCACTTCTTTTCCAACTTCCCCTCAACTTCCTCCTCCTTTTATTCCCCTCACCCTCTTTATTTTTCTTCATTCATCGTTTAGAGAGAAGAGAGGTTGAAGCCCTTTAACGTCCAGGTGACAGCTGAAGGAGACGGGTTCAGTGACGTTTGGTATTTATTAAAATTAATTAACTCAAAATCACCTCGTCTGCATTATTTATTCCTAATTAATTCATTTTTCATCCAAAAATTCTAAAAACTTTACAGTAGCCTCAATTCATCATTTTTCACATTCTGGCTGAGTTTGATAATTTTTGGACATTTTTGAATGAAAATTGCATTTTAGCCCCGAACTCTGCCAAATTTGTATTTCACTTATTTATCGTATTTAAAAATACCAAAAATTGCCTCTTTGAAAACCTAATCTCTAGATCAACTAAAAACCAACCTAGGAGACAATGACCTCCCTGAGTTCGACCTTGAGCTTGCCCAAGTAAAAAAATTGACCGCTTGCTTTAATTAGTAAAATCTTAAATTTTCATTTTTGATTAATCCAAATTTACCCGACTGCAATGAACGAAAGATTTCAACAATAATTCCAAAAAATTAGCTAGGGTAAATATAGGATATATCACATTACATTTTCCTTTATTCTCTTTTTTTGTATTTTCTTAATAATGGTGATGGTGATGGGGAAGAAGAAGATGATGATCCTCCATGATCTACAACACTTGATCTCTGCTCAACTGATGGAGAAGATGAAGAAGGCGGTGAGGCTCTATCAGCGACTCTATCTCCCAATCCCACTGGTGTTGGTGACTGAAATATCCTACCGCTCTTGAGAGAAATAGCATCATGTAAATATGTAAAATCAAAGTACATACCTATCTTGAGAGTGGATGGATCATGTGCTACTTGCTCTTGATTGCGACAAAGAATATCGGGCTTGGTTGTCTTAAAATCATCTAGATTGCTAGTCAAATTATTCATGTTTTTTATCAATTGGGCAAGTTGATCAAGTGATGGGTTCACCGAAGGTGCCTCTGGATACTCAACAACAGGTGGTCTGGTAGTGTAGAAGCCGACACCCAGAATAGGCAGACTTTGGATGACATGTATAAGGAGGAGGAAGATGTGAATATAGCCCATAATATGTAGGTTGTTGCTAATAATAAGGTTGATAAGGATACACAGGTTGCATCTGTTGCTGTCCAGGTCTCCACATATGGAACTATGGTGGAGATGAATACTGAGGTTGTGGCTGTTGGTGATGGTACTGTGGTCTACCACCCTAAAAATGGTGAACTAGCCTTTAACTCGCTTGAGAACCCAGCTGACCCTGCCCTGGTGGACAGGTTTAGCAATGCTTTGGACTGCTCCAAGTGTTGTTCACCTCCTGAATGTGAGGTGGAGGCGTACATTGTGGCTTAGAAAGATATGGATACTTGGGGTAGTACAGAACAATGCATGATGGAGGTAACTATTGCGAAACCGGATTCGGAGTCTGCACGTAGTAAACGTGCCGAACTATGGAAGGTGCTATGGTACTCTATTATGTTGAAATCATGGAATAAGTAGTCTTCTCCACTATAAGAGTATCGGTTGCTGCACTCTGACTCTGGCATGAACTAATCATGCTAATAAGAAGCTCCAGATGTCTACTAATATCATCCAGCTTATCCAGCTGCTTTGTCCTCTACTCGATCACCTGTAATTTTTCTAGCTCTTGTTATCACTTTTCTATGATATCAACTTTGGATAGGTGATTCTCAATGATGGTCAGATCAAAACTGTCCATCCTATCCACCTCGTGAGATGTCGTCATGTTGACAGCCTTGTGGGGTGTAGAATAAGTAAGAGGACGTTTCTTAAATGCACAGGAAGAAGATAGAGTAGTTGAACTCTCTATCATTTCCTCAAAATTTTACCATAAGGCATCCTCATCATTGTTGAAGTGGGTCCCCCTACAAGCAACACCAACCAATCTCTGGTTCTCTAAACTCAAACCCCTAAAGAAATTCTGCACGAGGCTAGTCTTGGGAATATCATAATGGGGTCACTTCTCCATCAAATCTCTAAAACGTTCCCGTGCCTCATGAATAGGCTCATGGGATAACTGGGAGAACTTAGCTGTGAGTAATCGCATCGGATTGAGTCGTCCAAGGGGATAATACTTGCTAAGGAATGATGATCTCAACCCCTCCTAGGACGTGACAACTCTTCCTAAATGATTGATCCAATCCAATGCCTTGTTCATAAGACTGAACGGAAAGGCAGTCATCTTCACTACCTCTAACAGGATGTTAGGGTAGTGTATAGTACCAAAAATACGATCGAACTTCTAGAGGTGTATGTAAGGTTCCTCATGAATATCACTCTTCAGCTCGAAATGCCCATGAACCGCATGTATATGAATCCATGTGGTTGAGTCTCCTACTCCTGGGTTATAGGCATCTCTAAGAGTGGGCTTAACCACTGTTATAGGATGTTGCTCATCTCCCTCATTCCCACCTCCATTCATCTGCTCATCCTCCTCTCTCTCTATTCTATGGTTCCTTATCTCTAAGATCATGTCTCAAAGTATGGTCTGGAGGTTGTCTAGCTCAATCAACTCGGTCGGAATGGCCTGGATAGAATTCAACATCGTACTATTGATCTCTCTCTGATATGCCATGGTGTTCTTTCCCTTCGGTGGCATCAATTCCTCTATAACCGGCTGTGTATCTGAAAATGTGAAATGAACTTGATTAGACTACAGAAATGATGGAGTCTCAAATGATAGTTCGAGAAGAGGGTCAATCTCAAATAATGGATTTATTGGAGATAAGTCGGGTGTGAATGAGAATGAAGAGAGCTTAGGAAGAGAGTCATCTTGAGTGGAAGAAAATGAAGACGAATGAACTAGAGAGGGAAGTGATAAGTCCACAAAGTCTGAACACAAATCACTCCAATATGCAATCCTCGAAAGAAAGTTGAGAGATGCAAGAACACAAAGTCAAGACAATAAGAAGAATATGAAGAAAAAGGAACAAAAGGCGCATAGCAATCTTTATAGTAGCAAACAAGCACAATGCGAAACCTCGATTCACCAACTGAACACAATGTGAGGATCATAAGAGTTTGATCTTTCATCTTTTCAAATTTAGTTTAGTGAATCTCAAGAAGTTACTTAACAACATACACACAGGATGATGTCGCCCTATAACCCAGCATAGGTCCTCAAACCTCCCAAAATAGTGGTACCATCTGCCCGGGTTACCGGGTTATATCAGGCCCAAAGGGAGATAAGAGGCAGAGCACACCAAAACAATTTTCTAAGGCCTGAGGCAAGTGCTTGCAGCTGCGACCACACATCAAAAAGTGATGTACAGGTGCTTATGGCACAAGTCTAGGGATTTGGTCTCTATCCTTATGGCAACGTCCTCACCCATTCCGTCGGGAGGTAAGTACCAGCAACAATGAGGGGTTCCTCTCCCCAAAATAATGAATGATGGTCCTTTACATTTAGTTTTAGGGTCGAGTAAGATTAGCAGTCCCAATTTTATTTGGTTATCATTTTTTTTGAGTTTTTTTCTTCAAAGAAACTTTCTAACCATTTTTCCAATTCCTTTTTTAGCCTAAGTGAGAAAAATCACGGAAGGAGATTGGAAAAGCTGATGCGATGAAAAATCAATTATGCATGCAATGGTAGAAAGGCATACTTACCGCCAGCTATCTACATGCAAAATGACACCCACATTGAAATAAAGGAAAATAAAACTAACCAAAATGATGCACAAGAACTGATCTAACAATAGCTTCAATTACCTGGAAAGAATCAATTACGTATCTAATTCCAAGCTATGCTCTACTCTATAGGAACATGGATGTTATTAGGGGCTTTGGACCTATTATTTACTTGTCTCAACCAAGATAACAAAATCTACTACTAAACAGGATCAAGAACAATAAACAATGAGAAAACAAAAGAAACGAAAATCGATGAAAAATAAAATCCAGCGAGGTCCTCCAAGTGCACTGGCACTTAGTGAAACATACCCCAGAATCACAAGGTATAAACTGGACTGGAAAACAGAAAAAGAGGAAAGCACCAAAGGAATTGTTATAAATTAATTAAAAATAATGGGAAATAAAATGCTAAAAGAAAAAAATGTGCTCAAGAATCTTCCAAGTCTTCTTCTCCTTCTCCTATGCTCTCTTGATGCTCAATGAAGAAACTGTCGACCTCCGCTCTTCGCTCGGGTGCGTCGGTGCTCCTAATAACTCTACCCTCGCTCGTCGGGCCCTCGTAGAACAGAGGAAATAAAAAATTTGTTAGATACAATTTATGAAAATAAATAAATAAAATGAAGCAGAAGATGACAATAAATAAAAGAGACAAAAGAAAAGAAATAAATGAAAAAGAGTATATACAAACCATGAGTAGAAGGCAAAGAAAGAAACATAACTACCCTTGTTGTGCCTCCACAGTAATGGCGCCATTTGTTTTATTGCGAACTTCAAGGGATTAATTTTATTAAGAAAATCAAGGTATCGATGTAATCCTAAATGACCCTCAAACAAATTTTTTTTATTTTTATCAAGCTAAAATAAATCAAAGAAATGTAAGCAACAGAAATTATTATTTATTTACATGTATAGCATACAAGATCGAACTCAGGGAGGCTATAAATCCCGAGGGTAATTAAATCAATGAAAAATCAAAGAAATAAAGAGGGATCTTTTTATTTTTTATGGTTTTCTGATTTTGAAATTTTTTATAATGAGTTTTAATTTTGCAAATATTTATATTTTAAATTTTTAAAACAAACAAAGCAAAAGAAATATAAAAGGAATTAAACAAACATTCTTTTTATATTTTTAAACATAGAATAAATGTGTAGAAAAATCAAACAATATTATTTTTATGGTTTTGATAATTTTCTATTGTTTTTAAAATTTTTAAGGATTTTTTGATTTCTTTAGGATTATCAATACAATTAAAAACATGAAGTATAGAAAACAAAAAATCAAGCAAATATTTTTGGGTTTTTAAAATAGAAAATTGAAAAAAATAAGGAAAATATGCACAATCAAAAAGAAGAATTTTCTAGCTTTAATAAAAGCTAATGTATTTTTGAGATTTTTCTGTGATTTTATATCATTTTTAGTGTTTTCTGTATTTTGTAATTTTTTTGGTTTTTATAAAGAAATTGAGAATGGAATTTATACAGAAAACAAAACAACTATTCACGCACGTACAAATCTTTCCTGATTTTTTCAAACTAATTTTATATTTTTATTGAATTAATATTGCAAATAGGATAAATTTAGGAGGTGTTTGAAATATTAAAAATAAAAAAACAGCTTATTTTGTAAAACAAAAATTAGGGGTGCTAGATGTTATTAATGGAACTTAAGATAATTTTTAAGGATTTTAAACATAGTTTGATATTTATTAAAAAAGAGTAACAATCAGTTAATTAAGCAGAAGAATAGGGACGAAAATACAAAGAAATATTATTTCTGGGACTGAAGTAAGAATAGAATATAAAATGACATGACGAATAATGTAATTTACCACCAAAAAGTTACATGCCAGCGTACGTGAGTCGTGCTGGAACGAACTTAATTATGATTGTTTAATTTTCAAGGGCTAATTAATAACAAAGAAGTATCGAGCCTTTATTGCAAAACTTCCAAAAACATGTGCTAAGACACATGTTGCAGTTCAAGTTTGACTCACAGTAAATAAAATAAACAACAAGGGATCATTAGCAAATGTTCAAGCAACATTAAACCAACACGTGTCCGAACGAAACTTATTTATAATATAGGAAATAAAAAGGCAAAAGTTGCAATTATTCACTAGTAGCGTGCAAGTCAAGTGCGCAACGAAGGGCTGGTCTTCGATCGGGAGGCTCTGATCTACGACTCACAATTAGAGAAAATTGGAAGGCTGTGATTCAATTTGGGGAACCATTCTTGATCGGACGGTGGACAACTAATATGGAAGAATTGGGAAGAAGGGGCTCATCGATGAGTTTTTATCAGTCGGATCTCGACCGATCTCCACTCAAATCACAGCCTGAAGGTTGTTGTTCATCCCTGCTACACTTTCACATCGTATATGTATGTCGATGAGGTCTGATGATCAACTAATCGAGATCTAGAGCTATGAAAGTTCACGGCTACATATGGAGCTCCAGATTTCAATTCATTGCTCGAAATGCATCCTAAGGACTTACAATGGAGTTATTGCTCGGAGAAGATCCTCCGTTCACCATTATTAATGCAAAAACAAAAGAAGAATGGGGTGATGTACGTCTCGAGCGGAGGGTGGTCAGATGGGAGACGGATTGCCAAATATGAGGTGATATGGGGTGATCAGAGATGGGGAGAAGTATGAAGAAGGTCCAGTGATGGTGATGTGAGGTTTAGAATGGATTAATGATAATCGGAGAGCTTTGATCGAGCAAATCAAAGCTAGAATGAGGATGAACGAAACTATGCCTAAAAATGAAAATAAATGTGAAATTAATGATGAAATCAAAGGAGGTTACCTAAGCTTACCCTACAGATGGAAAAGGTGGATAATGACCTCGATTCACTGCGATTGGCGAAGAAGCTAAATATCACTAATAGAGGTTCGAAGAACATGGTGGATCTTGATCCCGTGTGCTCAACTTGTTCTCTCGATCGTAGAGGCAGGGCTCTATCACAACTTTGCTCTCTAGAAATCGGCCTCGGGCAAAATCAAGGCAGAAAATGGATCTGCTTGACGATAGAGATATGGAGTTTATTTATAGAGAAGGAGGTGCGTTGAAATTCAAATGCCAAATGAGCGTGAAGTATTCCGTCGTATCCAGTCTTTTGACTATCTGGTCAATGAAGGTAACTGGAAAAAGATCCTTCTTGCAAGCAAGATTCAGGCGTATGTAGTCCACACAAACACGCTAAGAAGTCGGTACTCTAGTCAAAATCTCCCTTTGTCACTTGTCACAATGGTGATCCTATATTTCTTCGGCACAGGGTAATTTCCCATTTTGAATTGGAGACTAAATCACAACATTTAGTGATCTCTATTATCACAACATCCTGGAGGTTAGGGTTCAGTCTGCGCTGGAATTCCCGGGAGGGTTTGCTATCTTCTTCAAGGTAAATGTGATGTGATCAGAGTGGCAGGTTTATCCCATGGAGATATCTTATGTTCCAGTCTTTTGCCTTACGATTTTTTTCAAGAACCTCAAGCAGAAGAGATTCTTGTTCTTCGATCAGATGTGAATTTATAATGATCGGATACATATTAGGTTCACCAGAAATAAGGCACACCTCATGTTGAGGGCAAAGGCTTGACCTCTGGTAGAGTCCGAATCGACATTTTGGCAACCTCGGCAATAATGACATGTGTCAGATCTTTCAACTATTTGTTGTCCACCATAGGGCTTTTAAAATCTCAATGCAAGGCATCACACAGATCCACAATGAATTCTTTGTGCTCAGACGAGGATGGATGTTCAATCATTTCGACAATCCCATCAAGGATCTCATTATCAATGACATCGGTGAGATTGACTACACTATCTAGTCCTTCCTTAGTGGAGAGGAGTTCCAGTGTTTCTTTACAATCTAGGAACAATTTCGTGTCTCTGAATTTCACTAAGAAGTCACAGTCCTCTGATTCATGTGGCACAAGCTCTCTCATCAAAGATACCACTTCTGTTAGCTTTGGCTCTAGAACCATCTCTATCTGAACTTTATCACTGCTGGTTGCGGAAAGTGATCTCTCCAGCACTGTAATCCACTACTGCTTCGACTGTTCGAGGGAATGACCGACCAAGGATAATAAGGTGTGGAGGAGTTGTGGAGGATAATCTGAACTTTATCACTATTTTTGTATTTTTCAACAATAGTAAAAATGTATCGAAAATTCAAATAAAAATATTTTTTGTTTTGACAAATTTTTACTATTTTTGTGATTTTTTAGAGATTTTAAGATTTTTTTAAGATTTTTAAAATAATTAAAATAGGAAAATAGAACAAAAATAAAATAAGCAAATGCTTTTGGATTTTTAAAATAGAAAATGAACATAAAAATTTTGGAAATATACACAAACAGAAAGAGGATTTTTCAAGCTTTGAATATAGCTATTTTATATATTTTTATGAATTTTCAATAATTGTATATTATATTTTTAGTGCTTTTTTGTATTTTTGTATTTTTTGTTTTTATGAAGAATTTTAAAACAAATTTTGTATAGAAAATAAAACAAATCAAAACACACACTCTGTAATTTTTAAAAATTTTCAAACAAATTTTGAATGTTTATTGATTTTCTACTATAAACATGACACTTTTTAATGGTTTTTGAATTTTTTAAAAAAGATCAAACTAACTGATTTTGCAAAATAAAATTAGTGGTGATTAATCTACGTAGCAGGAATTTAAGATTATCTTTATGGAATTTATTAAGGTGATTAGTAGTTTATTAAGCAATAATTATCAAGCAATTAATAAATCTAATGCATAGGGACTAAAATGCAAAGAAAGTTATTTAAGAGACTGAACGGATAACAAAAGAAATAAATCTGAGGTGAAAATTGTAATTTCACCAAAATAGGTGTGTATCAGTGCATGTGAGTCGCAATGGCACATACCTTTATGGAATAAAAATTATTTCAAGGGGCAACTAAGTAACACAGAACTAGAATACTTTTATTGCAAAATCACCACTAAGCACGTACTGAAGCATGTGAGTCAGCTCAAGTTGGATAAAGTGTAGATATAATGATCAATTAGGTTCAAACTACAATTAATCTCACAACAACAACATGACACGTGTCATGATGGGACTTATTTACAATTAATAAAACTGAAGGGACAAGGGATGCAAATATTCACCAAGACATGTGTGAAGCACATACCGATTGGATGGCATGGATTGATTCTGGAAGAACTGATCGACAGTTGGCTTCTAGGGGAAAACGACCAGCTGAGATTGAATACGGTACTCCCATTTTTTATTTAACGGTGGAGCATCCCACTAGAGGAATCGGGATGAAGGGAGTCTTTGATAGCCTTGGACCGACTAGATATCAGTCGATCTCCATCCAACACACTTCCTGAAGGTGGCAAACAACTCATGTTGCTCTTCTGTTTCGACCAGATGTGGCGTTGAAGCTCAAATATCAACGATCAAAGATCTAGAGGTCCAAGATGTTATACGTAAACTCTATCTCCAGATTAGGATTCATTGCTCCAGAAGAGGTATATGGACCCTACAATATGTTTATTTCTTGGAGATGTAGATTCAACCGCTTTATTATATTGAAACGAAGGCAGATGGAGTTGAATGGATAAACTCCGCTGGAGGTGGTTGGAAGGAGAATTGAGATTCAGATCTGCAGTGGATCTGAGGGATCTAGGATGATAGGAAGTATGGATAAGGATCGGTGAATGAGTAGTTATGCTTGGAATGATGGAAACACGTATGGGTGGGCTCCGATCGAGCATATCGGAGACAGGTCGGAGATAATGGATTTAAACAAAAACTGAATGAAATTGCATAATTAAAAGTGAAAATTAAATGCAAATGAACCTAGAATTGCCCTACAGTGGAAGATGATGGTCTCGTCCTCAATCCAAGTGTGGCGGCTCGAAGAAGCTTGGATGTCGGTGGCACTCCGGCGACGTAACAGATCTCGCTCCATAGCCCAAATCTACGCGTTCCCGATTGTGGAATGAAGCTCTATCACAACTACATACTTCAGGTCTCATCCTCGGGCGCTAATTCGGTGAGAAAATGGATCAGGGGGTGCCAGAGGAGATATGGGGGTATTTATAAAGAATGAGGCACGACCAATTTTAAATTTGGTGTAGCGTGCGAATCAAGGCACGAAGGGTGAAAATTTTATTAGAGTGAGGTTCTATGTTATTTGGTAATCAAAGTAAAGAAGAAATTGAGAGAAGATAGTGGACAGATTGATTAGGGAAATTCGAAGAATAAGTAGAAGACTCAACATTTTATTCGAGTTTTAGGCCAAATTGGTGGAGTTGACCCAGGTCAACAGACCCAGGTCCACCTAATAGGAAGACAGACCCACTAACGTCTAAGAAGAAAAGGACAAAATAATAAAAATGAAATAAATTTAAAATAAATTAGGAAATGAATTTAAATAAAATAATTTTATGAAAAAAAATGTTAATATATAAATAAACTTAATTTAGGTGATTTTTAATAATATAAAATAAAAAAATAATGATGTGAAAATAAATATATACATTTATTAATAGGTAAATATATTTATATACAATACATGAATTTTTAATAATTTATTTTTACAAAAATTATATAATTTAATAATTTAAAACATAATTTAAGGATTTAAACATATTTTTATTTAATTTTATGAGTTATTTTATTAAGTTAAATAAATAAGGGTATTTACAATATAGGTATGTGATACCTATACTTTTATTTTTGGTTATTTTGATTTTTGTGATTTTTATTTGTAATTTCTATAAATCAAACACAATATTTACAAATATTTAAAATACAATATATATAAATAACAAGAAAATAACTTAAAAATAAATATAATATAATGTACAACATAGGTATACCGTATAATAGCACTTCAAAAAGCCACTTTTCTCATCTTAACTCTGATTTTAATGAAATCATTTATTTTAAAGCTTATTTAATTTTGAACACAACGAAAGTGAGTTTGATTTATTTTGAATTTGTGAAGAAGATATTGATCTGACAAGTTGAGGTTTGCGGCTTTTTCAAAGTGTCGTTATTTTCAAACTGAACAATGATTCTTCTTGTAATTATTTTAATATTTACAACTTATCTTTATGTACAAGATCCAAAGAAGAAAATATTTTTATTTGAGATGATTTTGATGATAAATAAAATAATAGAAGAAATACATACAATATGTGCAATGATGTACAATGATGAATATAAAAGTGGAATAATTATTTTTCTTCATTTTTCTGTGTTAAGACCTTATATCCCCAACTTTATTCCTTGACAATCAGGTCAAGCCTTGACCTAATCTCGGGGTCAGAGTCAGCTTGTATTTATTTTATGCACACAGTCTTTTGTTTTCTTTATTTTACCTTTATTTCTTTATTTTAGGTTAAAAAAAATTGATAAATATACAATATTTAGAAGGAATAAGGAATTATTAAAAAGAGGTATTTACTGATAGTTATAGGTCTTTTATAAGGGGTTTTTAAGATAAATAAATGAATAAAGATGATGAAATGCATATTCATTACTAGGACAATGAAATCAAAAGGGAATTGCATCCCTAATAGTGACGATCACGTCCTCCAACATGCCCTTAGGTTGCTTAACTGATCTGTCTTGCGAATTACATAATCATCTTGGTTGGCTTGAGTGGTCCAAACCCCAAATTCGGTGAGGAGGGAAGAGGGCAACAAATTGATAGACGACCCACTATCAAGCAATGTGCACTTAAACTCTTGATTGAAGATCCGACATCTGACTAGAGGAGCTCCCTTGTCTTTCTTTTTGTTTGGGAGAATGCTGATGGCATTTATAGTGGCCATGGTGAGAATGCATTTTTTAGGTTTCCTACGTCTGGTTTTGCAGGGTTGACGCTTCATGGTACCTACTTCTTTCAGTCCTATTTTCACAACAAGCATGTACTCTGTGGCCTTGAGCAAGGGCTTTCCAAGCATAATGTTTTGCAAAATTTCCACAATGTCAGGATTAGATGAAGCATTTTTCAATTTTTTTACTAATTTTGCTTTAATTGCTTCAGGAAAAGAAATATGTACATTAAAAAATGCATCTTTTGAATTTGTGTCCATATCATCGTGTACATGTAGATGTCAAAAAAGGTACAAATTCATCTACATCTTGTGGACCAAAATGAACTGCAGGTTCGGCTCCATCGGCTGGCATTGGTTCGGTTACGAGTGCTTTCTTCTCCATTGCTGGCATGGCTTCATCTTAATTGCTGCTTCATTTTTGTGTTTTCTAGTTTTCTTCATTTTTTGTAATTTTGAATCAGGTGTTGCATCCTCAAAAAGTCCTTTGGCAATGTCTACTGTCCTGGCTAACGACTCGCCATCAGATGCTTTGTTCTTCCCCTTCATTGTCGTGATCTCTTGGAGTGTCCTACAGTTCCTAAAAGTCATAGAATTTGATAAATTAATATTATTTTCACTTGAATCTGGTGGGACAATGCGGACTACCTGCTCCTTACGATGGAAGTTGTTCGGCTTCAGCTCGACATGAGCCGGGATGACAGTCTTGGCAGTTGTCGGGTCGTTAATCTTCTGACTCATATCAGCCATGGTTTTAATGAGCTGGGCCAAGCAATCAAGAGCCGGGTTGATAGACGCAACCTCAGATGACTCGTTTTGTTGTGGCCCCTAACTCTGTTATTACGGGGGAGGCTGATGTTGGTAACCCTGAGAAAAGTGAGGAGGAGGATGGGAAGAGTGTTGTTGGTACTGAGGAGATGGATACTGGTTCTGGAAGTGAGCAACCGGTTGTTGTTGATACCGTTGTCGGTACTCCGTCTGCTCGTAGTTCTGCCATCAAGTGTATCCATGTTGCGGAGGCTGCTAGTGACTGGCTAGGCTAGAAGTTCCTCCCTCCTTGCAGCTAATAAAATGGCATAATGGTTGTTCTCTGACCTTGGGATTGTCCTTGAGGATGGGTCAGTTGTGATCATTGTTCCATACACCATTCACCTCCTGAATGTGTCGTGGAGGTGGGGAGTACTACTCAATGTACTAGATTGTGGCTCGGGCTAGTAAACCACCATCTGTGATTGCGACTGCAGTAGTGGCTACTCAGGTGCCTATACATAATATGCATGATGGATCTGAGGCTGACTGGGACTCGACTAAGGTTAGTGTTGCATTGTAGATTCCTTCTGCTCAACAGGAGTGTCAGAGGTGGTTGCCATGGAGTTGCAAGCACGGATGGTGCTTACTAGTAGCTCCAACTGCTTGGTGATCATGTCCAACTTATCCATGCATTTTTCCTCTGTTCGATCATATCAAGCTTCTCTACATCATGTGATTGATTTTTAATAATGTCTACCTTAAACAAGTGACCATTGAGATGTTGAGATCAGAATTCTCATGCCTATCCACTTCACGAGTGTCTGTCATATTAAAAGATTTGCGTAGGATACGTGGTTGCACTTGAAAAGAGTGAGAAGAGGAGAGTGTGGCATCTCCCTCGGCCATCTCCTTAAATATTTACCATACCGCGTCCTCGTCTTTGTTAAAATGTGACCCTCCGCAGGCGGCGTCAACCAAACGTTGACTATTCTCAATGAGTCCCCCAAAGAGATGCTGAACCAAACTAGTATTCAGGATATCATGATGGGGGCACTTCTCAATCAAGTAGTTGAATCTCTCCTAGGTCTCATGAATGGACTCTTGTGGTCCCTTGGAGATGCTAGCAATATTGGACCGCATCAGATTGAGATGACCAAGTGGGTAGCTTTTTTGCAGAAAAACTGACTTTAACTCTTCCCATGTCATCGCCACTTTTCCCAAATGATTTATCCAATACAGTGCCTCACCATGAAGACTGGAAGGAAAAGTGATCTTCTTGACTATGCCCAACGGGATATTGGGGTAGTGCATTGTACTGTAGATGCGTCCAAACTATTCTATATGGATATAAGGTTCTTCATTGGGATTCCCATGGAAAGTGGGGAGGAGGGAAAGGAGCTACGATTTCAGCTTGAAGTGTCCGTGGATTGGAGGAATCTGGATCCACTAAATAACCCAATCGACCCCAGGTTTGTAAGTATGCTTCAGTGTAGGATTGGGATGACCTCTCCTTCCCTCCCCCTCGTCTCTGCGAGATCCATATACAAAATGGTTATCATCATCACCACCGTGTAAATCATCATCTCTTCCTCCTTCTCTCTCTCTCTTCTGATCTTTCCTCATATCATTAAGCATTTCCTAAAAGGTGACCTAGGCTAGAGCCTAATCAGTCAACTACTTCTGATGGACTGGATAGAAGCTAAGAACTGTCTGTTCACTTCATTCTGATTCGTGCCATGTTTTGTGTTCTGCTATGAACTAGGATGTTGAGGTCCCTTTCCACAGCCTATGGCATCCATCTCAAACTCTAACTGTGAATCTAGCTCTATATCGGGGTCCTTATCTGCAATAGGGAAAATACCCCGATTAGTCTGCATGCAACCACCAGATGTATAAAATAATTCAGAATTAGGGTCAATTCTGAATTTTATTAATGATGGAGAAGTGTAAGGAGAGAAATCAATCTCCTTCTAACAATGACAGAACTCAAGAAGAGATTTTTCCTTTTCTATAGGAGGTACAGGAAATGGGGAGCCATGAGGATGGTTCATAAAGTCTAAACCCATCATTTAGGGATCGCCCTGAATTATTGGAGATGTTTAACCAATCGAATTGATGTGGGTGGGGGTGGAGTCCCGACTAAGCCATCCAGGAGTCGACATCTTGGAAACAAAAGATAAATAGATGGGGAGAAATGATCAGGGGGAAGACAAGAGAATGAGTGAAGAGATGAAAAAGAAGGCTTTAATCGAAATGATTTTATGTTTGTTTATCCTGAGCAAGCCCAGGGTCTAACTCAAGGAGGCAAATGAGCAACCTACATTAATGTCTATCAAAGTTCGTGTGTGTCTTTTGAGGCTGATATTTTTGGTATTTTTATGCACTTTTTGAATGTAAATGCAAATGTGGGCCAATTTTAAAGACTGTAAAAATTAATTCCAATTAAAAAATGTCCAAAATTACAAAATTTGGTCGAGATGTGAATAATGGTGAAATAAATGCACTATAAATTTTTCGGATTTTTTGGATGCAATATGAGTATTTGATGAATTAATGAATGCAAACAAGGTGAATTACATTAATAATTATAATAACTATTAAACCTACTTATTTTTAGTGAATAAAGTTATCCAAGATATATCACTAGGTGATCTATCTCCGAAAAATCCTAAATCCTAAAAATCTGAGATTTAACACCTATAGAAATATGCAATTCTTTTTGGGCATAATATAAAACACAATTAATTCTATGATCCGTGAATTTTGGGCAATTTTTAGAGTAATGGTTAATTAACTGTGAATTTTAGAGCACAGATTGGGCAAAATACGAGAATTTCCATAAAAATATTAATTATTAATTAACCACAAAGCATAAAAATATAAGGAACATGCCATAATATAGAGAATTAATTGAGGAACAAAGTGTAATTTTTTAAATAATGAAATGATGTTCAAATTACAGATGAAACTGAGGGTTCTAACTATAAATTACAATATTTAAATAAATAAAACTACATAAGAGGGACTAAGGTGGAATTACCAGGCCCTCTAGGGGGATGCTTGCAAACTTTTCAAAGGGACACGTTCGCTGCACGTGCCCTCTGGGTGGAAGGGGTGGCTTCGTAATTTAGTGGACCTCTGGGGGTCAACTTGTAATTCTTCCCTCACCCACGTGCATGTCAGGTGAGGGGGTTGTTCTTCTATAATAAGGATCACCTCCGGGGACTTTGGTGCAAGTTCCCTCTTCGACCACGTGTGCTTTACGTGGGAGGGGGTCTTGGGCTTCATGCCCTGTGGCTCGCGAGGGTCGGTGTAGTGGAGCGAAGGTTTGCGGGGCTGACGATGGAAATCCTCCTGGAGTCACAGGCGGCTGGGGCGGAGATGTTGCGAGTGGGAGGATGGAGGCGGAGTAGGTGCTCTTAACTGCAGGAGTCGGTGAAGAAGCACGAGGTGGAGGAGAGAACGATGGTGGTTGAAAGTCAAAGACGTGCAAGTGCGATGGTGGAGCAAGAGTGCGATGAGGTTGTTGATGAAGTGGACCCCTAGCTCCTACCAAGGGGCGTCGATGAAGAAAATAAGAAGGTTGTCGATGAAGCGCGGAGGAAGGGAGCGGTGCTTGATGATTCGAATGCAGCGTGATACTGTGGTGGAGATGAAGCGACCAGAGGTGGAGGGAATATGAGGCAGAGATGGAGAGGTGTGGTTATGGCTCGATGATCGATGGAGCGGGATGATGGATAGAGGAGAGAGAGGATCATATGGAAGGGAGGGTGTACCTGGAGGCACGACTTGCCGGCGAGAAGATGCAGCCGGAGTAGAAGCGAGCTCCGTTGGGGAAGGTGCGACGAGGATGAAGGATTCCTCGGATCACGCTAAGGAGGTTGGCCAGTGCTGTCACCACCGAAGAGGTCTTTTGCAGGTGAACGACAGATGTCGATCATTGGGGCGATGCGATGGGTTTTATAGCGAGAGGAAGGCCGACAGATCTATAAGGTGGTGGGGATTCATTGGAAGAGGTGGCTGTCGTGAGATCGATAATGAGGACGAAGATCTGATGAGGATTTGACGGGGATTCGTATGAGATTGGAAGGTGGTGGCGATTGGGGATGTGATTGGGACTGAACGGAAAGGCGGAGGAGCGGCCATGGATGGAAGGAGAGGTAGAGATCGGAGGCTGTAGAAGGGGTCGGCGGTGCCCAAAGAGGAAAGGGGGAGAGAAGAGCGGAGTAGGAAGATGGTATATGGGTCGTCCGATCGATCGATATCGGATGGCCCAGATGATGCCACATGGCATAAATTTTTTTTATTTTTACTTATATTTATTTATTATATTTAAAAATATATAGAAATAATAAACAAAATAATAATACAAAAAATGAGTGACACATGGCGACTCCAGGAGTTGCCACTTGTTAGCTCCAGAAAATTCAAAAAATAAAAGACAAGGATAAATTCGAAAGAAATAGCAAACGACAGATGAATCTCCATTTCATCACCTTTATTCTATAATTTTGGCCTTAAAAACCCTAGCTAATGCATGTAAATAGCATTAATTTGTACAAAATAGCATTCATCATTGTTGTATTTATTGCATAAATAATATAGTTTTTAATGCCAAAATTATGGAATAAAGAGAAGAAAAGAAAAAGAACAAAATATCAAAGATATTTTATGACCCTAAATCCTGAGACCAAGTCAAAAAATGAATTGATCGACAAGGAATAAAGTAGGGGGAGATAAGTGGCCAAAAATACAATAAAAACCAAATTCTTTTATTCATTAATAATTCATTTTTGACATCTATTTTATTTTTTATTATTTATAAATCAAATGAATAAATTGTGTACATGAAAGTTTTAGATAATAAGGTAAATAAATATACAAAATTGAGTTTGTACAAAAATAATACACACTGTTCATTTTATATACAAACTAAAAAGCCAAAATCCCAACTTCACAGATCCATATCTCTCAAATACAAACTTAAAATGTATCAAAATCACCTTTAATTGTACATAACTTTTAATAAACTATTTAATGGAGGTGGTTTCATATTTTTTCAAGTTAAGGTGTGGAAGTTAGGTTTTGGACCCTCATTATACATGATACCCGAATAAAATATTCATTATAATTCATTCTTTATTATTTTTACAAATATTTTCATAATTTTGTATTTATTATTTATAACTTATACACATATTAAAATCAAAATAAAATCAAAAAGGAAATACAAAATAAAATAAGTTTATATTAATATATAGG
The DNA here is from genome assembly GCA_037367405.1 of Ottelia alismoides. NCBI lineage: Eukaryota > Viridiplantae > Streptophyta > Magnoliopsida > Alismatales > Hydrocharitaceae > Ottelia > Ottelia alismoides. The sequence continues at coordinate 666,584 of JAZKJV010001118.1, read as the reverse complement.
CAAAATACCTATGTCTATACATGAATGTAAATAAAAGGGGAAATATTCTTTATTTTTTATAAATTTTAAATATCATGTATATTATATTAAAAAATACAAAGATAAAATAAATCAAAAGAAAATGAATTAAATAAATAAAATGTATACAATACATAGATGAAATACCTATAAGTATACATATATATCTTACATATCTATTTATTTAAATATACAAATAATATCATAAAAATATAAAAAAATATATTTATGTACATAAACATAAGTTATAAATATATAAAAAAATAATAAAATAATAATATAAAATAAATAATAAATAAAATAGTCAAAATATAGATAAATATACCTATAAATAAACACTAAAAATGAACCCATAATAAATAACACCAAAAATAAATAAAAATCATAATAAAATACTACATTAAATAATAAACATTTTTTATTTTTTATGCAAAAATTAATAAAATCATTGATTATTTTTAATTATTTATTCTTTAATAAACCTACTGTTTTGTCCTATAGTGAGCCTATATGGACCAATGGCAGGGCTTCCTTTGTTGACCTCCGGTCAACTCTCCCCCAGTCCTCTGATTTAATGCATCCTGATGCATCCCGCATTTTCATGCCTTTTTCCTGCATGATCCATCGCTCAATTGTGATCGATCCCTTCATGAAAAACCATCATTGATCATCATACATCCACGCCCAACCATAAGATCCATTGTATAGAGCTTCGATTCATTGCAATTAGCCAATCATTAAGCGTGCTTTACATGTTCTATAAATAAAACCTCCGAACTCCATTAGTTTTTTGGTCACTATCTCAAGTCTAGGAACCCTCGTCTTGGATCTAGCTGGTCTTCTCGTGATAGGAGGAGGCTTTGCATGGTCGGGCGGAGCTCCAAGAGCGCGGAGATGCACCCACGGCCACCGTCTCCGGCGGCCCTGCTCCCTGGCCGACCCCCAGGTATAAGAGTTGTCATTATCTGCCTTTTTAATTGCATTTCGTTGTAGGTTTAATCTTCTACTCTTTGTTTAGGTTTTGGTTAGTCACATTAGGTTAATTAGTCATCCGTGTAGTTCGCCGGAGCCAAGCTCTGGTGAGCTCCTCCATGCGTAGTCACACCTTCTCTGCCATTCAGACCACCTCCATCACGATTCTCATCGCCCTCCGATTGCCCCACGCATCTTCGTTCAACCATATCCTTAGGAGATCTGTATTTCGAGGTCCTCCGTCGTGTATGCCGGACCTCTCCTCCCGCACCTCATCTCACGCCCATTCCGACCAATAAGGCCCCCAGAACCTTCATTGCGTTGCTCTTTAGCCTGTTATAGGTACTGGAGAACCGTTCGAACCAGATAGGGTTAGATTTGACCCCCAAGGGAGGTTCCTGGAGCTCCAAACTTCATCGAGCTCGTTCTCCTTTGCCTGAGCTCTAGGGATCTTGCAGACACGCTCGCCTGACACGGATGAGCCCAAGCTTGCTTTTGCCCCACCTCAAATCCTCCCAGGTGGTCGACGATAGACGTTACACCGGATCGAAGCTCGGGAGGCACGGGGTTCTTCCCTATTCTTCCGAGCATCTTCAGAGCTGTCAGATTTGGCCACTCCTCCAAATCTCCCAGAAGCCATTGGATCACGCCACGTTGCAGCCGTCGATCACCCTCGAACGATCTAATCTCCGTCGTGCATCTACGAAGCATCATCATGCGAGGAGGTGTCGCCACGTTTATAAGTGGACGCAATCCAGTCGTCCACCCGTGCCTCGTATGGGATAAATTTCACATCTAGCCCCGAACTTTTTGCATTTATTGTTTTGTCATGTAAATAAAATGTAGCATTTAAAAATAAATGGACTTTTTGCAACAAGGCCCATGTAGTTATTTTAATTATATTTTGGTCAAATCCAGCTTAGCTCACGTGTCGTCTCACGTGAGCTGGGCAAATTGCATGTATACCCCTAGCAGTTTTGTAATTATGAAAAAGTTCAATAAAAGTTTAAATATGTTGTATTTTTTGGTTATTTGCATATGCATCTTTGGACTTTATTTTATTTGCAAATATGCCCCTGTCAGGATATATCATTTTATGCTTTTGTCTATTTATTATAAATAGATATTGTGCTCCTAAAAATATGCAAAAATAAGATTAAATGCCTTATGCCATGCACATTCACGTCCGTATTTTTATTTGAATTTTTGTGCATTTTAATCATTTATTAAAAATGAAATATAGCACACATATTTCATGTTTAAATTAGAAAATACCAAAAAATATGAAAACATGTTTAAAAATTCCAAATAATATATAATCTATTTTACTATATTTTAATTACAGACCAAAACTCACTAAAAATGGAAAAAGGAAAAGCTTAAAAATTGAAAAACCCCAAAAGCTTTCATAAATCTAAAAATTCATTAAAAAATACAAAAAATTAATTTCCTATTTTATTATTTTCTTTATATAAATATTTACATACTAAAATTGATTTGAGTAATTTTGGACCTTATTTATTATTTTTAACATTCAAATCAACTTCGGGTATTTACTAGTTCCCTTATTTTGGATAAGTTTGATTTCAAAAATATATAAAAATTAGCAAAATTGCAAAAAATATAAAAACATTAGAAAATTTATAAAATCCAAAAAACAAATTTTATTATATGTTTTATTTATATTTTAGTATGTATAAATATATTATCTTATATGAATATATAACCTAATATCTCCTATATATATGTAGAGTTAAAAATACCAAAAAATATACAAATCTGAAAATGCAAAAAATATATATATAATTATAAAAGTAAAATATAAAAAATGTAAAACAAAAATAAAAAAATATATAAAATCAAAACCCCACAAAAATATATATGAACATACATGATGAAGGATTGCTCTCTGTGGTTCAACCTCTACATGCTCAATAACTCTGCATCGTTTGGTAGAGAATAATAAATTTTAACCTCACTTGTGCTATTCATTACCTTTATTCATCTTGTGGGTTAATTGCTGATCAACAGGGGATGTTAGAGTGGTCAACACACCAACTGTGATTTTACCTTGTGAAACCATGCGACCCTCTTGTTTCTCGCATGTTCATCAAATGGCGCTGTTGCCGGGAAGTAATGAGCGTAGCCTAGTTTTGTCACTCATGTTTTGTATAGTCATTTATTTTTATTTATTGATTTATTGATGTAAATATTTTTTGATTTATTGATTTATTGATGTCTTTTCATTCATTAATTCTTTGTCTATTGCTCAAGTTGATTTAATTTGATTAATTGTGCTAATGCCATCTCTTTGTGACTTTGATGCGAGGGCCTGCCATGCGAGGACATCTTTTTAAGAAGCCGATACAACCAAGCTTGGAGGAGGCTGGTCTTCTCTATGTGACCAGCTGGAGAGGGTATTAAGGAAGCAAGGAGAAGGATTTAGCTTAGAAATTAGATTAGGTTTCATTTATATAAGTATTGGTGAGAGAGAGATAGTTTTGGCATGTAATAATTACTTGGACTCTACTCTCCACAGCAAGGTCCAGTGCTCGAGTGTCTGTTCACCTGGGGGGCTCGTCGCAATTTTCCAAGTTTATCTGGCCTTTTTTTATTTTGTTTTCCGTTGTTTTGAATTTTCCGCCTTATTTTATTTTATTTTGTGTGTGTGAAGCCCCTAGATATAGGTTGCTTGACTCGGTAACTAGGTCCAAACCCTAATAAGAATGCATGTTCCTATAATCCTTTACGATTGGATCTAGTCAAATTAATAATGTTAGTAATTTGGACTTGAGACCGCGTGTCGAGAGAGATCGTATACATTTCTTGCAGGACTCCTTGTGGCGGGCACTGATCAGCATCGAAGACCGGACCTTGATCTCATTTCTGAATAACTAACAATTGGTTCTTCATAACTAATAGCAGCTAATGTTTAGGGTGATTTTATCGACTGCACACCGCCATGTAGAATAGGTTTAAAAATTCTGTTTTGCATACCGCATGGAGAGAGCTGGGAAGCACTGTAGGTCCTCTAACTCAGCATGCATCATTAGATTTAATGGTGAGATTTCCATCATTGAATCGACTTACATGGTTTTTTCATTATCTCCTTCTGATTTTGAGCACCTGGGACTTAAATAAAAATCTACAAAAACATTAGGTGCTTGTATGAAAACAGATCAAAAAAAGGTGAAAACCCTAAAAATTAAAACAAGGGGACTACTAAATAAACTTTGACCTTATTTAAAATCTGTAATGGACTATCATTGTTTTAGGTTCATAAAGCCCTCATTGTTTTCAGGTACATTAGGAGGGGACCAAAACCCCTCCCATAAGCGAGGCACGACCAGCTAAGGTTTAGAGGCCAAAACCCAGTCCGTAACTAACTTGTGCATCGTCTGGATTTCCGAAGTAATGGCGCTTCTGTCGTACGTGACCGAGTAGGGCCTTGTCAACGATAGTGTTCCCGCCTTGTGTGGAACATTGACATGGTCTGAAGTACTGAGCATAGGCCACACCTTTACGGAGGTGTCTGTCTCATCAGGTTGTGTCCGAGTAGGTTCTTGCATGCTCACGGGTGTTTCCATTGCGAGCGAGGACCGGAGTAGCAGTTTCGCCTATCGGCTTCCTCTCTCTCTATTTTTTTGGTTGAGTAGGGATCCAAGAAGGGTTATAAGGACCTAAAAAGTGGAGATTACATGTTACAAAAGAGGAGGACAAGTACGTGATACTTTTCTGGTAGTACTCTCTCTCCTATAGGGTTAGCATGCTAAGGACTAGTTATAATATATGCTTGAAATAACAAATCTAAAATTGAAAAGATAATAAATAGCCGAACCTTCACAGCTTCGCATGGCGTGCGTTGGTGAACCCAATTTTTTATTGTGTTTGTTCAAAGAATAAAGTCCCGTACATTTGCGCAAATTTTGTCGTATATGTCTTCCTCTTGACCCTTGCTCGATTCGAGCGTTTCTACTATTTTACACTCCATTTTTTCTTCCTAGTTGACCACCATATCTCTCCTCCTGCATCAATCTCCTTCTTGCTTCATGATGTCGATCATGGATGGCTTAGTCGGGACCCTGCCAACACCTACATCGATTCCATAGACTCGACTTCGTCAATAATTCGAGGTGATTCCCGAGAACCTGATCTGGACCTTGCGGGTCGATCTCCAAACTCCTCGTCTTGTATCCATCCTTTTTGACTGCCCAATAAACTTAGATTACCTTTGTCCCAATTTCACCGTTGTGAATGAGAGTCAATTACAGTCCACATCTTTTTCATTCACAACACTCTGGAATTGACCCTAATTCCAGATCCATCTTGGCAGTTGAAGATTCAATTGCAAGTGGTCTGATTGGAGATTTTTCAAATTGCAGATAGAAAACAATCCCAGTCCTGGATCCGAACACGGAATTCATCTCTTCGGACTCAGACCTTGAAATGGTTCCTAAAAAGAGTCAACATCCACCTTCTACAGACTGCATTTCAGGATATGCTAAATGACATCATGAATAGGCAAGTAGGAGGAGGTGGAGACAGACCAGGAGGAGGAGGAAGAGGACCCTGTGAGAACCCCGACGAGGAAGAACCAGAACAAGGGAGGCCAAAACCCACATTGAAAGAGACATATACCCCTGGAGACAACCAGATGATCGAGTGGATCCTCATACCACCGGTGCATGCTCACTTTGAGCTGAAGCCTCTGTTCCTTGCTCTTCTTCCTTATTTTCACAGGAACACCAATGAAGAGCCCTACATTCACCTGTAGCAATTTTCACGCATCTGTCGTACTACCCACTACCCCAATATTTCGTTGGATGTAGTGAAGATGATGGCATTCCCCTTCAGCCTACATGATAAGGACCTATATTGGGTCAATCATATGGGAAAGGTCATGACGACATGGGAGAAGCTGAAGTCCACCTTCTTGCACAAATTCTATCCTCTCGGTCGGCTCAACCAGATGCGAGCCAGAATCAGCAACTTCTCCTAGGGAGCCCACGAGAGCATTCATGAAGCCTGGGAAAGATTCACATATCTGCAGGAGAAATGCCCCCATCATGAAATTCCAAGGACCAGCTTGGTCCAACACTACTTTGGGGGGCTAAACGTAGAAAGCCAACGGCTCGTTGACGCAACCTATAGGGGGATCACATTTCAACAAGGATGAAGATGTAGTTTGGCAGATTTTTAAGAAAATGGTTGAAGGAGAGGCTACCTTCTCTTCATCCAAGGAATATCTGAAGCAACCCCAGATCCTACAAAAGCAAGTTCATATGGCGGCATCTCGTGAGGCGGAGAGAGATGAGAGCTCTAACCTCAACATCTTCAGGGGCCATCTCTCTAAGGCTGATATTATTGAGAAGCGATCACAGGAACTTGAGAAACTTGTTGTGATCGAAAAGGGGATGCATAATCTTGACAAGATGGACTAGATCACCACAGGACCTTGAGAAACTCGCTGTAATCGAAAAGGGGATGCAGAATTTTGACAAGAGTGACCAGATCACCAAGCAGTTGGAGCTGCTGGTGGGCACCATCAGTTCAGTCCAATCGGCGACACCATCCACAGAAGCTCCTATTGAGAAGAAAGATGAGTCCTCACTGCCACAACAACCTCAGCCGAGCCAGCAGCTACCGGCAGTCCGGCACGTGTACTACGTGCAGGCACCTGATTAGGGTCTGCCGCAGCAGCAGATGGTTGTCTACCAACCAGACTTCCTTCCATGATCTGATCCAGTCTTTCCACAACCACCCTTGATTCAAGAAGTCAATGGTATTTGGAGTAATGATGCACAGCTAGTCCATCCTACCGGACACCCCCCATGGTCAACAACAAGCCAACAAGCAATACCACCAACCATAGGGTTATCCGTTTGGGCAGTTCTCGCAACCTCCGCTGCAGTATCACTAGCCTCCTCAGTACAGCAACCAATGGAGGCAAAATCAACAATACCAACAGCCGCAATATTGCCAGCCACAACCATACCACCAGTATGCGGCTGCCTCACCTCCACAGTACCAGTAATACCCTCCTCCCTCTTGCCATAAATATCAGCTTCCTCCACCACCTCAGCACCACCAGCAGTCACAGCCTCAGCCCCAAAACACTCAGCAGCAGTGTGATCTGCACGCTGAACTTTTTGAGGCAAATCCTATGAACCAAACCCTTGATTGCTTGGCCCAACTTGTCAAAGACCTAGTAGACATGGCAAATAAGTTAGACGACCTGATCGCCACAAAAAGAACCATTCTGGCGCAGGTCGAGGCCAACCCCAATAGCTTCAAAAGAAGAGAGCAGGTAGAATGTGATGTCATGTCTGTGCCTGTAGAGTTAGATGATTATCTTATTGTTTTGTCTAATGTTGTCACTCTCAGGAGAGGTAGGGCCTTACCTCCGTCTGCCACGAACCAGGGGAAGAATAAAGCTTCAGGTGAATCATCATCTTCTACATCAACCATGCCAGCTACAGGGGCAGGTGAGGAAGAAGAAGAAGGACCCCATTCCAGTTGCCATCCACCACCATCTCCATCACAAAAAGAACAAAAAACCAGAAAAAGCAAAAAGATCAAAAAGATGATCGTCGCCAAAGTGATGTTGTGTCAGCTATGGAGGAGTCGCCAGCTGCAGTCGATCCTACGCCAGCCGACGGAGCAAAGGCCCCACTTTTTGCATGTCCACCAACACCATCATCTTAGCTTCCAGATTGTACTCCTTTTTGTGACCCGAATATACAACATATTGTGGACAAGCATTCTGTTGTAAATAAAAACTCTATTTCTGATCACAATCATGTAAATATTCCTTTTCCTGATGTAATAGAAAATTCAAAAAAATGCAAAAAGAAAAAGTGCATTGTCTGACCCTGGTGTTGTGGATATCATCAAGAATTTAAATGTTGAGATTCCTTTAATGAAGGGCATGGATCACATGCCAGCTACAAAAAAAGGTTCGAAAAAGGCATGTACAAGCAAGCGTCGACCAACACGCAATAACAGATGCCAACAGGTTGAGAAGCACGTTCTCACCATGGCCACAGTTGCAGCCATCAGCAATCTGAAGGATATGGTTAGAATCCTCAAGCGCATCACGGAAGCGTGAGCATCGTATCGAATAAGACGAGGAGAGACTAATCGCACTAGTTGCTCGATGCAGCGGAATTTAAAAATTTTCATTCGACGAAACCACATGATCCAAGAACACTTCTCGGATCGTTTCGTCTAAACCACAAACAAGTATTAGGGTTACCTCTTGAAGCGTGGTTGTGATCGAGTCTCTAAATGAAGAGACCTCCTGTCTCAAGTCCGATCCGACGGAGGAGATGCTTGCGAGCGCGGGGATGAACCGCGTGCTTCTCGCAATCCATGTTGATGATCCAAATGGTGGATCTCCTGATCTCGACACACAAGATCCGATGTCTTTTTCACGAGTGAGGCGCACCAAAGGAGACGGAGATCCACGAGCAAACCATCGGGCAGCATATCGACGATGCCGCGGCGATGGAGAACCTATCTAGGGCATCCATGGTGGACGACCATGAGAGGGAGAGAGGGAGAGAGAGATGACGTGTGAAGAGAAAAGAGAGAGAGAGAGATGCTTCTCAAGCATTGTTGTGTAAAGAGAGAGCATGGGTATGTCTCTCTATTTATAGGGTTTTGGGATCCATGGATCTCAATCCATGGGACATATAAAATCAATGGATGAGATTGATTTATGTCAATCCAATGGTCAAGATTGTTGTTGGTAAAAGCCAACAACTTGTGATTTAATTTAGATTAAAATATATTTGACAAAATCAAATACAAATCAATCCTAAATTAAACCAATAAATAAGGAGAGAATATACATGGAGATTACATCTCCATGTACATTCCATGTGGATGGCCACCCATTCCAGTTAGGAATTGGGTGCCGCCCACCCTTTCCATATGGAGGGCAATCTCATTGAAATCCATGAGATTGCATGCCTCCTTGATATTCTCCATTATTTATTTCCAACAACTTTTTGTTGGGATTTTATTCATCAAAAATAATTCACAATTATATTGAGAATATTGCAATCTTGACATTGGAAAATTGTAAATCACATTCACAACCCAAAATAATATATAATTTATATTATCAATTAATTAGACAATGTGTATCCAATACACATTAATAATTAATCAACAAATATAAATTATAATTAGCTCTCTCTAATACATTATAAATCATATTTATAATATATTATGAATAATTGGATATTACTATCCACATTATTCTTATCCATAATAATTAAATCTCATTTAATTATATTGGATAACTCATTCTCATGTGCTCAAATAATATGAATCTCATTCACATTATTTACATCTTTGACAATCAAATCACATTTAATTATCTAAGATAACTCTTCTTATAATATGAATCAAATTCATATTGTTCATGATAATTAAATCACATTTAATTATCCATTTTCTCAATGCTCGGATACATATATCAACAATAGAATTATCCATGAACTCTTTCAAGGATAATGCGCTTTCTCCGCAAATACTTGGAGATAAGGACATGGTGATTGTATTGTTCCACCTATAGTGACATGGATATTGAGATCATATCTCAAATCCAGATCGCGGGCCTCCCATAGATGCTTGATTAAATCAAGACCGCAAATCTAATGTTCTCATTGCATCTGAATCACATTCAGATCAATGTCCAACATTTGGACTAAGATCAGATTACTTCTCTACTGAGAGGAGTCACTAAAATCCAGACCCGTTTCATCACTCCTTAGGAATGGAAGCGTCATGGTTATACAATCGTTTATGATCACATCACCCACGGGTATTCCTAATACCTGTACATCCTGCATACTGGAAGACTCGGAATAAACCCGGAGTATTAGATCAAGTTTACACTGTCTACTTCAGGGTTCTATCAATAAGTTTCTCATTCTATCATTGGAAGTCGGTATCGATCATATACTTTCCAAAAAAGCATATATCATACCTAGGTCTTGATCATATACTTTCCAAAAGTAAATATCAAACCTACAAATTCAGTCAAGCTTCCAAAGCGAGACGACCATGTGCATGGAATTTGATACTTCCCAATATCTCATGAGTGAGCTCATGTCTTCCAGTTTAGTAACTGAACCTGTATGATCCCTTTGAGAGATCGTATTACTCATATGCCCTTAAATGCATACCAGCGCGCCGGTGTATAGACCTTGATTAGGTCATCAACCTATTGGTCTGCCAAATATACATACTCAAACATACAGTAACACATCTGTCTCTGGTCAGAGGATGTGTGCCTGTATCGTGACAACATACGATATAGGACTTTGGTTATCTCGATCTCGCTAAGTCAACTCTTTGACCTAACTAATCTGACACCTCCGAATCTCTATTCCTATGCAGAGGACCTGCATCAAGAGGTCGGTCAGATATCAGCCTAACTGAGAAAGGATTGCCATCTCCTTCTTAGGCTGGAGATCATCTCTTAATAATCATTTGACGGTGCTCGATGAGCCCTCAATCTAACTCTTTAGATATTCACCCAAGCACCAGCCTCTATGATTCAATATTTGAATCAACAGTTGTATGATCATCAAGATGGCTATGGTACATAATCCTAATTGTACTAAGGGACCTTTTATGCAAATTATGTACTCTTTATTTCAGATTGAGGATAGAATTGCAATAACATTTATTGCATAATGGCTCGCCGTGGGCTCGCATGTCCAACAATCTCCCACTAGCCCAAAGAGCCATTAATGGGCTAATCATTTAAACCCACACTCATGTGACAATCATAGGCTATTTAGAAAATAGCTAGGTAAGTTGATCAGTCACTCTGTTCCCAAAAGACTACGCCAAGTCCTTTTACGGCACTTGCATATCCACTAGTAACAATACTCGCATCCAATGCGAATGTTGCATTTTATGCAACTAATACTCAATTTTGTTATAGTGTCCTTGACACTATAGCTCGATAATTATCATAACCAGTATGTCCATAATCCTTATTAGAATGCCTTTATTCATGGAGATCACTATCTCCTAAGGTATCTACAGTTAAGACCCTTATAGATCACCATCTACAAGGTCTTAAACTTTTGAAGATAAGACTTTGAGATCATTATCTCTAAGTTTCATCATCTTTGAAGATATTGTTATTACTGCAATCAAGTGTTTTATCTCCATAGTAGGATTAGTAACAGATTACTACTCCCACTGCATGGCAGACATCTGGCTCTTTTGCACATCTAGCATACACTCAGCTTCTCGTAACTGATGCACAAGTGCAAGCAGTTCTAGCATTCACTTCCTCAACTCTTTGAGGTGCTATCCTTTAGATAGGTCACTACCACATCTTAAGGGAAGGAAGCTTTTCTTGGAATTTTCCAGAAAAATGGAATAAGTCCAAGATGTAATACTAATGCGACAGTCTCAATACTCTCTTCTCTTTGCTTCTGAACGACTTCAGAAATAAGATCTAAGAGATATCCTTGAGATCATATCTCAAGGTATGGAACAACCCAATTTTAAAACACTTATTATTATTCTTATATAATTCTAAATGATTAGAATAATATCTACATTTAGCACGATGAACACAATGGCACTCCCACTAAGCTTCACATGGTTCATCAAGATTTTATCTAAAATCATAACATTTATAATTTCATCAAATCTTATGTTCCAATTACAGGAAGCTTTTCTGAGTCCAAAGATGGAGTTCTTTATCTTGCACACCTTGCTTTCCTCAACCATGAAGCCATGGGGCTACTTCATATGAATATCCTCAGAGAGGTATTCATAGAGGAATGCAATCTTGACTTACATCATGAAAATGTCATAGTCAAGTTGTGTAGCTATAGTTAGCAATATTCTGATGGGTTAAAGCAAGGTCACTGGAGAGAAAGTCTCATCGCAAGCGATGTCTTCTCTTCGGTGTGTAGCTCATGGCTACGAACCGTGCTTTGAAGGTCTCTACCTTCTCATCAGGTTCCCTCTTCCTCTTGAAGATCCATTTACACCATAATAGGTCTAACCCTTATAGGTGGATCCTCGAGGGTCCATATACAACACTTGTATATGAAGTCTACATTAGACTTTTATTGCTAACAGCCATCTTTCCATGTCATGATCCTCAGGAGCTTCATCACATGAAGTCCGATCATTTACAAACTTAACTGGCACATGGAATCCATCCTTAAACTCATTTGAAGAGGTATTAGCGTTTCATCTTTAATTGTCCTTTAGTTTCTGATTTCAGGAGCCTCATTATCATCTCAAGATTAAATGAGTTCCTTTACTTCATTTTCATCTTGAGTCTCAAGAGAGTCATCCTATAAGAATCATATTCTCAAAGATGAGATCTTTTAAGAATCTCAAGGTCGTAAAGTAGGTATCCAATACCATCCTTTATTTTCCTAATGAAGTAGCACTCTCCAGTGCCAGATTCCAGCTTAATCACATGGAACCTTATTAAGGATATATAAGTAGTATCTACTACATATATATATACCTGGAAACTAAGAAATAATTATGCTAAGATTAATCATTGATCAAATCATGTCACACATGATCAATTGTATCTCCCTACAACTCTATTGAGTTAAGGTTCATTAGGAGGGGTGAGATAGAAATGATATTTATATCTCTATGAGGTATTCTATGAATTCATCTAATAGGTACAAGTTACCTTGGTTAGATCAGATTCATTTCATCTTCCTTCAAACTTTGGTTCTAAACCAAAATTGTGAAATCTTTGAACATTTCAAAAGTTTCTTAGGTGAAGAGAAGAAATCTCATATCATACATAATCATCAATAGATATCATATATCCATAATGTTTACTATGATATAGATGATTTACATACATCAATATGTATGAGATCCTGAATACCTTGACATTTTACACTTTTCCCAAAGAAGGGTGTATTGGACATTTTACTTTGAATACAATATTCATAAGTATGTAAGATTTGACCCTTTAGACAATCTAAAGTTTCATCTCTTATTAGTCTATTGATCACATCAACAAACAAATGTCCAAACATGATGCCAGATCATTATCAAATGATCTTTATCCTCCTACTGATCTTTAATGATTTAATTTCTAGTATTTAGAAATATTAATGAATCATTCATTAATTTTCTAATTTTGTAGAGTCCAGTAGATTTTATATTACTATCTGAAATATCTCCATCATAACTCTTTATGATAGATTTATTACTGAATTCATGTTTATTTCCAACATTTGGAAATAATTAATGAGTGTATTCTAATATCTAGGTCATAGAGACATTCTCTGAGACTAAGGTCTCCCACTGAAAACATGAAGTCTATTGATCCAATGGAAATGTTGCAACACTTGCATCACTTTCAACATGGATGACCAATAAACCTTAAGATCAAATTTCTAATATTCTAATACATATGCAACCAATTGCAAGTGTCATTAGAAGATTGAGATACAACTGTTAGACTTTACCTTATCAAATAAGTCAATTTCAATGATTATATGTAGGTTATTCTGATGTATTATCCGATTCCTTCTCTAAGGATTCTAGATAGATTTGATAGTCATACTATCAACACATCAACATATTGCAGTATTGGCATTCATCCAACTCTTTTGATGTCATATGGAAGTCACAGAAGTACAGTCAACTCTTTGATTATACTTCTTGCTTGGGTCCAACCCATGCTTCCACTGCGCTCCCTTTATCTATAAACAACCATTGCTTAAGAATAAGGACCTCTTATATTAAATTCAAAAGAATTTAATGTAAGAGCATTTCGACATTTATACATGCTTCACCCAATTCATACAATATGAATATTATGAAACTTCATGAATGACTAGAGTATAGATAGTAGAATGATGACACCCATCATCTACATCCATCTAAACTCTTAAAACATAGGTTCGGGTAGGTACTCAAACAATTTGAATACATCATCTCTTATAGAGCTACCATTCTACATGATGCAGAGAACCATGTCATTCATGATTAAATGTCAAGAGCACATATGTATGCCAGAATATCTTTATTGATTTTATAAGGATTATTTGACAATTGCGATCATCATCGACATGTCACTTCCAAAGTACATTCGATGAGATCAAGACTTATAGAGACATACAAACCCTAGGGTTTTAGTCCTATTGTCTTATTTAATTATCATTCCTCATTATTATGAGGAAACTTGCACATTGCAACCACATACATTATGTGTCCAATTGCAAGTACAATATCTGGATCACGAGTCTAATCCATGATATTTTTGTGGTTATCATTGAGTATAACATTGAGTGGGTTTAATGAAGGATTATCTGAAATAAGAAATTTGCTTAAGCATATATAAATATATAATTCACTTTGATTTAGGAATTTTTATATCAAAGTTGTCTTGCCTTGTCAACACTGAAAGTTCATTCCCTCAATCACTTTCAGTGTAAGAGATATACTTACCATCATATCTCAAGCAAGATCTGGGATCTCCTTCCTTATCTTTGTTGCATCCCAATAATATGAGAACTTACAACTCGAATAAAAAGAAGCGGGAACACATTCCTCCTTGCAAGTCCAACTTGCATCTCCCAATTCGGTCCTTAACACCCGGGCCCACCACCCCTAAGGTGATGTTGACCCGTCATTAATTGAACCAACCGTCAACAGGAATACAACTCGCTATGCGCAATCCAATATCTCCCCAATAATATGAGGACTCGATATTGGGGTCACTACGCATACGTCCTTACTCTTTCGAGAAGCGACGAGCCCGATCCAAATGGATCGTATGCAGGAGCTGTCACTTCAGACATGTGTCTCCTACATACAATATCTGGCGACGGAACCCTTCGCCTTGACGGGAGATCATGGATGTCACTTATGTGATCTTCCATATCATATTCAAATTATAATTAATTATCATGAATCATATTCACATAATTAATTCTTCCAAGGGAAATAACACATCTATTATAATAAAGTGTTTTTATTTGGATATAATTAACTTAATCATATTAAATTAATTTTCAATCCAATTCAATCAACAAACTTAATTTTACTTGAATATATGGTATTATCTCAAAATACATATTAATTTGAATTTTAATAATTAGAAAAATACATCATGATCTCTCAAGCATCATTCGTTCCCTACTCGCTGTCATGGCCAGTACCGACGGGAGTGGGACGGACCGCATACGTTGCAACCCGCTACCCCAGCGATCCCCGACTAGACACCATATCCGCCTCGGGAAAAAATAATGCCGAGTCAATCATTTTTGTACTTGAGATGATAATCGGTTCTTCAACCGAAATTATACCATATAGTAATCAAAACAATTTTGATTATAAGGAAATTTGCTAGACAAATTCTCAATCCTATTCAAGCAAGGAGTTTGATGATTGTGTTTCCAATTATGATCTAGATCAAATCTAATCAATTAATGGTTGAGGCCAAGTCAATTAAGGAAATAATCATCTTCCAATATTTCTCAAATATTTTTCATAATTATTTCTTGAAATTAACAATTAATTTCATTAATTGACAATCACATGGTTCTTGATTAGGACTGTAATTTCAGTAGTGACCCCTACTTACTAAAATTAGCATATCTCAATCATATTAAATCCAAATTAGACAAAATAAATTTTCATGGATTGCTAATTTGATTTAGGATAGAATCCAAGTGTTGTTTCACGTATTTCGAGGAAAATCTAAACAATAATTAACATTTTTAATCATGTTCAGATCTATAGTTCCCGCAATAGTGCATACATTTCAGCCACCTCCATTAGTAGATATAGTTTAGGAGGAGCCTCAACCGGTTTGGGAGGTGAATGGAGTATGGTATACTCAGGACCTTGCCAGGCAGGGAAGTACGGGGGACCGACAGACATACCAGCGTCCCCTGACCTTTCACAACACCACATTCACCTCTACACCACCTCCTTCACAACAGAGCCCTGGATTCCAGCCACCCCAGCAGCAATGACAACAGTACCAACAGTATGGCTGACATGGCCATTAACAGTCGGGCCAACAGGGCCCACAATTTCAGCAGACACCCCAGCATTAGCAGCAGAGGCAGTACCCTGGCCAGTAGGGCCAGTCTTCCCATTCTTCTTCCCAGTCTTATCCCCTTCCTTCTTCGTCTAGTCTTGTTGACATATAGCAGCAGATACTCGATGAGCTCCATTCATACCGGAACAAAATTCACGACTTACGGGTGGATGTCACCCGTCTGTCTAGATGGCGAGATGAGCAGACCGCACCCTCTACCTCAATCCCATCCCAAGTTCAGGCTAACCCCAATAGCCTGAACCGATCTAGATCTCAACAACACTTTGGTCAGGTATACTATTCAGCATCTCCTAGATCTGAACATGAGATTCTTTTGTGTGATGAGGCTAATCATATATCACCCAAGAGCAGAAGGACCGTGACCGTACCTGACCGAGCGAGGGACACGAGGAGGGGCATATCTGGAGCTCTACCTAAGGAGTCTTCAAAGGACGAGGAGGAGAGGCATCATATTCCGAAGCCCCATCAGCACCATTTGAGGATTTCTACTCAGGGAGCCGAGAGGAGAAAGAGAGCACGTATGCAGCATCAACAGGATGGATACACTTCTGAGTCTACGGAGGACCTTGCATCTCCAGTTGTGACGGATACCACTCCAACTTTTATTCCATAACCTATAGTAGATAGTTTAGATTTCGATTCCATGTTGCATCAAAAAGATTCTTGTATGAAGAACTTTGTTTCCGTTAATGCAAAGAATGATCTTTCAGTTCATGATTCAGACTCTTCATCTTCTGTTTCCCTAGCTTCAATCCCTTTCCCCCGTGCTCTTACGGCAAAAAAGCACATAAAAAAGATTCAGAAAGATGACCCTGATATGGCATGGTTTTGTAAAGAAAATATCATTGTAAAGGTGCCATTTGATGAGTATGTGGCTAACCATCCTGCATTCCAGAAATACCTTAAGGTGAGATGCACACCTACTAGGGTTAGCAGGAAGAAAGAGAACCAATATGTAAAGACACACGTCTTGTCAGTAGCCACAACATATTGTCCTAACAATTCAGATATTGCCAAGGAAAAAGAGAGACATGGGTGCTCACTATGTGGAGAGTCGTATTGACAACATTACGATTGCACGCACACTTTTGGATAGCGGTTCTTCGATCAACTTACTTCCCTTAGCCTTATATCAGAAATTGGAGTTGGGACCACTTCACAAATCTAGAGCTTTACTCCAATTCGCAGATCGTTCAGTGAAGAAATCTAAGGGAGAAGTGAAGACATAGTTATCTCGGTTGAGGGACAGAACTATCAGGTTGACTTCACAATCTTGGACATGGAGACCTCCAATCATTAGAGAGAATCTCGGATCATTCTTGGGCGGCCCTTTCTTAGGACCACAGGTGCGTCTTTCGATTATGGTACGGGAATGATGAAGTTCCGTTCTCCAGGCGGAGAAGTGAACCTTGAGATGAAGCAAAGCAAGTGTCAGCGACCCGATTTAGAGAGTAGCACAAAGTACTCATCTTCAGAAGCAGATTGTAGAATGATTAGCATCGTTGGGATTTGGGGACAGATTCCTTCAGGACAGAGCTAGATCCTTTCATCTGGAAAGGAAATAGTGGATGATGCAGTTTGCCAGGTGTTGCCTGAACTTGTTAGAGATGCATCTACCTATTCCATGATGACATAGAGATACATCTGGATCTGTCAGTTTGATGAATCTCGTATTCATTATGCTAAAATTGGTCAATTAGGCTCCGTTCTCCAAAATTCACATGCATTTAATCCTTAATAGAGCATCCTTAGCATTCATCCATGTGTAAATAATATTTGCATTTCATCGTGCATAATTGCATTGAAAATTCCAAGTGTAAATTAGCCCAAAAAGCTGCTAACTTCTCATATTTTTAGTTAATTTATCGTAATTCCGATTGACCCCAAACCACCTCCATTGTTTAGGTATTACTAACAAGAATAAATAAAAAATACAAAAAAATACAACTCAAATAAGTGGTAATTCATCCCAAAGTATAATTTCACATCTGACGGACTAAAACGAGCATATCTCCCTCATACAGTGTCCGATTTTGATCTACTCACTTTTAAAGTACCCCATTTTCAAATACCTTCAAAACAAGATCAATTTCGTAAAATTCGAAGCTATGTGAAAGTTGGGTTTTGGGCCTCTTTTGCACATTTTAACTTTTTGCTAATTTTGACCTAAGTTTTGATGTACATAATTAACCCTTCTAATTTTATTTCTTCTTCATTCGTATTCTTTGATGAAAGTTTTAATAAGCAACATAAAAATCCAATTCTAGATTAAGACTGAAATCAAAGAAACTGACCGAGTCCAAGTGTCCATTGTGAGTCTGTACAAAAGTCTCGTATTTCGTACTTGTATTTTATTTTCTTATTTTATTATTTATTAAAAATCCAAAAAAACTAGATTAGTATGTAATTAATTTTCTTGTATTTTATCATATTTTTTCTAGATTTTTATCCTCTTTAAAATCACTAAAAACATTACTAAACCCCCAAAAGTCGGTTTTCTATACACATGGAGAACCACCAAAAAGTTCACTTCACACAGATGACCTCTTTTGCTCACGGGTCCTTCATGGAATTGTAGATCTCGTCGAGATGAACAACTTTTGTGAAGGAAATTTTTCGATCCGAGGTTTCTCCTATTTCTTTTGTATTTTCTTCTACCTTTTTAATTTCGATTTTTTTGGGTGACACGTGGTAGCTCTTGGGTGTGCCATGTGGCACCCCACATTCTCTCTCCAGCACCCCCTGGGTCATGTGCCTAGGACGTGACCCCGGTCATCTTCTCCAAATGTTGCCAGCATTTCCTCCCCCGCGCGTAACGCCGCCTACGACCATCAAAGCCCGCCATGCATGGCTGTGGCCGTTACACAACCCGGCCCCCTTCATCTTCTCCAGCCGTTCACCAGGAGGGTATCTGCAATATCTGAAACTGGAGGGGGGTTTGTTGCAGTCGACACACGACCGACGCTTGGTCCAAGTGGACACTAGGACTAGAGATTTAAGTCTAGACATGATCTAATGTTATTCGAGGATGGGATAAAGTTAATGAAGGCTTCAAGAAACCTGAGTGTCGGCAAAACCCTAGCCAGTATGTGAACAAGTTCATATACTATCTCTTTTATATCTTCCTATGTGCCAGGGTGTGATGAAACTTAATGATAATTGTTGATCAGTATGTGCCAACTTTTGGTAAAAGCAGTGGAGCTAGCCACCAAAAGAAAAGAAAAAGAAATGTCAAAGAAAAGCTCTATCATCCAAAGTCAAATTACAAAAAGAGCTTCCACCAATGACGAGCGCTCCCAAACATTTTCAAAGTGTCCACTTGGACCAAGTGCTAATTAGGGTCAAGGAGTCGGGCTGACATCATAAAAGGGCTCTGCATCGTAAGCGATACAAGTCTGGGTGTCCAAGGTATATTACATACTCAAAAGAGACACACCCCGGTGTACCCCCAAAAAAACAAGTGCAGACGACTCCAAATTCTCTTGACGGACACATTGATCAATAAAATAAAAATATACTTGTGATGAGTAATAAGGAACTCGAGAGGCACCTTGTTCCAATGTGTGGGAGAGAAAATTAGACACAATCCTATGCCCTCCATCATCTGGCCTTCCATCTACATTTCAAGTCTGACAAACTAATGTGACGGTTGACTGAAGAAAGAATAGACTTATTTCTTAGTGTTGAGGATTAGGTCTAGAGGAGAGTCTCTTGGATTAGAACTTCGAGTGATGTCTTGACTCGAATCTCCTGAATGCAATACACTAAAAGTCTTATCCTTATATTTTATGTACAAAAAGAGAGTCTGAAAATTAGAGAAGTTGGATTCCTTCTGACTCAAGCATGGTTGAGCCCAGAAATTTAGGATTATTTAAATTGCGAGTTTTCAAAAAATTGAACCTTGAAAATTCACATGCACAGTCAGGGATGTATCCAACTAAGTCATTCATTCATTGACGCTCGGAACGAGTTAAGTATAGGGATATGATGAATCTCATATTCATCATGCTAAAATTGGTCAATTAAGCTCTGTTCTCCAAAATTCGCATGTATTTAATCATTAATAGAGCATCATTAGCATTCATACATGTGTAAATAATATTTGCATTTCATCATGCATAATTGCATTAAAAATTCCAAGTGCAAATTAGCCCAAAAAGCCGCTATCTTCTCATATTTTTAGTTAATTCATCCTAACTCTGATTGACCCCAAACCACTTCATTGTGTAGGTATTACTAACAAGAATAAAAAAAATTAAAAAAATTACTAACTCAAATATGTGGCAAATAATCCCAAAGTCTAATTTCACATCTGACGGACTAAAACGAGCATATCTCCCTCATATAGTGTCCGATTTTGATCTACTCACTTTTAAAGTACTTCATTTTCAAATACCTTCAAAACAAGAGCAATTTCGTAAATTCGGAGCTCATATGTGAAAGTTGGGATTTGGGCCTCTTTTGCGCATTTTAATTTTTTCCTAATTTTGACCCGAGTTTTGATGTACATAATTAACCCTTTTAATTTTATTTCTTCTTCATTTGTATTCTTTGATGAAAGTTTTAATAACTAACATAAAAATCCAATTCTAGATTAAGACTGAAATCAAAGAAACTGACTGAGTCCAAGTGTTCGTTGTGAGTCTGTACAAAAGTCTCGTATTTCGTACTTGTATTTTATTTTCTTATATTATTATTTATAAAAAAAATAAAAAAAGATTAGTGTGTAACTAATTTTCTTATATTTTATCATATTTTTTCTAGATTTTTATCCTCTTTAAAACAACCAAAAAATACAAAACCCCAAAAGCCGGTTTTCTATACACATGGAGAACCACCAAAAAGTCCACTTCACACATATGACCTCTTTTGCTCATGGGTCCTTCATGGAAGTTGTATACCTCGTCGAGACGAACAACTTTTGTGAAAGGAATTTTTCGATCCAAGGTCTTCACCTATTTCTTTTCTATTTTCTTCTACCTTTTTAATTTTGAATTTTTTTGGGGTGCCACGTGGAAGCTCTTGAGCGTGCCACGTGGCACCCCACGTTCTCTCTCCAGTGCCCCTGGGTCACTGCCTAGCACGTGACCCCGATCATCTTCTCCAAATGTTGCCGGCATTTCCACCCCCGCGCGTAACGCCGCCTGCGACCATCAAAGCCTGCCATGCATGGCCGTGGCCGTTACACACCCCGCCCCCTTCATCTTCTCCAATCGTTCACCACCTCCTGGTAACGGCTCCAGGCTCCGCCGGTCATGTGTCAACCGGTCGAAGCCCGGTCACCACCTCGGCCCCTGCCAGCCGCTCGCTAGCAGACTGAAGCCTCCTTCCAGCCACCGTTGGATCGGGGCAATAGCCCTTGATCCAATGGCTAATGAACCGCCATGTGGAGGCACTGAGCCATCCCTCCACACCTCGAGGCTCGGGGCCTCCAAGCCTCCACCAGTAGCGACTGATGAATCTCGTATTCATCATGCTAAAATTGGTCATTTAGGCTCTGTTCCCCATCATCCACTTGTAATTAATCATTAACAGAGCATTATTAGCATTCATACATGTGTGAATAATATATGGATTTCATCATGCATAATTGCATTTAAAATCCCCAGTGTAAATTAGCCCAAAAAGCCGCTAACTTCTCATATTTTTAGTTAATTCATCCTAACTCCGATTAACCCAAAATCACCTCCATTGTGTAGATATTACTAACCTTATTAAATAAAAAATATAAAAAAATTACTAACCCCAATAAGTGTCAAATAATCCCAAAGTCAAATTTCACATCTAACGGACTAAAACGAGCATATCTCCCTCATACAGTGTCCGATTTTGGTCTACTCACTTTAAGTACTCCATTTTCAAATACCTTCAAAACAAGACCAATTTCATAAAATTCGGAGCTTATATGTCAAAGTTGGGTATTGGGCCTCTTTTGCGCATTTTGACTTTTTGCTGTTTTTGACCTTAGCTTTTAGGTCCTTAATTAACTCTTTTAATTTAATTTCTTCTTCATTTGTGTTCTTCGATGAAAGTTTTATTAAGCGACGTAAAAATCCAAATCCAGATCAAAACTGAGATCAAAGAAACTGACCAAGTCCAAGTGTCCGTTGTCGGTCTGTACAAAAGTTGTGCGTTTCTAACTTCTAATTTATTTTCTTATTTTCTTATTTATTAAAAATCCAAAAAAATTAGATTAGTGTGTAATCAATTTTCTTGTCATTTATCGTATTTTTTATATAATTTTTATCCTCTCTAAAACCACCAAAAAAATTACAAAACTCCAAAAATCGGTTTTCTATACACATGGAAAGCCACCAAAAATACCACTTCTCACAGGTGACCTCTTTTGCTCCCATGTCCTTCATGAAAGTTGTAGATCTCATCGAGACGAGCAACTCTCGTGAAGGAAATTTTTCGATCCGAGGTCTCCTGCTATTTCTTTTCTAATTTAATTCATCTTTAATTTTTGAATTTTTTTTTTGGGGTGCCACGTGGCAACCCCTGGGCGTGCCACGTGGCACCCCTATCTCCCTCTCTCCTTGCGCACGTGCCACGCACGTGCCGCCTGCCCCTTCCGCACGCACGTGCACAGCACGTGCGGACCCCCTCTCCTTCCACCTCCAGCCGTTACCCAAAATGCCCCCTCCTCCACAACCCCCGCCGTCCCTCTTCCTCGCTTCCGGCCGTTACGCGCCTCCTCCATCAATGACCGACTGTTCCCCTCCCCCTCTCGTAACGCTCGGCCACCATCTTCTATAAAACCACCGCCACCAACCTCCTCTCCGTATCCGCCATCTCCATATCTTCAACGGGGAGAGAGAGAGAAAGCTCAAGGCGGGCTGGTGACAGCGGCCCGTCTTTCGTCGGCGAAGACCTCTTGGCGGATCCGCGGAGTGCCTCCCCGCGTAGCAGCCTTCAAGACGCTGCAGAGCCGCATCGTGCTCCGTCACGACAGCCGGCGACGACCAGAAGCGAGCTTCCTTCCTTCTTCCAGGTGCCTCGTTCCTCGCGCCACGGTTCACCCGCCGATCGCCACCGCCCCCTGCTCCAGCGGCTCCGCCGCGCCTACGCGCGTCGGCCACCCCGCTCCCATCGCCGCCGACCGCCACCATCTTCGCCCCAGCCCGCGCGGAGCTCCTCCTGCGCCTCGCCTCCGCCTTGCACGGCGGCCACCTCCGCCCCAACCCGCCTCTCCTCCGCGCAAAGGCAGCCTCCATCAGCTCCACGCGCGACCGCGCCGCCCGCGTCCTCCCTGTGCAACCGCCTTCGCCGCCCCGACAACGCAGGCCTTCGCGCGGAGGCGCCGCCTCGACCAGCCCAACACCGCCCTTCGTGCCCCGCTCCAACTGCCGTCGGATCGGGCTTGGCCCTTGATCCGACGACCCAAAGGCCGCCTGCGTCTCCCCCTTCAGCCGCCGTTGGATCGGGCATCGGCCCGTAATCCAACGGCCTTGATCACGCCACATCAGCACCCCCCGAGCCTCGACCCCAGCCTTGAGGCTCGGGGCCCCCGATGCGCCGCAGATCGCCACCTAGGCTGAGAAAATCCGAGCCTCAGCCCCGTCATCCGAGCCTCCCGGTCCGTTCTCAAGCCTAAGCTTCGGGTCACCAGACCACAGGCTCGTGAGCTCCGACCCTCCGCCTCGCGTCCAATCCTCAAGGCACGCGTGCAACGCATGTGCGTGGCTGGGAAAATTGCACTCAAGCCCCTGACACTTTCAGAATTTGTAGAAATACCCCCGCCAGAGGTAAATTACAGAAGAGCCCCTCAAGTTTCTATAAATTACAGATAAGTCCCCCCAAGGACCTCTTTGCAGAAAAACTTTATTTTATTTACATTTTAGTCCTTGAAACTTCATTTTATCATATCTTTGTCATACAGACTCCGATTTTAGCGTTTAATATGTCATTTTGAAGCTATTTTCATGCTCTATCATCTTACATAACTTATGGACAGATCAGAGAATATTTTGTGATGATTATTATTTGTAGAGCACTCGGATTCTTATGCAAGCTGAAATTTGACGTATCTGCGTTCTTTTATTGAGGAAGTTATTGATTTCTCTGCAGGGATTCAACCGAAATTATTTCACGCGATTAACATTCTTTCATGGATAGGGAACCATTTTGTTTAATAATTTAATCCATACAGTTGCTCGTTAAAAGTTGATGATTGAGGGCTCTTATTGATTTATTTCACAAGAGTGATTATATTGATAAATTTCATAGCCGCAGCCTGGATTTACTGATAAATATTTCTGAATTCGATATCTTTTGATATGTGATTTAACATAAAGGAAATTGATTATCATTGTTTGGATTAGAATTCTTAATCTCAGATCCTGTGCTGAACTTTTGTCTCTATAGATTTTCTTGCATTGCATTCTCATAGCATTGCATATTTCATCCACACAAAAATTAATCAAGCATTTATTAATTATTTAATTTGAGTTGAGACCACACAACTAGGAATCGCTGTTCCCTGTGTTCGACCTTGGTAGACTTGCCAAGTAAAAAATACTCCACAACATTCAAAATTTGTGGTTTTTGATCGACCGATTTTCACCTCCTATACTACAATTTACGATTATTAAAGAGGTGGATTTCACGTTCATCAAATGGCGCTGTTGCCGGGGAACGACGAATTTTTAGGGTTTTGAATCATTTTTTATAATTAATTTTTGTGAAGTTAATTCTTGTGTTATTTTTTTCCTCTTGCATATTTTTTCCTTTTTGAATTTTTTTCTTTTGATACTAACCACACTCTCTTTCTTCGCAGATTACTCGGAGATAATTTTGGATATAAATCAAGGACCTGCGAAGAAGACTAATTTTTATTTTAATTTTGTTAGAGAGAGTTAGCATAGGTTTAAATTTATGCATTATTCACAGGGTCCCTCTCTCCTTGTACCCTGTCAATCTGTAATATTCAGGACTGAACTCTCTGTGGCTTGACGTAGAATTTAGGAGCACATACACTAGATTAGAATTATTTGATTGTGCTCGTAATTTTTAGGCCACACTTTTCACTAAATAAACGCACTGTAGATCGTTCAACATTAGCCAAAAATTTCAATCAATTCTTCCCGCTAATAGAACTATCTGTTTAGGGCGTTTTCCATCTGTGCATACTATTTAGTGTAATTTAAATTCCTTGTCTTGCATCACGCATGAAGAATGCGAGGATTCACTGTAAGTCCTTCTCTTAAGCATGCATCATTGATTTACGTTTGCATCGGCTTTTCCGATCCTCCTTTCTCAAAGTTTTACAACTTAGGATTTAAAGGAATTGGAACTATTTGTTAGGTGTGAATTTTTGTGCTCACATAAACTACAGTGATAACCTTAACTTAAAACCGGGACTGCTAATCAAGGTGACTGTAAATTAAATTGACCTAAAATTAACCTGTATTTGGTGGAGAGAAACCCACTCATTGTTTGTAAGGACCAGAACGCACACTTAGGAAAGAGCCCAAAACCAAAGAGGTTCATTCAGACTACTGAGTTTAAACAATTAGCTACTTTTCAGTGAGGGTCTCGGGTAGCCGTTTACGGTCCGACTTCCCTTAGCAGAGTAGGTGGTTTAGAGGACACCGCGGAAGGCTCCGTCCTCAAGTAACACGGGTAGCCGTTTACGGTGCGTACTTACACCTATACTGGTTGAAAGTAGGTGCAACTAGTTGTATGAACTCAGGACAAGTCTTTGTGAAATATTTCAGCACCTAATAGCTCCGCTTAATTTTTAAGACTGTTTTGTCATTAAATTAAAATTGAAAAGCCTCCAAGCCTTGTTTGGATTTTTAAGGCGGTGGCGATCGGCGGGTGAACCGTGGCACGAGGAACCGTGGCACGAGCAACCTCCATGTGGAGGCACCGAGCCATCCCTCCACACCTCGAGGCTCGGGGCCTCCAAGCCTCCACCAGTAGCGACCTAGGTTCGGGGCCCCCGAACCTCCACCTCGGCCCCCGAATCTCCGCCTCGGCTCCGAACCGTAGCCTCGCCACCCGAGTCTCTGACTCAGCCGCCAGAGCCTCCACCCCCACTCCCGAGCCTCCAGGCACACAAGCGACGCACGTGCGTTGCGGGCAAATTGCACCGACGCCCCTGTAATTTCCTGAATTTACAAATATACCCCTGCAGGGGTAAATTGCAGAGGAGCCCTCCCACTTTTCAAAATTATAGATAAGCCCCTCTAGGGATCTTTTTGAAAGGAAAACTTTATTTTATTTAGATTTTAGTCCCTGTAAATTCATTTTAGCATATCTTTCTCATATGAACTCCGTTTTTAGCATATAATATGTCATTTTGAAGCTCTTTTCATGCTCTACTACTTAGCATAGTTTGTGATAGATCTGAGGTTGTCTATTGATAATTATTATTTGAGGATCCTCGTTGACATACGCAAGCTAATTTTGACATATTTGTGCTTGAGAAATTAACGACATCTTTTGCAGGGATTCGGATGAGAATTTTAATCTGATTAACTTCTTGTGATCTTGTTGATTATTCTCAATAGTCTAATTTTCACAAGGGAACCATTTAATATTTATTCCTCTAAGATTATTGTCGTTTATTCGAGGAATTGAATCAAAGAAATTTGGAGGCCGGATATTTTGCTTCAAATTATTCTGAGCATCAATTGATTTATTAACCTAAAGCATTGAGTCAGTTTGAATAACTCTTGAGTTCGATCCATTTTGATTTGTGATTAATTTTACGAAATTATAGATCACATTATTTGGGGATTTAATACGTTTAAAATCACAGATCCTGGGCAAAATGTTCCCTGTTTATTTTCTTTGCATTGCATCTTCATCATTGCATTGTATTATATTGTCCCAACACAGAAATTAATCAAACATTAATTAATTAATTAATTTAATTTAAAATCATGCAACTAAGAATAACCATTCCATGTATTTGACCTTGATAGACTTGCTAAGTAAAAATATTCCACAACATTCAAAGATTGTAATTTTTATTGAATCGTTGTCTGCCTCATATACTACAATTCTCGACTATTAAAGAGGCGGATTTCACGATCATCACAGTTCCATCCCCTTCGGAACGATCATGGGATATAGATGATGAGTCGGACGCGGCTTTGGACGAACTACCGTGTTTCTTTGGCGATCCGACTCCCCATACTTCTGAGTTGATGGCGAATACTATGTAGCTTATTCCACCTTCATGCAACACAGAACCAGATTCAGATTCAGTTCAGCCATATTTGCTTGATGATTCCACATTACCAAACTGAAATCACTACCTCCTACACTCAAGTATGCCTTTCTTGCGGAAACCAAAGAGAGATATCCTGTTATCATTAGCTTAGACTTGACTTTATAACAGGAGTCTAGGTTGTTAGAGGTCTTAGAGAGGAAACACAAAGCAATAGGCTGGACAGTGTCGGATCTCGTGGGGATCAACCCCGCTCTCTGCTCGCACCACATTTTTACTGAGGATAATGTGAGACCTTCCCGTGAGTTCCATAGGAGACTTAACCCCAATCTATGGGAAGTAGTGAAGAAAGAGATTGAGAAATGGTGCAAAGCAGGGTTTATATACCCTATTTCTGACTCCAAGTGGATGGCCCCACTTCATGTTGTCTCGAAGAAGTCAGGAATTTAGATGGTCACCAATGAGGAGGGGGTAGAGATCGCAACACGAGTACCCACGTCGTGGCACGTCTGTGTTGATTACAGGCGCCTGAATGCTGCGACCAAGAAAGATCACTTTCCCTTGCCTTTTATTGATCAGATTTTGGAAAGACTCGCAGGGAAAGAGTTCTTCTGTTTTCTTGATGGGTACTTAGGCTACAACCAGGTAGCTATAGCCTCTGAGGACCAGGAAAAGACCACATTCACATGTCCATTCAGCACTTATGCTTTCAGGCGCATGCCATTCAGGCTTTGCAATGCCCCATGCACATTTCAGCTATGCATAATTGCCATATTTGCCGAGATGGTGGAAGATTTCCTGGAAGTGTTCATGGATGACTTCTCGATCCATGGTGATTCCTTTGATACATTTTTAGCGCACTTGAACCAAGTCCTCAAGAGCTATAGAGAGGTAAATCTGGTACTCTCATGGGAGAAGAGTCACTATGGTGACGGAGGGTATCGTGTTGTGGAATGCCATCTCCAAAAGGGGAATGGAGGTTGACCCTGCCAAGGTGGAGTGATCAAGAAACTCGATCCACCTACCAACGTGAAGTCAGTGCGGTCCTAGGGCATGTTGGATTCTATAGGAGATTTATTCAGGATTTTTCAAAGATCGCCCGCCCACTGACTGAGCTCTTAGGGAAAGACACCGAGTTCGTTGTAGATCATAGGTGTATGGAGGCATTTGAGCTCTTGAAGAGGAAGATTTGTGCCTCGCCTATCCTACAAGCTCCCGACTGATCTCTTCCCTTTGAGATCATGACTAACGCTTCAGATTTCGCTAAGGAGCTATGTTAGGATAATGGCGAGAGGGGATCCCGTTTGCGATCCACTATGCGATAAAAGTATTAGATCCTACATAGAAAAATTACACCGTAACTGAAAAGGAAATGCTCGTTGTAGTACGTGCCCTCAAGAAGTTCAGGTCATATATTTTTGGGCTATAAGGTGACAATCTACACTGATCACACAACCATTCGATATTTAATGGAAAAGAAGGATGTGAAGGTACGTCTTCTTAGGTGGATTTTACTCCTCCAGGAATTTGATTTGGAGATAAAAGATAAACCTAGAGTAAAGAATGTTGTGGCTGATCACCTTTCTCGGATTGAACTTAAGGATTCTCCTGATTATGAGCGGATTAGAGAGACCTTCTCAGATGAGTCAATTTGTGTTGTTGACTCACTCCCTTGGTATGCCAACATGGTGAACTATCTTGTCTCCAAGAAGGTTCCCCATGGTTGGACTAGGAGCAGCATTGATCGACTAAAGTCGGATTCGAGGAGATACCACTGGGACGATCCTTTCCTTTTCTTCGAAGGACTAGATTGTGTTTGGAGAAGGTGTATTCCTCAGGAGGAGCACCAGAGTGTCCTCACATATTGTCATGCACTTGAGGCTGGAGGACACCATTCGGGAAAGAGAACCGCTCACAAAGTACTTCAATGTGGATTGTATTGGCCGACCTTGTTTAGAGATGCTATTGATTTTGTACGGTCTTGCCCGATCTGTCAAAGGATGGGAGGGACAGTTGGACAGAGAGATGAGATGGCCATGCAACCGGTGATTCTTTGTGATGTTTTTGATGCATGGGGCATAGATTTTATGGGTCCCTTTCCCAACAACCAAGGACATGAGTACATCTTGTTGGCGGTTGACTATTTATCTAGGCGAGCAGAGGCTATCCCAACCCGAACCACAGACAACAAGACTTTCTGTAAGTTTGTGAGAGACCATATTATTGATAGGTTTGGGGTGCCAAAAGTTTTTATATCTGATGGGGGTAGCCACTTTGTGAATCAAGATGTGAGATCTTTAGCTAAGGACTATGGATTTGAGCACAGAGTTACTAGTGCTTACCACCCATAGTCCAATGGCATGGTAGAGGTTTTGAACGGAGAGGTGAAGAATATTTTATAGAAGTTGGTTCGTCTCGATAGGAAGAACTGGTCCCAGCTCTTGGACCAAGTTCTGTGGGCTTATAGGATAGCCTACAAGACCATTGGATACTTCACCATTTAGAATGATCTATGGCAAGCCATGCCATTTTCCCGCAAAATTGATTCATAAATCTGAATGGGTAATTAAGCAGATTAATTGGAGTTTTCACCTAGGGAAGCTTTGTTGAGACTTGAACTTGAACGAGCTCGTGGAAATCCAAAACAAGGCATATGACAACAGTTTGATTTATAAGGACAAAGTAAAGAGATGGCATGATCAACATATTAGGTGCAAAGACTTTGTCCCTGGGAAAAAGGTATGGTTGTTTAATACCTGGTTGAAGAAGTTCCATGGGAAGCTCAAATCTAAATGGACGAGTCCCTTTGTTGTTAAGAAAGTGCACGAGAATGGAAGTGTAGAGATAGCTGATCTCACAGATGGTGCACAGTCTCATGTGGTGAATGGACAACTGTTGAAGTATTTTGTAGATTCTAAAGAGTAGCAGGTCCAAGTCGAGGTCGTCAACTTCATGCAGAGTGAGCACAAAGCAGATACATCATATCATTCTTCATGAAGATGTAGCATCAAGATTCAACAACTTAGAAGATTCAGTCACTCTTGTACATTCTCACTTCTCTGTATATTCTCCAGATCACATCGGTTCTCACTCCTGTCCTATACTTTGGCTGACCAAAGCCTAAGTATAGGGGGGACTGATGCCTGCCATGTGTATATACTCATCCATTTCACCTCTTGACCTTGACCACCCCATTTTTGCTCTTATTCTTCTACACTTCGGGTGACCAGGGCCTAAGTATAGGGGGCGGATCAACTTCTATAATTTTTTATTATTTTAGCTGTCCTATGCTTAGCACGAGCTATGTCTTTTTCTCGCTTCTTGTGCTCTGAGGACATAACACATGCTAAGTATAGGGGGGCGTGTATATATTACATATATACTTTACCTATAGCTTGTACTTTCAAGTATTTTTTGTATATATTACAATAATTACGGGAGGGGTAAAATTGGTAAAAAATAAATTTAAAAAAACTTAAAAAATTTTCCCTTATTTGCTTCTTTTTTAAAAAGAGTGTCCTTTCTTATTTATCTTTCTTTTTCAAAAAAAATCTTTTGAAAAAAACAAATTTTTTTTCTAAAAAAGCTTCTTTCTTCTTTTCCTTTGTTTTTCAAAAAAAACAAAAAAAACAAAAAAAAAACAAAAATCACAAAAAAACTAACTAATAAGTTGGTTTGGTCCCTGACACTTACACTTTCACACAAGACTAGTGATGTTCAAGAACACTTGGTTTATGAGGTCTTGAGATATTGAGTTAACCAGCCTTAAACATTAGGGTCTTTGACTTTATTATTCACATTTTACTAGCTTGAAAGATTTGTGTGCTATATTGCATGCTTAGCCTCTACCTTAAGAATATGATCAGCACCTCACATACATGACTGCAGTTATGATGAGATGAGCTGAAATTTCACTTGAGGAACTGGGATGAGGGATTTGAGTTTGGACCTGATTTGATGATGCTCGAGGATGAGATAAAATCAATAAAGGCTTCATGAAACCTGAGTGCCAGCACCTTTAACCAGTATAAGAACATGGTTCTTGTATGCACCAAATCTTGGTAAAAGCAATGGAGCTAGCCAAAAATAAAGCAAAGAAACATCAATGTTGAAATAAGCTCTCTTTCCACAAAGTCAATTATCAAAAGAGCTTCCACCAAAGGCGATCTCTCCTAACCATTTTTTGGACCACCACTATTAGGACCAGGAGTCGGTCTTGCACCAAAAAAGGGCTCTGCATCGTAAATGCTACAAGTCTGGGTATAGAATGTACGATAGGTACTCAGAAAAGGCACACCCCGGATGCACTGGTCAACACCAAAAATATGCGTTAAGTAATACGACACTTGAGAGAATCCTTGTTCCAATGAGAGGGAGAGAAGAAATGACACAATCCTACGCCCTCCATCAACTGGACATCATCTACATTTCAAGTCTGACAACTAAAGAGACGGTGGATTGGATGCAAGAAATGGTTTATTCCCTAGTGTTGAGGATTGGGTTCTTAGGAGAGTCTCTTGGACTGGAACCTTGGGTGACGTTGCGACTCTATTCTTGTAACTGCAGTCCAGACTTAAAGTCATATCATTACTATATATGTATACAAAGAGAGTTTGATGATTAGGGAAATCGGATACCTACTGACGCCTGAGATTAGCCTTCGCGGTCGGTAAAGATAGAGTTCACCAAGATCCCGAGAGTGAGTGCTAGGCTTCCCAGGAAAGAAGACTGACCCGATCCGCCATTAGACTTCCAGCTTCCTTGATGAGAAGGAAGGCCAAAACAATCAAAGTCGTGAGGGGCGCACCCTATCCCTCTCCAGAGACTTCGGGGTCGGGTTAGCTGAGACAACTAGGATATATAGTGGCTAATAAAATAGTTGTAGACCATATATCAACATATCTCGCCAAGAGTTCTTGAACAGATCAAGTCTTGTATTCACATGCACAGTCAGGGTTAATCCAACTTATTCATTCTTTGTTTGCTCGAGGACTAGCAAAGTTTAAGTATAGGGGGGTGATGAATCCGCGATTCATCATCTCAATATATTAATCTTAGCAAAATCCCTGAGTAAATTCTCAAATAAATATCTATAAAATCAATAAATTAACAAAATGACTCTTGTAAATAAAATACACTAAATATTGTATATTATATTGTATAAAATAAATTAACAATAAAAAGCCACAAAATTAAAGGAGTTTTCACCGGTAAATAGCCCAAAACATCACATATTTTTAATAATTTCATTTCAACTCCTTTTTAGCTAATTCTTTCTCTGACTTGTATAAAAAAATGTGTATAAAAATATAAAAATACAAAATAAATTTCACCTCAAATAAATGCTCCTAGATCCCAAAGAGAAAAAGCCGTAAAGTCTAACTTCGCGGCCAAATTCCCGCTCCGTATGAACTCCAAAGTACCAAACTCACTTTTAAAGTTCAAGTTAGAAAATTATCTATCCAACGGAAGTAGTTTCATGAAAATCGGAACTCGTTTGTAAAATATGAGTTTTGGGACCTATGCGTACGTTGTATATAATGTAAATATTCATTCTTTCTTCATTTTTTATTTATTTTTTAAATTATTAAAAAAAATCTAAAAAATCATTGTTGTATTGTAATTTATTTCTAGTATTTTATTGTATTTTTCTTTTTAAATATATCTTATTAAAAATACTAAAAAATAAAAAATAGAAAAGCAAAAAAATACATGTTGTTTGTCTTCTTTTGTAAATTCTCCACTATTTTTCTTCTATATATTTTATTATATTTTAATAGCCTACTTTATCTTATTATTTATTTTTTATTTAATTCTCGTTCTCTATAATAACCATCCATTCAACTCCATTCTTCCACCATTTTTTCTAACTTCCAATTCAACTCCACCTCCATTCTAACCTCCATTCCACTCCACTTTCATTCTAACCTCCATTTTTTCCATCTCTTTCTATACATCCCATCCTCCTCATTTTGCACTTGATCCATCTTTATGTGAGGAGAGCCTAGTTCTCAAAGTTGAATCGGTGACAACGACGCAACCGCGGTCAAGCGACGACAACCCTCTCTTTGGTGAGATCTGTTGGCTTCTTGGCCAACATCACAACCGCATCCGCGCGCTGCTCGAGCTCATCGCTCGTCGGCGATTCGAGCGAAGATCGTGCTCCTTGTGAGTACTCCCCAGGCGATCTGCTTCCTTCGTAGGTAATTTTATTTTCATTTTGTCATTTTTTAATTATCTTTGCATTTTTCATCACATCATCACACCTACTCCTCCATTTATTCTACCTTATCATACTCCCACCATATCACCACATACTTAGATTTAGTTTTATTTTCTTCTATTCTCTATTTAAGAAAATTGAAAAAAATGAATGAAAATTGAAATTAAAAAACACAAAACACAACAATAAAAAAAATTCAAAAAAATGGCAGCAGGTGACCGGCTCCCCCAGCTGTCGACCACTGCCCCCCCTTCTTCCACGACCGACGGCTGAGCTCGCAAGCATCCAGCCGGAGCCACCCCTGAAGGCCGTGCGCCACCTGCAGCTGCAGGCGCACCGCCCCCGCACGTCGCCTCCTGTGCGCGACCGCAACCGCGCCTCACCGCCCAGCCACGCCACACACGGACGTACGCACCTCCTCCCTCCGCCAGTGGGCGACGCCCTTGTCTCCTACCGCCGCACCACCGTCGAAGCCCCCTCCTCTGCGCCGTGCGGCCGCAACCGCGCCTCACCATCGCCCCCTTTGCCCTACCTGCAAACCACGAAGAAGAAGGTCATTTTTTTCATTTTTATTGTAAAAATTACATTGTTTATATTTTAAGTTTTGTTATTGCAAAAAGGTCCATGTATATAGTTGTTTGTTTATTTTGTTTACGGAATTTGGACGAATATCCCTGCGTTCATGCGTTTATTTGGACCTCTCTTTTGCATCAATTATTTGAATGAAAAATGTTCTGATGTTGAATAACTAATTGTCTACATTCGGATTATTTATTTGTATTTTTGTGAGCTATGGATAATTAACTAAATTTCTTTAAGTGAAAAATTGCATATTTTACCTAATTTGTGGTCTTAAATTCATATCTCACTCATAGTTGCTCTAAAAATTCCACTAACATCATAAATGATTCCTTGACATGTTCTTTAATTGCTTTCCAAATTTCATCTTAATTGGAGTTGTCTGTGCCTTAAATAAATTGTAGAGTGATTTTATTGATTGATTTTTAATTAAACCTACACGCCTCTATTTTCGAAATTCAACTCTCCTGTACTGCACATATAAATACCTTTTTGAGATAATTTGCATTCTGGCTAATTTATTAATGTGGATTTATGAGAATTTAATTACTTTCAATCACTCTGTTTCCATTAAAAAATTAATAAAAATTTATATTTTATCAAAAAATTCCAAAAAAATACTGTAGCCTCCTTGCATCATATTTATATCTCAGTATTTTTTCATATTTTTTGCATTCTGTTTGTGTAAAAATTTGTGAAAAACCCATAAAAAGTGTGTATTTTATTGTTGCATTTTAACTCATAAAATTCTAAAAAAGTGTCTTGCATTCATCTCTGGATTAGGATTCTAGGAAAAGTTATATTTTGGCTAAATCTAATTAATTTCATATAAAAATTAATTTGGCTAAGTTGCATGCTTTCTTAGTTTCTTAATTCACCCACATATTGCATTTCACATTCATTTTGCATAAAAAATATACAAAAAAATTCCGTGTGGAAATCTAGACGTAATTTTTTCCGAATTAACTCGAAGTTGTTCCTTTACCTCCTTGTGTTCGACCCCGGACTTGTCCGGGATATAAGTTAAAGCCGAGACACTGTTCACAGAGATCTTCTCTCGGTTCTGAACGATTTGCTAAGTACCCCTATTACAACGAGTATAAATTACACACGTGCCTAGCGAGACGATCGCATATATAATTATGAATATACATAAGAAATAAAGAAATATACTCATTTATTACAAAAATTTCTATAGACATTTTATTTGTATCATATATTATAAGTATTTGTAAAAAGATATATTTTAGTCTTGATTTATACAAATGAAAGGTACAAAATATCTTAGAGATTAACAAAAAATCTGACTAAAACAACACCTCCCCTTTTTAGATATTGCATATACTTTACATTCATAAATGTTCTACAACACAAATGTTTTAGGTCTTCTTCTATGTATAGAATATATATGTATATAACGTACAAAGAGCAACTTGAAAGGGACTTGCTATTTATTATGTATGCTCTTGTTATATATGCAGTTATGTGTGTATGTACTGTATGTTGTATTTGAGGTAATGCAATTAGTTTTAATTTGGTAAGCATGTACAGTTACATTAATGACCAAATTAGTTTCAAGTGGGAAGACAAATTTGTTGGAGGGAAAGTCAGAATTCTCAATATGAAACAAAGGTGAGTTGGGTGTGTTTTTTAGTACTATAGGGAGTAGGGACAAAACTTTGGTGGAATTATATACGAGTCCTTACCCCCAAGCTCTTGTAGTAATTAAAGAGAAGGAATGTAGGACTGCACATACTCTACTCGTTTCGGCTCGATAGAGTTATTTTGGATCTTGATAGTTTGTTGTGGGTTTCACGACACTCCCGATTTTACCGTTTCAATATTTGAACAAATGCCCATTGAGTGGGTAATTATGGATACAGAAGAGTCATGGCAAGACCTTCAAAGATCCTTCACTAGACACGATTTTCTTTACATGCAAGCTTCTCTTTCTCGTTGTTCTTCCACTGCGAAGTTCTTATGCTCTCTTCTTTTGATTGTTGTTCTTGAGGACGCCTGTGTCTATGTACGTAGATGACAATCGTATGTCATTGTGTCCTAAGAGCAGATCACCATTATCCTGTGCTCCACTATTGTGGGGATGATATCTTCTCTAAGGACATTCCATTTGATGATCATTTCGGTGATCTTTGATCTAATCTATTGTATTATTTGCTACAATATATTTATTGTTTTACCATCCCTGGATATTTCCCTAATTTGTTGTATCTACCATTTAATCGATTCCTACTTTTTTGTTTTCATGGATTATGAATCTCAAATGCATGTATCATCTATTTGTTAATCTTTAACGCTATTGAAATTGTTCATACAAATACGAAAAATACTATTTAATATTATTTATTTTGATTTTGGGATCAACAATCTTAAAGAAGATATCTGGAACCAAGACTAAAAATTTTAAATCGAGGGTAGATATGACAATGATGCTTGAGAAATTCGATGGACGGAAATTCAATCATTGGGAACATCACATGAAGATTTGTTAACCGCCATAGGATTAATCTCGATGTCTGAAATTGAATGTCCCATGGTGGAATTGGAAAACCCCTCACCTGATAGCCATAATGCACAATCTACGTGGAAGGAACGAGACCTATGTTATGGCTGCATTTTATTGGCTGTGTCCAATACTTTGTTTGGCATTTATTGCTTGTCCGTGCAAATTATGAATGGCTATGGGAAGAATGGGAGGAACTTAACAAGAAGTATATATCTGAAGATCATGGTTTTAAGAAATACTTTGTTATGAAGTTCTTTAAGTTTTCCATGGTTTTGTACATGAGTTTTTGTCCTACTCCATAAATAGGAAATTGATGAAATGAAACTTCTAGAAAGTTTCAAGTCCTGTGCATTATAGAAAAATTCATCAAGTTTTGGGAAGACTTCTATATGACCCAAAAACACAGGAAGGAGAAGATTTCTATGGATGACTTGATCGTGGAAGTCGCCATAGAGGAAGAATACAAGAAACAAAAACATTTGGTTCATATTGATATTGAGACCAAGTTTAAGTTCATGACCTCAAAGGGAAAAGATAAAAGGGGAAAGGGATTTAACAACAAGGATAAAATCAAATAAAAGGTAAGATCCAAAAAAGGAAAAGAATAAATCATGATGGAACTGTAATTAGGTTGGACATTAGAGGAAGGACAGTTTGTCCTTAAAGGCCTAATAGAAAGACTACAAACGAGAGTCCACAAGTGAATATGGTCACTACAGAACTTGGGAGCGAAGGGGTTGCCTAAATGAAACATGAACTATACAATATACACGATACAAGTGAGTGGCTTATCGATACTGGAGTCAATATACATATTTATTCTGATAGGATTTTATTTTCATCTGATTAGACCTGCAATAGTGGAACTATGAAGATGGGAAATGATTCTACGGCCAGAGTGCTGGAGTCAAGATAAGTCAACTTGAGGGTCTCCTCTGAATGTATTTTGACTTCGCACATGGTGCAGCTTGGTTCTAATGTGAAGAAGAATGTGTTTCGGGCTCAATCTTAGTTAGAAATGGTTTTAAACTTAATTTTAAATGCAAATTATAAAATATGGTATTTTTTATGGAAAGTCTATTTGGAAGATTTTGATTTGTTGTTAGAATTAGATGTGATTCAATGAACATTGATTCTGTGAATGTTATAATTTAATTATGTTCCTCATGTGATAAGTAACTTAGAATCTTGTCATTTGTAGTGTGGTAGATTGGGACATGTTAACTTAAATTCAATTAAAAGAATGACGAATTTAGAGTTGATCCACGAATATACTGTTGATAAAACTCAGAAATGTAAGATACATATGCGAGCTAAGACACCCAGGAAGTATTTCAGTCTGTCTCTAGTAATATTGAGATTTTGGATCTAGTGCATATGGATATCTATGAGTTTAATGTTGTATAGACCAAAGATAATAATAAATACTTTATAACTTACATAGATGATAATAGTAGATAATTTTATGTGTATCTAATAAAAATCAAGGATGATTCCATAGAGACATTTATTATATATAAGAATGAGGCTGAGACACAAACAAGCAAAGTGCTTAAGCATTTTAGGCTGAATAGAGTGATAAATCATTAATTCATTGTAGTAAAATGGTCTCGTTGTAGTACAAGTGAATAGCAAATTGTTCAGAACCACACTTAATTCAATCTCAATGAAGAGTGCATGGGTTAAATTTATCTGCCAAATTTATCCTAGGAAAGTCCATGGTCGAACTCATGGATACAAGCGATAAATTATCTAAATTAGGTTAAACATTTATTTTTTTGAATTCAATGCTCTTAGAATCAAGACAATACAATGCATGCTAATTTGTGCATTTTTATATGCAAATAATGCAATGATACAAAATGAACGGAAAGCAACACATTGCATATAAAAACATACAAAAAGGTTCCTAGATTATTTGCACTAATATAATGAATTGGTCTACAAGAATTACTTCTACAATCAATGCATGAATAAGATACTAGATGAGCGATTAATCAAGGTGAAATCAAATCATCTATGTCCCTACTCCCATGGACCTAATCCTATTTAATAAGAGTTAAGAATGATTCACGATAGTACAAAGCTCATTTAAACATGAAATATATGAAGCACAACTTAATTTGCCTATTTTAATGCAAATTATGGAGCTAAAATAAATCATTGGAAAATGGTACATGATTAAAAATAAGGAATATCATTATATTAAAATAATAAATACATGAACATCACATCATCATAATGCATTCATGTGTAAAGAATTAAATTACTATTAAAGCGAGACCAATTTCATAAAATGTGGACTTAATAGGTAAATGCCATTCAATAGCCAATTCATGGATCTTTTTGAATAAAACATAATAATAGTAAATTAAAAACTATTTAAAATGGTCCAACATGGTCTTATCTGTAAATAAAATAAGCTACAAGGGATCATATGTAAAAATTCTAGCGTGTGGGATATATTTGCAAATATAAAAACTTGACAGGGCCTCAGTGCACTTAGCCCTGAAGGCACCATTTGAAGGGCACGTGAGGCAGTGTCTCGGTTGGAGATTCGGATCGAATATGAAGTACGGTCCAGGTGTCTCACATGCGTGGCTCGAGTGGTCCTAAAGCCGCAGCCTTGGCGTAGAGGCTCGAGGAAAGTACAAACAATAGGAATGAAGCCCAATCAGACGACACATGCGATCTACTCCTCCTTAGACAATGGTACGTAGGCAGTGCTCCTGCAAGAGATACACTCCATCTCCTTGGTCCTCCGGACTTTTTGATGGTCGGAGAAGCTTCCAAGCTTGTCAACAAAGGTGGTGGAGGGTGGAAGAAGAGACTGTTGTGGCCTAATCAGTGGCTTGACTTCCGCTCATCGGTGATGGAGCTTGAGATTAGAGTGTCTTCTACTCAATAAAGGTGGTGGAGGTGGAAGTGTAGGGCTATAGAGAGGGGCGTGTATTAGAGTGTCTTCTACTCTCTAAACTTCCTTCTCAATGATCAAGGCAACTTGGAGTTATTAGGAGGAACAAACATACAATGAAAGAGAGGCATTTCCTTCTTTTTTATAGCCACAGAGGACATATATGAGGAGTCTTCTCCTCATAGTAGATGTCCTCCATGGGGTCCCTTGGAAATGATATGATTTAGTCCTTATTCAACAAGGATTAGGACTATAACTATCTCATTTTACTCACCAATTATATAATTAATTAAACAACAAATTGAGAGCCTCCAATTAGG
Source organism: Ottelia alismoides (assembly GCA_037367405.1). Classification (NCBI taxonomy): domain Eukaryota; kingdom Viridiplantae; phylum Streptophyta; class Magnoliopsida; order Alismatales; family Hydrocharitaceae; genus Ottelia; species Ottelia alismoides. The sequence goes on along the minus strand of JAZKJV010001118.1, from coordinate 626,752 downwards.
ACCCTCATAGAGGATGTTGTGTCATCACAACATACACCCCCTTCTGTTGAAGCAGCTTTTGCGGAGGTCGTGTTAATTCACAAGGCAAATCAACAGTCGTTGAGTTGACCTCACACGAAACCCGACTTCAAACAACAATTAACCCACAACAGATGATCAAACAATGAAAAACAGATGCAGAGTTAACATTTATTATAACTCTACAACAAAGATGTGTATAGGTGCAAGTGTGTGTAGAGTGTCGAACACTGGGAACAAGCATAATAGATCAAAGCAAAAATGCTCACAAAAGTGAATGTGATGTATTTATCTATATATGTGCCCTTTTTATGGATTTTTAATTTTTATTTTTAATTTTATATTTCTATATTTTGATTTTTGATTTTCTAATTTTGTTTTTTGCTTTTTATATTTTATATTTTATATTTTTTATATTTTCATTTTTCTTTTAACATATATAATAAGCTATATATAGGATATATACAATATAAGATAAGGTTAATATAAAAATTAACAAAAATAATAAAAAACAATAAAATAATTATTCACGTTGAATGGCTTAGATTAAATTGGGCAACATGATCTGAACCTTATATTGACGCCACATGTCAACATGCTGGAGCTCATCCAGTTATCCAGTGTTCTTCCCTAATTAGGGAAGAGCGACAATGGTGATGTGCTTCTCCGACGATCAAGCCTTGGCTAGCGGTGCTCAAGGAACTCCTTGTAGGGCCAAAAGGGTGTGTCTCACCCTTCGAGCTCCCCTATGGTGGAAGGAGGTCGACGAAGATGTGGAAGATGATGTCACGGTTAAAGGTCGAACTCGATGGTTCTAAGGTTCCATAAAGATGTCAACGATGTCCTTTTCTTGCATTGTTGATTGAGCCTTACGATGAAGATAGCTGTTGCAGAAGGTCCTTGAAGATAGATCAACAATTGATCGTCCTGCAATGAAAATTGGCGACGCGAATCCTAAGGGAATCGACTACAACAACATATGGTTCTTGCAAAACTATATTCCAAAATGAATTCAGAATGAATGTCAAAATCATATGAATTGGGTCATATTGGAATAATTTGAAGTATGGTAGTTGGTTGCGGATGAAAGAGGAATGATTATCCTAACTGAAAAGATGATAAACACTACTAATTGGACATGAAAATCGAGGGAAATGGGATGGGCACAATCACCTAGGGAGTAGGAGGTGTACGGCCTCCAGGTCTTTGCTCAAGAGCAGGTGATGTTCGAGCTAATACGTCACCCGGTTGGCGGCGATGCAAGGCGGTTGATCATATTGGAACCCTCCCCTGAGATTCCCTCTTCCACGCGGAATGGCCACCTAGGTGTTGTCACCACCGAGGGAGGCGGAGCGGGATTGGAAAGTAGGAGGTTCGGTCAGGTGTTCTGTTACTGGAGGAGTTCGTTTGAACATGTCGACTTTTAGTGATTATATATGATAAATAGCAAGGGAATAGTGAAGATCTAATGGCAAGCATGTGAGAGGGTTGTTAGGTTTAGAGAGTGAATGGTTCAGATCATTATTTGGTTAAGAAACGATAGTGGAATAATTAGGTGAAATGAGGGCATTGGAAAAGATCTCCAACATATTCTTGAGGTTGGAGGGTTGTGGTGCCGACACGTGTCGACACCACAATATTCCAGAAATCAAATACTTTTTAAATCATATAATAAATAATAAATAATGTTATTTTAAATAAATAAAATGAAAAATATAAATAATTAAATTACCTAATTAATGGTATATTTTATATTTATAAATAACATATTTTACGATATATAAATAAAATATTAATAAATACATATATAAAATATCTTATAAATACTATATATAATTATAATTCAATATTTTACTAAATAAGATATAAATTTTATATTTTATTAATTAATATAATAATAAATAAGAGTTGTGTGATTTTTTATAGGTTTTAATAATTTAATTTATATAGATGAATAAATATAGGTATATGTACTACAATTCAATTTTGACTATTTTCAGTATTTTTGATTTATTTAAAATAGTAAATAAAGGTTTTAATTTTGGAATTTATTTTATAAATTAAATATAAGATCATGAAAATAATTAAAAATTTCTAGATCAGTTGTTCTATATAGTAGTGTATACAAAATAAAATAAGTAACCCAAAAACCCAATTGCCATTAGGTCCAAAAATCGACTTTTTACAAATGAACTCTGATTTCAATGAAATCACCTCCATTAAGTAGAGAATTTTATTTTATGAACTTTAAAGGTGAGTAAAATGAAATTGGAGTTCATATGAAGAAGTTATGAGGTTCAGAAGTTGGGAAATTAACAATTCGTAATCCAGATTTCTTGGCATATATACAGGGTGGAATTTTTTTTAGGATTTTTATATTTTATATACATTTTAAATAAACACAATAGAGAAAAGTTTGGTGAATATATATATATATATGAATTAATTAAAATTAGTTTAAGATTATATATAATACATAAATGGAATTATTGTATGATGTACAAGGTCAGTTATTTTTGTATTTTCTTCCTTATCTCCCCCTATTTTATTGTTTGTCGATCAATCCATGCTGATTTGGTCTCTGAGTTAGATTATATAAATATATTTTATAGCATTTATATATTATTAGTCATCCTGTACAATATATACATTTTTATAGTTTGCCTTTCTTTTCTTTTCTTTATTTTATTTTTCTTATTTTTTATGTCTTTTAATGCATAAAAATGATTTTTTATTCATGAATGCTATTTTTATAAAAGATGAGAATTAATGCTTGTTTGCATGTATTTGTTAAGGGTTTTAAGATAAAATACGGCAAGAATGTTAATGAATCATGAATTCATCAACCCCCTCTATACTTAAATTTTGCTAGTCCCTTAGCAAACACTTATTTGAAGAATAAGGCAAAAGAAACAAAGTTAGAATGAATTTGCTTTCCTAAACCAATACAAGAGAACAAACAAAGGGCAGAGCATGATCGGGCCTTAGACTAAGTATTTTGTCAAAGATTTAACTAGGTGTAGGATTTTAGTCTCAACAATCCTCAAGTTACACAAATCATTATACAGATTCACCTCAACAACCAGCTTAGATCCACTTGTCCATATCACTAACTCTTTCAACCTTAATTCATGTTGTACTGTGTGTGAATTGTGTTAGCTCTTCCTGCTTAAAGAAGAGAAGAAACTGAGCACTCCAGTAATACATTACCATTGGTTCCTCATCCAACTACTCTTTCCTCGAGGAGAGGGATATTTCCTTCTAAGTTCAGGTCGTGCTGTGTCCACAATCGAATGTGGGAAAGAATGTAGAAGAAGAGAAAAGAACTGGAGTGTGATCAGTGTATTCACATCTCCTTGCAAAGCTTAGTCAGTGTAGCCAAGTCTCCACTAAGATGTGCAGGTTTTTTGGGAGCTTAGACCATTGTAATCATATTGGTATTTGGTGTTTGGCTTCTTTTTTGGTGGAATTTGTATTGTTGTTGCTTGCACTGCATCAATCTTTTTGTGTCCCGAAGGATATAGTATCTTTTTTTCTGCTATTTTTGGGGTCTTCAAAAAATTGTGCCAGCAGATCCATCCCTCACCCGAAGCTTTATTTCAACCCTACAACTCCCTTCTTTAGACCTTCGTACCACTAGACAAGGATGAAAATGCACCACTAAAATGAACTTCCCTTCGTAACTCCATGCAAGTTGAGCTAAGTGTAGAGTGCAAGTGTCTTAAATTTGTCCATTATTGAAGAGTTAAACGGATGAAACCAAATACTTAGGCAAGTTTAAGTTGAATTTCTAACATGGTCTCATGGAGCCCAAAGATTTAAGTTAAAGACCTGAAAAGTCTAAATTCCATCTCCTGACTAGGCTCCTTACAATGAAAGTCAAAGGCCATAATCAAGCTCTATCCTTTAGACTATTTCTAATATTTAGTTCAAGAAATAAAACTTATTCTGAAAAATGTGAATGCAAATGTAATACTATTTTTTATGAAGTACATTTTTTCTGAATTTTACTTTATTTTTATGGATTTTGTAATTTTAATGGATTTTAGAACTTTGTTTTTTTATGAATTTTGTGAATTTTTTCAATAAGCATATTTTCACGAATTTACAAGATAAGTTACCAATATTTTATTTTGGATTAAGTAACTAATGTATTTTATAAATTTTGATATACAAAGATTTTGAATATGAAGTTATTTTTACAGATTTTGACAAATAGGATTTTAAATAAGTGTTACATACATTTAATACACATTTAAAATACAAAAATTAAATAGGGATTTTAAATGAGAATTTTACATACTTATTTACAAGGCTTTTATAAATATTAATAAATTATTTTTAAAATATGATTTTTACTCGGCAGACCCTATAGACTTTGCCAGTTACCTCTATGACTGTCGAAATAACCTAATTCCCCCCTCGACCCTGTAAACTTGCTATGTCTTACCTCACCAACCTTGTCATCATCTTTAACTTTATTGAAGTCAACTACTTGAGTTAAACTTGAATTAATCAAACCAAAGAAAATCGATGGTGGATCCTCAATCTCCCTCTCTCCTAGTATTTTCTTGCCGATGCTGCTCTTCCTCCTCCCCTCCACCTCCAGATACCCCTCGTTTTCTATGCATATCATGGCAGCGACGACATTGGTTGCCTTCCTCCAATGCTCCATCAGCACTGACAACTTCCCCATCTCCGCCTCCAACTCTGCCTTGGCCTTTGTTTTTGTCTCCAACCGTACCTCTAGCTATGCTTCCCTCTCACGACTCTCCATGATTTCTCCATCCAACACCACCACCCTTCCCACTCTTGGAAAAAGGCGCGGGTGTCGTAGGGGGATGTCAAGATGGAGAGGAGGGGGTAAAGGTGACAAGGTCTAGGGGGAAGTGGTGCTTAAGGAGGTGGAAGGCGTGGCCCCTCTTTCTCCCCACCCAAAACCCCACGAAGCTCTTCTCCACCCTCTCCTACTCCTCCTCCTCTTCCCATATCACCATGTCTGACTCCATCTCCACCACCAATACTGCCCCTTCCTCGTCCTCCACCTCCCTCGACCTCCTCTGCCACATGATCTCCTTCCGCAACTACTGCCTCACTGATGATAAGATTCGTCGCCTCTTCATTGCCCTTGCTGAAGATGCTGCTGTCAAGCACAGGTACATCTTCTCCGAGTTGCAATTCATCACAATCGACAACCTTCGAGTTGTCGACAGGCTCTGGCTGGATCACAACAATGGCTTCTTTGAGTACAGCATGCAACGATGTCTCTAGATGAAGCAGAGGATGGACTTTATCAGGTTCTTCATAAAGGTCAAGTGGATGAAGAAGCTCGATTCCGAGGTCAAGTAGTACTCGTACAAGTCATTCCCGAATGAGTTCATGTGGGAGCCAGATGACAAAGCTCTCGAGGGGCAGCTCCCACTCCTGATGCATCCTTCATTCGCAGTCGAGGGCAAGGAGGAGATGGGGGAGGCAATAGAGGGGGAGGGGGAATGCGTCCTGTTGCGGGTGAAGGCTAGGTAGGAGGGGAGCGAGGGTGGAGGAGACGATGGAGGGGAGGGGGCCATACGACTGGCGAAGGTGGGGGAGGAAGTGAGCAGCAGTGGAGGAGGCATGGGAGGGGGCCCTGTTGCGGGTGGAGGCAGGGGAGGAGGGGGGCGGGGGTGGAGGAGATGGTGGAGGGTCGACCAGAGGAGGAGGAGGAAGAGGCATAGGTGGGAATAGATTCTGGGTGGGGAAAGAGAGGTGAGGAGGAAGGGGGTGAAAGGGATAATGGGAGTTATTGTAATTTTTGCAAAATAAAAGGGTATTATATATAAGAAATTAATGGAATCTGGTTATTTTTAACATTCCAATGGATGGGAGTTAACCATAGGGTTCATGGAATAAGGGTTAGCAAGTTTATGAGGTCGATGGATGAATTAGGTTGTTTCCAAGGTCGAGGAGGCAATTGGGAAAGTTTATAGGGTCTGCCGGGTAAAAATTCCTTTAAAATAAATTTAACCCTCACCACCTTTTATGAATTTTACAGATATATAAAATACATAAAAGTAAGAGTTATGGATAAAAACTATATACACAATATATACAGACCCCCTATACTTAGCTTGTGCTATTTCCTCAGAGTACAAAAAGAGAAAAAGGAGGAGATAACTCGTGCTAAGTAAAAGTGGGTGAAAAGAACAAAAGAATAGAAGTCAGTCAACTCTATACTTAGTATAATGGAAGACAAAAATGAGGTGACTGAGGGCAAGGATTGGACAAACGAAAGAATAAACAAGAAAAGAAGAAACAGAATCAATGGGATCACTCGGTCCCCCCTATACTTAGGATTAGACATCCTAAGTATAGAAAAGAATGCATCCAAAACTAGGGACGAGTGATAGGTGTAAAAGAATGTACACAAAAGAAAAGTAAAAAGAAAAAATAGGAAAATGACAATCAAAGAAACAATTGGTCCCCCTATACTTAGGATCTAGTATCATAAGTATAAAGACGAGCAAATATGGGGACAATTGGGATCTAGGAAGAATGTAAAAGCGGTGTGAACTCCAAAAAAAAGCTTCAAGCTCTCTATATAGGACAAAATGAAATGGAAAAGTAGTCACAAGTCCCATACAGAGTAGATCACCTCAACCTGGATCGAATGATATCATCTGTTGTGAAAGCTCAAACCAATCTCTGGTTGACTTTATAGAGTTGCCTCTATGTAAGAATATTGTACATGGCATCGGCCTCTCCACTGCAGTAAACTTCTATGGAGTCGGACTACAGAAGGTGTCTATAAATGAGTCCATCATACCATCTGACTCTCTACTATACCCCTCCTCAAGAGGTCTAGAACTGAAGAACTCGGGTACGTGATAATATGGCTCTATATCCTCTAAAGTGAAAGCATCCAGCAAAGTCTCTGAAATATCTACAATGAGCTCATCGAACTACTTCTCCATACGATCTGTCTTTATGTACAAGTTTGCCTCAGAAGAACTGCCAACTGTTGTGCATGACCCATCCACTACAGGGATATCATGGGTTTTAATCCGATACTCTCAAGGTCGTCGTAACGAGCATCATCCATGTAATTGCAGTTGGCTAGAGAACTCAAGACATCTGAATTGTGAGTAGATGCAACATCTGAGCTAGATGATTCTCTCGCCATCTCAATGTGTACCTTCTCGCCCTCTGCGTGAAAAGATACCTTCCTAGTATCATAATCAAAGAGAGCCTTCGCGGTCTGCAAGAAAGGCCTCCCGAGAATGATTAGGGTAAGATGTAACTGGATAGGGCAATCCATGTCCAGGATAGTGAAGTCCATTGGGAATTGCATACCCTGAACAATCACGACAATGTTCTCAACACGTCTCTAGGTCTCTTTGTAGATCTATCAGCAAACTGAAGGATCACACGTGATTTGTAAAGAGGACCTAACTCGAGTCTATCGAGTGAGCAAGATGGTATCAAATTAATGGAGGAACCATTATCTAAGAGAGTGCGATCAAATGCGGAATTGGAGATCTCACATCTGACATAATGTGCATCTGAATCTCTGTCAAAATGTTTTTCTCTGTTCTTGATTTCTTTTTCCTACATGTAGTACATTTGTCCTTCAACTGCCGCTTGCGTGTAGGAAAATAATCCAAGGCATCATGGAGTAGAATCATTAGGAATATGTGATCTTTTAACAACCTCTCAGTCTCAGGAGTCACATCATTCTTTTTAGTTTTTTTCTTTCCTTTACCAAATAGTGCATCGGGAAAAGGAACAAACTCAGGAATAACAAAATTTTCATTTTTATTCACATCATGAGAATTAGCATGTACATAGAGAGTCTCAGAAGTATTTACAAAAATCTCAAAAAAGGAGAATAAAATGCTTCTGGAATGTCTACATTGGCTGGCGTGGTATCATCATCAGACTCGTCTATGTCAATGTCTACTTTCTCAGCATCGCTCCCATCTCTAGCATCATCATGCATGGCATCGTGACACTCCTCCTCAGCATTAGAATGTGTGGACTCATGTATAGATTTCTGCTCCTCATCATGTATGGCTCCCACCTCCTCATCTGGATCAAGGATTGGTCACTGTCTACCGCTCCTTTGATGAATATAGTTTGCTAAAAATTTAGGAAAAGTTACCTTACCAGTGGATTTGTTTGTGCTCTCTACTTGATCTGGATGATGGCGCTTGTTGTTCGGATTCATCAATAGCTGTGCAGAAAGGGTAGTCCTGGTCACGGTTAACTCATCCATACGATGGTTAACCTGCTCCATCTCTGTCTTGTGTGCTATTTGGACCGTACTAAGCATGCTAATAATCTGGTTTAAGCCTATGGATTGTGCAGAAAACCAAGTCTCAGAAGCTTGTCCATGGCTCTATGTTCTCTCTTGCCTAGAAGTGTGCGGAGACTGTGAATTATATGGTTGTGGAGATCGTTGATGTGTAAACTACAACTGTTGTTGCTGGTAATGTGGAACTAGAGAATGGTAAACTAGTCTCTGATAGGAATGATGGCGAGACTGGTGCTGCTGTACAAACTGACCTCAGTGCTAGTGGTAATGTGGACGTCCATGCTGCTGGTGTAACTACTGTGGTGTATGGTGTATGCTATGTGGTGTAGACTGATAAGGAACTGCAGTGTACCATATACCATTTATATCAAAAGTAGGAGGTGTATCAACATCATCTTCTACAGATGAATTGATCTGGCTCTGGCTTGCTGTGGATGAATCCTCATACCAAGCTAATTGTGGAGTGTATGTAGAACATCATACCAGCCTATCTATCCTCAACTAGTGCTTTTCCTCTCTCTACCATGATGTCAGTCAACTGCTTTGAAAAACACCTTTTAATCACTAAGTGAAAAATGTGTAGGAGAAAAAGAAATGTCGAGATGAGGGTCTTCTTCGACTAAAGGACTGGGAGGCGAGGAAGTCTGGGTCTGACTCACCTCGTGTCTATATGAAACTGGCTCAAGAAGAGGGTCATCCCGATTCTGTGAAGATATAGGTATCATGGTGGAAGATCAATGGCTCGTAAAGTCTGAGCGTAAAGACCATCGATACATCATCTTCGATGCCAAAATGAGATGAGATAAGACCATGATGTCAATTCAAAATATAGAAGGCATGCATGTAAGATGCAGAGTCACACACACCCGACAAACAAACACAATGGAAACCCCCAATTCACCAACTTCACAAAGTGGTGATCGTAAGAGTTCGATCGTTTATCTTTCCAATTTTAAAGTTAGGTGATTCAAGCAGTGATATTAAGTAGACTTACAAGTGGTGTCGCTCTGTCGCCCAACGTACGTCTTCCCACTCCCCCAAACATTGGGACCATCTGCCCGAGCTGCCAGGTTATATCAGGCCCAAAGGGAAATGTGAAGTTGAGTACATCAAAACAACTCTCTATCATTGGAGGCAAGTGCATGCAGATGTGACCATGTACCGAAAAGTAATACATAGGTACTTAGGGTATAAGTCCAAGGATTTTTGGCTCTAATCCTTAGGGCTATGTCCTCACCCATTATGTCTGGAGGTAAGTACCAGCAACAACGAGGGGGTTGCTCTCTCAAAGCAATTAAGTCCATTTTTTTGAAGTTTCAAAAGATTTTTTTATTTTATGGTTTTCACTTTTTGGGGGTTTTCAACAAAACTAACAGGAGTTCGATTTTCCTTTTTAGTGAAAATGTATCATATAGAGGGAGAATCACAGAATGCAACACGAAAACGTGATTCATGCAAAGATAGAAGTCATATATGTCTCTAGCACTCTACATATAAGTGATCCATGCAGAATTTTAAACCTAATTCTAATGCCAGCAAAAAGTGATAAAACCATAACCCTAAACAGATAGTACTAGTGTAAGAATGAATTGATTTTCAAATTTTTCTGATGTTACACCTAAGTGTGGATTAGGGAATTGGGTTCTATATTAGTCATCTAATAAATCAAGCATGCACCTCTAGGCTCAATGAAATCACAGGAACCAATAAAAATCGAGAAAATCGAAAATCACAGTGAGGACCCCAACACCTATGCTGGCGAAACAAACCATGAGAAAAAGTCTAGTGTCCATGTACAAGTCGGGATATCCTTAAGGGACCCCTTCTATAAAATGAAAAATATGCAAATGCCCCTTCTTCTCTCTCACCAAGAAAACAGAAAAATGGGTAAGGGCCCTGAATTCACTCAAAAATAGAAAATTGTAAAAAATCTGTTGACTCGTACTGCTCCTCTGCAACCAGCTCACAATGAAGAAGCCGGTCTCTGCACTCTTAACTGATTCAACTTCTTAGAAAGTCGGTTGATCTGCAGGCCCTACACCACTTGTCATCACACAAAAAACCGTAAAGAAAAACTGAGAGAAAATCTAAATGAAAAAGAAAATTGATCATAAGGAAATCAATTAAACAATAAAACAAAACAAAAAACCTATAAGAATAAAACCGATAAAAGCGTAAAATAAAATGAGAAACCGATCAAAACAATGAGAAGAAAGAATCGCAAAAAAAAACTCAAATCCAAAGTATAACTAGTGCCTCTCAGGCAACGATACCATTTTGATATGCAATCCTCCCCTCATGCCCTTTTGATGAAGAAAGTCATCAGCTATAACGACCACGAAGAGAAGTATGCTTATCAAACAAAAAATAGCAAGAGAGAGAGAGAGTGTGTATGTGTGTGTGGAAAATAAATATAGGAATAATGTTCTCTCTTTTATTTCACTTGATATTTACTAGATAAGTTTCCATGGGTCGAATACAAGGAGGCAGGAAGTATACTCGGGAATTGAAATCGATTTTGTGATTTATTTCTTATTAGATAACTCCTTTGTGGTTTTTAGTTTTTGTTATATTTATTAGTTTTTAATTTTGAAGATTTGTATTTTTTTTATTTTGAATTTTTTATTTTATTTCAAGAATGATTAATTTGGAGAAATATGATACAATATAGTAGATGGAATATAGTGTAGTCTATTATTCTAATATAGCAGTTAAAGTGAAAGAAAATGAAGTTGATTTTTTTAATTTCAAAATGATATACTATATAGTAGATAGGTGATAGAATAGGTAGATTATACTATATAGGTAATGACGCGAAGAAAATCGAGCAATGAGCTCGAAAAAACACACCAAGAAACTCAAAGTATAAACGAAGTTCAAAAATCTTTTCTCCGAAATGAAACTGAATGGTTTCTTTGACATTGACGAGGACTTGCTTCAAGATTTCATAGGGCTAAACACAACAAAGAAGCGATGAAAGTTCTCGAAAAATAAACTAAAAGCATGCTAGGCTAGTTGTGGAGCTACCCTAAAAAAGTCAATAAAAAATAAAGTGTCTACAGTGTCCAAAAGTCTACTATAGTACATGGGTATATCTGTAAAATAAATGGATCTTTACATTTAGGTCCCTACAAAGGGACTTAAATAAAATTAGAAAATATCTGGAGGTCCGTGGGGTTTTTGGAAACTGGTTGGGCTTATGTTGCAAAATTCACTCCATTCTGCAATCAATGGCTATGATTAGATTCTAAAATGAGATCTCAGCCGTTGGTCTTAACCATGCGTCACATGCCTGTACACCTGGAGGGAAGAATTGTTCTTCCCCGATTCCAGAAAGGTGGGCACGGAGATTTTTTTATTGATCAACTCCAGACGTCGATTGGGGTGACACGTGAGTGGTCAGAAAGCGGTTGTGGTGGAGGCATGGCCATAAGGGGGCTCCTTTCCCTTCGGGCTCCCCTGATGCATGGGACTACGTCAAAGATGAAGTTCGAATGCTTCTAGGGTTCCGAGTACAAAGATGCCTTGTGCGCATCTCCAGATCAAAGTTCTCCTCCAAATAATGCAAAGGAATTACTGCTGATGATGTTGAATGATCACTCCAAGTGGTTGGACTATCTGCAAGATGTTGATAGGATCGATTCTTAATGAATCGACCTGGAACATAGTGCTTTTCTTGCGCAAAATAGAATGTTCAAAATGGGGAATTTGCAACTCAAATTTGACCGAAGAATCAAATCAATTAGATAGTAATTTAGATCGTAACCAGGAGATGGATGATTAGGGTATCTAAATACAGTGATTATATGACATATTAAAATGTCGGATTTGATGAATGGAAATTCACCTGGGAGTAGAGGTTATATGAACCTCTGGTTTTCGCTCAAGAACTTGGTGAAAGTTCGAGCTCTACGCAAGCTGCTGCCGGTGATTCAAGGCTAAGGAGACCTTGGAGCTCCTTCCCTGATCACCCTTCTCCCTCGTGGATTATCCTCCTCCATCACATGAGGAGGAAGCTTGAAGCTATGGAAGTTAAAAACTCAGGCAGTTGGAACTGGAAGTGAAGAAAGTTTGTTTTTGACGATTTGGGAGAATTAAATAGAGGAGATGAAAGTTAGTTGGGTTGAAGCAAATGGACGGCATGGATATAGATAAGTTAGGCTTGAAGATCCATGGATTGGATTTAATATAGGCATAGAATCAAGGGCTATAAAAATTGGTGAATGTTGGGTGTTGAAACAAGATGAACAAACTTGGTTCTAGAATAAAATAATTGTGGTGCTGACACTTGTCAGCACCATAACAATCCAATGATGAAAATACATTATAAATTATGTAATAAATAGTACATAAAGTTATTTTAAAAATTGAGAGTAACGAAGGATATGTATAATTATTAATAAAGAGCAAAAATATTTTTTTATCTTTTTCTAATTTTTATGGATTTTAAATTATATTTAAATTATTATGCATATTTAATAATCTTATATATTTTTATATTTTTAAAATTTTAATTATTTTTTTCTTATTTATTTTGCAAATTTTTAGTTTCTTTTCATTTTAGAATATTGTATATAATTATATGTAATAATAATAAGTATTATATAAGTAGTATAGTATATATATTATATATAGTGTTTTATATTTTTAAATATATATAAATATACTTAAAATTCAAAAAATAAATTATTTTATGTTTTTAATATTTTCTCTAGTTTTCATATTTTTTATATTTTTGCTAATTTTTTCGTATTTTTAATTATTAAAATGTACTAAACAATGAATACAATAATGCGGCCAAATGTTATTAGGGTTTAAAAATAGATAATAGTCTCAAATTTTCCAAAAGCTATTTTTAGTATGTACTTTCATAATAAATAAAAATATAGAATAGAAAATATTTTTTTGGGAATTTGAAAGATTTTTTTCTAATTTGTCTAAGTTTTTAGGGTTTTGTATTTTTTAAGTTTTTCTTTTTGTATTTTTTATTAAATTATTGTCAAAAGTTCGAATATATAATAATATATGTACTATAATATTTTTGCAAATTTAAAGTATTTTTTTATATTTTTATAATTAGATATGGAAAATAATTATGTATTTTTTATTTTTATAAATAGGAAAATAACTTAAAATGCCATTAAAAAAGTACATGTGAGAAATAAAGCTAAATTGAACCTTATAAATTTCCTACAATTTTTATATGTAGACTGCTATTTTAATAATAAATATACACAAACTATATTTCTAAAACAAGTAAGGTCCAAATATATAATTTAGGAAAAGTTTAAATCCATTTAATAACACTAAAAGAAAAGTTTAGGAGCCTCAGAGCAATTTAACTAATTAAATTTGCATTTAATAAGTGCTTGACATGAGTATAAATTCAATTAACGAAAATATCAGGGCCTTGCAAGCAATTGTTCTAAAAATGTAACACTATATTTACAAAATATGGGACTAAATCGAAATATCTAAACCCATAGGGGCTAGGTTACAAATAGCTCAGGTGCCTCACATGTGTGGGGGGGGGTAACGTGGGGTGACCTAGTAATGGACCAAATTACAATTAAGAGGAAGTTCGGGAGTCCACCTGCAAATTTTACACAAAAGTTTACACTAGATAAAATATTTACAAGACTAAGTAAATATTACAAAATAATAGAGGGGGTATTTGATATTTACCCCTTTAAAGGGTGCTCATCGACGGTGCTCAGAGCACCACGTGGTTCACTCAAGCCCGATCAAACGGTAGAGGTGGATGTCTGTTCGCTTCGAGATCAACAACCCAGATTAGATATGAGTCGTGCTTATAATCTAACAGCTTGGAAGAGGGTTGGAAATATGCTCAAGAACAACGTTTCCCCTTCCTTTGATCGTTTATTCCTCCTCAGTACAATCACCGCCTTCAGCTCCAACAATTCCAGCACGTAGCTGGGTTACGCACATGTAGGGAGTCCTCATATGGCTCCAGGTCCCATCGATGGGGACCTGAAAGGTCTTCAACGTCCAGCTACCTAGGAGTCTTAGTTTGAGTTGATTCCAGTCCCAGGTAGGATTCCAAGGCTTATACCTACAACAAATAATATTAAGATGCTCGAGAGGGTTTCTCTCGACCTGTTGTTGAAGCAGCTACACACGGGTGGTGAAAGGCGGTGAGCTTCAGCAATGGGCATCAGAGGGAGCTCTGGTTGAGCTTAATTCGTGCAAGATCAAAGTGGAAAGTGGATCAAAATGTGGATTAAATGATGGGGATTAAAATGGGAGTGAGATGGCGGGTGGAAATAGTTGGAACCACAATGAAATAGGGCTGGAGCTCTAAGCTCCAGTCAAAGAGATCTTAAATTAAACCTAAGTTACGAGCTAATTGCATGAAATAAAAGCTATACTAGGATGTTGAATTAAAATGTGAAATGAAAAATATAAAGTTTGCAGCTCTACCGGACCTTGGGCCAAGGAGTAGAGAGCTTCACTACCAGAGCTCCAACGAGGTAGATCACACCTCTTCTCGACCATATCCATGCGTAGAAGGGAAAACCTTGCTGTCACCAAGATCTTCAACCTAAGAACTCCTATTAGGGTTATAGAGGAGAAACAAGGATCAAAAGTCAAAATGGGGGCATTTGAGAGTATTTCTAAATAGAGGCGAGGGACACGATTCAAGGGGAGATTGTGCGCAAGGCGAAGGGAGTTGGTGGAGCCTAGGGCTCCAGCATGGGTTAGGGATGTGGGAGGTTCAAGAAGGTGGGAAGCTTGAGGAGTATGGAGTGATGGAGGAAGGGGAGAAAAATGGAGAATGTCGGGGTTCCTGTGAGTTCTGACAAAGTCAGAGGGAAGGTCGTATAGTTGACCAGCAGGTCAACGAACACTGGCTTCCGGTTGGTCCATGTGGACCAACAAAAAAATGAAGGGATAAATTCCCTTATAAAAATAGGTAAATAATAATAACTGGTTTTATAAAATAAAGTAAAAACATAAAAAATATTTCTTATTTTATGTACTTTTTATTTTATGGACATTTTTATTTATCTATTAGGTGTTAATTTTTACATGTGTATATATAGGTATAAATACTTGTATTTTCGGTACTTTATTTTTTTTCATATTTTATATATTTAAATTATTTTTAAATACATATTTTCATATTTTTATTATATTTTTTTGATTTTATTTGTAGACTTAAATAAATAGGTCTATATATAATATAAGTATAGTATGCCTATATATTTTAATACCTTATTTATTTTAATGTATTTTCAGTGCTTTTATTTTGTCTTTTTTTAATATACTTCAAATAATATTTACATATTTAAAAGTATATGAATAGTAAAAATATAAAGAATAAATATAATGAATAAAATATACATGTATACAGTATAATGGGATAATGGGACCCCGGAAAGCTGATTTTTGTATCTTAACTCCATTTTTAATGAAACTGTAATCATTAGATAGATACTTTAATTTTATGAATAATAAAGTGAATATGGTCAATTTTTAGCTTGTATGGAGGAGTTATTGATATGTGAAGTTTTGTTTGTGGCCTTTTCATCTGTGTGTCCCGGTCACACTATGTGTTATTTTTCTATCCTATTATTTTTGTATTTTTTTATATATTTGTATGTAAAATGCTCTTGTAGAAAATTTATTTATTTAAGTTGTGTATAATACAAAATAGAATAAGGTAAAAAAGACTATTTATTGATGAATTAAATTGGGGTTTCTGTGTATTTTTTGTATAATTGAGTGTCCTATCTCCCCCTACTTTATTCCTTGTCGATGAAGTCAATATTAACTTGGTCTAGGGGTTTAGGGTCATTCAATATCTTCAATACTTCATTTCTTTTTTTTCTTACCTTTATTCTTTTATTTTGGAATTAATACATGTATTTACATTGTATTTATAGGTTAATTAATAAATGTTATTTTATACAAATTAATGCTATTTACATGCATTTACCTAGGGATTTAAGGTAAAATAAAAGAATAAAGGTGATGCAATGGAGAATTATAAATCCTCTAGGGTCCGTACACTGTTTTTGGTCATGGAGTCTATTTCAGACTTCATTGCTAGCATCCATCTATCCATGTCTTGATCCGCGAGTGCTTCACCAAGTGAAGTTGGAAGATTGTCAGTTTCACCTGACACATGAAATCCATACCTTTCAGATGATGCAACCACCCTCGAACCCTTAGAAGAGGTATATGTGTTTGATCTTCATTCACATCTTCAGTTTCTGGTTAAGGAAGCTTAGTATCCTCAAGGGATTCACTGAGTTCTTTTACTTCAATTTTATCTTGACTCTTAAGGAAGTCATCTTCTAAAAAATTTACATATCTAGAGACGAAATTCTTTTGAGTCTCAGGACCGTAAAGTTGGTATCCAATGTCATCCTTTACATATCCAATGAATTAGAACTCTCGCATGCGAGATTCCAGCTTACTTGCATCCATGTTATTCGCATGGACCAAGCAACCCCAAATCCTCAAGTGTCTAACACTGGGCTTGGCTCCAAAATAATGCTCATAAGGAGTTTTGGGTACTGATTTCCTAGGAATCTTGTTAAGGATATATATTGTAGTCTCTACTGCATATCCATAGAAACTAAGAAGTAGTGTGCTTTACTCATCATTGAACAGACCATGTCCATGATGGTCCTGTTGCATCTTTCAGTAACACCATTTAGTTGGGGAGTTCCTGGAGGAGTGAGATTGGATACAATTCCTCTCTCTCTCTCTCCGAGGTAATCTTTAAATTCTTCTGAGAGGTACTCACCACCTCAGTCAAATCGAATCTGTTTAATCTTCCTATCGATATGATTCTCAACAAAAGCCATGCATTATTTGAATTTTTCAAAGGTTTCATATTTATTGATGTAATATAAAGATAAACCCGGATCACGAATGGTCATCAGTAAGCATCAAATAATATCTATATCCATTTCGAGTCACAGTACTAAAGAGACCACATACATCGATATGTATTAGGTCAAGAATACCCTCACATCGTGTAACCTTGTTATGAAAGGGTGCTCTGATCATTTTACTTTGAATGCAATGTTCATAGGTAGGTAAAGTTTAGACATGTAGAAAATTTAAGGGTCCATCCTTTATCAATCTATTGATTCTATCAATAGATAAATGACCAAGCCTTTGATGCCAAGTCATATTAGAATGATTCCCATCCTCTCTGATTATTTTAGGGTTTTTATTAGTTGGTGTTACATTAATGACGGATTCATCAATGCATAATTCATAGAGTCCACCATAAGTTAGAATACCAGCTTTAATATATTTATCATAACGACAAATGGTACGTTTCTCACAGAATAAGAATGAATATCCATTTCTAACTAACTTATATACATATATACGATTCCTTAAGTACAAAGACTCTACCACAAGATAATGATAGCATGCATGTCCCTATGGCAACTGCTACAACAATTGCATCATGTCCCATCTGGATGACTATGTACCCTTCATTAAGATTCCCAGTTTCATGAAATAGATACAACAAATTGCATAGATGAACAAAAGCACCAGAATCAATGATCCATCTACATTCTCATCCTATGAGAAAATTAGTTCCAATGATGAAAGTAGATTTTATACATGTTGGGGCTTTACCTTCCTCAACGATTTTTAGGTATTCTGGGCAGTTACGCTTCTAGCGCCTCAGCTTCTTGTAGTGATGACAAACATCATCCTTCTTTGATGCTATCAGTGTAGAATTATGAGAGGATGAACCGACAACTTGAATCTTCTTCTTTTTCTTATGGTCCAGATCCTTTCGAGTCGCATTCTTCCGACAACACTTCCCTTTGACTTGTGTAATCATTATGCTGCCAGTGGGATTTTCTTTCTTCATTATGTCTTCTGTAGACTTCAATGAAGCCATCAACTCATTGTAAGTCAAGCTCAACTTGTTCATGTGGTACGATACCATAAAATTATTGAAAGACTTGGGCAAAGATAACAGAATGAAGTCAAACTATATATCTGCATCAATCTGTGCCCCAAGGGTGTCCAATTCCGAGAGATAACCAAACATTTTGATTATGTGCTCTCGAACCGAAGTCCCCTCCTCCATCCTGCAGCGAATAAGTTCTTTTCATGATATTGCAACAATGAGTATGGTTCATGTCACCGAACATCTCTGTTAGATTCAACATTATGTCATGGGTCTTGTCCATGTCCACATATTGATCTGAAGCACATTGGATAAAGATCTCATAATATAATGCATAGCCAATGATTGATCTTCATCATATTTTTCATTGAACTTAAGTTCTTCTAATGCTGTAGGGTTTGTGTGCTTTTTTCTGGTGAGCACATAGCTGATGCGCTCCACAGAAAGAACAAGTTCCAAGTTACGAATCCAATCTGAATTTAATATGGTCTGGTCAATTGGTTGACCTCCAGAAGCCTGCTGAGTGGGTTCATGGATTTCATATCTGCGATTAAGAATGCACTATATTAGATAACATAACTAATTATATATTTAAATTTAAATTCTATGATTAGGGATTTTTAATCAAGTAAGTATTGCCTTTTAAACTCTGAAAGTGCATTCCCTTATTAAACTTTAAAAGCAAGAGATAGCTTACTACTATATCTCTAGCAAGATTTGGGATCTTATTTTTACCTTTGTTACATCTTTATATGAGAAATTGCAAGTTGGATAAAAAGAAGTAGAAACTTATTCTGCCTTGCAAGTCCAACTTGTATTTCCCAATTCGATCTTTAACACCTGGACCTACCAACCTAAAGTGATGTTGACCCATTGTTAATTGAATCAACCATAAACAGGAATAGAGCTCATTATGTGCAATCCAATACTGCCTCATTTATAGGAGGACTAATATTGAGGTTACTATGCCTACGACCTTACACTTTTAAGAAGCAAAGAGACCGATCCATGTGCGCTTGTACACCAAAGCAATGACTTCGCATAGGCGTCTTCAATATACAATCCATGGTGACGGAAACCCTTCGCCTTGACGGGTGATCATGGATGTCATTTATATGATCATTCATATCTCATTCAAATTTTAATTAAGCATTATGAATCATATTCATTACGGTTAATTCTTCCAAGGGAATTACATACCTATTTATAATAGAGTGCTTATTTTAATTGGATCTAATTAATTTATTCATATTAAATTAATTAATAGGGGTCAGGTCAGGAAAGTGGCCTAAGAGAGGAAGCAAAACCGACAAAGCTCAATGCAAGAGAGATAGTAGTTTGACTATATATTAATATTAGGGACTGATTTTAGATATCTCTATTTATTATATTTTGTTCGCCACTATATAAAGATGTAGTTTATAATATCCAATTCAGCCAACAAATAATTAAGGTTTGCTTGATATTACTATATAGTATACACCCTCGCATTATACAATTGTATTATTCCAATTAATTGTTTAAAGTATACAGAGACTTCTCATGTTACCCATCCTTGAAACGGATCAAGCCAGGTCTAATAGATAACGCTAACAAGGAGTGCTTCCACTACCATAGAGGGTACCGGTTAAGTAACCCTAGCATATCCACAACCTAAACACCATCACCGAATCAATTCAAGATAACACAACTTGTACAAATTATACTAAGAGATTTTCTCGGTCACATGCTCTTTGTGATCAGCATGATACATATAATAATCACTCAGAAATCTTAGGCATCTTAAATCATTTTAAAGATCCTAAATTTCTATTCATATCAAGCAAATATGGTTTTGCATGTAAAAGTTGACCTACAGCTCTTGCAGGTTAAACTAGAATTTTTGTCATGAAACAATCATTTAATGGTGAATGATGTTTAATCAAAATTTTCCATAAATATTAAGAATCAGTTTAATCACAAAAATTTCATAGTTTCCTTTATTTACATTGAATGATAAACACATTAAGAAATAATATTGATTATCCAATCATCATCCAACCCATATCCACTCAATATGGAATATATAGGGTAAAAGGAGTTAGAATCGCGCAAAATAAAGTCGAGTGGTTTGTTGGTTTAATTATGTAGTTAGTTGAAGTGTTTATTTCATGTTTCATGATGGAAAATCAAAAATTAATTTGTTACAGATCAATAAATACATGCAAAAACATTGTCTGTGTAGGAACTTTGTGAATTTTAATTTATGCTCCTTTGATGCCAATTATTGGCTAGTGATTTGGAGATATTTTAGACATTCTAAATACATTTTATTATCCAAAAAAATCATCCAAATAGTGCATAACACAATAGCTTTTTATTTTAGCAAAAAACAGATCGAAACATGCATCTTATTCATAAATTATGAGTCCCCACGCATCTGATATACAAAATATTGTTCCCTTAAGGTTTGGATCAGATCTAAGACCTTTGATCAAGGCTCTTATACAACTTTAAGGCTAGTGTTTAGGTCTTAACGCATCAAGGAAGCGTGCAGATCCCATGAAGGATACATTTGAGGGCTTGTGGATGAGACACGTGCATATCCCATGAAGGATACAGTTAAACATTAAATACTAGGGCAACTACTCATACTAGTTCAACAGACAGTGGAATTTAACATTTTTAATTAGACGAAATCACATGATATGAGAAAACTTATCAAATCATATCATCAAGATAAAAAATAAGTCAAAAAGATTACTCTTGAAGCATGATTACAATCACGTGTTTCTAAGAGACGAGACTTCCTGTCTCGAGTCCAATCCCACGAAGGATACACTTGAGGGCTTGTGGATGAGACGTGTGCTTCCCGCAATCTGAGTTGAAGATCCGATCGCAGAGTCTCCTGATTTTATCCTACAAAATATAGTCTTCCTTACGAGCAAGATGTACCGACGAAGGCAGACCTCCACAAGCAGTCGATCCGAAAGCACAACTACGATGTGACGGTTGCGGGGCTCTCTAGGTCAATATAGTGGTTGACCACAGGATTGAGAGAGGGGCTTGTGTATGTATGAGAATAGATAGAGAGAGAGAGAGATTTGTTGTTCTTGAAGTTGTTGTAAATAAAGAGCTTGGTCTAGCCCTTCTTTTATAACAAATTAGATGTCCATGTAATCTCAATCCATGTGTACACATAATAAATGGCGTAGATTAATTTGTACTTGTAATTAATGGTCATGACTTGTTGCATAAATTTACAACAACAAATTAATAAATTAAATATATTGAATATTCATCAATATGTTTTAATTTGAATTAAATCAATCAATATGGAAAAATATGGAAGGAGAATAAACCTCTTCCATACATGGGGTGGACGGCCACAAAGAATTAGAACTCAAGATGGTCGTGCACTCTTATTATGGTAAGGAGGCTCTCTCATTCCATGTTTGATGAGATTTCGTATCGCAGCCAAAATAATTTCCAAATATTTTGTGATAATTCCAATCATGTCATTGACAATTATGAATCATATTCAACCAACCAATATAAAACGTAAATTGCATTTACAATTAATTGTTCAATGTGAATCCAATTCATATGAACATTTAATTCGTAAATACTATTTACAACTAAATCTCTCCAACATATTATAAATCACATTTATAATATTTATTATTATTATGGATAGAAATATAAATATTTATCATATCTTTGATAATTAAATCATATTTAATTATCTTAGACATCTATTCTCATATGTCCAAATAATATAAATCACATTCATATTATTCATGATAATTAAATTACATTTAATCATCATTTCACACTGCTTAGATACTTTATCGACAATAGAATTATTCTTTTACTCTTCCAAGGATAATGTGCTTTCTCCGCGGATACTTGGAGATAAGCACAGTGCGATTGTACATTCCATGTATAATGACTTGGATATTGAGATCATATCTCAAATCCATATCTCAGAGACCTATCCAAAATGTTTGATTAAATCAAACTGTAAATCTAATCTTCTTACATACAAATCATATTCAGATCAATGTCCAATATTTGAACTAAGATTGGATTACTAATCTAATGAGAGGAGTCACTAAAATCCAAACCTATTTTTTCATCCCCTCGGAATAGAAGTGCCATGGTTATAGAATCGTTTACGATCACATCACCATCGAGTATTCCTAATACATGTACATCTTGCATATTGGAAGTTGTAGAATAAACTTAAAGTTTTAGATAATATTTATACCGTCTTCTTCAATATTTTCTCACTAAGTTTCTCATTCGATCAATGGGAGTTGGTATCTATCATATACTTTTCAAAAGCATATACCATACATACAAATTCTTGTCATGCTTTCAAAGCAAGACGATAATGCATAGAATTTCATCGGTTACAATGCCTCATGAGTGAGCTCATGTCTTTCGGTTCAGTAGTGAACCTATACGATCCCATATAGAGATTGTATTACTGATATGTCCTTGTATGCACACCAGCTCGTCGGTATATAGATCTTGATTAGGTCATCAACCTAATGGTCTACCTAATGTACATACTTAGAAATATAGTAATAAATCTATCTCCGATCAGAGGATGTGTATCTATATCATGACAGCATACAACGTAGATCTATTATCTCGATCTCGTTAACACCACTCTTTGACCTATCTTATCTGACACTTCCGAATCTCTATTCCTATGCAGAGGACATGCATCAAGAGGTCTATTAGATATCAATTAGAGAAAGAATGCCATCTATTTCTTAGGCTAGAGATCCTTTTTAACAATCATTTGATGATGCTTGATGAGTTCTCAATCTAACTCTTTAGATATCATCCAAGCATCAACCTCTATGATTCAACCGTTGAATCAATATATATAATAATTAAGATAATCATGGTATATAACACTAATTGTATTAAGAGACCTTATAAGTGCATTCATTTATTTAATATCAGAAAATGAGTGAAATCAATAAAGTTTATTGATATATCAAAGATTACAACAATATTTATTGTAGAAATGTTTCATCCCGAGCTCACATGGCTAACAATTAGTTTTAATAAGGCAACTTAAAAATAATTTTATTCTACTTTTAAGTTATTCAATGCACAACTCCAAAAAATAAAATTTGAAACTTGTTACTTTTCTTTCCGATTTCTTCAAACTAATGTCATATAATAGAATAAATACAAACTCTTTATTGATATTGACCAGCTCCAGCGAGCTTATTACATAGAAAAAGCAAGTGAAGTAGACACGAGATCAGACCTACAGAGGAAACCCATTTAATCCAGCATCTTCACCAGAACTCTTTCAGCCACACTGCTTACAGTACTATTCTACTAAATATAACAATCATAATCGTGATTTTTGTGTATTAATATGCCCTTAGCTTAATTATATAAACATGTGTTTCTATCAAATTTGTAACCATGTCCCTACAATTTTAGAATTAGACTAAGTTACGGTTTACAGCTGGATATGGAAATATGGAGTGATGATTTATAAAATACATCTTTACTACTCAGATGTAGATATGCATATCTTTCTTAATTTCTCTAATAAGAATTTCAAAATGCACGTCTGACATATCTGGATGGCGAAGCTCACTATTCTTCCCTTCCACCTATCTGGATGCCTATAGATGGTAGCACCACTTTATTTAAATCTCTGCATACATCTAAAACTAACCATATAAAGCATGAAAATATATCAAACTGATCAATAAAAAGGATGGAAATAAACGCGAACACTTTGATTCCTGATCAGACCGACTTTAAAAACTTTAATGGAATACAAACTACCACCAACAGGCATCACGCAAGAAATCCAAAAGTTAAACTCTTTAAGCTTGGCCGAGTTAAACGTTGTTGGATTACACTCAGGCAATCCTGGCTCGAAGCCCAGCCCTGAACCATCAGTGACCTGTGCAGGAAGTACAATATCCCCCACAAACAGAATTAACTTACTTTATATAGGAAAGCAAAAGGACGGGTTAAAATTCATCAGGCTCCCCACCGCAGCATATCTTCAGCCGCCACAAACTTCCATATTTTCTATTACAGATTCATTAGTATTAACTTATATCGATAAAATGATAACTAATAATGCCCTGAAGACATACAAGTTACAAGATATTATATGAGCTCCAGCATACTAGAAGGATCAACTTCTTGCCTCAACAAGATTTTTTAAACAAGAATTTCTGAAGTACAAGCGCAACATGTGCAAATTAAAATGATGCTTTATCACTCTTTACAATGTCCTTTTTGTGGAAAGCAAAGGTAACACCTCCAAAGCAAGGATCATCTAGTTGGCAACTCCACCGAAGATCGCAAGGTAATGATTCCCTCTATCGTTTTCAGTCAAAATCCATTGGCATGAGGATACATAACATAGCCACTCACACTGCAGGCAAGATTTGAGTAGTCCGGGAGTTGGTAGGAGACAAGACTGGATTCGGCAGCGCCAGTCCCACTCAGCACAGAGTTTCCAGCTCCGCCCAGTGGCCACTGGCTAAACATCCACCTATCCATTTCGCTACTAGTGTAAGCAGGTAAATCTGCTTCCAGTGACAATAGATCTCTGCCCCCATCAACAGCTTGGATCGATGAGTCAGACAGGCCATTAGACATGTCACCGTAATACTGATCCGGCCCATCCAATTGACAAGATGCGTTTGAAGGTCCAACATCAGTCCCGAGCTGACTGCCCGATACGCCATATGACCAACTTGGTCTAAAACAGGTGCGTACATTTGCTGCTGATTTTGCATCCATAGAGTCTTCGTCGAGAAGATAGTTAATTATGTCAAGGTGTGGAAACTCATCTGCCGCACTACCTTGAAACTGCCGATCAGACAATCCAGATGTCAACTCCTCAGTACGACATCTAGCATCATTAACAAAACTTGAGGTATTAAGTACATTGCAACCTGAGTCATGCATCAAGCGACCCGCCGGACCACAATCACCACCAATTAATACATTTGTATTGACAGAGTTAAAAGAGGAGGTAGGTCTCATGGGCATTTGGTCCGGCCAAGCAGGACAAGAATCAGTGGACACTGTTACAGCAGTAGCTGGTTGCGAATATAAACTCCCTTTGGTGGAGGAAGAGAGACCACGTTGATAACCCAAAGAATCTGACCAAGCTGCAGCTTTTCCAATTGTAGCATTTCGATAGGATAGAGGGGCATAGTTGGGGGTTGAAGATGGAGATTCAGGGGCATTTAACCGACCAAAAGCGCTGACTGACCTCGACAAGAAAGGTGATGCTGGAACGCTCGAGGCAAGGGAAGCAGTTGGCTTGAGATCGGGGACAAGAGGTGCACTAGAGGGCCTAGACAATGGAGATGTCCCACTGGCAACTGCCACCTTTCCCGCAGCACATAATTTCTGCATTTCCAATTTGTCGACACGAAAACTTTGGCATGGCCTTACCATTGCACACGTCGATTTTTCTGTGTGGCATGGAGCACCATCGGATGATTCCATGTCAAGGTTCGGTTGAGCAAAATCATCAAAACCCTGCTTCGGTTGTTGGGAACTTGCAAGACCATTCTCTGAAGATGGAGAATGTGATAAGTCAGCTTTTTTTGGTAGTTGGGTGACCTGATCTGGTAGATCTTTGGCATTCTGTTTGTTTTGAAATAGTTCATCCTGTTCCTTCTGTGTTTAAAAAATAAACCAAAACTTCAGTGATGCAAAATAAATGGAAATAACATAATAAGCTAGTCCAAATAGTCAGCAGAAAAAGAAACATATGCTGGTTATACTGAGCAGAGAATCATTTCATCAATGATATACACCCAAAAAGTACGGGATCAAGTACATACTGCACCAAATAGATTCGCATCTTACGACTTGTGCACGCAAGTGCATGTTCTTCACCCTTTTCAAATCCAGGGCGCCTATTTGCACAAGGAGAGCCATGATATGATTCCAATGACAGAAGTTCAAGTCTTTGGGAAAGCCATTTGTCGCGACTCGCAAGGGATCATGCAGGACAAAATATGTTTAAACAGAGACTGCACGAGACAGATTTGCGACAGAAAGAGAGCTTTGGTGAAGATCCAAGTCTCGAGATGCTTCTTCGATGATCATCCCGACCATGAAGAAAGCAAGGAAGAGCCAAAGAGCAGTCCCTCGAAAGTTCGCTGAGCAACGATAATGGAGAAAAGACTTTTCGCTAAATCAGACACCATTTTAGGACATCTAATGAAGTGAGCTATGAACAGACTCGCAAAATGCAATTAGGTTGGAAATATGTTATACAAGGTTAGGAATGCAGCAGAAGAAATGAGTGTGACCAGGCACCGATAATGAAGCCAAAAGAGGCAATTTAGCAACCCAAATCAAATGGCATGTTCATCTACAGCTAGGAGAAACATAAGATGGAAAATCAAACCAGCTAAGAAAGTCACACCACATAGTGTACAAATGCAATCGCAAAAGAACAAAGAACGGCAGACATGCCTCGCGTATGGAGTAAAAAGTTGTGCCACGAGCTGCACAAGCGGCCAAAGAAAGACGAGACAAAGGGATTCCGCTTCAAGGTAGGCATCTCAGAGACCATTGACGAGACATGTGCCTTGCTATATCAAGGCGTGATTGAGGTGGCAACTCAAAAAGACGGTATGGCATACTCCTGTCCTGCAAAGGCACTTAAGTGCGCCCCCACACGAACCTCATGAGCTCGCCTGCACACTTTTTCTCTTCCCAAACCCGATATCCCAAGGCCTGATAATAATAATAAGCCTCTGCCTCCCTTGCCCTTTCTAGACGTGGACACAACTCTCGACATATTCAATCACGGTCCTCCCCTACTGCAGAATTTGCCTGGAGGCTGGAAGCTCTCGTCCTCACCCTTCCTTCACCGCAGTTACTTGATCCCTTCTGTTGCATTAAGCTTGGAGCATGCACTATTATCTTTTATTTTAGATAGTTGATCTTTGTTGCAATTACAGCAGCTTCAAGTGAATTCATTAGGTTAGTGTTGTGCTCTCTTTATTTCATTTTATATTAGATGAATTGATCGTATATCTTTATCATTTATCATAAATGATAATATAGTAATATTATTTCCTCCAATTTTATGTAACCGCAGTTATATAAGATTGCACGTATCTCTATATGCATCTTCTACTGTGCATTTTTATGTTTAAAATTTTAGAAATGCCAATAGAAGATAAAATCACAAAAAGTTGGTCATATACTGCATTTTTTTCATGGTAATACAATTTTATTAAAATTAGATATTTTTATAGAAATCATGACCCTTACGCCTCGACCGTCTCGAGGCTATGCCTTACCTCAATTCCAAGTAAATCGCTTCATTTCACCATCATTTTTTTCAAACATTTTCTTCGTGTTAAGAGAAAAATAGAAAGGCCCTCCTCCCTTAAAGAGCACCCTCATGAATGAATGTAGGGAGGATATTTGAATGTTTGCTCGTATTAGTTGGGATTTACTAAACAGACATTATAAAACACCATCTTTAGATGAGAGATACAGACAAATTAGGTAACAAGAAAACTAGTGTTTTTGAATTATATGAGGCTAGTAAGCAACGGAAAAATCCATGAGCATTTGGACCTGAGTATCTAGGAAAAAGAGGAAAAATCAATGGAAGAACATGTTATCCCATCGTTCTAATTGAATGGTTGTCTGGTCAATAGGAATAATAGAAAAAACATCATGACGAGCTTCTGTCATGTAAGTCATTTCCAAGAACTTCTCATTTCCTCTCATGTAATAGGAATGCCTTTTTATCTTCTAGTTCACTTTTGTACCAAAGGGAAAAGTCATTTGTAGATGCAGAACTTATTACTCCCATAATTTGTGCGCAAGATAAGTCAATGAGAGTGCCAATATACCAAGCTTGAGAATAAGGCGGGATCCCTGGGTATAAGAGATGGTAAGTCATTGATCAAGGGAGAATAGCCATCGGATTTCATTCCTTTCTTGGATCCATAGTCTGGTGAAGCGTTTCTTCCTCCACATAAATGCATATTTTTTCCACGATTGGATGAACTGAATAAGATTTGGCGAACAAACAAAAATGTCAGGTTTGATCCTTAATGAAGTCAAAGGAGGTCATTCGACGGCAGTAGCAGGTTTCATCAATTTTCTTTCTATATGTTCATTCAAAAAGAGAGTGATTGATTAACCTATTGGACATGTGAGCCATATCAAGCCATTATGCAATAAATATTTTGCGAATTATATCATTTACAGATGTTGATCTAAAGAGTTAGATCATAGAGGTTGATGCATGCAGGGTTTGTAGATCTAAAAAGTTAGTTAGAGGATATAACAAAATCGTCAATGATATTCAAAAGGATCTCCAGTTTGAGAAGAGATGGCAATAATCACTAAAGACTGAAATTTGACAACCACTCTTGAAAAAGATCCTCTGCATAGAAATAATGATTTGAAGGTACCAAATGAGTTAAGTTAAAGAGTTAACTTGATGAGATCGATATACTAAGGAATTATGGGGTGTATGATCTCTTAAAGGAATCATACAGGTTCATAATTTATAAACCAAAGACAGAGATCACTTGTGAGTCACTAGGGTCACAACGAATTCCATCAATAACCATCTTGTTTATGAAACAAAATAAATTCGAGACTATTAATATATGTTTTTGGAAAGCATTGAAAAGCACAAGTTTTTATATGTTTGATTTCGTCACCAAATAATCGATTGAAAAATCTATTGATGAATATGGAGAGAAAATGATAACTTGATTATGAAAGGGGGACATAAGGCTAAACCCTAAAGGTGAATTACATTAAAGAAATAGAAAATTACATAAGAAATAGGCATAGATAACTCTCAACACTCCCTCACAAGATTGAGCATAGATGTCAATCATGCTTCGCTTGGAACAATACCTTTGGAATAGACCCTCTGGCTAGGGCCTTAGGGAAAACATATGTGGTTTGTTCCTCTGAACTGACATGGGAAACAGAGATAAAGCGCTTTTGAATCATGTATCGTGAATAATGGCAATCAACCTCAATGTATTTGGTCCTTTCATGAAAAGTTGAATTGTTGGTGATGAAAAGTGTAGCACGGTTATCACATTGCAAGTGCATGGGAAGAGTTGCATCAATCGCTAAGTCTGTCAGAAAGGATCTGAACCACATCATCTCAGTGCACCCCTACACATATATCTGTCCATAGACTCAACACTCAATCTAGCAACCATGGTCTGCTTCTTGCTTCTCCTTGAGACCTAAGAGCTCCCTATGAAAATCGCAAAGTCAGATGTAGATTTCTAGTTCTTGGAGCATCATACATAGTCAACATCTAGACACGTTGTAATGGCAAGGGATGTCCCACTGCTAAATAGCAATCTTGTAACTAAAGAAGACATCAGATACCACAGGATCATGTACACGTAGAGGAGGTTCCCAACAAGCTCCATGTGCGTTCTCTTGTCCACCTCCTATGTATAATCATCATATAGCTTCATGTTGGGAACCATGGGTGTAGTGGCAGGAATGCAACTTGCCATCCTCTTCTCTAAATGGAGATATGTAACTACTTCATTTGTGCCATCACAAGACCCTATTGTCTCCTGGCAAACTCAAGCCCAAGTAACATAATTCGCCAAGGCCCTTGTGATAAACTGTTGTCCAAGGAACTCCTTAACCTCACAAATGTCATGTAAGTCATTTCCTGTAAGAAGGATGTCATCAACATGAATCAGAATGACAACGATATTTCTGTGTCCTTTATACAAAAAGTGACCAAGCTGCAGTCAATTTCATCAAGTTATGTTGCTATATCAAGTCTGAGAGGAACCATGGTCTGGAACTCTGCTTAAGGCCAAAGATAGCCTTATAAAGTCGGCATATCTTCTGACACTCCCACTCAATAGTAAACCCCAGTGATTGATGTCGCGAGACCATAGCAGCAGCAGCCCAACACCACCACCGCCATTGTAAAGGGGGTTTCCCTCACCTTCCGAGTGGTTGCAATCCTTGTGATGCTCGAGAGGTCCTCTTCGACGTCCGTTGAGGACTGAAAATCGCTCCGAAGAGCGATTTCGTTCACTGTTCAGACTGATTTTGGGGGTTTCAAGGTGTTGTTCGATCATCTAAACCACCCTAGTTACCAGGAGAAGCCTCTGACGAATGGAAGAGGTTATGGTATGAGTCTACACCCCAATCATTTTCATATATGCATGTATAGATATATTTATCCTTGTCTACAACCTAATTCTTCATAGCAGTCTTCATCATGTCAAACAACAGGGTCGACTCCAAAGTCGACGTCCCATCCTTCGGTGCCTTCAAAGGTTCAACACTCATTGTCAAGATGGATGGGACTAATTATGAATTATGGGCTATGCAATTCAAGAGCCTAATACAATGCAACAACAAGCATGACCTCAAATTTCAACGAAATTCGGTCGAATTTCTGTCGAATATCGATATCCAGTCGAAATCGAAATTCGACCGAAATGACCGAGATAGCCGAAATATGGGGGTCCTAGTACAAAAAATGACCGAAATGATCAAAATTTCGATCGAAATTCGACCGAAATTCTGTTTGGTCGTCACCAAAATGCTGATCGAAACCGACATTTAAGGCCTTGACAACAAGAAGCACATTCCGACGCAGGATGAACCAATCGGCAAGACCGGGGTTAATGCCTCGTGAGAGGCAGATGACACATATGTGCGTGTCTGGTTATCTGGGACGATGTCCGTAGAGATAGCAAATGATACTCTGAGTTAGCCCACTGTAAAGGCGATGTGGGACATCCTCGCCGCTACTTAGTCGCATGCGAAGATTGAGTCGAAGATACTGCAATTTCAACATGATATCTTGACATCTAAGCAGAACGGACGTCCTATCCATACATGTTAGAAAATAGGAATCCGGAAGCGTATCATAATAAATGATAAAGAAAATAAATAACACAGGATTCTAACGTGGAACCCTACTCCCTAAAGAGCGGGATAAAACTATGAGAGAAAGCCTCAAAGGGCTGATGTATACATTCCACTTTCTTACTGGATACAGAGGGTGAGGGTCTTCTTATATAGCCCTTACTGAGTTTTCACATCTCACAGAAGGTAGATGTGGGACTAAACCACATGATGTAGTAAATGGATCTTGGAGTGATCCATTTACCCATCTACTACAAAAGTGATGCATAACCAAATACTCGAACACTCCCCCTCAAGCTAGAGCATGCAATGCTCAGCTTGGACAAACAAAAAGAAATTTCAACTCACAATACAAGACCCTACATACAATATCAACTCAACGCGCACAACTGTCGGCTTTGTCGAGGATGTTGCTTCTCACGCTGTGCAGGTGAGGACGACGAACGGGCTGGAGTCTAAGTCAAACTGAATCTCCTTGTCGGAGAGCATGTACTTTGTACTGCGCCTGTTAGAGTCGCTGCAATTGAAAATGACTCTCTACACAGAGAACTCTGGCCCGCCACAACATGTGGACAATTCCTCCATCTCTGAAAGAACCGAATAAAGAATGTCGCTAATAATCCATACGCGGATCTCCGAAGAAGGGTCAAACTGAATCTCTTTTTTTTCAGCTCAATTTTTTTAATCATTTTTTTGCTATTTCATTCAATTTTTTAATAGCTTTCACATCTCTCCATTTTTTTGCAAATTTTTTTAATAGCTTTATATACACCTTTTTTTAAATCATTGTGGCCCACTTTCTCTTTTTTTAAGGCCTAATTGGGTTCCTATTCTCACTCTCCTCTCTTTCCTTCTATATATTTTTTCATATACGCCCACTTGGGCCAGAATTATGCAGCATATACATATAAATATTAAAAAAGAGAAGAAAGAAGAAAGGATAAAAAAAGAAATGGTTTTAACAGCTCCTTCGAGCTTTGTTAGTAACTCTTATGCTTCTAATTTTTTTTGCAATAACAGTTTTACCCATACATTGTTACACCTTTTACAGTAGTGCGCCTTCATTAGTTGATCTTCACGAAAATGGGATGGTAGGTTTTTGTCAGCAGAGATGACACAAACAGAGAGAAGCTGTGTATGATGGTTATGGTGGAGGAGGTTCGTCTCCAAAAGAGGAGGAAGATGGAGAAAAGGGGGGGTTCTTCATGAGAAGGACGAGGACATGTGGCCCCTGCATTTTTTTGAAATTGTAGTCGTGCTTCTGCCGCAAATGTCTTTGGGAGACAACTAACCGAAACATTATACACAATGTTTCAGATTTCATGAAATTTCAGTTTCGACACTCCACCGAAACGGAAATCGAAATCTCGATATGGACCCTTCACAAATCCAGGTCAATTTTGACCGAAATCGGCGAAATGTCAACGAAATTTCGAAATTGTATCATTTTTTCGTCATCTCTAAACGTAATCGAAATCGAGATTTAAAATCCTGGTTATATATAAGCGTTATTTATGTAATTTTGTTGGAATCACAAGTACAATTGAAAAAAACAAGATCACAATTGTTATGGGTGCATTACTACTACAACCCATTATGCAACCCTTATATAGGGTTCCAAGATGGAACCCTTTATTCAAAAAACTATCGCCAGGATCTGGAGGATGCCGCCGAGCAACATCGGGAAGATGGTTAGATCGGGGAGCTTCACTAGCAGAAGTGCGGGAGCACCGCTTAGAGTGGCGACATCACTGCCTGAGCCGCTTGGAGGGGATCGGAGATGCGGCATCGCGCCTGGAGGTGCACGCGGGAAGATGGGAATCGACGCCGTCTTGGAGAGGGAGAAGCCAACACGAACTGGGAATTGCGCTACATTGCGTGATTGTAGAGGAGCTTGCCGCCACTTGGGAGCGCAGGCGACTGGAGGGGACATGCTTGGAGGGAGTTGTGGTGAGGTCTGGAGGGACAAGGAGGAAGTGTGGCTGAGGCGCCACCTAGGAGAAGCAAGTCTCGTTGCCGCTGGTGATTTGGAATAGGAAGGCGGCCATCACCGCCAACAATCTGGAGAAGGTGTGTAGCCTGCATAAGGCATGGATGTGAGCACGAGTTCCTGATGGAGGTGCGCAAAGGGGGGCTGGAAGCGCGCAAGGGGTGCGCCGCGCAAAAGGCGGCTCACGCTAGGGCTGTAGGTGCACCTCCTTAAATCCGGACGATTCAAGCTCTACGAGCTATTATTATTTTAAGCAAGCCGCCATGGGAAAATTGGTAGACACGTTGCTCTAAGGAAGCAGTGCTAGAGCATCTTAGTTCGAGTCCGAGTGGCGGCATGCTCTAATATAAAATATAAAAATAATACAATAAATCCTATAATGTAATGTATTCAATTCCTGATTTTCATTCTGTAAGTAATTGGACTGGCGCTCGCGTGAGAGGTTGAATGTCGCCTGGAGGCCTATGTTTCTGCTTGGATCTGCGGCTAGAAGGGGGTCGACTTTGGGGCCTCCTTCGCGCGAGCCACTTGCGTAAGGGGTGGATCATGGACGGACTTAGGGGTTGCCGTTGGATGTGCCCTGGAGGGTGCCTGCAGCTTGGAGGGAGATGATTGGGGCAATCGCGAACGCTTGGAATTAGGGTTTCAAAGGGAACCATAGAACATGATCTTGAACTGGAACATGATCTTGAACTGGGACCAATCCGAATATGATCTTCATGAAAGAACAATAATTGAATCTCAAAAGAAACATACATAAATATTCAACAATAATCCCACAAGAATCGAATCTGCTCCGATACCGAGTTAGAAAATAGGAATGCATAAGCGTATCAGAATAAATGATAATGAAAATAAAGAACACATGATTTTAACGTGGAATCCTACTTCCTAAGGAGCATGATGAAATCACGAGAGAACGCCTCAAATGGTTGATGTATGCATTGCACTTTCTCACTGGATACAGAGGGTGAGGGGCTTCTTATATAACCCTCACCGAATCTCCACATCACACAGACAATAGACGTGGGACTAAACCACAGGATGCAGTAAATGGATCATTGAGTGATCCAATTACCCATCTACTACAACAATGATGCATAACCAAATACTCCAACAATACCCTTTACACTTCTCTCTGGGGTATGTTTGAGAAGCTACATGGTTTCATTCCCTTGACTGCTTCGTCGGAACAACTCAAGGTTTACAAAGAATCGGTGATGACTGGAGTATTTCTAGTTGCTCTTGATCATGAATATAATACATTTCGATCACATATCTGTACAGATGCCACTATACCTCCAATAGAGGAGGCCTGTTGTAGATTGAGTAGGCTCCCTATAGTACCTGGTGGTGCTACTCAGTAGCCACAGATCTCCTCGACTATGGTCGCATCTCATGGTAGAGGGAGTTCTACCTTCTACGCAGTAGTACGGGTGTGGTGCCTATGGCAGGGGAGGGGACGGTCAACTCCGTCGGTCGTGCACTTATTGCTGCAGACCAGGTCATTCTGAGGATACATGTTACTCCAAGCATGGCTTTCTTGTTTCAGTTCATGCTGCAGAGCAGACTCAACCAGCTAGTGCTTCTCCTCTGGCATCTGATCAGAGGTTCGATGAGCTTGTGGCACGACTGAGAGAGATTATGCCTGCACCTGGATCATCTACTGCTCCTTCAGGATCTTCAGAGATAGTTGTGGCAGCATCTGCCACCACATCAGGTACATCGTATGCTTTTACTAATTACAGAGCAAATTTATCAAAATGGATTAAGGATTTAGGAGCTTCACACTATCTCTGTGGTGATAGAGGTCAATTTGGTGCATACAGATCGATTCGGCCAGACAGATCTGTAGTTATAGCAAATGGGACCATTCTCTCATTATTGGGCATAGGGAGGTGCAATCGACTTCGATAATGCGTCTACAGAATGTTCTTTATGCTTCAGATTTTTCAATGAATTTACTGTCTATTAGACAAATCACCAAAGACTTGCATTGT
This sequence comes from Ottelia alismoides, assembly GCA_037367405.1. Lineage (NCBI taxonomy): Eukaryota > Viridiplantae > Streptophyta > Magnoliopsida > Alismatales > Hydrocharitaceae > Ottelia > Ottelia alismoides. The sequence goes on along the minus strand of JAZKJV010001118.1, from coordinate 591,626 downwards.
CGTGCCATATTTGATTCATCTTCTCTTGTGTTTTAGGACATTCTTACGGGCAGGGTGATTGGATATGGCCGTGAGCAAGGAAGTCTCTATAGACTGGTCCAGTCCCCATATGATGGTGCTTCAACCATCCGTACTGGATCAATATCCTATTATATATGGCATCTTCGATTTGGTCACCTTCCTCTACAGAAGTTGTGCCATGTCCTTCCTCAGATTTCCCCTCGCTCTACCCTCCAGTGTGAGACGGGCCTGCTTAGAAGCACCCCCAGTTCACTTTTCAGAATCATCAAGGTCGTAGTAGTCATTATAATTTTGAGTTGATGCATCTCGATATTGGGGGTTCGAGTCGTATCACAGACCATCGGGGACAGATTTTATCTTGTTGTTGTTGACGACTTTTCCAGCTTATCTTGGGTATTTCTACTTAAGAATAAGTCTAATGATAGCAATATTATTTAGTCTTTTATTAAAGAAACAAAGAATATTTTTTTTGCAAATGTCAAATATATTCGTTCTAACAATGCATTAGAATTTGTAGCTTACAATGCTCACAGTTCTTCAGAACTCTTGGTATCATACACCAGACTTCATGTACGTATACATCCCAACAAAACGAGGTAGTTGAGCGCAAACATCATCACCTTTTGGATGCCACCAGTACCCTCTTAAGTTAGAGTCATGCTCCTCATTCTTATTGGGGAGATGTGGTTCTAAATGTTTGCTACCTGGTGAACTATATGCCATCATCTGTGTTGGGAAAGAAGATTCCATTTTTTATTGTGTTTCCTGAGAAGGATCTTTTCTCGTTCACTCCTCGTGTGTTTGGGCCAGCTACCAGATAGCTGAGCGCAAACATCGTCGCCATTTGGATGTCACCGGAACCCTCTTAATTCAGAGTCGTGCTCCCCATTCCTATTGGGGAGACACGGTTCTAACTGATTGATACTTGGTGAATCGTAAGCCCTCATCCATGATGGGAGAGAAGATTCCATTTTTTATTATGTTTCCCGAGAAGGATCTTTTCTCGCTCACTCATGTGTTTGGGGCAGTTACCTTTGTTCATCATATGTCTCGTGACCATGATAAGCTCTCTCTTAGAGCCGTCAAGTGAGTCTTTGTGGGGTATTCCAAGACTCAAAAGGGACACCATTATTTTGATCATGTTCGAGAAAATATTATGTTAGTGGATGTCACTTTCTGAGTCAATTATGCTTTTCTCTCCTACAGGTGACAGGTTGATTCCTTCAGACTTTGGAGAATAGGTATACATGCCTCTTCTCAAGAAATCAGATTCTTTCTCCAATTTCATCTATCACGCCTATGACTCCTACACATGTCACTCCATCGCCACCACCATGATCATCACCACCTTCTCATCCACCACCTCCACCAGCACCCTCCATCTTTTTGACACAGGTTTACACACGCCGACCTCGTGCTCATGAGCCTCCTCCATCATCCAGCGCATCCCAAGTATGTTCTGAGCACTTGGTTTCTACGGATGGCACCAGGGATTTGCATTTACAATAGGATAAGCATGTGGCTATAAATGTTCCTGTCTTGGTTACTAAGGAGTTTGAGGACATTGATGTGCCCATTGCTTTACGGAAGCAGAGGCGTACATGTGCTGCGTACCCTCTGAGTTCCCATGTTACTCTTACATGTCTCTTAGAGGAGTTCCAAAGCTTTGTTGTCGGACTATCTGCCGTAGACATACCACAAACATATCAAGAGGCATTACATATTAGTCAGTGAGGCCTTGCTATGGAGGAAGAGATGGCAGTTAAAGTCTCATGGCACGTGGAGCGTTGTTCCTGCTCCTAGTGTATCTGTTGTGGGGAGTAAGTGCGTGTTTATGGTGAAACACCGTGCAGATGGTAGTGTGGATAGAGATACAAGGCCATGCTTATTACTCGAGGGTTCACCCAGACATATGGGGTGAACTACAAGGCCATGATACGTTTTCTCCTATCGTTCGACATTCTACATTGAGAACCCTTATTTCTATTGTCGTGGTACATGATTGACTTCTCTTTCAGCTAGATGTCAAGAATGCATTCTTGTACGGTGACTTGCATAAGGAAGTCTGCATGCAGCAACTACTAAGTTTTGTTGCTGAAGGGGAGTCTCATATGGTTTGTAGACTTCACAAGTCCATTTATGGCCTTAGCGGAGTCTGAGGGATTGGTTCCAGAAGCTCTCTGAGTTGATTGAGAAGCATGGATTTGTCAGTTCGACTGCAGATCGTTCTCTTTTCGTTCAGAGATCTCAAAGAGGTAGTATTGTTATTTTGATTTATGTGGATGATATCATCGTTACATGGGATGATAAGCAGGGTATTCAGGTAGCTAAGGATTTCCTAAATAGCAGTTTGTGACCAAGGACCTTGGCAATCTTTATTTTTTTCTTGCCCTTGAATTTGCAAGGAACCAGCGTGGCATGGTGATGACGTAAAGGAAGTATGTTACTGATCTCCTAGCTGAGACGGGCATGACAGGATGTAGGCCTGCTACTACTCCTATAGATCAGAATGTTAAACTCTATGATGATGACACTGAGGTTGATAATAGACGGGATGGAGAGATTGTGGGGAAGCTTTTATATGTCACCATTACTAGACCTGATATATCCTTTTGTAGTGAGCAAAGTTAGTCAATTTATGGAGCATCCCAAGAAGGTACATGGATGTTGTATACATGATCTTAAGATATTTGAAGACTTCTCTTGGTGCAGAACTCTTGCTCAGTAGAGACACATCCCTTACAATTATAGCATGTGCTAATGCAAATTACGCAGAATGACCTAAAGACATGAAGTCTACCTCAAGCTTCCCTATCTTTGTAGGGAATTCACTTGTTTCATATAAGAGTAAGAAACAGACGGTTGTTGCTAGAACTAGTGCCGAATCAGAATATAGAGCTATTGCACAAGGTAGCACCGAGATAATGTGAATTGAAGAAGAACCTCTGCCGATTAGGAGCGAAGCCCCGGATGTCAAATATATAGTGAAGATGAGATAGCCCATTTCCCATTGGCCTAACTGTGATTTGAGGTGTTTTATATAGCTACTTTCCTGGATCTCATTCTGTCTTTTTGGAAAGATGGTGCTCGGAGCCGAGTGGGACACAAAACCTGGGCTAGGTCAGATCCGTCCTGACTGACATGACTCTTGAGGTGCCACTTCCTATGTACCTCCAATGCGACAACCATGACGTCCTATTTATAGCCAATAATCTAGCTTTCCATGAAAGAACCAAGCACATCGAGGTAAACTATCACTACACTCGAGATATGATTCAGAAGGGATTTATCTCCATTTCTCAAGTTACTTCAAGATATTAGACTGCAGATATGTTCACCAAAGCACTCACTAGAGGCTCATTCCATCGTTGTTATTCCAAACTGAGCATGATAAACATATACGCTCCAGCTTGAGGGGGAGTGTTGAGATAGTTGTTTTTATTTATCCTTTACTCATATATCTTATTCAGTTGTCAACTTTATGTAATTTTCCCGTAGGGCCTTTCTCCTATATAAGAGAACCTTAGGATCACAATGGAATATGATTAAAATCTTTTCTCATTTTCATACCCGTGAATGACTCAAGATGGATCTGAATGGAGGCAAAGAATCCATGTAGCAGGCCCTACTTAATGTGGGAAAAGGCTCTGTTGTTGGTGTACCATTTGTTTTAAGAGGATGCTAATAAGGAGAATGAATTAAGGGTGTTCATTGAAAGTCTTAAAATCTAACTTCATATGGAATTTTTAAATATTAGAGGAAGTAGATTCTACCATTTTTGCTAGCATGGATAAGAATTCTTGAAGTATTTGGGCGTACTCACTAATTTAAATCATATTATTCTTGGATCTACTCATCAAGTTAGATACATTGGTGTATGATATTCGTTGATGATATTGTGTTGATTGATGAGACTAGAGATGGAGTAAATGAGGAGGTCTGAAGACATGCTTTGGAGACTAAAGGATTTCATATGAGGGCTAAAACTGAATATATAGAGTATACTTTTGATGGATGAAATTGTAACATCCGGATCTGAATGAACTGAAGCTCCTGTCAAGAAAAGGATGTTGCAAGCAAGTTTGGATCTCCAAAGTGGAGATATTCAAAGGTACATATCTCTCTCCTCTTTGTTCTCATTAAAGTCAATGGTGAAGTTTCTAATTCAGTTTTTTTTATGTTGCTATCCATCAGGTATTTTATCTATTGTTGTATGTTAGATAAAGCCACAAAATCCTTCCAAACTTAAAGGATCAAAGGTACAATCTTTTCCCCTCTCTTGCTGCTTTCCATGCATGGTCTTTACACATTTTGATAGTAATAGGTTGCTTGAGTGTTGTATATTCTAGATATGCTATAACTGGGTTACCATATATTATAACATGTTGGGAACAAGGGTCTTGTGATAATCTAAAGCAATGGAAATTTGACTCTATAATACTTGTGTATTGCATGTGGCAGAAGATAGATTGCACTTTCATCTAAATTCTAATTGTATATTCCTGGTTAATATGATGTGAATACACAAATAACATCTCAATACTAATAATAGAAGTACAAATGATTCCCAAGAACATTTAACCATTGTGAGATATACATGAGGGTCGGTAAAGGCAGTGATATCATGTTCTGCACAAGGGTCATTGGAACTAGAGTTTAATGTAAGGATATACAACACTAATGAAGCCTATAAAGAAGGTCATCATACTTATCTCTTGAGATGGTATACATAGAATCATGATATCATCAACATCTCAAAAGACTGTTTGATGAGCTACAAGTTTATTATGCTTTAACCAGCAACAATCTTCTCTATGGCCACTACATCTAGAAAAGTAAAATAATATGTGGCTCATCTCGATGTAAAACAATCACGGTTGTGGGCATGAGTGGACATAATCTGTCCCTCCTAGAAGAAGCAACCATGGCAGAGGTGGTCTCACCTTTCTTAGGTATATGAAATAATATAGATAATATACTCAACTTAATATGTACCTCCTAACTAGAAGAAATCTTTGATATGGTAATCCTTTGTGACAACACGACCTCATATGGAGATTCCAGATCCGGAAGAAAAAGATCAACAATCAATGGATATCTGAACAGTCCATGTGTTGCACATATACAGACATGTGTGTAAGAATTTAGCCTTTTAAAACTAGAATTCCTAGCATAGCAGTATTCAACTAAAGGTTGGGTATTCTGCTTCATTTTAAACATTAGACAAATCTGCATAATGCAAGCAAAATTCTTCTCTTCAGAGTATAGTCAACTTAAGAATCTGCCACATTTTTTTTCATGGTTTTTGATGCACAATATCTATACCGCTGGAGCATATTCCATTTTATGATATAATCAGGAGATTATTTTCAATGGAGCATATTCCATTTTATGACATAATCAGGAGATTATTTTCAATATTAAGTATTCTGAAATCTGTTAAATATATTGTTATCAACTTATTTGGATTCTTAATCTCGAGAACAATCACAGAAGGTCTATTTCAACCTATTGAAAATGACGAAAGATAAAGAATTTAACTATGATCCAGCTTAATGATATCAAGATCGCGTAATTAACCCGACATATTTTTTTTTAGCAAGGGTAGGAAGATACAAAGTAGCTAAAGGGGTATAACTCTTGGCTGGGAGTTTGATACATCCAATTGGGAGGGTTTCTCAATATCTCTTAGCAATAGTGATAAAGAATCGAAAGATGGCTACGGTGGATAAGTAAATAATAATCTCAATATGTTAGCATAATTAGAATGACTTGAGATCTAGTGGAAGAGAAGATTCAGGGTGAAATTTTGCAGTGCCAGGAAGGATTGCATCGACCATCTTTTCATCTTTTGTTCATTATATTAGGGTATTTTCATACAAGAGACTTAAAAAAATTAGATCAAGAGTCTTGCCACTAAATTACGAGTTAAATAACAAAAGTAAAATTTCTACATTAAATTAAAATTTAAATTCAGTTCCAATAAACAACTTATAATCTCGTGGTTTGAAAAAGGAGTTCATTGAGATATTTTCATAAATCTAGATTAATAAGCAAGCCGCCAATTGATGAGATCATCTATGATCAATGACTGAAGATCTTTGTGATCAATCATTCAAAATCATTAAAGTATGAATCACTATTCTATATAATTATCAACAAGATACCTAGATCTGTAAAGTTGACTACATCAGAGTTCAAGAGAGGATGAGAAATTAAGTTAGTGATGATGATTCAATGATGACTAGTAATTAAAAGTGCCAGTCATGGTAACCTTTACGTCTGACTGTGCGAGGGGGCGGTGACCCTCAGCTGGGCGTTAGATTAGGAAGCCCAGTTAGGGCAGCGGCCGCTTCGTGCGCGGGTCTAGGATCCCAGTCTTTTTCTCGGTTTTTTCGCGAGCGCTCCCAGTTTTTACGCCTCTCTGGGATCCACAGGTTTTCTTTTAAAGACTAGTTCCGCTGACCCTTGTTCTTTAGGGTACCTAGGCTGGAGGACCCTTGGTTTTAGTTTTTTGAGCTCGTTAGCCCGTACCGGTCGGGCCGGTTTTTCTTTTAGAGCGACTTTTCTAGAGAGTCTCTCTCACCCGTCTCAGTGGCGTAGTTTTGGAGTAGACCTATCCCTCTATTGGACCGTCCTTCCAATTAGAGGGCGAGACGGAAGAGCCTCTTTTATAGGCTACTTCACCGCTTGAGTTTTATTTATTTTTCGCCAACAGACTTGGCAATGCTACATCTGAATCATCCATGTATACATCTGAATCCTCTATGGCTACCTCTAAATCAGTTACAGTTGAATCTGAAAAAGATACATCGAAATTGGATTGAGTCACAATTGAGTTGGCTAAAGTTGAATTACAGTTGAGTTGGTTTCCGTTGAACTAGTTACTTTTCTGCCAATAATTCCTGGCAAAGAGAAAAGACCATATCATGAAAATCATCCTTATCAGACTATCTACTAGGCTTGAGAAAAACAACAAGAAAAGAATCAAAACCCCATATCCATCATATACTCTTACTATGATCAATCCACAAGATTCTTAAACATCTTTATAAGCATTATAGAGATAATGATTATATCAGAGTCTCATCATTCATATTCTCAAGACCAGTCAAACTTATATTATAATTAATAGAAAGGCAATGACTTAAATATGGACCACATGATATTGGTATATAACTGATTAATGTGGGTAATTAGTGTAGGATGAGTAGACTGGGGTTTCACATACCAAACAACTTGAAAGCCTGTTTCATTGCAAATAGCTTTAAATTTTATCTGTCAGGGTCAAATTACTTGCTTTCTTTTGGAACCACAAAATTTCCTGTTATTTTTAATTAATTAAGATTTACTCAACAATTGTTGATGTTCTTTTCTCCCTATTCCATGGATTGCAGGCAAAATACCTGCACCGTTGTATTGGGAGAGTTGAATGTCAGTTTCTGAAGCAAAACATAGCAGGTATGTATGTTATAGTTTGTTCAAGATATTTATACTTTTATTTCTCTTCTGATAAAATTGGGATACATGTATATAGTGCAATTTCTGTTGTTACATATAAACTGCTATGGAATTTATGCAATATAACTGTGACATAATGTAGTTTTGTGGCTTACTAGTTAATTCGTGAATGTCATCCGTATAAAAAAAATTCCTAATTTCCAGTTCCCTAATGCGATTTCTAGAGAATATGATATTACGGATGATGTGTAAACGGGTTTCCCAGATCCGAGAAGGAACAGGCCTCACAGAAATGGTGAAGGAATCGATGTTAAGATTAATGATGATAACATTCAGAAGAGAAATTCTTTTAGATACTTGGGATCTATTTTGCAACATGATGGAGAAATTGATGGAGATGTTATAAACAGAATAATTGCAGGTTGGCAAAAATGGAAAGGAGCCTCTACTGTTCTCTGTGATAAGAAAATTCCTTCGAAAATCAAAGGAATTTTTTACAAAGCAATTGTAAGACATGCTATGATATGGATCTGAATGATGGCTTGTGAACCCAAACATGTGTAGAGAATGGAAGTAGCAGAAATGAAAATGCTAAGGTGGATGTGTGGACACAGACGTAAAGATCGGATTTTGAATGATGCCATCAGAATGAAAGCGGATGTAGCTATGATCGAGGATGAGATGCGAGAAAATCAATTAAGATGGTTTGGCCATTTGCAAAGGAGGTCAGCTGATGCATCGATGAGGAGATGTGAGTTTTGGAATGTTGAGCTGACTAAAAGAGGGCGTGGAACGCCCAAGAAGTTTTGGAACGAGACTATACGAAGAGATCTTAATGTTTTGGATCTAAGCACGAGAATGACCCAAGATAGATTTGAATGTAGGCAAAAAAATCCATGTACCTGACCCTACTTAAAGTGGGTAAAGGCTATGTTGTTGTTGTTACTCATCAATTTAGAAAAGCAAAGACTATTGTGGATATTCTTGCAACCAAAGGATGTTACAGAATAGTGTCATTTATGAGGAAGTTAGTTGTCGTACAAAGTTAACAGAGGAAACTTAAATCTGTGAAAGGTTTACCTCACGTCAGATTTAAATGATTTGTATTTTCTACTGGCATTTTAGGATGGTTCACGAATAGGGAGATCTACAAGATTAAGGTGAGAAAAAAATCACTCATATGGAATGAGATAAACTTTATTAAAGGGGATATTCTGGCATTTTACTATTTGGGTTTTATATAGAATGAAACTTTAAAACCCAAATGGTAAAAAATACAATTCCTTATAGATATGCCGAAAATCTAAAACATCAATACCCATCCTCAAGTTGGAACATATCTATAGATCATGCTAAGCTTCGATGAAAGTATTTGCAAATTGAATCTCTATAGAAACGACGTGTACTAACTATCCGTTCTCGTACATTCCCTATGAGTTGGTAGTTTACTCTATTACTCGTAGTGTGCTGATAAGATTAGCAGAAACATAAGTGGCTAATTTATTGTTACAGTAGAGAGGAACAGGAGGTATGATAGAAGCATAAGTTCCTATAGAAAGGTGATAAGCCAGCTAATCTCACATGTAACTTGAGCGATAGCTATATATTCTAGCGTAGCACTGTATTTAGAAACAACAACCTGCTTCTTACTACGTCAAGCGACTACATTTCCATCATTGAACATAGCAAAATATGTGGGGCGACATCTCTCCTTAGGAGAACTGGTGTAATCTACATGTACACAATGTAACATATATGTGACCATTAAAAGCATAGAATAGACTCTTGTTTGGCGAATTCTTATGATACCAGAGAATGAGAAGAACATAATGCTAATGGTTGTATCGCGGCATCTCCATAAATTGACTAACTCTACTCACAGCATAAGAGATATCTAGCATGAACTGCAAATACAAAAGTTTGACCACTAGGCTTTTATATCGCATGGTATGTCCAAATAAAAAATCAGCTAAGGTGACATGACTATTCGACTGCCGTAATAGAGATGGTTTACAAACAAGAAAATTTGCATCCGCAAGAATGTCAAGACAGCACTTTCTTTGAGATAGATGAAGTCCTTCATAAGCATAAGTGACCTTAATCTCAAGAAAAGTATTCCAGGTGACCAAGATCCTTAGTGACAACAACCTTATATTAAAGGGTTTCAAGAATTTATGCATTATCATCTCCAGTATTAACCATATCAACATACATGACAGGGATAACAGTATCTGAAGTGTGTCTTCGAACAAACATATAATAGTCTAATATAGTCCTGTGGAAACCAAATTAGCTAATCTACGAGGTTCGTCTGTCAACCTATGCTATTGGAATCTCCTTTAGACCATAAATAGCCTTATGCAAATGAGCCACATAGTCTCCCACAATGATGTATCCCGATGATTGTCATATAGACCTTCCTCAAGATTACAATAAATGAAGGCAATTTTAACATCTAACTCTAAAATAAACAAGCTTTCGATGGAAACAACAGAGATGATGTACGAAAACATCCCATCCTTACCACTAAAGGAAAAGTCTCGACATAAGTCTATTAAAGTCCTTTGCCATTAATCTAGTCTGTTTAGTCTGACACAAGATCTCAAGTACCGCCTGGAACATCCAGAGCATGTTTAGTCGTAGATACTCATTTGCAAATAACAAGAGAAATATCTATAAGACATGGCACAAGATCTTAAGTACCGCCTGAAACAAGAGCATCCACCTCCATAGCATGTTTCCAAGGTAGATCCTGAAGAATAATGATCATGAGGAGGAGGTATCATCCTAGAGCATTTGTAAAAAACAATCATTGCTAGATAATCCATCAAGAAGTCTAGTATTGACAGGGATTTATAGTACATTACGTTTTGGACTTCATTGGAAGAATACAAAGTTTTATAGAGGAGGTCGGAACATCCTGGTCAATGGCGACGGCATTTAAAGAAGGTCCATCATACTACATAAGCTCAAAATGTTTAAAGTACCACGAGTAGTAGACTTGGAGTGGGCGAGGGAACTCCAAGGGAATATCACTAATATGATTAGAGAAGAAGCTAGTGTTGGAGTATAAGTTGTATGCGTCATATATGAGGGAGATGGGTAAATGAATCTCTCCAGGATCCATTTACCCCATCCATATGTTTAGTCCCACATCTACCAATGGTGGGACTTGGAGGCTCTGTGGAGGCTATATAAGGAGCCCCAGACCTCCTGTATCCATTGAGAAAAGCAATGCTACATATGCCCCTTTGAGGGCTTCTCCCGTGGTTTCATCTTGTTCCTCACGGAGTAGGGTTCCACGTAAATCTTTGGGTTCCTTCATGTTTATCATTCTAGATTAGGCTATGTTTATCATTATCGCTTCCGCTTCCTATTTTCTAACATGGTATCAGAGCGGGTCGATTCTCGAGGTCTTTCGTTATTTTACTTATTTTAGTGCGAGATTCAATTATCAAGTTCGGTTCTGCCTTGTTCATGAAGAATATTCTTTTTGAATTTTTGGTCGAAGTGCATGGTCACAAGGGTTTGAAACCCTAGCCGCACAGTGACTCTGAACGGATCTCAGTCACATCATATGGCAGCTCTTCTCCACTACGCCTCCAAACTCCATCGCCCTATCCTCTCCAGGGCATATTCCAGGAAGCGGTGTCCTATGTGATCTCTCACACGCATCCAAACGAGGGCCTCCAGTTGGGCTGCCATCGAGAGCGGGCTCCTCTTCCTCGCACAATGCTCTCATGCGGCGAGCCCAGATCCTCGAGTGGCGCAACCTCCAGGCGGAGGTCGTGCGCACCTGTGCCCACCTCTTCCCGCCGCATCATCCATGCGGCGATCCCCAGCGGCACCAGCAACCTCCGCGCGAGCCGCAACTTCATGGGCGGCGCGATCATCTCTGCTACGGCTCCTCCAAGAATCTCCAGACGGCTCCTTGCGCAAGCGGAGCCCTCTCAAGGTGGCTCCTCGCGCTGGCAGAGTCCTCTCAAGGCAGAGTCGCGCACCTCCTCCGTACGGTCCCCTTCAGGCGATGCGTGCTCAACGCATACTCCGCGTCAGGACTCCCATCTGCTCCAGGCCACGCGCAATGCACAGAGCTCCAGGAGGAGCTCGTGTTCTCCAGGGTGGCAGCCCCTCCGGGCGGCGACTGCGTTGGGTTTCTTTGGAACCCTAGGCGTGAGTGGAACCCTAAGGTCTACGGGTATCCAGAGATGCCCGATGGCCTTTATTATTTAAATAAAAATTCTGTTGTTTTGTATTAGAGGAAAAAAGGGAGGGGATTATGTTTAAGGGCCCAGTTGGGCTAAAAAAAATGAGGAAGGCCTAGTTCAATTTTTGCAAAAAAAAGAAAAAGAAAAGAGACCCTGAAGATTAAAAAAATGTATGAAAAAAATAGAAAGCCGATAAAAAATGTGCGAACGGCTTAAAAAAATCAATTGTTATTCATGTTTTGTACCCCCAATTTCATGTCTTCTCCCAACTTTGTCAATGATTCATTTTCCGACAAGTATGCGAGAAAGGGGGAGTATTGTATAGAGTTCTATATGCCAGATTGTCAGATGATTTAAATTCAGATTCTCCAGTCCAAATTGCATGGCCAGCCAGTTTCCAGACTCTATAGTTTTTCAGATGAAGAATTTCCATGCGCAATTCCAGACTCGATGTTCAGATTTCGAGTTCCAGTTTGATGCGCAGATTCAGACTCGACGTTCAGATTATTCTGAGTCCTCATTTTATAACACGCACGAGTATACGGTCTTCTTTTCAGATGAGCACATGTCTACCATCTTTTGTCATGGTCCCCATCAATCTTGTTGTTTCAGCTAGAGTTTTCATGTGAGCCATAGGAACTCTAGAGTAGAGGACCATTCTTTATGCCATGTTGGCAAGGGTTTTCATGTGGCATCATAGGTACTCTAGAGTAGGGTATTATTCTCTGAGCCAGATGGGAGAGACCCAGTTCTCCAACGAGGAGACTTCTTTCAGACTCCATTCTCAGCGACCATGGACTCCGATGAGGATTGCACTTCCACGACCTTTTTCAGATCGGCCCTTTTCAGAGATGGAGCAGTTGTCCACATGTTGTGGCGGGCCAGAGTACTCCGACGAGGAAACAAATTTCAGTAACAGTGACTCTGACAGGCGCAGTTCAGAGCACATGCTCTCCGGCGAGGAGACTCATTTCAGTTGCAGTGACTCTAACAGGCGCAGTTCAGAGCACATGCTCTCCGACGAGGAGATTCAGCAGACTCACACTCCAGTCCGTTCGTCCTCCTCACCTGCACGACATGAGAAGCAACATCCTCGACAGCAACAGTTGTGCGCGTTGAGTTGATATTGTCCGTAGTGTCCTGTAGCGTGAGTTAAGTTCCTTTCTGTTTGTCTATCCAAGATGAGCATTGCATGCTCCAGCTTGAGGGGGAGTGTTGGAGTATAAGTTGCATGCATCATATATGAGGGAGATGGGTAAATGGATCTCTCCAGGATCCATTTACCCCATCCATATGTTTAGTCCTACATCTACCAATGGTGGGACTTGGAGGCTCTGTGGAGGCTATATAAAGAGCCCCATACCTCCTGTATCCATTGAGAAAAGCAATGCTACATATGCCCCTTTGAGGGCTTCTCCTGTGGTTTCATCCCGCTCCTCACGGAGTAGGGTTCCACGTAAATCTTTGTGTTCCTTCATGTTTATCATTCTAGATTCTGCTCTGTTTACCATATGTTCCTAATATGATTAGAGAAGAAGCTAGTTTACTTAAATAACGTCACATTTGCAAAAACATAATAGCGACTTCCAAATGCATCATAACACATGTACCACTCTGGGTAGGAAAGAACCCAAGAAAACACACTTGATTGAACATATAGATACTTTAAATGCATTGCTAAAATTATGGGCAAAGCAGTGCAACCAAAAACTCGTAAAGGCAATGGAAAGGGTCGGATACCATCACAATAATAAACGGGTAACCCTACCAAGGGCAGTCAACGACACTCTAGATATTCTATTAATCAAGAACACGGCATTAAGATTGGCATCTCTACAAAAGGTTTAGGAGACTTCATTTGAGTAAGAAGGGTGCGGGCGATGTTAAAAAGATGACAAATTATTTCCTACAACCCCATTTTGTTGTGAGAAGCAAAGAAACTAGCCTAATCACACTGAACAAACTCAAGAGCAAATCCTAAAAAAAATTAATGCTCATCGTAAAAGACGGTTTTTATAAAGTATAAACTCAAAAACAGACTTGACAAAATTAGTGACCTTTGACCATTCCTTTATCAAATAAAACCAAAAGGATCTGCTATAATCATTAAAAAATACTAAAATACTTATAACCACCCAACTAGATATAAGGGAGGGTCCCTAAATATCGCAACGGACCGAAGCAAAAGAGTTAAGAGTGACAAAGCTCAATCATGGAAGGAAACAATATTCTATTATATATTCTAAACTGACAGGTTGCGCACTCAAAATGCTTGAGCAAGTCCAGTTAAGGGCAAGGTTGCAAAAAGTGGTAGTCGGTATTCAATCGGTTGGTCACCGACTAAGTATTAATCAGCGGCGGGCAACTAAACTGATTTATCCGGTTTTTGTTGGTATATGTTGTTTTTAATTAGTTAAAATATATAAATCATTTTTATACATATATTCCTACAAATTTACAAAAAGTTGTACATTTTTATAATATCATAATGAAATAAAAGAAATAATTGCATTCAAACCAAACATTAAGTGAAAGTCTTTATGTAAAAAAGAGCCCCTAATCGGCCTAGTCAGTACACTAGTCGGTTGGACAACTAGTGGGCAATTAGTCCTAACTGAGTCGACTAACCCCCTCCCCCACCAACTCAATTTAATTGACCGACTAAACAACCTAGTCAGACATTTTTTGCAATATTGGTAAAGGGAACATCTTAGAGAGCGCTCTAGCTAACAAGCGACCTAAAAACATGCCAGAGAGGTCAAAGTAGTTCCAGCAAAACAAGAATCCGCAGGAATATCACGAAAATATAGATCATTTTTCTCATAGTCCCTACCAAAGATATGCATCGGTTGGAAGTCAAGAAAATAGCAAGTGCTGATAAAAAATTATTCTACAATTGAATTCAAAATAGAACTTATACACAGATAATAACCACGGAGAGCTCGAGTCTGGAAGAGAACTCTATACAACCGACAGAGGTAATACAACACTATAAGCTAATGGAACCGACTTCACATGTATAAAAGGCTAAGAGGAGGTCAGAGAGCTACCTACTCCATTCAAATGAGTCAAGTATCCAGAATCAATTATATATGACAGTCGATAAAGAAATAGTATTGGCTACAATCGTAGAAATGGTAGCCAAATAGGCATTATAAGCATAACCAGAGCAATAGTAGCTTGATTGCTCTACAATAATCGCACAAGTCTAGAGTAACCCGTAGAGGAAAGGTGAATTATATGTCCCATCTATCATCAATAAAATAGTCATCTCAGTGACACTCGAAATACCATCAGACTAAAAAAATTGGTTGGCCATGGGAAGTCTACCAAACATAGAACACATGTCAGACGAATGACCCATTTTGTGGTAGTGTATACGAAGGTTTGAGATATCGATATTTATATCATACTCGTAAGTTTGAAAGGAGATATATCCATGATATATTGAGATAAATTGCAGATACCGATGGAAGCCTCATAATTAGCTCATAAAGTTGATTTCTCCCCAAATAAGAGCATCCTAGTTAATAAAATAATAAGTAACATAAAAATACACTCTTATAGACAAGAGATGTGTACTAAACTAGTTAATAGACATTATATCGCACATATTGCATACGTAATATCATGCCAAATGATAAATGTTTTAAAATATAGGAAAGTAAATAATGAAATTTGCCTATTAATATTTAGAGTACATATTTCAAAATAATAAATAATCATATATTCCAAAATAAGGAGATATGCATTTAAATAAACAATAGATTAAAAATTTACCCAATGATGATCAAAATAAAGAGTTGTATAGTGGATCCATATGCTCTCTCTCTCCTTCCTTGTCACTTGAGTCATATTACAAGGTTCCAAATATCGTGAAATTTTGGCGAAATGTCGCTGAAATTTCGGTTTCAACACTTTACCGAAGTCGAAATCGAAATCTCGATATAAACCCTTCCTTCACAAATCTAGGCTGATTTTGGCCGAAATGGGCGAAATTTCGAAATTGATTCGTTTTTTCTTCATATCGAAATGAAATCGAAATCAAGATTTAAAACCTTGCATATTATTGACTCTAGGTACTAATAATAGATCTCCCGTGTTACAAAGAATTACATAGCCTTGTAATACGTCACATGCGAGGATAAGCAGTAATGGTATTGGAGATGAGCCAGTATCACGAGTGGCATACTGCAATGGTGGGTATTTCTCTTGTAGCTCTTGATCCCAATACGATGCCGCAAGACTCAATTATGACTCTTGATCCCCAACAACAGTTCAGTTGATGTGTTCCATGCGCCAAACTCAATTCGCCCTCCTCCGCCAGCAGTCCAAACTCATGCATATGCTTAGTGTTTTATTGAAATTCAATTACTTTTTTTATTTTATTATGATATATAAAGATGTAGAAAATCTATGTATAAAAATGAGTTATATATCTAAAATAATCATAAAATTAAAAGCTGATTAAAGTCAGAGGAAATCCGATTAGGCGCCCGAATGTCGATTAATCCTTAGTCAGTGACTCGACCGACCGAGTACCGACTACCGACTTTTGAAATCATAACAGTGATATACCACCACCCTTCTCTCCTTCCTTCGCTCTCGGAGCCGGCGACGAAGATAAGTGCGTCCGAACCTACCCAACTGCCTTTGCAGCATCCTCCACCTCTCATAGCAGACACCTCGCGGCCAACTCGATCTCCGCGCTTCGCCTAACAGCAGAAGTACTCGCTTGCACTACCTCCCCAACGTCGTTGGCCGACGAGATCAGTTGTTCTTCTCCTTGGCCTAGCTTCGCACTTTGCACGCCCTCGTCCGTACAATCGAAGGCCCATACACCCTCGCTGGACACCAGAATCGGATCGAGATAACCGGAGCTGGCGACGAAGATAAGTGCGTCCAAACCTACCCAACCCTTCCTTCGCAGCATCCTCCACTTCGCATGGCAGACACCTCGCGGCCAACTCGATCTCCGTGCTTCGCCCAACAGCAGAAGTACCCACCTGCACTGCCTCCCCAACGTCGTTGGTCGATGAGATCAGTTATTCCTCACCCAGGCCTAGCTTCGCACTTTGCATGCCCTCGTCCGTACAATCGGAGGCCCATACGCCCTTGCTGGACACCAATTGGATCGAGACAACCGGAGCTGGTGACGAAGATAAGTGTGTACGAACCTACCCAACCTGCCTTCACAACATCCTCCACCTCGCATGGCAAACACCTTGTGGCCAACTCGATCTACGTGGTTCGCCCAACAGTAGAAGAACCCGTCTGCACTGCCTCCCCAACGTTGTTGGCCGACGAAGACAATTGTTCCTCGCACTAGCCTAGCTTCGCGCTTTGCACGCCCTCGTCCGTACAATCGGATGCCCATGCACGCTCGCTGGACACCAGAATCGGATCTAGACAATCGTTCCGCAATAGCTCTCCGTCGATGACACGATTCGGAGAGAAGAGCTTCTCCTCACCCTGCCTCAGCCTCGCATCATGCTCTCCACTAACTGGACAGCCGTCAGCCAACAAGCATTCGCCAGAGACAACCATCGGGCCCACATCGCTTGCAGGCACTAGATCGTCGCCCATGATGTAGATCTGAGGATTCGGGAAGCCATCACTCTTAGGGCCCGTTCGGTAGGAGAATAAGCAGGAATAAGGATGGGGAATAAGGATAATAAGGGTCTATTCTCCGTTCGGCTGGAGGATAAGAATAAGGAGAATAAGGTGAAATAAAGGTAGGTAAGGTGGGATAAAGATATGAATAAGAGTGAAATAAGATGAAATAATGGGGAATAGTCGTACCACGGAGAAGCGTGTTGGGGGCTTATTCCCCTTATTCCATTCCTCCTTATACCCCAAACGAACAGGGCCTTAGGCCCCTATCGTTGCACGTCACGGTTCTGCAATGAGGAGGGGTCCGAAGGAGAGGCCCATCCGCGCTCGAGTCCAAAAATCGAAGACTCGGATCCGCCAAAATAAGAGCCGGATTTGAACTTGAGGTCCGGAGATCCGGAACCGCCATCCGAGAACCCGACACCTGTTGCCCCATGTTGGGAACCGCGAACCGCTTCAGCAAAGGAGACCCAAGCCCACAGCTCCTGTGAGCCTCCTCGGGTCCCGTACCCTGACTTACGCCATACTTCACCCCAGCATCTTTCCCAAAAAGCCATCCATTTTCAAAAGTCCCGAAAGCCACATCATCCCCTTTCCGAAACGGACCGAACTTCTGCCCGAGCCACCGGCCAACCCTTAGCCCAAAGTCGGCGACCACCAGTCGGACCCAAACGTTCGCTCCTCCGCCCACACCTCCGGAACGAACTCAGATCCACGAAACGATGCTGTAAGGATCGCCGGCAGCGTACACCTCAGGTCCTTCCCCTTCGCCAAATCCCATGGTGCCTGGCCACGCCACAACCCATCAGAAAGGATCTCCTGGACGAACAAGACTGACACCACCAAGCTTCGAACCACATCAACACCTCTACCGAGGATCGACAACCCTCGAATCGAGACCAGACACCGCTTCTGCGAGCCACACCAGTCATCGCGGAGCAAAGGCCGCCTCCGGTGGACCCTATCGCTACTCCTCGTGGGACTCAAACGCTATTGGTCAACCATGTCTTAACCTGAGAGTTAGATCCTATCGCCACTCCTCGTGGGACTCAAACGCTATTGGACCAAGATTTATATCTTCCTTGACCACTAATGAACACCTTGAAAGCTCGAGATCAAAGTATATAATTATTTGCACCCTTGAGTTTGATACAAGTGCAATGCATCATCATAGAGGATGTAAAGAACGTTGATTTTGTCTCAGCAGAAGTCATGGTCATCGCGGTCAGAGATAATAATCATGAAGTTCGTGTAATGAGTTAGGCGATCAAGAGCCTTAGGTCATGTGGACCCAACCTACGCACAATGTTTTCGATGGAAGGGTCCAGGCGCACAAGTTTGTGCAAAAAAACTATCTTCGAACGGAAAAATTCTCTACTAGACTGAAGATGATGAACTTCGAGCCATGGAATTCCAGCGATGGTATGGACTAGAGATGATGGCAAGGACTACCATTCTTCTGGAATAATCAGACCGTGCGATAAGTCCCAAAGAAGGCCCTAATCCTTAAAGATGATGGGTTCAAATCCCTATGGAAGATGCAGACCAACCAATAGTTACCTAACCCACAAAGGCGATGAGTTCAAGGTTCAAGTCCAAGCGATGATAGTGCATGTGATAGCCCCAACAATCGAAGCAGGGCAGATGATGGGGTCTTGTGGTCCCTCTCGTCATATGTCACATGGCACCAAATGGTGCATGGCAATGCCCAACTTCCACCTATGCCCTAGGCAGTGGTTCTGAACCACGCTTAGGCGACGATAACCCCACGTAGGAGGCCTTCGAAGAGCAAGAACACGTTCGGCTAACAAATTCATGTACAATCGAGAGAGGCTGGAGGTGGCGGCAAGTATGTTTGGTACAAACCCTGGTCTAGTATTGTTGCTTTGATACCATGTGGAAGAAGAATTGAGAATGAATGACTTTTCTTATTCAAGGGGTATAAGGGTTTCTTATATAGCATGAACCTTGAAGCCTAAAAAAGAGATAATTACATAACTGACCCCAAAGGAGTTACAGAGGTCAATAAAAATATAAAGGACTTATAAAAAAAACTCTAACAAGGAGGCTATTGGTCTCAGCTAAATAGTGTGGATTTTGGGAAGTGCATATCCAACAAGCTGAAAGGAGAAGAATGCTCCGTGATTAAATGTGTGGCAATAATGAAGCCTCAGGATTCTCTTAGATCTGAGCTCCATGATTGAATGTGGGGAGTTACGAAGGTCTCAAGCTTGGATTCTGTTGGACCTGGGCTACTTTTTTAAGACGGTGAATTTTAAATCAAGCCATCCTTTATGAGAGAAAAAACTGGAAATAATGATTTGCTTAAGATCGTGGACATGCGCACTAAAGCTAAGTCTCAAGGCCCATCCGGTTTAGTACTATGCAGAGTTGATTTATCTGGGTTATGTCTTCATACTTCATCTGTTGTAGTACTGTGAAAAAAACTCAGATATGAATAATACGAGGTCATGTGGGATTTTTTATAAGCATAGTAGTGTTTCACAATATTTTGAAAATGTAAATGTGGGCATATTTATATTGAAGTAGAAGCCTCGTTTGAAGACTGTAAAACTTAACAAAATTCGGTGCAAGTAAATCAACAGTTGTTATTGCAGAAAAACATAGGAACGGAATGAGATGATTTCTATTGAACGCTCAGTATAGCCAAAATACCCAAAAGAAGAAAAGTACGAAAAAGTCCTTGATAGGAATGCAACAGATGAAATAGTTACAAAGTCAAAACATCAATATTTAAAATAAGAAAATGTCAATACCACCTCTCAAGTTAGAGCATATCTATTGATCATGCCCATTGAAGGTCAATAGTGAATTGTGTTTCATTAAAAGAGCTTTTATGAATATATCGGAAATTTGTACATATGCAGAAACGTGAGGGATGGCTATTTTCCCTTCACACATTGCATGCATAATAAAATTACAATCTACTTCAATGTGCTCGATATGTTCATGAAAGACAGGATCAATGGCAATATAAGTAGTCTAATAGTTGTTACAATAGAGTGAAACTGGAGTTTCAAAAAAGTATCAATGCATTTGCAAGAATATCGAAAAAGTACTTTCTAACATAGATGTAGTCCTCTAGAGGCATGTGTGATCCCAAGAAAGTATCGTGGGTGATCAAGGTCCTTCGTGACACACACCTTATGTCGAAAGGCCTTGGTTCAAAAATTAGCCCACTAGGATCCTATATCATGTAGTATCCTCGACCAAGAGGTCTGCAGACTGCCAAGGTGGCATGACTCTAAGACTCGGCAACAATAGAGGATGGAAACATGCATCTGCAAGAATATCAAAAAAGTACTTTCTAGCATAGATGTAGTCTTCTAAATACACATGTGATCCCAAGAAAGTATCGTGGGTGATCAAGGTTCGTTATAAACACCTTATGTCGAAAGGCCTTGGTTTGAGAATGCATGCAATGTCATCTTCAATAATAACCATATCATCAACATATACGGCAAGCTAAACATAACCTAAATAGATACCATCTCATTTGATCGCATCCTTGCTTCGAGAATCCATGCACTGACAACTTAATTGCATCTTCTACAATTCGATCTAGATACCATCCAAATTTATTTTAACAAGCAATCAAAAAGAAAGTATCATATACCGAGGTAACATTATATGGATATGATGGAGGAAGCACGCGACTATCCTCATTTGGATCGATCTCGAAATTGAATGAAATAATTACTGAAACGTTCAAGGATGTTCTTAATGATTATATGAGGGTACGACAATATGACAAGGTATAAATTCTTCTTGAACTAGATCCTACAATCAAGACAGGAATACATGCCACCTGGAATAAGAATAATGAGATGGTGTATTCATTGACTATGTTCAATGATATGTGGACTTCTTTGAAATCCAAGACCCAATTTGACATGATGGACCAGAAGCAGTCCCTAGCATAGTACTTTATACTGAAATCTTTATTTGAAAGACATAATAATGCATGTGATCCAAGACGCACATATCACAAAATAGAATGAATACCACCAACAAATGACGATTATGGTAATCTTTGCAAGACTTAACATAGGATATGTTGCCGCTCAAGACTAGATAATCATAACTGCCAGTCTGCCAACCAAAAAGGATGCTTATAGCACTCTTAGTCAACTTTTGGTGACCTGCTACTCCAGAGGTCCACGAATAACCATTTCTCTTGCTGCTTTATTTCAGCGAGGAGGTCATGGCACATATATGGGTCGCAATCGCCACCATTCCATGCTAGGAGAGGATGTATCAACATCCAATGCACTTTATGTGGCAAACATGGGCAAGGTTTGAAAAAACGAAAGGCGGAACGAGGCGTTTTCATCAGAATCGAGGCGAGGCGCAGCCTCGAGGCGGTGGAGGCGTAAGCCTCAGTTTATAGAGAAAAATATGCATAAAATATAATTATATATATGTCAATGTAAATATATGTCATCTGCCCAACATATAATACTTAACACAATAAAATATGATGAAATAATATAGATAAGAACCCTAAAATAGAAGATATAACAACATCATATCCATTTCTACACATTTTCATCCAATCAAAAAGGAATTCATTGTCAATGAATGTTGTGAAAGAATTAAACAATGCATATCTATATTTGAAATATTGTTGTAATTAAAAGTATGATTAAATATACGTTGAAGAAATTTATGTTATGTGTCTATCATATAATATATAGCAGCACGAGAAACCGTGAATCCTATCTATTTCAAGCAAATCTTTGAAATATTATTGTAATTAAAATTACGATTAAATATAATTGAAGAAATTTATGTTATGTGTCTAGTAAATAATATATGACAATATGAGAAATCATGAACCCTATCCATTTCGTTTTTCTTGAGATATTGCAAAGCTCGTTAATTTTACGAGTATTGTTGGATTTGATATTTATGAATTTATTCATTAATAGTGAAATAGTAAGAGTTTGTTGAAATAGTTAGACACGATTAACAGGAAATATGAAGTTATGGACATGAAAGAAACATCAGATTTAGGCATTTATCTTGTATAATCATTATCCTAAACAAACAGATATTTATAAGCTTCTCAAACTACCAAGTAAACCATCAAAATCATTAAAAAATTAGTTCAAAAAGCCAAAACGCCTCGACAAACGCCTCGACCGCTACGTCTCGACCACCTGAGGCGCGTGCCTCACTGGGCTAGACCGAAGCGCACGCCTCGAGGCTAAATTGGACCGCCTCGCCTCGAGGCGCACGCCTCGAGGCTAGTTTTTTCGAACCATGAACATGGGTACACTGAGACTGTATGTTACAACAAACATGGGTATCCATCACCCACTGCTCGAGCCATCACTACGGAGGGTGATGACCAATATGTGACAGTCCCGAAAGAATACTTTGAGGCAAGGCCTCAAATGTCGGATTTCGGTTTCGTTTCGGTAACCCCGAAAAAGGAATTTCGGTGGAATTTCGGTGGAATTTCGGTGAAATGGCCGGAAATTCTGGAAATGACTTGAAATCTCAATTTTTTTACGAAATTAGGATTTCTGATGTTGGTAAATCATTAAATGAGTTAGAAATACACATTTTTATTATAATAATAAGTTGTTTTCATGATGAAGGCCTTAAATATCGGTTTCGATCACCATTTCGGAGACTGGCTGGAATTTCGGTGAAATGGCCGGAAATTCTGGAAATGACTTGAAATCTCAATTTTTTATAAAATTAAGATTTCTGATGTTGGTCAAGCATTCTTTGAGATAGATATACAAGTTTTTACTATAATAATAAGATGTTTTCATGATCAAGGACTGAAATATCGGTTTCGGTCACCATATCGGTGATTGGCTGGAATCAAATTTTGGAACATATGATAATATTAATTTTGAAGAAGTAAAGAAAAGAAATGATTTTATATGCATAGATGCCTTTCAAATTGAAATATCATATATTCATATTATTATTATACAAGTCCACAACCACAAAACTACGTAACATGACACATGAAATTCCAATCACATAATGTGCATAGACAGATGCACTATCTTACTACTACTAGTAGTCTAGTACCACATTTATTTATCTGGGAGAGTAGGAATGGCATTTAATCATCCAAACCAAGAATTCCGAGGTGGATCCATGTATCCTGTATGATCCCTTCCTCCATAACGTGACCTGATGGTGTCCCTATATTCCACGTAATCCTCCCATGTCATATAGGAGTACATGGTTTTGTAGTCCATTAAATACTCCTTGTATTCATGCTCAGTCACGTGTGCAAGGAAGCCAATCCTAGGATACCTGTCACCCGAAGAGGCAGAAGCCGCAGAATCACGCGGAGGTCGACGCGAGGAGGATGCAACGTGAGAACCTCGAGATGAAGAAGATGGAGCAGGAGCCGCAGGAGGAGAAGCCATCTGAAGGGGTTGAGATGGAGGTACTGCAGGGTAATAATCTGGAAATATACCATATCCTGATCCAGCGCCAATCTGGGATTGGGAAGAGGTATTGGTATATTGTTGTTGATTTCCCAGAAATACCCCATAAGTACCACTGCTATAGCCATATGGCCCATATCCGGGAGGGAAAACATCATATGCATCATTTTGTTGCCCTTGAGATCCATATCCACTGAAGGGGCTTGAAGTTGTCCCGCCAGCAAATATTGAATCTCCAACATCCATACTCAATGATCCCACCGAAGATATGAGATCTTCCATAATGGTGTCATCTTGGACATGTCCCCGAGGGTGCGGGTACGAGGGGTATGGACAGTAATCCATTTGCTCTGCAGATGACTCTCGATTAGGACTTGCAATATATTGACCATGTACATTTGTACGATAGCCTGTGTATTCTTGTAGAGGTCCTGCAGAAAGTCCAGCATGCATTCCTTCAAATCCAGATCCAGTAGCACCTCCACCAGATGTCGCCCCTTCATCTTCTGCTGGAGCAACACCTCCACTACCACCTGATTTGGATTTTGATTTAGACCTGGAGGAGGAGTCATCAGAATCACTTTCCAACCCTCCAGCTGGGTCTGGATGTCTCCCTGATCTAGCCATATAATCTTCGACATTTGCCTCCATTTGCGAGGCAATCTGTGTATTTGGTCTCCCTCCTCTCTCGTCGAGTACGGGAGCGCCATTATCATCCATCCACTTCTGTAAGACGTCTTTCTCATCGTCGTCGTCATCTTTAATCTTGAATATATATGCAAGGTCGATGGGATCTATGTATTCCTGCTTGTCGTGTCCTTCCCTTGCATGCTTCATTTTCAACCTGAGGTTGTAGTGGATATAGACAAGGTCATGTAGCTTTTGTACTCCTAAGGAATTTCGCCTTTTGGAGTGGATGAGGTTGAAGGTGCTCCAATTTCTCTCGCATCCTCCAGCGGACGCAGTCTGCGACAATACCTTCACAGCAACTTGTCGCAAATTAGGTGCATCTCCATACAAGATCCACCATTCACCTACAAGCCAAGGTACAAATTATTTTAGTCATGCTATATAAGTAATATTACTGCTTGATACTTCAAGATTATACATTAATACACACCTGGAAGAGTAGTATTGCGATCGTTAACCGCGACCATTCTTCCAAAAGAACCCAAGGACTCCCTAAAGTATTTTATCTACAAGGTAGAAAATAACAGGTTCAATAATAAATTTAAGAAGAGAAGACATCAGATATTAGGAAGATATGATATTGTATACCTCATTCATGCAATGAGTTTGGACGTCTCTTGACTTCACTAATTTCTCCACGACTACTTGAAGGGCTGATAGGAGCTCGGGACGAGTGCCAAGGTTGTGCTTGTAGTGGTATTTTGGATTAAGATAGTACGCTGAAAACAGACAAATAAAGTACTTAAGGATGTGACAATATTAACTTAAACAGCGTAATATACAAAATGCATACCAGCTTGATGAAGAGGATGTGACAACATTTTCGACCAACGTTCGTCGATGATGCCCAACCACACCTTATAACCTTTTCCAACATTTTCTTTCACTTTCTCCTTCATCACCCGCATGGCTTCGTATATCACACCCATGGTTGGTTTCTTGTCACCATCCACTATTCTCAAGACTGACACAACCGGCTCCATAATTTTTATCGCCCTGGCAATGTCGTCCCAAAAATTGACGTTGTTGATCAAGGTTTCTGCCCTTCTTCCTTGATCGGTGCGAACCTCGGGAATCTCGAACCATTCCCCTGAACAACACATTTGCTTTAAACCAACCTTATGTTGTTGCATGCTTTGCAACGCTATAAAGTTGGTTGCAAATCTTGTAATTCCAGGCCTTACGATGTCACCACCACACATCCTTCGCATCAATGATAGGACTTTTGAATGGTTATAGATGAATGTCGTGATTGATCGTGCATTATCAACGACATTCATGAGGGTTTTCCTCTTTCCAAAATCTTTAAGGATCAGGTCTATGCAATGTGCAGCACAAGGTGTCCAGAAGATGCCATACCTGTTAGAAGACATGATCATCTCACCAGCCTTCTTGAAATTACTCCCATTGTCGGTCACAATTTGAACAATGTTCTCTTGACCGACCTCTTCTATGACATCTTTCAAGAGTTTCAGTATGTACTTGTGACTCTTGACATGCTCAGATGCATCTACAGACCTTACAAATACCGTTTTTCCATCACAATATACGAGAAAGTTGATGATTTGCTTTCTCGTATAGCTAGTCCAACCATCACACATGAGGGTCACGCCATACTCCGGCCACTTCTTCTTCAATTCGGCAATATAATCACCGATCTCCTCTTTCTCCAAGGGAAGATACTTGTTCATTATCTCGTACGGAGTAGGAGCTGTCACGCCTCCTCCTGCTGCAGCAATCTCGTCAATTGCGTGCTGCAAGAAGGGTCCCTTTGCCACATTTGTCGGAATACCCTCTCCAACAAACAACTTTGTAATAGCCCTTCCTACCCGCTCCCTCATATTACCGAACATGCCCTTTAAGGTCTTTTGCTTTGGATCTTTGCTCGGAACATAGTGACCGGAACTGCTCCTTCTCAGAAATGCTTCTATGCCCTTTTGTTTCTTCTTTGGTGGCACCATAGCTGCACCACTTCCACTTCCACTGCCGCTTCCCGATCCAATATTTATCGGGAATCTTGAACTGCCACCGACACGTCCAAGGCCACCACGACCACCGAGTTCCCGCCTCTCATGCTCGCTCCTCATAGAGTCGCGTAATGCCGCCTTATATGCATTTCTCTCAGCCTCGGTTTGAATATCCTGTGGGTATTGGATATCATCATCATCGGAATCAGACAAGACATTGAACTCTCTATGGAACATGAATTCGTTAAACTCCTCATCTCTTCGCCCCTTTTCTTTCTTCTTCTCACTCTTCCCTTCCAAGTGAGCCTTCACTTCAGCTCTGATCTCCTTTGGACATGTAGGGCATTTAGCCACATTCACGTAGCCACCAACGAGATGTTGTTTCAGTCTTGTGATTCCCCCTCCTCCAATTATCTTCCCACAAAATTTGCACTGAGGTTTTGACTTGTTGCCGTCAGGAGCAGTAGCATATTTCCATCCAATCTCTCCACCAGCCATTTGAGAGTCGGAACCAGAGTCAGAAGCCATTATCTTCACCTCTTGAGCATTAACAAATTAACAATGTAATATATTATGATATTATGAAGATAAGAGCATGAAAAAATTGATATGTAATATATTATGATCATTTCCGATCATCTTCGATCGTTACCGTTCATTCCCGAGCATCCCCGATCATTTCCGGCAGTGATCGGTGGAGGCTCCCTGCTCATTCCCGATCATCATCGATCAACGTCGATCATTATCAATCATTATCGGTAATGTTCGGTAGAGGCAACCCGATCATTCTCGATCATTCTCGATCAGTACCGGCAATGATCGGTAGAGGCGCCACCGATCATTATCGATCATCCTCGATCATTACCGGTAATGATCGGTAGAGGCCCACCGATCATTATCGATCATCCTCGATCATTACCGGTAATGATCGGTAGAGGCCCACCGATCATTATCGATCATCCTCGATCATTACCGGTAATGATCGGTAGAGGCCCACCGATCATTATCGATCATCCTCGATCATTACCGGTAATGATCGGTAGAGGCCCACCGATCATTATCGATCATCCTCGATCATTACCGGTAATGATCGGTAGAGGCCCAACGATCATTATCGATCATCCTCGATCATTAACAGTGACAAAATGATCACATTACCGGCAATTATGTATCATTACCGGTAATGTATATCTTCAGCATCGAAAACGAAAATCAACTCATATTTAGAGCAGTGACAAAATGAGAATTAATCTTAGCTACCAACAAAACTATAAGGAAAGTACTTACAAACACGAGAGAGCAAGAGAGCAAGAAGGCTTGTGAGTTGTGACAACTCTTTGTGTTGTGTGTGTGGTGAAATGGTGCAATGGATGCCACCATTTATAGGCCTCCAAAGAATCTTTATGAAGGGCCTACAACCAATATAATATGAATGAAATCCATATAATATAGCTAGCTCTTCTTTATAGGTGTCTAAATTAAAATATGAAATGACTAAAGTTGGCTAGATTCTTTGAAATTTGGACTCACTAGGACACCTAGCTAGTATTTTAGAGTCTAAAATACTAGCTAGGTGTCCTAGTGAGTCTAAATTTCAAAGAATCTAGCCAACTTTAGTCATTTCATATTTTAATTTAGTCATTTCAGCACTTTGTTTTTCCATTTTGGCCAAAAGTGGCCGACAAGGACCAAATTTCGGCCGAAATTCGAGGACTGCATGTGCATATATTCCAAGTTTCGGTCATTTCGGCCGAAAGGTGTCGACATGACCGAATTTCGGTCATATTTCGGCCGATATATGTCGATATCCTGGAAAAAGATATACCAGTATGTATCGATATCGGCTATGGACCGAAACCGAAATTCGACCGAATTTCGGTCGAATTTCGCCGACATTTAAGGCCATGCTTTGAGGATTTGATGCACCGTCTGAACATGCTCAACCCCAGGGCTACTACACATTCATATCAAGGTGGCCATCCAGAGAATGTTGTTGTCATCCTCTTAGGTATATATGTTGGTTCTGTTGAAAATATTGCAAAATTCGACTGGTTGATTGATACAGGTGCCTCCACTCACCTCTATGGAGAAAATAGTTCACTCCATTAAGTACAATACATTCATCCTGAAGAATAGTCCAAGTTGTGGATGGCAAGTTTGCCCCAATAATGGGAAAATGGGATGTTCGTATTACCCCTAATGTCAATCTTAACGATGTTGTCCATGAGTTTACTATAAGCATATTGTTTGTTAGCCGGATTTGTAAATTCAAATATTGAGCTAAATTTGGGATGCCTATTAATATTTTCAAATAAACTTGACTGGGAAATTTATTAGGAGTCGAGAAGGAGGTGCCTACAATCTTGTGATACTCCAGTATCATTGCATGCTCCGGACTTAACTTTCCACTTTTTCATGGGCTCTAAGGCACTAATGCTCATAGTCGACAATATCATGATATATCGCAGATATATCGGTATCAACGAGATGCCGATACTGGTATTCATAAAGATATCCTTTTCCATGATATCGGTTGATATATCGGGGAGATATTGGCGATATATGGCCATATCGAGCCATATCGAGCGAAATTGAATGGTTTCGGTATAAATTATCCCACATACCGACCGATATCGCCGATATTTCACCGATATCTTGTTGATACCTATATATATATATATATATATAAATATATATATCAATGATATTACCCTTGTAAGCTTGATTTCACTACCTATTTTGCTACTCCTAGTATTAAAACACATCATGAATTATATATTTTGTTAGGTATGATGCTACTGGGGGTGCATATGACGATTCTTCAAGTGGTGGACTTCGCTCTCTTTGGCAATAGAGATGAAAAAAAGTCTAATGCTGATCAAGTTAGAATCACAAGGCTAGAATACATTCAGCAGTCAACAGTCACCTCAGTTGTCAGCATTAACATCCAACGATTTATGCGATATAACATGTATTAGTATGCTAAATACACCTCATTCTTGCATATAAATGTATATACGTATGTCATTTATTGATTTAATAATTAAGATGATCTTAATTTGTGAAAAAATGCTTTTTACATCATTTTCGACCAGGCGGACCAATATGATATCGATGTCGATATTTCCTGCCTTGCCCTCCATGGAACTTTTGGTTCTAAACCCCTCATAACTGGGTAATCTCTTTTACAATACTACATTAATTTACATTTTTTAATTTATTTTTGTGAATAAATAAATCTTTATACCAAAGAAACATTGTCTCATTAATCAATATGTACATTTTTTGAATGAAATAACTCATCTCATTGCCATTCAATGTCTCCCATTAACAAAACAGGTGTTTTAAGTGTGCTTAACTTAGCTACTTTGATTCCAAATCCAATATTTATTAATCACCAATCAACATTAGCGACAATATGATCGATATGATCGATATGTGATATATAAGTGCCATAGATGATTGATATGTATTATCTAAGTGTATATCTCTAAGTTATTTAATGTTTAAAAAGTTGGATTAAATCTGTTTCCAATATCTATAAGTTAACAATCAACATTAACATCGATATGACAGATATGTGTGACATATGGGGTATACCAATATGTGCGATATATGGGGTATAAATGATCGATATGTGACATAAATGTGTATTTGTAGGTCATTTGTTGTTTTAACATCTTGGATTATCTCAATTTCTGAAAAAAATGGCAAAATGGCTTTATGAGCCATTTCCGACATTTACATCGATATCGACGATATATCCTGATATATCCTTTTCCGGACGAACTGACACGATATCGATATTTCCTACCTTGTTAACGCTTAGGCAATATTCCATCCAGAAAAAAATTATCACGTCCTTCCATAGCATCCTCCTATTGTCTTTCTATTGA
This sequence comes from Ottelia alismoides, assembly GCA_037367405.1. NCBI lineage: Eukaryota > Viridiplantae > Streptophyta > Magnoliopsida > Alismatales > Hydrocharitaceae > Ottelia > Ottelia alismoides. Next base: position 561,327 of record JAZKJV010001118.1, on the reverse strand, counting down.
GTGAGGTTAACCAATTGGGGAAGCATCACTAAAGTTTATTTTCTATAGTTCATTCCGCCATCCGTTGAGAGTGTTCACCGAAAGCACCATCCTTTTCTACCTTCAGTATAGTTCACCATACAGTGTGAGAACCAAGTAGATATCTTGATCGCATGTGATTAACTTCTCTCGTGTCTTGTAGACCTTTTTGCTGAAAATAACTCTGATTTCTACCCCGTAATAGTCAAGTTTATTAACGAAATAAAAGCACTATCGGAGCAAGTGCTAAGACTTTTCGATTTGATGATGCTAGAGAATTCTGTTCACATGACATGCAATCTTTCCTCTCAACTCAAGAGATCATACATCAGACCACTTGTGCTCATAATTCACAACAAATAGAGAGTTGTTGAACAAAAACAATAGTGTGTTCTTGCTATTGTCTAAACCTTACCCATCCATTATCATGTTCTATCTACATATTACGGGATGCGGTCGCTACTGCATCTTTTCTCATAAAACGTGTATCCTCCACTTCCATTAATGAGCAAGTTCCCATTGAGATTATCTACCCAAGAAAGGGAGTGTTCCAAGTTCCTCCCAAATTATTTGAGCATGTGCCCTTGGTTCACATTCTTGGTCTCGATAAGGACAAATTACCAACCATGACTAGCAAATGTGTGTTCTTAAGATATGCTAGAAATTTGAAAAAAAAATCGTTGCTATGACCTTGGGTCATTAAAACACTACAGTAATACAGACGTAACCTTCTTTTAATCAATTCATTTCTATTCCAGGTTTGGTAGCCAATTGCCTTTACCTCCTATCTTAGAAACTGCTCTTAGTCATGTTCTCATTCCACATGATGATCAGTCAAGGAAGGCCATATCGATATCGTTTCGGTTTGCCCGGAAATGGATATATCGGGATATATCAATGATATCGGTGGAAATGTCATAAATGGCTCAAAAAAACAATTTTTTGCAGTTTTTTCAGAAATTAAGATCATCCAAGATATTAAAAATAACAAATAACCTACAAATACACACTTATGTCACACATATCGATCATTTATAGCTCATATATCGCACATATCAGTCCTATCGAACATATCTTTGTTAATGCTTATTCCTAACTTATAGATATTGGAAATACATTCCATTCAAGTTCTTATAACATTAAATAACTTACAAATATACATTTAGATGATACATATAGATCATTTATGAAGACCATGATCCTTATATTGCACATATCGATCATATCGAACATATCGCTGGTACTGTTAGTTGTTGACCTATATATATATATATATATATATATATATTGAAAATGAAGTTCATCCAAGTTCTTAGATCACTAAATAACTTACAAATATACTCTTAGATCACATATATTGATCATCTAAGAAGCTTATATCGCATATACCGATCATTTCTAACATCGATATTAATGTTGATTCTTGACTTACAGATATTTTTTGAAGAATTAACTTGTAGATATTGGAAATGGATTTCAGCGAAGTTCTTACAACATGAAATAACTTGCAAATATACACTTAGATATTCATAACACGTAATTATAGATAATCTATTATCCTTATATCACTCGTTCATATCGATCATATTAGTCACATGACATAGTGAATGCCATTGACATGAGTCGTTTGATTCAAAAATGTACATAATGCTTAAGGAGACAATGTTTCTTTGATATAAAGATTTATCTATTTACAAAAATAAATGAAAATTATTTAATTCATGTAATATTGTAAAAAAGAATACCTAAAACCTAGAATTCCGTGGAGGATCTGAATCGGCCCCCTGCTCTGTTGTCTCTCATAGCGGATATAGCATTTTTTAAGAGACATAGTTCATATTAATATTCTCGAGGGGGGGAGAAGATGAATTAAAATTGATTGGATACCCCCAAGTTAAAGAACCATTGTATGCAACCTTCTGTTGCACCATACCCTATCCGAAACAAAATATATATAAATCATTGTGTGTTTTAATACCAGGTGTAGCTAGATATGTGTTTTATTACTAGGTATAGCTAGATAAGTAGTGGAATCAATCTTGCATGAATAATAGCATTGATATATAGAGATATCGGCGAAACATCAACGATATCGATCGATATCCAGGATTGTTTGTACTGAATCCAGCCATTTTTGACTGATATGAGCCGATATGGCGATATATCATCAATATATAGCCGATATATTGTTGATATCCCTGTAAAAGGATATATTGTGTGATATCGAAACCCCTTCCCTGTCGAAACCAATATATCGGGGATATACCGCCGATACGGCCTTCTATGTGATCAGTACATGATTCAGTATCGGTCGATTCACCCTTATGAGCCACCTCTCACTAAAGTAAGTCCTTCAGCTAATGTTTTACATATTTACAACATTTTTCCAACCATAAATACAACATGGTCATGAGACAACCAATCGACTAATGCACCTTATTTCAGTCGTTTCTTTCTCAAACCATAAATCATCGTCCAAACAGTTAGTTAAATCCTTGTTCGCCACAAACATCCCTCATAACCATAACACTTGTGACTCCATATGGCGACTGGAAATGGAGGAAGAGATGGATGTTCTTATCTCATGTAGCACGTGACAACTGGTTGATCAACCTAGTAAAAACAAGACGACTAGATCTAGATGGATATTTACATTGAAATATAGGCATGATGGATCGACTGCTCGCTACAAGGCTAAAATAGCCGCTAAGGGGTTTATTCGGATATACGGCATCTTCTTCTTCGATACTTTCTCAACAATCGTTCATCTCTCCACAATATGAGTATTGTGCCAGTAATTGTACAACTTGATTGCCCTTTGTACCAACTGGATGAGAAGAATGCTTTCAATATGGTGACCTTCTGGACGTGTTATAAATGCAATAGCCTCATTGCTTTGATGTTCGAGGGAAGTCAGAAAGTATGCTTACTAACAAAGCAATCAAAAAGAGAAGTCGTCTATGGGATTTAACAGAGTCATCGAGCCTGATTTCAAAAATCAGAGTTGCTAAAAAGCATGGGTCTTTCTAGGTCATAATCAGATAACTCCTTATTCATGTTGAAGTAAAAAAACGGAACTGTGCAATGTTAGTGATATACATTAATGTCATCCTCACAGGGGATGACTCATAAAATGGATGCTCCCAACTTACGACAAGTGGTTTCGAAGGTGTTATCGCAGACCACGTCAACTAGAGGATATGAAAGGAATTATTAGAACATTCAACATCATCCTCTCAAGAGAAAAAATTCCTTGGGGATTGATAAGTTGCATGATCGTGTCTATGTATATTAAAGACTCAGATTGAAGATGAATCATTCAAGAAAAGAGCATGATAAGCACGACTACATACACACATTAATCTAGCGTACATTTTCAAGATTCAGATTATGAGAAATCTCACATAAGTGGGAGGATGATAATGGTTGTCGTGTGCTTGATGGAGATATGTTGTCTATATGATGTCGAAATCAAAATTTATAGCCTTGATTTCACTTACAAATTCTACTGGGGTATATAACTACATGAGATATCATGAATGATCTATTTCTCATCAAGAATACAAAGTAACTAGACTACCAAATACACCCTAGGATTATCAGTCCTCAGGTTTCTTTTGTGGCATACCATGTTAATAAAAAAATCCAACAGCAGCATGAAGTTCACTTCTAATCTTTTTTAAACAATAAGGGGAAGCATACACATGTACCAGCCCCAAGATTTGAACCATGGATTTTGGGTGGTAGGCACATTGCATTACCAACAGACCATTGAAGTGTGTGGTAATTCACTTTTCATCTTCAATAAGTAAGCGTAGTTATTTCTCGAGAAATCATGAATGAAATTAATAGAGTGAAGATATCCTCCCACTATACATCATGGTTTAAAAAAACGAAAGGCGGAACGAGGCGGTTTCCTTGGAATCGAGGCGAGGCGTAGCCTCGAGGCGGTCGAGGCGTAAGCCTCAGTTTATATAGAAAAATATGTATAAAACTACAATTATATATATATGTAATTATATGTTCTCTGCCCAATATATAATAATTTACACTACAAGATATGATGAAATAATAAAGATAAGAACCCCAAAATAGAAGATAGAACACCATCATATACATTTCTACACATTTTCATCCAATCAAAGAGGAATTCATTGACTATAGATATTGCGAAAGAATTAAACAATACATATATGTCTATGAAATATTGTTGTAATTAAAAGTATGACTAAATATACATCGAAGAAATTTATGTTATGTATATATAATATAATATATGATCGCACGAGCAACCATGAATCATATCCATTTCGATCAAATCTTTGAAATATTGTTGTAATTAAAAGTTCGATTAAATATATGTCGAAGAAATTTATGTTGCGTCTAATATATAATATAAGGCAACATGAGAAACCATGAACCTTATCCATTTTGTTTTGCTTGATATATTGCAAATCTTGCTAAGTTACAAGTATTGTTTAATTTAATATTTATGAATTCATTCAATAAGAGTGAAATAGTAAGAGTTTGCCAAAATAGTTGGATACATTAATTGTAAATATGAAGTTATGGGCATGAAATAAACATCATATTTAGGCATTCATCTTATATAATCATTATCCTAAATAAACAGATATTGATAAGCTTCTCAAACTACTAAGGAAATCATTAAAATAATAAAAAAATCCTTCAAAAAAAGCAAAAACGCCTCACGAAACGCCTCGACCAGTCGAGGCGCACGCCTCACAAGATTGGTCTGAGGCGTAAGCCTCGAGGCTAAAAGGGACCGCCTCGCCTCGAGGCGTACGCCTCGACCGCCTCGAAGCTAGCCTTTTCGAACCATGCTATACATATTTGCAGGGCCCCATAACATTAGAGTGATAATTTTGAAAATGAAACTATATGCATTCACTAAAGAAGCCTAAACAGATCTAGTGTGCTTAGATAGCTGATACAATTTGCAAAAGTGAATCTAACAGCTAATTATATTACATTAAACGCAATGAAGTATAGTGAAATCAAGGTGATAAAACTCCAATGTCATTACTATAGAGTCTGGATACATTATGTCTTTTTCCTACTTTACAACAATCTAAGCAGAAACCACACGAGTCAGAAGGCAATAAAATCTATCATCCACCAAAACCAATCACAATGTTGCATCACCCAGTCATGCAGTATATACAAATAAGCATCAAATATCGGCTGGCAGCGGAGATCCTTCACAATACTATAAACATGTGGCAAAATAGAGAGCTTCTTTTAAGAGAAACTTGTAATAAGAAATATGAACCTTTTTTGCAACACTAATAGAAGACCCATTTACTGGATTAACATGTTCCCATTTGAAGGCAAGAATATATCATGAATATTTTAAGATTACCTCTCATACCATATGGTGAGAAGCGCCACTATTGATAATCCACTCATAATTACATAAATTTTCACATTACTTTTTGTGAGTTGTTATGGTAGAATAAACAATGTCAACGTCACTTGAGGCTTTTTCCTAGTATTTTCCAAACATACCCTTGCACATCTCCTCCTACTCTAATCTTCCTACTCTTTTCAGTTTTTTTTATGTGGTGGTCATTATTCTTATAATTATAATGGCTACAGGTCATGTCCTTCCACTAGCAATTTACGATTCATTTGCAAAGCAAGGGACACCTCTCGACATAAACACCATTCTCCATAGTCATAGCGTGTGATGCCGTTCTTCAAACTCGCTTGCACAGTACACTTTCCCAATCGTGTGCCATACTCATTTAGTAAGAAGATGACTCCTCGTTGTTTTAAACTTGGTTTCAGGCCTTAAAGGAAAATAAAATACCATGTACTTCTAGTTCTCATCCAAATAATTTTTTTGATGGGTGACACTCACCAAGATATCAACATAATAGCAATCTAAGCCTTGAAAGAAACATAGTAAGCAATAACAGACATCTCGTCATGTCTCCCGTCAACTTCACTTCTCAAATAATAAATATGGATATCTTGTCTCTTTTGTTTGTCTATGCTCTCCAATGGGCGTTACAGGTCTCTAGCATTTTTTCGCAAAGTACAAGAGGCGTTTTTAAATCATAAGCCCGATATTCGGGGATCAGGTAGTCATCAAAATTGCCAAATAATAATTGAACCCACCACGGGTTTAACATGAGTTTTAAAAGGGGAAAATGTGAGGAAAAGAAATTTTGCAAAAGCATTGTGTTCGTAAGTAGAGTAGACTGTATTGTTTGACAAGCAAATATCTAACCACAATAAGAGTGCCTTCCTTGATAGCACTGTCCCTATATACTGTATAAAGTCATAGCTGTCCCAAGTCGAAGCACCTTGAATCCAATGCTTCTGGTGCAATCAGCATTGTGTTTTATCAGATCTTTCATGTAAGTTCTAAGCATTGAATACTTGGTCGATGTCACCTCAAGTACAAGATTTAAAATCTAGAAAGTATCCAAGCTATGATGTTATCACCAAGCTTGATATTTTTGCACACCAAAACAGCTTCTCCAAATTTCGGAAAATAACAAAACCTTTGAATCCACTAATCGTCAAGCAGTGAAAAACTGAATTGAGATTCTTTTTATGCAGCTATCAGATTCATGATCCCCCCCACCACAATCACCAAGGCTATGCTGGAGGTCCCAACGTCCAATGCTTGTTATTCTTCTAAATGGTTACAACATCCTTCAAAACCTCTTCCTTGAAGAATCATGATTCCATTAGTGAGATTTTCAAAAGTAATTCTTCTAATTCTTTTCAAAGGTTTCCAGCCTATCTGTGCTCCTTATTTAGTTTAAAACATGCAAGCAAAATTTCAACTCCAAAGATTTGTCCCATCGGCAACAAGATGTTGGCTTATCAACCCGGAACCGATCAGGTGAATCTACTTCCATTGTAAGATAACAAAATCAATCTTTATCACAATAAAAGATTCAGTGGATCTAGATTAGATACCAAGATGCTGGATTATCCACCCGTGTCAAATCATATGAATCTACTCTCCCTTATAATATTATAAAATCAGACATTCTCCAAAGATAAGATCCAATAGACTTAGATTTGATACTTCTTGTTCACGCATCTGATTTATGGGTGCACTTCCAAATCATAAAGCCAAGAATTCATCCAGACTCTTTTGCACGTCCTATTGATATCATTTTTAACATACATATTCTTTAAATGCCAATATCGCAACTTCTAAGAAAGCAAGCCATAACCATAGAAACAAAACATGTCAAAAAATGTAGAAGCCTTCTCGCACTATAAGTAGGGTCAGCTACATGGATTCTTGCTCAAGTCCATTTTGAAAGATTTGACTATTTTTTACATTGATTATCGACTACCTAATGCAACCCCTACAAGAGGGATTTGAAGCTTGGTCTTTTAGTTGGTAGAGACATTGCACTACCACCAACACCATTTAAGTGTGTACCATAGCAATAAAACATACGGAATCAAAATTTAAGCAACTACTCTTTTGGGCAAACATCACAGCCATAACCATAGCAACAAAACATATGAAATCAAAAATTGTGTAACTTCTCTTTCGGATGAATATCACTACGATGTGTGCACTTCCTTTAATGAAAGCCAAGGACTTTGTCCAGACATTGTTGCCTTATCCATTTCAAATGACAGATTTGTCCAGAATTATCCCGTAGCAAACAATAGCACCCATCAATCTTATATCCGGACCTCAAAAGAGCTTCAAAGTAAATATTGCTTTAATTAGTTCAGGCCAAAAATGATAAAAATTTTATGATGAAAGAGAGCTCGAGTGCTTATCTGCTGTGAACACATCAGTTAGATGTGTGCACTTCCCCACAAAATCGCCAAGGCATTTTCTTGATCAAAGCTCCAAAATGAAATCATCTAGAAATCCTTCACGATGTACTTGCTGGTCAAGCTTTAATCTTCACAAATCCATATTTCCAGTTTTCATGTGCAATATCTTTCTCATCCGTTCAAGCTTCCAATTTAAACAACATCCTTGGGCATCCTACATAGTTCGCATATGTACACGACGTGATGGAAAGGGATGTACCTCTATTAAATAGCAACCATATACCTAGAGAAGACTTCAGATACCTAGGGATCATGCAGACCGCAAACTGGCTGACTTTGCTCACTACAAAGGAGATATCTAGCCCGGAAATAGTCACGCAGAGGAGCTTCCCAACAAGCTCCTTGTATCTCCTCATCAAACTGCTATGTATCATCATCGTATATCTTCATGTTGGAGTCCATGGGAGTAGCGGTGGATCTACACTCTGCCATCCCTATTTCCGAAAGGAGATATATAATGTACATGTACTTCTTATGTGTCATCACAAGACCTCACTGATTCCTAACAAACTCAAACTCAAGGAAGTATCGTAATTCGTCAAAGTTCTTAGTGACAAACTAATATCCAAGGAACTCCATAGCCTAACTAATACCATGAAAGACATCGCCTTTAACAATGATGCCATCGGCCTAAACAAAAATGACAACAATACCTCTTTGTGTCCTTTGTAAAAAGTGAATGATCTACAGTAGATCTCGTGAAGTCATGTTGCTCTATCAAGTCCGAGAGCTACTAGAACCGTGCTTTGGGACGATGCTTAAGGTTATAGATCACATTATGAAGTCTACATTCATTCTAACACTCCCCTCAATAGTGAACCTTGGTGGTTGTTGCATATAGACTTCCTCATGCACTTCACCGTATAGAAAAGCATTTTTCACATCCAGTTGGGAAAGAGACCAGTCACGTATCACAACAACTGAGAGGAGGATTCGAAGAATCGAATGACAAGTCACGGAAGAGATGTGTCCTAATAGTCCACCTCATATGTCTAGGTGAACCCATGGGCCACGAGCCTAGCCATGTAGCAATCAACATTGTCATCTTCTTAGTGCTTCACTTGCTTCACTGTAAAAACAATTTTGTAGCCAACCACAGAAACCATTGTTGGGGCAGTAACCAAGCTCCATGTTCCACGGAACTGGAGAATTACCATCTCCGACTCCAAGGCAAAATGGCATTGATTGTCTCGGTCTGTGAATGTAAAAAACTCGGTAAGCGTAAAAAACAAGGCAAAGTTAGAGCCACAAGAGGGATCACGATAAGTGGTGTTGCAACCACGGGAAGACGTGGTGGTAGACGAACCACAGTAGGTGGCACAAAAACCATGGGAGGAGGTGATGGTCGTGATGGCGAAGGCGTAAGGGGAGGTGGTATGTAAACCCCTACAACAAACTCAGACGGGGTCATCATGTCACTTGTAGGAGAAAGGTACATCACAGACTCAAAACGTGTGTCAACACTATCATAGTACTTTTGTCAAACCACATCAAAGCCCCGATGTATTTTTGGGTTTAGAAGTAGCCCAAGAAAATATGCTTCATAGCTTTCGGAAAGAGTTTGTCACAGCCAAGAGTATGATGATGAAAAAAACTACATAAACAAAGACATGCGATGTTAGAGAGAGAATGTCCTTATTGGAAAATGCAATAGAAAAGGGAACTTTTTTCTCCTAATATGGAGGACGACATGTTGTTGACCACATAATAGACACTAAGGATCACATTATCCTAGAAAGAGTAGGGAGCACGGCTCTGTTAAGAAGTGTCCTGATCGCATCAAGAAGATGGTGATTCTTACATTCAACGACATTGTTTTGCTTAGAAATGTATGCACGAGAGGTTTGATGTATAACGCCAAGGTATCTTAAGAACTACGAAAGCTGAATGGTACAAAATTCTAAGGCATTGTCACAGCGAACATGCTTAACAATAGCAGAAAAAATAATCTTTATATCAATTAATTAGAGTTTGAAGGACAAACCAAGACTCATACCAGTTTTTCAAAAGAAAAACCAACCAAACTATAAAATAATTGTTAAGAGTATGAATCTATAAATGGGTAATAGATCCCTACAGGGTCCAATTACCACATCCACAAGTTTAATCCTACATCACCGGTGAGTAAGACTCGATATTACCGGCGGGGCTATAAAAGAAACCCCACACAACATGTAACAGTTGAGAGAAAATAATATACATATCCGACCGTTGAGAGGCCATCTCCTGCGATTTCATCTCGCTCCTCACAGAGTAAGGTTCCATTTAAAAATCCATGTATTCTAGTTGATTAGTCTTACTTTGACTTGTTTTCGCATTTCATATTTCTACATGGTATCGAATGGAAATCGATTTTAGGATTTGACGAATGCGATTTTGATTCTTGAAGATTATTTTATTCATGTTCATCAATTGTTCAAGATCTATTCAAGTTTGAGATATGTGTTCTAGGGTTTCATCTTCCTCATTTAGAGCGAATTCGATAATATTGCTTGTTCTAGGGTTTGGTCAGAAAGTTCACGACAATCAAGGCAATGGCGCATCTCCGATCTCAGTTGTAAGAAGACGGGTTGATCCCCTCATATATGCAAGTCGATGAAGACAAGGAACAGAGCCCACACTCTAGGCCATCTTCCAACGTTCCCAGAGACATCCTACTTGCTACCAACAAAAGCCGAAAGGATGTGGGCCAACCAACCATGGCTCTCTAGTACCTCTCCAAGATCCTCCTATGTTGGCGTAGCCCCACCAAAATCAACACACAGAAGCGTGACATCCAAAAACAATAGCAACCCAGAACCTCATCAATCACAAGATCAAGAAGAAGAATGTGCAATCTTCTCGCATCCAAAACACATAAACTCTCGAAGAAGTTGGTGAAGGAGGATGAGGTTCCTCAACTAGTACACACAAGCGCTAAGTGTCACCCAATACGCCGAGCGCCAGCCTCAAGCGCACAAGCCCTTGGCGGCGACGATTCATCCTCTTCCTCTTGCGAGCTGAAGTCCCCAAAGTGGTGTCATCATGTTGGACTTATATGCCCTTGGCTACCCATAATGCAATAAAAGATATTGTTCTATCGTGACCATCTAAATTGTATGTTTGTAAATGCACCTAATATTAAGGTTCCTTTATATAATTAGGATTATGTACTATAGCCATATTGAGTACCATGCAATTGGGAGGATACAACTGATATTAACATATAATATTCAATAAAAATCCTCAGTCTGAGAAGAGATGACAATCTTTCTCTAAAAATCGATTTCCGACTAACTTCTTGATGCAGAGAGTAGAGATTCAGAAGTGTTGGAATAATCAAGTCAAAGAATCAGATATATGACACGATCAGGCACACATCCTTTGACCAAAGACAGATATATGTCTATATGCCCGAGTGTGCACATTTGACAGACCAATAGATCAGTGACCTAACCAAGGTCCATATACTGATAAGTTGGTGTGCATATGAAGACATATGAGAAGTATGATCTCTCAAAGGAAACATACAAGTTCATAGTTGATGAACCGAGCAACAAAGCTCTCTCATGAGATAATGTGGGGTCATAACAAATTCCATGCATGGTCATCTTGTTTATGAAATAAGGCATAAATTCGAGATATTAAATTATACTTTTGAAAAATATATGATTAATAGTATTGCTCAATTATCAAATAAGAAATCTATTGACTTGTTCTGAAGAAGAAAGTCAAATCAAGATGTATAGATATCAAAATTTCAAGTTACTATACATGGATAGCATGACCAGGATGCATAGTTATCAAAATTTCAAGTTACTATAAATGAATAGCATGATCTTCCTGACATTATCTCCAAGTATATTCATTTGTATCTAACGAGTCATGATTGAACTACGACTTGTAATATGTGATGTCAATATTGTGATAATAATTGTTATGGTCATATTCAATTTTCTAAAAAGGTATTTTTGTGAATATGATTCACAAATATAATCCATTAATTAATATGAATATTAATTCAAAATAAATAATATTTATATGAATGTGATTTAAATAATTATTTCACGCACATGTGTGAATATGATTCACCTTCGTTTTTAAAATTGTAACTTGTATTTACATTTTTATTAGGATTTATGAATATGACTCATAAGCTACAAGGGTCTTTCTCATAAAATTATCAATTATGATAATTAGACTATCATGATAATAAAACAACAAATTCAATCCAATTTTGACAACCAAAAAAGGACGTGTGTAGAGAGACACATGGCGCCACCATTGAGAGTCCTAATCTCAAGTTGTTGGTTGATTTGTTGCCCAATTTATTAAAAGATTTAATTGGTAATTATTGAAATCTGAGAAGCGAAAGTGGAATAGATAAACAAAATAATAAACATCAAGAACACAAAGATTTGCGTCGAATCCTACTCCCTAAGGAGCGGGATAAAACCACGAGAGAAGCCCTCAACGGGGCAGATATTCTATTGAATTGCTCAATGAGTACAGGGAGTAAGGGGCTCTTTATATAGCCCCTCAGACAGACCGAAGTCCCACCGCTCATCCATGTGGGACTAAACATGAGTGGGGTCATTGGATCTTGGTGAGATCCAATTACTCACCTATTACATTCTCTAACACTCCCCATCAAGCTGGAGCTGAGAAAGCTGCAGTTTGCAACAAAATGAAAGTATACAACACATCTTCACACGATACATCACAAGAAGACATATCCGCTACTGGCTGAAGACCTTGCACGAGGACAGGTCTGTGGCTTTCAGATCGTCGAAACATATCCCTGTCATGCATGTAGAACTGCTATGATATCAGGTCACCGGAACGTATCTCTGTCGTGCTTGCAGGTCACCGGAACATATCTCCGTCGTGCATGGAGAAGAATCGCTGCAGAAAAAGTCCAGCGCGGGAAACTGATCATGTCGTAAAAGATGTATACGCCTTGACGAAGAAGTCGATGCTTAGTGAAGACGGATGCTCTGTAGAAATCTGGAGTGTCGGTCTGTCAGTCGTGGACGTGCAGACGTCCTGAAGAATTTAACTCTGACTACCCCTTTCTCCCATACTTGATAGAATAAGAATCACGTATCAAGTTGGGAGAAACAAAACATAAAGATGCAATTTTTTGTTTTTGTTTTTTTGCACAATTCATTTCATTTTTTTGCTTAGTCATTGTCTTTTTTTTTAGGCTCCAAAAAAAGGGGGATACACTCGCTGGTGCTCGCCCCAAAATTATATATAACTAAAACGGAGAAAGAAGAGAGATACTTACATAGGAGAGGTGGGGTAGAAGGGAACAGAAGATGATTACGAATACAAGAAAAGTAGCCGCCACAGATGGGTCGTTAAACTATTAAGTACACCAATCGGAAATAAGTCTAGTACCCAAAATGTTGACGTTCTCACGATAGAAGCGCTGGACCGAGAAAATAGCGTCGTTCCTGGCACGCCAAATGCACCACAGCCGCGCGATAGGAGCCAAAACATCAGGCCTGGCCCTGTCCCTGTTCGATCAAAGGTTCTCGCAAAAGTCTTCAAGATTGCCGCGCGAGCCCAAGCCACATCGTCCCAGACACCCGCAACCAAGGAGCAGCGAAAGAAAAGATGATCGGCTGTTTCGTCGTCATCACAGCAAAGACGGCAAGAAGCGCTGGTCTGAGGGAAGAACCTGGCGCAACGATTGCGAGTCAACAATCTCCGTTGACGAAGTAACCATAGGAAGATGGCAATGCGCTCCGGCAAGCGCAATCCCCAGATGAAGGCACAGTCACGCACAAGAGGAGAAGTCGTAGGAGGCGGAGAAGGCAGTGCCCGGTAGGCCTTCCGAGTGGAGAAGGCCCCGTCTTTCCAACGCCAATGATCCCTCTGCAAAGTAGGCGTAGCAGCAGAATTGAGAGCCTCTATCATCAAAACAAAATCATCCACCCGCTGCTCAGAGAAGTTCCCAGAGAACCGAGGGCACCAACAACCGTCAGCCCAGCACTCCGCGACAGACGCGTGCCCATTCGAAGCAAGCGCGAACAATCTCGGGAAACGCACCCGAAGAGGGCCCCCTCCCAACCAGTCATCCAAGCCAAAACTTGAAGGATTCCCCCGTCCCAAGCACCGGGGTGAAGAGCGCCATATTCCTCTGCAATGTGGTCGAGACGCTGCGCCAGAAAGGGGAAGAATGAAGTTGCAAGGCCCCCCGCTGCAGCCCGAACCAGTCGCTGCCCAAGAGCACCCGAAGAACGTTGGTGAAAAAGGTATCATCCTTGCCCCAAAGTCTAGTCACCCATTTGAGTAGGAGGGCGTCATTTACCAGATCCAATCTCCGGACTCCAAGCCCACCGAAGCGCTTAGGCATGGACACCACATCCCAAGCGACCAGATGCATGCCCCTACCGTTCCCGCCCTATCGTCCCCACAAGAAGCGTCGCATACACCGCTCCAGGCGATAGCGGACCCCCGCAGGCATTCTTCGAATCGAGAGGAAATAAACGGGTATAGATGAGAGCACGGATTTGAGAAGGATAAGGCGTCCACCCGGAGAAAGCAAGGTCGCCCGCCAACCCGCAAGGCGCGACTCCACCCGTTCCGTGATAACACGCCAATCCTTAGATCTGGCCCGCCCCACCGATAGAGGAATACCAAGATAAGCAATTGGAAGCTCCCCAGGCGAAGAACCGAGCAGCCGGCCACATTCCTCCGCCTCCGCAGGCGACAAGCCAAAAGGCACCACGTTGGATTTGGAGGCATTAATCGACAACCCCGATAATTCACAGAAAAGAGCAAGAGTATTGGCCATACCGGACACCTCCTCCGGACCGCCCTCAATGAAACAAAGCGTATCATCAGCGAATTGGATCAAGGGCACACAAACATCCCCCTTGCGGAACCCATTAGTAAGGTCCGCGTCAATTACGCGGTAGACCATTCGCGCCAGCACATCAGAAGCCAAAACGAAGAGGAGGGGCGCCAGAGGGCAGCCCTGACGCACCCCCCTGCGTGGCTGAAATGATCCACCAATCGGCCGCCCATTAATCAACACAGAAAGCGAAACCGTAGAGACGCATCTGCGCATCCAAGCAATCCATAAGTTTGGGAAACCCCGTCTACGCAAAGCAAACCAAAGGAAGCACCAATCGATGCAATCATACGCCTTGGCAAAATCGATTTTCCATAGGACCCCCTTCTTATTTTCTTTTTTCCAATCAGCCACCATTTCGGACGCCACAACGATGCAGTCAACGATATGCATCCCTTTAATGAACGCCGCTTGAACCGGAGAGATAAGGTCATCCAAAACCCGAGACAGGTGCGTGGCCAGAATTTTTGCCACGATAAGGTATATACCATTGGAGACGGAAATAGGACGGAAATCCTCAATGCGCAACGCCGGTTCTTTTTTTGGAATGAGGACAATATTAGCCCGATTGATGCGGTCGAAGCCGAAGTTACCCGAACATAAATCTGAGACGACATCCATGACGTCCCCCGACACAGTCTCCCAAAAATCACGATAGAAGGCGACGGAGAACCCATCCGGCTCCGACGAAGAATCTTGATTTAACGCCCATACAGCCGCTTTAATCTCCTCCAAAGAGATGGGGCGAATAAGGGTCGCGGAGTCCGCGTTAGAGATAGAAGAAGCGCCCAGACCAAGCCAACGCCACTTACGCAGGGAAAGAGAAGATGAGGTACGCCTGAGGTGATCGACGATGGCGCACCCCATCTCCCTATCCCCGGTGAAATTGACGTCATTGATAGAGAGGGACCGCATCATGTTATAACGCCTCCGATTGCTCGCCACCCGGTGGAAGAAGGCCGTATTCGCATCACCTTCTTTAAGCCATTTTAACCGCGAGCGCTGTCGCCACTCGACTGTTCTTTTCTTGTCCTCCTCCTGCACCCGAGCGTGAGCAGAGTTGCGGTCCCGAAGTTCGTCAAGTGAGAGCTCACGCTCATTCTCCGTCGAATCCAATTGCAAGATAATCTCCTCCGCCTCGGCGCGCACAGCAAGCCGCGCCTGCCTGGAATTTCTTTGAACTCAGCAAGAACCCTCTGAAGTGAAGCAAGCTTCTGATCAAGTTTAGACGCCGCGGAGCCAGAGACAGGAACATGAGTCCAATGATCCTGTACGACCGATTTGAAATTAGGTTCCAATAACCAACATTTTTCGTACCGAAATAGCCCCCGAGGACGAATACCATCGCCAGAGTCCCAAATAATGGGAGAGTGATCCGAGAATGATCGGGGGCGAGAGGAAACTGAGCAAAGGGGAAAGGAGTCCAAAGACATCCCATTAGCCAAGAACCGGTCAATTCTAGAGCGAGAGGAGCTGTTCCACCATGTGTAGCAAATGTCACTCGGAACCAAATTAAATAGCACCAGGCCATCAATCACGTCGAGAAAATCCTGAGATCCCGGGTCGCGGCCATCCCTGCCGCGAGGCCGATCGGAAGAGTGGATGGTGACGTTGAAATCACCCCCCAGGATCCAGGGTAATCCCCCAAATAAATTAGTCGCTTCCCGCATGTCCTCCCATAGTTCCCGTCTCAAAATATGGCACGTAGGAGCGTAGATACACGAGAAAACCATCGGATCAGTTGAATCGACCCGGTTCAAAGCAACAGAGATCATGTGGCGACCGAGAAGCATGGAACTAAAGGAGAACGAATGAGATCACCATGTCACAAGGAAGCCCCCGGCGGATCCAGCCGCATTAACCGCGCGAAATTCGTCAAATGGACCAGCACCAAACGAACGCCACGTACAATCATCGACAGCTGCCAGTTTTGTTTCTTGAATAAAAGCAACATCGCAACACCATTCAGAGAGTCTCGAGCCCAAGGATCGACGCTTTACCAAATCCCCGAGACCACGGACGTTCCAGGAGAGGACCTTCATTAAAAACCTCCGGTGTTCGCCCCCAGACCTCCAGCCCCAAGGCCTCCATCGTTTCCCCCAAGGCCGCGAAGGCCCGCAGCCTCCGCCACGGCCTCCCGCAAGGAGGCACATGAGTGAATCACCCGAGCACCATGGACATTAAGAGCGCGCCTTCTGTAAGTTGTCCCAAAGCGTCTGATGGAAGGGCCTTCCCCATCGCCTGAGAGTTGGGTTACCGGTGGAAGAAAAGTAGGCGAGAAGGCCTCATGAAGAACAGGGGAGGGCCGCACCGGAGTCCTAGGAGAATCAGACCGCATAGAGTCCTGAGGAGAGCTAACATTCAGGCGCAAGGCCTCAACTTGAATCAACAAAGAGTCGGGCGAGAATGCCCGAATATTCTGGTGAAAGGCCTGCGGCCAAGATCCGAACTGAACGGGTCCGCCTACCCGCAAGTTCTAGAGATCCGCGGAAGAACCCGATAAACCAAACAACATTGCTGGTGCCGACCCAATCTGAGGAGAGAGAAAAGTCGAATCGTCCTCGGGAACCCTTACGTCAGGGAGTTCAGAAGTTGCAGTCGATTGTTGTGGGGCCCGAAAAGTCGGCTCGAAGGTTCCCACCACGTCAGCCATGCAAGGAGAGTCTTCGGAAGAATCAACAACACGCCCCACGTGGCATGGCGGAGACGAAGCGTCACGCCCCACGTGGCATGGCGAAGACGAAGCGTCGCGCTCCAGCCCCACGCCATCGCCGAGCGCCATCGCCGAAAGAACCGGGCCCTCCACCAGCTCCGCCGGGTTGGAGACCTCCGGCGTAGGGGGAATAATGGAAAGCTCAGGCTTGAACCTCCAATGCCCAATCTTGAGGGACCCGAAGAAGGTCCTTCCAGGCGCATCTTTGAGAAAGCCGGAGCTGCACTCAAGGAGAACCCTAATAGACTTCCAGTCAGCCTCCGGAGCGAGGCCGTCATCGATGATCGAGAGAATGTCCCCCCACCGGCGGAACGCCTTATTGAGAAGGGGAACAGTTCTAGACAAGAAAGGGACGCCGGTAATTGCCGCGAGGCAAACCTCGGTGGTAGTAGAAGCACCGTCAGCCACTCGAGACCTCCTCCAAAAGACGTCATCGTTAGAGCCATCAGACAGCAGCCTATCCCGATGGTCCGGGGATAGGCCGCGCACGCAACAATGAGAAGGGTCCAACATGCGTAGATCCCCATAGTAGAGAGGCCCCAGTAAAACCTGAATGTGCGACCTTACAGCCTCCCAGTCGACGTCGCACCGCCGTGCAACCCCGATGAGCACCGAGTGACAGGACACGTGAAAATCTTCCTTCCCGTGCGAATACGAGCCCTCCACATGCAGTTCCTGCCCGAATATGACCTCCTTTGCCGATGCCACCCCAGGCGCAGCTGAAGTTGCACCAGCAGTCGAACCACCATCCGCCATCAGAAGGCACTCGCCAGCAGGGGGGCGATGAGGCAGCTCCATACCACGAACCAGAAGACCCGCATCCAAGGATCCCTCGAGCGACGAACAGGAATGGGAATCCACCACCTGAGCGTAAGAGCGAACCGGGACCTCCCGCCAAGCGAGAGGACCGGGACGAGAGCCATGCAAAGCACACACCTTGGAAGAAGAGGAAGGCATCCCTGACTGCATCGGGCGGCGATCACGGAGCGCCCAACAAGAGGCGCGACGGTGCCCCGTATTCCCGCATGCCAAACATCGCGGAGGAAGGGGACAGCGAGAAGCGAGATGTCCCCTCTCCCCACACCTGAAGCAACGCTTCGCCACCTTCTTGTGCGAAACCGTCGTCCACTCCCCATCAGTAGCACCGCCATGGCCAGCAACAACTTCGTCTAGGAATACCACCCCCTTCCCCTTCGCACCCAACGAACTCCCTCCGAGCTTCGCATCCCCAGCCCCCTCTCGCGCAACGGCAGTCGTGCTCCCCTCGCCCTTCGCCCTCCCTTGATGGTGCTCGCCCTTTGCACTTCCCCCGCCCTTCGCACTCGCACCGCTCGCCATCGTCCTCTAAACTTTCAGTTCGTCACTGTCTTTTTTTGCTCAGCTATTCTCTTCTCTTTTTTTTAAAGATGTTCATTTTTTCGGATTTTCATCTCTCTCTCTCTTTAAACAAATAAATGTGGCCCATTTGGGCCCAAAAAAGACTCAGCCCAATTGGGCTTTACATAGCAGACCTCTCTTCCCCTTTCTCTTTTCTTCCTCTTCTTCCTTTTTAAAAAAAATCGACACATACACTTAGGCACAAAAGAGCAGCATTTTTTGTATATTTCAGCCCAACTGGGTGTTTCTCTCTTTCCAACAAAATTCACTTTTTTTAAATGATGTAGCAGCTTTTAGGGTTCCCAATTGGGAACCCTCCATAACCCGTCACCCCCGATGGGGCATGGAGGAGAGCCATCTGCGCGCAACGCATAGGAGCTCTGCTCTGGAGGGAGCATCGCACAGAGAGGGGCTTCGCCTGGAGCTGAGGTGCGCCCGCACTAGGAGGCGTTGGGGGGGGGGGGACCTAGAGCGGTGCGACGGCGCGAGAATGTGCGCGATGGGGGTGCGACGCCGGGAGATGGTCGTCACCTCGGGGAATTCCAACAGGGAGATCTGGAGATAAAGGAGTCGCCGCCACAGGGATTCGAAGAAGGGACACCGTCCCCTTGGAGCAGCAATAGAGAACGAGTGGATGCCGGAGCCGTGTCGCCACCGCTTTGTAGTTCGAGAGAAGGAGGCCGCCAGTAACGAGATGTCACACGATGAGTCACCGCCTGCGAGAGCCCCTTTTTTCTCTTGATGTTGGCGATGGAGTTGCGCCCACGAGCTGTTGTGCGGCTAGGGTTCGCCGCAGGGACAAGGGTCGCACCAGGAGCTCGTGCGAGGTGTTGGTCGAACCACTAGGAGGGTGGATCCCCCTGCACAAAATCAGAACTTTCGCTGCGATGGAAGTTGAAAGGCGATGCTTGAAGGAGCTACGCAACACGCTGCCTGTGCGTTGGAGCCTGGAGCCTGGAAAGAAGACGCACCTCCGATGATCGGAACAATGAACCAGTTTGAACGTAATCATCACGAATAAACAGGAATTGAATCGATCCGTTCGTATCCTGAACATAAAATAAATCTTCAAAAAAATACCTTCTTGAGAAACAAACAGAATCAATCTTGAACTTTGAAAAATAGGGTTTCAAGAACACCTTAAAAACTGAAACTTGAACTAGGAGGATATTGAGCAATGGAAACTAAACTTCACGAATAAACATCAAAATCGACTAAGAACGACCTGCTCTGATACCATGTTGAAATCTGAGAAGCGGAAGTGAAATAGATAAACAAAATAATAAATATTAAGAACACGAAGATTTACGTGGAATCCTACTCCCTAAGAAGCGGGATGAAATCACGAGAGAAACCCTCAAAGAGGTAGATATTCTATTGAATTTCTCAATGAGTACCGGGAGTGAGGGGCTCTTTATATAGCCCCTCGGACAGACCGGAGTCCCACCGCTCATCCATGTGGGACTAAACATGAGTGGGGTAATTGGATCTTGGTGAGATCAAATTACCCACTTATTACATTCTCTGACACTCCCTTCAAGCTGGAGCTGAGAAAGTTGTAGCTTGCAACAAAAAGAAAGTATACAACACATCTTCACATGATACATCAAAAGAAGAATACATATTTGCTGCTAGTAGAAGACCTCGCACGAGGACGGGTCTGTGGCTTTCAGGTCATCTGTGGCTTTCAGGTCAAAAGAGGTAGATATTCTATTGAATTTCTCAATGAGTACCGGGAGTGAGGGGCTCTTTATATAGCCCCTCGGACAGACCGGAGTCCCACCGCTCATCCATGTGGGACTAAACATGAGTGGGGTAATTGGATCTTGGTGAGATCAAATTACCCACTTATTACATTCTCTGACACTCCCTTCAAGCTGGAGCTGAGAAAGTTGTAGCTTGCAACAAAAAGAAAGTATACAACACATCTTCACATGATACATCAAAAGAAGAATACATATTTGCTGCTAGTAGAAGACCTCGCACGAGGACGGGTCTGTGGCTTTCAGGTCATCGGAACGTATCTCTGGCATGCCTGTAGAACCGTTGCGACATCAGGTCACTGGAACGTATCTCTATCGTGCCTGCAGGTCACCGAAACATATCCCTGTCGTGCCTGGAGACGAATCACAAGCATTACTGCAGAAGAAGTCCAGCGTAGGAAATTGATCAGGTCGTAAAAGAAGAAGTATATGCCCTGACAAAGAAGTCGATGCTCAGTGAAGATGGATGATCTGTACAAATCTGGAGTGTCGGTCTGTCAGTCGTGGACGTGCAAATGTTCTGAAGAATTTGTCTTTTTTGCTATCTATTTTTTGTAATCTTGTTAAGGACTCGATTGTATGCTTCAAGGATTTAAATGTTGGATTTCGATTTCGTTTTGGTAAGCCTGGAAAGAGAAATTCGATGGAATGTCAATGAAATGGCCTGAAATTGAGGAAATTACTTGAAAACTCATTTTTTTTCTAAAATTGAGATTCCTAATATTCTTTAGCTCAATGAATGAGATAGAAATACACAATTTTCTTGCTAATAGTAATATATTAACATGATATGTTACATTAAATTTCTATCCAATCGCTCCAACAATCAAAAAAGTAGTATGGTGCTCAGAATTAGAACCATATTTGGAATTAAAGTTAGAAGCCATTAGTTTCACCTCTTGAACATGAAGAGAATGGTGACATATATAATAATAAAAGAGAAAAACATAGGCCAACAACGACTACTAGCAAAATGTAGCTTATGTAAGAAATTGAATATCAAAATGATAACTTAGAACTTGTATCTAACCAAAACACTTTCAACTTAGAAAAATAATTAATTTTAGAAATAAAATAAGACAAATACATATACACACATAAACACAAATCTTTCTAACATTATGTCTAATAGATGCATTGTATATCTTGTGATTGTAAAATATATGCGCTATATAAGATACAGAGTCACAGACAAATCAACTAACAACAAGAAACTCCGTAGCATTCACAAGCATAATCTATATCCAACATGATAATAGGCAAATATTTAAAATCACAAGATTTGGAAGGCTGCTAACAACCTAGCACTCCCACAACTGCACGTACTCCTTGTAGTAGAGAGAAGCCGCAAGAAAGCAAACCCTAAAATTTCGAATTTCGATTTTGTTTCACCAAAGTCAGGAAAGAGAAATTTTGAAGATTTTGGTTTAATTGAGGAAATCTTGGAAATGACTATAAACTTGACCTTTTTTCAAAAACTAAGGTTTTTATTAATCCTAAGTCAATAAATAAATGGATATTTACACCATAACCCTGAGTAGTTTCAAAATTACGTGAATAACCTCGATAATTATAAATTACACAAGAAACCCCGAGTAGTCACTCAGTCTAACACCCATGACCCTCTGTTAGTTTACACCATTAACTCAACCATACTATCAAGTTAATCTAACCAAACTTCAATCCAACGGCTACCAAACTAAAAGAAAGAAAGAAAAAAACCCTCCCCATTCATTCACCCTCTCCCTCAGCCCATATCCGTCCCCTCCCTCTGCCCCCCCCCCACACTACCCCCTTCCCTCGCTGATCGCCCCCTCTGGGCCATCTGCTCACCTCCCCCTTCCCACGTCGACTGCCCCCCTCAATACACAACCCTCCTCCTTAAGAGTCTGAGCAGGATGCACCCTTTCTCCCGCAGTCGCCTCCCCCTTCCTCTGCCTACACCACTCCCCCACCGCCCACATCCCTCCCCCTCCGAACTCTTTCATCCCCCATGGATAGGGATGCAAACAGACGGATATGAATACGGATATAAGTATTACCGTATCTTTATCTATATTTGAATAAGAATACCGATGCGGATACGTATATTGACAGATATTAAAACTATCTTACCATATCCTTAAAAAACAGATACGGATGTAAAACGGATACTGATCGCATATGAGTAATGTTAGAAATACTCTATAGAATCAACTTAAATATATACGAATTGGATGGAAAACACATTATATAAATTTATTAAATGTGTTTGTATCATGGAAATTATACAAATATGGTAAAATAAGGTATTAAAATCAAATCTATGACTATATTTGTATGCAAAAACGGATATACGGATACGGATGTTTGCGGATATCAAAACGATATCCATATATGTATCCATTTTAAAACAGATACGAATACGGATGTCAAAATCTATATAAAGGGGATACGATGACGGATCGGATACGGATATATCTGTAACCGTTTGCATCCCTACTCCCGAAACAACCATACACGCCCTACAACCCTACACTTTGACGCACAGACTGGGCTCGAATGCTCGATTCTGTAGCGTAGTTCGCAGAGATGAAGAACAAAGCTACGGAGCCTCTCTCTCTCTCTCTCTAGAATGGGGAGGGCAATGCGTTGCAACAAGGCCAGTGTAAAGAGGGGGTCATGGTCCCTAGAAGAGGATGTGATTCTCAGGAACTACAGTGAGAAGAATGGCATCGGGAACAACTGGATCGCCTTGCCTGACAAAGCAAATCCTCCTCCTCTCCATGCCCTTCGTATCATAGGCAAAAAGATGCAGCTTGTTGAATTCAGCTTGATCTCAAGTGACTCGATCTACGAATGAGTTTTTTGTGTTTGCAGGTCCATAACCCAAGCTGTAAGCCAAGGAAATCACTTGGAGATCTATCAACCACCAACAAGGAACCTACTCTGTGAATCATCACCATATCTGGAGGAGAATCACAACAGTTGCTCTCGTCAGCCGCTGGGGATTCATATTCTCTGGGGAGCATGTTGGCCTTTGCTGCGTCTAGGGCGGAGGAGGGGGTTCCACGCTGTAGGCCAGCATCGAGCCATAGCATGCTCGCATTGTTCGTCAAGCCCCCTCTACTGTGCTCACATGAGCTCCATCTGAAGAGGCTCAAAGTATGCAGTGAAGGAAGTCGATGCAATGTGTAGCTGCTGAGTCAGGTGTGATCGCCCTTTAGCTTCATATATGTGCTCCGAACTCGATACTTGGTTCAACTGAAAATGATCGTTGTTAATCATGCTTGGAAGGAAGGGCTCTAGTCCAAGTTCAGGGAGGAAATGGGGGACTTCTTTTGAAAATGTAATTTTGTTCTAAGGGTAAAAGTGTCAAAAATAGATGGATTCCGTCAAATATTAAGAGAGAGGCAGATGGAAGTTAACACATGGCCATGCCATGTAAGGGTGTGTTTGGTACGCGGGTTACCCAGGGGTAAACAGGTAGGGGGTAACCCGTTTTGTGTTTTGGTGTTTGGATAGAGGATTAAACTGGGGGTGGGTTCGTTGTGATATGATTGTATTGAAGTTTGAAAAAGTGAGTAATTATTGTGATGTGGTTGTATTGGAGTTTGAAAAAGTAGGTAGAAGTTGAGTAGTTTATACTTTTTAGATGATATGATGGTATAATATATTATTTTTTTAGAATAGATAAAAGAGAAATGATTTATTTAATGTATTAAAAAAGAGAGAAAGAGTGGGCCCCACATGAGAGAGAAAAAGAGCGGTTTGTGGGGGTTAACCCCCTAGCCGAGCATGCATTAAGAGTTAAGTGCTATTCAGTGTTTCTCGTGTAATTCGTGATTATCGCGGGTTATGTACATAATTACGAAACTACTCAGGGTTATGGGTGTAAATATCCCATAATAGAAATGCATACTTATTTGTTAAATAGAATTGTAAATATAAGTTTTAAAGTAGTATTATCATCATAATCACCACACATGTTGATATGTAGAGCAACGTATTGTCTAGAGTCAAAATTGTATGATAAATTGGAAGCAAAAGTCATGAAAATCACCTCGTCAATAAGAATGAGGTGGCACATATAATACCTACTAATCAAAATATGTAGATATATTTCAATGTTCCTATGTACCTTTTCGTTATTTCATTTCTTTATGTTCATCTTATGTACTTTACCCATAGGTCTCTCCTCTATATAAGAGATCCTAGGGTCCCCAGGAATAAACAACTCTTCTATTTTTCCCTACATGATATCAGAGCCGCAGTACTAGACCGAAACTCTGTACCCTAACCCTAATCCACCCCCGCCTGCCCCCACCCCTCTCTCCAATCGTCGCCAACGATGTCATCTCCAGCGAACAGCATCGTCGCGCCGCCACCCAGTCCTCCTCCAATCGTCGCAGTCCAGTCCCGCTCCAGTCGAACCGCCCTTCCACCAGCTACCACTGAGCGGCTACTTCTCGTCGTCGTCGGCCCTGCCCTAGTTGTCGTCGAGCCGACCGATCCAGGGCCACAGTCGGTCCGGCACCCCTCTCCATCGCTGGCACCTATAGTCGTCGAAACCGGTCGCCACTCGAGCCAGTCCCTATCTCTCGTCATTGACCTCTAGTTTGTATCGAGGTCCGTTTGGGTGGATGGATTTAAGTGCAGAAGTCTACATATACATTCAAATCCTCTCATGTATGTGTAGACATTCATCCTTTGGTCAACAAAACCCTGGTAATATTCATCTGGCGACATGTCAGAAAACAAGGTCGACATACCCGCCACATGCGCATTTAGAGGACCAGTGCCTATTGTCAAGATGGACGGGACGAACTATGAGCTATGGGTTATGCAGTTCATGAGCCTTATGAAGTCTAATGATAAGAAACATATTCTTACCGAGAAGGAGCCGGTGGAGAAAACTAGGGATAACACCTCGTGGGAGGCAAATGATGCATACGCCAAAGTTTGGCTTTCAGGTACATTGACGATAGAGATCTCCAATGATGTGTTACATCAGCCTACTGCTAAGGCGATGTCGGATATCCTCGCATCAACTTATTCTCAGACGTGGGATGAGAACAAGATCCTCCAACTATAGCATGATATATTTACTATCAAGCAGAGTGGGCGGCCTCTTCATTCATCATATACATCCTTGTGTGGGATGTTTGAGAAACTCCATAGCTTCATGCCTCTCATGACGACTCCAGAGCAGCAGAAGACAGATAGGAATGCTGCCATGGTTGGTGTATTCCTAGCAACCCTTGACCCTGAATATGATGATGCTCGCTCCCAGATTCTAGGGATGCCACTATTCCTCCCATGGAGGAAGCTTTCCGCAGGCTCAGCAGGATTATTTTTCAGTCCATGGCTACTAGCCAAATTTATTCGGCAATGGCAACCTCTCGGGCGGAGGAGGCTTTTCTTCTTTTCCCTCATGGTAAAGGAGGTCGCATTCGTCAGCCATGTATGTATTGTCACTGTCCAGGTCATAAAGAGGATACATGCTACTCCAAGCATGGTTTTCCGGCATATCATCCCGCGTCGCAGAGCAGGTTGGGTCTTCAGCTGCTCTTATTTTCATATCAGAGATTTGATGACCTCGTAGCCAAACTGCGAGATATCATGCCGCCTACATCTTCACCATCCCCAGGAGGTCGCGCAGATGTAGCATCCTCAGCATCTTCCAATACTCCTGCAATGGCTAGTACCTCAAGTAGTACTTATGCTTTTATATCTTGTCATGAATCTGAGATTACTAAGTGGATTATGGACTCTAGGGCGACGCATCATTTATGCTGGAGACAGAGATCAGCTTACAACATATAGACAGGTTCCACTAGGGAGAACTATTGTGATAGCAGATGGGATTCATTCTCTGATCACCAGACAGGGGGAGATTAGTTTGACGCCTTCGATGCATCCGCAGAATGTGTTACATACTCCTGATTTCTCTATGATGTTATTATTTATTAGTCAGATAACGAAGGATTTGCATTGTAGAGCTATCTTTGACCCATCATCTCTTGTTTTTCAGGACATTCTTACGGGCATGATTGGTTGTGGCCGTGAGTGCTGGTCTCAATGCCCTACCCACCGGGTTCCAAGCTACCGCAGTGTTTACACGCCAATGACCAGTCACAGCGCATCGTTTCGTGGCACTTATTGCCTCTTTCCCAGGCCAAAACTCAACAGCTAGCCAAGAGAATGAGAATGGTTCCGGCCAATTTCTCCAATCATTTCAGTAGTACCCTCAACTATATCTCATAAACCCGGTCATACCCCCCTCTTTGTTCTTCCTCCGGGGGATAGCGCTATCTATGCCTCTTGGTTGACGCTTTGAACAAGCGGGAATGCCTGGTCCGAACTCCCTATGCTAGTGTATCCTCTCATTCAATAGGACCAGCCTCTCCCTTCACCTGGCATCTACGTTTTGGTCACCACCCTCTCCAGAAAATGCGCCATATTTTGCCGCAGATTTCACCGAGTTCTTTCTTCCAGTGTGAGGCGTGTCAGTTGGGAAAGCATCATCACTCTGTTTTTCCTACTCTTAGAGTCAGAGCAGTAGCTCCCTTTTAGAGTTATTTCATGTTGATATTTGGGGTCCGAGTCGTGCTCCTGATCACCAGGGACACATGTTTTACCTTGTTGTTGTTGATGATTTTCTTGTTAGTCATGGATCTTTTTATTGAAGAATAAATCTGAAGCAGTGGATGTGATCAAAACCTTTATAAATGAAGTGCATAATGTTTTCTCTTCCTCTATGAAAATTTTGCAGACTGATAATGCTTTGGAATTCTGTATATGGGCTCTATCACATTTCTTTTCATCTCGTGGTATTATTCATCAAACAACTTGTTCTTACACTTCTCAACAGAATGGTGCCGCAGAGAGAAAGCATCGCCATTTACTTGATGTCACTCGGACTTTTCTCATTCAGAGTCGTGCCCCACATTCGTTTTGGGATGATGTCGTTCTTACGGCATGTTATCTGGTGAATCGCATGCATTCAGTTGTCTTGGGTGAGAAAATTCCTCTATAGCTTTCCCTGAGGAGTTGTTCTTACTTACTCCGCGTGTTTATGGCTCTGTTGCATCTGTTCACTAGTTGGCTCCAGGCCTTGATAAGCTCTCCTAGGGCTGTCAAATGTGTGTTTGTTGGGCACTCCAGGACCCGGAAGGGATACCGGTGTTACGATCCATTGCGCATGAAATATTATATCAGTATTGATGTCACATTCGTTGAGTCTGTGATGTACTCCCCTACAGGTGACAGGTTAGCTTCATCAGACTCTGATATTGAGGTCTACATGCCACCTCCTCTTACAAGCCCGTCATCTACTCTACATGTGCATGTTGTTCTACCACCACCACCTTCTCCTCCACCTCCTTCTACATAGTCGAATGTACCCATTGTTCCACTATTACCAAAATTCTATACATGTTGGCCTGCATCTGCTCATGGTCATCGCTTGTCATCCACCACGCCTCAGGTTTGTTTTGATAACAAGATTTCTAACGATGGATCTGAGATATATATGTGCATGGATCGTTACAGGCGACTAGCCCACGGATGGAGGAGGTTCCCGATGACCTGGATATACACATTGCAGTTCGGAAGCAAAAGTGTACTTGTGCTTCGTATCCCCTTGCCACCAAAGTCTCCTTTTATCGTCTGACAGGGGAATTTCATAGATTTGCAGTGACTCTATCTGAGGTGGATATTCCACGAAATTATCAGGGGGCCTTGAAGGATAGTCGCCGACGCTTAGCTATGGAAGAAGAGATGGATGCCTTGCAATCGCATGGTACCTGGAGTTTGGTGGCTGCTCCTCCTGGGGCGTATGTTGTCAGTTGCAAATGGATGTTTACTTTTAAACATCATGCAGATGGGAGCCTAAATCATTACAAAGCAAGATTGATGGTACGAGGATTTACTCAGACCTACGGTACGGATTATATGGACACGCTCCCTCCAGCACGGTTTAAGATTTTGCGAAATATCGGCAAAATTTCGTCGAAATTTCGATTTCGACATGGGACGGAAACTTCGAGCGGCATACCGATATAAGAGCCTTCCGTCAAAAAAGTTGCTCGATTTGGGCGAAATGTTATCGAAATTTATCGAAATTTCGTTTCGACGTGGTGTCGGTACGATACCTGATATCGAAATTTAAAACCTTGCTCTCCAGTAGCTCGTCACTTGACTCTACGTGTTCTTCTTTCAGTTGCAGTGGTACGTGATTGGCCTTTGTTTCAGCTAGATGTTAAAAATACATTTTTTATGGAGATCTACAAGAGGAAGTTTACATGCAAAAACCTTCAGGGTTTGTTGCTGAGGGGGAGTGTCAGCAGGTTTGTAGGCTTCATAAGGCAATATATGGCCTTAAGCAAAGTCCAAGAGCATCGTTTCAGAAGCGCTCGGATTTGATTGAAAGGAACGGGTTCAAGAGGTCAAATGCAGACCATTCACTCTTTGTGCATAAAACACCTAGAGGTATTGTCGTCGTCATGGTCTATGTTGATGATATAATTGTTACAGGAGATAATGTGCATGGGATAAAGATGGTAAAAGAATTCCTGGGTTTCCAGTTTGTTACTAAGGATCTTGGCACCCTAAGGTATTTCTTAGGGTTAGAATTCGCTAGGAATGTGCAGAAAGTATGTTATAGACATGCTCGTTGAGGTGGGCATGATTAGGCGTCGACCCTTTACTACTCTTATGGATCCTAGCATGAAGTTATACGATGATGATACAGATGAGGTTGACAAGAAAAGATATAGAGAGATGGTGGGAAAGCTCCTTTAAAATTTATGGAGTGAGTCAGGTGAGTCAGTTCATGGAGCAGTCCCTACAGGTACATATGGATGTTATATACATGATATTGAGATATCTAAAACCTTCTCCAGGTGCAGGATTACTTATCAGAAAAAAGCAACTCTTTATATTTCTATATGTGCTGATGCAGATTATGCAGGGTGTCCTAAGGATAGGAAGTCTATTTCGGGCTTCGCGGTGTCTGTTGGCAGTTCTCTTGTTTCTTGGAAAAGCAAAAACTAAACGGTTGTGGCTAGATCAAGTAATGAATCTGAGTATAGGGCAATGGCACAAGCAAGCACAGAAATAATGTGGGTTCGAGCAATGCGAGCAGATTTGCATATAAATGTACCTCTACACATGCAGCTACAATGTGATAATGAGGATGCCTTACTCATTGCAAATAATCATGCATTCCATGAAAGAACAAAGCATATTGAGGTAGACTGGCATTATATTAGAGATATGATTCAGAAGTATATGATTTCTACCTCCCATGTCAGTTCAAGAGAGAAAATGGCAAATATCTTCCCAAGGCATTGCTCAGAGGTACATTTCAGAAGTGTTCTTCCAAGCTGAGCATGATTGACATCTATGCTCCATCTTGAGGGGGAGAGTAGAGATATTTCTATGTTCTTGTGTACCTTTTCGTTATTTTATTTCTTTATGTTCATCATAAGTAATTTACCCGTAGGTCTCTCCTCTATATAAGAGAGCCTAGGGTTCCCAAGAATAAACAACTCTTCTATTTTTCCCAACAGAACATATATATCAAAATAAAGAAAGAACAAAAAAAATAAAGCTCTTAAGTTAAAACATCAATTTAACTCTTAAATCTTATGTTTAACTGACCTGAATTGAATTTAGATCTAAAATTTAGAAACTAACTAAAGAAACTTCTTCAAAAAATGTAAAATACTCTAACAACTCAACACATCGGTAAATAAATAGGTGAAAATTCATTGATATATGCAAATTTCAATGAAAAAGGAGGGCAGATTCCCTTATTTTTTATGTTTCACCAAAACGACAAGCAATTTCGATGAAATTACGCTAACGTTTCACTAATATTTCGTTGAAGTCCAAAACAAGGTAGCAATTCAATTTCGGTAAGCCAGAGAAATAAAAATTTCGGAGAAATTCGGTAGAAATCGTCGAAAGTTGAGGCCATGTTATTCTCTTCTTTCTAAGTGATTAGGGTTTTAAAGGTTTCACTCAATATAAGAAACCTAGCCCTTCAATAAATTATCGCATTCTACATGTAGGCGTCTCCTCGACGCCACACCCTTTTTTTGCACAAAAAAATCTCATTTCGGCCCAATATTTATTCCACAACATATATGTTTCAGATTGAAGGGGAACGTTGAGTGTTCTATTATATTGCATCCACAAAACGGAGCAATAGTCTTTTACAGAAAAGAAGTGACGCCTAGTGCAACCCTAACACAATGACCCCATATATATAAGGAGCCTTAGGGTAGTGAAATAAAATCAGTTTCGAAACTACAACTTATAGCGTGTGTGATCTCAGGAATCTACAATTGCTTTTGTTAGGCTCTTAAATGTTCTTAAAATGGAAGACTGAAGTGAACCGCTCCTATGGAGACCTATAGTAGTGATGTTGTCATATAAAGATTTGAATAATGGGGTTCTATCATGATGTTGTTTCAATGGGTTTTTACTCACAGAGAACCTCAAACTGGATCTCTCTCTTATATTGGTTAAGAAAATGGGATCTCTTACATGGAGTCTATAAAGATCTCCCTATATCGAACACGTTTTATTGATCTATGTCGTACATTATCATACTTAAACTCTAAACATCAACATATGAGGATACAAACCACTTCAACAAAAGATCTCATGTGTGCCTAATAGAAAACATGGTGGCAAAGTCAAATAGGGAGGAAAAAGAAACTTTTTGCTGAGGCGGCAAGGTCATTCCTCGATTGCTTAATTGCAGAAGATGCTCACCAATCCCAAGCCAGAAACTACATTGAGGCAAGGTCATTCCTCGATTGCTTAATTGCAGAAGATGCTCACCAATCCCAAGCCAGAAACTACATTGAATCTTCGAGCATGACAAGATGAAAAAACTACCACTCTATTATATATATGACTTACGTATAAGCAAATCGACTTCATTCACCTATTGTTTCTCGCTCTCAAGTGGCCTACTTCACTTCGTCCAAACTCTCGTAGCCTAAGCCCTAGACCATACAGCTCGATTATAAGGTTAGTTGATGTTTTGACAGAGCGATTCCTCCTTGCTCGAGGCCAGGTCAAGTCATGCATTCATCGATAGAAATCGAACTAATGAGAATTTTGTGTTACTGCAGTGGGAGATACAAGATTCGTCAAATTTCCTATAATTTCTTCTTCTCATTCTCTTCTCTTTTGTTCATTTCCCCCCAATTCATCATCTCCTGTTTCCTTCCTCTCGGCATTCCCTTCCTTTTTCATCATTATTTTTTTTATCAAATCAGCCCTTGACTTTTTTTGAAACAACTAACCTCCTGGGTTTTCTTTTCACAAAACAATTGTATTTAAACTTGATCATCATATATACGAAAAAAAGAACGGACAAAAAACCCCAAGGAACCAATGCCCCCCTTGTTCTTTCCTTTCCTTATTTTTAGTTGGTTTTTTGAATGAAGCAGACAGCTATGTTTATTTATTTAATTTTTAATGAACAAGACAACCATAGGATTTCTCATGGGCCCAACTGCCAAACCCAACAAGGCATGCCCCATCAGTTGCGTTTTCTTCTTTAGCTTTTCTTTCTTTTTTTAAAATTCTTTCACAGCCACTTTTTTTCTACTTCATATTTAAAACAATTGTGGCCCTCTCTAGGCCCAATTTAAAGAACAACAAAAACAAAGCATGTTCCAACAGTTAAGTAGGGTCGGTTACATGGATTTTTTGCCTCCAATCTGATCTATTTCGGTCCATTCTCGGACTTAAATAGAAAATAACTAAGATCCCTCCTTCATTTCATAAAGAAGATAGGGGACATAATTTACATGGATATAGTCAGTCTCGCTTGGGTTGCTTTAATGGTAGTCTTTACATTTGCTCTTTCACTCGTAGTATGGGGAAGCAGTGGACTTTAAAGATACTATTGATTGAGTAATCGAATTGTATCAATTGTTCAACTGATCGTTTTGCAAAGCATTTGAAAATCAAGCCTATGTTGAAGAAAGGTTTGGAAGAGTTCAATAGCGCAGGTATGGCATGAAGCTCGTGGCTCGAATCGGGTGACTAGATAAAGGTAGTTTCAGTGATCTTCTAATTATGTTGCCTGTTTATATATTAGTTTGCCTTAAAAGCATGAAATTACGTTAGCCTTAGTTTGACTAAATATGGGGATAATCTAAATAATTATCCAGAAAAAATCCACCCTTCGACTAATACTCAAAGATGGGGAGACGGGGCCTAGAAGAAGAGGTTTTTGGAGAGATGTGAAGATAGGGGACATAATTTACATGGATATAGTCAGTCTCTCTTGGGTTGCTTTAATGATAGTCTTTACATTTGCCCTTTCACTCGTAGTATGGAGAAGCAGTGGACTTTAAAGGTACTAGTGATTGAGTAATCGAATTGTATCAATTGTTTAATTGATCGTTTTGCAAAGCATTTGAAAATCAAGCCTATGTTGAAGAAAGGTTTGGAAAAGTTCAATGGCGCAGGTATGGCATGAAGCTCATGGCTCGAATCGAGTGACTAGATAAAGGTAGTTTCAGTGATCTTCTGATTCTGTTGCCTATTTATTTATTAATTTGCCTTAAAAGCATGAAATTACGTTAGCCTTGATTTGACTGAATATGAAGATAATCTAAATAATTATCCAGAACAAATCCACCCTTCGACTAATACTCAAAGATGGGGAGACGGGACCTAGAAGAAGAGGTTTTTGGAGAGATGTGAGCCCCAAGTTGATGGGACCGTCCAACGAGATTTCCAAGCTCGGATAGTCTCACTCCAACACTTCTTGGGTCTTCCTCACCCTCTCTCAACATCTCAAAATCCGTATCTTCCAGTTGTTGCATCAACCATTGCAAATGGCCAAACCATCTTAAGGGGTTTTCTCTCATCTTATCCTCTGTCGGAGTTACACCAACTTTACTTCCTATCGCATCATTCTGAATCCGATCTTTTTATATATGACAACACATCCACCTTAGCATTTTCATTTCTGTTATTGACATTCTCTTCTCATGTCTATGGTTCGCAGGCCAACATTCTGATCCATAGAGCATAGAAGTCTCATGACTACCTTGTAATACTTTCCTTTGACTTTCAAAGGGATTTTCTTATCACAAGGAACAGTAGAGGATCCTCTCCACTTTAGCCAACCTGCATTTATTCTATGAGTACATCTCGATCAATTTCCCCATCCTATTGCAAAAAAGAACCCAAGTATCTAGAAGGATATTTCTTCTGAATGTTATCGTCTCCAAACTTCACCTCGAGTCATTCATCATTGTTTTCATCAAATGTGCACTCCATGTATTCAATCTTAGCCCTACTTAGATGAAATCCTTTAGTCTCTAAGGCATGTCTCCGATCCCGATCCCCCAACTTCTCATTAACTCCATCTCTAGTCTCATCAATCAACACAATATCATCGACATACACCAAGGTATCTCATTATGTGACTAGTCAACTCGCCCATAATTAAAGTAAAAAGGAATGGACTCAAAGTTGAACCTTGGTGCAGACCAATGTTGATGTTAAAACACTCAGTCTTCCCAGAATCGATCCGCACATAAGATGAAGCCCAATGAAAAGAAAATTAAAAAATAATAATTTAAGGCCAAAGGGAACCACAAAATCCCTCCCTATTAGCCATGTTATCGACTTAAAGTAGGGTTCCCATGGGGGAACCCATTGCCGCAGGGACCACTGGGAGGATTGTCACCATCGAGAGGCACCATTAGGAGGGCTATTGGAGCCGGAAGAATCCATCGATGTGTGGAGAGCTTTGCCATCGAGAGGATTGTTAGGAGTATTATCAAAACGGGAGGGGTGTCGTTGGTTGCACAACTAATGAATGCTACCATTTTTTCAGCTTGTTGTTGTTTGGTTCTTAACAATTTTCGTCACTTTGTAGCTTTTGGACTCTATAGTGTTGTCAAGCACAACACCTTCCAATCAATCTATTCTATCTCCACAATGTCTTCAGGTCGGGTTTCCTCCTCACAATCAGATCGTGTTTTTTAGAGTATATTGTTCTAGAGGGAACAATTACAGCATTGCCTTCTTTGAAGATTGCACAAACTTCTCTTGTTACCGGACCACATAACCTTGAATTAGAATTGCCATGCTTTGATTCTTATCAAATCTAGGGTTTTATAGAGCAATCCAACATAGCTTTGTTGTTTGAGTCATCCCTCCATTAATAAACCCATGTTTGATGCAGACACCAAAAAAGGCCACCATACGAGCTTCGAGAATTGTAAATAGATAATAAAATATAAGAATAGAATAAACAGAAATAACTTGCGTAGAACTTGTGCAATACGAACTTCAAGAAAAAGGGTAATATAAACGAATCTCATAAGTGGTGAACAAATCCAAGAACGACTTGTTGTTATACCATGTAGAATAATAAAATAAAGATATGGGGAATCAATACTAAGAATAAACATAATTTACATGGACCCCTGCTCCTTTAGGTACAGCATGAAACTAGAATAGAAAGCTAGCAAGAGCTAGATTTTCTTACATTTCTCACCAAGTACAAGGGATATAAGGCTCTATGTATGTTCAGGAGGCCATATGTATACTCAATAATTGAATGGGTTGTCTATTCAAGTGGTTGTAGACTCTCTTATATATAGAGGAGAAATTATATAGGGTAAATTGAAAAAAACAAAATAAGCAATACATAAATATTAATAACTCTCGATACCCCCCCTTAAGATGGAGCATATATGTCAATCATGCTCATCTTGTAACAACAGTTCTGAAACAGCCTCCTTGCTAGGACCCTGATGAAAATATCTATTGTTTGTTCCCCTGAGCTGACGTGGGAAGTAGAGATGAAACCCTTAAGTGTCGTGTCTTGCGTGTAATGGTAATATATCTCGATCTGTTTGGCCCTCACATGGAAAGATTGCTTGTTGACAATGAATAATACAGCTCGATTGTTACATAGTAACCGCAAAGGAAGAGGTGTGTCAATAGCTAGGTCTATCAAATTAATCTGACCAACATCATCTCAGTGCTCCCCTTCGTCGTAGCTCGGTATTCGAATCCAGCACTCGACCTATCAACCACAATCTGTTTCTTATTTTTCCATGAGACTAATGAATTCCCTAGAAAGACTGCAAAACTGGCGGTAGAATTCATGTCTTTAGGACATCCTACAAAATCAACATCTGCAAAGGCCGTGATGACAAGATATATCCATATCAACCACAATCTGCTTCTTATTTTTCCATGGGACAAATGAATTCCCTGGAAAGACTGCAAAACTGCCGGTAGAATTCATGTCTTTAGGACATCCTAGAAAATCAACATCTGCAAAGGCAGTGATGACAATATATATCCATATGCTAAATAGCAACCTTACGCCCGACGAAGACTTCAAATACCTTAGGATCATGTAGACAACATCTATTTGATTTTGTTGTAGCTGCTCAATAAATTGACTGAATTTCTCAATGTAAAGGAGATATCTATCCTAGTAGTAGTAATGCAGAGAAGCTTCCCAACAAGCTCGTTGTATCTCCTCCTCTTGTCCACCTCATTGGTATCATCGTCATAAAGTTTCACGCTGGGATACATAGTAGTGGCGGTGGGACTGCAATTTGCCATCCATGTCTTTAGAAGGAGATATGCGACGTACTTCATCTAAGTCATCACAAGACCTCTCTTATTCATGGCAAACTTAAGCCCAAGGAACGATCATAGTTTGCCAAGGTCCTTGGTGACAAACCGTTGTACAAGGAACACATTAACTTCGTTGATCCCATGTAAGACATCTCATGTAACAATGATGTCATCAACATAACCCAAATGACAACAATACCTTAAGGTGTCCTGTGTACAAAGAGCAAGCGATCTACATTTGATCTCTTGAAGCTCTATTGCTATATCAAGCTTCTGGAACCATGCCCTTGGACTTTGCTTAAAGATGTAAAGCCTCATAAAGTCTCCATATCTTTGGACACTTCCCTTCAACAACAAACATAGGTAGTTGTTGCATATAGACCTCCTCCTGCAGATCACCATACAAAAAAGGCATTATTGATATTGAAGAGATATGTTTATGTTTATGTATTGTTTTCTCAGTTTATTTTATTTTCGTCTATCTTATGTAATTCACCCATAAGTCTCTCCTCTATATAAGAGAGGCCAAGGGTTCATTGAATAAACAATTCTCAATATTTTCCCAACATAGTATCAGAGCGGTGGTCCTAGACCGAAGCTCTTGTACCCTAACCCTAAACCTAGCTGCTACCTTTCAACCCCCTCTTCATCGCTGATGCCATTGCCAAGTATCTTCCCTCTCAGCACAATTGTCGTCGGATCCTCTCTCTCTGACACCACCGCCGCCGACCTCCGAGTATCGCATCCACTGTTGTCGGCAACCCTAGCCGCAACGTGTTGTCTCTGCATCCCTACGTTTGGTTTGTTGTCATCACATGTGGTATCCACAGGCATTCTCTGTGGATTCTGCTTTTGCTCGCCCTGTGTAGATGGGATTGGTTGCATCATGAGTCTACACAAGCAACCAAATCCCCATATATCTGTGTAAACATACTTCGTTTAGTCTACATAACCTAGTTTTCTTCATCTGACAGTATCTCAAAGAACAAAGTTGATATCCTTGCCACAGGCGCTTTCAAAGATCCAACGCCAATTGTCAAGATGAACAGGACGAATTATGAGCTATGGGTCATGCAGTTCAAGAGCCTCATGAAGTCTACGAGTAAGAAACGTATTCTTACCAAGAAAGAGCCGGTTGAGAAAACTGGGGTCAATGCCTCATGGGAGGCAGATGATGCTTATGCTAAGGTTTGGTTATCCGGTACATTAACGATAGAGATCATCAATGATGTGTTACATCAGCCCACCGCCAAGGGCGATGTCGGATATCCTCGCAGCAACTTATTCCGAAGCAAGGAATGAGACAAAGATCCTGCAATTCTAACAAAACATATTTACCTCAAGCAGAATGAATGGCCCATTCATTCTCTATACACGTCCCTGCGTGGAATGTTTATGAAACTCTACGGTTTCATGCCTCTCATATACTCCTGAGCAGCAGAAGGCATACAGGAATGCCACAATGGTTGGTATATTCCTAGCAGCATTGGTCCCAAAGTATGAGGCGGTCCGCTCACAGATACCGGCGGATGCTACTATTCCTCCCATGGAGGGAGCTTTCCCAAGATTCAACAGGATCATTATCTCCTCTCTTGCTTCCAGTCAAACATCTTTTGCAATGGCAGCCTTCCGCGGTAGGGGAGGCTCTTCTTAGTTTCGCGGTTGTGGACCTCGTGGTAGAGGAGGTCGTACTCGTCAGTCGTGCACCTACTGTCACCGCCCAGGGCACACATGTAGCGGAGCAAGCAGACCCCCTGTTGTTTCCTCTTCAGATCAGAGGTATGATGACCTCGTTGCTCGATTGAGGGACATTATGCTTCCGGTGAGTTCCGTAGCTTCCTCGCCTACTCAAGGAGGTCACTCAGATGTTGTTGTTTTTCCCTCTATCAGTACCTCTGCAACTACCAATACCTCAAGTAGCATCTATGCTCTTACTGGTTGTCATGGATCTAATATTACAGAATGGATTATGGACTCTGAGGTGACACACTACATGTGTGGGGACATAGATGAGTTTGCTGCATGCCAACAGGTTCCTCCTGACAGAACCATTGTCATAGCTGATGGCACCCAATCCTCGATCACAGGACAGGGGGAGATCAGTTTGACATCTTTGATGTGGTTGCAGAATGTGTTGCATGCACCTGACTTTTCTATGAATTTATTATCTATCAGTCAGATTACGAAGGAATTACATTGTCGTGCTACTTTTGACCCGTCGCCTCTTGTATTTCAGGACATCCTTACGGGCAAGGTGATTGGTTGTGGTCGTGAGCAGGGAGGCCTCTATCGACTGGTCCGAACTTTATATGTTGGACTATCCTCTCATTCTACAGGACCAATCTCTCATTTCATGTGGCACATGTACTTTGGTCACCTTTCCCCTTTAGAAGATGTGTCATGTTCTCCCTCAGATCTCATCTCGTTCATCCTTCCAATGCGAGGCATGTCAGTTGGGGAAGCACCATTAGCCTGTCTTTCCTAGTCGTCAAAGTCAAAGCAGTAGCTCCTTTTTTGAGGTATTTCATGTTGATATTTTGGGTCTGAGTCGTGTTCTCGATCACCAGGGACAAGGGTTTTACCTTGTTATTGTTGATGATTTTTCTCATCTGCCATGGTCTTTTTATTGAAAAATAAGTTTGGGGTTGGGGATGTGATTAAAACTTTACCAATGAAATGCAGAATATTTTCCCTCCTCTGTCAAATTTGTGAGAACTGATAAAGCTTTGGAATTCTGTACTCGTACACTATCCCAATTCTTTTCATCTCATGATATTGTTCATCAAACAACATGTGCCAACACTTCTCAGTAAAATGGTGTTGCAGAGAGAAAGCATCGCCATGTACTTGATGTTATGCGAACTTCTTATTCAGAGTCGTGCCCCACATTCGTTCTGGGGTGATGCAATTCTTACGACATGTTATCTCATGAATCACATGCCCTCGTCTATTCTGGATGAGAAAATTTGTTTTTCCCTAACATTTCAAGAGAAGGTGATGTTCTCGCTCACTCGTGTTTTTGGCTCTGTTGCATTCGTCCATTAGTTGTCTCCAGGTCTTAACAAGCTCTCTCCTAGAGCTGTCAAATGTGTTTTTTGTTTGGCACTCCAGGATACATAAGGGATATAGATGCTATTATCCATTGCGCAGGAAATATTATGTTAGTGTTGTTGTCATATTTTGAGTCAGTGATGTATTTTTCTCCTACAGGTGATAGCTTGACTTGATCACATTCAAATGATGAGGTCTACATGCCACCTCCTCCTACAAGCCCATCACCACCTCCTCATGTGCATGTTATTCCACACCCACCTCTATCCCCACCTCCACCACCTACTCCACTTCCCTCACCTCCTCTTGTACCACCATCTCCCATAGCTCCACGATTGCCACGATACTATACATCAAGGTTGCAAAAATCGGTAGTCGGTACTCGGTCGGTTGGGTCACTGACTAAGGATTAATCGATAGTCGGACGACTAACCAGATTTAGTCGAGCTTTAATCTGTTTCAAATTTTTTTAATTATTATTATATATAAATCATTTTTATACATATATTCTTATATATTTACAAAGATTTGTATATTTTTTATATTATCATAATGAAAGAAAAGAAGTAATTGAATTTAAATATAACATTAAGAATATTAGAATAAGTTTGCTTTTAGAAAAGTAAAAAATATGGTATCTCCAAGAAAAAATTGATCAACTAGTCAGCCTAGTCAGAATTAGTCAATACTCGGTCGGCCACCCCACCGACCAGACTAGTCGGACCTACTAGTCGGACTAATCGAGGGACTTTTACAACAGTGCTATACATGTCGGTCTACTTCTGCTCATGGTCATCACCAGTCATCCAGCACGCTCCAGGTTTGTTCTGAATACACAGTTTCTAATGATGGGTTTAGAGATGTGTTTGCATAGGAATATTTGCAGGAGACTGGCATATAGATTGAGGAGATTCCCAGTGACCCAGGTGTACCTATTACGCTTTGAAAGCATAAGCGTACATATATCTCATATCCTCTCGCGTCCCATGTTTCCTTTGATCGCTTGAGAGATTTGCAGTTGCTCTATCTGTCGTGGAAAGCTTTTCTACGTCATTATCACTAGGCCAGACATCTCCTTTGCAGTTAGTCGGGTTAGTCAGTTCATGGAGCAACCCTGACAAGTACATATGGACGCAGTTTATAAGATATTGAGGTACCTAAAATAATCTCCAGGAGCAAGATTGCTCTTCAGGAAAGTAGAATCTCTTACTATCTCAGCATGTGCATATGCAGACTATGCATGATGTCCTAAGGACAGGAAGTCTACCTCAGACTTCGTTGTATTTGTTGGCAGTTCTCTAGTATCCTGGAAGAGTAAGAAGCAAACTGTGATTGCCAGATCAAGTGTTAAGTTCGAATATAAGGCTATGGCACAAGGAAGCGCAGAGATGACGTGGGTCCGAGCAATGTTAGCGGACTTATATATAGATGTACCTCTTCCTATCTAGAGGCAATATGATTACCAGGTCGTCTTATTCATTGTAAACAATTATGTCTTTCACGAGAGAACTAAACATATCGAAGTAGATTGCCACTATACATGGGACATGATCCAGAAAGGATTTATCTCTACTTCACATGCCAGTTCATGAGATCAAACAACAGATATTTTCACCAAGGTTTTGCTCAGATGATCTTTTCAGAAGTGTGCATCCAAGCTGAGCATCATAGACATCTATGCTCAATCTTGAGGGGGAGTGTAGAGACACGTTCATGTACTGTTTTCTTAGTTTAATTTTATTTTCATCTAACTTATGTAATTCACCCATAGGTCTCT
Source organism: Ottelia alismoides (assembly GCA_037367405.1). Taxonomy (NCBI): domain Eukaryota; kingdom Viridiplantae; phylum Streptophyta; class Magnoliopsida; order Alismatales; family Hydrocharitaceae; genus Ottelia; species Ottelia alismoides. The sequence continues at coordinate 520,306 of JAZKJV010001118.1, read as the reverse complement.
CCTCTATATTAGAGAGCCCTAAGATTCATGCATAAAACACTTCTCGTTATTTTCCCAACAGATATTAAGCTGGGAAAGTTACTAACCCCATATCACATCAATAGAGAGAAGAATCTGAAGAGTAGAATGATAAGCCTATGGGAGAAAGTGTCTTGTAGTTCACGCATGTCTAAGTGAACCCATGCACCACAGTCTATCCTTGTAGAGATCAACATTGCCATCTTTTATATGCTTTACTGTAAAGATCCATAAGCATCCAACAACAGAAGCCACTGCTGAAGCAATAACCAAGCTTCACCTGCCACGTGATTGGAGTGCAGATATCTCCACCGCCATGGCAGGACGTCACTGACTATCTCGCATAGCCTCCTGATATGTGGGTAGTATCACAACTCCTTACGATCTCACCACAAACTTCCCGAAATCCTTTGATAAAGATCCTACTAAAACATGGATTGCAAGCGGATACCTAACACAAGTATGCCTCATTTTTTGAAGTGCAATAAACTAGTAAAGATCCTCTGAATGATAAGTCTCCTATACGCCACTCTCCTAAGGTGTTGCAATATCGTCTTGTAAATTCTCTTGTTGTAGAGAGATATCAACATGTGCTATAGAAGTCACCCAGTTAGTCTGACTCAGTGTTTAGGAAATCGGTCAAGTATACCGTATACTCGGCCGCATACTCATACTCGACCCTTGGCGCTCCGAGTATGACCAAATCGGCATCTAGGCGGGTCAGGCCGCATACTCGATCTAGTATAGCGTATATGTGGCCGAGTATGCGGCCGATTTTCAAATAAACATTTTCTAAAATCCTAACCTAAAGTTGGGCACCCGGCTTAACGCTCTTTCAATTGATGTTTTTAATCATTTGACCTTATATTACTTTTTATCCCAATAGTTTTGTTCCTTGTACCTTCAATTCTTCATTATTATAATTAAGAGATATACCATTTAGATGATATTAAAACATTATTTATATTTTTAATAATAAAAAAAATACCAAACCGCATAAAATCGCATACACTCCCGCATACCGCATACTCTCTATGCAGTGACCAAGGTTTGAAAAAACTAAAGGCGGAACGAGGCGTTTTCCTCGGAATCGAGGCGAGGCGTAGCCTCGAGGCAGTCGAGGCGTAAGCCTCAGTTTATAGAGAAAACGATGCATAAAACTATAATTATATATATGTCAATGTAATTATATGTTCTCTTCCCAACATATAGTACTTAACACTATAAGATATGATGAAATAATAGAGATAAGAATCCCAAAATATAAGATAGAACAACATCATATCCCTTTCTATACATTTTCATCCAATCAAAAAAGGAATTCGTCAATAAATGTTGTGAAAGAATTAAACAATACATATCTATTTGAAATATTATTGTAATTAAAAGTACGGTTAAATATACGTCAAAGAAATTTATGTTATGTGTCTAGCATATAATATATGATCACGAGAGAAACAATGAATACTATCCGGAACAAATATTTGAAATATTATTGTAATAAAAGTATGATGAAATATAGGTCGAATTGTTAATATGCTTTGAATCCTAACCATCTGACCATTGTTGAAGAATTGTGTATGCACCTCTCTTGTCGTACCATACCCCCAACAAGACGGGGGTCATTGTGTATGCAGCGCCCCCAACGAAAAAATTCAAGAGCAGTTCTATTTGTATTCGGGTATATTGATCCTTCTATTTTGGGCAAGGTAAGAAATATCGATATCGATATCGTATCGATCCTCCCGGAAAAGGATATATCGGGATATATCGCTGATATATCGCCGATATCGGTGTAACTGACAAAAATGACACAAAAACCATTTTTGGATTTTTTTTCAAAAAATAAGATCATCCAAGATGTTAAAACAACAAATACCCTACAAATACAGACTTGTAGCACACATATCGATCATTTACACCCTATACATCGCACATATCAGTCATATCAAACATATCGATGTTAATATTGATTATTGACTTATAGATATTGGAAATGGATTTAATCCAAGTTCTTAAACAATAAATAACTTACAAATATACACTTAGATGGCGCATATAGATCATCTATGACCCTTCTATAGCACATATCGGTCATATCAAACATATCGTTGTTAATATTGATTGGTGATTAATAAATATTGGAATGGAATCAAAGTGGCATCGAGATGAGTCATTTGATTCAAAAAATGTACATAATGATTAATGAGACAATGTTTCTTTGGTATAAAGATTAATCTATTCACAAAAATAAAGTAAAAAATGTAAATTAATGCAATATTGTAAAAGAGATTACCTAGTCATTAGGGGTTTAGAACCAAGAGTTCTGTGTAGGGCAAGGTAGGAAATATCGATATTGTATCAGCCTGCCTGACAGCTAAGCTGACTATTGATTGTTGAGATGTTTCCAGGCCCTATGATTCGAACTTGATCAGCATTAGACTTGTTTTCATCTCTATTGCCAAAGAGGGTGAAGTCCACCACTTGAAGAACCATTGTATGCACCCCCCAGTAGCATCATATCCTACCAGACGAGGGACAGCAAGCATGGGGGGTTAAGGGGGAGCAGGTGCCTTCCCTTGCGGGGGTGCGAGGGAAGCGACCACGATCCGAAACAAAATATATAATTCATGATATGTTTTAATACTAAGAGTAGCAAAATAAGTAGTGAAATCAAGTTTACAAGGGTAATATCGTTGATATATATAGATATCAGCGAAATATCGGCGATATCGATTGATATCTGAGAAATTTTATACTGAAACCATTCAATTATAAGCGATATGGCTCGATATGGGGATATATCGCCGATATCTAGCTAATATATCGATCGATATCCTGGAAAAGGATATCTATATGAATATTGGTACTGACATCTCGTCGATACCGATATATCGACGATATATCACGATATTGCCGACTATGGCCGACACTACCACTACAGGATCCACAAATAATGCAGTTGCAGCTAGCACCTCTTCAACATCCTCAGGTATCGCATACGCTTTCATTGGTTGTAGCAGTGCGGATATAACAGAACGGGTCATGGACTCTAGTGCTTCTCGTCATCTATGTGGAGATCGAGCCCAGTTCAGGTCTTACAGGTCTATACCCCTCGTAGATGGGTTATCAATGCAAATGGGGTTCACTTTCCCATCACATGACAAGGGATGTGCATTTGACACCATCCATGTTCCTGCAGAATATTTTATATGCTCGTGATTTTCATATGAACTTGCTTTCTATTAAACAGAATACAAAGGATCTGCATTGATGCGTCATTCTTTTTTTGAAAGAATATTTTAATCCCTCTTCTCTTGTGTTTCAGGACATACTCACAGGCAGGGTGATCGGATGTGGCCGTGAGCAGCAGGGGCTCTATAGACTGGCCCAGCCTCCTCACGTCGATGCATCTACTATTCCTACTAGACCAGTCTCACCGTACCTATGGCATCTTTGTTTTGGACACCTTCCTCACAGAAGTTGTGTCATGTCCTCCCATAGATCTCCACGCGGTCTTCCTTCCAGTGTGAGGCTTGCCACAAAATATATAATTCATGATGTGTTTTAATACTAGGAGTAGCAAAATAAGCAGTGAAATCAAGCTTACAAGGGTAATATCATTGATATATATAGATATCATTGAGATATCGATGAAATATCAGTAATATCGATCGATATCCGAGAAATTTTATACTGAAACCATTCAATTTCAAGCGATATAGCTCGATATGGCGATATATTACCGATATCTCACTGATATATCGACCGATATCTTGGAAAAAGATATCGATATGAATGTCGGTATCGACATCTCGTCAATACCGATATATCGGTGATATATCGTCGATATATCGCGATATTGCCGACTATGATTTTGGGCACGTAGTTAGACATAATTAATAGAAAATATGAAGCAGTTTGTTGAAATAGTTAGATATGATTAATAAAAAAATATGTTATGGGCACGAAAGAGACATCATATTTAGGCATTTAATTTGTATAATCATTATCCTAAACAAATATATATTTATAAGCTTCTCAAACCACCATGTAAATCATTAAAATCATAAAAAAATACTTCAAAAAAGGTAAAACGCCTCAGAAAACGCCTCGACCGCCTCGAGACGAAACGCCTCGAGGCTACGCCTCAGCCACCTGAGGCACACGCCTCACTGGACAGGGTCGAGGCGCACGCCTCGAGGCTAAAAAGGATCGCCTCGCCTTAAGGCATACGCATCGACCGCCTCGAGGCGTGTTTTTTAACACCATGGCAGTCATTGGTCTGACTAAATACCGTATACCGCCTTCCTGAACATTGGTCTGACCAGTCTAGTCAATTGTGTGGCCGACGAGTACTGACTAATTACAACTACGCATACTAGTCGAACGATTTTTGCTTGGAGATACCATACTCTTTTATTTTCTGCTTTTTTAAAAAAGCAAACTTATTATAATGTGCTTAATGTTTATTTAAATTCAATTAGGTCTTTTATTTCATTATGATAGTATAAACACATACAGGACATATGTAAATACATGTATAAAAATGATTTATATATTTAAAATAATCAACAAAATCAAAGCTAATTAAAGTATGACTAAATCCGATTAGTCGCCCTAGTGCCGATTAATCCTTAGTCGGCGACCCGGCCGACCGAGTAGCGACTACCAACTTTTGCAACTTTGATATCAACAAGGACATCAGTTGAAACCAAGTGTTCAAAATTTACATGGGACGCGTTGGATGATGGAAAAGGCACATGAACATGGGTTCTAGTAGTCGACATGCGAATGTCAACACAATGTTAAGTATGTGCCATAGCGGGCGGATGGGAGGTGGGAGCGAATAGGGATATGGAATGCAAACCTCCTTACCAGACTCAAACAAAGTCATCCTGTCACGTATGGAGAAAAATATATAACAGACTCAAAAAATGTAGCACTAATATAGTACTTATGTTTGATAAGAAGAAAGTGCAAGTACTCTTTCTGGGTCTGAGAGTAGCCAACAAAGACGCACTTGACAGCTCTGGAGAAGAGCTTGTCATGGCCAAGAGTTAGGTGATGAACAAAAGCCAAAGAGCCAAAAACACGAGGTGTTAGAGAGAAGAGGTCAATATCAAGAAATGCAATTGAAAAATGAACCTTTTCTCCAAACATGGAGGACGCCATACGACTGACAAGGTAGCAGGCAACATTACCCCAGTAAGAGTGGGAGCATAACTCTGTATAAGAAGGGTCTTAATAACATCAAGAAATGAGAATATTTCCATTCTGCAAGATCATTCTACTGAGAAGTGTAGGTGTGAAAGGAAAAATAAAAATTGTATTCCACAAAGCCCTAGAACTCTCTTATATAGGAGAAAAGCTCCATGGGAAAATTACATAAGATAAACTGAAAGATAAACAATATAAATAAAGATCAAGAGATATAAGAATCCCAACGCCTCCCCTCAAGCTGGAGCATATATGTCCATCATGCTTAGCTTGGAACAACAACGGTGAAAAGAATCCCTCGCTAGAGTTATGGTAAACATGTCTGCAATCTGATCGCCTGAAGCAACATGAGTAGTGGAGATCGACCCCTTCTGAATCAAGTCACGAGTGTAGTGACAATCTACGTCAATGTGTTTTGTTCTCTCATGAAAGGTTGGATTGTTAGTTATGAACAGTGCTGCTTGATTATCACATTTGAGGTGCATAGGAAGAGGCACCTCAATGGTTAGGTCAGTCAGAACAGACTTGACTCACATCATTTCCGTACTCCCTTGGGCCATAGCCCTATATTCTGATTCAGTGATGGATCGAGCAACAACTGTATATTTCTTGCTCCTCCATGAAACCAGTGAGCTACCAACAAGCACAGTGAAGCCTGAGGTGGACTTCTTGTCCTTGGAACACCCAACATAATCTACACCTGCACATCCAGTAACTGTGAGAGACGTATCTCTTCTAAAAAGAAGACCTGCTCCTGGAGAAGATTTCAGGTATCTCAAAATCATGCACATTGCATCCATGTGAGCATGTCTGGGTTGATCCATAAACTGATTGACTCTGCTCACATCAAATGATATATCAGGACTGGTAATAATAACATATAACAACTTCCCTACCAGCTCTTTATATCGTCTCTTATCCACCTCTTCTGAGTCATCATCATAGAGCCTAGCATTAGGATCCATTAGTGTAGTGGCAGGTCTGCATCCTTTCATGTCTGTCATAGATAGAAGGTCGGTCAGTAACATACTTCCTTTGCATCATAACCAACCCTTTCGATTTCGTACAGACTCAAAGCCAAGGAAGTAATGTAGTGTACCAAGGTCCTTGGTCAAAAACTGTTGTCCAAGGAAATCATTAGCTGCCTGAATGCCATGTTCATTACTGCCAGTAGCAATGATGTCATCAACATAAACCAAAACAACAATTGTACCTCTCTGAGCTCTCTTAACAAAAAGAGAATGATCTGCAGTGGATCTGACGAAACTCTTCTGTTCAATCAACTCTGAGAGCTTCTGAAACCAAGCCCTCGGACTCTGTTTAAGGGCATATATGGCCTTGTGAAAACGAAACACCATACTGGACTCCCCCTCAGCAACAAACCCTGGTGGTTGCTGCATGTAAACTTCCTCCTGCAGGTCATCATACAAGAACACATTCTTTACATCTAATTGGAAAAGTGGTCAGTCGCGTACCACAGCAACAGCAATAAGAATCTGTAGCGTAGAGTGGCGCATAACAGGAGAAAAAGTGTCCTGGTAATCCACCCCATAGGTTTCGGTGATCCCACGAGCAACCAACCTGGCTTATATCTATCCACAGTACCATCAGCTCGGTGTTTCACAGTAAACACCCACTCGCTGTCAACAACAGACGCACATGGTGGGAGCATGTACAACACTCCATGTACCACGACAGACAGTCCCACAACAAACCTCTGAAAATCCTTGGAAAGACGATCCAAGGAAACATGTAAAGCAATAGGATGCATAGTGCAAGCCCGCTTCTACCTCCGTAGAGCAATAGGTACATCCAGATCCTCATTACTTGCAAAAGATATAGTATCCACGACATCCTGCACAGCAATTAGAACATGCAAATCACCAGTGCCATTAGAAGAACTCAAATGTTTAGAATATACCTTGGGTGTGCTGGATGATGGAGGAGGAACGTAGGCATGGGGTTGTCGCTGGTAAACCTGCGGAAAGAAAGTAGGAGATGGTGGAGCCGTGGAGGTGGCGATGGAGGTGGCGATGGAGGTGGTGATGGAGGAGGTGGTGGTAGATGTGGTGATGAAGGTGGCGGTGGAGTAGAATGTGGCAATGACTGTGTATTGGAGATCGAAGGTAGAGGCATATAAACATGTTCTCCATCCTCTGAAGGAATAAGCTTATCACCTGTGGGAGAAAAATACATAATGGACTCAAAGAAGATGGCATCTGCATAGACGTAGTATCTTTGTTGATTGAAGCAATGATAACCCTTTTGGGTCTTGGATTACCTAAAAAATAAACATTAGACAGCTCTGGGAGAGAGCTTGTCAAGACCAGGAAACATCTGATGAACAAAAGTCACTGAGCTAAAAACACGAGACGCAAGAGAGAAAAAATCTGTCTTGGGAAACGCAATCAAGAACGGGATCTTCTCCCCCAAAACCGAATAGGGCATACAATTTACCAGGTAGCAAGCAGTTAGAACCGCATCCTCCCAGTACGAATGAGGAGCACAGCTTTGATTCAAAAGATTTCTGATAACATCCAAAAGATGACGATGTTTTCGTTCAGCCACCCCATTCTGTTTGGAAATATATGCACAAGATGTCCGATGCACAATACCATGAGACCTAAGGAATTGAGAAAACTTAGTACTGCAAAATTCTAGTGCATTATCTGAATGTATAAACTTGACTTTTGCTGAAAAATGTTCCTTATTTCATTAATAAAGGACCGAATAACATGACCATCAGACTTGTTCTTAAGAAGAAAAACCCAAGACAATCTTGAAAATTCATCAACTGCAACAAGATAAAACACGTCCCCGATTATCTGAGATATGATTGGGACCACAAATATCAAAATGGGTTAACTCAAACAGACTATGACTACTCCGACCCTGACGATTCTGGAAATTGGACCGATGATGCTTCCCAAGCTGGCAGGCCTTGCACTGAAAGGTAGAGCGAGGAGAAATCTGTGGAAGAACGTGACGCAGCTTTTGCAGAGAAGATGGCCAAATCGAAGATGCCATATATATGGAGAAACAGATCCAGTGCGAAGACAAGAGGCATCAGCATGTGGAGATTGCACTAGTCTGCAGAGACCCCCTTGCTCACGAGCAGATCCAATCACCCTACTCGTTAGTATATCCTGAAACACAGGAGCAGATGGAACAAATATGGCACGACAATGCAAATCTTTGGTGATTTGCCTAATTGATTATAAATTCATAGAAAATTCATGAGCATAAAGGACTTTCTGAAGCCCCATTGTGGGAGTCAACTGCACCTCCTCCTGACCGGTAATTGGAGAGTATGTCCCATCCGCTATCATAACAGATCGTTCAGGCTGAGTTGAACGAAAATCACTAAATCGGCCTCTGTCACCACAAATATGATGGGATGCTCTTGAATCCATGATCCATTCTGACAAGTTTGCCCTGTAACAACTAGTAAAGGCATAATCTATACCTGATGTAGATGATGTTGAGGCAGCTACCTCTAAGGATCCTAAATGAGAGCTGATTGACCCAGAAGTAGGCATAATCTCCCCTAAGTCGCGTCACATGCTCGTCAAATCTATGGTCAGAAACAGGTGATGGACTCCCAGCCTGTTGTGTCAGCTTTGCAACTTGAGCTGAAGCGGGAAACCCAATGGTGTAAAGTCACCCGACTAGCCCGACAAGTAGGTCTGACTAGTCTAGTAAATGGGGTGGCCGATCGAGTACTGACTAATTTCAACTAAGCCCAATAGTCGACCATTTTCCGCTTGGAGATACCAATTTTTTAACTTTTTAAAGAAAATTTTTTCTAATATGTTTAATGTTTTATTTAAACATTGGTTTAATTGTTAGATGAAAGGACTAAACAAGCTTTTTGGGAGGATCTGGATAAGATTTTACAAGGAATCCCACAAAGAGAGATGGTTTGCATAGGCAGAGATCTTAATGGACATGTGGGAAAAGATGTTTCAGGGTATGCAAGTGTGCATGGAGGACATGGTTTCGGGGATAGAAACGAAGAGGGAAAAGTCATTCTGGATTTTGTAACGGCATATGATCTTTTCATAGCAAACACTCTTTTCAAGAAGAGGGAGGAGCATTTAATTACTTATAAGAGTGGCTCAACTAGAACACAGATAGATTACTTTGCGTTGAGGAGAAGAGATCGGTTGTGTTGCAAAGATTACAAAGTAATCCCTGGAGAGAGTTTGACAACCCAACATCGCTTGTTAGTCTTGGATTTACAAATAAAAGGGCTGGTAAAGAAAAGGAAGGTTCCTAAGATCACTAGAACTCGGTGGTGGAATCTTCCGCTGAAGCAATCAAGCTTCAGGGAGAAGGTTTTAGAAGACTTATCTTGGGATTGTAGCGGTAGTGCAAACGAGATGTGGGAGGCAGTAGCATCTTGTATTCGAAAGGTAGCTAAAGAGATGCTAGGCGAGTCAAAAGGAGGAGCTCCGGGTCAAAAGGAGGCTTGGTGGTGGAGTGAAGGGATGCAAGAGAAGCTAAAAATTAAAAAGCTTGCTTTAAAGCTATGTCTAAGGATAGAACAGAGGAAACTGTCACAGACTATAAAATAGCAAAGAAGGAAGCAAAGAAGGCTGTAAGCGAAGCTAAGTCAAAAGCTTATGAGGTTTTGTATAAAAATCTCAACTCTAAGGAGGGTCAGAAGGATATATTCAGGTTGGCCAAAGCAAGAGAAAGAAAGACCAAAGACCTTCTCAAGTGAGATGCATTAAGAACGAGGAAGGTCACGTCCTTGTTACTCAGAAGGATATAGAGACTAGATGGCAGCAGTACTTTCCATAAACTTTCATTGGAGAAGGAAGTAGAGAGATCACTTTGGGTGATTTAGCTAGTAGTGAAAGTTACTTGAATCGTGCATGATATAGACAAATACAAAGAAAAGAAGTAGAGGAGGCTTTGAAGGTTATGAGACCTGGGAAAGGTGTTGGACCGGATGACATCCCTGTAGAAGTATGGAAAGTTTTAGGTGAGCGTGGTTTGACTTGGCTTACGAATCTATTCAATGTTATTTGGCGAAGCAAGAAAATGCCTGAAGATTGGAGGAGGAGTATCGTGGTGCCTCTTTATAAGAACAAAGGAGACATTCAAAATTGTTCAAATTACAGAGGTATCAAGCTGATGAGTCACATTATGAAATTTGGGAACGTGTGATCGAAAGAAGGTTGAGGCAAGTTTCCCAAGTAAAAGAAAACCAATTCGGATTCATGCCAGGTCGCTCAACTATTGAAGCCATCCATTTGCTGAGGAGAACAATGGAGATTTATAGAGCTAAAAGGAAGAATATCCGTATGATCTTTATTGATTTGGAGAAGGCTTATGATTCCGTCCCACGAGAGATACTATGGAGAGTTTTGGAGAAGAGACAAATACCTGTCCTATACATTAATCTCATAAAGGATATGTATGATAGGGCTTTATCTTGTGTAAGGACCCCGACGGGAAGACTGACTATTTTGATATCAACATTGGTTTACATCAAGGTTCAGCTTTGAGTCCATTTCTTTTTACTTTGATTATGGACGAGTTGACAAGTCACATTCAGGATGAGTTACCTTGGTGTATGTTATTTGCTGATGATATTGTGTTGATTGACGAGACTAAAGATGGAGTAAATGAGAAGCTTGAGGTTTGGAGACATGCATTGGAGACTAAAGGCTTTCGTATAAGTAGGGCTAAGACGGAATATATGGAATGCACCTTTGATGGAAGCAATGGTGAAGGAATCGAGGTGAAGATTGGTGACGATAATATTCAGAAGAGAGATTCTTTTAGATATCTGGGATCTATTTTGCAACATGATGGGGAAATTGATGGAGATGTTACTAATAGAATAAATGCAGGCTGGCTAAAGTGGAGAGGAGCCTCCGCTGTTCTTTGTGATAAGAAAATTCCTTTAAAAATTAAAGGAAAGTTTTACAAAGCAGCCGTGAGACCTGCTATACTTTATGGTTCAGAATGTTGGCCTGTGAACCATAGACATGTACAGAGAATGGCTGTAGCAGAAATGAAAATGCTAAGATGGATGTGTGGACATACACGTAAAGATCGGATTCGGAATGATGCAATTAGAAAGAAAGTTGGTGTAGCTCCGATCGAGGATAAGATGCGAGAAAATCGCTTAAGATGGTTTGGTCATTTGCAAAGAAGGTCAACTGATGCACCGGTTAGGAGATGTGAGTGTTGGGATGTTGAGCCGGCTAAGAGAGGGCGAGGACGGCCCAAGAAGTGTTGGAAAGAGACTATACAAAGGGATCTTAGCTTTTTGGATATAAGTCCGAGATTGACCCAAGATAGATATGAATGGAGGCGAAGAATCCATGTAGCCGACCCTACTTAATTGTGGGAAAAGGCTTTGTTGTTGTTGTTGTATGTTTAATGTTTTATTTAAATTCAATTACGTCTTTTATTTCATTATGATAGTATAAAAAATATACAAATCTATCTAAATATTAAGAATATATGTAAATGGTTTATATATTCTAAACTTCAAAGTCAATTAAAACCCGGTTAAATCTGATTAATCGTCCGAGTGCTGATTAATACGTAGTCAGTGACCCGAACGACCGAGTACCGACTACCGATTGTTGCAACCTTGAGGAAACCCATGCTTGGAATAACACGTTTCCTTAGAGTGGTCTGACCAACGACAATAGGTTCATAGCTGACGGAGTCGACCACCCCCTCTGCCACGGCTAGGACCTCCCCTACCACGTTATGGTGAAGGGCTTCCCCTACCCTGAGACGCAGCCATAGCTGAAGATGTCTGAGACTGTAAAGTACTACCAAAGGATATAGATAGTCTACTCAATCTGCGATATGCCTCCTCCCACGGAAGTATGGTAGCATCAGTAAGAATTTGGGCACGAGCATGTCATACTCAGGGTCAAGGGTTGCTAGAAAGACGCCAGTCATAACAGAGTCTTTGTATGCATTGAGCTGCTCTGGTGTAGCAGTCAAGGGAATGTACCCATGTAGCTTCTCAAACATACCCCTCAAAGAAGTATAAAGGGTATGAAGGGGGCGACCATTCTGCTTCGATGTGAAGATATCGTGCTGGAGCTGCAATATCTTCGACTCATTCTTCGCCGGAGAGTATATAGCGGCGAAAATATCCCACATAGCCGTTGCAATAGGCTGACTCAAAATATCATTATATATCTCTGTGAATACAGTCCTGGATAGCCACATGCGTGCATATGCATCATCTGCCTCCCATGAGGCATTTATTTCAGTCTTGTCACGTGGCTCGTCTGTCGTGAAGAGGTGCTTCTTGCCATTGCATTGCATTAAACTCATGAACCGTATGGTTGGCCTACAGTTCATAGTTTGTTCCATCCATTTTGACAATGGGTGTTGGACCTTTGAAAACACCCAGGGATGGAACGTCCGATTTGTTGTCAGACATGATGACAACTATCTGCAAGACTGGGTCAGCAACAAGAAAGACCTGCGTCTACACTGACATACGGGAAGATGGTTGTGGATGTAGACTCATACCACAACCTCTTCCATTCTTTTGGAGATTCATTTGGGTAACTAAGGTGTTTTGGATAATCACGTCACACCCTAAGTACACAGTGTAGAAACCCTACGGGTGGTAGCGGCGCAAGAGTAGGGGACCATGGCCCTCACGGGCAGTGACACACGGGCAAACCGCACATAGTGGGGCACAAACGGAAGGGCGCGGGCGGCGCTCGAGACGCGCGGCGATGCGCAGGCTGCGCGCGACGATGCGCAGGGGCGCGGGCGGCACAAGCGCGTGGGGCGGCACGCGCTAGGTTTTAGTGGGGGGTAGGGCTCTTGGGCACAGGCTCTGGTCTAGGACCGTCGCTACGATACCATGTAAAAGGAAAAATAAGTTGTATTTCACAAAGCCCTAGAGCTCTCTTATATAGGAAAAAAGCTCTATGGGAAAATTACATGAGATAAACTGAAAGATAAACAAATATAAATAAAGACCAAGAGATATAAGAATCTCAACAGTAGGTACAGGAGGTCTGATGTAGGATGCTAACGGACTTGAGGAATTGAGAAATCTGAATAGTATAAAACATTAAGACATTGTCAAAGCGAACATACCTAACAATAGGAGAAAAATGTTCTATATTTCAATAATAAAATTTTGCATAACGAAATCATTCTTAGACTTATTTTTCTACAAAAAAAACCCCAACAAAAGTCTCGAAAAATCATCAACTACAAAAAATAGAACATATACCCTTGGTGTTCATGAACATAACCGAGGCCCCAAATATCCAAATGCAATAAGTGAAATAAAGAATTTTGCTAAGACTATGATGATTGCGAAGATCGGTTCGATAATGCTTCCCAAGCTAGAAAGCATCGCACTAAAAAGCAGACTGAAAAGGGGCATGCGAGAGGACTCTGCACAACTTCCGCAGAAAAAGAAGATCGAACCTAAAATGCTACATATATGGAGAGACTGATCTAGTGGGAAAAGAAGATCTTCCAACATAAGGGGGCTGGAGCAGACTGTAGAGACCCCTTTGCTCACGAGCACGGAGCACATCCAGTCACCCTGCATGTGAATATATCCTAAAACATAATAGAAAATGGATCAAAATGGCACGATAATTTAGATTATTGGTAATCTGACTAATAGAGAACAAGTTCATAGAAAAAGCATGTGCATATAGCATAATATGCAAACGCAAGGATGATGGCAACTGAATCTCTCCATTTCTTGTAATAAGTGAATATATCCCATCTGCATTGACTACCGATCAACCAAAGTGAACCAAACTATATAACGTGAATTGTGTTTTGTCACAGTAAAGATGGTGAGATGCTCCGAAGTCTCTGAGCCACACTGAAATGTCTGTCCAATGATAAGTGGTAAGTGCATAAGATGTACATGAGATATTGGTGAAGGTTGTAACATCAGATGGTGGTGGAAGAGCACTAGCAAAACCAGTGAAGGGAGTCATCATCTCCCTCAAACAGTCAACGAGATCGTCATACTTCAAGTAATTGTTAACTTAAATTGCTCAGCAGCACGGGCAGATGCAGGGCGACCATGCTTCTGATAGCATGTATCTCTGAGTGCCTGAAACAGTTGTAGTAAGTGCACCGATGGCGATAGTGCCCACCTCCTCTACCATGGATGCCACGGACACCATGTCCTCTAAAATGTGATGAACCTCCTCTAATCAAATGTGGTCACAGAGGAGGTCTGAGAATTAGCTGTAGGAGGCAATGTGAGCATGATCAATCGGTTATAGGCCTCCTCCATCGAAGATATAGAAGCGTCAGTCAAAAGCTAGCTATGGGCATGATCGTACCGGGGGCCAAGAGCTGTGATAAACACACACAACATTGTGTCATTCCTCTACGTCATTTGTTGTTCAATTGTAGCATTCAGAGGCATGAAGCTATGTAGCTTCTCGAACATGCTCCTGAGCCAGTAGTAGAATGCATGGAGAGGATAGCCAACATGCTTGGCTGTGAAGATCTCATTCCTTGCCTCAGAATATGTAGCGGCAAGAATGTCCCACATCGCCTTTGTAATTGGTAGATGTAAAATATCATTGGCTATCTCGGTGATAAGGGTACCAGAGAGCCAAAAATGTGCTTATGAATTATCTTGCTTCCACGAAGCCTTCAGCTTAATATTGTCAATTGGCTCTCCATTATACTCATAAACTACATCGTCCATAGTTCATAGTAGGTCATATCTTTTTTGACGAAGGGTTTGGGACCTTTAAAGGTGCCATAAGAGAATACATCGATTTTTTTCTCAGACATGACAAATAACGGAGCCCCGGAAGAATGAGGCTTGGGATGCAGAACGATCTGATTTTGTCAACACAATCATGTAGGAAATAAGTTGTGTACAAACTCAAATCACAGCCTTTCCCATAAATTCCGAGGCACTTTAGGGTAGACGGGGTGAATTTAGATGTTCGAAATCACCCATGTCACACCATAATCAGAACGTATGGAGACTCAAATCATGCGAGGAGCGTCGAGCATCTGTATAGAGATATGTTCCTATGCACGGCCAACAGTACAAACTTATACCACAACCTTTCCCATCAATTCGGAGGCACTCTAGGGTAGACCGGGTGAATTAAGATGTCCGAAATCACCCATGTCACACCAAAATCAGAACGTGTGGAGACTCAAATCATGCGAGGAGCATCGAGCATCTACATAGAGATATGTTGCTATGCACAGCCAATAGTACAAACTCATATCACAACCTTTCCCATCAATTCGGAGGTGCTCTAAGGTAGAAGGGGTGAATTTAGATATCCGAAATCACCCATGTCACACCAAAATCAGAACGTGCGGACTCAAATCATGTGAGGAGCGTCGAGCATCTGCATAGAAATATGTTGCTATGTACGGCCAATACTACTAGATAGTGCACGCCAAAGCCCTAAATGTCGGTTTCGGTCACCATTTCGGTGACTGACCGAAATGGAATTTTGGTCATTTCGGTCATTTTTTGCACTAGGACCTCCATATTTCGGTCATTTTAACCATTTCGGTCGAATTTCGATTTAAACAGGATATCGATATTCGACAAAAATCCGACCGAATTTCGCTGAAATTTGAGGCCATGGTGCATGCAAGGCAACACGGTGCGAGATTGTGAGGCAAAATATGAGCTGTGGCGTGGAACCGTGAGATGGGACGAGTGCCAGGCAATGCAGAACCGCAAGGCCAAGCTACATATGATGTGATGCTAGAGGGCGATGCGATGGAGCTATACGCAAGAGGGGACAGTGCACATGTGGGGGCGCACACATGAAGGGGCCAAACGATGGGGACTAAGGTTAAGAGGATATCTTTAATACCATGTGGAAGTAATTGAATGGGTATTTATTAAGGAGGCCAAAGGGCTCTCTTATACAGTGAGGAGAAACTCTAGAGGGAAAATTATAAAAGAAAGAAATACATAAATGCTAATAATTCTCAACACATTGAATATCTGAAATTGATTAAGCAATGGTAGAGTAGGCAATGTTGTAGCGTGCGAAAAAGAAGCAACAAGTTGGGGTCGCAATGTAGGGATCTCACGAAATGCAGGTTGGTAGGCGATGGCGATGATGTAGAGAATAAGAAACGAAAAGGGCTATCCGCAAAGGAGTGTTCGATTCGTCCTTTACTCATGTCCTCTTATTTATTTAATTTATTATGACAAGCGCTCCTCATGGTGCTCAAGGCTTTCATGGCAAGGAGCTTACCTCACAAGGGCCAGTTCAAATCACCTCACCTAATCGCATGCAAGGCACTAGGACCTCACCTTGCCTCATCGTAAGCAAGCAATCGAGGGGCTTTTTAACAACATTGCTCATACTCATTGTTATCTTTAAAAAAAATACAAAAAAACCTAGCCTGTGATGGGTGAGTTTTATCCCGCTCCTTATGACGAACTCCACGTAACATTAAATTTCTTCGTATTCTTTCATTATGCCATATTTTTATAAGGGATCAGAACAAATTGATTCCAGCTTCATCTTCAAGACTCGATTTAAACCGTTAATATTATTTTATCATGATCTCGAAGTTCTCTAACTGGTTCATTCTTGAATTTTTTTTGTTGCCTCTAACAAGCAACAACAGCAATGTTGGGTTTCCCTATGAAACCGTACATCTTTTAGAGAAAAAGGAAATCAAAATTACAAATCAAATATTAAAGTATCGGTGATTAGGGTGTTGAGATATTTATATCACTTTATCTTTATTTCGAATATCTTTATTCTTCTATCCACTTTATGTAATTTTCCCTTAGAGCTTTTCTCCTATATAAAAGAGCTCTAGGGTTATGAGACATACAACTTTTCATTTCACGCTTTTCCACATGGTATCAAAGCGACGGTCTTACAGCGAAGCATGTGCCCTAGATACCCTACTCAACCTGAACCCTAGCGCACCTCATGCATCGGGCTGATGTCGCAATTGTTGCAAGCCATTCCCGCACAGCCGCGAAGTAGAATAGCAGCATCAGTTCCTCGCGCAACCGACCACCGTCGATCGGCCGTTCCTACACAGCCGCGCGCAGAACAAAGGCAGCAACCGCCGCCACAGGCACCCTTCGGTGGAGTCCTAAGGCCACCTCCTCCGCCCCCGCGGCCCGTGTCGTCGTTTGCAGGCTCCGTCTCCTGTTAGGTCTGTTTCTGGGTTTCTGCGGTGTGATTTGATCATCTAAAATCACCCTAGTTACCCAAAGAGGCCTCCAACAGATGGAAGATGTTGTGATATGAATCTACACCCACAACCATCTTCCTGTATGTTAGTGTAGACGTAGGTATTTCAATTTGCAGACCCAATCTTGGAGGTTGTTGTCATCATGTCAGACAACAAAGCAGAGGTTTCATCCTTGGGTGCCTTCAAAGGTCCAGCATAATCATCAAGATGGATGGAATGAATTATGAACTATGGGTCATGCAGTTCATGAGCCTAATGTAGTGTAATGGCAAGAAGCACATCCTCACGAAGGAGGAGCCAAGTGACAGGGTCGGGATTAATGCCTCATGGGAGGCAGATGACGCATATGCACGTGGGTGGCTATCTGGGACTTTGTCAATGGAGATAGCCAACGATGTTCTAAATCAACCTACTGCAAAGGCTATAAGGGACATTCTCGCCGCCACATACTGTCCGGTGAAAAATGAGTCGAAGATACTACAACTTCAGCATGATACCTTCACGTCGAAGCAGAATGGTCGTCCTCTCCGTAGCCTTTACAATTCTCTAAGGGGTATGTTTGAGAAGCTTCGTGGTTTCGTTCCATTGAGTGCCACACCAGAGCAGCTCAAGGCGTGAAGAGATTCGGTGATGACCGAAGTATGTCTAGCAGCTCTTGATCCTGAGTATGATGTTGCTCGAGCACAGATTCTTACTGATGCCACTATACCTCCAATGAAGGCATATCGCAGATTAAGCAGGCTCTCTATATTTACTGGTGGTATTCAGCAGTCTCATACCTCTTCAGTTATGGTTGCATCTCGTGGTAGGGGGAGCCCTATGCAGTACCGTAATCGTGGTAACCGTGGCAGGGAGGGGGTAGTCAACCCCGTCAGTCATGCACCTACTGCTATAGGCCAGGCCACTCTGATGAAACATGCTACTCCAGGAATGGGTTCCCCGCTTCAGCAAGAGTTGCAGAACAGACTCAGCAGGTTGGTAGTCCATCACCTGCATCTGATCAGAGATTCAATGAGCTTGTAGGAGGGTCAGAGAGATAATGCCCGCTCCTGGGTCAACCAGCTCTCCTTCATGATCCTCAGAGGTAGTTGTGTCAGCATCAGCATCCACATCAAGTATAGCATATGCTCTTACTAGTTGTTACAAGGTAGATTTATCAAAATGGATTATGGATTCAGGAGCATCCCATCACCTTTGCAGAAACAGAGGACAGTTTAGTACATATAGTCTGCAGACTCAGTCAGGGAGATCGGTAGTAATAGCATATGGGACACACTCTCCCATCGCCGGTCAGGGAGAGGTGCAGTTAACTTTTGCGATGTGACTTCAAAATGTTCTTTATGCTCCTGAATTTTCTATGAATTTGCTGTCCAGTAGTCAAATCACTAAGGATTTACATTGTCGTGCCATATTTGACCCATCTACTCTTGTGTTTCAGAAGATTCTTACGAGCAGGGTGATTGGATCTGGACATGAGCAAGGAGGCCTCTATAGACTGGTACAATCTCCATGTGTCAGTGCTACATCTCTTCACACAGGGTCTGTTTCTCCCTATGTGTGGCATCTTCGATTTGATCATCTTTCTCTGCAGAAGTTATGCCACGTACTTCCACGGAGTTCCCCTCGCTCTACCTTTCAGTGCGAGGCCTGCCAACTTGGGAAGCATCATCGGTATACCTTCCAAAGTCGTCAAGGTCGAAGTAGTATTTGGGGTCCAAGTCTTGTCCCAAACCATCAGGGGCATAGGGTTTATCTTGCTGTTGTGGATGATTTTTCAAGATTGTCGTGGGTCTTTCTTCTTAAAAGCAGTCTGATGCGGGTCATGTCGTTTAGTATTTTATTAATGAGATAAGTACTGTTTTCTCTGTAAATGTTAAGTATATTCATTCCGATAATGCATTAGACTTTTACAGTATTCAACTCTCAATTTCTTAGAATCTTCGGTAATGTTCATCAGACTTCTCGTGCTTATACGTCTCAACAGAACGAGGTTGTCGAACAAAAAAATCGCCATCTTTAGGATGTTACCAGGACCCTCTTCATCTAGAGTCATGCTCCTCATTCATACTAGGGCGATGCGGTTCTAAATGCTTGCTACCTGGTGAATCGTATGCCCTCATCGATTCTGGGGGAGAAGATCACGTTCATGATTGTGTTTCCTGAGACGGATCTTTTATCTCTTACGCCTCGTATTTTTGGGTTAGTTGCTTTTGTTCATCAGATGTCTCCGGGTCATGACAAGCTCTCTCCTAGAGTTGTCAAGTATGTTTTTGTAGGGTATTCTAGGATCCCAAAGGGATACCGTTGCTTTGACCATGTTCGACGAAAGTATTATGTGAGTGTGAATGTCACCTTCTTGGAGTCTTATGTATTTCTCCCCTACAGGTGACAAGCCGATTCCTTCGGAAAATGGAGAAGAGGTATACATGCCACTACCTCTGATTTCGTTACTCCAGACTCCACTTCCTCACCACCTTCGACACCACCTCCTCCCCCACCTCTACCGCCTGCCACACCCAGTTGCTTTATACAAATTTACTAGGGCAGACGTCGTGTTCATGTGCACCATACATCATCCAGCATGACCTGAGTATGTTATGAGCATTTGATATCGATTGATGGCACTGGTGATGTGCGTGTACAACTTGTTGTGCAGGAGGCCATAGATGTTCGAGTCTGAGCCACTGAGGAAGCAGAGGACCTTGATGTACATATTGCATTACAGAAGAAGATGCGTACATGCATTATGTATCCTCTTGCTTCTCATGTTTCTCTAGCATGACTATAAGAGGAGTTTCAGAGGTTAGTTGTGGGTTTGTCATCCGGTGAGATACTACTTTCGTATCAGGAAGCACTGAAGAGTAGTCAGTGACGTCTGGCTATGGAGGAGATGGCAGCATTACAATCTCGTGGCACTTGGAGTATAGTCTAGGCTCTCCAAGGTGCATCTGTCGTTGGCAGCAATGGGTATTTACGGTGAAATAACGTGCGAATGGTACTGTGGATAGGTATAAGGCCAAACTAGTTGCTCGCGGGTTCACCCAAACTTATGAGGTGGATTATCAGGATACATTTTCTCTAATTGCTCGTCATTCTAGGCTGTGAATTCTCATTGATGCCGATGTGGTACGTGATTGGCCTCTATTCCAATTAGAAGTCAAGAATACATTCTTGTATGGTGACTTGCAGGAGGAAGTCTACATGCAGCAGCTACCAGGGTTTGCTGTTGAGATGGGGTCCCATATGGTGTTCTGAAGAGGTATTGTTGTTGTTCTGGACTATGTAGATGACATTATTATTACTGGCGATAATGAACAGTGCATCCAGGCAACTAAGGGTTTTCTTGGTCAACAGCTTGTGACAAAAGACCTTAGCAATCTTCATTACTTTCTTGGTCTAGAATTTGCAAGGAAATCAACGTGGTATGGTAATGACGCAGATGAAGTATGTCACTGACCTTCTATCTGAGACGGGCATGACAGGATGTAGACATGCTACTACTCCAATGGATCCTAACGCTAAGCTCTATAATGATGAATCTGAGGAGGTTGATAAGAGATGATACAGAGAGCTCGTAGGGAAGTTGTTGTATGCCACTATCACCAGACCTGATATATCATTTGTTGTTAGTAAAGTCAGCCAGTTTATGGAGTGACCTGAGCAGGTTCATATGGATGCAGTTAACATGATCTTGAGGTATCTGAAGTCTTCTCCGTGTGCAGGACTTTTGTTCTGAAGAGACACGTCTCTCACAATTACTGGATGTGCTGAAGTTGACTATGTTGGGTGCCCCAAGGACAGGAAGTCCACGTCAAGCTTCATTGTGTTTGTAGGTAGCTCATCGGTTTCACGGAGGAGTAAGAAACAGATAGGTGTGGCTAGATATAGCGTTGAATCAAAGTATAGAGCCATGGCCCAAGAGAGCATAGAAATAATGTGGGCCAAGTCTGTCTTGACTGATTTAACTATTAAGGTGCCTCTTCATATGCACCTCAAATGTGATAACCAAGCCGCTTTATTCATAGTTATTAATCCAGCCTTTCATGAAAGAACAAAGCACATCGAAGTGGATTGCCATTACACTCCTGATCTAATCCAGAAGGGACTTATTTCCACCTCTCGTGTTGCTTCAGGCGACCAGATTGCAGATATGTTGACCAAAACTCTTGCTAGAGGTCTCTTTCATCGTTGTTGTTCCAAGTTGAGCATGATAGACATATATGCTCCAGCTTGAGGGGGAGTGTTGAGATTTATATCTCTTTGTCTTTATTTCATATATCCTTATTTCTTCTATCCACTATATGTAATTTTCCCTTAGAGCTTTTTCTCCTATATAAGAGAGCTATAGGGCTATAAGGAATACAACTTTTCATTTCACGCCTTTCCACATAAGGCATTGTGCTTGAAGCCCTAATAGTGTCAACCATTATAATCAACGCTTCATCGCCCTTATTGGGCCCTGATCATTGTTAGGTTATAAAAATGCATCAAGGCAAGGAGCCTTGTAGACAGCATGGGGCAACAACTCATGGAGATGATGTAAGAGCAATGAGATGTGAATTTAATGGGAGCCAATGTCATGCCAAAGTTCAAAAATGCTCAAAGGAGGCGGCAACCCACTTTGAAAGTGTGGCGACTTGGTCACTTGCTTCAATCTATGTCAGCACTATTGTAGAATGGGTTCCCTTCGAAGCCTATCTATAAATCGATGAAAAGAACGATCGAAGGGAATATTCCTACTTCATGTTTGTGAATTTTAAGCCCATGCTACCGGTTATGACCTATTCGTGTATGTGGGCCCAAGTAGAGTTAAATCCTACTAACAAGAAAAAATATGGATGTGGAAGAGGAAAAGAAAAGCCCACATAAAAGAAGGGAAGAGAAAAATGAAATGGATACCAAAAAATAGTGTGCGGCTTAAAAATGAATAACGCGATGTAAAAATAATGTTTGAATTAATATATGATTGGAAGAAGATAAGAAAAAAGGAGGATTGAAGCTCTTGATGTGACTCTAGACAAAAAAAAATTGTTTTCATTTGTTTCATTTCTGAGCTAACTATACCATAACTTCGTAATTGGTAATTTTAAGGATTCGACTTTCTTTTACCCCACGTGTTCCCTCAACTTGGTAACTATCCCCATGATTCTAAAAAGTACCTAAGAAAATTTTATCTTATGCCCATAATCCTCTGCTCATGGCCCCAATGTGAGATCTCTTCGAGGTACCTATGCAAGAAAACTCACTTCTTGAGGTCCCTGTAGAGAGAAACTTACTCTTTGAAGTCTCCAAATGTATGAAAAAATCCCTTGTTAGAGCTTCCATATAGGAGAGGCTCACTCTTAAAATCATAATATGGGAGAGGACTACTCTACTTTATGCTTAACAACAATTAGCGCTCGGACGGACTACTTCTACTACTACTTGCGAACATCTCGAACTTAAGATGCCTATCAACTGATTGAATGAAAATCAACATTTTAACCCATCTACCTCCAATTGGTCGTCTTCACCAAGCATCCACTCCAGAAGTCTCCACCCCAACAGCTATTACTTTGAACGAGTCTCCTCCATAGAAGATGTATCCGATGAAGATGTATTAAGTATTTTTGATTTCAAAAAGTCGGCTTTTTCAGCTCCAGTGCAAGGATGAGTGTTAGAGAATGATTCAGATGGCTAATTTGGTCTATCCATAAACCAACTACATTACTATTAGTTTAATCCCACATTGCTCATTGGTGAGACTTTGATGTTTTGATGAGGCTATATAAAGAGCTTGGCATCCATTGTAACCATTGAGAAAATAAAATAAAAAATCGAACTCTTGCTGATTTTCTCTCGTAGTTTCATCTAGTTCCTTAGGGAGTAAGGTTCCGCGTATCAAATTTATTATTTGATTCCACCTTCTTTATTTCATACTCCAATAAAAATAAACTACTCAACCCAGTATTGGAAAAATATGAAATAATGCCTATTCCATTCTAGGAAGCAAAGGCGGTAGAAAACAATAACTCTCTGAAAAAAAGTAAATGCAAGATAGAGCCCCAGTCTGCATAGTAAATTATGAGAATCCCCTATCCGACGTTTCTATACCCAGAATAATAAGAGGACCAAGCAATCTGATTTAGTGGTTGTAAAGTGATTGCAACAATGTGCTGATATCATTCAAATGGATTGGTTGCACCTTAGAGACAAGAAACTGGCATCTCAAATCGACAACATGATGCAGTTGGAAATGGTCTGTGTTTGTACATGCACCGTTACCCAGAGGGATTTATAATAAGAAAATGTCGAATGATAGTAAAATATAGCAACATAAAAAAGAAGCAAGCACAACCATCTCGTTATGTTAGAAAATAGGAAGCGGAAGCGGAATCAGAAATAAAGATAAAGAAAATAAAGATAAAGAAACTGGAACACGGAGATTTTTACGTGGAGCCCTACTCCCTAAGGAGAGGGTGAAACCACGGGAGAAGCCTTCAAAGGGGCATATGCTTCATTGCTTTTTCTCAACTGATACAGGAGGTTTGGGGCTCCTTATATAGCCTCCACAGAGCCTCCAAGTCCCACCACTAGTAGATGTGGGACTAAACTCTTAGATGGGGTAAATGGATCCTGGAGAGATCCATTTACCCATCTCCCATACATATGGCGAGCAACCAAATACTCCAACACTCCCCCCTCAAGCTGGAGCATGCAATGCTCAGCTTAGACAATCAGAAAGAAACTCAACTCACTCTACAGGACACTACAGACAATATCAACTCAACGCGCACAATTGTCGATTGTTGTCGAGGATGTTGCTTCTCATGCCGTGCAGGTGAGGAGGACGAACGGGCTGGAGTGTGAGTCAACTGAATCTCCTCGTCGGAGAGCATGTGCTATGTACTGCACATGTCAGAGTCACTGCAACTGGAAATGAGTCCCCTCGTCGGAGTATTCTGGCCCGCCACAATAATGTGGACAACTGCTCCATCACTGAAAAGGGCTGAACTGAAAAGGTCGTGGAAGTGCAATCCTCGTCGAAGTCCACGGTCGCTGGAGAATGGAGTCTGAAAGAAGCCTCCTCGTCGGAGAACTGGGTCTCTCCTATCTGGCACAGAGAATGGTACACTACTCTAGAGTACCTATGATACCACATGAAAACCCTTGCCAACATAGCATAGGGAATGGTCCTCTACTCTAGAGCCCCTATGGCTCACATGAAAACTCTGGCCGACAAAACAAGAAGAATGATGGGGACCACACAAAAGATGGCAAACATGTGCACATCAAAAAACGACCGCACACATGTGCGTGTCTGAAACTGGAGACTCGAAACATCTGACGTCGAGTCTGAACAACTATAGAGTCTGAATCTGAATGGCTTGCATGCTGGAGTCTGGAGAATCTGGAAAATCTGATAAACTGGCATGTGACTCTACATATATTCCCCCTTTCTCCCGTACTTGTCGGAAAAGCAACATCGACAAAGTTGGAAGAAGAAAATAGAATGGGGAGAAACCACGAAACAAATAAGCCGATTGTCTTTTCTTTTCTTCCGACTTTTCTTGCAAATTTTTTTTCTCCAGCTAATTTTTTTGTAATAGCCGTCATATAAGTCATCCATTTTTTACGTTTTTTTAATATTTTGCGTACGACTTTTTATTTTGTATGCGCTTTTTTTAACTTTTTTTGCAACTATTCTGCGCACGGCTTTTCTTTGTACGCGCTTTTTTTTCTTTTCAAAACACCCCTTCTGAAAAAAAACAGAATATGCAGCCCCCCACATTTTTTACTTAAACAGAAAAGCCCATTTGGGCTCTCACACAAATAACCCATTTTTTATAAAATAAAATAAAAAGGGACCGCTATCCTTAGGGTTCCCTTTTCCTTTTAAGCCCAGCCGCCCCCTGTTGGGGTCTCGTCTCGCGATGGGTGCGCCGCTAGGGTTACCCCGATGGGAACCATCTTGATCTGCGTCGCCTAGGATTGTGGCGTCGAGGCGTTGTTGGTGCGTCGCTGGAGCATCGCCGATGACATGAGGGAGGCAATGAAGTCAGAGCATCGCCACCACGGCCTGGAAGGAGCTCACGCGAGAGGGAAGCTCCTGCAGCGAGGATGCGCTCTGATGGAGAGCGGAGGAACTCGGAGACGATGTGCACCGCTGGTTGAGCGTCGCCCCGATCCTCCGTCACTAGAGCTACAACGCCTGGGTATGGAGAGTGCGCGCGTGAGCGGAAGATGATTGGCCTCGCCTTTGGATGGAGATGGCGATACAGGGGTGGCGCAATGGTCTAGAGGAGTAGCCCCGCTGGCGGCATGGTTTTGTAGAGCCATCGCCTGGAGTTGCCCTTCTAGGGGATTGAAGACCCCTTTGCGGCTTGTGTTGCTGTCGCATGCAGTGAGGGCTCCATCATGGAGTCTTCGAGTTGCTGGAGCAAGGAGATGGGGCTGCGAGCCTTGTTGAACATCTTCATAACACAACAGACTTAGGGTTCCAGATTGGAACCCCCCCAACAAAGATTAGGTTTTCTTCGAAAAACCTAGAACCTCTCGAACAAGAACTATCTCGAATAATACATGAATAATTTTTAAGAACAATCGATTCTCGAATAAAACAATAAATCATGAAATCCTCGAGAATCGAACCCGCTCTAATACCATGTTAGAAAATAGGAAGTGGAAGCAGAATAAAGATAAAGAAATTGGAACACGAAGATTTTTACGTGGAACCCTACTCCCTAAGGAGCGGGATGAAACCACGGGAGAAGCCCTCAAAGGGGCATATGCTTCATTGCTTTTTCTCAACTGATACAGGAGCAAGGCCCTAAATGTCGGTTTCGGTCACCATTTCGGTATCGACCAAAACAGAATTTCGATGGAATTTCGGTGGAATTTCGACCGAAATTTCGGTCATTTCGGTCATTTTTTGTATTAGGACCACCACATTTCGGTCATTTCAGCCGAATTTCGATTTCGACTGGATATTGATATTCGACAGACATTCGACCGAATTTCGCTGAAATTTGAGGCCATGTACAGGAGGTCTGTGGCTCCTTATATAGCCTCCACAGAGCCTCCAAGTCCCACCACGGGTAGATGTGGGACTAAACTCTTGGATGGGGTAAATGGATCCTGGAGAGATCCACTTACCCATCTCCCGTACATATGGCGCACAACACAACCAAATACTCCAACACATTATATTATAACCTGGAAAAAAAGGCAAATTAAAAATCCTTTAATGATTAGAAGACAAGAAAGCACCCATATTAAAGAAAAATTTTATGCACTATCTCCTTGGAAGTTCGAAATGATCCATGAAACTGTGATCTTAATCAATAAGAAGGCAAATCAATGCGAACAATAATTGCAGCTAGACTACATCTACAACTTGTAAGATCATGTTCAGATAAATGCACCTGGTCATTTAACAGAAAGACGTCAGTTTCACGTGTGCTTGTCCTACTGTGGTTTGTTGCCTCTTGTAAATCTCCAGAATCAGGGGCAGCATCAGATGACAGTTTAACTGGATTTGGACTGTTATGGCTAGTTTGATGGTGCGCCACCTTTTTACGACGATTTCTTCCTCTGCAAAGAGAGAAGAATGTGATAACAAGCAAAGAAGCTGTAGGAAATAATTCAAATGTGCCTATATATTACCTACTAGAAAAGACGAGATCTTTGCTATCTGGTGACAAATTGCCCGTGTTTGCTACAGGCATTACAACAGATGGGGTGGACTCTGTGGAGCAAGTAGATGAGCTGTCATCAATGGCTGACCTGCACTTCTTTTCTGATTGGCCATTTTGTATATCACTGTTACTTGCTTCAACCACAGGAAGAACTTCAGAAACATCAGTATCCCAAATCCTGAGATCTAAACCAGGTTCTACAGCATCAGTAACCTCAGCTCCCGTATCAGAGGCATCAGTCACATCATCATGTATTTCAATCTTTTCTGATGCAGCATCTTCAGATTTTTCAGCAAAATCCTCCAATGTTTTTTCATCATATGGGTTTCTCACCAGGCTCAAGTCTGTAGCAATATGATTAGGCTTAGAAGTCAAACTTCTTTCTTTCCCTTTTCGATTATTACGTTTCTGTTTTCCCTGTTACATGGAAAAGAAAACAGAGTGCTCAGAAAGCAATCCTGTGGAATGTTAAAAATTACTTTTTAATAACCATCTCTACTTTTCTAGGAATCATTTCTCCCATATAGTCCAACAAATTATGCAAGGAGGCGTTGCCATGTAAAGTTGTGGTAACTTGTAACATAATATATGGTACGAGCACATAAATATTAATTATTAATTTAATATGGCACAGAACCACCCCCATTCTCCAAGAGAAAAGACCTGGAAGGTTTTGATTTCATCATTCATTCTTCTCAAGCATAAGATCACACTGGAAAAAAAAATAGTACAAGATAAGACTTAACTCAAACCCTAATACTAAACGCATAACCACGACCGGACCTAACTCGAGAAAAAAAACATCTTAATGCAATACATAATTTTCAACACTCCTCTCAAGAAGAGCAAGATAACTTCAATTTGTTACAAAAGAGAAGAAACCACCACTCCCAACAAGTACATCTTCAGGCACGCAAGAAAAAGGTGGGAAGAATATCAGAAGGATCCCAACCAGTACTATGAATCCCAATCTGCCAATAGGAGACACGAACAAGCAAATGGTTAATAAAACGAAAAATTAACAAATTCACACATATGTACGTGCGCAACCACCACCCACCCAACAGACACACTGTCCACCCCGACACCACCCAACACACGTGTAGAAAAACTCAAGCTTGAAGAAATGGAAAGGATCAGCTAGAAGCACAAGAGAGAGTGTGGCTAGAAAAAGCACATATAGGGAATCACACTGAATAGTCGAAATCAGAAGCAACCACCACATGTTGATAGATATTACTCTTTACCAGAGCATTCCATTAGGTTAGACGCCATCTGCCACTAATGATTCTCCTTTTTGTTGTCTCCCACTGTTTATCAGTTCTCGTATTCTTTGACAAAGAACTAGCAATTGTATTCTCCTTATTATTTAGTGTCCTTGTAATAGTTTGTCACCCTTTCCATATACAAAGAGGTTTAAGACTCGTATAATCACTCATATAATAGTTTTTCAACCTTGTAATACTTTTCTCCCAACAAGGGATCAGAGAAGTGATTCAATATCAGAGGACAGATACTGCATCAAATAAACCCTAATCTAGCTCCAAAAAATCACCACTGCAATCCATTCATCAAGGCCATCTCTGTCGAGCATCACCCACCACAAGCACCAAGGCTGTCACCAAAATACCCTTGATCACCACAACCCTTCCATGACGTATTATTAAGACTTATTCCATGTCAAGAAAAACCACGAGATATCTTGCCACAAGGCCATGATAACCTAGAGGGTTTCTCCCAGTCATCACAGTCACCACCACCTATCAAACATGCATCACGCAAACATCGTGATCACCCATGCTTTAATAAGGTCTCGCATCATAAGCCAATGGCAGTCAATGCCATTGACTAAAAAATGAATTGCCTAGTGCAAGTAGACTTCAGGAGCCCTACCGCAACTGCTCACTTGCAGACTCTAAGAGGAGCCCTACCACCACTGCTATCAAGGGGTTTATTTGTGCATTATTTTTTATTGTTGTTAATTATGGTCATTGTGAAAGTGGTTTCATCACCAACTTCTTATATAAAGAGGGATAGGACTCACAATAAACACGAACATTCTTTCTCCCAACACGGTATCAGCGCAGTGATTCAATCTCGATGATAAGCATTGCATCAAATAAACCATAATATAGCCTCTAAAAATAAACCAAACATTGTAACGAGCTATAAAATTGGAGCAAAGAATTCTCTACTCCATCCATGTGCACAACATAGATCATATCATAATGTAGTAGTATTACAAGTAAAAGACATTTTCTGTCTTCCAACTGATATAATGTGCTTGTGATCAAGCTTGCAAAAATCGGTAGTCAAGTTCAGTCGATTGTCAATCGATTGCATCCGAGCGACTAATTGAATTTAGACGGACTTTAGTCTGTTTTATTTTTTTCAATTATGTTATATAGATATATATATATAACATTTATATATATATATGAGGAAAGGGAGCCTACTTCATGAAGTAGGTAACCTTACCTACTTCATGCTCATTTTTGGTCATTTTTTATTTTTTTTTTGAAAAATATCGCCACGGATTTTCATAACTATATTCCTCTAACCTGTCGTCCCAATTTCGTTAAAAACGGAGACTCCTAAGCCCTCCATCCAGAATAGGTCGATTACAACAATTCTAAGACCGTTAAAATTACTTATTCTAGATGGACGACATAGAAGTCTTTGTTTCCGACGAAATTGGAATGACATATTAGGGGGATATAGTGATGAAAATCCATAGTGGTATTTTCCAAAAAAAATAAAAAATGGGCCAAAATAGGAATGAAGTAGGTAAGGTTACCTACTTCATGAAGTAGGCTCCCTTTCCTCTCTCTCTCTCTCTCTCTCTATATATATATATATTCATATATATATTTAAAATAGATGGGGCGTATCCAATACTATATATTTTAACGGTGATTAAATGGCATTTAGGCATCTTTGATTTAGGACATTTTATGAGTATTTTTTTAAGCATCCGCATATTACGACATTTTCAATGTATAAAATCTGAAATGTTGAAGTTGAAGTTCAGAATGAATATCCATTGAAAAGAAAGAGGATCCTAGAGCTACTTATATAAATGGAGTCCTACATTTAGGATTACATAATAAGTCGACTCTAATATAGTGAGTCATCTGACATACCCATAAAATTAGAGTTTACAATTTAGCACTCAGCATTCCCCTTCAAGTTGTAGCATTTATATATCAAGCAAGGTTGCAGAAATCGATAATTGGTACATGATCAACGGGGTCACTGACTAAGGATTAATCGATAGTCGAGCGACTAATCGGATTTACTCGACTATTAGTCGCTTTTGATTTTTTTATTATTTTAAATATATAAATTATTTTTTATACATATATTCTAATATAGTTACATAAATTTGTACATTTTCTATACTATCATAATGAAACAAAAGAAGTAATGGACTTTAAATATAACATTAAACATATTAGAATAAGTTTATTTTAAAAAAGCAAAAAAATTTAAAAAAAAAGCTCTATGTAAAAGTCGACCGACTAGTCAGCCTGATTAGTCATTTTGACCGATTAATGGTCGAGTAGGCCGAGCCGAGTCGCCCCCCCCCCCCCCCCCGACTCGAATAGTCGTGCCGACTTTACAACAGTGCCAATATGTAATATGGAACATGATAATCGATAAGCAGGATACGTGCAATGTCAAGGTCCTCAAGGATATGTTGATGCTTGTGTTCAACCACTCCATTATGTTGGGGTATATGGCATATGTGATCTAATGTAAGATCCCATGTGACGAAAGAAAATACTAAATGTCATGAGAAAGAATTTTCATAGCATTATCAAACCAAGCGCTTCGACAGTGATACCAAATATGTTCTTTTCTTCATTTATAAACCGAATAATAATATGAAAAACATCAAGGTTATTTTTCAGTAGGAAGATCTATGACACATGAGAAAAATCATTTATAAGAACCAAATAATGTCTCCCAGACGACCAAGATTTTCAATTAGATCCCCACACATCAAAATGGAGAAGCTCAAAAAGGCTAGTGAAATGGAAGATACGAGATGAAGGAAAGGAACTCATGTAGTGCTTCTAGGGATGAGCATTAAGTAGGGGCGACCCGGCCTAGCCCAGCCCGAACCGCTGAAGCCTGACCAAGGCCCAAGCCCAACCTTCCAATGGGCAAGCATAGGCCTATTTCTAGCCAATTTCAATATGGGGGCCAGGCTTGGGCTCTGATGGGCTTAAACCCAAAGCTTGAGGGCCAATCCGCCTACCAATACGAGGGAGCCCTGCCCACCAGCCTAAGGGAGGCCCAGTCCAATTGCAAATTAAATTAGGGTGCATGCCCCTACCCCTATCCTAAACAACCTGACAGGCACCAAGACCTCTTACCCTATCCCTCTCTGCCACCCACCTCCCTCCACTTAGGGATGGGTATGGGTCGGGCTGGGTCGGGCCCTGAAGGGCCCAGGCCCAAGCCCATCTAAATATTTCAGGCCTTGGACCAGGCTTAGGCCCATAAATTTTGGTGTTGTTCGGCCCAAGCCCAGTCCCGGCCCGTTTCCTTTGGGTCGGGCTTGGGTCGGGCTGGCCCAAGCCTTGGTTCATTTCCTGGTAATGAAAACCACAACATGAGAAATATGGAAATGATGGATCATGCTACACATCAAAGAGAAGGATTACACATCCCTAAATCAAGTGCAAAAAAGAAGTTACAAGCATAAGATTGTTCACCTTAAAGTAGTTATTAAACCATGCATAAGAATCTAAGATGTCTACAGAACAGCTAAGTTCGCACATATCTTGAATTTATAACAATGACTAAACAGTAGTAATATTCCAATGAGAAATTAATAACGAAACAGTAGCAATATCGATACTTCAACAATCGTATACAATATACCTTAATTAATGTTCAGGAAGGCGCTATGCGGCATTCAGTCGGAGGGGTCACTACATAGAGAGTATGCGGTATGCGAGAGAGTATGCTGGGAGTATGTGGTTTGGTATTTTTTATTATTAAAAATATAAATAAATATTTAATATTATAGTAATATCATTAGTCGGGAGAGTGTGCAGGGAGTATGCGGTTATATGCGGGAGAGTATGCAGTTTTATGAGGGGAGTATGCGGTTTTATGCTATTATGCAGGTGGAGTTATTTGGTTTTAGATTAAATAAAAAAAGTTCTATCAGAAAAGCGGTCGATTATGCGGCCGCATAGGGGGTATACTCGGCCGAGTATGAGGGTCAACCCGTATACATGGTCGTTTCGTAATACTCGGAACAGCAAGGCTACCGAGTACGAGGATGCAGCCGAGTATGCGGCTTACTCGGTCGTTTTTCTGAACACTGACCTTAGTAGGCAAAACATCTTATCTAAGGTCCATGCCCTTGTTCGGGCAGGGTCTTGGGCTTTACCTTCGGGCCAACTTCGGGCCATTCCTCAGGCCAACTTCGGGCCATTCCTCGGGCCCCTGAATGGGTTGGGCCTTGGGCCGGGTCGGGTTGGGACGAGCCAAGCCCGAGCCCGGAAGTATTTTCGGGCTGACATTTTTGGCCCAGGCATGGTCCAATCCTCTTTTGGGCTTGGGCTGGGATGGGCTTTTGGGGCTGGGCTTCGGGTTGGGCTGCCCATCCCAATGCCCATCCCTACCTCCACTGGTCACCTCGATGCTCGCGACTCGCCTCCATCCTCCCAGCAACCAATTGATCGTCAACGCTCCCCGCTTGTCTCCAAGGTCCCTATCCGTTCCCGCCCACTGCCTCCACACTCCCTCCTCTGGATCGCCCATCTCCTAGCAGCCCATAAGCCCCCCGCCTTGCTCCCTCACTTCGTAGTCATCCACCTACTCTGTCCCATACCTACCTCCCTCCTTCCCCCGTCCTCTCCCAATAGCTGGCGGCATGACGCCGGTGCCCCCTCTCACCATCCCTCCCTCCTCCCTCTACCAACTAGGTCGAGCCCATCTACATCTACCCCCACCTCAAGAAGTTTGCCACGAAGAGGAGCAAACGAACAGCTCCACCATGGAGGTGCCCTATGCTTACTTCGACACCCTCAAGATAACAAAGAAGTTGTGATTTTGTCCATGCTTTTTAATCTGGACCTTCAAATTCAGACCTTCGATTTACTGGTTCTTGGTACTTTTTTTAGTTTACCCAGAGAGATGTATGCAGAGAAGATGTGCCAAGGAGGGAACTCTATGTTAGGTCTATCTTCAAGTCAACAACTTTGTTTCAAATTTATTAACAAAATAGTTGTGGCATTTAGTTTTAGGATCTTTGGCGTAGACTTGTGGGTGTTGGAGCTTGGAAGTGCCCGTGTCGATCCTTGTTCTTCCTCCTCTTCTTTGGCTGCAAGATAAAGTTTTGAATAAAAAAAGCGTGGAAGAAGAAGAGATATTTTTTATTTAGGCTCTATGTTTCAAGGACATGAGGACTGGTATGTAACAAGAACCAATCAGTTTTTAACCAGGTTGTCCCGATCCAGGCCCGATCCAAGCAATATCGAGACAGGCATGGGCTTGAGCCGGTTTTTCCATATTTATTCGGACAAAGGCCCGACCTACGAGCTCGACACTTTAAACGGGCTCAAGTTGGGTGAAGGTGGGCCCGACCAGGCCCGGTGCTCATC
Source organism: Ottelia alismoides (assembly GCA_037367405.1). Lineage (NCBI taxonomy): Eukaryota > Viridiplantae > Streptophyta > Magnoliopsida > Alismatales > Hydrocharitaceae > Ottelia > Ottelia alismoides. The sequence continues at coordinate 486,564 of JAZKJV010001118.1, read as the reverse complement.
CCTGAGCAAGGTTCAGAAAGTCGATATGCAATATTTGTTCGTCTAGGCGGTCTAAAGCGAGTAAGCGGGCATACGGAAGTATATGCGGAAGTATATGTGGATTATGCAGTTTCTATTTTATTATAAAAATAAATAAAACATATTTATCCAGGAATTATCCAATAAAAGAGGTTCGGCGGTGACGAACACTTACAACAATCAAGCACAAATTTCTCAAAGCATATAAGAAAGCTCAAGCTACAAGAGTATCTCACGGTTGCAATGCAAATATAAAATTTGAAGCAACGACCTTGTTCAAAGAATGATGGGCGGAACACAATTAAACAGTCACCAATTAAATATGGAAAATGACAAATTAAAAGTGGCGGTGGATAAATTATTGCAGATTTTTTGTGATTTGTTTAGACCCAATAAAATTGGAAAAAAGTGACCATAACCACTTGTTCAGCACTAAATGAAGAACTAGCAATTGTTCTAGATGCTCTTACGCTATAGCGCATCATTAGTGCGGATCTGAATTTCCTAAAGAGGCTAAACATAAGCACTAAACTGGAGGGCAGGTAGAAGCTGAGGTGATGATCCCATAAAATAAATAACAACAGGTAGAAGTTGAGGTGATGATCTTAGAAAATAAATAATAACAGCAGAAAATGCAAAAAACTTGGTTGAAACCATATCAATATAGTTGAAATCAGATCAATACTCCCAACAGAAAGTACGCCAATCGCATATTAAACCATAGTCCAGCTGAGTTCAGAAAGTACTCAAATCGTATTAAATCATTTGATAATATCCATATATTTTTACCATGTAGCATTGTCTTTCTATGAAAAAAATCCTACTTCTTGGCAGAGGAGCACACCTAAGGCAGAGGCGGAGGAGCCCTTGTTGGCGAAGTACACCGGATACGGAGGAGTACCAGCTGGCAGAGCACACCAGATGCGGAGTACCGACTGGCAGCGCACATCGAAGGCGGAGGCGGAGGAGCACCTATTAGGGCTTGGCTTCGTAGCATAAAGGCTAGGCTAAGGCATCTGATGGGGCTTCGAAGCAACGAGTGGGGGAGGGTGGGTATGGTTGATGTTATCGGGTGGGTATATTAGGGTTATCGGGTTGGGTATGGTTGTGTTAGAGGCTACAACACATCAACAAATTCTATTACATATACGACCGCATATGCGCCTACATATGTAGATTACTCAGACCGAGTATGCGCCCAAACTGCATAACCATCACATATGTAATATGCGGTGCGCTATAGGGTCGGTGTTCGCATATGTGGCCACATACACGGCCGCCTGAGTCGACTTTCCAGACATTGTCCCTAAGTACTTCCCCAGTTAGCAAACCTCACACTCTAGACTGACAACGAGAGAGAGATGGACAAGAACCTGACGAAACCTCGGAAGAGAAGGATGATCGAAACGTTGGTGCTAGAGAGCACCAAAAGACGCAGAAAAAGGAGTCTCAGACTAAGCAGCAGTCCCAGATGAGTAAACAAGATGTTAGGCACAAGTATGTCCAAAAAAACATAAGAAACAGCATCAGATAGCCAGTTGAGCTCCGTGCAAATTTGACTGACAAAAAATGCTAATGGGAAACTCCGAGAAAAAAGAACATTGTTGATCTTGACGTTTGGAGTGAAGAGTACATCTCTTTTTTTCTTTATGGGGGAAAATTTACCATCTGCAACCTCTATAAACCGTCTAGGGGATACTTGGTGCATCTGATGTAGTAGGATACGTTCCCTGCATAGGTGGGCGACTGTATCAATCAACCACTCTATTTTTGCAAAGTTATTATGGAGGCAATAAAAATACATGCACAAGCAACAGCTACAGTCTCTGAAGGATCACTTAAGTGCAAGTGCATTGACTCTCACGGATGGAATGAGTTCAAGTGATGCATCAAATCTTCGAAGTCCTATATAGGGACTTCCACTATGGAGGGCCATCACCCTAGCTAGTAACAGTCCGAACAGTAGGATCATAATAACCATTTTTGTTGTAGCATATGACTTCTACGTATTCGGAATTGTGCCAATAAGTTCATTGGATTGTACCTCAACCTGGTGATAGGTATAGCGAGGCGGCTATAGATACTATAACCCTCCTCAATAGTAAGGAAGACAGCATCACTGATCATCTGGTTGCGGGCTGCAACTTAGCCGAATCAGATCCAGCTAGAAATACCAAGTTAGTCATGTATCAATAGTGTTGCCTCCGTGCAAGGCATGTGCATCCTGGAATGCAAGCATTGTATCACACAAATAAGGATTTTAAGATAGAAAAGTAATCAGCAATGGAACAACCAGCTTGCTTCAAATTCATCATAATGTTGATGATGTAATCTAATGTTTTCATAATGAAGTTTGGCGGTAGATCCCATCTTGAGAAACCACCCTTTTTCTCAAAAGAAAAATAGTAACGTTGAAATAACTATAAAAATTACAAAAAGTTACATGGTCCAAGCTTTACATAATGCTCGACAATGTTCCACCACATTCTCAGAATAAAAAGTATTCCCCCCTGAAAATGACATCAATTTTGGTGCACCAAATTCCCCAAACCAACGCAAAAGTAAAGGTGGTGTCATCATGTCCATAACCACACATAGATCTCATATCTCTCCAGAATCCCGAACAGTTCTGTCTGACAAGCCAAGGTATGCTCGCCCTACACCAAACCTGAGCCGAGGACGAGCAGGAGAACATATGTTCTAAATCTTCCGCCGCCTCCCCACACCAATCCATGAAAGGCCGTATCGATATCGATATCATTTCAGTCCGCCCGGAAATGGATATATCGGGATATATCGACGATATATCGACGATATCGGTGGAAATGTTGAAAATGGCTCAAAAAAGCCATTTTTTGGCATTTTTTCAGAAATTAAGATCATCCAAGATATTAGAACAACAAATAAGCTACAAATACACACTTATATCACACATATCGGTCATTTATAGACCATATATCGCACATATCGGTCATCGTATCGAACATATCGCTATTAAAGTTTATTCCTGACCTTTAGATATTGGAAATGGATTCCATTCAAGTTCTTATAACATTAAATAACTTAAAAATATAAACTTAGATGACACATATAGATCATTTGTGAAGACTATGATCCTTATATTGCACATATCGATCATATCGAAATATCGTTGGTACCGTTAGTTGTTGACCTATATATATTGAAAATGGAGTTCATCCAAGTTCTTAGATCACTAAATAGCTTACAAATATACACTTAGATCACACATATCGATCAATCTATGAAGCTTATATCGCATATATCGATCATTTTGAACATATCGATAATAATGTTTTGATTCTTGACTTATAGATATTTTGTTTTTGAAGAAGTGACTTATAGATATTGGAAATCGATTTCATTCAAGTCTTACAACATGAATAACTTGTAAACATACAACAAGTTGAAGAACCATTGTAAGCACCCTCCTGTCGCATCATACCCAAAACAAAATATATATAAACCATTGTGTGTTTTAATACTAGGTGTAGCTAGATAAATGTGTTTTAATACTAGGTGTTGAATCAATCTTCCATGAATAATAGCATTGATATATAGAGATATCGGCGAAATATCGGCGATATCGATCGATATCCGAGATTTTTCTACTGAAACCAGTTATTTTTGACCGATATGAGCCGATATGGCGATATATCGCCGATATCCCTGTAAAAGGAGATACTGGGTAATATCGATACCCCGACCCTGTCGAAACCGATATAGGGGCGATATATCGTCGATATATCGCCGATACAGCCTTCCATGCACCTATCGCATGTGATATCCTCCGCCCCCATCAATTGCCACATACACCTTTGGAGAGGATCTTTTCCAGTCTAAATAACCATAGAAAAATCTTGATTCAGATCGGAAGCTTGCTTCTCCAAATCATACGTAAGTCTACGGCCATCTCCTCCTCGAGTCCCCCCTCCACAAAATACAGGTATGCCTTCTTGACTGAAATTTTACCATCTCCTACATAAAGTGATCTCTCCCCCACCCCTCGATGGTCCCTCCTGTTGCTCCAGCTCCAAATGTAAAGCCATGAACTGCTCAACCCATTGCTCTGAAAGATCCAAGGAAAAAGTTAGAGACCAAGAGCCCATGTCCCACATCTGTTGCACCAACTCCTCCTTGTTCGTCGCCAACTGCATGAGCCTAGGGTATCGCTCCCCAACAGCCCATCTCCCGTTCAGTCGTCCTGCTAAAAACGAAATCATGTTCCATTCCCAAGACGAGGCCTCAACTTAGTTGCCAGGTCTGGAATCACCTGTGTAATACCTCTCCACAAAGATGACGGAAGACGCCCTGTGCCAACATCCATCGACATCGAGATCTCATAGTTCTTCCTCAGCAGTCTGTAGACCAAGTCCTCCGAATTGCCCCAAAGACGCATCACCCACTTGGTCATGAATGCCATGTTCATCTCCCCCACTCGCGGTACACCCAAACCACCCTTATTCTTCGACAAGGTTACCCTACTCCAATCAACCAGATGCATGCCCTCTTAGATTGCCTCCCGTCCGACCAAAAAAACCTACTCATCAAAGCCTCCATCCTCCATCGCATCCCAGCAGGTAACGTCCTCGTAGAGCAAACGAAAATAGGGATTGCCAAAAGAATGTGCTTCGGGAGAACCAGTTTCCCTCTCCTTGATAGCATCCTCGCCTTCCATCATGCCAGCTTCCCCTCCAACCTCTCCAGTAACACCCTCCAATCCCTCATCTTGTGTCTCCACACCACCAACAGCAAACCCAAGCATGTGATCGACAACGTGGCCATTGGGCACCTTACTGCCGTCGACACGTTCTGCACCTCCTGCTCTGAGAGCCCAAAAAGAACCACCACAGACTTACCTCTATTTACTCAAAGCCTCGATAGCCCCCAAAAATATCCATAATACACGACGCTCTTCCAATCTTGTCCTCCTCAACATTCATGAATAGATCAGTGTCATCGGCATACTGCAGGCACAGACTTACCTCTATTTACTCATAGTCTCGATACCACCCTTTTTCTCAAAAGAAAAATCATAACATTGAAATAACTATAAAAATTACAAAAAGTTATATGGTCCAAGCTTTACATAATGCTCGACAATGTTCCACCACATTCTCAGAATAAAAAGTATTCCACCTGAAAATGACATCAATTTTGGTGCACCAAATTCCCCAAACCAACGCAAAAGTAAAGGTGTTGTCATCATGTCCATAACCACACACAGATCTCATATCTCTCCAGAATCCCGAACAGTTCTGTCTGACAAGCCAAGGTATGCTCACCCTACACCAAACCTGAGCCGAGGACGAGCAGGAGAAGAACAGATGTTCCAAATCTTCTGCCGCCTCCCCACACCTATCGCATGTGATATCCTCCGCCCCCATCAATTGCCACATACACCTTTGGAGAGGATCTTTTCCAATCTAAATAACCATAGAAAAATCTTGATTCAGATCGGAAGCTTGCTTCTCCAAATCATACGTAAGTCTACGCCCATCTCCTCCTCGAGCCCCCCTCCACAAAATACCGGTATGCCTTCTTGACCGAAATTTTACCATCTCCTACATAAAGTGATCCCCCCCCCGATGGTCCCTCTTGCTGCTCCAGCTCCAAATGTAAAGCCATGAACTCCTCAACCCATTGCTCTGAAAGATCCGAGGAAAAAGTTGGAGACCAAGAGCCCATCTCCCTTCCCAAGACAAGGCCTCAACTTAATTGTCAGGTCTGGAATCACCTGTGTAATACCTCTCCACAAAGATGACAGAAGACGCCATGTGCCAACCTCCATCGACATTGAGATCTCGTAGTTCTTCCTCAGCAGTTTGTAGACCAAGTCCTCCGAATTGCCCCAAAGACGCATCACCCATTAGGTCATGAATGCCATGTTCATCTCCCCCACTCGCAGTACACCCAAACCACCCTTATTCTTCGACGAGGTTACCCTACTCCAATCAACCAGATGCATGCCCTCTTGGATTGCCTCCCGTCCGACCAAAAAAACCTCCTCATCAAAGCTTCCATCCTCCATCGCATCCCAGAAGGTAACGTCCTCGTAGAGCAAAAGAAAATAGGGATTAACGAAAGAATGTGCTTCGGGAGAACCAGTTTCCCTCTCCTTGACAGCATCCTCGCCTTCCACCATGCCAGCTTCCCCTCCAACCTCTCCAGTAACACCCTCCAGTCCCTCATCTTGTGTCTCCACGCCACCAATAGCAAACCCAAATATGTGATCGACAACGTGGCGGTTTGGCACCTCACCGCCGCCGACACGTTCTGCACCTCCTGCTCTGAGAGCCCAAAAAGAACCATCACAGATTTACCTCTATTTACTCAGAGCCTCGATAGCCCCCCAAAAATATCCATAATACACGACGCTCTTCTAATCTTGTCCTCCTCAACATCCATGAATAGATCAGTGTCATCGGCATACTGCAGAAGCTGAATGGATATGTCCTCCCTCCTATAGTCCGAACACCATCCCCCGGATCCTTTGAACCTCATCATAACAGCCATAGCATCGGCAACAATAACAAACAAGAGCGGCACCAAAGGATAGCCCAGCATGATTCCCCCTTTAAGGTTGGAAAAAACCTCCTTCCGATCTGTCGTTGACCAGCACCGCATGCGAGACCGTCATCGCGCATCGCTTGATCCATGCAATCTACAAATCCAGAAACCCCTCTTCTCCAATGAGGCCCAAAGAACCTCCAATTCATACAATCATATGCTTTGGAAAAGTCAACCTTCCAAGGCATGCATTTTACCTTGCTCCTCTTCCAGTCTGTCACCATCTCTGAAGCCGTCACCAAACCATCTGTCATCTGCCTCCCCGATATAAACGTCGTCTGCTCCGGCGAATTATCCAATCAAGCATCCCCCTCAAGCAAGCCGCGAGGATCTTCGAAATGATGAGGTATAAAGCGTTAGATAAAGCAATCGGTATATAACAAGGTTTTAAAAAATGAGAGGCGAATCGAGGCGTAAGCCTCACTCGTGAAAGAAAATTTTTCATAAAATATAATAATTAATCGTAATTACAATTTTCAAGTTATAGAAATTATATAGTTATAATAAATACATAACTCCATGATATTTCAAGGCTAACATTATGGTTTAAACATCCAAGTTCTTATATAACTCTCTTTTTTTGAACTCTAAATCTGTAAGGAGTCAAGTAAATATGGACATGTAAGCACAATAATGGGCAACTCTCCGTAAAATTTAAATGTTTGAATAAAATTTAACTAAAGGGACTAGATGTAACATACCATTTTCAAAATTAGGTGAGATATGTGTCATTCAATTGAGAAGGATAAGAGGGTAAGCAGTGAATCTGTGATCACTTTTTACTTTACCATAATGATTGGGGGGACAAAATACTTGAATATTGCATGTTATGATCATCTTTGTTCATGCATGCTTTGATGTGTATTAATTTAGTCCTGATTGAACAGAAGAAAAGATGAGACATGTTTACAAAAATATACTTTTCAAAATTTAGGTCAAAACAGGGGACTTGCATCCAAGCATTTTAATAAAGAAAGCATTTATACTTGATTCATACTAAAGAGTATAGGCATTGGTTTTAAGGACTCACGACTCAATTTGTTGTTCATGTTGATTTATAAAAACATGCATAACAAAGTAAAATAAGCTTAATATGTTAATAAATTTAAAAAAAATATTTTAGTGAATTATGAGCTTAAAGACTTGAAAATACTTGTCTACGAAAGATGAAAAGCTCACTATCAAAAAGAAAAAGAAAAAATATAGAAGAAAAAAATTAAAAAACAGGCCTTACATGAGGCAGCGCCTCGAGGCGCGCCTCATAAGCCTCGAGGCGCGCCTCATAAGCCTCGAGGCGCACGCCTCATTGAGACTGAATGAGGCTATAGCCTCGAGGTGTTTTTCCTTGGAAAATGCCTCGAGGCGTACGCCTCAACGCCTCGAGGCGCGTTTTTAAAAATGATGGTCTATAATCCTCCACCATGATCAGCACATCCTCCGGCAGCAAGAAAAGAAGCGCCTTGTTAAGCCTCTCAAAACATTGGTTGCCCTCTTGGAACTCCAACAGCACCTCCATCACATCACGCTTCACCACCTCCCAAAACTCCCTATAAAAGCCCAGTGGGAAACCATCCGGACCCGGTGCCCCTTCCGTATTCAACCGAAAAATGCCTTTTGTGTTTTAACCTCAGTAAATTCTCTGATCAACAAGTCTGCCTCATCGCCAGAAATCTACGTCAGTCCTCTCCCCTGCCATCCCCATCCAGCTCACAAGTCCCTTCTCCCAAAGGCCAGGAAATGTGCCCGCAGCGCCGCCCCCACCTCACGATCTCCCTCCACCACCAAACCACCAACCTCGATCGAGTGGATGAAATTCATGTCTCCTTCCACTAACCATGGCGTGGAAAAAACGTGTATTCGCATCACCCTCCCGCACCCACCATTATCGTGATCGTTGTCTCCAGGCCACCTCCTTATCCTTGCGAAGAATCTCATCCAGATACCCGCTTCTTTTCCCCAGCTCGTCCTCCCACGAAGCTCGTTCATCCTCCAGTATTGGAGAGTAGATGTCGTGTGTTATACAAGAGACGAAAAAGGAGGCATGGACAGGTTTTTTTTAGGGAGGTGGCCAGTTTCGGTTCTCTGATTTCATGGTGGTGCCATCAATTGGTGCCTCGAGAGACATGGTTGTTAAGAGTGGAGATGTGATGGAGTTGGCGGACTCTATCCGTAGTATTTGAGTCATGTCTGTTCTAATCATGGTTCAAAAAAGCTTGAGGCGGTCCGAGTCATTTTTCCAAAATGTGGGACGAAGCGGAAGCCCCAAGGTGGTCGAGGCGTAAGCCTGAACTTTTTGTAAAGAAAAATAGAAAATAAAGCAAAATACATTAAAAAGGCATATGACAATATTATGCTTCACCAAAAACACATTCAAAAATAATTTCACACTAATAAAAGATACAGGCATATAAGCGATGAAAGCATTGAAGTTCAAAAAAACTAATATTAGACACTAATTTGCGGAATATTAAGTTCCAACTCCAACTTCCATGATTTTATATGGGTATTAAACAAAGTTCACAATTAATACTAAAAGTACAACAAAAACCATAATTCGGAGTATTTAAAATTAAACAAGTTGATATGCCTTGAATCTTAACCTAGTTAGAGAACTACCGCATGTATCCCCTCCTGTTGTACTATTTCGCAACAAGACAGGGGTCTCGATGCTTTGTTGATCGTGATTGTGTGTGATTGCTTCCACTATTCACAACAAAACACAATATTTATTTTACTCAACGTGTTTCTTTGAACTTTGCTTTTTCACATATGTGAAAAGTGATAATTGTTTTGAGATTTACAACTTATACAACCAAATAACATCAATTTGCAAACTTGCAACTAGTATAAACCATTTAGGGTTTTATCAGTTGTGCCCCTCTAACTTATGCAACAATAGTTATGCTCCCTTTTGGAATATCAGTTATACCCTGTCTTCTTGTGTTTTTATCACTTGTACCCCTTAGTTAGATGGCATCCATCTGAATCCCAAAAGGATATTAATTTTGGGACACAGTGGTTATTAGATTGAATAGCTAGGGTAGTTGGGGTAGATTTACCCTAGTATTCCAGTCCCCTCCTCGCCAAACCTCCTCCGCCCACCTAACTTTTAGGACACAAAGGTCATTAGATTGAATAGCTGGGATAGTTAGGGTAGATTTATCCTTGCCCTCCAGTCCCCTCCTCGCCTTACCTCCTCTGCCCCTCGCCTCATCAACCATCCCCGGTGGAGATTATGCATGCTCATTGTTCAATCAAGATCTGGTCTAATCTACACCACACAAAGAACTTTTTACAGAGGCATTGGAAAATGGAAGGGGTTGGAGAAGGCGAGGAGTTAATCGTTGTTTGGGGATTGGATGCTAATGGGTAGTTCGAATCAGAGATTGGGTTTGATGGAGTTTGGATTCGTGATCGAGCGATGAAGAGGCGAACAAAGATACTCTGATGGAAATCATTCAGAGGAGATGGGTTACAAATTGGGAGAGGAAGAGGAGGAAGGGGCTTAGGGGGCGAGGTAGATGAGGTGGGAGGGTTGCGCCAGGGATGGTGATATAATTAGACGACTAGAGAACAATGTGATTCAACTAATATGGATGGTCATAACCAAATCTAGAGCGAGAAGATCGTCTTCCCCAAATGAATCGACTCCATGTGGTTAAGTTCTCAGACAATGATGATCACGTCTGCAGGCAACTTTGAGCTCCGATAAGTCGACTTCGACACTGGTGTTTGCTCTCCGAGTACTCTATGCAGTGTTTTTCGAATTGGATGTCTTTATTTCATGTGAAAACTCGTGGATCAGATTTTCAGGTAAATGTGGTGTTGCTCGATCTCTAGTGGTGTGCTCGATGATGTGGTGATGTTCCTTTCATATCACCAGCAGGCAGCAGAATGAGGCAGAGAATCGCCTCTCCTCGGCTCGCCCTCCAATGGTGGCACTGGTAATCGACATTGCAGAGATGGATTAAGGTGATGATTTCCCTCAGATCTACGTACGAGATAGGGTGTTCTCCAGTTGTGCTCTCCGTTGTTGGTTGCCAATCGACGAGATGTGAGATAGGAGCATATAGGCACGACTGGCTCCCCAATGATGGGGGGGGGCGAGGAACCGAGGGTCGAAGTAGAGATTTGTGGAGGCTCTGCTCCTTTGATTAAGCGAATCTGCAAAGAAAGTGTTTCCTCTCGATTCCATTAGAACCGGATCTCATATGAGAAACAAAATTCTAATTCCCATTTTATAAATCGATTCAAGAGGATATTACTCATTAGCAAAGACCAACTAACTTCCACATATTTTATTCATTCAGGCACTACTTCCAGTAAACATCAAATTGCATCACCTCAATATCAAGCTATGATTCTTGATCTTAACATAAACGGAGCCACAAAAATCGAAATCGGCATTTCGATGGGATGTTCCTTGTGTTCTTTGAATATGACCTCCCAATGAAGGTCTTCAAGTAATTTCCAAATGCGGCTTATCATCTCCAGTCGATCTCCTTCAAATCAAGTACTAGAAGAGCTCGATGCAAAGCTGCTCAAAGAGGATGCTCAGAAAGCTCAATCTCAGGTTCGGATATATAGGATCTACACGACGTCAGAAAAGATAAGAAACGTGATTCTTCTCAAATCGATTCCAAATTTATATGCACCAATCTCAAATAAATAGGAATGGATCTGAAGAGAATTTTTTTGAACAAATGTGGCTTGGTCGTCTGATTAACCAGTATACGTTTTTCAAAGAAGCCCTATAGAGATTCATAATTCCATAAAATTGCACCTGGCCATTATTCCCCTCTTACCCACACCATGATTTGAATAAATCATGGTTTAGTTCAGCTCATAGACGGGCAAACTAACGAAAGGGCACAAGTGATAACGGAGTAAGAAGTCAAGGGCATAAATGATATTCCAAAAATGGAGGTGCATAATTGATACTGTAGAAGTTAATAGGGGCACAAGTGGTAAAAATCCAAACAATTATTACAATTCAACACAATATTATGCACTATAAATTAAACATGATGTATACAGATCATTAATTTTCATTTGTTTCAAGTGATCTCTTCCCTTTGTATGGACATATATGTACTATATAGAAATATGCAAGATTTAACATGGAAACAAAAACACCAACATATAAATATATAATGCTTAAGGCAAAAAAAGGGTCATGTGCAAAACAAATAATCCAAAAGTAAAAATAACATCGTGCTTGAGGCTTACACCTCGCTTTGGTTGCATCACGCCTTAGCTCCGCCTCATCCAATTGAGGTGTGTCCCTCAACCAGAGCACACAGGCGTACTCCTCAAGGAGAAATTGTTGTGCCTCTCTTTGAGACGATGCTTTTTAAAAGCATAGTTCTAATTGTCTTTTGCTAATTTCCACGGTCTATGGCCCACGTGAGGTCATGTTGTGGCCAAGATGTCAGATGAGCATCGATTGGTGAGGTCATGGTTTCCGGATCCAGCTCAAATTGTAGGAGGTGATTTCCACATCACTTTGTTTGTAATGGATTGCTTGTGTGACAACATAGCCGACGTTGTTGAGGAGTGGTTGGTGGAGGTTTCTAAAACCATGAACTCGATGAACACATGAAGAAACAACTCATCTAGATCTTAGCTGGAATGTTTTTTGGTCCTATGGAGCAGTTGGAGAGTTTTCCACTAGCAGATGTGGTATCCATGCCTCGATCACATTCGAATCATACCTCACTATGTTGGGAATCCGAGAGTGATAAATATCCACCAATTTGTTCTGTTTTAAGCTCTCTTGGTTTAAAGAGGCTGGCAGTCGTGAGAGGTTTACTCTATTGATAAGAACAAGTTGTGGAGGGGTCTACCTCGAGAAGAATGCTTGAGAAACTTTGAGCTCTAAGTAACATGCTGTGTGCAGTTCAGGAGAAGCAAGCATTGTCATGTCTTGTCAGAGGACAAAAAGAGGGAGATTCTACGGAGGCAGAAACCAAGGCAAAAGTGACTAAAAGAGTGGAAAACAGACACCTAGTACTTCCATGCAATGGCAAGTAGGCACATGAAGCGTAATATGGTGCATTTTAAGGTGAGTGGAGAGGAGTTAACGGAGCATATAGCCAGTGGTGATGTGATGAGGTATCACTTTAATGAGCTTTATTAGTGTGCGCCTAGTGGTGAAGCCAGGAAGAAGGTTAGGGATATCCCAAGGTTGTCTTAGTTGCATGTTTGAGGAGTTGACGCATCCGTTCTTTCTTACAAAGCTTCGAAGGAAGACTTTCGTTCTGAATGTTGAAGGCTTGCCGAGTCTAGTTGTCCAAGAGACTCCAAAGGAGGTTGACGAGTTGTAGCAAGTGAACCGTGATTTTAAGAGTACGAAATATCCTCTTGCGTTGCTTCTCCCGAATAAAGATGTGGTGCAAAGGGTGGATGACATGCGTCCTATTCCTCTTTCGTAGGTCATATGTTTTTTTTCCGATAAAAGGTGTTAGCCAACATATTGCAGGTCTTTCGACTCAATTGTTTATCCTACCAAAGATGCCACTGATCTTGGATCAACATATCATGAATGGTGTTGTAATGGCCTTTGGGATTATTACATAGTGGAAATGAAAGAAGACTAAAGGCCTTACGTTGACTGCAGTTCATTTTGGGTATGCGGTGGGGGGGGGGGGATTGGTGAAAAATGTGGCAATCTCCTCCTATGTTGTACTAGTGAATGGGAGGCAAGTGCGTAATTTTTTCAACCCTAGAGAGGGGTTTGACCAGCCTCTTCATTAGCCCCATTGCTTTTTGTTCCCGTTGTCGATGCCTTATCTAAAACGGTTTCTAAAGCCGTGGAGGATGGCTTAGTTGTTAACTTTAGGACCGATAATGTATCTATGCTAGTCTTTTGGTATGCTGAGACACTAAAATTTTGGGGCGGTTGATGCAGGTATAGCAAAGGGGGTGGCCATTGTGCTTAAGTTGTATGGGATGATTTCTGAGCAATGAATCAATAATGATAAAATCAGCTTTTGTCTGCGTTCATACGAGCAAAGGAGAGATTAAAGGTTGTATAGATGTCGTTCAAACGCATAGAGGGTGCTACCATTTGTTTACTTCCCGTTACCTCCGGTGGATGGTAGATTGAACGGACAAATTGGTTATGTGATCGAGAAAATGGAGCGGAAGTGGGCGAGCTTGCATGAGAATTGGATGCTTAGTGCATTTGAAGGTAGCCCTCTCTACTATATTGATTATTTTCCTATATACGCACCCCAGTCTACTGGCATTGGGGGAAGGGTTGAGGCGTTGATAAGGAGATTATGTAGGAGTTATGTTGGTGAGTTGTATGTGCTGCTTTGGGGGTGGAAAACCCTAGTGTTCACTACTCAATGAGGATGGAGGTTGGGGATTCTTGGCTTGGGTGAAATAAATGGTGTTTTCTTGGCAAAGTAGGTAACCCGCAGTTGGGGTTTGGATCTGATCTGCTGAGCAGGATGATTTGCTCCCTCTAAATTGTTACTTTGGGCCTTTCTAAGCAGGTTGACCAGTGACCACACCCTTGAATTTTTGAAAGGGCATATGGCTTGTCCTTCCGGGCATGGTAATCAAAAACGTTCCTTGAGGCATTGTGGCATAGCCACGAGAAGAAAATAGACTCAAGGCTATAACCTCATATTGCTTAATCGAGTTGAGGCATCGCCTCGATATATCGAAGTGGCCAGCAAGCCGCTAATGTATGGGGCTAAATTAAAGTGTGCCTTAGTAGATTGGGGAAATTATAATGTGTACCTTGTTCTTGTTGAAACCTTGGAATTGAATAGCCTGGAAGGGTAACAGCTTTGGTGGCTGCTACCATTTGGTTCTCTTATTGAAAGAGGTCACTTTGGTTTTGCATTAGGATTGTGAACAGACCATCTGGCCGCTGCACATTCGACCACAAAAAAAACATTTTTTTGGCTGTTGCACATTAGGACTGTGAACAGTTCATCTTATGAGCTACAAAATTCACGTTTTAAAGTTCCTTCTCACCCTTGACTTCGACACTTATCCCTCCAGACTTGTATGAATGTATCTCTTGTGCAGCTCTTTATCAAGGTAGGCTGCAGCCTCAACTTTGACAATTCCCCAACATCTCCACTGCTCCCTAATCAAAGAGATATTTAGGGATCTATAATTATAACATTCGTATGGAGACAGGGTTCAGTCTGAATGATTTGCTATTATGCTATGTTGTGCATATCAGGGTCGCGATATATCGGTATCGACATGAGACCGATATCGACCGATATATCAGCGATATACTTCTTTTCGGGTCCTTCCTTCACGAAAGTGTGTTGATATGGGTGATATTTCGACGATGTATTGCCGATATATCATCGAAATATAGTATCAACACCATATCGATATGGTGTCAATATCGGCATTTCCTACCTTGGTACATAATATGAGCATCTCTCAATGCACATTAGTAATGCATATTATTTTCTCGTGTGTAGCAATTTTATCTTATAATGTACATAATTTGCGATGACTTATGCTTTAGTGACATCATTTGTTGGGCAAGGTTTTGGTGCACCTTGTTTGTAAGTATCTACATATTACTTGTTTCAACTAATTTAATTGTTCAAAATGATTTTGAATGCACTTCTTTTTAGCCATATATAGATGGAGATAGGAGAGTGAGCAGGGGCAGTCGCCTTCATAACTTTTTTATTCTTCAAAATGTGTTTGTAATCCTGTATTTTAACCTCTACCTTCTAAGTATTGACCCTCAACATGGCCACATTCTATATTATCTGCCTCCCACCACTGTGACTCACGTATTTACTATTTAGTGGCCCAGTTGTGACTTTTCCATGGTTTAATATAAAGGGAAACTCGAACCCCATAGGGCTTGGCTGTAAAATAATTTTTGAATAACTTCTGCTCTTTTTTATACTTCCAGATTAATTTAAGAAACTTGGTAGAATAATAACTGTTGCCTCAAAATTTAATGATAAATATGTATTCCTTTCATGACATGTAGCTAATGAATCTCACTTTTATTGAATGAAATTTTGTAGAAATTGATATGGAGTTGTTATATCTTTTCTTTTGGCAACCTTATCTTTATAACTTATCATATAATATAATACTTTGATAAATTATATGTTCGTCATACAGCATATAATTTCATTGACAAAAATTTATTTTAGATTTTATATAAACTTGTGCCTCGAGGCCTACATATCGCCTCAATGACAGAAAAAAACACATAGACCCATTTCACATTTTAAAACCTTGCTTTTTGTTTCACCCCGCCCATGAGAATTGTCCTTTGAGATGGCAGTTGCTTCTATGTGCTCAAGTTCTAGAGCTCGAGCAGTATCTTCCCTCATCTTTTCCTTCCTCCCACTCCTGTCAAAGCCTCATTCCCTGCACAGGATTGTTGATTGGGCAAGCTTTCTTTAGAATATGGTATAAGCTTTGAAGTAAGGATGGTCAAGATAGGAAGGAAGAAAGATATCAGAAGCTTTTTTAAAATCTTGCAAACTAGGATGCCCCTTCGCAGCCATGGTCCCTCCTTCAAGTCTGTCTTTCATCCCTTTCCCGCTTCCCAAAGCTTTAGTTCATTCAATATGGGCTTTACCACTTTTTATAGACCACGAGCTTCTTCACTTTCCATCAGGAGGAAGACGATCTAGACTTCTCGAGCTACTCCGTGAGGAATTGCATGGAGGTTGATGGATGGTTTCCTCGCTTTCATTCTGCCTTGACTGCCCAACGTTTTGCTCATTTTCTGTTGCTTTTGGAGGCCCTACCATGAGTTGACCGGTAGTCTGACACTCTTAATCTTTGGATGTGGTGGATAGGCATTTTTCTAAAGGAAAAAGGACGACCATCGTACAGGTGTGCATCCAAAAAACCTTCACCATTAATTCACATGGTTACAAGTACAGGGCTTTTTAAAGCCAACAAAATTACATGAGCCAAGTATTCACTTGTATCTTTGCATGCACAACAACATTTTCAACATAGTATCTTCCTGCCTGAAGATTACCCCGTTTCTCACCAGCCATATTGCCCAAATCATAACCACAATCTTGGATCTCTCACCCTCTGGTCCACGCCAATCAGAACCGATGGATTCTCAAAAACTTGTTGCACAATTGGTCCTAATCGCACGTTTACTGAATCTCGATCAAACATCCACGGATCCCAAACAAGTGAAGAACAACTGACCATGATAATAGCAGCCTCTACTTGGCAAGGGAGGCTTGCAATATTGTCAATGTCAGCCAATAAATATTATTTTATAGAAATGCACACCTGTTTCTTCTTAGCTCGCTTTTCCTTCTCTGTTGCATTGCGCTTTGCTCTTAGCTCATGTTCAGCTTGTCCCGCAGCCTCCTCTTCTCGAATGAGCTCTTCCTGTCTCTTCAAAGCAACAACCTCCTGATAAGCCACTTCAATTTTACTACTGGAAAATGGATGAAAGAAATACAAGTTAGCAGACTATTACAGGGTGGATAAATCTTAAAATTACCTTTTTCAACCAAATAAGGCAAATATAACTCAGCTACTGCTTAAAGCAATCAATAAAGCTCAAGCTCTTAGAAATCTGCTACACAAACAGTCCCGAAATGAACCCTTAAATGGTGACTTCTATATACCCAGTATACCGTGTATAGTGGATTTCAAGAATAACAAATTGCTGAACTTTGATTTATAACGGACCAATTTCTCAAATCCTCGTGCAAATGCACAAGAGTACTGGAAGGCCAAAAAAGTAAGGTCATCGCAATGACAGCACCAACCTACAAACCGGAGAGAACATACTAATAGGTATGGAGAAAAGATGCCAATAGGTGGATGCTTTCTAGATATTTTCAAGGACATATATATATACATATATATAAAGTCAGGCACTCAATCACATAAATATGTTATTTTTCTCTCACCGACAACCAACAGATGTGAGGATTTCTTGAGCATACACAGCCTATTGGGGAGCTTGCCGATCAGCTTTCCCGGAAATGTGCTTGATGACAAAACACAGGAAACTTCTGCAAGTTGTCTGATCTTATTGGCATTCAGTTCTCTAGGATTGGTAGATACTGAATTACCTTTGGCCTCCATGAAGTAATACATTCTACGAAGCTATTGACAAGGAATTTGTCGGTGACAAGCATGTCCAACTCGAACTCATGCACCAACAGATCTTTCCGTTAAATGGATGTAGTTTTGATCCAAAAATGGATGACGTTAACGTGACCTGCAGCTGGAAGGTGGCCACATCGCAGCCATCACCTCACTACAACATCCGCTAACTATGGTGAAATTCATGGTAGTCAAGATGCAAACATAGCAACAATTGATGGAAAGGGAGCGTATGAGCCCCTTCAATGCCCCTTTTCCTCATAGGCTGCTTAGGGCCATGTGTCATGCCAATGGTCTCAGATGTGAAGTGTTATACATGTAAGCCCGTGGCGGTTGATCCATTTTTCAATTAAAATTGCTGCACATTATTTCATTACATTATATGAAATAAAGCATAAATTGTGTTTGCACTTATAAAGTTCCTTGTACAATTAAGGTCATCTACAACGGCCACCTTGACATCTTACGGTTGTTGATCCAAAGACTTAGATTATAGAGGCTGATGCAAGATTGTATGTCTAAAAATTAGCAAGGATATAACTGGCGTCATCAAGTGATAGTAAAGAAGGAACTCATGTTTGAGAATATATGGCAATCTTCACTAATGACCAAGGATATAACTTGCATCATCAAGTGATAGTAAAGAAGGAATTCATGTTTGAGAATATATGGCAATCTTCACTAATGAATGACAGTCTATCCAACACTCTTGATGCCCAGGTGATATAAGTTAAAGAGTTAACTTGATGAGATCGAGATATTAAAACATGTAGCGTATATTGTCACAAACAGGCATACATCCTTTGGCTTTAACTGGAGATAGATATATATCTACATATCCAAGTATGTACATTTAGCAGACCAATAGGTTGATGGCCTTACAAGGTATAAACTGTGGGAGACAAAGCTCACTCATTACACATTGGAGTTACAACGAATTCTATCGATATGTAACAAGATAAGAATTCGAGAAATAAAATATATGCTTTTCGAAAGAATATAATTGATATTTTCGCTTGATGATCAACTAGTGTGAACCATCAAATGAGACAGCCAAATATGAGATTAAACTTCGGGTTTATTCAAAGTCTTACAGTATGCAAGATGCTTAAGTATTAGGCACTGTTGTAAAAGTCGGCTGACTAGGCCGACTAGTCGAGTCGGGGGGGTAGCCGGCTCGACTAGGCCTAGTCGGCCATTAGTCGGTCAACCCGATTAATCGGGCCGACTAGTCGGCCTAATCGACCGACTACTCGGCCGACTTTTACATACAGGGTTTTTTGCTTTTTTTTAAATCAAACATATTCTAATATGCTTAATGTTATGTTATATTTTTGAAGTCAATTACTCCTTTTGTTTAATTATAAT
The DNA here is from genome assembly GCA_037367405.1 of Ottelia alismoides. Classification (NCBI taxonomy): domain Eukaryota; kingdom Viridiplantae; phylum Streptophyta; class Magnoliopsida; order Alismatales; family Hydrocharitaceae; genus Ottelia; species Ottelia alismoides. The sequence continues at coordinate 467,487 of JAZKJV010001118.1, read as the reverse complement.
AGTATAGAAAATGTTCAAATCTATGCAAACATATAAGAATATATGTATAAAAAATAATTTATATTACAAATATATAAGAATATATATATAATGATTTATATATTAAAAAAATAAAAAATACAAAACCGACTAATGGCCTACTAAATCCGATTAGTCGTCCGACTGACGATTAATCCTTAGTCAGTCACCCCATCGACCGAGTACCGAGTACCGATTTCTGCAACCTTGGTATTAGGAATGTCATACGATAATAATTTGTATACCATGATACTTTCATTCCTATGGAATGTGATAAAACTGGATGTATTTTAGTGACTACGCTTTGAATCTTGATGAATGAGAATTAATTAGAATAAATCGCAATTCATAGAATTACTTTGTAGATCCAAAGAATTGGAAATTGATCCAAAAGGTTTGGATACAATTAGAGAAATCGATTCAATGTCTGATTAAATCAGATAATTCAAAGCAGTGTAAATCATGATATAAGATTTAAATCGATAAATCAAGTCACTATACATGGCTTATATAATCTCCCTAATATTATCTCCAAGTATTTGAAAATGCTACACATAATTCTTTTTTAAAAGCTAAAAAATGAGAAATACGCATAAATGTCCGCCCCAAAAAAATAATTAATTAAAATCACTACAAAATACAAGACTCAAGAAGAGTCTTTGCATGAAGAACATTCTCGACATAAAAATGCTCAGAGCAGAAAATAAGTCCCTTTCGTGCTAACCAAACTACCCAAATAACAATAAACGCCTTGAAATGATCAATATTTGGGTGGAAACAAGAATTAAAAAGTGATTCCCAAAAAGAGGAATGGCTAGTACAATCCACCCACTCGATCCCGATCACCAACCAAACTCCTGCAGACTTCTCAGAACCTAGGAAAAGATGATTAATGGATTTCGCCACCAACCTGCAGAGCATGCAGGAGATATCTCCACCGCGAAAATTGATAATTAATGTTTTGGGAACATGTCAATATGAATCACATATTAGCAATTTAATTAATATGGATATAGATTCGTAACAATTAATATTAATATGAATAAGATTCATACTTATTCAGGGCACGTGAATGAGATTCACATAAATACATAAATGTGAATAGGATTTACATTTTAATATAGACTAATGAATTGGAATCATTAATGGAGAGAAATATATTATAAATTTTCCATTTTAATATTTAGAATTTAATTTCAATTGATATTTATCTGGAGAGATTAGATCAAACATATCAAGTCCTAATTTGAATTGAAGAGAATCATGTAGCGAGTCCACTATGGACATCCACCCATGATAATTGGAAGCCAAATTTGCTGACCATCCTCTAAATATGAGCATCTATTATGGACATTTTATTTGGAGATAATGGAGGATAATTAGTTAACCATCCTCATGAGAAAGTAGGACTCTCTTATGGCCATCAATAATGAGATTAAGGGTCCATCTTTGGTTGTCCATACTTAAATGTAGAACTCTCTTTAGTCGCCCTCTTGAGCATATAAAGAAAGACGGGGTCTATTCAATTTCCAATCAACACCATATAAGTGCCCTCTAGTCCTAAGAATTTAGAGAAGAAATTGGAAGAGAAAATATCTCTTTAATATCCCCCTTGGTCGTCCCTATATACTCAATAAAACCCAAGAATGTCCCCATTATAGCCTCTCCATTGGCTAAGCCAATGGCGAGGGGATTCGTATTCTTCTTAATGATTCAGGCTCATGGAGAAAGCCTTGACTTTGTGAGTCAAAATCAGGAGGTAAAGATCAATCTAGATCTTTCTTGACATGGATATCTTGGTGGAGATCAACTCTCAAGTTTGTGGGAAGTACCACGAGTTATCGCAAGGCTAGCTAAAGCAAACGCCCAATGAATCAGACTTAAATCAGGAGGTCTTTTATTTAGAGACTCACGAATCAAATGTATGTTCTTTTACTCTTGTGATAATGCAAAATGGTGCGAAAATAGTTTCTGCCGCCATGTGATTTCGCATTTGCAATCAAATTTTTTATACGATTGCAATGTTGCTCATATGATTAGCCCTTTTATTACAAATTTGATTCATATTTTCCCCATTTTCGTCATATGTAAGGTTAAACCTCCTTTCACAGAGTACAACTGGATGACGGTTAGACTTAAATCCTCTATTCAAATTTGTGTGGATCCAATAATGTGGTCCACGAGGCCCTATCTAGATATTATTGTACACACAGCCTTAGCATTTCATTTCTGCTATTGTCATTCTCTACACATGTCTATGGTTCACAGGCCAACATTCAGATCCATAGAGCATAACATGTCTCACAACTGCTCTGTAAAACTTTCATTTGAGTTTTAAAGAAACATTCTTTTCACAAAGAAAGCAAAGGCTCCTCTCCACTTTAGCCAACCTGCATTTATTTTATTTGTAATATCTCCATCAATTTCCCATCATGTTGCAAAATAGATCTCAAGTATCTAAAAGAATCTCACTTCTGTATGTTATCGTCACCAATCTTCACATGGATTCCTTCACCACTGCTTCCATTAAAAGTGCATTCCATATATTCAATCATAGCCCTACTTATACGAAATACTTTAGTCGACAATTCATGTCTCCGGACATCATGCTTTTCATTTACTCCATCTCTAATCTCATCAATCAACACAATAGCATCAGTGAATAACATACACCAAGGTATCTCATCCTGAATGTGACTTGTCAACTCCTCCATAATCAAAGTAAAAAAGGAATGGACTCAAAGTTGAACCTTGATTTAGACCAATGTTGATGTCAAAATAGTCGATATTCCCAGATTGTATCCTTACATAAGATGAAGCGATATCATACATATCTTTTATGAGGTTAATGTATAGGACGGGTACTTGTCTCTTTTCCAAAACTCTCCACAATATCCCGTGGGATAGAATCATAAGCCTGCTCCAAATCAATAAAAATCATATGGAGTTTATTCCTTTTAGCTCTATAAATCTCCAGTGTTCTCCTCAACAAGTGGATGGCTTCAACAGTTGAACGACTTGGCATGAATTCGAATTGGTTTTCTTTTACTATAGAAACTTGCCTCAACCTTCTTTCGATCAGACGTTCACAAATTTTCATAGTATGACTCATCAGCTCAATACCTCTGAAATTGAATAATTTTGAATGTCTCCTTTGTACTTATAAAGAAGTACCACGATGCTTCTCCTACAATCTTCAGGCATTTCTTGTTTCGCCAAATAACATTAAATAGATTTGTAAGCCAAGTTAAACCACACTCACCTAAAACTTTCTAAACTTCTATAGGAATATCATCAGGTCCTACACCTTTCCCAGGTCTCATAACCTTAAAAGCATCCTCTACTTCCTTTGAATTCGTCTATAGCTTGCACGATTCAAGTAACTTTAACTACTATCTAGATCTCCAAAAGTGATCTCTATGATTCCTTCCCCAATGAAAAGTTTATGGAAGTATTGCTTCCATTGAGTCTATATATCCTTCGGAGTAACAAGCGGGTGACCTTCCTCATCCTTAATGCATCTCACTTGAGAAAGGTCTTTGGTCTTTCTTTCTCTTGCTTTAGCTAACCTCAATACGGCCTTCTGTCCCTCTTAGAGTCGAGATTTTTGCACAAAACTTCATAATCTTTTGACTTAACTTCTCTTACAACCTTCTTTGCTTTCTTCTTTGTTATTTTATAGTTTTTGACAATTTCATTTGTTTTATTGTTACACAAAGCTTTAAAGCATGTTCTTTTATTTTGAACTTCTCTTGAACCCCTCCACTCCACCACCAAGCTTCCTTTTGGCCTGGAGCTCCTCCCTTTGACTTGCCTAACATCTCTTTAGTTACCCTTCAGATACAAGATGCTACCGCCTCCCACATCTCGTTCGCAACTTCCATTACAATCCCAAGATAAGTCTTCTAAAACATTCTCCCGAAGCTCGGTTGCTTCAATTGAAGATTACACCATCTAGTTCTAGTGATCTTGGAAATCTTCCTTTTCTTTACCGGTCCTTTTATTTGCACATACATGACTAATAAGTGATGTTGGGTGGTCAAACTATCTCTTGAGAATACTTTACAGTCTTTGCAACACAATCGATCTCTTATCCTCGATGTAAAGTAATCTATCTATGTTCTAATCAAGCCACTCTTATAAGTACTAATCAAAACATATATATCAAAATAAAGAAAGAACAACAAATAAAGCTCTTTAGTTAAAACTTGAATTTAACTCTTAAAATCTTCTATTTAACTGATTTGGTTTGGATTTTAATCTAAAATTGAGAAGCTAACAAAAGAAACTTCTTCAAACAATGTACAACACTCTAACAATTCAACACATCGATGAATAAATAAGTGAAAATTCATCATATATGTAATATTCGATGAAAGTGAAAGGTAGATTCCTTTATTTTTGTTGTTTTATCAAAAAGGCGTGCCATTTCGATGAAATTTTATTGGCATTTTAATGATATTTCATTGAAATCCTAGAAAAAGAAATAAAGTGGTGTTCTGATTTCGGTGACCCATAGAAATGGAAATTTCGAAGAAATTCAGTGAAATTTCAGAGAAATTTGAGGCCATGGAGGCGAGATGCCTATCGAGGTTCCGATTTACTAATGATGGATGTTGGTGCCTCTAGGGCATGATTATTGGGTAAAATATGGAGTGATTTGAGCCTGTGGAGTCGATGTACTACACATGGTCCTTGTTTGTTGTGTTGTGGAGGATCTCTGATGGTTGTGTTCATGCTGTTGACGGTCTAGGGTCTCACGGGCACCTCATCGACAGTGCTTTGGGATGAGCTTCGACTGGTGTGTTCTCGTTTTCCGGACATTGCATGGCTTATTGGTGGCGATTTTAAAGTCACTCTTCGATCGACAGATCGACCGCATGGCAGTGAAGTTGGACCTTGGTTCCTCGTCTTTTTCTGAGTTTGTGGGAGATTCGAAGATGGAGAGGTCTTGGATGCGATAAACTTGAAGTACACATGGGGGAATCTACCTCTCGATCTCGCTTGGATCGCATTCTTGGTCTGTTGGGTTTGCTGAAGTGATGTCCTCTGGGATTCATGTTGGCCTTGCCCAAGTCGCACTCAGATCACACCTCCATTTGTTGGGACTCTAGTGATGGCAGGCGTTCGGGTGGCATCTTTCGCTTCGAGCGTGTCTGACTGCTTGAGGCGTGGTTTCTGAGAGAAAGTTGTGTGGGGCAGGAAATAGAGATTCTAGGATTGGCTTTTCAGCATATGGCGAGGAAGCTGAGAGCTTTGTGATGCCTGCTTACTCAGTTTAGGTGGAATTCCATGGTGAATTGTGGTCAGAGGAGAGACGTTGCGCAGGCCGAGGTTGAGCGCCTTGATCAGTTAGAGGACGTCACGAAGCTGAAGGAGAAGGAGCATGTGTCAAGGAAGGAGCACAGTAAGGTCATTATGGAGGACGAGAAGCGGGAAACTAAATAGAGGCAACGGTCGAGGTAGAAGTGACTGAAGAAGGGAGATGCAAACACCATATTTTTCCATGTGAATGGTCATAGGAGGCGGACTTCATACAAAGTGGCTGAAAGAGGGAGATGTAAATGCCATATTTTTCCATGTGGTGGCTAATGGTCATAGGAGGCAGACTTCATACACTCGATTGAGGTGGAGGGTGAGGTTCTCGTTGATGACCGCCCCATCAGGGAGGATGTGATACAACAATTCTTGGAGATCAATAGGTGTATTCCTACTTACGAGGCAAGATGGATGGGTAGAGATATCCCTCGTGTATCAAATGTGCAGTCTGAGGAGTTGATGTGGACATTTTGTTGTCCGAGGTCAAGCGAGATATGAATGATATGAATGGTGAGGGTTCGCATGGACTGCATGACTTCCATGTCTCCTTCTTTTGGGAGTTTTGGGGCCTAGTTGGTCAGGATGTTTTGGAGGTGGTGGAGTTGTGAAAGGCAAATAGTGGGCTCGAGCAGCTGAATCACTCTCTTTTGTTCCTTCTACTAAAGGACATTATGCAACGAGTCGAGGACTTGTGTCATACATACTACATAGTCTAATGATGTTTATTTGATTGTGGAAAAGGTGTTGACCAATAGGTTGCGAGTGGTGTTTGGCCCAATTGTCGATCCTACTTAGGCGACATTCATCCCAGGGCGCCACATAATGGACGGGGCGGTACTAGTATCTGAGATAATAACAGAGTGGCACAAGAAAAAGACAAAAAGTCTTCAATGGAAGGTGGATTTCTTGAAGGTTTATAATTTTATAGATTGACGGTTCATTTGGATAATCCCTACACCCGAGGGGACTGGATTGCATGGATGAAAAGGTGTGTGACGATAGCCTCTTATGCAATGTTGGTTAATGGCAAGCAAGAGAAGGGCTTCTTTTAACCGCAGTGGGGTGTGAAGCAAGGGTGCATGATGGTGCCATTGTTGTTTTCGGTGGTGGCAGATGCCCTAGCTAGGATGGCGGGGAGGGCTGGTGCAAGGGGTTTTTTCTCATATTTATGTGCTGGTGAGATTTTGGTTCCCAGTCTACAGTATCGAACGACTCCATTTTTTGTGGAGGGTGGCACGATCGAAGCGTAGGGTTTAGCCACAGTGCTTGAGATCTTTGGGATGGTTTCAGGTTTGAAGATCAATCATGCAAAGGTTGCCTTCGTGCCTTTTGGATGGATGAGGGGGAGATGGTAGGTTGTGAGGTTGCCTTGCAGACACGTAAAGGGACTCTCCCATCGCATACCTTGGGTTGCCTTTAGTGGGTGGCAGGTTGCGACAGTTTGAGTGGCGAAGTGTCATTGAGAAGCTAGAGAAAAAACTAGAGAAAATGGCAAGCTAACGTGATGTTTGTTTGTCTAGAGGCAGCCATCTTGTACTGTTGAAGGCAGACCTCTCAACTATACCATTTTTCCTCTCATCTTGCCTCCTATCCACCGGAGTAAAAAGGAAACTTGAGGCTATCATGAGGCATTTATGGGCCTCGAGTGGAGAGGTGAAGGGGATGACTTTGGTTGGTTGGACGACTGTTATGCTGGAAAGGGGGGACGGTGGGTTAGGGATAAGCAATCTGGATACGATGAATCGGGCCCAGCTGGTGAAGTGGTTGATCCGAATTTTGGGAGGAAGAACTTATTTATTGTGCAAAACTTTGCGCTCTATTTATGGGACTCCGATTGATCCCTTAGAGCCAGCTGAGGAAGTTTTGTTGCCTTCCAACTTTAGAAAGGGAATCGCTCTATGTTCACGGATATGGTGTTGTGAAGCAAGTTCTAGGTGATGGACGTCGGTTCAAATTATAAAGAGATGAGTGGAATGATCAAGTCCCCTTGAGGGGTCGTTTTCCACGTATTTATGTGTTGGAAGCTAACAGAGAGGTGCGAGTCAAAGACTATTGGGAGAGCGGTAGCTTGATACCACCCTTTTGCACTGAATTAGTTGATTAGCATTCCGTGGACTTCATGGTATTGCTTGAGGCTCCGCCAACTGGTGGAGGGATGGATGAATTTGTTGATCGATGGTCCTAGGTTGATGGACGGTTCACAATGTTGAAGGCTGATAGGGACCTATACCAGCGAGAGAGTCAGGATCAGGCGGTGATCTCAAACCGCTTCACCGACTTATGGCACTAGAAGGTATGTAGTGTATTCAGATTTTCATTTGGTTGTTGCGACGGAAGTGTCTTATGACAGGGATAGAAGAGTGTGGTTCTTTCCTGGGTGTAACCATGGTTTGAAAAAATGTGCCTCGAGGCACAAAGGCGCTCGATGCAAAACAGGGCGAAGGAAAAACGTCTCGAGGCGACAGCCTCGAACCCCCTGGTTGAGGCGTGCGCCTCAGATGCCTGAGGCGATCGAGACGAGGCGAGGCAGTCGAGGCGGGGCGAGGCGCAAGGTAAGGCATTAGAGATTTTTTCAAGCATTTTTTACAGAAAATAATTAATCTTATTAGTATTTTCATATGTTTATAAAGGCATAGTTGTTGAGTATATATTTATGCAAGACGAATGCTTAAATTTGACATCTTTCGTATTCATATTTACCATTAATATGTCCAATTATTCTAGTGAACTGTTACTATTATACCCTTAAACATATACGAAATTGTGTGGGAATTCAAATACCCATATAAGAAAAAATTTTGGGATGGGGCGTTGTCCTCTGCAAACCCCGCAGGTAGGAGGCAACTTGGGCCCCCTTAGCCCTCCCAGGCTCGTTGACTGGGCAGCGAGACCCCTGTACTGGTAAGGTATGGTGGCACAAGGGGCATCATACCGTTCTTTACCTGGATTCAGTAGAACATAGGGTTAGGATTCAAATCATATGATTCATATCAACAACTTAGATATCTATAACGACAACTATAGCCAAACCCTTTTTGATAAAAAAAAATTAGTGATAGTTATAGTCAATGATTTCCTTTCGACTGGGTATAAATTTAGTAGAAAGGTTTACGGTATTGTCATATCCTTTTTTCCATGTTCTTATCTTCATAATATCGTCAGATATTATATTGTTATATATTATATGTTTGTTAGATTAGATTATTTCACCAATAAATATATTTATTATACATTTTGTAATTATTTTCCTATACAAATTGAGGCTTACGCCTCGACCACCTCGAGGCTACGCCTCGCCTTACTTCCAGGGAAAACACTTTGTTTTCTCAAACTTGAACACAACAGACCATGCTGTTAATTTGATTCTTCTTGATTCATCTTGCTTGAGTTAAGGTTGAGGTAATCAAACCACACTAAAATCAATGGTGGATTTTCTTCCATCTCTCTCCTTTCTTCTCTCATCTTCTTATTCCTTTTCCTCTCTTCCATTTCGGAAAACTTAACCCCAAATGAAGTGCCAACTGAGATGCAACACCGCGTGAAGATGGACAACCTCAATTCCCTCGACGAGCTCCTGGTGAGGTAGACAATGGAGAAGAGGGAGCATACCAAACTTCTCCACTTGCAACTTGTCGACTGCTCCCTCTCCTCCGCCCCCCAGGAATTCATCGTCATCACGATCATCATTGTGCATGTCACCTTCTTCCAAGATGAGGTCGTGAGAGATCTTGAGAGCATGTTGAAGAAGAAGGGATCATTGTGTAGGTCTTTGGAAGACACGAGGGCCGCACATGAGCATGCAAAGTCATACAAGGATGAGATGGAGGCGAACTGAAGGAGTCACTTGGACGTACGAGGATGTAGCACATGGTGATTGTTGTTGATTTGGAGGTGGGGTGCGAATTGTTGTGCCAAAGGAGGTTGAGGAGCTGAACTCGACCACATCATTATGTAAGAAATCATGCCCTAAACAAGCAACGACTATTACCGTGATGCAATCCTAAAGCAATTCCCTTTGCGAAAAGCCTCGGCTAAAAAATCAAAATTGCAACAGCTTCTACTTGCCGAATCGAGAATCTAAAGAAGAGCATAGATGATAACCAACAAGAGATTGGGAAGTTGAGAGCTACCTTTGAAAATATTGCCATAGAGAAGACATAAAAGGAGAGGTATCTCCACGGTCTCTTGGAGCACAATGCCTTGGTCAATAAGAACCTTGCAAATGCTCGTGAAAGACTGGAGGACGTGAGAGGGGGTGTTGGGAGCTCCTCTAGGGAGAGGAAGGTGATGGAGGAAGGGAAGGGGAAAGGAGGAAGAAAAAGAATGACAATTTGTAACTTTAATAAACAATAGGGGTGATTTAAGATATTTTTGACAGAATCCGATTTATTTTAATAGCCAAATGGATGGGAGTTAACCGCATGATACATAGTGTAATATATTTTGGGGCGGACACCACTGAGTGTTTCCCCCTACCTTTCAGACTTCAAAAAAATGATAAATAGTGTAAAAGTTAACAAGTTTGCATGGTTTAGGTGATAATTAGGAAGAATATACGGTCGAGAAGGTAATTCACAGTTTTTAGGGCTCGTGGTTTAGAAATCCCTTTGTAAATTAGGCAACCAAAAACCGTTGGGGGTTATATATATAGTACACCTATAAACTTGTGATATCATGAGAACGTCCTTCCGTACTTATGTACATAAATATAAGGGTTTTTATCACTTGTGCCCCTCCGAGATATACCAATTTCAGTTATGCCCCTATCTTTTTGGTAATATCAGTTGTGCCCCTCACTTCTTTCTCCATTATCACTTGTGCCCTTCCTTCAGATTGACCGTCAATGAATTGACTTAACCAAGGTTTTTTCAAACCTTCGTACAGTTAAGAGGGTATTATTGTCCAGACTTCTTCTTCATCTTCTTCCTCCTCCATTTGTTCTTCTTCCTTTCTCTTCAAAAATTCTCTCTTAGTGACACCTTCATGCATCCATCGAATCTCTAAATTTTTTACATTTTCATGGATATATCACTCATTACGGATCAAATGATGAATTTTATTGAATTTTTTGGTGAATTTTTATGAATCAATTAGTCAAAAATTTATCTTATCTTAACAAAAACTGAAGTAGGGTGAGGGGGAGGCATGGGGCGGCTCGGAAGAGGCAGCTAGGGCTGCGGCTAGGTCAGATGGACTGAAAGGAGGCGGGGCGGCGGTGCGAGGGCTGGTACGAGGTGGGGCGCGAGTCCCGCGGGGCGGCGTGGGGCGCGGGAGGGGTGGCGGAGGCGCTGGGGCGTGGCGCGGGGCGGCGTGGGGCTGGGGGTGGTGGGGGCGGCGGGGGCAGGGGCGAGGGGAGGAGCAGCGGGAGGGGGCGCGGGGTTGGCAGGGGCAGGGGCGGGGGGAGGAGCAGCGGAAGGGGGGCGTGGGGGTGGCGGGGGCAGGCGCAGGGGGAGGAGCAGCGGGAGGTGGGGTGCGGGGGTGGTGAGGGCAGGGGCCTGGTGGAAGAGGCGGAGACGGCGTGAAAGGGTCCATCCTCCGGTCGACGTCGCGCGGGCCTGGGCGAGGTGGAGTCACAGCTGTTGATGGCGGCTGGCGAGGTGGGGGGGGAGGGAGGGAGGTGCGGGTGGCCGAGGAGGGGGAGAGGAGGAAGAGGAAGAAGATGGGAGAGGAGGAAGAGAAGGGAGGAAGAAGACGGAGGAGGAGGAAAACTTTTCTGTCCTTTTTTTAAAATTTAATTCCATCTGTGTCCTTGAAGTTAACGTCTGTTTGTGTTGGTTATGAACGGACACTAATCCGAGCGGCACAAGTGATAGATTAGCAAGAAGTGAGGGACACAACTGATATTACCAAAAAGATATGAGTATAACTGAAGTTGAGATATCTCGGAGGGGCACAAGTGATAAAAACCCTAAATATAATGGTAATTTATGTCATTTAATGTTGAGGTGAAGGAGAGGAGGGAATGATTACGATGAGCTTCACCGGTTGAGAAAAGATCGATGACGTGGGATACAACCCACATATAATAATGGTAGGGGCGATCAAGGTAGAGATGAACTATGAAATTTGGCGACTTATAACTTGATCTTTTTCTCATAACACTAGGAGCCCTTTTTTTATAGAGAGCAGTGGGATTAAAGTATAAACAAGATATATAATAAATCCTTGTAAACCCTAATTGATCCCTTCAAAAATTCCTATAATATTCACTCTATATTCGAGATCCTAAATTTTATCTCAACCCTAATAAATCCTCATAAACCATATTTTTACACCACTTCTGTAGAGGATTGGGCCTTAGACTTTATTCCGATTCAACTTTATTCCGATTCAACATTAGATTTGGGTACATCATGTTGATCACTACTTTTCCAAGTGACATGTTGAATTGCTGAAATAAATCGATAAACAGAGCAAGAAAATAAAGAAAAACAAACATGGAACATGGGGATTTAACGTGGAACCCTACTCCCTAAGGAGCGGGATGAAACCATGGGAGAAAGCCTTAAATGGTTGTATGTTTCTATTGAACTTCTCTCAATGAGTACAGGGGGTGTGAGGCTCCTTATATAGCCTCACAGACATACTGGAGTCTCACAGATAGTAGATGTGGGACTAAACATGAGTGTGTGGTAATTGGATCCTGTAGAGATCCAATTATTATTACTTTGTTACATTCTCCAACACTCCCCCGCAAGCTGGAGCTGAGAAAGCTGCAGCTTGCAACAAAAAGAAATGGTATACATCACATCTTCAAACAATACATCACAAGAATAATATATGTCCGCTGCTGGTAGAAGACCTCGCTCGAGGTTCAGGTCACCGTAAAGTATCTCTGCCATGCTTGTAGAGTCGCTGCGATACCAGGTCACCGGAACGTATCTCTGTCGTGCTTGGAGAAAAGTCGCAGTAGAAGAAGTCCAACACGACGCAATAGTCGGGTAGTAAAAGAAGAAGTATACATCTTGACGAAGAAGTCGATGCTCGGTGAAGAATCTGTGTTAAACGAAGCAAGTTTGAGGGGTTTTGATGATAATTACTGAGAATAAAGGGTCGAGAAGGTAATTGACAAAGTTTTTAGGGTTCGTGGTGTAAAACTCTCTTTTACAAAATATGCAAAAAAGGAAAACAAACAGAAGCTTAAACAAAGTTAGTATGGTTCCCAATTGTTAAAAAAACAGGTGATTCCTCCTTGTAACAATCTTTAAATTAATTTAATTTAAACAGTATCTCCCTCAAATTCCAGGTTTTCAAAATTCTTTACATTCATGATGTTTTCATGCTATCCCACCACAAGGATAATTTTTTATCCCACCACAAGGATAATTTTTCCATGGAAAGCTATCATGCCACTTGAGTTTTTTTCTCGAAAAGATATGCCATCACAAGAGTGAATCATAGGTAAAGATAAAGCTACATGTGTTAAAAGCAAAGCAGTTTTCAAGAAGGAACTTTAAAAATGAGATAGCCACGCATGAAGATCAGACTAAAATGCAGCATTTACAAGCAAATTGGGATTAGATTTTTCACAATAAACAAAATGGTAAACACTAATGCTACTAAAAGATAGATAGCGTGTCAATCACTTGAATATAGTTTTCAAAATAAACAAAATGGCAAACACTGGATGCTATAGAAAGATAGCATGCCAATCACCTGAATATGTGGGTGAGAACAAAAATTTCCAGAGTACGACGACCTAATTCTGTGAGACGCTTCTCATCACGCTCCACAGAATCTTTGCTGAATTCTTCACTGGAACTACCATCCTATCAAAATTAATAACTATAATGTTCCCATAATAAAAGAATCCAAACAATAGAGAGAGATAGAAAAGATATAAAAATGGACAGAAAAATTGAAAGCTCGCAGTTAAGTAACAAGTTATTGTCAATTGAAACTAAACAAAAACAAAGAAAGCCCAAGCACAGTTGCATGGGAGAATTGGTCTGTAGCATGCAGGGTAAGAGCTCCTTATAGATACTGAATGCTTATTGCCTAAAGACTATGCACTCTGTATTCGGTAGTCCCGTAAATTTCAGGATTACTTTCCAGAATGTCGCTGCCACACAAATTAAAGCTCTCTTGATTAACATGATAGATGATCTCAAGATCTGTGATGAAAGGAAGTACCTTTTCCGCTTGTTACAAGGACCACGGTTTGGTATGATCATGTCAGCCTATAAATTATGTGCTGCGCAAAATATTTAGTACAGAGAAAATGTTACTCATTTGGTTCAACAGATGAATACTTTTATTGAGACTCGAAATCAAGACCCCTAAATCTTGTTCTATTACACCAATAACACCGATAAACTTTGTAAGTATATCATGAACCCTATACTATCTTTGCTTTATTTAACACATATCCTGCCCAGGAGTTATGAAGAGTTAGTAGGATTGCAGGGGCCTTAGTGTAATTTATAGACTGTGGTGCAATTATAAAGGTTATAGGAGTTATGGTGCAACTGGACAGGAAGCTTGGGGTCATGGTGTAAAAATCTATACTTTTTTAGAAGTATAGACGTAGATTCGTGTTCTTAAACTTCATATATCTGTCTCTTTTTAAATAGTGATGAGCGGACACCCTACGATAGTGATCCCCTCGTAATAAAAATGGTGAAGCCTTCTCCCACTTTAAGTAGGGTCGGCTACATGGATTCTTGCTCAAATCCATGTTGAAAGATTCGACTATTTTTTTACGTTGGTTGTCGACTACCTAACGCAACCCCACAATGGGGGACTTGAACCCTGGTCTTTCAGGTGGTAGGTACACTGCACTACCACCCGACCATTCAAGTGGGTACAAATGACAGAAATTTGTACAAATGACAGAGATTGTACAAAAATCTGCTGCAAGCGAAAACAGTTCTCAACATAGAGTAGTTCGCTCGGTAAGAACACAGGTACCACAATGCGACAAAAAGTAAAAGGTATCCTCTTACCTCGACACAATAAAACGCAGAACTTCCACATAGCCTGTGCAAAGAGATTGAGCAAATAAAGGTGCCCGTATTTTCCAGCTCATCCTGACAACATACGCAGTAACCTCCGTTATAAAGAACAATCAAGCCGTCAGCACCTTCCTTGTAACCTTCAAGGTTGCAAAAATCGGTAGTCGGTATTCGGTCGGCCGGGTAACTGACTAAGGATTAATCGGCAGTCAAGCGACTAATCGGATTTAGTCGGACTTTAATCGGCTTTGAATTTTATGATTATTTTAAATATATAACTCATTTTTAACATATATTATAATAGATTTTGAACATTTTTATACTATCATAATTAATTAAAAGAAGTAATTGAATTTAAATAAAAATATTAAGCATATTATAATAAGTTTGCTTATAAAAAAAGCTAAATATAAAAAAAGATATGGTATCTCCAAGCAAAAATTGGTCGACTAGTGTCCATAGTCGGAATTAGTCGGTACTCGATCGGCCACCCCACTGACTAGACTAGTCGGACCTACTAGTCGGGCTAGTCGGGCGACTTTTACAACACTCGTAACCTTGAATCAACGCAAAAGCCACATGAAAATATTCACTCTCAAAGGGTCCATACATCTCAAATCATCTTGTGATCTCTACTAAGTGTCTCATCACTCTAGGTCTATCTCATGGAGAGATCTCTATATGTCATTCTGACTGTGAAATCTCCATTGTCCCGAGTCTAGTAGTTCCACAAATTAAGGTAAGGACGTCAGGGTTCGTCCAGCACTCCACTATCAACTCATCTCAGTCCGCATGACAGTGCAAACAACCGCAAGAAAACAAGCACATAAAGCTTTATCCTTTGGCCAACCATGATTTCAGATTTTGCGAAATTTCGTCGAAATTTCGATTTCGACATGGGACCGAAATTTCGAGTAAATAGCCAACATGGAGGCCTTCCTTCAAAGATGTTGCTCAATATGGGCAAAATGTGACCGAAATTGAAATTTCGTTTCGACATGGTGTAGATGCGATATCCGATATCGAAATTTAAAACCTTATGGCCAACCATCTCTCCAAAACCAAAAGGAGAAGGCATCCCAAAGCACAAAACATAATCGTGGAACAGTGCATGAAATGTCTGAGAAGATACCTTGCCAAAAGAGGGTGGAGCTCTTACACTCCCAACCGACACATCAAGATCTATGAAAAAACCATAACCCTAAACAATCTACACGTGTTCTCATAATAACCCAAAGTCGCAACATCAACTTAATGAGTTATTTTGTACACTTTACTGTCACCCTTACAGTTAGTTGTCGTTGTTAGCATCGTACTGAGCATTTGTTCATAATGTACGCCTTTGCATGGAACCAACATGTGTTCAGAAGCTGTCGTAACCATGGTTTTAAAAAGCACCGCCTCGAGGCACAAAGGTGTACGCCTCGAGGCGAGGCACTCCAAAATCGCCCCGAGGCGCACGCCTCGGGTCCTTTGGGTGGGGCGTACGCCTTGCCTTGGCGTGAGGCGTTCGAGGCGCGAGGCGTTCGAGGCGAGGCGAAGGCGTAAGCCTCGAACACGAGGCTTTTTAATACCTTTTTTGTTATGTGCTTTGCACACGACCCAATTTCTATAAGCATTATTTATTTTTTTATGTTTGTAATTTTATTTCCATGTTAAACCGCTTAAGATGGTTTGGTCATTTGCAAAGAAGGTCAACTGATGCACCGGTTAGGAGATGCGAGTGTTGGGATGTTGAGCCAGCTAAGAGAGGGCGAGGACGGCCCAAGAAGTGTTGGAAAGAGACTATACGAAGGGATCTTAGTTTGCTGGATATAAGTCCGAGATTGACCCAAGATAGATCTGAATGGAGGCGAAGAATCCATGTAGCCGACCCTACTTAATTGTGGGAAAAGGCTTTGTTGTTGTTGTTGTTGTTGTTGTTAAACCCTGCATGTTTTTATATATAGCTCCATGCACAGAGAAGAGATCGCTTGAAACAAGCGAATCTCCATGATCTTGTATAAACCATGTTCAATTTATCATACATCTACGCATATTAGTTCTATTGCACACAGATTTGAGTTTGAATTGTAATAAATGTTTTATATTATTTGCAAGTTTGCAACTTGATGTTGTTATTTGGTTGTATAAGTTGTGAATCTTAGAGTAGTTATCGTATATATGAAGAAGCAAGGTTGCAAATGAACACAAGAATTAAAATAATTATTATTAGGGTATGATATGTCAGGAGGGGATGCATATAACGGTTCTCCAACAACGTCCAGCAAGACAAATGGTTGGGATTCAAGGCATGTTAGTATTTTTTACTTCAAACACTAAAAATTATGGTTTCTATTATACTTTAGTATTAAGTATATACTTTAATTCAATACTCATAAAGAATTATTGAAGTTGGAGTTGGAACTTGATATTCCATATATTAGTGGCTTTTTTTGAACAACAATGCCTTCATCGCTTATGTATTGGTTCTTTTACTAGTGCTATAATATTCTTGAATGTGTTTTGGGAAAACTTAATATTATTATATATTTTTTCAATATATTTTGCTTTAATTTTATTTTTTTTCAAAAAATTGAGGCTTACACCTCGACCGCCTCGAGGCTTACGCCTCGCCTCAATTTCAGGAAAAACGCCTCAGACCGCCTCGTGCTTTTTTAAACCTTGGTCGTAACAGTAGCGGCATTATGGTTTCCGTAGTTCTATGATAGAATTAGACCAGATAGGGTGTTGTTGCTTGCATAGCATTATTTGCTTTCTTGATGTTTTTTTAGAGACACCATTCGGAGATATGTGCTTTAGTTATGAATATTGTTACACTTTCTTGTTATGCATATATATATATATATCGGCGTGGACTTTGTATATGATAATGGAAATCGAATGCAGTATTTTCTCCTTTGGCCAAGTGTATTTCGGATGTATACACGGTGTGCATGAGAACAGATTGCTGAGTATCTAGGATCCTGGGGGTAATCCTTTGGCACAGTCGCAAGATGGGGCGCCACAATTTGATATCATAGCAATGATACTCCAATCCCTCTCATGTGCACAGATCGCCATTAGTGTTCCAAAAATGAGATAGTTTCAAGAGTCATCTAACCCTGATATAAGTCTAAAGAGAAAAGCATAAGTCTAATATTCATGTCCATGTGTCTCTCCAAATATGAAAGTAGATATTAATGTTATGGTTCCTTGTGCAGAACCATGCCACCACGAGTAGATCCAAAAGTAGCACCATGAGGTGATAGAGAAAATGCTCCAGTAGCAGGATCGCTCCACGTAACATCCTCGCGCGAGGAGAGGAGAATAGTGTCTACCTTTCGGTATCTCTGGAGCCTGAAGGGGCTAAGGATTTGGATGCTTTGCAGAAGAATCAGAACACTCATGTTGTATATCGAAAAGCTTTCAATGCCATAGGATTTAGTGTGCCACCACTAAACGGGTGCAACTAAATGTAGTTACGCTGGAGCAGACGCAAACCTCTATATCAGTTCTCAAAAGTATAGTTTTAGTGCATGAACTTTGGTTGCATGCCATATTTGACTATATTTGGCTATATACTCTTTTCGTACACACCGCCTACACACCTGGCAAGTCAGTGATGTGTGTTACGTCCACGTACTACATCAAGGGTCCACGATGCCAATTGTTCATCATACATTAGGTGGTTGACGACATAGCAGTACAGATAGGTGGGCATGTTATGCTTGCATTTCTCTTGTTGATCAAGCTGGAGGATTTCGTCATCATCTTGGGCATGGACTAGTTGGAGAGATATCAAGCACGTCTTGATTATTTAGGAAGACAGTTATATCTTCCATCTACCTGGAGTGTTATAGAGTACATCTCGGCATTGAGGCACACTAGTTCCTTAGTCGGGAATGTGTAGGCTTTCTCGCATACAATGTTGATTCGGCCACCCAGTTCAATACAATAGAGGATGCCAGAGTTGTATATGACTTTTCTGACATGTTCTCATATGAGTTGCTCGAACTACACTGAAGAAAGAGAACAAGTTTGCGATCACTTTATTACCAAACACCCAGACAACCTAACAAGCGAACTTTGAAGAACCGATATCCACTCCCACAGGACAATCGTATTTATCGTAGTGTTGTTCAAGATCAACATACGATAGGGTACAACCAAACGAGGATCATGGATTCGATTGTGTTGAAGACCACCTTTAAACGAGGTACGATAACTACAAGTTCGCAGTGATGCCATTTGATCTCAAGAATGCACATGTCGCTTCCATGGATTTGATGAATAGAGTCTTATACCCATACTTGGACAAGTTTATGGTAGTGTTCATCGATGACATCTTGTTGTACTCAAACGATGAGCACGAGCATGAGTCACTTCTTCGCACTATATTGAGACACCCTGAGAACATCATTTGTAAAAAATTTACAGCGATAGAGGATGTTAGAGTTGTGAATGACTATTCTGACATGTTCTTAGCCAAGTTGCTCGAACTACACCGAAGAAAGAGATCAAGTTTGAGATCACTTTATTACCAGACAGCCAGACAACTTAACAAGCGAACTTTGAAGAACCAATATCCACCCCCACAGATAGACTATCTACCAATATCCACCCCCACAGATAGACTATCTTTTTGATCAGTTACAAGGAATCGCAGTATTTTCCAAGATCAACATACAATCCGGGTACCAACAACTGAGGATCAAGGATTCGATTGTGTTGAAGACAACCTCTCAACGGCGTACGATCACCACAAGTTCGTAGTGATGCCATTTGATCTCAAGAATGCACATCGCTTTCATGGATTTGATGAATAGTCTTATATCCATACTTGGACAAGTTTGTGGTAGTGTTCATCTATGAGATCTTGTTGTACTCTCACGATGAGCACGAGCATGAGTCACATCTTCACATGATGTTGACACCCTCAGAGAGCATCAGTTGTATAAAAATTATAGCAAATGTGAGTTTTGACTTTCTGAGGTGGTATTCCATGACCACGTGATTTCTAGGGAAAGGGTGGCGATGGATCCCACCAAGATCAAGTCAGTCGTGTCTTGTGAACAGTTCAAGCCTGTCACATAGGTTCACAGTTTCATTGGTGTCGATGGGTACTACATGTGATTTGCTAGAGATTTTCCTCAGTTGACTCTACCTTTCATTTGATTGATGCAGAAGGATATGCCATTTGTCAGGAATGACAAATATGAGCTAAGTTTCCATACAATCAACGAGCGGATGACTAGTGCTCCCATTATGGCATTTCCTTCTCGTATAATGGACTTTATTGTGTATATCAATGCATACAAGGAAGGGTTAGGCGTTGTACTAATGCAACGAATGAAAGTTGTGACATACACGTCACGATTACTGAGGATCAATGAGCGCAACTATACTACACATGACCTAAAGTTGGTGACTGTCATCGCATTGAAGATATGGCGTCGTCGCTTATACACGGTGGCATTCGATATCTCCAGCAAACACAAGAGCCTCAAGTGCATATCAAATACATATTCGACCAAAACTGAACATGAGGCAGTGGTAATGGATGAAGTAGTTGAAGCACTATAATAGCACTATCTCTTAAAGGCAAAGGAGGGGGCAACGGAAAACATAATCCAGCAAAGCTCTACCGCAATACAACCCAGCACAACTCTACTAGTTCATAATTCACCAATCTAGTCCCATCCCTTCTAAACTCTCTTCGGTTCCCTTAGAATTAGCTTTTTGCTCTCATTTTCAGATCTTCAATCTTTGATCCCATCCATCCATTCATAGAGGGGGTTGATCAGTTCTTTTTTTCCCGGGAATTCATTCACCCAACCACCCCCCCAAACCAAAAAGCCCCTCCCCTACCTTGCCTAACTTTTACTCAAATGAGCTCTTGACTATTTGCACTACCTTGCTAGTTTGATGTGCGCGAGTGAGTCCAATCCCTTATAGTTGCTCACCTGTGCTTGCTTTTTGATCCCCATACTTGACGGTAATCTAATAGCTAGCATCCAACCCAGCATTATGGGATCTAGTTCGACTCCTATTGAGTCAGAATTGAAAATATCAGTAAGGTAGATGCCTCATGGGAACTTTTTCATATGAAAAACCCTGAAATGCCCTAGCTAAGAATGTGAAATTAATGTGTTGCAGTCGGGCACTTTAGGATTGATCAAAAACCTCTAAATTGTTTATGTTCAATTAAATTTAAAGCGGTCGTATTTTTTTTACTTGGGCAAGCTCAAGGTCAAACTCAAGGAGGGCACTCTCTCCTTAGGTTGATTTTCAGATCATTTAGGTGCTAGGTATTCAAGGAGGAATTTTTTAGCAATTTTTAATGCATTTTATGAGGGAAATGCAGGTGTAGAATGACAATTATAAGGTCAAGTTAACCTAGAGTGGAAAATCTCAATAAATATGAAAATGGGCTCAAAAATCCAGAAGGCTATTTTTCCTAATTTATTTATGCAGTGATTAATTCAAAACACATTTTTTATAAATTTATGGTGTAAAATGCATGCATGAAAAAGCAACAGTTTTATAGGTTTTTATGCAAATATTCGTGCAAATGGAATGCAAAAATTATGAAAATTTGACAGAAGGTTAAGAATGATGAAATTAGCCTGTTGTAATTTTTTTGGAAATTTGTAAATTCAAATGTAATTTTCTATGAATTATATAATGCAGACGGTGTGATTTTCAATGATACAATTTTAATAATAAACAAATCTAATTATTTTCAAGAAATAAAATTATCTAGATGTACTTAATAAAGAAATACCCAGGAAAAATTCTACATCCTAAAAATATTATGTTTACAGATAACTAAAAATCAATTATATAAATCACAAAATAATTTATTTTCAGGAAAATATGCGTGCAAATTAAATAATTTTTGGGCGCATGTCAGAACATAATTAATCCTATAAAATGTGATTTTTGATGAATTTTTGAAGCAAGGTGTGATCTACTATGAATTTTCGAAGCTCGGATGGGTAAAATAGAGAATTTTCACACTTAAGCAATCTTAATAAATCATTTTAATCTCACAAAATTATGAATAAATACTCACATGATATAGAGTTAATTAAGAAACAACATGTAATTTTTATGATTCAAAATAAATGCCAAATGAAGTTCCCAACAATTACTTCAATACACGGTTCTTTGTGCAAATAAGTCAAAGAAATAAAATAAAAAAATAGCGCTTCTTTAATTACCCAGTAATTCAGCGGTCTCTTCGCAAAAATCCCAGCGACCCATGCGGTGCATGTGTGTTGGTAGAGGCCCGAGCGAAGCCTTGGGAGGCGCGGCACCACGTGGAGGGTCGTGACAGCTTCGAGAGAGGTTCGGTGGTCTCGAATTCAAGGCTTGGTAGACGGGATGGTGTAAGGTGTGCGATGCCCTCAAGATCATTCGATCTACCCTTGATTGTAGGGCTCATGTATGATCGGGAGACTGGGGCCGCTCTTCAGCTCTGTTGGAGGAGGTGCTCGAGTACGGTCCTTTTGTGGTTGGTCCTCGTTGAGCACGGAGGAGTGAGGCGAATCGAGGGCTGACTGAGGAGGCTCACCTATCGGATAGAAGCGACGTGATTCGTGTGGAGTGGAGACGAGCTGATGGGATCCAGAGCTCACAGAGGTGTTGAAGGTAGTGAATGGGGTAGAACAAGGGGCCATATGTGCGCTGAGGCTGCCGGAATGATGATTTTTGCTCTTCTGAACCTTCTTTGTCAAATACCTGCAAGGAGTTTTGGAAGAGAGCTCGAGCCTAGCAGCTCGGCTTGACGGGCGACACAATGACTCGAGATGGGCGAATGAGTGAACTCTTATTCGTAGTGGAAGGAAGAGCTCGAGGCTTCGGTTGTTGACACCGGAGATGGGAGGGTTGGAGGGTAGCAGAGAAGCGGGAAGATTGAGGGATGGGGGTGATCTCGATGTGGGATTGGGTTTGATTCCAATGGGGATAAAGATGTGATTTCGACAAGAAGATAACGCAGCAGAGAGAGGGTTGGAATAGAAAAGAAATAGAGGAAGAAAGAGAAGGAGAGAATCAAGAGAGAAGAAGAATGAAGGAGACGGAACTTTACCTGTAGGTTTCGTCAAGAGTTGTGGAGTTGCAGGGTTGCCTCTTCGATCGTTGCCTCGAGTAGCTCCGACGATCGAGCTATGAAGCTGAGCGAGATTTTCGGACAGCTTCGCTGCAAGGTCTGATCAGACCTTAGATCACGCCTCATGGAAGGTACTCATCGTCACTTCAACAGAGGAGGGCTTGCTGTCACCGACACTTCCTGGAGCTAGATCTATGCTCTCCCATTGGCGAATGGCTGGCGATGGGGTCGGCTTGAGGCATTTAAGGGTAGTTAGGGTTGCGACCGAGAAGATCGAGGGGAGGTGGAGCAGGGGTCCATGGTCGTTCGATCGGTCGAGATCGAACGGCCATGGGCGTGTCATGTGGCAAAGAAATTAAAAGAAAATAAATTAAATTAAATTAAAAAGAAAAAGAGATTTAATCCAGGTTGTTGGATGAAGGGGTACTTCATCTAACGGCCCAGAATAAGGGCGCTAAGATGGATTAAGTGGAGGATGCATGGCAACTCCAAGAGCGGCCACGTGTCACCCCCACAAAAATCCAACATAAAATCAAAGAAAAATCAAAATAAAATAGAAAATGAAGTCAAATGAAAAAGTGTTCTTCATGAAAGTTGTTCGTCTCGACGAGATCTACAACTTTCGTGAAGGAAGCAAAAGCGTATTTTGGTGGTCTTCTATGTACATAGAATACCTCACTTTTAGATTTGCAAAAATTTTATGATTTTTAAATATGATAAAAATTCAAAAGAAAATCAATTAAAATATAAAATATATATTTACACATTAATCTAATTTTTTGATAGTTTCGATAATTAAGAAAATAAAGAAATAAAAAGAGGAGGGACTTCTATACAGACAATATACATACTCGGGACGATTCATAGATTTTTAATTCAATTTTTGATTTGGATTTTTGCGCATTTTATTAAAACATAAATCAAAAAAATAAATAAATAAATAAATAAGAAATAAATCAAAGAGTTAATTTTGTACATAAAATAATAGGGCCAAATTGGTTAAATATACAATATACAATGAGGTCTCAAAACCCAAGTTTCACATATGAACTCTGATTCTTTTGAATTTGATCTTGTTTTGTAGAGAATTAAATGTACATTAATTCAAAAGTGAGTAGAGGTTCACAGGAGATAGTATGTGAGAGATATTGGACTTTGCGACTTTTTGTCTCAAAACTAGGGTTTGCTTTATTGACCATATATACATATTATTTTTTTAATATTTTAATTTTTGTTAAGGTTAGTATTATGTACACAACAAAGTTGATTTTACTTTATTTGGAGTTAGTATATATAAATTAAAAATAGGGGAAATTATGAGAATATACATGTGTTTATTTACACAGAATTTTTGGCTTCTTATTTATGCAATTATGAATGAAAAAATATGGATATTATTTACATGCGCATGAATGCTAAGAATGTAATTTAAATTATTAAATGTAATTAATTACTTGGGAATAGAGCCATATTTTCATCCTTTAGAGTGATGAATCACAGATTCATCACTGCCTTGAGTAGGGGAACGCATGCCATGGGTTCAGCAATATGGTTATAGACATGAAATGTACTTGTTGCACTTAGTGAGTGGCATCCATTTGAAAGCACTTCAGCTATAGTGACGGCAGTGGCCAAGTAGAGTGGCTTGCGGGATCGGATTGTTCAGGGACGACAAACAGCTCCAAGGTTCCAAGACTTATTCCATCGTTGCTAGAAGGACAAGTTTCACATATCAGAATCCGGGAGTCCATTTTTAGAAGGGAGACCACGTTTGAATCAATGATGTTGAGGAGCTAAGTAGAGACATCTATGAGATGCACAGTTTTAAATTTTGTTTTCATCCGGGCATAGCAAGAAGTACAAGGATTTGATAACTCTACCAACACTTTTGGTGGAGAGAATGAAAGGGAATGTAGAGCTACTAGAGCATGTCAATTGTTGCCTCACATATCAAGTGGTGAAGGCAAGCCATCAGCATCCTCTTGATTTGTTAAAGCCTCCTTACTTTCTTATGTGAAAATGTGAGAGCATTTCCATGGACTTTGCTACATCTATGGAAGGCAATATCGATATCAATATCGTTTCGAAATCGTGTCGATACGATATTTCGACGATATATCGGTGATATTGCCGAAATATCGCCCATATCGACGATCTTTTGGAAGGAATGGTCTAAAATGGAGGATATATCGCCATATCGATACTGATATCGGTCTCATATCGATATCGAAATATCGGCAATATATCGCCGATATATCGCAATATTTCCTTATATGGTTACATCATTACCACATACCCTAGGCGTGCATGATGCGGTTTGGGCGATCGTAGATCAGTTAAAAAGTCAGCCCTTTCATTCCGGACAACATAACATGAATACCAATGGAGCTACCCAGTCAGCATGTCATCCATTTGCACAGGACATCCAAAAGGCGGTGATGGATAGAGATACGCATTTTACCATGCACTATTGGGATGAGTTCATGACAACCCTGAAGATCGAGAAGTGTCTTAGTTTGGTTTATCACACATACAGGTGGGCAGTCTGAGAGGACCATACAAATTCTAGAGAATTTGCTACGAGCTTATGCAGTTAAGTGAAAGAGATCCAAGAAGGATTACCTTCCATTAGTTGAGTATACTTACAACCATGGCTCGAAATGTCAATGAAATTCGTCGATATTTCAATTTCGCATGGATGGCGAAACCAAAATCAAAACGGGAATTTCATTTCCTAGTTGCCTTTTCATCAAATTGAGCCCAATTTCAGCTAAATATACGCGACATGTCATCGATATGCTGGTCTCGTTGGCTCATTGGCACGCCAGCGACATCGACATTTTGGGACATACTTACAACAATAGCTAACATGTCGACATTGGCATGGCTCCTTAGGGAAGAGAGTGATATACAAAATTCCATTGCCACTTAGATATGATTTGAACATATTTTAATAATATAAAACCCCATTCTTTTTTTTCATAAGCACGAGGAAGTTGCTAACATAATAGAACTATCAGAAAAGCTACGCTAACCATCGGCATCAGAACCTCAAGTTTAAAGCATATGGAGATTCAGTGTCAAGGGCAAGTTGGCACCACGATTAAATGGCCCATTCAAATTTATGGCTCGTGTTGGGAAGGTGGCGTACAAGGTAGCCCTTCCCCAACACATGGAGGGCGTTTGTGATGTGTTTCATGTTTTGCATATGTCAAGGATCCCAAAACGTGCTTTCTTATAAGGACTTGGTGGTCGAGCCGAACCTCTCCTTTCCCGAGGCACCTATGCCGATCTTGGATCATACAGACTGCAGTTAAGAAGCTATGACGAAAGGAGATTACATTAAATAAAGCCGTGTGGTGGCATCAGAATGTCGAGGAGGTGACATGGGAGCTTATGGCAGACATGGGAAAGAAGTGCCCTCACTTATTTGCCAGTATAATTCAAAACCCTGATTTATTTCTCTTAAAGATTTTTATGGACTCGTTTTCTTTTAAAATTTCTAAAACCTACGATTTTGGGGTCGTAGGTAGAGACCACACCCTAAGTCTCGAGGACAAAACTCCCTTTAAGATTTTTATGATGTAAGACCCTTCATTTTAAAATCTAAAGTTGACTCGTTACCCAAATGAGTTATCTACGATGTAGTACTCATCGAGACCTTTCCAATGAGTCCAATGACATTGAAAGTCGAATATGTATAAGGGAGATACGCTCATTTTAATTTCATAGGTAGGCAAACAGGTCTGTATTTGAACTAAATCTGACATGAATCCTTTACCCCGCCACCCACCACCCTATAAAAGGGGAGGTGCAGCCCAAAGTACCCCTCGCCAGACCATCGTCATTCGCCCGAGATATGTCGTCGTCGTAGAAAATAGTGCTCGATCAACCAATCGAAAATACCATCGCATAGAAGGCGACGAGTCATCGATGTAATCATGCACACAACGTGTCAAAAACACGATTTACGGGAGAACGGAGGTTCTAAGGGGTACATCTTCGGAGGTACAATTTTCTTCCCATCTCTTGTTGCTAGGTCCATACATAGTTAATATAGTGGTTTGGGGTCTTTAGAGCCAAATTAGGTCGATTTTTGTTGCGTGCGGCTCGATACCATTTTGTATCATGTTGGTTCTTCGTCGATTTCGAAAGCACCGTTGAATGGGAATTTATGAATGTAAATCCTTGTGACGAGGGCGAGAAGAGGAACACAAGTATGTGTTTGGATTTGAAATCTGGAACAAAAATTGGGATAGGTTATTCATTGTCCCGATCTTTATCGATGGATGGTCGATCATTAAATATATGTTGATCGATCAACGGATGATGACGTCAACAATTGATCGATCAACTATATAGTGTTGAACAATTAGGGATGGTCAATCACTTGTAGTAAGTTAATAGATCAACCCCGATCTATTGGACATAAATGTGGATTAAATGAAAATTTTGAAAATGAACAATGATAGATATGCATAGGACTTTATGAGATGAATTGAGATCATGTAATAATATGTTTACTAGATAATAAATAAGAAAATGGGTCCAGATCTTTTTTTAAAGGAGAAAGGGTGGCATCCCGAAATGGGGCCTACTGCAGAGCTATATTAATAGTAACAAAAATAAGCAATCATGGTACAAAGTTCCAAGTCGTCAGAAGTGCCCTAAAGTGTCCTAATACATTCTTTGGATAGATACGTTGCCCAAGAAAAATACAATCATTCCTCGCATTTCAAATTGCCCAATGCAGCGCAAAAGATGGGAGTTGTCCTCATGTGAGTTTTCGCATACCAATCAAAAGATCTCCCAAAAACTGTACCATAGTCAGTATCGAGCCAAGCGATCCTGCCCCAGCTCACACTCTAGACGAAATGCTACAGCCAAAAAGGAGATAGTCTAGGTCTTCATTACCATCTCTGCGGCAATCATGCAATGCATCCCCACTATTCAATAACTTATCATGTCGCATCTTTGTGAGCAACCAGACATGCCTAACAAGCCAAACAAAAACTTCAACCTGCAATGGAATCCTGCTATGCCATATGATCTCGCACTCCTGAGTAAATTCATCCTGAGCCGAGGTCGCATGACGAGAAAAGAATCGATAGGCCTTCTTAACCGAGAAGCGGCCATTCTCCCATCTAAAGTGATCTCGACCCTGAGTGATGCCTTCCACATATGTCAGATCCCTGAGTAAGGACAGAAACTCCGTCAATCTTCACTCAAAGAAGTCCGATATAAATGTTGGAGACAAACCACCAGCAAGCCAAGCATGACGGACCGAGATATTATAGTTATCAGCCAGTGTAAAAAGACGCAAATATCGCTCCCTCAACGTACACACACATGTCCAGTTATCTAACAAAAAACTTGAGGTCATCACCATCACCCACATCCAGACGCAACAGGCCATGCACCTTTGGAAGAATCTTCAAAATTCCTTGCCATAGTGATGATGGGTTTCGCACACTAGTGCCCTCCATAGAACCATGGATTCCATAGTCCGTACGCATGAGGCGGCAAACCAAGTCATCAACACTCCCCCATAATCTAAGCATCAAGGCCTTAAATGTCGATTTCGGTCACCATTTCGGTATCGACCAAAAAAGAATTTCGGTGGAATTTCGATCGAAATTTCAGTCATTTCGGTCATTTTTTGTACTAGAACCCCCATATTTCGGTCGAATTTCGATTTCGACTGGATGTCGATATTCGACAGAAATTCGACTGAATTTCGCTGAAATTTGAGGCCATGCTAAGCATCCACTTGCACAATAGAGCATTGTTCATACACTAAAGCCTCAGAATATCCATACCACCATTATTCTTCGATCTCGTCATGGTGTCTCAATCCACATGATGCATGTTACGCTTCTCTGGCTTCTCATCCATCCACAAGAAACTTTGCGTAAGGCCTTTCATCCCTAATAAAATGGATTAAAACTACATGAGAGCCTCGCGAGCAAGTGTGTCATATTGTGTGTGTGTGTGTACATATATCAAAATCAGATCATATAGCTTTGTGCCTTGGCATTGTGGTGTTTTTACAGCATATGGGTAGTTGGAGGTGATACTACGAAGAGAGAAGCATGCACCCTTGGGGCCCCATCTAGAAACTTAGATGGTTGTGATCCTAGTAGTTGTTTTAGTTGGGGACACATTATAATTAATATACTTTGTGGACAAAGCAAGTAGTCGTTGCTGGTAATCTATGTTTCCATTTCATACATAGGTTAGTATTTAGATGTTGATTAGTGTTGACCACACTAACTAGTACTATGAGTGGTAGCACTACGAGGGAAGTTCTGAGAAGTGTGGTTAACAAAGGAAAACTATTGTACTAGTTTCCTAAGAACAAGGAAGTACAGTGGTAGTCGTAGGCTCTTTCCCACTACTTGAACATCATCTTAGTGATCTTCTGCCCTGACTAATGCCCTATGTTATCGAGGACCTTCATCGGAAGATAATGGACTTGGGTTGTTGTGGAAGAGAATGCTTCGTTGTTTATTCATAGAAAATGCTTTGTTGTGGAAGAGAATGCTTCGTTGTTGTGGAAGAGAATGCTTCGTTGTTTATTCATAAAGCCCAAGGGTTCTCTTATATAGAAGAGAGAAATCTTGATGGGACAATTACATACTAAGGACAGAGAAATAAATAAATTGTAAAATAGTAACATAACATAAAACTCTCAACACTCCCCCTCAAACTGGAGCATAGATGTTTATCAGGTCATTTTCGAACAGCATCTCTGATAGGGTCCTCGAGCTAGAGCCTTGGTCAGCATGTCTGTTGTCTGCTCACTTAAGCCAACATGAGATGTGGAAATGAGACCCTTCAGAATCATGTCTCAAGTGTATGACAGACTACCTCGATATGGTTGGTTATCTCATGGAAGGCTGGATTATGGTCAATAAATAGTACAGTCTGGTTGCCGCATTGAAGGTACATGGGAAGAGGCGCCTCATTAGCTAGGTCAGTTAGAATGTATCTCACCCACATTATATGTGTACTCCCTTGTGTCATAGTTGTGTATTCTGATTCTACACTGGATCTAGCAACAACCGGTTGCTTTTTGCTCTTCCATGATACCAAGGAATTCCCTATGAACACAGTGAAGCCAGAAGTAGACTTCTTGCCCTTGGGGCATCCTGCATAGTCTGCATCTGCGCAAGCTGTAACAACAATGGATGTGCCTTTACTAAATAAAAGGCAAGTGCCAAAAGAATAGGCTTCTTGTCCTTGGGGCATCCTGCATAGTTTGCATCTACGCAAGCTGTAACAACAATGGATGTGTCTTTGCTAAATAAAAGGCAAGTGCCAAAAGAGTAGGCTTCTAGTCCTTGGGGCATCCTGCATAGTCTGCATCTGCGCAAGCTGTAACAACAATGGATGTGCCTTTGCTAAATAAAAGACAAGTGCCAAAAGAGGCCTTTAGACATCTATGAATCATATGGACTGCATCCATATGTGTCTGCCTAGGCTGCTCCATGAAATGACTCACTTTTCATTGCAAAGGATATATCTAGCCTAGTGATGGTCACATATAGACGCTTCCAAATGAGCACATTGTATCTCCTCTTGTCTACTATCTCAGTGACATCACCATATAACCTCATGTTTTGGTCCATAAGGGTGGTGGTTTGCTTGCAATCTACCATACTCGTCTCTGAAGGAAGATCCATAGCATATACTTCCTCTGGGTCATCACAAGACCTCGTTGGTTCCTAGAAAACTTCGGTCCAAGGAAGTAGTGTAGATTGTCAAGGTCCTTGGTAACAAACTGTTGACCAAGAAAAGCCTTAGTTGCTTGAATGTCATGTGCATTATCCCATGTAATGATGAGATCATCAATATACACCGGCACAGCAAAAGTACCCTTATGGGTCCTCTAAACAAACGGGGAGTGATCTGCAACTGATCTCACGAACACCTTCTATTTTATCACATCCGAGAGCTTCTGGCAAGGTTGTAAAAGTCGCCCGACTGGCCCGACTAGTAGGTCCGACTAGTCTAGTCAGTGGGGTGGCCGACCGAGTACTGACTAATTCCGACTAGGTACACTAGTCGACCAAATTTTTACTTGGAGATACCATATTTTTATATGTTTTATAAGCAAACTTATTATAATATGTTCAGTGTTTTATTTAAATTCAATTATTTTTTATTTTATTATGATAGTATAAAAATGTACAAAATCTATGTAAACATCTGTATAAAAATGAGTTATATATTTAAAATAATCATAAAATTAAAAGCCGATTAAAGTCCGACTAAATCCGATTAGTCGTCCGACTGCCGATTAATCCTTAGTCAGTGACCCAACCGACCGAGTACCGAGTACCGACTTTCGCAACCTTGGGTTCTGGAACCATGCTCTTAGACTCTGCTTAAGGTCATAGATTGCCTTACAAAGTATACATACTTTCTGACACCTCCCCCCAGCAGCGAACCTAGGTGGTTGTTGCATGTAGACTTCCTCTTATAGACCACCATAGAGGAAAGCATTCGTCGCATTGAGCTAATACAGAAGCCAATCATGTGTAACTGCAACAAGACAAGAATATGGAGTGTGAATGCAACTAAATTAGATCATCTTCTTTCAAACTTCTGGTTATTATCAATTTCGTACTATATAATATACTTGCTATGGTTCGATATTTGTTTATTTCTGTTCGGATATAGCTAAGCCTTCTATTTATATGAAGTTACAATGTAACGTATTGCTAAAATGCTAAATACATCTCCTTCATGTTTATAAGAGTGTATTCATACATTACTTATTGTTTTAAGAACTAGATGATTTTAATTCACGAGAATTTTCTCTTTTAGCCTATTTTTTAAGATTTTCACTGATATCGACAATATATCCAGATATATCCAAGTCCAGACCTTATTGATAGAATATCACTGCCAATATTTCAAACCTTGCTCCAAACGACATTGATTTTCTTTAGTTCATGTTGAGATATTTTTATCTCTACGGTTTTTAATTGTGTTTTTCTGTTTATCTAGCCTTTTATGGAATTTTCTCTTAGGGCTTTTCTCCTATATAGGAGAGCTCTAGGCCTATGAGGAACAACTTTTCTCTTCACGTTTTTCCACATGGTATCAAAACAGCGATCCTAAACTGGAGCCTGTGCCCTAGAGCCCCACCCCCACCCAAAAGCCCTTGCGTCGTGCGCCCCGCGCCGCCCGTGCCACCTGCGCCACCCACTCATCACGCATGCGCATTCAGTGTCGCCCCTCCTGTGACGTGATCCATGCGCACCTCCCGCGTCGTGTGTGTCCACGCGCTACTCGTGCAGCCTTCCGCGTTGCCTCAGCGTCGCCTACGCAGCCACCTGCGATGCCCGTGCGGCCTGCGTTGCCCGCGCAGCACCGCAGCGGGTGCATCTCCTGCTTGAGAGCTGCAGTTGTTGGCTCGTCTCTATTGCTGTAGCCATCGTGGGCTCCTCCCGGTGGCCTACGGCTTCTCGCTTTTGGGTTTCTAGGGTTTAGCTTGATTATCTAAAATACCCTAGTCACCCAAAGGAGTCCCCAAAGAATGGAAGAGGTTGTAGTACGAGTCTACACCCACAACCATCTTCCTACATGTCCGTGTAGACATTATTCTTACAATCTGCAACCCCAGTCTTAGAGATTGTTGTCATTATGTCAGACAACAACGCAGATATTCCATCCCTGTGTGCCTTCAAAGGTCTCGCACCCATTGTGAAGATGAATGGAATGAATTATGAATAGTGGGTCATGTAGTTCATGAGTCTGATGCAATGTAATGGCAATAAGCATATCCTCATATAAGAGGATCATGTTGACAAGACTGGGGTTAACGCCCCATGGGAGGCAGACGAAGCTTATGTACATGTATGGCTTTCTGTAACAGTATCCATGGAGATAGCCAATGAAATTTTGAGTCAGCCCACGGCAAAGGCTATGTGGGACATTCTCACCGCTACATACTCTCCAGCAAAGAATGAGTCGAAGATTCTGTAACTTCAGCATGACATCTTTACGTCGAAGCAGAATGGTCGTCCTCTCCATACCCTTTACACTTCTCTAAGGGGTATGTTTGAGAAGTTACATGGTTACATTCCCTTGGTTGCTATACCATAGCAGCTTAAGGCATATAGGGATTTAGTGATGACAGTAGTTTTCCTAATGGCTCTAGACCCTGAGTATGACGCAGCTAGAGCATAGATTCTTATTGACGCCACCATACATCCAATAGAGGAGGCGTATCGCAGGTTGAGCAGGCTCTCCATATCGTCTGGTGGTTCTCAGATGTCTCAGACGTCCTCAGCCATGGCAGCATCTCGTGGTAGAGGAGGCCCTGCACAGTTTCGTGGTCGTGGTGGCCGTAGCAGGGGAGGGGGTAGTCGGCCCCCTCGTCGACTTGTACTTACTGTCATAGGACAGGTCACTCTGAGGAAACATGTTATTCCAAGCATGGGTTCCCAGCTTCAACACGTGCGGCAGAACATATTCAGCATGTTGGTAGTTCCTCGTCTGCATCCGATCAAAGATTCGACGAACTTGTGGCGAGGCTCAGGGAGATTATGCCTACTCCTGGGTCAACCAGCTCTCCTTCAGGATCACCTGAGGTAGCTGCATATGCATCAGCATTAGGTATAGCATATGCCTCTACTAGTTTTTACAGAGCAGATTTGTCAGAATGAATCATGGATTCATGAGCATCTAATCATCTCTGTGGTGACAGAGGTCAGTTTAGTGCTTTCAGTCCAACCCAGTCTGAGCGATCTGTTGTGATAGTAGATGGGACTCATTCTCCCATTACTGGTCATGGGGAGGTGCAATTGACTCATGCAATGAAACTTTAGAATGTCCTTTATGCTCCTGAGTTTTCTATGAATCTATTATCAATTAGTCAAATCATTAAGGATTTACACTGTCGTGAAATTGTTGATCAGTCTGCTCTCGTATTTCAGGATATTCTCATGGGCAGGATGATTAGATCTAGCCATGAGCAAGGAGGCCTCTACAAACCGGTGCAATCCCCTTATGTTGGTGCTTCCTCTCTTCGCATTGGGCATGTGTCTCCCTATATGTGGCATCTACATTTTGGTCATCATCCTATGCAAAAGTTGTGTCACATCCTTCCACAGATTTCTCCTCACTCTACCTTTCAGTGCGAGGCCTGCTAGCTTGCGAAGCATCATCGGTCCACTTTCCAGAGTCGTCAGAGTCGGAGTAGTCATAGTTTGTTTGAGTTAATTCATTTTGATATTTGGGGTCCCAGTCATGTCCCAGATCATCAGGGACATAGACTTTATCTTGTGGCAGTAGAATAAATTTTCTAGATTGTCGTGGGTCTTTCTTCTTAAAAACAAGTCTGATGCAGGTCCTGTTATTCAGTCCTTTATTAATGAAATAAGGAACATTCTTTCAGCAAAAATCAAGTATATATGCTCAGACAATGCCCTTGAATTTTGTAGTGCTTAGCTTGCCCAATTTCTTTCATCCCATGGTATTGTGCATCAAACATCTTGTGTGTATATTTCCCAACAGAATTGGGTGGTTGAACGAAAACACCGTCATCTTCTGGATGTTACAAGGACTATTTTGATTCAGAGTCGTGCTCCTTATTCATACTGGGGGGATGCGATTCTAACTTCATGTTATCTGGTAAATCGTATGCCCTCTTCGATTCTAGGGGAAAAGATCCCATTCTCGATTGCGTTTCCCGAGACAGATCTTTTCTCACTCACGCCTCGTGCCTTTGGTTCAGTGGCGTTTGTTCATCAAATGTCCCCTGGTCTGGACAAGCTCTCTCCTAGAACTGCCATGTGTTTGTTGGGTACTCCAAGACCCAATAGGAATATTGTTGCTTCGATCCTGTTCGACGAAGGTATTATGTTAGTGTTGATGTCACCTTTTTTGAGTCTATTATGTATTTCTCTCCTACAGGTGATAAGCTCATTTCGTCAGGGGATGGAGAAGAGGTTTATATGCCTCTACCTTCGATCTCCACTACACCATCACCACCATCACTACCACCTCCTCCACCTCCACCTACCACACCCACTTTCTTTCCCCAGGTTTACCAGCGTCGACCTCGTGCCCATGCGCCTCCTCCATCATCCAGCACACCCGAGGTCTGTTCTGAGCATTTGAGTTCTTCTAATGGCACTGGTGATTTGCATGTACAGCTTGAGGTGCAGGATGTTCTGGATGATACATCCCATGTGAGTACTAAGGACATGGATGTGCCTATTGCTCTACAGAGGCAGCAGTGTGCATGCACTATGCATCCTCTCACTTCTCATGTTTCTTTGTACCGTCTATCAAAGGATTTTCAGAGGTTTGTTGTGGGACTATCAGTCGTGGAGATACCACGATCCTATCAGGAGTCTTTGCAGAGTAGTCATTGGCGTCTGGTTATAGAGAAGGAGATGGCAGCTTTACAATCTCGTGGTACATGGAGTGTTGTACAGGCTCCTCCAGGTGCATCTGTCGTTTGCAGCAAGTGGGTGTTTACTGTGAAACACCGAGCTGATGGTACTGACATATATAAGGCCATATTGGTTGCTCGTGGATTCACTCAAACTTATGAGGTGGATTACCAGGGTACCTTTCCCCTGTTGCGAGACACTCTACGCTACAGATCCTTATTGTTGTTGATGTGGTACGTGATTGGCCTCTCTTCCAATTAGATGTCAAGAACGTCTTCTTGTATGGCGATCTGCAGGAGGAAGTTTACATACAGCAGCCACCAGGGTTTGTTGCTGAGAAGGAGTCCCATATGGTATGCCGTATTCACAAGGCCATATATGGCCTTAAGCAGAGCCCGAGGGCTTGGTTTCAGAATCTCAAAGCTGATTGAGCAGAATGGGTTTGTCAGATCTACTGCAAATCATTCTCTTTTTGTAAAGAGAACTCCGCAAGGTACGGTTGTTGTTGTAGTATATGTTGATGACATAGTTGTTACTGGCAGCGATGAGCATGGCATTCAGGCAGCTAAGGATTTTCTTGGACGGTGGTTTGTGACCAAGGGCCTTGGCAAGCTACGTTACTTCCTTGGATTGGAGTTTGCGCAAAATCAGCAAGGTATGGTTATGACACAAAGGAAGTATGTTACTAACCTTCTATCTGAGATAGGCATGACGGGATA
Organism: Ottelia alismoides; assembly: GCA_037367405.1. NCBI lineage: Eukaryota > Viridiplantae > Streptophyta > Magnoliopsida > Alismatales > Hydrocharitaceae > Ottelia > Ottelia alismoides. Next base: position 431,969 of record JAZKJV010001118.1, on the reverse strand, counting down.
CAAACCTGCCACTACACCAATGGATACCTATGCTAGGCTCTATGATAATGACTCTGAGGAAGTGGATAAGAGACGATACAGGGAGCTAGTGGGGAAGTTGATATATGTTACTATTACCAGACCTAATGTATCGTTTGTTGTGAGCAGAGTCAGTCAGTTTATGGAGCAACCCAGACAGACCTACATGGACGCAGTTTGCATGATCTTAAGATATCTGAAGTCTTCTCCAGGTGCAGGCCTTCTTTTCAGAAGAGATACGTCTCTTGTTGTCACTGGATGTGCATATGCGGATTATGTTGGGTGTCCCAAGGACAGGAAATCCACTTCAAGCTTTATTGTGTTTGTTGGTAGCTCGTTGGTTTCATGGAAGAGTAAGAAACAGACAGTTGATGCTCGATCCAGCGCTGAATCAGAATATAGGGCCATGGCTCAAGGCAGCACGGAAATGATGTGGGTCAAGTCAGTTCTGACTAACCTAGCCATTGAGGTGCCTCTTCCTATGCATCTGAAATGCGATAATCAAAGCTCTGTTCATTGCTAATAATCCACCCTTTCATGAGAGAACGAAGCATGTTGAAGTAGATTGTCATTACAATCGAGATTTGATCCAAAAGGGGCTTATTTCTACTTCTCATGTTGGAACAGGAAACCATATTGCAGACATGTTTACCAAAGCTCTTATGAGGGATCCCTTTCACCATTGTTGTTCCAAGCTGAGCATGATAGATATATATGCTCCGGCTTGAGGAGTGTTGAGATATTTATATCTCTACGGTTTTTATTTATGTTTTTATGTTTATCCAATCTTTTTTATGGAATTTTCCCCTGATTGGTTGCTGGGTTAGACTGGGTTGGGTTGGGCTGGGTTGGGGTGGGTGAATAGTAATCTGTGAGGAGGAAGTACCCTTGTGAATAGTAACCAGGGTTGGGCCAACCCTGCCCAACCTTGCAACCAAACAGGCCTTAGGGCTTTTCTCTTATAAGAGAGCTCTAGGACTATGAGGAATACAATTTTTCTCTTCACGATTTTCCACAGTTCAGTTAGAAAGTTTTATTTCTAATGTATTTTAATTCATCATCTTTCACTCAAAAGTATGAGTGATGTTTTTTAAAAACTATATGCATTATGTTCATTAGCTTTTTGTTTAATATCTCATATAGCTCGGAATTTTGTTTATACATATATGTAGTGATATATAGCTAATATGCTAAATGCATGTACTTTACGTCTCTAAGTTTTTATCTTTCGAATTTTGTCATTTTCTTTCCAATACCTCTCACCAGCCAGCAATCCAAAATCATCATTGGAAGCAATGATATGTGGGATATAATGTGTATTTGTGTGATAAATACACATCATTCTTGCATGTAAGTGTGAATTTGTATGTTACTTATTATTAAGAACTACAAGGATCTTAGTTTGCGAAAAAATTGCGCCATTTCCGTGATTTTCGCCGATATCGTCGATATATCCTCAATATATCCCTTTTCGGACAAACCGATACGATATTGATATCGATCTTTCAAACATTGCTAAGTATCAAGATCTCCTCTCACCTAGAGGGGGGGTAAGAGGATCAGACACGTCCCTCGTCTGGAGTAGAGGGAATAGAGTTCGTTGCATACTTGTCTTCTTTGGACCAGCCAGGACAACTATTTCAAGATGTAAGTTCAGAAACACCAGCTTTATAGAAGATCTCTTCAAGTCAAATGGTATCTGCTCAAATATTCCCCGTTTAGAGTTATTGATGATGGGTCGGCCCAAATGTGAGAAGGCAACTAGGTCGATTGAGGATGAGATATGTGATGTTATCTGAATCCCAAATCGACCAGTGAGCAGCATGCATGAGTAGGTGATAAGGTTGTTTGATGACGAGGTCTCTGATGTTATCTGGTACCCCGAACAGATATTTGAGCAGCAAGAGCAAGTGAACCAATGTGTATCATATATCGTATGTCACACCAGCATAATACATGAGCAGACAATGGACCATGAACAACATTCTGATCTCTTACCATATTTAAAGAATTTACCTCCAGGCTCTAACACTTAAATATGTTTTCCTTTCGAGTGAACATCACCAATACCCAATCAACATCTCAACTAAACCAAGAATATCACTTGCTAAAGGTTCTTGAAAAAGAACAAGAAGGCCATTGGTTAGAAGACTTCGATTTCCACAAGACTAATCCGGCTTTGTGTTTGCACCACAGTTATATTGGTAATGACAGCAAACCCTCTCGGAAAGCAAGTTAAATCCCAATTTAAGTGAAGTTATCAAATAGGAAATTATCAAGTGATGTGACACCGACTTTATTTATGTCATCTCCAACTCTGAGGGGGTCAATCCACTCCATGTAATAACCAAGAAGACAAGAACTGGTTAAGAATGATGGAGAGGAGATTCTTATCCGAGTACCTACATCACAGCATGTCTGTGTAGATTACCGATGTCTAACACAGTGACCAACAAAGACCACTTCCCCTTGCCTTTTATTGACCAGATTGTTGAACGATTAGCGAGGAAGGAGATGTAATGTTTCTTGGATGGACACTTAGGTACAACCAAGTGGCAATCACATTTGAAGACCAAGAGAAAACCACTTTACTAATCCATTTGGCATTTATGCTTTTAAATATATGCTCTTTGGATTATGCAACGCTACTACTATAATTCAATAGTGTATACTTGCCATCTTCGCAAACATCGTAGATGATTTTCACAAAATCTTCAAGGATGATTTCTCGATCCACGGTGTTAGATTTGACACATATCTTGCTCACCTAGATCATGTGCTACAAAAATGCAGTGAGGTGAATCTAGTACTCTTAGAGTCACTTCATGGTACAAAATCTTCAAGGATGATTTCTCGATCCACGGTGTTAGATTTGACACATAGCTTGCTCACCTAGATCAGGTGCTACAAAAATGCAGTGAGGTGAATCTAGTACTCTTAGAGTCACTTCATGGTGAATGAGGGTATAGTGTTGGGGCATCTCATCTCCTAAAATGGTAGGTTGACCCTGCCAAGGTGGACGTCATCTCAAAACTCGAGCCACCTACAATACAGAAATAGTTATATCTTTGCATGTCGGTTTTTACTGGTGATTCATCAAGGATTTTTTGAAATTATCCAACCATTGACTAAACTTTAAGCCATTACTAACTTGATTCTGCTTCCCAAATCTTTGATCATTCTGCTTCCCAAATCTTCGGCGGCAGAAAGTATTGAGGACTTTCGTCCCATTGTGGTTTCCAACGCACTTTATCTGATTGTCGCGAATGTGTTCACCATTCGGCTGAGCCGTGTTCTTGAGAGCATTATTTCACCGCTGCAATTTGCTTTTATTCCAGGTAGACAGATCTCGGATTGCCTCACACTCGCCTCGGATATCATTGCGGACTGGAGGAGAAGGGATAAGCGCAGTGTGTTGTGGAAAGTGGACTTTGCAAAGACCTATGATAACCTAGACTGGAGGTTCCTGTGGTCGGTGTTGCAGAGGAAGGGGTTCCCGGAGAGTTGGATCTCTTGGATGAGACATTGTGTGACAACGTCTTCTCTTTCGGTCATGGTGAATGGCCGCCCGGAGGGTGGCTTCTTCCAGCCTCGTCGGGGCGTGCTTCAGGGGTTCCCCCTTGCTCCTCTGTTATTTGTTCTCGTCGCGGACGTATTGACGCACATTGTTCTTAGCGTGGTTAATTGCGGACTCTCAACTGGGTACTCGAGAGACGGGTCGCTGATCCCGCTTTTACAGTACGTCGACGATACTATCTTCTTCATCGAGGGGGGAGCAGCGGAGGCTAATGGCATGGTTGTGGCATTGGATATCTTCAGTGAACTGTCTGGTTTGTTCAAGAATGCTGATAAGTCGAAGGTCATCCCTCTCGGCCTTTCTGTGGATGAAGTTGGCGCTTGTGCGTGGGCTTTAGGGTCGGACTGCAGCTCCTTGTCGATGGACTATCTGGGGATGCCCTTAACAGTGGGAAGAACGAGGATGCGGGATTGGCTCAGAGTCGTGGAGAAGGTGGAGGCGAGACTGGCGGGTTGGAAATCGGCCATCCTATCGGGGGGGCGTTTGGTCCTCCTAAAGGCAGTCCTGTCCTCCATCCCTGTTTATTTCCTGTCCAACCGCCGTTTGCCGACGGGAATTCGTGGTCGGCTTGAGAAACTTATGCGTAGGTTCTTACAGGGCAAGCATGGGGAGGAAACGAGGGACATTCACCTTGTTGGATGGGAAGAAATTACGCTCCACAAGAATGAGGGGGGTTGGGGGTCAAGCGTCTGGATTAAATGAACGAGGCCTTGCTTCTTAAGTGGGCAAGCATAATTTGGGGCCCTGGGGAGGATTTTTGTTGTACCGTGCTGCGCAAGATCTACGATACTGGGGGGGCATCGCCGAGGCCGGGTGCTCGCATAGACTCTCACACTCCCTTCTGGAAGGGAGTAGTGGACGTTTTCTCAAAACATACCTCTTTGTTTAGACCGGTCCATGGCAATGGCGACTCCTTCGCTTTTTTGTCTTATGACTGGACGGGGGGACCCCTATGCGTGCGTTTCCCATGCTTGTTTGCTCTTGCGGATGATAAAAATGTGATGGTTGTGTCTTGCTGGTCGGATGGAAATTGGTTTCCAGCTTTTTCATCTAGTTTCTCGGACCAGAGACTCGAGGACTTCCTCGCGTTGCTGAATTCTATCAAGCATGTGGGGCGTCCAACGGAGGGAAGGGACCATTGGGGATAGTGTGCGGGTCCATTCACGGTTAAGAAGGTATTTGGGGCGATTTGCAGGCCTCCACCGTCTCGCTCGGAGGTTGTGATTCGCGATTGTGCATTTTTCTGGGCTCTCAAGCTCCCCGAGAGAATTGGTATCTTCTTGTGGCTGCTTCGAAGACAAAGGCTGATGACAAGGGACCGGTGTGCTCGTCTTCTGGGTTCCACCTCTGATAGGTGCCTTCTTTGCGAGGAGGCGATTGAGATCGTTGAGCATCTTTTCTTTAAATGCCCAAGGTGATCCAGTTATGGGGGGGGCAGATTGACTTGGTTATGCGCTGTGGATCTGGCGTCTTTCTGCGGCTCGATGGTTGCTAATAAGAGCAGAGCTCGGAGGGAGCTAGTCTATCCAGTCACCATTCTGTGGGTCGTTTGGCTGGGAAGGAATGCTTTGCTCTTCTCGAGGCAACGCTTCTACAAAGAAAACACGGGGATTCATGCCGCGAGATTAGTGGAGGAGTGGGAACTGTAATTGGTTTTTTTCTTGTTCCTTTCACTTGTGTCTCTACCTCTTTTGTTTTCGTTTTATAAATAATATTTGGGGCGAACACCATTGAGTGTCTCCCCCTGTTTTTGGCTTTCAAAAAAAAGACTAACTTGATTGTAAATGACAATTGTCTTCATGCTTTCAATTATTTGAAAGATATAATTAGGCAAGCTCATATCCTACAGTCGCCCAATCGATCTCTCCCATTCGAGAGCATGACGGCTGCCTCATATTTTGCAATTAAGGTTGTATTGGGGCAGAGGAGAGATGACATCCTGATAGTTGTGTACTATGCTAGCAAGACTAAGGATGAGGCACAGAGCAACTACACCGTCATTGAAAAGGAAATGCTAGCGATAGTGTTCATTTTAGATAAATTACAATCACATCTTTTGGGTTCCAAAGTCATTGTATTAACCAATCATTCTGCCATCAAACATCTTATGATGAAGAAAGACATGAAGACACGTCCAATGAGATGGATTCTAATGCTCTAGGAGTTTGACTTAGAGATAAAAGATAAGCCCGAAGTCAGAAATGTTGTTATTGTCATCTTTTCAGACTTGAGATTCATGAGACTCTAGAAGATTACACCCGTATGTCACTGAGATTTTCCCAGACAAAACAATCTTGTCTATCTCTCCACTCCCATCATACGTTGATATTGTAAGTGTGCTTGCCTCCAAGAAGGTCCAACAAAGTTGGCCGAAGGATCATATCGAGAAAATCTATGTGCTTTGCAATTTCCACGCTCTATCATCCACTTCATTTTTTAATACAACCCACCATTATGTGCTTTCAAAATCATGGGAACTGAAGGGTAGCGACTATAATTATTTTGCTTTGGAAGGAACAAAGGGCAGGCTTATGAAAGTAGCTAACACCTTGTATGATGTTAAGCCTCATATCACTGAACTCAAAGTGACTTGCCACCTCGAAGCACGTTTTTTTTAAATCTTGCATGTACGGTCGATCTCAAAAGTAGTGCAACTTACAGCTACTCTTGTGTGATATAGTCACTAGTTCAGCCATCAAGATGCCATCATCGAGGGTGAATTTACATGGCTTCAGATTTTGCGAAATATCGGCGAAATTTTGTCGAAGTTTCGATTTCAACATGGGACCGAGCAAAATGCCGATATAAGACTTTCCTTCACAACAGTTGCTCAATTTGGGTGAAATGTCATCGAAAATTACTGAAATTTCAGTGAAATTTTGTTTCTACATGGTATCGATACAATACCCGATATCAAAATTTAAAACCTCCATGAAAGACTTCCGCATCATTCTTCACATATACTAGTAATAATGTTGATGCCATTTCACTATACATATTAGTGCTACCAAGATGTATGTCTGATCGAGAATTGTGTGCTTCCATAATGTTTTCCTTCCATGGACAATAGACTATGTTGCAGTCATAGTCCTTTAGTATATATGTCCAACTACAAATCAAATGAATCCTTGTGATTTTTACGGAACTATGCATGTCAGAAATCTCATGAATTAGACGGTATAGACCTCGTATTATATAAGGCCTAGCCTGGTGTGATCCAGCGATGGATGAGGTTTTCATTATAATTATAACTATTTATATCAAACTAACAATATAGCAGCACATATAGCTTCACCCAAATCTTTCAAGCAGTATGGCTTAGCGGACCAGAGTAGTAGGCATCACAGCGTAGACACCAGTCGAAGATTCCTAAACTCCGAAAACCTGAACCTAAAGAAATGGCCTATAACTCAGCAAAATGGATGAGATCGTTTTCTGCTACATGCATTGGCCGAAGTGTTGACTTGGATGATGTGTAAAAATCATTATATTTCTTCTTCAATTCAAACTTATGCACAGATAGAGATTAAAAAAGATGGGGAGGATTGTCCGAAGAAAATTCTTGATTTATGTCCTACCACACTAAAGTTTTTTTTGAAGCCCAAAAAAGGGGGAGACACTCAGCGGTGTTCACCCCAATATATTAAATAAAAAGAAAGGAAAGAAGGTTGTACAACAAACAGAAGCTATACAAAGAGGCAACACAGCCTCCACCACAACAGAGGAAAAACGAGAACTAGACGCCACCCCAGTCCTCCACCAACCTCTCACTGCGAATAAGCACGTTTACTTTGTAAAAGCGCTGGCCTGAGAAGATGGCCTCATTCCGACCAAGCCAGATCGCCCACAGCCTCGCCACCGGAATCAAAAGGTCTCTTCTCGCTCTATTCCTGTTAAGAAACAACGAGTCACAGAAGGCCTCCAAGTCAATCGCCCCCACCCAATTCACAATCGGATCCTACCACACTAAAGTTCTCGATGCTTATAATCATTGACATGGACGTAACTGAATATCTTAGCCAAACCCCCATCATTATCTATGTTCGCCTCAACTATCTTGCCAAAGAAAAAAGGTCTCAACATATTAAAAGAGAAATCCATTACCACCAATTCTAGGCCATTTGTTCGATAGTTGCTCTCATGCGACAAGATTGGTCAAGACTATGCGAGATAAGGACAAAGCTCGATCCTGTGCATTTGAATAAACTACAAATTCATTATTGGTTAATAGTGAATGGCTAAAAGATAAAGCCGTTGGCCTCTTTTTCATGGTTTGGAAATCTTATTCGCATTTATACTTCTACTCCCACACCATATTTTTAAGTCATTGATGTTGCTGGTACAGCACTTCAGAGATGCCCAAACAAGATGCACAAGATGTATCTATGAGCAATAACAAATATGATCTCATGCAGTCATGCTACCATATTATTAAAAGAATCTGAGATTTTCTAAATATATCATTAGATATGTTCTATATTTGAATTTTAAGTTAAAAAGAATATGCACAGCATCCTTAACATAAATAGATTTATGTTAGCATAAATAGGTATTTACTGTTAATTTGATCCAAGGTTTTTCTTTCAGGGGACTAACGAGCAACAAGGAGAGCAGTTTTTACATGCAAAAGCTTTGTAGACCCCCACCACATACACACACACAAGAGTGCATGAACAAAAGTGAGTTATCAAGAAAGTGGAGTCTACGAATTTACTAAAAAGTTACATAATTTACTGTCGGTTGTAACACAGATAGGACACAGAATAACAGAAGTTGCACATGGTAGAATGGTAATCCTTTAACACTTGACAAAAGAAAATAACAACCATCTTCAAAAAAAATGACACGACAAAAATACTCAAAAAACTAAAACATTACCTTTGTACGGTTTTGATTTTGGCTTTGAGTACTCTTCTCATCTTTAGGAGGCAAAGGCTCAAGGGCAGTCATCTCAAGCAATACCAAAGCATCACGGGCCAAGATAAACATATCATCAACAATATGAATTGTGGGAGCCGCCATTTCCTCATTTTCAGCAGATATATTCGTCCCTTTCTTGTTTTCACTCTGCCATTCAAGAGCCTTCATCCCACTATACAAGGAATCCATAACAAGTGTCGATGTAACTTCTTTCTCTACAAAAAAATGTTTCACTATTACTTTCAAAATCGCTTCAGTTTTATCCCTTGTGATGCACTTCCTGGTTGTTTCACTAGTGCCGATCCAAAATTGATGGAGACTGCACATAGAAATACATGTGAGAAACGAATATTTTTCCATCTTATTTGAAGTTTTTTAGACCATCTTATTTAAAGTGAAATTGTTCTCTACACAAGCTCACCCTGACCAACCAACTCGGTCCTCCATTAACTTGCATAGCATGCCTCGTCTCTCTTCAACAAAACGGCGGCATATATTCTCTACATTAGATAAATAAACGCGAACTAACTCCCTCCTGTATTGACGATCAAGGCACCGAAATGGACGGTTTGCCTTCACCCTGAATTATAATGATTTGCAACAAGTCAGATTAATATCTTCTCATCGGACAAAAAAAACTATAAATTACCATTATCACACAATAAATTTATCAACCACGTAACAAATCACAGGTTGAATGAAAAACTAAAGTTATTTTACATAAAGAACAATGTTTGTGTTATAAACAAATGAGAACACACATGGGAATCAAGCCCCAGAGTTACCATTATAACTTTGTCATGTAGTATGTAATGGCCAATAAGATCTTAAGACCTCTGCCAAAAATGACAATAGGGGGAAATGAACAAAAATAGACCCATAATGGTGAGAACAAAAAATGGCATCATTCTCAAGGCATGAAGATTACACCTCAACGTGAGGTGATGGCATCTTCACATCGAAACTAGCATAAACTTTACAAATTCACATGTGTTTTTCAACCTTAGATTATGTTCTGCACATCGGAGAGGGGAAATTTGAGTTTTTGCTCCCCATACTAATTTGAATCAAAGATTAAAATATCCCGATATATTGTTGATGTGATGTAATGGCGTGTTCATCTCAAGACTTCAGCAAAAACTTTACAAATTCAGATGTGTGTTTCAAACCTTCTAAATAAGTATCAATACTTTGATGCACTAGAAACTATACCGAGTCATAATGTTTTTTTTAAAGAAAAAACGGCCTCCGCTATATAGGTGTGTACCCAAAAACTTCACCATTGATCATCAAAAAGATACACGCGTATTACAAGTTAACATAAAAGAAAAATTACAAATTCCAACTCTTAGCCATAGCCTTAGCATGTGCCACAATATTTTCAGCGTAAAAACGATCATGGAAAACCATGCCATTTTTGCCTAACCAAAGTGCCCAAATCATTGCCACACACCAATTTCTCCTTCTCCGTGCCATTCCAATCCACCCTAATGGATTCACAGAAATCAGACACACCATCAATACGCACTGCTTGATTCTTAAAAAGGTCCCAGACCTCCAAGGAGCTCCCCACATTTGAAGAGGTGATCTGCGATTCTGCATCATACATATCCACCTGACAACAAGAGCATGCGGGATCAGCAGCCTGGACGAACCGCGTAAACATGTCCCCAATCAAGAATTTTCCCCTCCTAAACAACCGCAAAAAGACCTTCACACGAGTTGGAACTTGCCACTTCCAAATCTTTCTGCAGTCCATCCCGCGCCCCTATGGTCAAAAGTCATTGGGCCTTTTAAAGCCGTGTAAACCTTCCCAACGGAAATGATTCCATCACACCAGCTCCAGCACTCCCACCCCTCAGTGGGATCAACCTCATTATCAAGCTCCTTAAGCAATGCCAACAGCTCCTCCAATCGTGGATCTAAAAGCTCAGATCTAAATTGAGGAAAGGAGTGCCCATCCCAAACATCTGCCACGAAATACTCCGGGTCTACCACCAACGCCTTCAGACGCGAGAAGTTCACATCTAACGTCTCGCCCTCGTTCCAATCGTCAACCTAGAACCTAAACCCAATGTTGTCCCCAATGACATGCCTAAAGAAAGGATGTATTTCATGAGTCGCGTCGCAAATGTCTCTCTAAAAGTAAGGAGCGTGTCCAAGATCCTCAGGACCATGTAAAAAAGACTCGGAGACATAGATTTTCTGAATCAGATTGCAGACCAAACTACAACAATCGTCCCAAATACAAGTGATCCACTTGTTGAGCAAGGCCTTATTGATCTCCCCCAAGCTACGCACTCCAAGGCTACCATCCTCTTTCGAACAGAAAATCATCTTCCAATCCACCAAAGGAACCCCGTTCGACCGCCCAACGGTAACAAGAAAACCACCTCATGATGCTCTCAAGTCTCTTCCTCAACCCCACAGCTAACCTAGATGACAGGAAAAAATTAGGGATCATGGACAGAACGATACCGATTGCAATAGCACTAGTCTACCACCTCTAGACAAGCAAACATACTTCCAACACGCCAGAACCTACTCCATCTTCTCAATCACTGGTAACCAATCTTCCACGTGCATCTTCCTAACTACCAGAGGCACACCAAGATTGTGCAACAACAAATCCATGCGTAGTGATTGCAACTAGCCAACACATAAATCAATCTATGCTTCCTCTAAGCCAAACGAAATAAGCTCCGATTTATCCATGTTAAGTGTCAACCCAAACACAGCACCGAAAATGTTAGCAACCACCGAAAAAACTCTGCAACTATCGAAACCACCTTCCACAAAATGGATCGTGTCATCCGCATGCTGAAGAATGGGGAACTGAAATCTCCTCGTTCGAGTAACCGCATCAGAATCCACTCATGACTGTGCGATCAACCATAACTGACAAGGCATCAGACGCAAAAAAAAAGAACGGATGCCAGAGGGCGACCCAGAAGAATAATGCGATGTGGCTTAAAGTAACCCCCTTCGGTTGTCCATTCACAAGGACAACACAAGATGTGATCGTGATATATATCTTCATCCACAAAATCCACCTATCAGGAAAACCATGTCAGAACAGCGATGCCCAAAGGAATCGCAAATTCACACCGTTGTAGGGCTTAGAGAAGTCAACCTTCCGCAAAACTCAATGAGCTTTCCTCCTACGTCAGTCCATCACAATCTCAGAAGCCAAAACCACGTTGTCCATGAGCTGATTATCAGGCAAGAAAGCGCTCTGAAATGGCGAGATGATCGTGCTAAACACCCCCCTCCCCCTCAAACGGTTGGCCAAAAAGATAAACAATTGGTTGAACCAATCAAAGCAATAATCCCCCCCTCCCTCCCCCCCCCCCCCCCCCCGCAAACTCTGACACCATCCCATCACCTCCTCAGCAACCAGATCCCAGAACTCCCTGAAGAAGAAAACATGGAAGCCATCTGATCCAGGACAACAATCCGGATTCATCACAAAGATGGCTCCACATATCTCCTGCAACCCAAACATCCTCATCAACAACTCTGCATCAAGATCAGATATGTGACTCACCCCCAACCCCAGCCACCTCGACCAACAATGTGGCAAGCGCTTGCTCATGCTCTTGAAATAACCCGCTACTGCCTTCGCAGCCTCCTCCCCATGAAATTCCTCGCCCCCAACCTCGATCGAATGGAACAAATTTCTCCTCCTTATGTTGTTTGCCACCGTATGAAAGAATCTAGTATTTGCATCACCCTCCTTCAACCACTTCTGGTGTGACCTCTGCCTCCATTCAAATTCTCACTTCCTATCATCTTCACAGGGATCTTTTGCAACACCTTCACGGCTCACGAGCTCCTCCCCATACAGCTCCAAGTTGTCCTCCAATAAGTCCAACCTCAAAATCTCATCCTAAGCATGATTCCTCCTCAACTCACATGCAACACAAGAGTCCTTCCTGAAAACAGTCAATCTATGTCGCAGCGCGGTCAGCTAAAAGCAAACCTCGCAGTAGCTGATCCCTCCACATCCAACTCAGTCCAGAAAAAATAACCAAATTACGAAAGCCCTCCTTCCGCATATAACAATACTTAAATCTGAAACAAGATGATGATCCTCTACCAATGCATGAATCCAAACACAACATATGATATGATCCAATTTCGACCTAGTAAGAGAAGTAACGGTAGCCAAGTTGAACATTTCCAAGGCCTCGAAAGACCAGAGGAAGCGGTCGATACACGAACGAGAGGAAGAGCTACTCCACATATACCTCCAATCATGGATCGAAATATCCCAATATATCCTCGATATATCAGCGATATATCCGTATCGGCAAGTCAAGGATATCAATATTATCATGACCATCGATATTGACCAATATCAAACAACAGATCATATGGTCTCATCGATATTGAAGAAATTTTAAGTATTTAATGCAAAGTTTCCATCATTTTGAGTTAAATCATCGGTATCATGCCGATATTGATGCTCTTTCGTCGATATCAACTATGTTAGTTGATTTGACTGCTTGTTTTACAAAGAAAGAAGCTTGGAAGGCAATTTTTCATTATTTAAGCTTTAAAAGTTGATTTATTGAAATTTTCTAACCATTCGTATATTAACATGTTTGGAAACAAATGCGATACAAATAATAGCCAACTTTATGATTTGTTGCATGGTTCAAAATATTGCGATATACTGATGATATATATTGATGTCGCTAGAGGGAGGAATTCGATATTCGGGTGTATATCAAATTCGAGGACATCATCCAATATCTCATGAGATTTATCGGCGAAATACTCGACTATTCGTCTCATATTGATGAAAAATTGAAGATTTTGGTTGGTCAATATCGATCGATACTATCGATATGGTGCCTATATTTTTCAATATCACCTTTTTTGGGTCTATTTGTTTGGGATTTTGCTTATATACTTATTCCTCGAATTAAAAACATGTTATGAGTTACATATTTTTCTAGGATGGGGGCGCTTGAACAGGGGGTTTCACCTCCTTCTGCGATGGAGATGAAACAATTCTAGAGTCGGTCAAGGAATGTCTGCATACATAGATGTTATTATGATCATTAGCTTGTTCGTATGATATCCAATATAGCTCAACATTTTGTTTGATATATTATGTGATGTGATGTAAGGTTAATGTGCTAATTACACCTCCTTGATGTAATTAAATTATTGTTTGAATTTCAACATTTCCTTTCTTATATCTCTTAGTAGTCAACAATTAGCATTGACAACAACGATATGTGCGATATACACATAATTCTTGCATATAAGTGTGTGTTTGTATGTTATTTATTATGTTGAGAACTATTATGATCTTAATTTACAAAAAAAAAACATGTTTTATGTCATCTCCGAGATTTCCATCAATACATAGATATATCCTAATATATCTCGATATATCTCTTTTCATGCCGACCGATATCGATATTTGAACCTTGGTTGCAATTCACCACCTCCAAGTTCCAAAAGTCCTTATAAATGTATTTGCTCTATTGTTCTATATATATTTTTTGCATGAATTGACTGTAGCCAATCTTTTTTCTTCGCCATGTGCAAATAAGATCCTGTTAGAAAAAAATACTAATGCACATTTTTTCAGCATAAAGAATAGAGCCTCTTTAGTGGTACTAATACATATATTTTTAATGGAGAGGTTTCCAATCAGCATCCATTTTCAAGGACTCGTTTTCACCTATTTGCCTCCAGAGTAGAATGATGAATGTCATCTGAAATCCACCTAAAAGGGAGAAGCATGTCATCGAATATGGGTGTAACATTTCTTAACTAAACAACCAACTACGTGGGATTAAAAAGTTATTTTGATTGTGATGAGAGTGGATAGTGATGGCCTAGTTCGGTTTGATTCTGAGGTTAATATAGAATGGATTTTGCGTATCAAGATTTTACGAATATTCAGTTCAAATGCTTATTGCAAATATTTAAATGCTTATTGCACATACGTAGTTCGGTTTGGATCTGATTTTGGATTGTAGAGATGGTTGTACCTTCTGGTGATAGTGATGCAGCATATTATACACCACCAGGGTCAAGTGATCATGCATGACAATTCGATTATCTCAAAAAACTGACGGATGCAAACATTATTGTTTGTAGACATTACAAGGAGTTGAAGGGTGGAATCTTCATATTTAAGCAAAACCTTGCACGTCGAAGAGGAAATATTTGCATGTATCCGAAAGTTCATGAAGAGATGAAGAAGCATATGGGTGGCTACCTGGACAAGCTGATGAGGAGGAAGTGTCAGAAAGCAAAGGAAATTGAGGAGATGAGCGAAGAAGTGGACATCGCTGGAGATGTTGGATCACAAAGAAATGATAAACGACCTCGAATGTCTGAAACGGTCGGTGAGGATATCATAATGTATCATATTACAATCAAGGATGCATTCTCCAAGGATCATAGAGAGAGAGAGAGACATCTCTTACATATGCGATCGGGCATATATGGTCTCCAATCCATTTCATGCATTGGCAGCCAAACCTTTTTGGAAGATGATGGAGGCAGTTGGACAATATGATCCTGGCCTTAAACCTCCTACAAGGCAGGAGATAAGCGATCCATATCTAAAAAAGGTGGTGAAGAGAGTCTCAGATTAATTGAATTGCCACCGAGAAATGTGGAAAATGACAAGATGCTCCATAATGACCGATGCATGGACGGATATTCGTGAAAGAAACATTATTAATTTTTGCTTCAATTGTTCACTTGAAACTTCTTTTTTGAAATCTCTAGATGTGTATGATGAAGCACATACTTCAGGTACACCTTTCAATTGGTTGATCAATGTATCAAAGAAATTGGGGTGGAATGTGTTGTACAGGTTGTGGCCGATAATGCTTCCCCCAATGTAGCAGCAGGAAGATTGGTGCAAACAAAATATCCCCAGATATGGTGGACATCTTGTCCTGCCCATTCAGTCGATCTTGCATTGGAGGAAATTAGCAAAGAATTCAGGGTGGAAGTGCAATTTCAAAGGCAAAGGCACTTACAATTTTCATATATAGCCACACAAAGACTTTAAGCATGATGCGAAAGTTTACGAATAAGAGAGGCATTGCTAGACCTGGACAAACTATATTTGCAATGACGTTTCTTACCTCGGAAAGCATCTTGGGGGAAAAAGGATAAATTGAGATTGATGTTCTCATCAGATGAATGGACAGGTTTGAAATGGGCAAGAACGAGAGAAGGTCGGGAGGCATCTTCAACAGCCTCGAGCCCTGCATTTTGGAACCAATTTACACTCGGAATTAAAGTGTTCACACCATTGTTTCACTTCCTACAAGCGGTTGATGCAGATCGTAAGCCATCCATGGGTTTTGTATGTGATGACCTAGAGGATGCTAAACAAGAGATAATGGCATCATTCAATGGTGTATTATAAATACACCATTGATGCCATTGTATCTAAAACAAAGGGAAAACTTCATGGTTGATACTCCATTGCATGTCATAACATATTTCTTGAACCCATACTTCTTTTACAAGGAACGCAACGTGTTTAATACAAATCCTGGCGTAAAGTTGGAATTTGTGGAGTGCATGGAAAAGTTCTATCTACATTTGGATATCCAAGACATCATCATTAAGAAGTTGCCTCAATATCGTTTGGCTCAAGGAATGTTTGGCACGCCCTTGGCAGTGAGGCAACGGCTAACGAATGATGAACATTCTGACCCAGGTACCATCTCTATTATTGTTAAAAAATAGTCTTGCAAGTCTTATATCAGTTTTTTACTTCATATAATTTAATAGTTGATTAGTGGACTCTTTATGGGGTTGGTGCACCCCATTTGCAAGTTATGGCCATAAAAATTCTGAGTTTGACTTCCTCATCCTCTGATTGCGAGCAAGATCGAAGTACATTTGAATCGATAATAAATATATTGATCTATTTATGTGAATAATTCTATTAGACAACATACTTTTAATTGGTATGTAATTTTGTTTCAAATTCAAATAAAGAAAAGGAACAAGTTGGATACCAAGAGAATAAATGATCATGTATATGCATGGTTTAATGTCAATCTCAAAGAACATCGACGAGATCAAATCAATGGATCCAATTTCTTCAAAATATTGTGTCCGCTTGAGTGAATGGATCGGCAGCGAGCAAGCTCAAGAAGATGAGGTTTGCCATGGTTCAGGTTTGAGTCATTTGACTTGGAGTTTGGTTGATGGTGCATCTGGTGCGGAGGACATATTGAAACTAAGGAGTGGAAGAGGCGATAGTTGCAATAGAGCTTCTGGTTCTAGCTAAAGTGCATTGCCAACACTCGAGGAAGAGGATGAATTCGGTTCTAAAGAAATAGATGAGGATGAAGATGATGAAGATGAAGAGGATGTTCTATTGGATGACGATGATGATGATTAGTGGCTCTTAAATTTTATTTTGTGATGTGAACTATTCTCAATATCTTGTGATGCGAATTGTTTCCGCCTTCGCCCCTTTTTTGGTTTAAACATTTTCATATGTTTAATGTTACAAACATTTGTTTCTTAAGTTTCTATCAGTTGTCATCAATTATTCCTCCTTCATAAATATATTTTTGTGATTCTTGCTTGGTTTCATACTCAATTTTATCATCATTTTATCTCTTAAGATTATAACTTAAATGTCCTGGTGAAAAATCTATAGCATATACTTTATATTTAAAGAATAGGCTTCCTTAAAATAATCATTTGCATATTTAAAATAATAAAAAATACATAACCGAATAATTCCGAATATTCTCTCGAATACTGATTATTCTTTATTCGATGACCCTTCTGGCTGAATACCGAATACCGACTTCTGCAACACTGTTGGGGCATCGAAAAAGAGACTAAAAAATAATAGAGGTTGGTTCCAATACCACCACCCCACTTCCCTTTCTCGACTATGGCTTCCCTCCCCCTTTCCCAACTTCTTTCATTAACCTACCCTATACAAGACCTTTGAATCCACTATGACCTACTCGTTATCCCATCTATTTCTCCATCCAATGTCTTCCTCCTCTTTCTTTCTCACCCCTCCCATATTGCAACTACAACTGAAAGCCATCAATCCCCCACTCCTTACATTCACTTTCACATGCCACAAATGCCTCCAGCCATAAAAGTTCAGGCCATAGCCCGCTAGCAACCTTCTAATTATGTACTTAATTGAAATGTTGTTGGTATCATGCATAGTATTACATCAATTTCGCTTCGACCTCCCCTAGAACTAAGACTTTTCACAACCAGACCTCATCCACATCGATTATATGCTACCTTATTGCCCAAGCCCTCGTCACACAAGCGTCTCTTCAATCTACATTGCTAACAGCTTCCAATCATCATTGTCCATATTGTCAGCATCATGCACGACTCATCCGTGTTCCCCACCCGAATGCAACATATTTATGCTATGGAAACCTCAACTTCACCTACGACAAATGCCCGTGCAATATTGCATCAATCACTCAAGCTCATTCTTACGCAAATAAAATGATGAAACTCCGCCAAGAACCTTAACCCAAACACCATATCTTACCTATATTTTTATATTTCATGCATGCAAACTTCATATCGGTTTTAAGCTATATATGAAAGTTTTTGATTAATGTTAGTAGTGGGTGAAAATGATTAAGTTGGTGGATCGCAATTATTTAAAAAAATTGGAACACTTGCAGAGGAGTATAAATGGTCAAGTTTTTGCGTTATAAAACCTTCCTTTAAAAACCACTGGATCACAGATTCACAATACTACATTGGAAACATTACTTCCCTTGTTCTGACAAATAATTGAAGAGGACAATTACAAGACAGCAAAACAAAAATAGCAACCCTAAAATACTCGATAGTATAGTTATGCATGCTTAGAATTTTATTTGTAAATTCACAAGTAATAAAAAGGAATAGAAGGCAGTGCTAGCTCTATCTTGGTAAATCCAACTTGCATGTTTAAAATCCTATTTGTGGATTCATACATAAAAAAGAAGAATGGATAATACAGGGATAGTTTTAACTCGCTGTGTTTGACATCATTGACAAGCCATAATAGCTATAGAAATCATGTAACCACCTTATAACTTGAACTTGAGCCTTGATGACAAGAGTATCTGCTTCGATAAAACCATCCACAATCTTTGAAAGCTCCATAAACTTTTTCCACCCCCAGTCATGCTCTTTCTTCCAAAACCGATGCAATGTATCTGCATAGGATTCAGCATACAGAAGTAATAGACCGGTTCATTTAGACATTTGTAATATCCATTGTAAATGGACTAACCAGAATATTTTGACTTTTTAGGGTCTTTGTTAACCACAGCTATAGTAAACTGCGCAAAATGACTCCAACCTGACAGAAATGAGAGGTGGGTAAAAGAAACCGAAAAGGCAACAATATTCAGAACCTAAGACTATAAATCTGTGAGATTGATTTTTTACAAAGGATTATTCCAAGTAGATTCCAAGTTCAAAACACGCAATAGATATGCTTAAATACCCTCTATGAAATTGAAGTATAGGACTATAAACCAAACCAAAACTTTTTTTGCACACGGTGTCATCTATATGGGCTCTTTATTCGATAAGCATAAAAATATATGTTAATACAATTGCCCAATGCTCGGCTTACCAGGAAGTAGGCGGTCATGATTGGCAACACAGAGAAAAAGAGAGAGGTGATTGCAAACATCGCATCCTTGTGGATATATTAAAATGTACCTGATAGACACAAGTCTAATTAAATAACTTAGTAAGATCATATTTATAACTAACCACAATCAAAGAGACGATCCATGTCAAGAGCCGAGATAGGACTCAAAAAAATCAGCAACAGTAAAAGCCAGTGAATTATTTATCTCAAACTTGGTAAGACTTAATTTGCAAAATCATTGGAGCCTTTAGTACCGATCAGAAGGTAGCACATGAGCTTTAGGTAGTAATATGGATATTCAGGTATTCACAACAAATATGAAGTGTTCAACAAATTAATAAAAGATGAGGATCCAAGCAAGAGTACCACTTATATCCACCAACTTCAAATGCATTGCTTCTCAGCTCTCTTTTGCTGATTTGGGAAAAATTTTCAATCTTCCAAGTAAACTTCCCATAAAGCTCAGAAGGTTTTGGTCCTACATATAAAAAGCACTCCAATGAGCAACCAAAAATTAATGCACTTTTGAAAAGGGAAGTTTTAAAAGGCACAATATTCCATATTGTAAAAGAAATCCAACTACGAGAAGGTTAAATCCTTCAGTACTTCATCTCAATATCATAACTCAACATAAATCACATGATTTCCTCAACATGAAGACTATTTGTATATATCTACTATTTCGGCAACAGCAACTTATCGTTAGTAACATTTCCTTCTAAAAATTGCCAAATGAGTATACAAGTATAATTTACCGACGATA
This sequence comes from Ottelia alismoides, assembly GCA_037367405.1. Taxonomy (NCBI): domain Eukaryota; kingdom Viridiplantae; phylum Streptophyta; class Magnoliopsida; order Alismatales; family Hydrocharitaceae; genus Ottelia; species Ottelia alismoides. The sequence continues at coordinate 412,040 of JAZKJV010001118.1, read as the reverse complement.
GTGCTATAGAAAAAGCCATGAAGAACCCATTTTAAAACAACTCAAATGATTAATAATATGCTAACTTTATCCAAAACTCCTACACAAATTGGCCACCTCCAACAAAAAGCTCATTGCATAAATTTAGAACCATAAAATTATTTTCAAGCAAAAGCGGCCAAACAAACATAAAAGTGCCTATTAGATTGAACAACATACAACCAGAATTTTCCATTTACAAAAGGGATACAGAACCAGGAGTCATGCACCGAATATCACACCTCTGCAATTTTAGAAGATACTTAGAACCAGCAGACAAGAAAAAGATGGTCTAACAACGCTGCGACTACATAGGCTTTTTAGAAGCACTTTACATATGTTGATTGATCTCCAGGCATTGTGTAAATGGCAATAGATGCATTTGGAAAAAGGGATAAATGCATGGCTTTGGCTATAAAACACAGACAATAACCATAATCTGCAAGCAATGGACAGTTCATGATCCCAATCCCAATGAAAATATTAAAATCCACAGTATTTTAAGGTAAACTGTATCCCGCTATTTCATCCAAATATTGAATTATCCAGTGACAGGAAATCTTTCTGATAATATAGGTGGATACACATATGCACAGCAATTGGCCGGAACTAAACAGTCATATGAGCGAGTGGAGGGTTAAAATTAACTGTTATTGGACAATATTGGCATTTGAATTTTGAAAATAAGCCACCGGACAACATTGAGAATTTTAGATACATTCGGATCAACTAAGATGTACCTCCAGTCCATGAGCCATCTAGGCAAACAATAACTAAGTGTCTCTTTACGAGCAGGGAATTTCACCTTCTTACACCATCACCTTAAGGTCCTCTAGAACCCATAGATACAGATGCGGACTTTATATATAGAATATATGACAGGCAGTTTACCAAAGTGTATAGAAATACGGATTGGCCAGAGCAATTATACTCAAGATAATCCTCGGAATGCTCCTTCGGCCGTGTTGGTGCTCCCTAAAAGTGAAGGAGTTGACAGAAATTGGATTACATTAAATTTATTTCCTGTTGATCAATTTTCAAGTGTTTCAATATGGAATTACTGAAAAATGAATTGGTGTATTTGTACTTAAAACAAAATAGGTGAAACAAAGGAGTCTGTATTTATAATTTCTAAAGAAATATAGCAACAAAGAGAAAACTTAGGAGGAAATATTTCATTGCTTTTACTACATTGAATGGGAAAGTATGAATAAAATAGTTTTTCTTCTATTTGACAGAGTGAAGAAGAAGCGGAGGAAAGAACCCACATTTCTTGGTCTACCGACTTCCTTTCCTAACATTTTCATTGGTTTCCGATAGCATTCATTTCCTTGAATTTCCATTGGTTACCGATAGCAATACCACCCCTCCCCGAGAAACATGGCCCTCAGCAATTGGGGGCATCCTTTTGACACTCGGTCCCTACACCTCAGGTAATGAAATATCCATATTGGTGTGCTAATATGTGAAAGCATTGACAGACGAGCAGAAGAAATAACTAATAGATGTCGAGGGATAAGTAAAAAAGTTTTAAAGAACACTACAATCAACTTATATCCATTGTAGTTTCTAATAAATATCTGTCGAGACTTATATCGGGAGAAAAGAACCCAATGCTGACAAACACCAGAATTCGTTAACTGATGCAAATCCGATTCTGGCGCGGCGATAAAATTGGAATATTTGATCTGTGGATTGTGGTAGAAGAAAATGGAGGGGTTGAGAAAGAAACTCGTCGGGAACACGAGGATTAGGGAGGAAGAACGTGCAGATCACGCGTGGGGAGAGGGAGAAGGAGAGGAGATGGAGAATAATTCTCAATTTCATAACATACTGAACTGTCTAAAACATTGGACCCCCATCCCTTTATATAGGAGGATGACATTACAAAAATAGAAAACTAATTTAATTTGACCACTAATTATCCTAATTAGACTCTACCTAATTAACCGACCAAATTTAAAAATCAAATCTATGACTAATTGTTGGAGATCACAGGCGATCTCGTTTATTTAATTAGAGACACGACAACTTAAAGAAATGTAAATAAAATTAACCAATAAAATTAGATAAATAATTGGCCCTATCCGTGGGTTTCACGCTGCATCAACTCTCCTCCACTTTTAAAGATTCGTCTCCCGACGAATTGCTGGATCTGCAGGCTTGGAGGACGAATCTGCGTGCTCAGTCATCTTCTGGAAGAATTGGTGTGGAGCGAACGGCAAAGTCCATACGCGGGCGTGGGTGACGCGACCTTCGTGGTTGAAGAACATGTGTGGCGCGAACGGCGGCGTCTTCTTGATTGTTGTCTCCTCCTTGTGATGATCGAAGAATTGATGAGGCATGAACAACATGGCCTTTGAAGAATCCATAGCGAAGCAATGACACAATGAGAGGAGGGGAGGAGATGTGTCCAAGGAATGAAGCCATGGGGTCCTTATATAGGGGAAGCCCAAAGCCCTAGTCTTATATGGATAAGGAGAGGCCCCAGATTTCTGATTTGCAACCTTCTTTTTTAAATATTTGTGCCGCCGGGGGCTTGGGCGCAATTTTCGCGCCCCTTCATTTAAGGGCATTTTGGAAGAGGGCCTCTTGAAATGTCCCTTTGAATAAAATTTGTAGCAAGGGGGGTTTTCCTTGTAATTTTCCCCAAATAATATCCAATCTCTCATGTCGTGGGATTCCAATCCCGAAACCGGTGGTCCTCTTGTTAGGGTTCGCCCGATCGTCGTGCGCGTACAACGCAGCCGGGTAGGGGGGGAAGAGGCGGGGTGGTGCGCGTGGAGGGAAGGGTGGCGGCGATGGCCGTGCTGGGGGACGAGGAGGCGCAGGCGGGGAGGGATGGGGGTGCTGGCGCGCTGGGCACTGGGCGCGGGATAGGGGAGGGCGAAGGCCGGGGGAGGGTCGCACCTGGGTGGTGAGGCGCAGGTGGGGAAGAGGGAGGATGGCGAGGGTGGGCTGGCGGATCGCAGGAAGGGGAGGAGGGCCGGGGGAAGGCGGCGATGTGGGTTGGCACCGGGAGGAGGAGGCGCAGGCGAGAGGGGGGGCTGCCGGCGGGTGGGGAGTTGGCGCGGTACTGGGGGAAGGCGTAGGCGTCGCCGGGAAAGTTGGGGTTTGCAGGAGGCGGTTTGAGGGTGTGGAGGGGGGAGGCAGTGGACGGGGCTGTGTCGCAGGTGGGTCGGGGGTCGCGGGGGGGGTCCGTCGGTGGTCCGGTGAGGGTTTGGACGACCAGGGTGGGTGTCGGAGTTGGGCATGAACTGCCGATAGTCGTTGGCGGCGGCGGTGGTGTCGCAGGAGCTTCCAGGACATCAGCCTCGACCCCAGAAAACTTGATGTTTTCATAATATAGATCCGTACTTTCATCAAATATTGGGTCTGTATCATCATCGTATTGTTGCACAGGAGTCGTATCAAATAAATCTTCATCCGCAATGCGAATACCTTTGTTTTTTGCTTCGAAATCAGGTTGAACAGCGACTGCAAAAATCTGATTTTTGTCGTTGACGGATGAATCTTCGTCGATTAGCGCATCCAACCAAGTTTGCACTTTGAAGCTAGACATAAGGCGTTGCTTGAACTTTTGTTGACGCGCTCGTGACCGCGAACCATGAGATATGCAACTAAGACTGAGTTGCAAACGCCAATACTCGACAGGATCGTCGAATCGTGAAAACGATTCGATTTCCATGCTCTGATACCAATTGATGCAAATCCGATTCTGGCGCGGCGATAAAATTGGAATATTTGATCGGTGGATTGTGGTAGAAGAAAATGAGGGGGTTGAGAAAAGAAACTCGTCGGGAACACGAGGGATTAGGGAGGAAGAACGTGCAGATCACGCGTGGGGAGAGAGAGAAGGAGAGGAGATGGAGAATAATTCTCAATTTCATAACATACTGAACTGTCTAAAACATTGGACCCTCATCCCTTTATATAGGAGGGATGACATTACAAAAATAGAAAACTAATTTAATTTGACCACTAATTATCCTAATTAGACTCTAACTAATTAACCGATCAAATTTAAAAATCAAATCTATGACTAATTGTTGGAGATCACAGGCGATCTCATTTATTTAATTAGAGACACGACAACTTAAATAAACGTAAATAAAATTAACCAATAAAATTAGATAAATAATTGGCCCTATCCATGGGTGGGTTTCACGTTGCATCATTAACAAAGGCAAACAATCAAATTATTTAGTTTTCCCGGTGATGCAGAACGGATTCGGCGCGTTGACAAAAAATAAATATGTTGGTGGAAATTACTTGGTAGAAGAAGATGGAGGGGTTGAGAAGAAGAACACGCTTGTAGCGCGGGGTTGAAGGAGGAGAACGCGAAGACCGAGGAGAGAGAGAGGGAGACGAAGGAGAGGATAAGAGAAATAATCTCAAATTTTCATTAACACTTGACTGTCTAAAAACAATGGACCCTCATCCCTTTATATAGGAGGGATGACATTACAAAAATAGAAATTAATTTAAATAGACAACCAATAATCCTAAACTGACTCTAACTAATTAACCGATCAAATTTAAAAATCAAATCTATGACTAATTGTTGGAGATCACAGGCGATCTCATTTATTTTATTAACGATACGATAATTTAAATAAACGTAAATAAATATGACCACTAAAATTAACTAAAAAATCCGGCCCTATATTTGGGTCCGACGCTGCATCAACTCTCCTTCGCTTTAAAAATTCATCTCCCAACGAATTGCTGGATCTGCAGGCTTGGAGGTCGAATCTGCGTGCTCAGTCATCCTCTGGAAGAATTGGTGTGGAGCGAACGGCGGAGTCCATACGCAGGCGTGGGTGACGCGGCCGTCGTGGTTGAAGAACATGTGCGACGCGAATGGCGGTGTTTTCTTGATTGTTGTCTCCTTGTGATGTTCGAAGAATTGATGAGGCATGAACACCATGGCCTTTGGAGAATCCATAGCGAAACAATGACACAAGGAGAGGAGGGGAGGAGATGTGTCCAAGGAATGAAGCCATGGGTCCTTATATAGAGGAAGCCTAAGGCCCTAGTCCTATTTGGATAAGGAGGGTCCCCAGATTTCTGATTTGCAGCCTTCTTTTTTAAATATTTGTGCCGCCGGGGGTTTGGGCGCAATTTCCGCACCCCTTCATTTTTCTGAATTTCTTTCTGTAAATAGGGGTTTTCATGGGGTCTTCTTTTGAAAATTTTCCTACTTAATCTCCAACACCACAATTCGTGGGATTGACATCCCGTAACCTTCGGGCCCTCCGTTAGGGTTTGCCCATCCATATCGCCACCCACGTCGGTGGTCCGTAGATCGGCGCAGTCGGCGGGCTTTACGCGGCGGTAGCGGCAGCTGGAGGGAGGGCAAGGCACGGCGCACGGGTCAGGTGCAGGGCGAGGTGGCTGGCGGGCGACGCCTCTGTTGAATGCTGGGTTGTTGGCGGTGCAAGTGAGAAGGGAAGCGGCGGGTGGCGAAGGCGAGCGGGAGGGGGAGGGCAGGGCACGGGGTGCTGGGAGGGACTCACAGGCACGGGCGGTAGGGCGCAGGCGGCAAAGGAGAGAAGGAGGAGGAAACCGCGGGCACTGGAGGGGCGGGGTGATGGCAAGACCGAGGGGAGGGCGGCGAGCGGCTGGCGAGGAGGTGGATCGGCGAGGGGAAGAGGCGGCGATGGCGTGGAAGAGCTGTAGGGGGAGGGGGCGAAGGAGGCTCGGGCGGGGTTTGACAGGGCGCAGGTTGGGAGGTAGGGAGGGGTGGTGCGAGGGAGGAGGGGAGTAGGGAGGAGGGAGGGGGCGGCGCGCGTGGGAGGGTTGGCGAGAGGGAATGGTAGCGAGTGGTGGGCAGAGGGGGCGGGTTCGGCGAGGGAGGGAACGCGCGGGGGAAAACTGGGGCTGGGAGCGGTATCGCAGGGGGCTTGGGGGTCGCGGGAGGGGCCGCCGGTGGTGCGGCGAGGGGCTGGACGGCCTGGGGAACCGCTGGGGGGGTTAGGGCTGCCATCGGGGACGTCGTTGGTGAAGGGGGCTGACCTGAAACCTCCGGGACAGCCACTGTTTCGTCGTTTTTTTCTTCCGGAACGATCCGCACAGCGGTCGGATATGTGTTCCCAGCGGGGTGTTCGTTGTTGACGGCGAGATCTTCGTCGATTTGCGCATGCAGCCATGCTTGAACCTTGATGCTTGACATAAGTCGCTTCTTGAACTTTTGTTGGCGTGCACGTGAGCGCGAACCATGAGATATGCAACTCAAATCATATTGCATTTTCCAATACGCGACGGGATCGTCGAATCGTAGGGACGATTCGGTTGCCATGCTCTGATACCAAATGATGCAGAATGGATTCGGCGCGTTGACCAAAATAAATATGTTGGTGGAAATTACTTGGTAGAAGAAGATGGAGGGGTTGAGAAGAAGAACACGCTTGTAGCGCGGGGTTGAAGGAGGAGAACGCGAAGACCACGGAGAGAGAGAGGTAGACGGAGGAGAGGATAAGAGAAATAATCTCAAATTTTCATTAACACTTGACTGTCTAAAAACAATGGACCCTCATCCCTTTATATAGGAGGGATGACATTACAAAAATAGAAATTAATTTAAATAGACAACCAATTATCCTAAACTGACTCTAACTAATTAACCGACCAAATTTAAAAATCAAATCTATGACTAATTGTTGGAGATCACAGGCGATCTCATTTATTTAATTAGTGATACGATAATTTAAATAAACATAAATAAAATTGACCATTAAATTTAACTAAAAAATTCGACCCTATATTTGGGTCCGACGCTGCATCACCCGGGAGGTGCCCAGAGGACTTTTACAATTGAAAAAGTGGATGGAACTAGAGAAAGGGTCAATTTCATTGACCCAGCACTGGAAGAGTGCTTGTAATTTGTTCTCATTTTATGGCTTTAATAAAAAAATGTTAACCTGGCCATATTAGAAAAAGCAAGAAGAATCCAATAACATCTACCACAACCTCTTTCAGAATTCGGCAATAAAACACAAAACTGAAGCATAACCATTTTGATTCAGGATGCAGATGTAGGTATGCATTTCGACGCTAAGCATGAAATTCGAATTTTAGGAAATAGAACCAACTAGAACGCACAAAACAAAAATGAAAGAGCTAATAGGAGAATCTGAGGGGCTGAGAACGCAACCCAAACAAGAGTGACACACCATCGTCGTCTCCGTCGTCTGTGTCCCAATAGGGGGGCGAAGTCGACGGGGTATCGTTCTCAACCTGTTCGCTCGAGCGCCACTCGGCAAGCAAATCGCCAGCTTGACAGTTTAGTCCAGTTGCCATCCCCTCCGAAGGCGAAGAGCCATCTCCAGCTGCATTATCCTTGCTCTCGGTCCCTGCCATCTCAGTTCCCGCGGCCGCAACGAACGCAGTTTATTTTTATATGGACCCACCCACTCAGCCACCACCTGCAGAATGATAGCAACAAACAGCGATAAGACGTGTTCATAATCAAGAGCAGTCAATTCCCAAACCAAGGATGAATCCCCTAAAACCCGCATGCAGCAGCAATCAAGAGATGTTCACGAAAATAGGACGTTTAGAAAACGCGAATCGACAGGGAGACGAGGTGCTGATATGCAATTCTCCATTGGGGAGGTGGATGACTGAGGGGCGACCGACCTTATTTTGGCTCGAGAAGTGACGAATGAGTAGGAAAAGACGAAGAAGAAGCAGAACGGACGGGCGGACGGACGGTAGCTGGGAATAGCGGAAGATCTCCGTTTCTCTTCTCTCCTCTCCCTCCCTCCCTTTCGATCGTCCTAATCTCTCTATCTTTCGTCTCGTCGCCCTAATACGAGACGAAAGGAGGACGGATGGCAAGGTGAGGCCGGAGAGGGGACAAAAAAAATAAGAAATAGGTCTGGGGTTAATGTGCTTGGTCAGGCGGCGCAGGGCAGACAAAGGGGGATCGTTTTAACCGGTACATTTTTCTCATGCGTTTGTGTGAAAAGTTAATTGGGTAACAGGTAGACAAAGGAGGCTCCGTGATTGTTTTATAAATTAGGATTGTGATGATGAGGTGATGTTATAATGCATAATTTATGGTATAAGTAGTTGTTTGTCTATAGATGATCGATGGTAATTAAGTTTGTTGAATGAGTAACTTCCTTTTAAGATTTCCCAATCACATATTTTAATTTTATCTGAGCATTTTTTATGTAGCATAAATTATACCGCTTGAATTTGGTGTCACTTTGGAAGTTGACCTTACTTTACAAACAACCATGTCCTTTTTCAAGCTTCTCCATAAAAGTTCAAAAAAATTGTGCAAATAGTTTATTTATATTCGAAGAAGATGAGCCATGACCATGAAGTAAAAGTATGTGAGCAAAGATTAAGACGAATGCTAATGTGCCTACTTCAGTCACTCCCATTCTACATGTCATGATGCCTCGTAAACAGTAAATCCCTTAGCTGAAAGATCTTAGCATTCAGCTACAATGTTATGAAAATATGTCATAATAAATACAGCGTGTATATAAATTTAGAAATAGAACTTGCTTCACCTTAGCTTAGGTTCTGCGCTAAATTTGAGGAACTAATCTGTGTGTGTCCTTACATGTTCATTAATCTCATTGTGTTGCATCTTTAACTTGTATAGAAATTCATAAAAAAATGTTTTCATTTACCAAAACCAATATCAAGTACCGAGATCAAGATCAAGTAGAAATTACATTAACTTAATCGATCAAGTGGCTTGAAAAGTAATTATACCTAAGTGTGGCACGTTTTCTATGGCTAACCCTCGGGCTTGCCCATGCTAAACAAAACAAATAGTCGCACCATCTCGCGAAGATCATTTTAGTGTAGTTCTGTACGAATCTCTGCCTTCTGTCTCTAACACCGCATCGACAATAAGAGCACTTTATTAAGAGAGGTGGGAGGTGATTTCTTTGGGTGGTCGGGTTTCCAAAGATACCCTCGTTAACTTGGAATTTAGAGACCCTCTGGATTTCTTTAATTGTAGGTAAGCCCTTTTTTGTGTTTTGATATAGTTTGTAATGGTTTTTATTTGCATTGTTGCTCTTGAACCTCTTTTTGTAAATAGCATGGGCTAAAAAATCCAAAGTTGATGAAGTTGGTTTTATTTTGAAGCTTTTTTAACCCTCAATAAATATGGACAGAATCAATATTTCACTTAACAATTCATTAATAGTTAAATGAAACTTCAATATCTCCACAACATGTGAAATGAAATAAAATTAATCAAAACAACGTCAAGTTTGTATTTTTTGAGTAATGGTTTGAAAGTTATTGATAAATGGATAGAGGGGTGTATCTGTAATAAAAATATTTAGAATGGAAGTAGACTTGGCTTTGTTGGGGAGCTGATGTGACGACTGATTTAAGGTACCCAATGTCCGGTCTTGGAGGGCCTGTAGTGTCCAACAAGTCAGATCCGGTAATCGTTGTGTCGACCGCTCTCACGGTACTCGATACCCGTTATAGCCAATCAATAATTAACAATTAACCCACAACAAGATATGTGATAATGTAAAGTGGAGTTAAAATTTAGTATAACTCTGCAAGGATGTGCATAGTGAACAAGCAGTAGAGTGTCAAACTCTGAGAGTAAATTGGTAGATATGTTAAGGGGCTGGGGAAGCAGCATCCGGGGGTGTAGCCAACTAGTTGCACTCGGTCATTTTTTCGATTAGATTTTTTGTATTTTTGAAATGAAACCTAGGGGGGTTTAAATCATCATATATCACCATGGTCTCACTCCAAATTCAATTAAATTCGACACTTCTATCATCTCCATCAAGACTATCACATTTTAACGGTCTCATAATTGCTGAAATTGACCATATCTAGATGGGCTTGTTAGAAATGTTTGTTTTGCATGAAATTTGAAACACATATTCCACTCAATAAATTAAGAAAGTCCCCATATGTTTCTTTTAAAAAATCAAAAAATCAATGAAAAAAATAGCTGGGTGTAGCTAGTTGGATGCGCTACCCGGTGTAGCTTCCCTTTTCCCATGTATTAATTATAAATAATTATTGATAACTAATAATAATCATCATTTTTTGTATTTTCAACCTTTTTCTAATTTTTATGTGGGTTTTTGTTATATTAGTTTTCATATATTTTTATGTTTTTTTATGTTTTTATTTTATTTTAAATTTTGTAAATTTTTAGTTTTATTTTTAAAAATATAATATACGATTATATAATAATGATGATATAATAAATAATAAAAATAATATATAAAGTATATAGTATATATAGGATTTTTTATTTTTCAATGTATATAAATATGCTCGAAATATAGGAAATAAAATATTTTTATGTTTTTATATTTTTCTCTATTTTGGATTTTTTTATTTTTACTAATTTTTTATGTATTTTTAAAGTAATAAAATGTAAAAAAAAATGCATAAATTAATTAGCCAAACTTATTTTGAGTTTAATAAATATAAATAAGTATTTTTGATATATAGTATATAATATATAGATAATTCACAAATAGAAGAATATAATTTTGGATTTATTTTAATGATTTTGATGGTTTTTATAAGGTTTTTTGTAATTTTTAGGTTTATATTTTGTACTTTTTAATGGTTTTTGATATGTGATAATATATAATATAATATAGATAATATATTTCAGTGGGGATTTTTGGTAATGGTATTATATTTTATAGACTTTAGTAATTAGATAGAACAAAAATGTGTGTTTTTGTATTTTTAATAAATAGGAAATTTTAATTAAAATGACATGCGAAAAATATATGTTGTCAAGTGCAGTTGCAGACACTTAAATTAATTTCATACAATTTTTGGAGCAATAAAAATATTTATAAAGATAAATATACACAAAGTAAAAAATATAAAATGTTCATTTTCCTTATTATTTATGCAATAATGAATATAGAACATATTTTTTGTATTTTTATGACATAAATGCATACATGTAAAATGGACACTTTTTATGGGGTTTCTAAAATATTTCATGCAAATGAGGTGCAAAAAAAATGAAATATGACAATAAGTAAAAAATGTGATTTTTTGGACTTTTCTGATGCAAAATGAAGTTTCTATGAATTAAATAAATAGATAGTGTCATTTCCAATAAATTAATTTTACTAATTAGTAAATCAAATTCTTTTTCAAAACTAAATTATCTTAGACATGTCCAATTAAGATATATCTAAGAAAAGTTATAACTCCTAAAATTATCAAGTTTGTAGAGAACAAAAAATTAATTACATAAATCACAAGATAAATTGTTTTAACCTAAATATGCATGCAAATGAAATAATTTCGGGCTACATGTTAGAACATAATTAATCCTACAAAATGTGAATTTTAGGGGATTTTTGGAGCAGGTTATCAATGTAATGTGAATTTCAGAAGATTGATGGGTAAACTATGCAAATATTCACCACATTAATTTTAATAATTAAACCAACGCTCACAAAAATTCCATTAAATATTCATAATACAGAGAATTAGTTTGTCTACAACATGACATTTTTGTAACAATTTGATGCTAAAATGATACTCAAAACAAAGTGCAAAGATAGGTTGTAATATGCAATATAGGAATGAAATAAATAGAATAAAAACTGACAGGGGCTAGCGTAGAATTACCAAATCTAGGAGGGGTTTTGTGCAAATTTCCCACGAACGCGCGTACGCTACGCATGTCGTCTGGTCTCCTGAAGTGCAGGGACCTCAATGTAAGTTATCCCCCATACCACGTGCAGCTCACGTGCATGCGAGGTTCAAAGCTGCTCCAGATCCCGAGGTTGAGGCATGGTTGCTCGAACCTCCATGCGACAAGGAGAGGGAGTCTCGGGCAAGCCGGAGCGTTAGGCTCGAGGGCTGGCTTGGGAGGCACATCTTGGCTGGAGGAAGGCCACTCGATGGTGATCGGACGACTGAAGGAAGCATTGACTGATGACAACGACGGGAGAATGTGGTTGTGGCCGAATGACAGAGCGATGGCGGCGGTGCTTGACTTTAGAGAGGTGAAGGACCAAGGTGGTTGTGTGGCGATCGGCGAAGGTGAGGGAGTGCATAATGGCAGTGGAGGCACGAAGGTGAAGGTCGAGATGACGCTCCTATATGGCAGAGAAGAAGAGCAGTGGAGGGAGATGGTTGATGGCACGAGATGTGAGGCAGTACGGTTGAGTGTGGTGTGGTGGTGCAGGTTGAAGGTGTGAAGGAGTGCGTTGAGGCTGCCTGAGCGGTGGGAGGTAGAAGGTGCAAAGAGTAGTGGAACGGTCGAGCAAGTGGCGTGGTGCACCGGTGAGCGGTGTGGAACGGTGGAGCGAGGGCTACAGCCTGGGCTTGATTTGGGGAAGGTGTGCAGGAACGGTGGAGTGGCATGAGCAGCAGTACATGAGGCTGAACGATGGAGACAGGAGGCGATGCGATCGAGTGTGGAGGAGATGAGAAGAGAAGCGGAGTCAAGAAAGATGAAGAAGAACAATAGAGAAAAAGGAAGAAGAATAAAAAGAAGAAGAAGAAGAAGAAGAATGAGAAGAGAAGAAGAAGAGGAAATACTACATGGGGTGGACGATTCACCTAGGGAGGTGGCTGGAGCTCAATCTCCGATCTGTTATCGCTTCGAACCACTCGATAAGGAGCTTAGGCAGCTCCGTGGAGAGGTTGCGACATCGGCAATGTATCGTCGGATCTCGTCGCCAGAGGAAAGGGTCTTCTCTCGACTGGAAAGGACTCTGTTGTCACCAGAGCTAAACGTGGGAGCTCAACCTTCCCTAGTCAAGAAATGGCGAATACCATTGAAAGTGGGAGTTGTGCTCAATTTTTTTGGAGCTCAATGGTCAGTGACGTGGAGGGACGGTTATGGGTCTTGGGCGGTAGCGGGAGAGTGCACGAGGAGAAGTGGGGAGATAGGGTTTTGTAGGGAGAGAGGAAGAACCTGGGGAAAGTGGAGAGGGCCGGAGAGTTGACTCGTGGGTCAACTTTTGGTCAATTCTGATTGGAGGAAAAAAGAAGAGGAGTTGGGGGGAGGGGCTGGATTAGTGGAAGCAGGTGGCCAATGAAAAGAGGCCATGTAGGCCTTTGACTTGGAGATCATTGACCAACGCTAAGAAATGAAGAAGAAATTAATGAAGAGAAAGAAAAAGACTAAACAAAAAACATAAAAGTCTTAGATCTTAATGAGATCTATGACTTTCATGAGACGCCAAACTCTAAAAACAAAATTTATATGCGATAAAATATTTTTGAAGGAATTTTAGTGGCGTAAAATACCATTTTTTGATTGTTTTATATTTTTGTTTGATTTTCATAATAATTGTACATAAAAGAAAATATATTAAATTACTAGACACGTATTTACATGTAAAAATGATTGTTTAGATATTTAATTATAAAAAATAAAATAAAAATAAAGAGAGAGAGAGTATATACATTATACACAAAGTCACAACATGCCATTTTCTCTTCTTTTTATATTTTATTGGATTTTAATTTTAATATACTTATTAAAATGTAAAACAAATAAAATAATAAAAAAAGAAATAAATTATAAAGAGTCTTTATGTACAAGAAATAATAAAACAAATTTAGTGAATATGCACAAGGTACAATTAGGTATCAAATCAAATTTTTGCAAACAATCTATGATTTTAATGGAATAACTTCCATTGGATGGATAATTTAATAAATTGAACTTTAAAAGTGGGTTCGGTGAACTTGGAGTTCATACGGAGTGGGAATTCAGCTGAGAAATTGGACTCTACGGCTTTTTCAGTCCAAGATCTAAAAGTATTTATTCAATGTGGAAATTCTTTTGTATTTTTTATTTTATATATGTTTTTAGTACAATTTATAAGAAGAACTAAATCAAAAGGAGTTAGCGTTAATTTTTAAAAACCAAGAAAGATTGAGCTTTTCACGCGTGAATGTGAACACATTTCCAACTCTTTATTTTTGTGGTTTTATTTTGAATTATTTCACTGACTCATTACAAGATAAATATACATTATAGGTCCATTTTTATTAAGAGTTGCATTCTATTAATTTATTAAATTTAGGTATATTTATTTGATGCTTCTTCGTGGAGTTAAGCTAAGATTAATATATTAAGACTATGAATCACATATTCATCACCCTCCCATGCTTCAACTTTGCTAGTCCTCGAGAAAATAAAGAAAAACAAGTTGGATTAATCCCTGACTGTGCAAGTAGAATGCAAGACTTGACTCGTTAAGAACTCTCAGCTTTAGTGACCCTAAAATTCTAAGCCGAACTAAGCTCTAGTCAAAAGGTATCCAACTTCCCTAATCATGAGACTCTCTCCTCATACATATATAATAAGGATATGATATTAAGTGTGGACTGCAATTATAGGAGTAGAGTCAAATTGTCTCCCAAAGTTCCAGTCCAAGAGACTCTCATAAGAACCCAAACCTCAACATTAGGGAATAAATCATTTCTTACATCCAATTCATCGTCTCTTTAGTTGTAGTCTTAAAAATGGTTATGTAAAGCCAATTGATGGAGGGCATAGGGTGGTGTCTTTTCTTCTCTTCCTCTCATTGAAACAAGGATCCTCTCGAGCGCATATTTACACAACACATGTATATTTTTGGTGTTGATCAGTGCGTCCGTCAAGAGATCGCTGAGTCGTCTGCACTTACTTTCCTGAAAATGCAACGGGGCGTGTATCTTTCGAATATCTATCATACCTTCAACACCCACACTCGTATGACTATAGGATGCAGAGCTCTTTTTGGTGCTAGCCTGACTCATAAAATCCTAAGATGATAGTCCAAGTGGCAACTTGAAAGGTTGGGAGCGCTTGCCTTTAGTGGAAGCTCTTTAAGTTTGACTTTGTAGGGTGAGAATTTTTCAACAATAATTTTCTTTTCTTTCTTTTATTTTGGCTAGCTCCACCGTTTTTACCTAGTTGGCGCACACTAATCAATATTTTATTAGGTTTCATCTCACCCTAACACTTGGGTGAATATCAAGAGATAACACGAGAATCATGTTCACATACTGGCTAAAATTGCTAACTCTCAGGTTTCATGAAGCCTCCATCTATTTTATCCCATTCTCGGGTATCATAAAATCAAGTCCAAACTCAAATCCCTCATCCCATCTCCTCATGTGAGTCATCAACTCATCTCATCATAACTATAGTCGTGCAAGTGAGGCGTTGTTCATATTCTTTAACGTAGAGACCAAGTATGTAGAATTGCAAACATATCATTCAAACTAAGGAAATGTGAATAATTAAGTCATAGCCCCTAATGATTAAGGCTGGTTAACTCTGAATTATAGAACCTCATAAACCAGGAGTTCTAAACTTCACAGGTCTTGTGTGAATGTGTAGGTTTTAGGGAACTAATCAACTTACTAGTTAGTTTTTTATTAGTCTTCTTTTTATTAATTTTTTAAAAAAATTTAAGAAAAAAATATTTGTTGGTTTTTTGTTTCAAACACTCTTTTTTGATTTTTTTTCAAAAGACTTTTTATGACTATTTTTTTGTTTTTTGTAGCTCAAACTTTTTTATGTGTTTTTTTGAATAAGGTTAGATTTAGTTAAAACACATGTTAATCTCATTTACACCCTCATTTTTGAAATATTTTTGATAAGGTTTAACAAACCATGTCACATAGATATAGATTTTCAAAACATTTTTCAAATGATTTTCAATACAATTAAAATACATGTTTACAAACCATTATAAAATATTTTCAAAGACAATGTCACGTAGTCATAAAAATTTTCAAATCATTTTACAAATATTTGTATACAAATCAGTTGAAAGCATATTTTACCCTAACCAAAAAAAGTTTGAAAATTTTGAAAATACGAGCTATGGCAAAAGTATATATGAAATATGTATGGTAAACCCCCTATACTTAACTCGTGTTGTCCTCATAGCACTAAGTGATATGAAGCCATAGCTCATTCTTAATGCATAGGGGTATACGGGAAGTGACTCGGATCCCCTCCTATACTTAGGTTAAAATAACCTAAGCATAAGAAGAGGACCAAGAAGAGGGATTCCTGAGTGAAGAATAGAAAGGAACGAGGATGGCAAGGATGTATAGAAAAGAGTGGGGGTTCCCCTATACATAGGATTTAAACAGCAAAAGTAGGAGTAAGTATCTATAGGAGAGGGAACCTATGATCTAAAAGAATGAACAAATCAAGTGTGTGTAAGTAGGAAAGAATGAGTGAATCTTATCGGCATCTGAATCTTAATGTTGCATATTCATGAAGAGTGGTCAGACGTATCTGCACTGTGCTTGCTCTGCATGAAGTTGATGACCTCAACTTGGACTAAATGGTCGTTAGAATGCACAAAGTGCTTCAACAGTTATCCATTAACCAGAAAGGAACGTGCACCATTTTATGAGATCTGTTATCTTTACACTTCAATTAATGTGAACTTCCTTAACAACGTAGGGAACCGTCCATTTGGATTTGAGCTTCCCGTGAAACATCTTCAACTTGGCGTTGTACAACCATGCCTTTTGTCATGGGACCAAGTTCTTGCACCTAATGTGCAAATCATGCCATTTCTTAACTTTCTCCTTATAAATCAAACTTGTCATATGTCTGGTTTCTAGTTTCCACGAGCTTGTTCATATTCAAGTCATAATATAACTTCCCTAGGTGACAACTCCAGTTTACTTGCTTAATTACCCATCCTGACTTACAATTTAACTCCACGGGCAAATGGCATGGCTTGTTATTCATTCAAAAAGGTGAAGTACCGAGTGGGGTTTTGTAGGTTATCCTATAGGCCCGCAAAACTTGGTCTAAAAGATGGGACCCGTTCTTCTGATCGGGACGAACCAACTTTTGCAAAATGCTTTTCACCTCTCTATTAAAAACCTGTACCATGCCATTAGATTGTGGGTGCTAAGGACTAGTTGCTCTATGCTCAAATCCATAGTCCTTAGCCAATGATAGAACATCTCTATTCATAAAAGTGGCTACCCCATCACAAATAAAAACCTCCGGGACCCCAAACCTAGCAATTATTTGATCTTTCAAAAACTTACAAGCAGTCTTGTTGTCTGCGGCTCGGGTTCGGATAGACTCCACCCACCTTGACAAGTAATCAACCGTCAACAAGATGTACTCATGTCCATGGCTGTTGGGAAAGGATCGAATAAAATCTATGCCCCATGCATCAAAAACATCGCATAAAATCATGTGCTTGATGGACATGCAAATGCCTTGGTTAATTTGGTGAAATTAATGTTTAACGTGAATGTTGTAGTCGGGCAATTAACATATCAATTAAAAAGACCACTTAATTAATTATTCAATTAAAAGCGAGTGGTCAAATTTGTATTTTTAATTGGGCAAGCCCAAGGTCGAACTCAGGGATGCCATTGTCTCCTTATGCTAATTATTAGGTGATCTAGAACTTAGGTTTTTAGATAAGTATTTTTTGGTATTTTTTATGCAATACAATTTTTGGTAAAGTTCATGGCCTAAACTACAAATTTCAATCAACAGATATCCAAAAATTACGAAACTTAGTCGTATGGTAAAATATAATGAAATTAAGCTATTACATTTTTTTGGAATTTTTTGGTTTAAGATGAAATAATTACAAATAAAATATGAATGCATGGTGATTTTGGAGCAAAATAATTTTAATAAATACCAAACACCAATATTTTCAGAGGTTAATTATCATAGATAGGTCTACATGAGAGGTATTTAGAGCGACTTTTAATTCTTTAAAATACTAAGTATGGAATTAATTAAAAATCAATTACTCAAATCACCAATTATTTTATTGCGACCTTGATATGTGTGCAAACAAGATGAATTTGGGCACAATGTAAAATAATCTAAAGTGTACCTACCATGAATTTTTGAGATTTTTTGGAGCTGCATATGATTTATCACAAATTAAAGTTCTCGCAGTGGGCAAAATATGCACTTTTTCACAGCAATAATTATTTTAAATAAACCATAGCTCACAAAAATCAAACTAGGCATCCACAATATTAAGCATAAGTTGCACAATTTCTAAAATAATAAAATGATGTGAAATGAAGGTTCAAATTAATGCTAAAAGATATGGGCTAAAATGCAAATATAGAGAACAAATAAAAAAAATAGCGCAATGATGCGCTTCTTTAATTACCTAAACCCGTGAGGGTTTTCGCATAAATTTTCCAGGGGACGGCATGTGTTGCACGTGACATTTGGCTGGAGGGGACTGAACGAAGAGTTCAAAGAATGACAGGGTCTTGATCATAAAATAGCTCGATGTTCACGTGCCTAGGGCGTGCTATGGGTTGCAGTGTGAATCCTGATCAAGTGTAGGGTGTGAGTGCAATGTTCCCGCCCTCACGTACCTTGCACATTAGGTAGGGATGAGGATCGATGGGCATGTTGGCGACGTGAGTCCCGAAGCGGAGCTGGGAGGGCTCGCGAGGAGGGATCTCCAGCGGACAACGACGATGGCTAGTCGGCGAGGCGATCAATAGGGATGCTACAATGGACCAGCAATCGGCTGAGTTCCAAGGCGGGGTTGCTCTGCTCTTAGGGGCGGTGAGGGTGTTGGAGACCTCGACGAGGACAATAGAAGAGGACCGAGATTGTTGTTGCGGGCTGTGAACCGAGACAGAAGTCAGTGGAGGCGAGTTGAAGGCGCGGGATGGAGGCACGTCCAGAGGCAAGGCGGTTGTGGCCTACGAATAATCGCTACCGAGAGGATATGATGGGAGGCGAGTTACTGCATGAAGTTCGAGGAGTCGAAGGACGATGTGGTGCACAATGCGCTGAGGAGTTGAGTAGTGAACAATGTGATCGAGGAGGTTCATTTCGTTTGCGGGTCAGATGGATGGAGGCGAAGGCGCGAGGCAACGGGGTGGTCTACCGCAGGTGCAACATATGATGACAGAGATGGAAAGTGATATGGTCGGGTTTGCTTGGTGATAGATCGCTAGAATGCCCTATGCTAATCGTGTTGTTTTGCTGTAGTTGGGCAATCAGGATCGATCAAAATTTAACCACATAAATCGATGAATCAACGAGTTAATTAACGTGCGGTTTTATGTATTTTTAACCTGGGCAAGCCCCAGTGTCGACTCAAGGAGGCAAAGGAACAATTTCAGATCAACTTAGATACATTAGCTTACGGTTTTCCAAACAAGATCTTTTTGGTATTTTTATGCAATAAAAATGCCAATACAAATATGCAGATGAACCAGGTTATTAAGAGAACAAGCAACTTAGTCAAATTGATTTTAACTTGAAATTTAGCCAATCTAGCCAAGTTGTATTTGTCTTGAAAACTTAATCCAACGATGAATGCAAAATGTATTTTTTTGGAATTTTTGGATTTAAGATGCACAAATGGAAACGCAAATTTTTATGGGTTTTTATGTAATTTTTAGTGCAAACAGAATGTAAAAATTATGAAATTTTTACTGAAAGTTAAACATGATGAAATGAACCTACAGTAATATTTTTGGAATTTTCTGACAATTTAGGGTTTAGGGATGAGGGCTCGTGGGCAACGAGGGAACAATACAGATTTAGTATGCAAATAAAGAAACAACACCGATAAAGTATGAAAAATTTCCAAAACATAAAAAAAATAAAAATGCAATGAACTTAAGAATGTGGGTGAACCCTAGGACTGAGGGCTCGTGGGCAAGGAAGGAGGCACGTGCGGCCGCGGGGGCAGCGTGCGCGGGGCAGAGCGGCGGTCGCGACGCACGCGACTGGTGGTGAGGTGGGTGTAGTGTGTGGACAGTGGACGGAGGGACGACAGGAGATGATGACATCGCGTGGTTGGGCGGCTGGGGGCGAGACCGTAGCGGAGGCCCAGGGGCAGAGCGCCGCACGCGACCGACCGACAGAGGAGGATCCCCACGCGTCGTGGCGAGGGCACGACCTGAAGTGGCGATGCACGCTGGGGGCGACCTGACCTGGAGGGGGTCCTGCTCGCGTGAAGTTGCTGCGACATCCTGGAGGGCGCAGCGGCGACGCAACCTGGAGGCGTGCGGTGGTTGCCCTGGTGCAGGATGAGGAACGCTGCCTCGAGGGGAGCCCGACCCGCGGCTGGAGGGGGCACTACGGAGAAGGGGCGACGGCACCGTTGGTGGGCTCCAGTGGCTGGTAGGCGGCTCGTGGTAGAGACCCAGGGGCAGCACGCTTGGCGGTGGAGGCAGAGGCGTGTGAGGGGGAAGTACGGTTGGTGGCCTACACACGTGCTGCGCAAGGAGGGCGGACGGCAGGACCAGGGAGGAGGAGGCTGCTCTGGCGTGCGCATCTGGCAGCGGTCAAGGTGCGCGGTTGTGGGCGCACTGCGAGGGCGGCGGCTGGCGGAGTCGCGGGGGAGGCAAAGGAACGGTGGCTGGTCTGCACCTTTTTTGTTTCTTTTTCATCTTTTTGTAAATAGGAATGAAGAGGGTAAAATGGTGGTGATGGTGATGATAGTGTTGATTGTGATGATAAAAAAATGAAATAAAATAATGATGATGAATGATGGTGGTTAATGATGAATGTGGTGATTGTGATGTTTGTGATATGAATCAACAAGGAAAAAAATATGTTAGATCAAATAAAATGAAAAGATGAAGATAGAAGATTTACCTGTGTAGTCGCCTGGAGAGTGGGGAGCTACGCTCGACGCGAATAGTCACCTCGAAAGGTCGGGCGAATGCCGACCATGAAGCTTGGCAGCGTGCTTGGTGAAAGCTGCTACTACGTGGGCGGTGCTCCACGGATCTCACCTAGGCCTTATCGTCGCTCGACCAGATGCGCCGAAGCTATCACCGACGACACATCAGAGGGGCTTGAGGTTCTTTTCTACGAGAATGGTGGATGAGGGAAAATGAAGTCGATGTGGGGGAATAAAAAGGATGAGGGAGAAGTTGGAAATGAGGTGGAGAAAGTGGAGGGGTGATGGAGGAAGTGGCTTAGGTGGGAACATGAGTAGGAACAAGTAAAGGGAGAAGAGAAAAAAATAAATAAAAATTAAGTAAAATAAGTAGGTTACTAAAAATAATGAAGAGAAAAGAAATAAAAGTAGAAGAAAAAGTTTTTTTAATAAATAAATAAATAATAAATAAATAAATAATAATAAGTGAGTGAAATAAATAAGATAAGATAAAATAAATAAATAATAAAATAAATAAATAAATAATAAGTGAGTAAAATAAATAAATAAATAATAAATAAAATGAAATAAATAAATAATAATAAGTGAGTAAAATAAATAAGATAAAATAAATTCCGAAAATAATAAAATACAATAAATAAATAATAAATAAAATAAATAAATAATAGTAATAAGTGAGTAAAATAAATAAGATAAAATAAATTTCGAAAATAATAAAAAAGGGCGACATGTGGCGGATCCAGGAGCTGCTACGTGTCGCTCCCAGAAAAATCAAATATTAAATATAAAAAATAAAAAAGAAATAACAAAAGAGGTCAAATTAAAAAGTGGTCAACAGGAAAGCTGTTTGTCTCGAAGATCTATAACTTTTGTGAAGGATCGAAAATCAAAGGAAGTCGTCTGTACAAAAAGTATTTTTGGGGTACCTTATAGATATAAAATACCGCATTTTTATGTTTTGTATTTTTTTTCATTTTTAAATAAGAAAAAGTCAAAATAAAAGTAAAGAAAATATAAAGGAATATTTACAACTTATATTTTTTTGTATTTTTAATAATTAAGAAAAATAAAAAGATAAAATGAAGGGTATTTTAGTCAATATGTGCAATATACAACAGGGGGCCAAAACCCAAGTTTCACATACGAACTCTGATTTTTGTGAAATTGATCTTGTTTTGAAGGTCTTTGAATGTATATTACTTTAAAACTGAGTAGACCTAAATCAGACACTGTATGAGAGAGATATGTGCATTTTAAGATTCATAGTCTCAAACTTGGATTTGGGTTTTATTAGACAATTTTACAAGGTAGTATTTTTTTGATATTTTTCCTTTATTAATGTTAGTAATATATATACTATGGAATTGTTTTTTTTGGATTTGGAGTTAGTATAAAATAAATACAAATAGGTGATTTTGGCTCATATATGTGGATATATACAAGGAATTTGGCTTCTTTGTTTAATGCAAATATGAATGCTAAAATGTGAACATTAATTCTAGATGCATGAATGCCAATAATGCATAATAAATGGAAATATGCAGCTAATTGCTCGAGAACGAAGCTCTATTTTCGACTTTTAGAGTGATGAATCACATATTCATCAATCCCCTATACTTGAACCTAGCTCGTCCCTGAGCATCTAAAATGAAATGCAAAAGTGAAATGATTTTGGATTCCATACCAAGGACATGAACAAAAGGCGTAAATGGAGCTTGACTCGATGTTTAGATTAATAGTATGGTGGGATCTGAATTTAAGACCTAACAGTCGTTAAGTTCCACAAGTCTTCTATTCAAGACACCTCAACAGTCAGGTCAGAACAAATCCTCATACGCAAATTATGATGACTATGAATCTTACTTGTACCATGTAAGTGAAATATAGCTCTCCACATCAGAAATAGGAAAGAAACAACCTCATCAAACAAGGTAACTCTAATTCTTCGGTCTAGCAACTCTTTCCTCGAGGAGCGGTGTATTCCCTTCTAAGTTCAAGTGCAACCAGTAGAGAAGAGAATGGACTGTGACCAGTAGTCACATATCCATGGATCTTGACCAGTGTAGCCAAGTCTCAAGCTGCAAGCTAACAAAAACTTTGAAGCTCTTCTTATTTTTCTATACTTGTAGATACACTCTGACAGACATTTTACTTTTCAATCAGGCATGTCCACTTTTGAAGATTTTGCATTTTTTATTCTTTTCTTCTTCTTCTTACTTTTCTTTTTTAATATATATTAGGTGGAACATGTACATAAGGAGTTTTTCTTCTTGATCTAGTGGACTATCCCTCTTTTGAAGCATTATTGCAACCCACAACATCCCGTCATTAGACGTCGATGCCACTAGACTAGGTTGAGATGCACTACCCTCCCTAGAGGAGGATGGGTGTTTCCACTCATGTGCTACTCCAAGCTAAAGGATTCTACCTCCTCACATCCTCATCAATGAAGAGCTGCGTGCATGGTGATTGTCCAAGTTAGGTCCCTGTCTAAAAGAATCGTGCGTGTGTACGAAATATTCTACTTGGACCAATCGAGATGACATGTGAACATAGACTTGCGGACTCAAAGAATTATGTCGCTTGAACTGAAAAATCTTAACTTCAATTCCTATAAGGTTCCTTTGAAATTAGGTAGATTAAGGTCAAACCAAATTCATCCTCGACATCTATTCAGAACTTGGTTCAAAACCCACTAACTTTTCACTTAGCATATGCTAAATATGCAGATAAGATGCAATGTCGGTGAATGAAATGCAAGACGTATTTTTTTGAATGCAAGGATGATATGCAAGAGTAAATACGAAGCCCATTTTTTGTGTTTTTTTGTTTTTTGGTATACCTCCTATTTTATAACAAATTTTACAAGAATTTTACAAGTATTATACAATATACTATACAAGTATACATGAATTTTCCATTTTTTTTTCAAAATTTACCCACCCCGTAATTATTGCACAATATATACAAAATATGTGAAAGTACGTGCTATGGGTAAAGTATATATGTAATATATACACGTCCTTTGTACTTAGCGTGTGCTATGTCCTTAGAGCACGCGAAATGAGGAAAAATATGTAGCTCATGCTAATCGTATGAGAGCTAAAAAACAAAAAGTATAGAAGTCGCTCCTCCCCCAATACTTAGGCTTTGGAAGCCTAAGTGTAGAAGAAAATCAAAAAATGGGGCGGACGAGGTGAAGAGGAAATGGATGAGTATATATACATGATGAACATCGGTCCCCCCTATACTAAGGCTCTGGTCATCCTAAGTCTAGGAAAGGAGTGATTGTGAGAACCGATGAGATCTGAAGAATGTACAGAGAATGATGAAGAGACTCGGGTCACTCTCTCCCTATACTTAGGATCTGATCATCCTAAGTATTGCCATAAAATGAAACAATATGGATATGGGGCGAGTGATTCGAATCACTGGGGAGTGAGGGAAAGAAAATATATACAAGGAGGAGTGAGAATATATAAGGACCAAGAAGGTTTGTGACAAACCTTCTTGCAGGAGCGAGGAGGTGGATAATATACATATGTGTCACTGTTGAAATCATCCTCAGATGAGTAATAGTGAGGTGTATGGATCGTCCAACGAGGGTCGACACACAGCTGCTTGCTCAGATATGGCTTAAGAACAACCGAACTGAGCTCACTCGTATAAACCACCTCATCCGGACCCGATGAGGATTCCTCTGAAAATTCCTTCTCCGGAATGTTGAAGGAAACTTTCTTAGTCAGTTTTCTAGAACCTGAATTATTGAGAGGGAGTGGAGAGCGACATGCCTTGAGGGGTTCGGGGGAACACCTCGAGGAATTAATTCTTGACTTCTTCTCACTTGATAACTAACTAGAGGAGGGATCAACCATGTTTGTGGGTGGGGTCAATTTAGTCTTGGTTATCTCCTTTGAAGGTCCGGGTTGTGTGCGGTGCTGACCATGGGTTCCTCATCAGATGAGTCAGCATGTAGATTGTAATATTCCTGAAGGGTCAGTACACGTCTTGAGAAGGTGCTACTGATCTCAGTTTGCTTGGCATTATTAGTCACGGATGTCGGATCATCGAAATAGTCAAGACAATCAGCAAAAATCGTGTCCGACTCAATGACAGCTTCAGGTTGTGAGTCTTTTATTGAAGCTGACACAGTGGTGGTGATGCAAGCAACGGGAGTCGTGGATGTGTGGGGAGTCTCTAAACCAACGGTCAGCTCGATAGTCGGTATCTCAGGTATAGCAGAGAGGTAGGGCTCATCTACCTCTCGATGGTCACGACTGTCAACATCTTTGTAGGTCACCTTAGAGTAGAGTGTGTCAAAGAATGGGTGAGGTGGAAGTGCTCCTAATGCTGTAAAATCGATTTCTCGAGTCTCACAGTCTATAGTCACCTTAGCCAATGCTAAGAATGACTTCTCAAGAACAATAGGAGTATGGGTAAACTCTCATCGGTGCTCAATGTCAATGATCGTGAAGTCTACATGGAGTAGATCACCTTTGAAAGTAATGATGATTGTAATGGTTCCTCTCAACCATTTAATAGATCGATCAATTGCTGAATGATCTCTCTCGACTTTCTGATTGCCCTAAGTTTTAGCTTGTCAAACACAGAGGTCGGGAGGATATTTATCAGAGAGTTATTATCGATTCTTGCAAGGGTAAAGGTAGTATCTTTGATTTCACATTCTACCCTAGGCGACTACTTCACTCTGCGGCTCTTGGTCTTTCTCCCTATCATCAAGGAGGTGGCTATAGACACTATGTGTCTCTCAATCTTTTTCCTCTTATTGGATGACCTCTTAGGCATTAATTTACTTCTCACAAATTGTTTAAGGTCAGGAAATTGATCTATGGCCTTTATTAGGGGAAGATTAAAAATCAATTCTTTATCGAGTGCTTCCCTTAGGTCATGATCCAATTTTTTTAAGTCTTTTTCATTTTCTATTTTTATGCGATTTTAGGGTTTTTCAAAATTTTTGGTCTTTTTGAGATTTTCATTTTTTTTGATATTTTTTAGGTGAATGGTCAGACTCTGGATTGGAGGGTAAGTGGTTAGTAGAAGAGGAAGGTAGAATAGACTCCAGTTGTACAGAGTGTGTGGGTTCCCTAATGTCCGTTCGATTTTCAATATCAAATCCACTTATTTCATTTTCAACTTTAATACCCAAGATGGCAGAAATTGAGTGCAATATGTCGGTGACATCTCTCAACTTGGCACCAAATGATTTATTTTTCGCGACAAGTTGAGAAATGTCATCCTCCAAAAAGTCATTGTGACAAATCATGGGAGCAATCTGCTCAATTGGAGGATATTGCTGAGAATTTGGGGTCTCATAGTTAACTTACCTAAACTCTAGCATGTAATGCTGGGTTGAGTATGGACCATCTGAATGGTAGATTGGTCGGAGCCTCATATGATGGAGTCAATAAAGAGAGGGCTCGTAGATTGAATTCAGAGTCCAATCCTATTAATATGTAGGCTCTCCGAATGTGTGGTATGAAGGGCGGTCAATGTAGGCTTGATTATTTGGGTCAATCAAGTCAGGAAAATCATAAGGTGCATGCGTCTCCATTCGGTATGTTCGATCGACCATGTCATGCCCTAAGGTCAAGTCGGGATGTGTGAATTTGTTGTCTGGTCCTTACTTGAGGTGAGAATGAGGTATGTGGTGGCACATAATTTTGCCATTTTCCATCTCAGTAGTAGATTTCTCTTCTAATAATTCCTTTATTCCAACAAGCATCCGACTATAAGATGAACCAACCCAAGGCGGAAGTGGATCCGGGTTGTAAGAAGGCGGGGTAGGTGAGAAATGCGAAGAAGTGGAGAAGTCAGTTGAAGTTCCAACTTCATAGTCTTGATGGGTTTATGAGGAGGAATAAGAAGGTGAAGATGATCGAATTATGATCGAAGAGGAGTGACCTGGATATGATGACCAATATCCTGATATCTTGAGGAGGAATCGATGAATGTAAGCGAATCGAGGTGGAAAACATGCAAGTCCACATGATAACGCACACGGACAAACATAAAACAAACGCAAGAGCGAACCTCGATTTCATCAACTCAACACGTGAGGACCGTAGAGGTTCGAACAAATTATCTTGTTAGTTTTAGTTTGTGATAAATGCAAGTCTTGAAAGATATTGGATATGATGACCAATATCCTGACATCTTGAGGAGGAATCGATGAATGTAAGCGAATCGAGGTGGAAAATGTGCAAGTCCACAGGATAACGCACACAGACAGACACAAAACAAACGCAAGAGCGAACCCCGATTTCACCAACTCAACACGTGAGGGCTGTAGAGGTTCGAACAAATTATCTTGTTAGTTTTAGTTTGTGATAAATGCAAGTCTTGAAAGACTAACGAGTTGTTGGGTGCCTGAACTTCCCTACAGACTGGCCCAGTTCTTACGACTAGTTGGACCTACTTTCAGCCAGTATGGGAGTAAGTACGGACCATATAAATATGACTACACGTTCCTTGAGGACAAAGCCTTATAATGCATCCTCTAAACCTCCCACTATGCTAAGAAAATCTGGACTGTTTACCGGCTACCCGTAGATTCTCACTGAGAAGTAGCTAATCGCCTAAAAAGAAAGAACCAACATTTTGTAAGAAAATCCTGGCACGACTCTATCCAAGTGTTGTCTCGCTCCCACTTGCAAGTAAATCAAACAATGATGGGGTTGCTCTTCAAATTTTCGATCCAATTCAATTAGCAGTCCCAATTTTAGAGATTAGTTGTCACTATAGTTAATCCACCCAATAAATCACGTCTGCCGTCCAGTCCCAGTTCCTTTATCATAGATCAGAAAAACTGAGAGAAGGAATCAAAAAAAGCTGATGCGATCGAGAAAACGATGATGAATGCTTGAGTAAGAAGACTTACAGTATCTCCAACTCTCTACAATGCAAGACGCACAACTGAATTGAAATGTTTATACTAGATGGAATGCAAGCGAGAAAATCATTCCTAGACAGGCAGTTCTATTAGCGCGTCATGAACAATTTAATTTGACTAATAGCTCTGAGGTCTAACTACGTCTCATTAAGTATGATGTGTGGTCTTGTAGACTACGATCTCAAGTAAACAGATTTTCTCTGAGAGCCACGAGTGCACGTCATACTCTACGTCAAGCAAACCACACGACCACGAAGGGTCCAATGTACAGTCCTGATACAAGCGCGAGATTCCAAATGGAATCCGTTGTAAATATGCAAACATTACAAATTATTTCACAAAAGATGAAAAAAAACTCTCTTCCCAAAACTTCTTGGCATCTCAACAACCGACTCGATCCACGAATCATCGGCCTCCGATGCACCTCGAGATGCGTCGACTTCAAGAAAGCCGCTCCAAGTCCACCGGCCCTCGCACAAAAAGATAAAATTTATGTTAGAGAGTGATATAAAAAAACAGAAAAATAATTGAAAATGGAATAATTTCAAGTGGGCTCAGGGGTCAGACTACCTAAATGAAGGAAAACCCTAATTCTATTTTTCTAAAATGATCCTAAGATGTTTGCCTCCCTGGCAACGACACCATTTGACAGATCCGAGAATGCCCTGTTTAAAATGTGCCGTTTTTGTTGTAGTTGGGCAATCGGGATCGATCAAAATTTAATCACACGCATCGATGAATCAACGAGTTAATTAACGTACAGTTTTATGTATTTTTAACCCGAGCAAGCCCAGAGTCGACTCAAGGAGGCAAAGGAACAACTTTGGATCAATTTAGATGAATTAGCTCACGGTTTTCCAAACATGATCTTTTTTGGTACTTTTTATGCAATAAAAATGCCAATGCAAATATGCGGATGAACTAGGTTATGAAGAAAACAAGCAACTTAGTCAAATTGATTTTAATGTGAAATTAAGTCAATCTAGCCAAGTTTTATTTTTCTTGAAAACTTAATCCAACGACAAATGCAAAATATATTTTTTTTAGAATTTTTGGATTTAAGATACACAAATAAAAAATGCCAACTTTTTACAGCTTTTTATGCATTTTTTAGTGCAAGTAATATTTTTGGAATTTTCTGACAATTTATTATTTTTTATGATTTTTTAATGGAAACAGAATGATTGTGAGTGTTTAAATCTTAATTAATCCACAAAATCAAATTATCTAGAGAGCGAATTGTCTCCAAATCATATTTTAATTACCAATACTGGAAATTTGAAATTTCGTAAAAATATTATTTGTGAATTTAATTAAAAATTATTTACTGAAATCACTAAATAATTTAATACAAAAAACATCTCTATAAATGAAATTTGGATAATAATTAAAGCACAACTAGATGCATCATCTCCGATTTCTGCACAATTTTTGTAGCAATATTTAATTAAATACGAAGTGCAGAACTTAAAATGGATAAAATATGCAAAGTTTGGCCAAAATAATTTTAACTAATCAATAACTACGAACAAAATAAATATCCAAGAGATAAAGAATTAAATGCTCTACAAAATATTATTCTTGATTAAATAAAATGATGCAATCTTGAGGTCCAAAATGGCTTGTAAATGCAGGGGTGTCTTTGCAATACAAAAAATAAAAAATAACATAAATTGTTCACATGGACACTTTTGCAAATAAAGAAATAATACAGGTTTAGTATGAAAAATTCCAGAACAAAAAAAATAAAAGAATGCAATGTCCTTAAGAACATGGGTGAACCCTAGGGCTGAGGGCTCGTGGGCAAGGAGGGAGGCGCGTCCGGCTGCGAGGGCGGCGCGCGTAGGGCGGAGTGGCATCCGCTACGCATGAAGCTGGTGGTGAGGTGGGCGCGATGTGTGGACGACAGATAGAAGGATGGCAGGAGACGGCATCAGTGCGTGGATGGGCGGCGAGATTGTGGCAGAGGCTCTGGGGTGGAGCACCGCATGCAAATGATCGACAGAGGAGGATCGCGATGAGGGCACGCCCTGAAACGACAGTACGCACTGGGGGGGGACCTGGCCTGGGGGGGGGGCTGCTCACGTGAAGGTGTTGCGGCAGCCTTGAGGGTGCAACGGCGGTGCGACCTGGAGGCGAGTGGCAGTTGCTGCTGGTGCAGGGAGAGGAACGCGACCTCGAGGAGAGCCCGACCCGCAGCTGGAGGGGGCATTGCGGAGAAGGGCGGTGCCACCACTGGTGGGCTCCTGCAGCTAGTGGATGGCTCGTGTTAGAGACCGAGGGGTGGCGCGCTTGGCGGTGGAGGCAGAGGCGCACGAGGGGGACTGGTGGATGGCAGGACCTCGGAGGAGGAGTCTGCTCTAGCATGCACGTCTGGAAACGGTCAAGGCACGCGGTTATGGGCGCACGATGATGGTGGCGACTAGCGGAGTCACGAGCGAGGTGAAGGAACGGTGGTTGGCCTGTAACTTTTTTTGTTGTTTTTTTTGCATTTTTTTTGTAAACAGGAATGACGAGGGTAAAATGGTGGTTATGGTGATGATAGTGTTGATTGTTATGATTAAAAAATGAATAAAATAATGATGACGAATGATGGTGGCGAATGATGAATGTGATGATTGTGATATGAATCAACAAAGAAAAAACATGTTAGATAAAATAACATGAAAAGATGAAGATAGAAGATTTACTGTGTAGTCGCTTGGAGAGTGGGGAGCTACGCTCGATCCAAATTGATATCTCGAAAGGTCGGGAAAATGTCGACCTTGAAGCTTGACAACTGGCTTGGAGAAAGCTGCTGCTACGTGGGCGGTGCTCCACGGATCTCACCTAGGCCTTGTCGTCGCTCGACCAACTGTGCCGAAGATGTCATCGGCGATGCATCAGAGGGACTTGAG
This sequence comes from Ottelia alismoides, assembly GCA_037367405.1. Classification (NCBI taxonomy): domain Eukaryota; kingdom Viridiplantae; phylum Streptophyta; class Magnoliopsida; order Alismatales; family Hydrocharitaceae; genus Ottelia; species Ottelia alismoides. The sequence continues at coordinate 381,597 of JAZKJV010001118.1, read as the reverse complement.
GCTCTTGTCTACAAGAATAGCGGATGAGGAAAAATGATGTCGATGTGGGGAATAAAAAGGATGAGGGGGAAGTTGGAAATGAGGTGGAGAAAGTGGAGGAGTGGTGGAGGAAGTGGCTTGGGTGGGACTTGGGGTAGGGATCAAGTAAAAGGAGAAGAGGAATAAATAAATAAAAACTAAGTATAATAAGTAGGTTACTAAAAATAACGAAGAGAAAAGAAATGAAAGTAGAAGAAAAAAATACTAAATAAATAAATAACTAATTAAATAAAAATAATTAATTAATTAAAATAAATAATAATAAATGAATAAAATAAATAAATGAAATTCCCAAAATAATAAAAAGGGGGTGGCACGTGGCGGCTCTAGGAGCTGCCACATGTCGCTTCCAGAAAAATCAAATATTAAATACAAAAAATAAAAAATAAATAACAAAAGAGGTCAAATCAAAAAGTGTACAACATGAAAGGAAGTCTTCTGTACAAAAAGCATTTTTAGGGGTACCTTATAGATATAAAATACCATATTTTTATCTTTTGCATTTTTTTATCATTTTTAAATAAGTGAAAACCAACATAAAAGTACGAACTCGAAAATTGGTCTTGTTTTGAATGTCTTTGAATGTATATTACTTTAAAAGTGAGTAGACCTAAATAGGATACTGTACGAGAGAGATACGTGAATTTTATGATTCATAGTCTCAAACTTGAATTTGGGTTTTATTAGACAATTTTACAAGTTAGTATTTTTTGATATTTTACTTTATTAATATTAGTAATATATACACTATGTAATTGGTTTTATTGGATTTGGAGTTAGTATAAAATAAATACAAATGGGTGATTTTGGCTAATATATAGGTGAATATATACAAGGAATTTGGCTTCTTCATTCAATGCAAATACGGATGCTAAAATACGAAATTAATTCTAGATGCATGAATGCCAATAATGCATAATATATGGAAATATGCAGCTAATTGCTCGGGAACGAAGCTCTATTTTCTACTTTTAAAGTGATGAATCACCGATTCATCACATGGGGATGGAGAGGCAGAAGGACGGCTCCTGTGATGGCCTCAAGATCTCAGCGATAAGATCGAAGCTCTGCAGCATGCAAGGAGCTGCAACGCGAAGACTGCTTCGCGGATCTCACTGGGATCGTAGTGGCCATTGTTACCTTCAAAGCACCCCCGAGGTCAATTACAACTAGGAGGACCGAAGCCGATGGCCTCTTCTCTAGGAGAACGGTGGATGGGGATGACTTTAGATGCAAGAGGGGGGTTTAATGGGTTGTTGGGCATGACGAAAGATGCGACGAAGACGTGCAATCATGGAGGAATGGGTCAGCTACTTGGGGGTCCACGTTGGTTACAGGTTGCAGAGGATCATGCGGAAGCGTGCGATGGTTGCGCAGGCACGCGCAAGGGGCTTGAGGGTGCAAGGAGCAGGTGAGGGTCGTGTGGTTGTCGTGGGAGTGGGCGGTTTTTGCCGCACAATGCAGGAGGAGAGAGAGAGGGCGGGGGAGAGGGTGCATAAGGAAGTGAGGAAGGGGAAGGGCCATGTGGCGTGCGGGGGTGCGACCACGTGGCAAAAATAATAAAAATTTAAAAAAATTGAAAAATAAATAAAAAATAAAAAAATAGCTAATTATAACTAAATAGTTATAATTAAATTTAAAAATAGAGATAATAAATAGATAAATGAATTAAATTAATAAAATAATAAATATAAATAAGCAAGTAAGTAATTAATTAATTCAAATAATAAATAAATAAAATAATCAAATTAAAATAAATAAAATAAAAAAAACATGAAAACAAAAATAAAATGGGGGTGAAAATTGGCAGCTCTAGGAGCTGCCACATGTCGCCCCCAGAAAAATCATAAATTAAATGTAAAGAAAAATAAAAAAAGAATAACAAAATGTGTCAAATCAAAAAGTGGCCATCATGAAGGTTGCTCGTCTCGACGAGATCTACAACTTTTGTAACGGACCCAAAACCAAAATAAATCACTTATACAAAAAGTACTTTTGGGTGGCATCTTATAGGTTTAAAATACCACATTTTTATGTTTTGTCATTTTTGATATTTTTAAAATAAGATAAAAATAAAAAAAAAATCAAAATATGAAATGAATCTTTACAACTTGATTTTTTTGGATTTTTTAATATTTGAGAAAATAAAAATATAAACTAAATAAAATACATGGACATAGTAAAACCCAATTTCACATACAAACTTCGATTCTTTTAAATTGATTTTGTTTTTAAGGTAGTTGACCGTATATTAATTCAAAAGTGAATAGGGGTCCATAGGAGACTGTATGAGAGAGATATTCATGTTTTAAGTTTCTTAGTCTCAAATTAGGCTTTGGGTTTTATTGGTCAATTTTACAAGTTGGTATTTTTTGATATTTTTATTATCAGTAATATATGCACCATAGAGTTGATTTTAATCAATTCCAAATTAGTGAAAAATAAATAAAAATGAAAATATGGTGAATATTTACAAGGGATTTTGGCTTCTTATTTAATGCAAATATGCATGTTAAAATGCAAATATTAATTCTAAATGCATGAATGGGAATATGCAAAATAAATGGATAAATGCAGCTAATTACTCAGAATCAGAGCTCTATTTTCAACTTTTAGAGCGATGAATCACAGATTCATCAACCCTCTATACTTAACCTTGCTTGTCCCCGAGCAACTAAAATGAATTGCAAAAGTGAAATAATTTTGGGTTCTATACCAAGGTCATGAACAAAAGGTGAAACTGGAGCTTGACTCGACCTTTGGATTAATGATGTGGCATAACCTTATTGGGAAGAGGATTTAAGACCTAATGACCTTTAAGTTCTACAAGTCTCTATTCAGATCGCCTCAATAGTCTGGTCAGAATAAGTCCTCACACACAAATTATGATGACTATGAATCTTACTTGTACTGTGTAAGTGAAATATAACTCTCCATATCATAAATGACAAAGAAATAGCCTCCTCTAACAAGGTAACCCTAATTCTCTGGTCTAGCAACTCTTTCCTCGAGGAGCGGGGTATTCCCTTCTAAATTCAAGTACAACCAACTCAAGAAGAGGGGGTAGAGAAGAGAATGGATTGTGACCAATGTAGACACATATCTGTGGAGCTTTACTAGTGTAGCCAAGTCTCCGGCTGCAGACTTCCTTGGTATGAGACTTAGAAGTATATGCCTTGCTTATTCATTTTTTCTCCGACGGAAATTTTTTTATTTACTTTTTGCCCGTCTATCTTTTGGAGATTTTCTTATTTTTTTTGATATACAAAAGTTCAGAAAGTATATAAGGAGTTTTTCTTCTTGAGGCAGTAGACTATCCCTCTTTTGAAGCTTTATTGCAACCCACAACATCCCGTCGTTTGATGTCGACGCCACTGTACCATGTTGAGATGCACTACCCTCCCTAGAGGAGGACGGATGTTTCCACCCATGTGCTACTCCAAGCCAAAGGATTCTACCTCCTCATCTCCTCATCAATGAAGAGCTATGTGCATGCTTGTCCAAGTTAGGTCAATGTCTAAAAGAATCGTACTCGTGTATGAAGTATTCTACTTAGACCAATCAAGATGATATGTGAACATAGTCTTGTGGACTCAAAGAATTAAGTCGCTCGAACTAAAAAATATTAACTCCAAATCCTACAAGGTTCCTCTGAAATCAAGTAGATTAAGGTCAAATCAAATCCATCCTCGACTTCTATTCACAACCTGGTTCAGAACCCATTAACTTTCCACTTTGCATATGCTAGATATGCAAATGAAATGCAGATGACATGCAATGTATATGAATGAAGTGCCGGACAGTTGATGATTTTTTTAGTGATTGCAAGGATGATATGCAAGAGTAAATAAGAAGCCTCTATTTTTTCAAAAGTTTTTTTGTATACCTCTATTTTACAACAAATTTTACAAAAAGTTATTTACAAGAATTTTACAAAATTATCCAAGAATTATACAAATTGTATAGCTTATAGACAATATACATACTATACAACTAAACATGTATTTTACAAATTGTTTTTTGACCAATTTTACCCATCCCGTAATTATTGAATAATATATACAAAAATACATGAAAGCACGAGCTATGAGTAAGTATATATGTAATTTATACACGCCCCCTATACTTAGCATGCGTTATGTTCTCAGAGCACAGGAAGCAAGGAAAAGACATAGCTCGTGCTAAGTGTAGGAGAGTTAAAATAACAAAAAGTATAGAAGTCGACATGCCCCCCATACTTAGGCTCTAGGCATCCTAAGTATGGAAGAAGAGCAAAAATGGGGCGGTAGAGGTCAAGAGGAGAAATGGATGGATAAATATACATGGCGGGAATCGATCCCCCCTATACTTAGGCTCTGGTTAGCCTAAGTCTAGGACATGAGTTAGTGTGAGAATCGATGAGATCTGGAGAATATACAAGAATGGTGAAGAAAAGGAGAGACTCGGGTCACCCTATACTTAGGATCTAGTCACCCTAACTATAGTCATAAAATGAAACAATATGGAGCCAGGACGAGTGATACCAATTGTGAAAACCCCGAAAATTGAATAGGGACTAAAATGTAAAACCCAGCTGGATCTGGACTTAATTGCAAATATGCTTTTATTGCAGGATCCAAAAAGTTTATTTGAGTAGTCCATTGCGTAGGGCTCGTCAATAGCTTTCCAACGAGTCCAAGAATGCAAAAAATCCGAGTTCGAGAGCCCGAGTTACGATCATTTTAGCGAGAGGGAGTCCATGCCGTATAAGGACCCGGACCCGGATCCGAATCCGAGTCCCAACCCATATAACCAGCCATCCCCCTTCGTGAAACTCGTCCAGAACGCCCATGCCTTGTTCCTTCGACCTGCAGCCCTCCCCTCCTCCGTTCCTCTTCCCTCTCCTTCACCAAGGGTCGCTGGAACACCTCGGATCGACGACCCGAAGCCATGCTCGCGTAGAGAAGATACGATACCTTCTTTTCCTCTTGCTGCAGTTTCCACACATTTCTTGAACATCCTTAGAGACATGCATTTCAGAAGGGTGATGTAGACTCATGCTCGCATGTGTGCTTTTAGCCCTCTTCTTTGTTTGGTTTGAATTTCTTGATCCTTTGGATTTGCTGATATTTTCCATATCATGTGCGCCCTCTTTATCTATGCCCGTGGAGGTGGGTTGAATTTGAAGGTCATATAAGAGTGAATGTTATGGGCGCGGTGATACGCAAATTCTATTCGAGACAGAATAATTTTTGATGAGGATTCTAGAGTGGGCAAAGCCATTCAAAAAAAATACGAAATAGGCACCCTAACCTTCTGTTACGACCTATATTTCAATATTTTAAGAAAAAAAATGAGGGCTCAGGTTGACCACTCTTCCATAATGAGGAATCTACCTGTAAATTACTCTTTTTGAACAATGATTGGTTACATGTTGTGTATCAGCTTGATTTGTTTCATGTTGTTAAAACTGTACTGTATCAGCTAGAAAAACTTTGTGCACCTCTTATTGTGAAATTCTTTCTGATGCAATGGGTATGATGTACCCCATCCAAACTTCTGGTTTTTTTAATGACCATAATGACATGCACTTTCGTAAGCAAGAAAAGTTGACATCCATTTGTATTTTATAATATAAAATCGGGAGGCTTTTAACCTCACGTTTTTGGCTCAAATTTAAGCTATATTGCCTTCATATATAATACTTTTATTTACTTAGTTTAGTTGTCTTTAGTTTAGTTATCTTTACTATTGGCTGTATTTGCTTTAACGCTTGATATGACTGAGCATGCAGTACTTGTGTTCGTCTGCAAATGTGTTTGTCTCGTTTAAACCAGCAATTCTTGGAAAGTGAATAAATTACTTGGAAATCTTAAGTCAGTCCTTTGACCTGGCTTCTCTTGTGTAAAGGAAAACAAACCCTATACAATTTTGTTCAAGTAAAATGAATTGGCGAATCTGGTTGCATACTGGAGAAAAGCCGAATTTTAGAATTTTAGAGAATAGACGCTTCCAAGTTTTTTTTAAAAAAAATTAATTGTAAACGTATCTACAGGTTGGGCATTTCTTATCTTTATCTCTGTTGTTGCTCATATATCAAATACTTGCTCTAATTTCTAGACTTCAAGATCTATTAGAACTTAGAATGTAAGTACTGGATTCTGTATTACTTTTACACAGAGATACCAAGTCAAGTATGTTGTTCTATGGATTAAGATGGATGGGTGGAATTGTTTGGTTGCCTGATATGTTCTCATTAGCAACCGATGCTTCAAATCCAGTGGCTATCCTTACTCAAGGGTCGGCAATCTCATTTCACAATGAATACTCAATGCCTTCAAAGCTCAAATTGTTAAAGGGATCAAAGCCCATAACACCTATCACCCTTCACTTGTCTTTTTTTCTAACAGTGTCAAAAATGCTTTGTTCTCAACTGAGATTGAGACTCTGCCTTCACATGTAAACCATAATACTTGTCTATTTGCTTGCAATGACACTACAGGGGTTCTTTCATCTATAATCTAGTTAGTGATATCACAACTCTATTAGCTATTTTAACTTCCAAATGTGGACAACACTACCCTTGGTAATTGGGACATCTGTGCTGCTTGAATTCATGTCTATAATTGTCTGAAGGTAGATACTCTTGGATTAGAACAAGACCACATGGTTCTTCAAATCCTATCATAGTGTTGTCTTGCATGATCACGATGAGAGGGCTTAGTGATCATGGTAAATGGGGTAGTGGAGTAGTGCCGTCAAGGGAGGGGCATGCACCCTTGGGGCCCCGGGTAGAAGCCTAGATGACCACGATCCCAACTGCTGCTGTACCTGCGATGGTTGGAGGACATGTTGCTTGGCACATCGAGGTACTAGTCTGACGGTGTTGGCCTCGACACTTGCTTGCTTTAGCTCGGTGCTTGAGCGTGGGCCAAGTAGTCATGCTTTAGCCCGGTGCTCGAGTGTGGGCCAAGTAGTCATGGTTGGTCGGCTAGTGCTTCGCTTGTCACTTATAGTTAACACTCGTGTACGGGCCAGTGTAGGCCACATTGGTTGGTATTCCAAGTGGGAGCCCTAAGAGGGGAGTTCCGGGAAAATGTGGTTAATGAAGTTGGGAATGAGATATCAGTCTCCTGTGCATAAGGAGAATTGGGTTGTCGCAATGATTTGTAGGTTGGGAACTAACTTGTGAACCAGAAGTACAATGATAAAGTGAGGCTAAGTGGACGTGTTGGTAACTTAGTTAGGATGCATCGTTATCCACGAAGTTTGGTTACTGATATCCATATGTAATAACAATAATTAAAAACGTAATTCTTGCGAGATCAGTTATCCAGATTCTTTCTCTTTTGCACACATTTAAATTATATGTTGCTTGTTATTGTGTAGTTGTTTAAATCGTATTGAGCAACTTTGCTCATAACGTACCTACACGTGGATCCGCAGATTCGCAATAGTGACTAGTTGGAGGCACCATCCTTTTGTGCAGCTTCACGACACTTTTTGCAGTACAGTTGTTGGTAGTAGTTTTGCTATCCTTCTTCACTTATAGTATTTTGTTGAGAGACATGGCATGTAATGTATAATTGTGGACACCTATTTTATGCTTACATGTATATTTTTTTTGTGGACATGGAAATGATCAATGGAATGTAATAGAATTGGTATATGCAATGAATAGAATACGGAATGTAAATAGGTTGAATGAGAAGCAAAATTTTAAATTCATGTGCATGTTCATATTTTTCTCATTTTGTTACAAATGTCAAGTATTCGAATGTGGAATGTGTATGCGTGGAATTGTGTTGCTGAGTACCCGGATCCTAGGGGTGCAACACAAATCATTGGGGAGGAAGGCAAAAAAGAAGAAGACTATACAAGATGGAGGGAGATTATAGAAGGATTAAGGAGGTTTGTGACGAACTATCTTGCATGAGCGAGGAGGTGGGTAATATACATATGTGTCATTATCAGAATCATCCTCAAAGGAATAATATTGATGGACAGGGAACACCCAACGAGGGTCAACATACGACTGCTTGCTCAAATAGGGCTTAAGAGCAACCGAACTGAGCTCAATCATATAAATCACCTCATCCGGACCCGATGAGGACTCCTCAGAAAATTCCTTCTCCGATATGTTAAAGGAAACTTTCTTAGTCGATTTTATAGAACTTGAAGCATTGAGAGGGAGAGGAGAGTGACACGCCTTGAGGGGTTTGGGGGAACACCTCGAGGAATCAATTTTCAACTTCCTTTCACTGGATAACCGATTAGAGGATGGAGCAACCGTGTTTTGTGGGGTCAATTTAGTCTGGGTTATCTGCTTTGTTGAAGGTCCGGGATGTGGTGCGGTGCTCACCATGGGTTCCTCATCAGACGAGTCACCATATAGATTATATTCCTGAAGGGTCAGCACACATCTCAGATAGGTGCTAGTGAGCTCAGTTGGCTTAGCATCAGTAGTGATGCAAGCAGTAGGTGTCTTGGACTCAAGTGTAGTAGGGAGGTGGGACTCATCTACCTCTCGATGGTCACTACTGTCAATAGCCTTGTGGGTTACCTTAGAGTACAATGTGTCTAAGAATGGGTGAGGTTGGAGTGCTCCCAATGCTATAAAATCAATCTCCCAAGTTTCGTAATCTATAGTTAACAATCAATATACAATGCGTACAATGATGGGGTTTCTCTCTCGAAGACAAGGGTTAGTTTTTGTCAATTTTTGGTAAAATTTTATTTTTAGTCCTGATTTTAGATTACCACTGAATTAAATCCACCACACAAGGCACACCCAACGAACAATCCTGATTTCATTTAATCTTAAGTTGTATAACCAGGGGGAAGGGAGTTGAGAAAGGCCGATGCAATGATAAAATCAATGATGCATTCCCAGTTCAGAAGACTTACAATGATCCCCACGCTCTACATGTGAGATGCAATACATAATTGAAATGTTTACACTTTATGAAATGCAAATGATGAAATCATACCTACCAGAAACTTCTATTAGTCGGGAAGAATGTAATTTTAATTTGGACTAAGTAAAACGATCTAAGATGCATACTATTAAATATGAATGTGTGGTCCTCTATTTTACGATCACAAGTAGATAAAAACCTACAAAAACCTAAGAGTTGCGTGTGCAGGTATAACCTACGAGTCACTCAAGTTGAGCTACACCCTCATCGGAGAGTGAAAAAAGTCTTGACACACCACAAGAATAATGTCCAATGTCCAGATACACACGCGAAATCCCAAACAGAATCCACTGGAAATGTGCAATTATTATAAATTAATTAAAGAAAATGCAAAAAAAATATAGACTCTACGCTATCTCACGACTCGACTCGATCTTAATTTTTATGCGTCCTTCAATCGGCTAAATTCCCAGAAAAGACGACCTCCAATGCTCCTGAGTTGCTCGGCCACCTAAGCGACCATTCCGTTGCTTTGGGTCCCTTGCACAAAAAATAAGATGGTGGTCAGAGATATAGACACCATAAAATAAAATAGAGTAAACTAAAGCAAACAAAATACATAAAAAATACAGGAAAATAAACAGAGAAATAATCACAAGAACAACCGAGGGTCAGACTGCCAGGGAGTGAAAAACCTAAATACTAAATTTTTTAAAAATCAATCTAAGCCGTGCTTCCCTAGCAACGACGCCATCTGAAGGACCCACAAACCCCCTAGTTAATTTGGTGAAATTAACGTTTAACATGAACACTGTAGTCGAGCAATTAACAGATCAATAAAAAAGACCACTTAATTAATTATTCAATCAAAAGCGAGCAGTCAAATTTATATTTTTACTTGGGCACGCCTAAGGTCGAACTCAGGGAGGTAGGGATGCAAACGAACAAATACGAATGCGAATTTAGGTCATACCATAACCATATTCATTTTATTTTACGAATACGAATACGAATACGAATGTTACATGAATGTAAAAAATCAAGATTCATATCCTCAAAATACGAATACGAATCTTTTACGAACAAATACGAATATCCAAATGAATATCGCAATAAAAAGGTTATACATAAAAAGGTACCTGATTTCTTAACCGAATACGGATACGAATCTTCCAAATTAGTACTCTCATTCCCAATTGATGGATCGGTATTCATCGTTTTTCTGCAAACATTAAAGCTAATATTCAAGCAAGCACAAAAATTATTCCAATTTTTTTAACCGCACTACAATTTTCTATCTAAAAAAATCTTCTAATACGTTTAACCATATTCTAATTTCTTTCCAACAAAATATTCCATTCACAGAAAAACATTACAAGAATATGAATGTAAGGTTTGATACCAGATCAATTGCAAATGCAACTGAGAGGGAGGTCGTGGCTGCGACTCAGGGTGGTTGCAGCTGTGGGTAGGCAGAGGGTTGCAGCCTGATAAGGGGACGCGATCCTCGACTCCTCGGAGTAGGTAGACGTCGGCAGGAGGACATGGAGGCAGTGGGCGACAGGATGCAAGGGGGCGGTGGTCAAGGATGCGCCAGGGGGCGGAGGTCGGGAGGTGCAAGGGGGGCGAAGGTCGGCAGGGCGACTAGCTAGGTCGGGAGGGCAGCAGGCACAAGGGGGCGGAGGTCGGGGATGGGCAAGAGGGGCAGAGGTCGGGAGGCGTAAGGGGGGTGGAGGTCGGAGGGTCGCAGGCCACAAGGGGCAGAGCCGTTGAAGTCTGCAGGGCGGCTGGCTAGCCGCAAGGAGGCGATAGGCTGGGCTGGCGATGCGCAACCTTGTCGCAAGGGGTTGGAGGCAGGAAGGACGACACGCTGGCAGCTGGTCGCAAGGGGGGAGAGGGGAGGGTCGAAGGGGGTGGGTTTAGTCGGGGCTGGGCGTGGGGGGTGGGGTGGGGGTGGGGCGTGGGAAATATTTTTGGGGGAGGGGAGTAAAATGTAAACCCTAAGTGGCTGGCTAAGTCTATATTTTAAAATATAATATAAATAGCGAGTATTCGTATTCGTAGCCGTATCCATAATTTTTTTCGTATTCGTATTCACATTCGCATTAGTTAACTAAGGATTCGTATTCGTATTCGTAAAAAAACCATTTAGAATATTCGTATTCGCCTATTTTAGAAAAACAAGAACCATATCCTCTTAAAAACGAATACGAATACGAACGAATATGAATATAACAGCATCCGTTTGCGTCCCTACAGGGAGGCCACTGTCTCCTAATGTTAATTATTAGGTAATCTAGAAGATAGATTTTCAAAGAAGCATTTTTGATATTTTGTATGCAATTAATAAATGCAATGCAATTTTTGACAAAGTTCAGGGGCTAAACAACAAATTTCAATCAAATGATGTCCTGAAATTATGAAACTTAGCCAGATGGTAAAATATGATGAAATTACCCTACTGTATTTTTTTTGAATTTTCTGATGTAAAATGAATTAATTATGAATTAAATATGAATGCAAGGTGATTTCAAGAAAAATAATCTTAATAAATATCAAACACCAATGTTTTTTCAAAGGTTGAATTATCCTAGATTAGTCTACATGAGAGGTATCCAGAACAACTTTTAATTCCTTAAAATACCAAGTGTGGAATTAATTAAAAATCAATTACTCAAATCACCAACTAATTTATTATGACCTCGATATGCATGCAATCAAGATGATTTTTGGGCACAATGTAAAACAACCTAAAATTTACACACTAATTACAGACTCCATAGTATAAAGTAATGATTTTTTGAAAATATGAATCTATGGATTCTATTCTACTATTCTAATAGAACAACTCATAAATTTTTTTATCAAATTCATACAATTCAATTAGATATGAAATCCATAAACATAACTCTTTTTCATGGTTAAAAATTATTTGAACCTCGCCATTTAGTAAGGCTATGCCATCTTAAGGTGCTGCTAAATGGAAGGATCTTATCGGCGTCCATGAATAATAAATTAAAGATCGAACTGTCAAATCCGAAAAATTGGGTGCAATCATAGTCATAACATTGGCTAAGTTTGTGGGATGGATATGGAGATAAGCGGACTTGAACCGCTGACATCCGCCACATGGTAAACAACAACCTCTCAGGCCTCAACCGTAGGCAATAACTCCCCTCGAACGCAGCTTACAACTTTCACCGTATTGTGCTCTCCAAGGAGCAGCTCTTCTAAAAAACAAAAGGTACATAGTTGGAATCCCATTCTAAGGATTGGATTCTTGCAGTTCCGGAGGATGCTAGTATAGGAGAACCAGGAATAGAGAGCTCTGCCCCTTTTTTCGCCCAACTCTTTGGTTTTACGAATGCTGGTTTTAGGAGAAGTGATTGCCCTTCTTCGACCCTTAATGTCCAACTGGAGAGCAAGCATCTAATGCCTTCCACTTATGGAAAATGAATAGGGTCTATGGTCGGTCCACAACCCCTGGAAGCCGAAGGCATCCTTGGGGTGATCTCGTAGTTCCTACGGGGTGGAAACGACAGGGTTGATCCATGGATTTTCTTTCCTTTTGCCACATTTCGCTCAAAGTAGTGCATTAAGCTGTTCGCAAGGGCCAACTTGATCCTCTTCCCCAGGGATCCCAGATGCGGGAACCCTAGGAGAGCCTCCGACTCCATCTATCATCCATGTACGATTCATACTAGATCCAACCTACTGCCCATCCTACCTCCTCTACATTCTTGACAACCCATCTTTGTCTAAGTAGAGTCTTTCAGTGGCATGTTTCAGTCCTCTTCCCCATTACTTAGAAAAAGTGAGCCACCGATCAACAAATGATTTATCACAAATTAAAGTTCTCACAATGGGAAAATATGCAATTTTCTATAACAATAATTATTTTAAATAAATAAATTATAGCTCACAAAAATCAAACCAAGCATCCACAATGTTAAGCATATGTTGTTTTACAATGCACACTTTTTAGAATAATAAAATGATGTGAAATGAAGGTTTAAATTAATGCCCACTAGGGGCCTAAATGCAAATACAGAGAGTAAATAAAATAAAAAAATATCACAATAATGCACTTCTTTAATTACCTAAACCCGCGAGGGTTTTCACGTAAATTTCCTAGGGACAAGGTGCATTACGCGTGACATCTGGCTGGCAAGGATTGAATGGTGATTTCAAAGAATGACAGTGTCTTCATCATATAATAGCTCGATGTTCACATGCCTGGTGCGTGCCAGGGGCTGCAGTGTGAATACCGATCATTGCAGGGGTACGAGTGCAATGTTGTCGCCCTCACGTGCCTTTCGCGTGAGGTAGGGATGAGGACCGTTGGGCATGTTTGGCGATGCGAGTCTTGAGGTGTAGCGGGAGGGGGGGGGGGGGAGCTCGTGAGGAGGGATCTCCAGCGGACAAAGACGATGGCTTGTTGGCGAGGCGATCGATGGGGATGCTGCTACGGTCGACTGAGCTCCAAGGCAGGTTGCTTTGCTCTTGGGGCGGTGAGGGTGCAGAGAACTCGACGAGGGGAACGAAGAGGGGCGAGATTATTGCCGCGGACTGTGAACCAAGGTAGAAGTCGGTGGCGATGAGTTGAAGGTGTGGGGTGTAGGCGCGTCCAGGGGCGAGGCGGTTGCGGCCTGCGATAAAGCGCAACCAAGAGGCTGCTGGAAGCGAGTTGCTGAACGAAGGTCGAGGAGTCGGAGGATGATGTAGTGCATGATGCGCTGGGGAGGTGAGTGTTGAACGATGTGATCGAGGAGATACGCTTCGCTTGCGGGTTAGGTGGGTGGAGGTGAAGGCACGAGGCAACGGGGGTGGTCGACCATAGGTGCGACGTATAACGACGGAGATGGATAGTGAGATGGTCGGGTTTGCTTGGGGGTGGAGTGGTAGAAGACCGGATCCTGTGATGGCCTCAAGATCTCATCGAGAAGATAGAAGCTCTGTAGCATGCAAGGAGCTGCAATGCGAAGACTGCTTCGCGGATCTCACCGAGATCGTAATGGCTGTCGTGCCTTCAAAGCAGCCCCGAGGTCTGTCAGAACTCAAGGGACCGAAGCTGATGGCCTCTTATCTAGGAGAATGGTTGATGGGGATGACTGTAGATGCAGGAGGGGGTTTAATGGATTGTTGGGGATGAAAGAAGATGCGATGATGGTGCGTGATTATGGAGGAACGATTCAGCCGCATGGGGGTCCATGAATGTTGCAGGTTGCAGTGGGTCATGAGGAAGCGTGCGGAGGTTGCGTGGGCAAGCACAAGGGGCTTGAGGACACAAGGAGGAGGGGAGAGTCATGCAGTTGCGATGGGAGTGGGCGGCAGTTGCCGCACGATGCGGGAAGAGAGAGAGAGAGAGAGGGCGGGGGAGATGGTGCGCTAGGGAGTGAGAAAGGGGAAGGGCCATATGGCGCGCGGGGGTGCGGTCACATGGCAAAAATAATAAATTTTTGGGAAAAAATAAAAATTAAATAAAATAAATAAAAAAGAATAAACAATTACAAATAAATAATTATAATTAAAATAAAAATAAAGATAATAAATAGATAAATAAATAAAATTAATAAAATAATAAATAAAAATAAATAAATAATAAAAATTATATAAAATAAAATAAGATACATAAAATAAATAAATAAAATAAAATTATGAAATTAAAAATAAAACGGGGTGACAGGTGGCGACTCCATGAGCGACCACGTGTCACTCCTACGAAAATCACAAATTAAATGTAAAGAAAAATAAAAAAGAAATAACAAAATGGGCCAAATTAAAATGTGGTCAACATGAAAGTTGCTCATCTCAATGAGATCTACAACTTTAGTGAAGGACCTAAAAACAAAATAAATCTTATGTATAAATGTATATTTTGGTGGCATCTTATATATATATATAATATCACATTTTTATGTTTTGTCATTTTTTTGTCATTTGTAAATAAGATAAAAATCAAAATAAAAATCAGATAAAATATGAAATAAATATTTAAAACTTAACTATTTTTTTTGTATTTTTTAGTAATTAAAAAAAATAAAAAGATAAAGTAAATAAAATACAGGGACATACATACAATATAAATGAGGGGTCCAAAACCCAAGTTTCACATACGAACTCCAATTGTCTTGAATTTGGTCTTGTTTTGAAGGCAATTGAACGCATATTAATTCAAAAGTGAGTAGGGGTCCATAAGAGATTGTATGAAAGAGATATTCATGTTTAAAGGTTCTTAGTCTCGAACTAGGGTTTGGGTTTTATTGGTCAATTTTACAAGTTAGTATATTTTTGATATTTTTCCTTATTAGTGTTAGTAATATATACATTATAGAGTTGATTTTATTCAATTCTATATTAATGAAAAATAAATAAAAAATATGAAAAATATGGTAAAGATACAAGTGATATTTATGAGGGAATTTGGCTTCTTATTTAATGCAAATACGCACACTAAAATACACATATTAATTCTAAATGCATGAATGAGAATAATGCAAAATAAATGGAGAAATGCAGCTAATTACTTAGTATCAGAGCTATATTTTCAACTTTTAGAGTGATGAATCACAAATTCATCATTGCTTCAGTGGCATCTCATCTTTGTATCCAACAATCCCTCCCATTCTTTGACAAATCGGACGCGACATATGAAATCAATGGCATCTCTAAACATGGTCGGCTAATAGAATCCACATTGGAGTACATTGTGTGTGGTTCTCTTTCCCAAATGGTGTCCTCTAGCCTGGTGAATCTCCATTTCATCACCTATATTCTTTTATTTCAGCTTTTAAACCCTAGCTAAATACATGTATATATTATTAATTTGTCAAAATAAATACTATGTAAATTGTACAAAAAGACTATATAATTATTGTATAAACACTGTATTTATTGCCAAAACAAAAGAATAAAGGAAAGAAAAGAAAAAGAAATAAAATACAAAATTATTTTATGACCTTAAACCTCGAGACCAAGTCATGAATTGATTTGATCAACATGGAATAAAGTAGAGGGAGATACGGGACAAAAACATAATAAAACCATAATCCTTAATTTATTCAACAAATCATTTTTGGGACCCATTTTATTCTTTATTATTTATGCTTCAAATCAATAAACCATGTACATAAAAATTGTATATAAAAATGGATAGAAAAATACAAAATCGATTTCACTCAAAAATAATACACAATGTACATTTTACACTCATAATAAAATTCCAAAACTCAAACTTCACAGTTCCACATTATCTCCATAAAAACTCAAAATGCATTAAAATCACCTTTAATTGTATATGACTTTTAATTAGATATTTAATGAAGGTTGTTTAATGTAATTTGGAGTTAAGACACAAAAGTTAGGTTTTGGACCTCTATTGTAGAATATACTTGAATAAAATAATCATTTTATTCATTCTTTGAATTATTTATACTTTTATATTTTTTTATAAATTTCCAAACTTTTTTAT
Organism: Ottelia alismoides; assembly: GCA_037367405.1. Taxonomy (NCBI): domain Eukaryota; kingdom Viridiplantae; phylum Streptophyta; class Magnoliopsida; order Alismatales; family Hydrocharitaceae; genus Ottelia; species Ottelia alismoides. Next base: position 365,190 of record JAZKJV010001118.1, on the reverse strand, counting down.
AACATATTTCCATAATTATAATAAAAGAAAACCATAAAAAATTCACTAAAATAAATAAGTGTACAAAATACATAGGTAATTATACTATACATATACCTGTACATTATATACCTTCAATTATTTGAGTGCATGTCTTATATCAGAAAAAGTTGACAAAATATATTGGTGTATCTCTAATTAAGTTATAATTACATAAATTTGGTACATAAAATAATAAAATTTAAAATACAAAATAAAAATAAAATAACCCATATATAGGTAAATATACTTATAACTATACTTGTAAATAATAACTCATAATGAATTAACCCATAAAATAAATAATAATGGGGATAAAATACTACAAGAAATAATAATCATTCTTTATTTCATAAACTAAAATTAATAAATACATTTACTATTTTATTTGTTAATTATTTCCTATTTTCCACTATATTTTGTCTTGTAGTGACCCGGGGTGGAGCAGTCACTGACCTTCAGCCGTTGACCCTAGGTCAACATCCCCCTTTCTCTTCCTCAAGTCGCCAGTTTGTCAGGACATGAGATTTCACAATTTTTTCCACTTGTGTTCATGATGCTCTGGATAGGCATGATGCGCGTTTCATGGAGATTGAACATCCCTGAATCATGCCCTAGCCAAAATATCACATCGAAGAACCTCGATTTTGCCACAATCTTTTGATCAATAAGGGCCTTTCACCTTTTCTATAATCCTACTCATCTCCCTTCTCTGTTTGATCCTTCTTCAACCCCTAAAACCCCTCGTTTTGAGTGTGTCCATGCTCCCAGTGACAGAGAGCACCCCTCCTTGAAGTCGAGGCGGCGTTAGGAGGCGAAGAGGTGGTCCATGGCGGAGCTCCGGTGACGCCTATGCTCCCTAGTCCCTAGGTAAGAACTACACATTTCCCTACATTTCTAAGTAGATTTAGCATTAGGTTTTATGTTCCCTCCTTTTATTTAACCTGTAGATCCTTAGTTTAGCTTAAATTTGAAAATCAAAGATCATCGGAGCTCCCTGCTCCAGTCATGTTTCGCCATGCCCCCACCTGTTTCACCTCACCATTTCATGCCCAAATCATTCCCTTTCGCATGCTTCATCTTTTCCTCCACTTGAACCAACCCGATCCTCTCTGGATCGACGAATTGGAGCTTCACCTCAGTCGTACAACGGAGCTCCTCCATTCACCTCATCCTTGTGCGATTCAACTTCAATTAGGATCGAGTCGAGTCGACTCATGCCCGTGACTCTTCTTCTGTAGGTTCAACGTGCCAAAGACCCTTGGAGGGTCGATTTCAATGCAGGAGGAGGTTTCCAGGACCCCCATGTTTCATCGAGCTCCTGGCCTCCCCCTAGAGAGGCCTGGTTCTTCTTAAGGGCGCCACCCGATGCAGGATGCTCCCATGCACATCAGGACCCGCCAGTATTGGAGATGGTCATCTGAACAAAGAGAAATACATGATCGAAGGGAGGACATGGAAGTGTTCTTCCATGTTCCTCCTCCTCCCCTCAACACCATCGGATCTCAAGAACGGTCCAGATCTAAGCTAGGCCGTTGATGGAAGGCGAACTATTGCCTCGTCTCAGTCTCCTAGTGGAGTTAAGTGTGCCTACGTGGCACACCGCTAGCCGTTCATCCGCACGCCATTGGTGGTAAGCTTCACTCGACCACCTTCACCTTTGTTTATTTTTATTTAATCCTGTAACTAATTTTTGTATGTAAATAAATACGTAAGAATTATAAAGGACTCCTCACACTTTCATGTAATTGCGTTTTGGTCCTTGTCAGGTCACCTCATGTAAACCCCCATGTGAGGGGACATTTTGTATATGCACCCCTATGGGTTTCTGTAATTTTAATTTAATATATAAAATGTGAACTACAATTGTATACTTTTGGGACATTTGCATAGGCCACTCCATATTTATTTTTATCTATAAAGATGCCCCTGCAAGTTCAGTTTCTTTTTGTTTCATGTTGCTGTAATTTTTGTAAATATCATTTGTGCTCCAAAAATCACGCAAAAATAGGAGAATGTACCTAGCTGCTTGTTCTTCACGGCATATATTTTATTTAACATTTATGCACATTGCCTAGTTATTAAAAAAATCATGGAGCCATTATATCCCTGTCTAAATATAAAGATGCCAAAAAAATAACAAAACACCTTTAAAAATCACAAAAACATTATAGTATGCTTATTATTACCTATATTAACTCAAGACCAAAAATTTATAAAAATATAAAAGGAAAATCGCTAAAAATTAACCAGAATCCTGATAAAAATTATAAAATTTCAACAAAAATACCAAAAATACTTGTTTCTATTGTATAATTTCTATATATTCTTTACTACATGTGAAAATTAGTTTCGAGAAATTTTGAGCGTATTTATATTTTTAAATCTCAAAGCAATCCAGCTTATTTATTTAATCCTTGTTTTGGGATATTTTTGACCTTTTATGCCCAAATTAGCAAAATATCTAAGAAATCACAAAAAACATCAAAAAATCATTAAAAACACAAAAACATTTTATTTCCTGAAATGTGATTATTTTTAGCTATCCTTATTAATTATATTACTATACATTGTATCAAATGTCTATATATATTATTATTAATTATATATGCCTTATGAATATTAACAATGAAAAAAATGTATATCCATATTGTATAATCAGGGCTATATTTATTAATACTTTTTTGATTTTTATATATAATTTTTATATTTTTTACAATGTATATATCTTATATCTTATATACATATTATATATATATATCCTTGTATATGCATATCTATAAAAACCCTTTTTAAAAATATAGAAATACTTATAGAAGAAAAATCGAATGAAAATATAAAAATAAAAACCCACATAGAAAAAAGATATTTATGTTCATAATTCATTTTGATTAGCAATAATCATTAGGCTACCATTGTTTGCTCCATGTGGTTCGACCTCTACATACTTGCATGTTATACATCTTGTAGAGTATGAAAAATTCTGCTCACATTTTTGTTATCCATTGATCATTACATGTTGTGGGTACTTGTTGATTGACTAAGGCATTTTTATTGTGGGTCACCTCAATAACACTTTGTATTTGCACTCTAAGAGGATAATTTCTAGACCCGCATGATAAATACATGCCATCAAATGGCGTCGTTGCCGGGGAGCAACATAGTGTAGCTTTATTTGTGCATAATTTTCTTTTCTTTTATTCTATATTCTTATATTTTTCCTGAACATACCTTGTCCAGTTGTTCTTACTTGTACATCTTCTAGCTCTCATTTCTTTATACAAATTATTTGATTATTTATTCTAATACCTCTCTTGTTGTGTTTGATGCGAGAGCCCGCTATGCGAGGACGGATTTTTAGGGAGTCGAAGCAACCAAGCATGGTGGAGTCTAGCTTTCTTACATTGGCTAGTTGGAGAGGCAGCAAGCACCACAAGGAGGACACTTAGCCTACATTTTAGTTAGAATTTTGCTTATTTGGAGAGAGACTAATTCATTTATACATTATTACTTGTACTAATAATGACTTAGACACTACTCTACTTAACGAGGTCCATAGCCCGGGAGATTGTTCACATGGGGGCCTTGCCATGGTTAATCTAAGTTTTTATCGTCTTATTTTTATTTGTTTCCCGACATTTTGAGTTTTCTGTCTTTCTTTTTATTTATTTTATGCATATGGAGCTCCTAGATTTTAGGACTACTTGTCTCGGTAATTAGGTCTAAACCTTAATAAGAATTATGTTCTTATTGTCTATTATGTTCGGATCTAGTCAAATCAACAATTGTTAATTATTTAGACTTGAACCCACGTACCGAGAGAGGCACCATACAATGCTAGAATGACCTATTGTAGCGAACACCGAGATGTCTCCAAGATCGGACTCTCAGGTTCATTTTTGAACAGTTGACATATGGTTCTTCACGATTAATTGCAGCAACTATTTAGGGAGATTTTGTCGATTGCACACCACCATGTAGATGGGTTTAAAAATTCAATTTTGCATACCATATGGTGAGAGCTGGGAAACACTTTAAATCCTCTAACTTTGCATACATCATTAAATTCAATGACGAGATTTTAATTATCGAATCGACTTGCACGACTTTTCGCTATCTCCCTCTGATTTTGAGTACCTAGGAATAAATAAGAATTTAAAAAGCATTAGGGCCTTATGCAAAATATCCAAAAAAGGTGATAATCCAAAAAATCTAAAATGGATTTAAAAATATGTAATGGATATCATTGCTTGGGGTTCATAAAGCCCTCATTGTTTTCAGGTACCTTAAGAGGGGACCAAAACTCCTCCCATGAGCGAGGCGCGACCCACTAAGGATTAGAGCCAAAAACCCACTTTGTAACTGCCTTGTGTATCGCATGGATTTCTGAAGTATTGGCGCTTATATCATACGTGATCGGGTAGGGCCTTGTCATCGATGGTGTTCTCGCCTTGCGTAGAACATGGATTAGTCCAAAGTACTGAACTTAGGCCACGCCCTCACGGGTGTGTCTATCTCATCGGTTTGCGTCTGAGTAGGTCCTTGCACGCTCATGGGTGATTCCGTTGCGAGTTACGTCTAAAGTAGTGGTTTCGCCTATTGACTGCCTCCATCTTTGTCTTTGATTGAGTAGAGATCCAGGAAGGGTTACAAGGACCTCAAAAAAGTGCAGACTATAGGTTACAAAGGAGGAGGATAAATACGAAAAATATTTCCGGCAGTACTCTCGCTCTTATAAGGTTAGTGTCTAAGGACTTGTTAAAAGATATGCCTGACATAACAACTTTAAAACAGAAAAGATAAAAATAGTCGATCCTTTATGGTTTCATGTGTGTAGAGTTAGTGAACCCAATTTTTTACTGTGTATTTTGTGGATCTAGATTAAGGTTCAAAGATCAAGGCTCACACACTTGAGCCGATTTTGTTTTATGTGTTACCTCTTTGAACCCCTGCTCGTTTCGAGCCTTTATACTATTTTACACTCCTTATATTCCTCGTTTCCCATCGTATCATTCATCCTACATAGATCCTCTGTTGCTCTACAATGTCGATCCATGGATGGTCCAGTGGGGACTCATCCGACGCCTACATTGATTTTATGGACTCGGCATCGTCAATAATTCGAGACGATTCTCGAGAACATGGTTCAGTCCTTGCGAACCGAACTCCCAGACTCCTCATCTTCTTCCACTCTCTTTTTTCATAATAAACCAGGACAAATCTTGTCCCACTTCAGCCCATTGCGAGTGGAGTCAATTTTAGTCTACATCTTTTACTCCATTCACAACTATATGGGATTGACCTTAATTTCAGATTCATCCATTCAATTGGTATTTAGTTTTATAATGGTCTGATTGGGATACCTCTTTTGTTGCATATAGAAGTCACTCTTGGATCCATGTCCAAAATTCATTTCTTCAGATTTAGACCCAGAGATGGCTCCTCAGGGAAAGGCCAAAGGACAATAGCCACCCCAGCCAGGGCAAGGCTCAATGCCAGATCAGAACCATGCGAATGCTCAGTTGCTGTCTTCCATCCAAACCATCCAACAGCAACTGACTAAGAAAGCACTCATGCAAACCGCATTTCAAGACATGTTGAATGATACGAGGAACATACCTAGAGGAGGAGGAGATGGAGAAAGACCTTGTGATGATCTAGATGAGGAGGAGCCAAGGAATGAGAATCTAAACATACACTGAAAGAAACTTACAATCCTGGAGACAACCAGATGATCGAGTGGATTCACATCCCTCTGGTGCATGCTCACTTTGAGCTCAAGCCTTAGTTTCTTGCTCTTCTACCTTTATTCCACGGGAATATGAATGAGGAACCATACATTTGTTGGACATGCAAGCCCACGGCGAGCCATTATGCAATAAATGTTATTGCAATTCACTCCTTAGTCTGAAATAAAGAGTACATAATTTGCATAATAGGTCTCTTGATACAATTAGGGTTATGTACCATGGCCATCTTAATAATCATACAGCTGTTGATTCAATTATTGAACCATAGAGGCTGGTGCTTAGATGAATATCTAATGAGTTAGATTGAGGACTCATCAAGCACCGTCAAATGATTATTAAGAGATGATCTCCAGCCTGAGTAGGAGATGGCAATCCTATCTCATTTAGGTTGATATCTGACCGACCTCTTGATGCATGTCCTTTGCATAGGAATAGAGATTCAGAGGTGTCGGATGAGTTAGGTCAAAGAGTTGACTTAACGAGATCGAGATAACCAAAGTCCTATATCGTATGCTGTCACGATACAGGCACACATCCTCTGACCGGAGACAGATGTGTTACTATATGTCTGAGTATGTACATTTGGCAGACCAATAGGTTGATGACCTAATCAAGGTCTATACACCGGCGCGCTGGTGTGCATATAAGGGCATATGAGTAATACGATCTCTCAAAGGGATCATACAGGTTCACTACTGAACCGGAAGACATGAGCTCACTCATGAGATATTGGGAAGAATCAAATTCCGTGCGCACGGTCGTCTCGCTTTGGAAGCTTGACTGAATTTGTTGGTTTGATATATACTTTTGGAAAGTATATGATCAAGACCTAGGTATGATATATGCTTTTGGAAAGTATATGATCAATACCGACTCCTAATGATCGAATGAGAAACTTACTGATAAAATCATGAAGTAGACAGTATAAAGTTGATCCAATACTTCGGGTTTAATCTGGGTCTTCCAGTATGCAGGATGTACAGGTATTGGGAATGCCTGAGGGTGATGTGATCATAAACGGTTGTATAACCATGACGCTTCCATTCCTAGGGAGTGATGAAACGGGTCTGGATTTTAGTGACTCCTCTCAGTAGAGAAGTAATCTGATCTTAGTCCAAATGTTGGACATTAATCTGAATGTGATTCAGATTCAATGAGAAGATTAGATTTGCGGTCTTGATTTAATCAAGCATCTATGGGAGGCCCACGATCTGGATTTGAGATATGATCTCAATATCCATGTCACTATACGTGGAACAATACAATCGCCCTGTACTTATCTCCAAGTATTCGCGGAGAAAGCGCATTATCCTTGAAAGAGTTCATGGATAATTCTATTGTTGATATATGTATCCGAGCATTGAGAAAATGGATAATTAAATGTGATTTAATTATCATGAATAATATGAATTTGATTCATATTATAAGGAGAGTTATCTTAGATAATTAAATGTGATTTGATTATTAAAGATGTAGATAATGTGAATGTGATTCATATTATTTGAGTACATGAGAATAAGTTATCCAATATAATTAAATATGATTTAATTGTTATGGATAAGAATAATGTGGATAGAAATATCCAATTATTCATAATATATTATAAATGTGATTTATAATGTATTAGAGAGAGAGTTAATTATAATTTATATGTGTTGATTAATTATTATGTGTATTGGATACACATTGTGTAATTAATTGACAATGTAAATTATATGTTGTTTTGGGTTGTGAATTTGATTCACAATTTTTCTATGGCAAGATTGCAATATTCTCAAATATAATTGTGAATTATTTTTGAAGAATAAAAAGCCAACAAAAGTTGTTGGAAATAAATAGAGGAGATTTTCAAGGAGATATGCAATCTCATGGATTTCCATGAGATTGCTCTCTCCATGGAAAGGGGGGGGGGGACATCATTCCTATAAGGAATGTGTGGCCGTCCACTTTGGAAGGTACATGGAGATGAAATCTCCATGTATCTTCTCTCCTTATTTATTGGTTTGATTTGGATTAATTTGTATTTGATTTTGTCAAATATATTTTGATCTAAATTTGTTGGTTTTACCTACAACAATCTTAGCCATTGGATTGACATAAATCAATCTCATCCATTGATTTTATATGTCACATGGATTGAGATCCATGGATCCCAAAACCCTATAAATAGAGAGGCATACCATGCTCTCTATTTTTACACACAATGCTTGAGAAGCATCTCTCTCTCTCTTTCTCTCTAGAGGTCAGCCCTCTCTCTCCCTCTAATGGCCGTCCACCATGGATGCCATGGAGAGGTTCTCCATCGCCGCGGCATTGTCGTTATGCTGCCCGTTCTTCTGCTCGCGGATCTCCGTCTCCTTCGGTGCACCTCGCTCGTGAAGAAGACGTCGGATCTCGTGTGTCGAGATCAGGAGATTCACCGCTTGGATCATCAACATGGATTGCGAGAAGCATGCGGTTCATCCCCGCGCTCGCAAGCGTCTCCTCCGTCGGATCGGACTTGAGACAGGAGGTCTCTTCGTTTAGAGACTCGATCGCAACCACGCTTCAAGAGTTAATCCTATTACTTGTTTGTGGTTTAGACGAAACGATCCGAGAAGTGTTCTTGGATCATGTGGTCTCGTCGTATAATTTTTTTTTAAATTCCGCTGCATCGAGCAACTAGTGCGACTAGTCACTCCTCGTCGTATTCGATACGACGCTCACGCTTCCGTGATGCGCTTGAGGATCTAACCATATCCTTCAAGTGGTATCAGAGCCAGGTTGATGGTTTCGAATATGATTCGCTAACCGAGGACGACTTGGGTTCGTTAAGGTCGCGAAAGTTTTTTATCGCATTTGATTTTGCAGATCTGTTTAGTGTAATTTTTCGGCCATGTTTAAATTGTTTAAACACGAAAATAGCATGGATTTTGTTCCCCATTAAATTAGGAAACCATAGGATCTGAGTTTGCGTAAATCGGATTTCGTATGCTCTAGATATGGTCGTTTTAATGAACATGTATGCACTGTTGCGGGAACTGTGAATCTGAACGTGATTAAAATGTTAATTACTGTTTAGACTTGCCTCGAAATGCGTGAACATCTCTTGATTTCTGTTCTAAATCAAATTAGCAAACTTTAGAAATTGACTTTGCTTAATTTGGATTTAAATTGATTGAGATATGCTAATTTTAGTAAGTAGGGGTCACTGCTGAATTTACTTTCCTCATCAAGAACCATGTGATTGTCAATTAATGAAATTAATTGTTAATTTCGAGAAATAATTATGGAAAATATTTGTGAAATATTAGAGAATGATTATTTCCTTAATTTACTTGGCCCAAATCAATTAATTGATTAGATTTGATCTAAATCATAATTGAAATCACAATCATCAAACTCTTGCTTGAATAGGATTGGGAATTTGTCTAGCAAATTTCCTTATAATCAAAATTGTTTTGATTACTATATGGTATAATTTCGGTTGAAGAACCGATGATCATCTCAAGTACAAATTAATCAATTTGGCATTATCCTTTCCCGAGGCGGATATGGTGTCTAGTCGGGGATCGCTGGGGTAGCGGGTTGCAACGTATGCGGTCCGTCCCACTCCCGCCGGTACTGGCCATGACAGCGGGTAGGGCCAGGATAATGTCCGAGGGATGGATTGGTGTGGTTCCTCTACGCCTAGGAGATTCCCACTCTCAACAGATTCTCCACGCGCTTAAGACAATCAAGTTTGATTGATTGAATTGTATTGATAATTAATTTAATATGATTAAGTTAATTATGTCCAATAAAAATACTCTAATATGATTAGAGTTGATAATTCCCTTGGAAGAATTAATTATATGAATGTGATTCATAGAAATTAATTTAATTTGAATAAGATATGGAGGATCACATAAGTGACATCCATGGTCTCCCGTCAAGGCGAAGGGTTTCGTCGCCAGATATTATATGTGGGAGACGCCTGTCCGAAGTGATAGCTCCTACATATGATCCATTTGGATCGGGCTCGTCGCTTCTCGAAAGAGTAAGGACGTATGTGTAGTGACCCCAATATCGGGTCCTCATATTATTGGGGCGATATTGGATTGCGCATAGCGAGTTGTATTCCTGTTGACGGTTGGTTCAATTAATGACGGGTCAACATCACCTTAGGGGTGGTGGGCCCGGGTATTAAAGACCGAATTGGGAGATGCAAGTTGGACTTGCGAGGCGGAATGTGTTCCCGCTTCTTTTTATCCGAGTTGTAGGTTCTCATATTATTGGGATGCAACAAAGATAAGGAAGGAGATCCCAGATCTTGCTTGAGATATAATGGTAAGTATATCTCTTACATTGAAAGTGATTAAGGGAATGAACTTTCATTGTTGACATGGCAAGACAACTTTGATATAAAATTCCTAATTCAAAGTAAAACATGTATATATATAAATATATACCCTTATGCAAATTACTTATTTCAGATAATCCTTCATTAAACCCACTCAATGTTATACTCATTAATAACTAGTAGAATATCATGGATTGGACCCTTGATCCAAATATTGTACTTGCGATTGGACACATAATGTATGTGGTTGCAATGTGCAAGTTTCCTCATAATAATGAGAAGTGATAATTAAATAAGACAATAGGACTAAAACCCTAAGGTTTGTATGTCTCTATAAGTCTTGATCTTATCGAATGTACTTTTGAAGTGACATGTTGATGATGATCGTAATTATCAAATTAATCCTTATAAAATCAATAAAGATATTCTGGCATACATATATGCTCTTGACATTTAATCATGAATGACATGGTTCTCTGCATCATGTAGAATGGTAGCTCTATAAGAGATGATGTATTCAAATTGTTTGAGTACCTACCTGAACCTATACTTTAAGAGTTTAGATGGATGTAGATGATGAGTGTCATCATTCTACTGTCTATGCTCTAGTCATTCATGAAGCTTCATAATATTCATATTGTATGAATTGGATGAAGCATATATAAATGTCGAAATGCTCTTACATTAAATTCTTTTGAATTTAACATAAGAGGTCCTTAGTCTTAAGCAATGGTTGTTCATAGATAAAGGGAGCACAGTGGAAGCATGGGTTGGACCCAAGCAAGAAGTATAATCAAAGAGTTGACTGTACTTCTGTGACTTCCATATGACATCCAAAGAGTTGGATGAATGCCAATACTGCAATAAGTTGATGTGTTGATAGTATGACTATCAAATCTATCTAGAATCCTTAGAAATGGAATCGGATAGTACATCAGAAAAATCTACATATAATCATTGAAATTGACTTACTTCTTTGATAATATAAAGTCTAATAATTGTATCTCAATCTTCTAATCACACTTACAATTGGTTGTATATGTATTAGAAATTTGATCTTAAGGTTTATTGGTCATCCATGTTGAAAGTGATGCAAATGTTGCAACAATTTCCATGAGATCAATAGACTTCATATTTTCAGTGGGTGCCCTTAGTCTTAGAGAATGTCTCTATAACCTAGATATTAGAATACGCCCATTGTTTATTTCTAATTGTTGGATATAAACATGAATTTTGAAATTTATCTATCATAAAGAGTTATGATGGATATATATTTCAGATAGTAATCTTACATCTAGCGGACTCCACAAAATTAGAAATTAATGAATGGTTCATTAAGATTTCTAATACTGAAAATTAAAACCTTTAAAGATCAATAGGAGGATAAAGATCATTTGACAATGATCTGACATAATGTTTTGGACATATGTCTGTTGATGAGATCAATGGACAAGTAAGAGATGAAACTTTAGAATGTCTAAAATTTCAAAACTTGCATACTTATGAATATTGTATTCAAAAGTAGAAATGTCCAATACACCCTTCCTTGGAATGGTGAAAAATGTCAAGGTATTCAAGATCTCATACATATTGATGTATGTGAATCATCTATATCAGAATAAACATTATGGATATGTGATATCTATTAATGATTATTTGTGATATGAAATTTCTTCTCTTCACTTAGAAAACTTTGAAATGTTCAAAGATTTCACAATTTTGGTTTAGAACCAAAGTTTGAAGGAAGATGAAATGAATTTGATCTAATCAAGGTAGCTTGTACCTATTAGATGAATTCAAGGAATACCGTATAGAGATATGAATATCATTTCTATCTCACCCCTCCTAATGAATCTTAACTCAATAGAGTTGTAAGGAGATGCAATTAATCATGTGTGACATGATTTGATCAATGATTAATCTTAGCATAATTATCTCTTAGTTTCCAGGTATATGTATATGTGGTAGAGACTACATTATATATATTTAATAAGGTTCCAAGCTAGTAAGCTGGAATCTAGCACCAAAGAGTGCTACTTCATTAGGAAAATAAAGGATGGTATTGGATACCTACTTTATGACCTTGAGATTCTTAAAAGATCTCATCTTTGAGAATATGATTCTTATAGGATGACTCTCTTGAGAATCAAGATGAAAATGAAGTAAAGGAACTCATTTGATCTTGAAAAGATAATGAGGCTCCTGAAATCGGAAACTAAACTAGATAATTTAAGATGAAACATTAATACCTCTTCAAATAAGTTTGAGGATGGATTCCATGTGTCAGTTAAACCTGACGATGATCGGATTTCATGTGATGAAGCTCCTGAGGATCATGACATGGAAAGATGGATGTTAGCAATAAAGTCTAATGTATACTTCATATACAAGTGTTGTATATGGACCCTCGAGGATCCACCTATATGGGTCAGACCCATTAAGATGTAAATGGATCTTCAAGAGAAAGAGGGAACCTGATGAGAAGATATAGACCTTCAAAGCATGGTTCATAGCCATGATCTACACACCGAAGGGAAGGCATCGCTTGCGATAAGACTTGCTCTCCAGTGACCTTGCTTTAACCCATCAGAATATTGCTAACTATAGCTACACAACTTGACTATGACATCTTCATGATGTGAGTCAAGATTGCATTCCTCTATGAATACCTCTCTGAGGATATTCATATGAAGTAGCCCCGGGGCTTCATGGTTGAGGAAAGCATGGTGTGCAAGCTAAAGAACTCCATCTTTGGACTCAAATAAGCCTCCTATAGTTGGATATCTTCAAAGATGATAAAACTTGGAGATAGTGATCTCAAAGTCTTATCTTCAAAAGTTTAAGACCTTGTAGATAGTGATCTATAAGGGTCTTAACTGTAGATACCTTAGGAGATAGAGATCTCCAGAAGGTATTCTAATAAGGATTATGGGAATACTGGTTATGATAATTAATAAGATGTAGTGTCAAGGACACTATAACCAACAAAATTGAGTATCGGTTGCATGAGATGCAACATTCGCATTGGATGCGAGCACTGTTACTAGGAGATATGCAAGTGCCATAAAAAGACTTGGCATAGTCTCTTGGGAACAGAGTGACTGATCAGCTTACCTAGCTATTTTCTAAATAGCCTATGATTTTCACATGAGTGTGGGTTTAAATGATTAGCCCATTAATGGCTCTTTGGGCTAGTGGGAGATTGTTGGACATGCGAGCCCACGGCGAGCCATTATGCAATAAATGTTATTGCAATTCACTCCTTAGTCTGAAATAAAGAGTACACAATTTGCATAATAGGTCCCTTGATACAATTAGGGTTATGTACCATGGCCATCTTAATAATCATAAAGCTGTTGATTCAATTATTGAACCATAGAGGCTGGTGCTTAGATGAATATCTAATGAGTTAGATTGAGGACTCATCAAGCACCGTCAAATGATTATTAAGAGATGATCTCCAGCCTGAGTAGGAGATGGCAATCCTATCTCATTTAGGTTGATATCTGACCGACCTCTTGATGCAGGTCCTCTGCATAGGAATAGATGCTTCTCAAGCATTGTGCGTAAAAATAGAGAGCATGGTATGCCTCTCTATTTATAGGGTTTTGGGATCCATGGATCTCAATCCATGTGACATATAAAATCAATGGATGAGATTGATTTATGTCAATCCAATGGCTAAGATTATTGTTGGTAAAACCAACAAATTTAGATCAAAATATATTTGACAAAATCAAATATAAATTAATCCAAATCAAACCAATAAATAAGGAGAGAAGTTACATGGAGATTTCATCTCCATGTACCTTTCAAAGTGGACGGCCACACATTCCTTATAGGAATGATGTGCCGCCCCCCCCTTTCCATGGAGAGAGCAATCTCATGGAAATCCATGAGATTGCATATCTCCTTGAAAATCTCCTCTATTTATTTCCAAAAACTTTTGTTGGCTTTTTATTCTTCAAAAATAATTCACAATTATATTTGAGAATATTGCAATCTTGCCATAGAAAAATTGTGAATCAAATTCACAACCCAAAACAACATATAATTTACATTATCAATTAATTACACAATGTGTATCCAATACACATAATAATTAATCAACACATATAAATTATAATTAACTCTCTCTAATACATTATAAATCATATTTATAATATATTATGAATAATTGGATATTTCTATCCACATTATTCTTACCCATAACAATTAGATCATATTTAATTATATTGAATAACTTATTCTCATGTACTCAAATAATATGAATCACATTCACATTATCTACATCTTTGATAATCAAATCACATTTAATTATCTAAGATAACTCTCCTTATAATATGAATCAAATTCATATTATTCATGATAATTAAATCACATTTAATTATCCATTTTCTCAATGCTCGGATACATATATCAACAATAGAATTGTCCATGAACTCTTTCAAGGATAATGCGCTTTCTCCGCGAATACTTGGAGATAAGGACAGGGCGATTGTATTGTTCCACATATAGTGACATGGATATTGAGATCATATCTCAAATCCAGATCGCGGGCCTCCCATAGATGCTTGATTAAATCAAGACCGCAAATCTAATCTTCTCATTGAATCTGAATCACATTCAGATTAATGTCCAACATTTGGACTAAGATCAGATTACTTCTCTACTGAGAGGAGTCACTAAAATCCAGACCCGTTTCATCACTCCCTAGGAATGGAAGCGTCATGGTTATACAACCGTTTATGATCACATCACCCTCAGGCATTCCCAATACCTGTACATCCTGCATACTGGAAGACCCAGATTAAACCCGAAGTATTGGATCAACTTTATACTGTCTACTTCATGGTTTTATCAGTAAGTTTCTCATTCGATCATTGGGAGTCGATATTGATCATATACTTTCCAAAAGCATATATCATACCTAGGTCTTGATCATATACTTTCCAAAAGTATATATCAAACCAACAAATTCAGTCAAGCTTCCAAAGCGAGACGACCGTGCGCACGGAATTTGATTCTTCCCAATATCTCATGAGTGAGCTCATGTCTTTCGGTTCAGTAGTGAACCTGTATGATCCCTTTGAGAGATCGTATTACTCATATGCCCTTATATGCACACCAGCGCACCGGTGTATAGACCTTGATTAGGTCATCAACCTATTGGTCTGCCAAATGTACATACTCAGACATATAGTAACACATCTGTCTCCGGTCAGAGGATGTGTGCCTGTATCGTGTCAGCATACGATATAGGACTTTGGTTATCTCGATCTTGGTAAGTCAACTCTTTGACCTAACTCATCCGACACCTCTCTCTCTTTCTCTCTAGAGGTCAACCCTCTCTCTCCCTCTCATGGCCGTCCACCATGGATGCCATGGAGAGGTTCCCCATCGCCGCGGCATTGTCGTTATGCTGCCCGTCCTTCTGCTCGTGGATCTCCGTCTCCTTTGGTGCGCCTCGCTCGTGAAGAAGACGTCGGATCTCGTGTGTCGAGATCAGGAGATTCGCCGCTTGGATCATCAACATGGATTGCGAGAAGCACGCGGTTCATCTCCGCGCTCGCAAGCGTCTCCTCCGTCGGATCGGACTTGAGACAGGAGGTCTCTTCGTTTAGAGACTCGATCGCAACCACGCTTCAAGAGGTAATCCTATTACTTGTTTGTGGTTTAGACGAAATGATTCGAGAAGTGTTCTTGGATCATGTGGTTTCATCGTATATATTTTTTTTAAATTCCGCTGCATCGAGCAACTAGTGCGACTAGTCACTCCTCGTCGTATTCGATACGACGCTCACGCTTCCGTGATGCGCTTGAGGATCTAACCATATCCTTCAACATTCACTTGTAGTAGTTCTCTCGCATATGTAGAACAACCTACTACCCTAACATCTCGTTAAGTGTAGTCAAGATGACTGCATTCCCCTTTAGTCTCCATGACAAGGTCATGTACTGGGTCAACCATTTGGGGAAGGTCGCGATGACCTGGGAGGAACTTAAGTATGTGTTCCTTCACAAGTTTTATCCCCTTGGTCAACACAACCAGATGCGAGCAAGGATTAGCAACTTCTTCTAGACTGTCCCTGAATCCATCCACGAAGCCTGGGAGCGATTCACTAATTTGCAGAAGAAATGCCCCCACCATGAGATCCCGAGGACCGACTTGGTCCAACATTTCTTTGGGGACCTGAATGTCGAAAGTTAGAGATTAGTTGACGTTGCATGTGGGTATCCCATTTTAACAAGGATGAAGACGTAGTCTGACAGATTTTTGTAGAAATGGCTGAAGGAGAGGTCGTCCTCTCTTCATCCCGTGCTTATCAGAGACAACCCCAGGTCCTCCAGAAGCTAGTGCACATGGAAACGTCTCGCAAGGAAGAGAGAGATGAGAGCTCCAAACTCAGCATCTTTGGGGCCATCTCTCTATGGTAGACATCATCGAGAAGCGATCACAAGATCTAGAAAAAACTCATTGTGATGGAACAAAGAACACATAATTTAGACAAATTGGATTAGATCACCAATCAACTGGAGTTTCTTGTAAGTACCATAAACGCTTGCCAGTATGTGAATCCAACACTCGAGACTCCCGCTTAGAAGAAAGACAAGCCAGCACCGCCGCATCAGCCTCAGTCCAATCAGCAGCAACTGGCAGTCCAACATGTGTACTATGTACAAACTCTCGACCAGGCTACCGCAACGACATCAATTGGTGGTTTACCAACCAAAATTCCTGTCTCCTTACGATACATTTTCTTCTCCACCGCCTATCATTCAAGCGGTGAATGGTGTTTAGTCTAATGACATACAACTGGCCCGTCCAAGCAGACCTCAACAAGGCCAACCTGCAAACTCACACTCGTTCCCTCAACAACAAGCATGGAAATTTGCCCAGTCTTAGGAGCCTCAGTAGCACCAGTCTCCACAATTCCATAATAGTTGGAGACAGACTCTGCAGTACCCACAGTTGTCGTACCGCCCGCACCAGCCATATCATCCGTACACAACTACATCTCACCAGCAGTATCCTCATCCTTCTCAATACTAGCATCAGTATCAGCTTACTCCACCTCAACAACAATACCTGCAACACCTTTCTCAGCCTCCTGATGAATATGTGATTCATCACTCTTAAAGTTGAAAATAGAGACTTGTTCCCGAGTATTTAGCAGCATATGTCCCTTTATCTTGCATAAATAGCATTCATGCATGCATTCACAATACATGCATTTTAGCATCCATATCTGCATTAAAATATGAAGCCCATTTCACTTGTAAAATACTCACCAATAATTCACCTAAATTGTCTGTATTTTATACCACCTCAAAAAGTCAATAAAATCTTCCTTATACTGTGTATATTACTAGTTAATAATATAAGGAAAAAAGTCCAAAAATTCTTAGCTTGTAAATTACCCAATAAAAATCCCAAATCCTGTTGGAGACCCTAGACTTTAGAATACCAATATCTACCTCATACAACCTCCGAATTAGGTCTACTCACCTTCTGATTAATACACACTCAGAGATCTTTAAAATGAGACCAATTTCATTTAAAACGGAGCTCGTATGCAAAACTTGGGTTTTGGGCCCCTTTGTGTACTATATGTATGTATATTTGTACCTTTCTATTTTTGTATCTTATTTGACTCATATCTGTTTTTGGTCAACATGAAACTTGTCGATCTTATCGAGATCTACAACTTTTATGTTTTGAGTTTTTCCAAATTCGGACTCCTTCTCTCTTTAATTTCATTTTTTCAGCCATTTAGAGTAGTCCACATGGCGCCCTATGATTGCACCATGCAACCCGCTCTTTTGCGCGCCACACACCTTCCATCTCCGCCGTCCGATCGCCCGCCCTCTCTCTTGATCTAAGCCTTCCATCATCGCAGCGCTTCTCAGCCATTCGATAATGCCCAGGATCCAATCCAGGCCGTTCGCCAGTGCCGCGCCCTCCTTGCGCCACGTGGCTGCATCCGCACCCTTCGATGCCCGCCTTTCCCTCTTAATCTCCACCATCCTTCTCGGCCTTAATCTCTATCGTACGATCAAACCCCAGGGCATCATCTCAACCGCACATCTGCACCTCTATCTCCACCCACCACGTGGTGCGCCCTGCGCCCTTGATCTCGCCCCGTCGATCTAATCCTAACCCTCCTCTTCCGCCCTTCTTCTGACCGTTGGATCGCCCGATCCAACGGTCAAGACATCGTCTCCTACCTCCCGCAAGGCCCGTGCTCCACGTCACCCACCTTGCACGCGAGCCGCCCCTTCCTATTTTGGGAGCCACTCCAGCCACCCTCTCTGCCTCATGTCACCGCCGTTCCGTACCCCACTCTTCTCTCATCCTCGCCGAACCCCTCAAACTCCATGACTTGCGCCCACCTCGCTCCATGCCCTCCACCAATTCCACCACTTCGTCACTTACGCCGTCACCTTCCACCTTTAAATACTCCATCACCTTCAACCTTCGACCCCATCCGCCACCACGAAGAGAATCCCCGAGCTCCTACCTTCCTATTGGTGAGAGCAATTCGGCAAGGAGTCGAGCGACGACCGCGCTTCTTCTCCGGCGAGATTCACAACCATCCCCGCCGTGTTGCAGCCTTCCCCGTGAGCTGCACGGGCTCAGGACCTTCTACCGGCCTTCGAGCGACGACCAGGAGCACGAATCCGAGCTCCATTTCCCAGGTAGACGCCTCCATCTCCCCTTCTATCTTCTTCTTCTTTTTCTTGCTTTTTCTCATAATTTATTCGACTTCCTCGATCAACTTCACCTTCATCTGAACATCCTTCGAGCTTCTCCTCGGAGCTGGCACCCTCACGCATCCTTCCATCTTCTCCGACGACACACTACACTTCACGCCGATGAAAGCTCCGCCACCTTGGCGGAGCCCCATCGTCGGACCGCCTTCATCGCTCCTCAGACCTCCCTTCGCACTCACGTTCACCCCGCGAGCACTTCGCATGCCTCAGCTATCAAGCTAACCCCCTGCAGGTACTCCATCTTTCATTGGCCGACACGTCATCGGAGCTCAGTTCGAGCTTCATCGCCGCACTCCTCCAGACTGGCCCAGCTGCTCCTGAGACCTCCGACGGCTCCCCGACATCTTCACGATTCTTCTCATCTACTTGGGAGCCACCGGCGAGCTTCATCGACGACCTGAGGAGGAGGCGGAGCTAGAGCCTCGTCGTCAGAGCGCAGCCACCTCCGCCGCAGGAGGCGGCGGACCCTTTGAGCACAAAGTTCAGTAGCCGTCCGATCCCCTTGATCGAACGACTCTGTTGAAGCCACGTAGCCATCAACACGCAACCGTAGGATCAGGAGGATCCCACGCTCCAGAGTACGCCACGTCACCACTCGCCTCGAGCTTCCGATGCCGTTGGACCTCTCATGATCTAACGGTCCTCGATCGACCATGTAGTCATCTTCATCGAGCTCCAGAGACCGTTGGATCGATCTTGATCCAACGGGTCGCAACACACCACGCGCCAGCTATCAACAACCGTTGGATCTTCACTTGATCTAGCGGTCCAGAAGGTGCCACGTTGCCGCCTCCGAGCCTCTTCCCCGACCGTTAGGCTCGGAGCTCCCGAAGCTAGCCGAGCCTCCATTCGAGCCAAGTCCGAGCCTGCAGAGCCCCCGAGCCTCTGCCCGAGCCTCCGAAGTCACCCGAACATGGGCCCTCACGTGTCTTCCACGTGCGGTCTGGGCATTTTGCACCGAGGCCCCTGAAGGTGTTGGAAATTGCATTCCAATCCCTGCCAGGAACATCACATGAGGCGCACGTGTTTTGCGGGCATTTTGCATACATGTCCCCCTCATTATAGGTAATTGCATTTTAGTCCTTGTCAGCATGTTTGATTTTTAGCAATCTTATTTTCTGTCATTGCAGTTAGGCCCCTGTCTTTGCACGCATCTTTAGACATTCATTTGACATCATTTTTTAAGTTTGAAAATTACATTGTGTAGCTAAACTTGTCCTCTTTCATATGTGACATGTGTCTTATTTTTATGATATCAAAGGAATTTATCATGAATTAATTGGTGAAATTTTGCTATATTTTGCCCATTTATGCCTTTTAATTTGCAGTAAATTTTCTGTTGCTCGAAAAATCCCCATAAATTCACATTAGACTTATGATAATTAAGCACACATTGTATCCAAAAATCTTTGCATTTGCACGTATCTCGAGGCCTGAATAAATCATTTTGTGATTTCCTTAATTAAGTTTTAATAGGTCCATTTCACATAGAAATTTAGGTTTATTAATTTCCCTGGATTCTTCACACTTAGATCTATCTAGGATAATTTTTATATATGAAAATATTATATTTTAGTATTTTTTCAAATTAATTTAGTCAAAATCACCTTGCATTCATTTTTAATTCACAGTAAATTCATATAGTATCAGAAAAATCCAAAAAACTAGTGTAGCTTAACTTCATTGCATTCCACATTCCGGCCAAGTTTCATAATTCTTGGAATTAATTTGACCATCTTTCTAAATTAACTTGTAAACTGGCCTGATTTTGCATTTGTCTTTTATTAGTTGCATAAAAATTATGACAAAATACCAAAAAGAATCTTCTGAAAATCCGACCTCTTAAATTCACTTAAAATCTACCTAAGGAGACAACTGCCTCCCTGAGTTTGACCTTGGGCTTGCCCAAGTAAAAAAATAAATTTGCCGCTTGAAATTAATTGAACTTTAATTGGAAGTGATTTTTGATTAGTCCGTATTGCCTGACTGCAACGAACGACACAACACAAATTTGACAATTAATTTGATTAAATTAACCAGGGCAGTACGAGCGCAGATCAAAATGACGCCGTTGTCAGGGAGGCACGACTTAGGTTAATTTGCAGTTAATTTTTGAGTGTATGATTTGCCATCCCTGGGTAGTCTGACCCCTGTTCTTCTTGTTAATATTTTTATGTCTTTTATTTTTGAGTATTCTTGTGCCAGCCTTTATCTGACCTCAATTTGTTTTTGTGCGAGGAACACGAGGAGTCCCGAGACACTTCGAGGAGCTTGCATTTTTAAACTCTTTGAGTGATTGCGAGGACTTGTACTTTTTATTTTTATTTTTTCATTATTGTTGCATTCTTTCCAGCGGTTCCCGTTTGGGTTCTCAGGTGTGTAAACATAGTGGAACCATGACAAGTGTACCGTGTTGATTGAATTTTTAGATTAGACTGCACTAGCGGTTCTTCGAGCCACTCTAGGATTTGCTTGTGCTCGTAATTTCTTTAGGACCACACATCACTTAAAAGATGCACTTAAACCATAGATCTAGTCAAATCAAACCTGTGCTTCACTCGCTAATAGAACTGCCTGTCTAGGAGCGGATTTTGTCGTCTGCATTTGCATGTAGTATAAAATCTTTCAATTCTATTTTGCATCCTGCATAAAAGCGAAGGGATCACTGTAAGTATTCTTCACTCAGCATAAGCATCATTGATTTTTTCGTGCATCGGCTTTTCTCGATTTCTCTCTCTTGGCTTTTCAAACTTAAGTAAAAGGAAATTGGGACTGGACGATAGGTGTGCTGTGTAGATTGGACTTAATAAGTGATAACTTAACTTAAAACCGGGACAACTAACATTATTGGCCAAAAATAAACAATAAAATCAGAAATTCTGCTTGCGGGAGATTAATCCCCGACCTTGTTTTCAAGCTGAGTGAGGGTACTTGAGTGTGTGTGAACACCTTAAGGTAGAGCCCAAACCCCCGCCTTCCATATCACATTCCGACTGATCCTAGCAAATATCACAAGTTGAATTATTCAGGTTCACTGACTAGTACCAAGTAGCCTCTGCCTGTCTCAGGTAGATAGGGGCAAAATTGCGGTACTTCGCGACAAGTTGCCAGTAACCCCCCCGGGTGAAGTTCCGGCCTTGTCAGCCTCCGCCTGCTTGCAGGTAGATAGGGGCAGGTCTTTGAATCCATCAACTTGGGATAGGAGCGAAGAAAGGAAGGACCGTCGGTATCTTAGGCAACATGTTAAACATGGAAGACGCATCCGGCTTTGAGCCGACTTCCCTCTAGGCCGCGTAATTCCTTGCTATTTTTCTTGAAAATCACACTTAAAATCAACCAGACTAATCAGACTCGGTTTCAGGTCCTTCAACGCGTTGAGTGTGAAAAAACAAGGTTTTGGATTTAATTGCTTGCTTCAGGTAGGAGTAAAATCCTATCTTCACTTAGAACTCCCGATTCTTCTTGCCAATTCAAGATGACTGACTGGGGGGATATCGACTCCTTATTAGCCAATCTCTCTCTAAGCCCCCCACACTCATCTTCAACGGCCCAGGCGCAACTTGGACCACCCAGAACTCATGACCCTCTTGAGTTCTGGATCCCTCACACCCAGGGTGGTTACTCTCAAACCAACCCTTTCCTCTCCTCTGAGCTTACCGAGGAAGACCATCGCCTCGGTAAGAATCCCTTCCTTGATTTGTCCTCTATCCGAGACCATGTTTCATTCCCAAGGCTAGAAGACAAGATGCCACCTAAGAAACACCCGGATGATGAGGAACACAGATATGACCCATTACAACAAATCTTGGCTCCCCTCGCCACTACCGAACAACAGAATGCGGATCTCACGGCAAGGATGGAACAGATCATTATGGCAGGAGGAATCGACTGACCAATGGTTGATGCTTATAAACCCAGCAGAAAATGAGATGCACAGTTGGTTGGCACCAGCGGTTCCCTCCGAAGCGTTCGAGCTTAAGCCCCACTTTCTTTGTCTGCTTCTGAAGTTTATTGGAAATGCAAACGAAGAACCATATGCCTTCCTCAAAGACTTCAAGCTGGTTTGCAACAACCTTAGTCACCCTAAGGTTGGGTAGGATTATATCAGGAAGAAGGCCACCCCGTTTGCCTTATGAGATTAGGCAGCACATTGGCTGAAAAATCTCGGGGTGATATGTACGACCTGGATGCAGTTCAAGGACCTTTTTCTGAAGAAGTTCTACCTACTCAGTAGGACTAATCAAATGAGAACAAAGATCGCTAGTTTCTCCCAGGGACCCATTGAACCTTTCCATGAAGCCTGGGATAGGTTTAATGACCTCATTCCGAAATGCCCGTGCCATGGCATTTCAAAGGCGATCTTAGTCCAGACCTTGTTCTTTGGCATGACCCCGGAGATGCAGGGGTTAGTCAGTGCCGCCAGTGGAGGAAGTTATCTGAACAAGAATGAAAATGCTGTATGGAAAATCTTGGAGCAGATGATAGAAACAGGCAGGTCGCAGGCCACCAGGGCTTATAAGTTGTCTCCTTCAATCCTATCCAACGAGACAACTAGGAGGACTGTAGCGGATATGACAGAGGACCTCATTCCCAGCATGGGGATGATAGCTGACAAGTTAACCATGGTCGAGCAGATTCACAAGAGGGTCACTGACCTTGAGTCTCTCTCTCGTTTGCCTAAGCAAGTGGAGGAACTTACTGAGAGGGTAGCTAAGATTAAGCTACCTGTCCCTTCTGCATCACCTGTACCTGTACACCGAGTTCATATTGTACAGGAACAAACACTGGGACCTCAGAGTAGCTGGGTAGAGGAGCAGACTTACACTCAGCAGGACCAGCACACACCTCCACAAGCAGAGATAGGGTACGAGGAGCCTCCACAGGTGTTCGAGATCAACGAGCTGTGGTACAACCATGAGCTCGTATGCAGACGGTCGGTGATAGGGAACGGTCAGCAACACCGACCTTCCCTAGCTTACCAAGAAAACAGCTCCGTCCCCGCACCGTGCTTCGTATAGTCCCGACTCGAATGAGGGTACCAACATCAGCAACACCACCAGCAGCAGCGCACGTTCAACTCGGGCCAGCAGGGCCCTCCACCGTCCCATCATCAGCAGCAGTACCGACATGGCCAGCAGGGTCAGTATAGGACCTCATCCTCGAATTAACATCAACCCGCCTAGCCCACCGAATTGGAGTCCCTCACCTTGGCGATCCAGACCCTGACTGATAGGGTCCAACAGATCCAGAATGACTATCTGGATATGAGAACCGATCTGAATCATGTTTCTCGTACCCAGGACCAGCAGATGGTGCCAAAGACCCCAATTCCCGCTCAGGTTCAGGCCAATCCGAACAGCTTGAATCAAGGCCAAAACCGACCACGAGATCATGTATACTATTCAGATAATTCTTTATCTGAACATGAGATCCTTTCGTACGATAATGTAAACCATATGTCCCTCAGGAGCGGAAGGACCGTGATCGTACCTGATCGGGCATAGGCAACGGAGGAAGAAGCCACCAAGTCTCTACCTGAGGAGAACTTGGAAGCAGAGGAGGAGCAGCAGCAGCAACACCACCACCGACAGAAGAAGTGGACTTTTGAGTCCTCAAAGAAGCAAAGAAACCGCACCAGTAGGGAGTCTACAGAAACCGACGAAGAGCTCGCATCTCCATATGAGGAGGATATTCCAGCAGTCGCAGAGGATGCATCACCGGTTTTGCAGCAGCAGTTTTCTTCTAGTCATAGTCAGAGTCCAAGTCAGTTTCAGAGTCCGAGTCCTATACAAAACTCAGTTCCAGTTATGAATGAGAATCTTTCAGTTTCAGAATCTGAGTTGGAGTCAATAATCCCTTTCCCTTGAGCTCTTAAGGGTGGAAAGAAGAAAACTAAAAAATTCCAAAAAGATGACCCTGAGATGGTAGAGTTTTGCAACAAACATATCAAGGTCACGATCCCCTTTGACAAGTACGTGGAAATGACACCTGCATTCCAAAAATACCTTAAGGTGAGATGCACACCTACTAGGGTTAGCAAGAAGACCAAAAGTCGTGTTGAGAAATACGTCCTGTCAGTAGCATGACTTGCGCAATAAAGAACTCGTTTCTAAGGAAACGAAGAGACATGGGTGCACATTATGTGGTGAGTCATGTTGATGACACTGCGTTTACACGCACTCTCCTGGACAACGGATCCTCCATCAACCTAGTGCCTACAACCCTCTATGAGCGGCTTAATCTCGGACCTCTTAGGAAATCCAGAGCTCTCCTTCAATTTGCAGACAAATCAACCAAGAGGTCCCAAGGAGAATTGAGGAATGTTGTCATCAAAGTCGAGGATCAGGAATACATGGTGGACTTCACCGTCCTTGATATGGAAACCCCTCGTATTTGGAGAGATTCTCAGATCATACTAGGTAGGCCCTTCCTCAGAACAACAGGTGCCTTGTTTGACTATAAGATTGGGAAAATCCAGTTCCAAACTCCAGGCGAAGATGAGGAACTAAAGATGAAGCAGACCGGATGGCAGAGGCCTGATTCAGAATCCAGCACCGAGTACTCTTCTTCCGAGGCAGAATGCATTCACGTAGACACTGTTGGGCCATGGAGACAAAACCCAGCCAACACCGATGAGTCCCTCCCCTCCGGAGAAGATCTTGTGCATGAGTCAGTTTGCGAGGTCCTTAGAAACGAGTACAGCTTAGAATTTGCATCTCCCTACGTCTCCCTACAGCTTAGAATTTGCATCCTTTGTGTACTATATGTATGTATATTTGTACCCTTGTATTTTTGTATCTTATTTGACCTCATATCCGTTTTTAATCAACATGAAACTTGTAGATCTCATCGAGATATATCACTTTCATGTTTTGAGTTCTTCCAAATTCGACCTCCTTCTCTCTCTAATTTCATTTTTTTCAGCCATTCAGAGCAGGCCACGTGGCGCCCTCTAATTGCGCCATGCGGCCCGCTCCTTTGCGCGCCACGCACCTTCCATCTCTGCCGTCCGATCGCCTGCCCTCTCTCTTGATCTGGGCCTTCCATCATCGCAGCGCTTCTCAGCCATTCGATAAAGCCCGGGATCCAATCCAGTCCGTTCACCAGTGCCGCGCCCTCCTTGCGCCACGTGGCTGCATCCGCACCCTTCGATGCTTGCCTTTCCCTCTTAATCTCCACCATCCATCCCAGCCTTAATCTCTACCATTCGATCAAACCCCAGGGCATCATCTCAACCGCACATCCGCACCTGCATCTCCACCCGCCACGTGGTGCACCCTATGCCCTTGATCTCGCCCCGCAGATCTAATCCTAACCCTCCTCTTCCTCCCTTCTTCTGATAGTTGGATCGCCTGATCCAACGGTCAAGACATCGTCTCCTACCTTCCGCAAGGCCCGCGCCCCACGTCGCCCACCTTGCGTGCGAGCCACCCCCTTCCTATTTTGGGAGCCATTCCGGCCACCCTCTTCGCCTCTTGTCACCACCGCTGCGTACCCCACTCTTCCCTAAATTTCGCCGAACCCCTCGAACTCCATGACTTGTGCCCACCTCGCTCCACACCCTCCACCAACTCCACCACTTCGTCACTTACGCCGTCACTTTTCACCTTTAAATACTCCATCACCTTCAACCTTTGACCCCATCTGCCACCACAGAGAGAATCCCCGAGCTCCTACCTTCCTATTGGTGACAGCAATTCGGCAAGGAGTCGAGCAACGACCGAGCTTCTTCTCCGATGAGATCCACAGCCATCCCCGCCGTGTCGCAGCCTTCCCCGTGAGCTGCACGAGCTCAGGACCTTCTACCGGCCTTCGAGCGACGACCAGGAGCACGAATCCGAGCTCCATTTCCCAGGTAGACGCCTCCATCTCTCCTTCAATCTTCTTCTTCTTCTTTTTCTTGCTTTTTCTCATAATTTATTCGACTTCCTCGATCAACTTCACCTTCATCTGAACATCCTCCGAGCTTCGCCTCGAAGCTGGTACCCTCGCGCACCCTTCCATCTTCTCCGACGACACACTACACTTCACGCTGACGAAAGCTCCGCCACCTTGGTGGAGCCCCATCACCGCACCACCTTCATCGCTCCTCAGGCCTCCCTTCGCACTCACGTTCACCCCACGAGCACTTCGCACGCCTCGGCTATCAAGCTAACCCCATGTAGGTACTCCATCTTTCATTGGCCAGCACGTCATCGGAGCTCAGTTCAAGCTTCATCGCCGCACTCCTCCAGACCGCCCCAGCCGCTCTTGAGACCTCCAGCGGCTCCCTGACGTCTTCAAGATTCTTGCCAGCTACTTGGGAGCCACCGGCGAGCTTCATCGACGACCTGAGGAGGAGGCAGAGCTAGAGACTCGTCGCTAGAGTGCAACCACCTATGCCGCAGGAGGCGGCGGACCCTTTGAGCACGGAGCCCAGTAGCTGTCCGATCCCCTTGATCGGACGGTTCTGAGGAAGCCACGTAGCCATCAACACGCAACTGTAGGATCAGGAGGATCCCACGCTCTAGAGTATGCCACGTCGTCACTCACCCCAAGCTCCCGATGCTGTTGGATCTCTCATGATCTAACGGCCCTCGATTGACCACGTAGTCATCTTCATCGAGCTCCAGAGACTGTTGGATCGATCTTGATCCAACGGGTCGCAGCACGCTACACGCCAACTATCAGCAACTGTTGGATCTTCACTTGATCTAGCGGTCTAGAAGGTGCCACGTCGCCGCCTTCGAGCCTCTTCCCCGACCGTTAGGCTCAGAGCTCCCGAAGCTAGCCGAGCCTCCATCCGAGCCAAGTCCGAGCCTGCAGAGCCCTCGAGCCTATGCCCGAGCCTTCGAAGTCACCCGAACCTGGTCCCTCACGTGTCTTCCATGTGCGGTTTGGGCTTTTTGCACCGAGGCCCCTGAAGGTTTTGGAAATTGCATTCCAGTCCCTGCTAGGAGCATCACGTGAGGTGCACGTGTTTTATGGGCATTTTGCATACATGCCCCCCTCATTATAGGTAATTGCATTTTTGTCCTTGTCAGCATGTTTGATTTTTAGCAATCTTATTTTCTGTAATTTCAGTTAGGCCCCTATCTTTACACGCATCTTTAGGCATTCATTTGACATCATTTTTTAAGTTTGAAAATTACATTGTGTAGAGAAACTTGTCCTCTTTCATATATGACATGCATCTTATTTTTGTGATGTCAGAGAATTTATCATGAATTAATTGGTGAAATTTTGCTATATTTTGCCCATTTATGCCTTTTAATTTGTAGTAAATTCTTTGTTGCTCCAAAAATCCCCATAAATTCACATTAGACTTAAGATAATTAAGCACACATTGTATCCAAAAATCTTTGCATTTGCACGCACCCCGAGGCCTAAATAAATCATTTTGTGATTTCCTTAATTAATTTTTAATAGGTCCATTTCACTAAAAATTTAGGTTTATTAATTTTCCTGGATTCTTCACACTTAGATCTATCTAGGATAATTTTATATATGAAAATATTGTGTTTTGATATTTTTTCAAATTAATTTAGTCAAAATCACATTGCATTCATTTTTAATTCACAGTAAATTCATATAGTGTCAGAAAATCCAAAAAAATTAGGGTAGCTTAATTTCATTGCATTCCACATTCTGGCCAAGTTTCATAATTTTTGAAATTAATTTGACCATCTTTCTGAATTAACTTGTAAACTGGCCTGATTTTGCATTTATCTTTTCTTAGTTGCATAAAAATTATGACAAAATACCAAAAAGAATCTTCTGAAAATCCGACCTATTAAATTCACTTAAAATCTACCTAAGGAGACAGCTGCCTCCCTGAGTTCGACCTTTGGCTTGCCCAAGTAAAAAATAAATTTACCGCTCGAAATTAATTAAACTTTAATTGGAAGTGGTTTTTGATTAGTCCGCATTGCCTGACTGCAACGAACGACACAACACTAATTTGACCATTAATATGATTAAATTAACAAGGGCTGTACGAGCACGGATCACCTCCACACTATCAACCACATCGTGGGCAGTACGTTGGACCCTCTGAAGCACTTCGTATAAACCCGAGCCTCGATTGTCTGCCCTAGTTATATAAAGGGCCTAACAGAGATGACTCAGAAGCTGGACGACCTCATGGCCATGAAAACTCCAGTTTCAACCCAGATCGAAGCCAACCCCAATATCTCTAAGCGCAAAGAGTAGGTAGAATGTGAAGTCCAATCTGTGCATGTAGAGTCATATGATCGTGATTTTGTTTTGTCTAATGCTGTTACTCTTATGAGTGGTAGGACCTTGCCTCCGTCTGCCACTATCATGGGAAGAATAAAGCTTCATCTGGTGAATCGTCGTCTTTTGCATCAGTCGTGCCAACTGCAGGTTCAGGTGAGGAAGAAGGAGGAGGAGGAGCCATACTAGCTACCAACCTCTACCATCTCCAACAAAAAGAACAAAAAAAGAAGGAAAAAGGACCATAAAGATGAACGCAAGAAGGCACGCCAGCCATGGAGTAACAAACCACAACAGCCAATCCAGCATATGCCGACGGAGCGGAAATTGCAATTTTTGCATGTCTACCACCACCAACAGCAATATAGTTATTTTTTGAATGTACACCTTTTTGTGGTCTGGTTGTACAAAATATTATGGACAAGAATTCAGATGTATATAAGAATAATATTTCTGTTTTCAATTCTATAAATATTCCCTTTTCCTTATGCAATTTAAATATCTAAAAAATTTGAAAAATGAAAAATTGCATTATCTGACCCAGATGTTGTGGATATTCTTGAGAAGCTGGCTATAAAATTGCCTTTACTAAAAGACATGGAATACATGCCCGCTGTGAAGAAGGGGTTGAAGGAAGCATGTGCAAACAAGTGTCGATCGAATCGCAACAACATACGCCAGTAAGTTGAGAAGCACCTCCTCACTGTGGCTATAGCTGCAGCCGTCGGGAATCTCCTAGAGAAGAAGCATGGCAAAGGAACACCTTTGATCAGATGCAAGATTTTCGACCTAACCTCCGTGTGAACTTTGCTTGACAACGGCTCTTCAATCAATTTTATGCCCACCTCATTGCTAAAAGAATTTGGGCCGGGACTTCTCAAGCCAACACGCATGATCCTTCAGTTCGCTGACCGATAAATCAGGCGACCTCGAGGTGTACTGGAGGATGTTGTCGTAACGTTGCAAGACATGTAGTTTCCTCCCCATTTTGTAGTCCTTTATATGGACTCTCCTGCATCCTTTCTCCTAACCCTGATTTTTCTTGGCCGACCATTCCTACGTACCATAGATGATGTGGTTGACTATGGGTCGGGGAATATCACGTTCTGCTCGAGCAACAACAAAGTCACAATGGATATGGTTAGTGAACTAAGGGTCATGGCTGATCATGGTCAAGCAGAACCATCTGAAGCAGGCTATGACTTCATTACAAAGACCAAAGATACATAATTTTCTTTGAATGGCACATGGGTTTAGGAAATCCTCTTTCCAGAGGAGGACATGGAAATCACAATATTTGCATGCTCCGATGTCGATTGGGAAATATATTCCAATTTATTGATGCCTCATTTTGATCCAGAAGATTCATGCCAGTCGGAACATAATGAATTCATTGATGATTTGTTCCTCACATCAACGAAAGAACCACTAGTGACTGAGGTCAGCAGTACCTCCAAAGTTTTGGCAAATCATCCACCTACCAGTTTAGTTTTTGAAGTGAATGAGAAACATGCTTGATCAGAACCAGAATTAAAGCCACTTCCGACAGCCCTCAAGTATGCTTTCCTTATGAGTGCAACAAACATGTATCCGATCATCTGCAACAACCAACTAATTTGGATTAGGAATCCCGACTACTCGATATTTTAGAGAAAAACCACAAGGTACTTGGTTGGCACATATCAGACCTCTGCGAGATAAATCCTGCTCTGTGCTCGCATCACGTTTATCTGGAAGAAGATGCCAAGCCATCCCCAGAATTTCAGACAAGGTTGAACCCTAACTTGTGGGACATCGCCATGAATATATCATGAAATTATGTGACGCTAGGTTTTTTTATCCCATCTTTGACTCAAAATGGATGAGCCTTTCCATATAGTTCCAAAGAAGTCTTTGCTTGCTAACGATGCCTTTGTTTACCCTACCTAATTCAACCGAGCTATCGATCAAATTAAATGTTTCGTTCGTTGTAGTCGGGTAAATCGAGACTTGTTAAAAACCACTTAGATTAATATCAAATTAAATGCAAGCGGCACATTTTTTTATTTTACTTGGGCAAGCCCAAGGTCGAACTCAGGGAGGTAGTTTTTTCCTTAGGTTAATTTGGAGTCAATTTAGATGTTAGTTTTTCAGGGAAATATTTTTGGTCTTTTTTATGAAATTAAGGGAAATACGATGCAATTCGAGCCAAATTTTAAGGTTAAATTTGAGAGATGGCCAATTTAAGTCCAAAAATGATGAAACTTATCCAGAATATGAAATTTTATGAAACTAAGCTACTGCAAATTTTTTTTGGAATTTTTAGACTCTGAATGAATTAAATATGAATAAAATATGAATGCAGGGTAGTTTTTGCAAACTTAAATTTAATAAATAACAAAGTACTTCATTTTCAGATATAAAAACTATCCTAGATATTTCTATATGAGATGAATCCAGGAAAATTGATAGACCTAAAAATGATATATATTGGACATATTAAAATTCACTTAAGCAAAATACTATTTAATTTATTCAGACCATGTGATGTGTGCAAATGGTTTGATTTTTGGGCACGAAGTAGATCAGCTTAAAGTATACCTATTATGATTTTTTGGTGATTTTTGGAGGAACAAAGATAAAGCACAAGTTTATCTACAATATGCAATTTTTGGAATTTAAAAATGATGCTAAATGAATACCTAAATTAACGTGCAAACACATGGACTAAAATGCTAACAGAAATTAAAATTGCATAAATTAAAACGTGTATACAGGGACTAAAGTGCAATTACTTATAATACTGGGGGTAGGAATGCAAAATGTCCACGGGAACATGTGCGCCTCACGTGACGTGCCTAACAGGGATTGAATTGTAATTCTGGAAACTTGTAGGGGCCTCAGTGCAAAATACCCAGCCCTCACGTGAGAGACACGCGAGGTACTAGGCTCGGACGGTGTCGGTGGCTCGGACTGATGCTCGAACGTAGCTTCGGAGTTGGCTCGGGTGCTCCGAGCCTGAGCTCGGGGAAGAGGCTCGGAGGGAGCAACGTGGCGAAAGATGGTCCGTCAGATCTAGATGGATCCAACAGCTGCTGGTGCGGGCGACGTGGCATGCTCTAAGCCGTTAGATCCTCCTGATCCAACGAAGGCCGGAGTCGCTAGCAGATGTGATGTGGACGAATGAAGACCGTCCGATCAAGATGATCGGACGTAGCTGTGCATCGTGTTCCTCCGGGTTGCCGCCTCCTGCGGCAGACGTGGCTGTGCTCCGATGATGCCCTTCCGGATCTGCCGCCTTCCCTCATTCTCGATGAAGATCGCTGGAAACTCCTGGATGTCTAGGAATGGTCGTGGAGGTGTAGTGGAGCGACCGACGCTTCTGGAAGCAGCTGGGGTGATCTGTAGGCCAGATATGACGAAGCTCGATGCAACTTCGGCGAAGATTCCGACTAGTGAATAAGATGGGACCTGCATCGTTAGTGGATGCTAAAAATCAAGTGCTCGTATTCGTGGTAGTGCTGTGAGTGCTGTGAGGCGAAGTGGTGATCGACCCGTCGATTCCTCCGCCGTGAGGGGTAGAGCAATGATCGAAGATGGTGCGACGGGTTGTGGGGGGAATGAAGGGGTGCGCGAAGATGAGAGCTCCAAGGTAGAGCTTAAGTGATGATCAATCGGAGGAGATGTTGAGCGGAGAAGGGAGGAAAAATGCGAGAAGTTCGATCGAGAAGAAGATGAAGATTGGAAGGGAAAATGGAGGAGGCTACCTGGGATTGGAGGCTCGCAGTGGAGTCTCTGGTCGTCGCTCAAGGGCCGATAGCAACCTGAGCTCGTGTAGCTCATCGGAGAAGCTGCTGCACAGCATAGCTACGCTGTGGATCTCATTGGAGATGAAAAATATCGTCGCTCACTTCTACGCCCAATCACTGTCACTGATAGGTGGAGGGGAGCTCTAGGTTCTCTCGTGTAAGGGAGGATGGCTGTGAAAGTGGTCGGAGGTTGGGTATTTATAGAGAGAAGGTAGAGGATTGGGTGATGGAAGGTGAGGTTTACGTGGGGTTTCTGGAGCGAAGGAGAGGGCGTCATGGCGATCATGGGTGCTGGCAAGGATGATGGAGGTGCGAGCAACATCGTGGGTCGAAGATCGAGTGGAGATGGTGGCTGTAGTGGCGTCGAAAATAGAAAAGGGGAGGAGACGACGTGAGGTGGGTGACGACGTGGGCGAGGCTTTCTCGGAGGTGGAAGACGATCTCTCGACCGTTGGATCTAGTGATCCAACGGCTCCGAGCAGGGCGTTAGGGAATGGTTAGGATTAAATCGGAGCGGTGTGATCGAAGGGCGATGGATGCTGCCACGTGGTGGGCATAGGTGCGGGCGCTCGCGAATGGTGGAGATGGAATCTAGGGATATATCGGATGGTTGAGGGATGAAGCGGGAATGAGTGTCTACGATCTAATCATCGGGGCGCTATGATCCAACGGTCGTGAGCACGACATGTGACCCAAGGAGATGAAGGCGCTGATGAGCTCGGCCCAGATCTGATCTGGGCGTGATCGGGCAGTCGTAAGATGATGCGGAATGGATGGCTGAGATTTGGAGGGCATGGGCCCGATCCAACGATCAAGAGGGGAGGACGCGTGGCAAGCGGGTAGATGGGCTGCGTGGCGCAACCAGAAGGTGCCACGTGGCCCAATCAAAGTGGTCGAGAAAAGAAGGTGAAATAAGAGTGGGAAAATGACTGAATTTGGAAAAGCTCCAATTGTAAAAGTTGTAGATCTCAAAGAGATCTACAAGCTTCATGTTGATCAAAAATGGAAATGAGGTCAAATAAAGTGATAAAATACAAGGGTACAAATATAAATACATATAGTATACAATGGGGGCCCAAACCCAAGTTTTGCATACAAGCTCTTATTTTAATGAAATTGGTCTCATTTTGAAGGTCTCTGAATAATTATATTATTTTAAAAGTGAGTAGACCTAAATCAGAGGCTGTATAAGAGAGATATTTGCATTTTAAGGTCCATGGTCTCAAACTTGGATTCGGGTTTTATTGGTCAAATTTGCAAGTTAGCATTTTTTGGTATTTTTCTTGTATTAGTGTTAGTAATATATACAATACAGAGTGAATTATGGGATTTAGAGTTAGTGTAAAATATATATAAATTAGTGATTTCTACAAGTGACTTTGGCTTCTTATTTAATGCATATATAGATGCTAAAATGCAGATGTTATTAGTGCATGCATGAATGCTAATTATGCAGTATAGATGGAAATATGCCTCTAATTACATTGGAACAAGGCTCTATTTTCAACTTTTAGAGTGATGAATCACAAATTCATCACTCACCGTGGTTACTAATGAAAGAGGAGAGGAGATTTCCACTCTGGTACCTACATCCTGGTGTGTGTATGTTGATTACTGCCGCCTCAATGCTGCAATGAAGAAGGACCACTTCCCCTTGCAATTTATTGATCAAGTTCTGGAAAGACTGACTGACAAGGAGTTCTTTTGCTTTTTGTATGGGTATTCCGGGTATAACCAAGTGGTAATCGCCCACCTTCACTTGCTCGTTCGATAACTACACTTTCAGGAGAATGCCCTTTGGTCTGTGCAATGCACCTACCACATTCCAGAGATGCATGCTTGTAGTTTTTGCCGATATGGTTGGCCGTTTTCTCGAGGCGTTTATGGATGAGTTCTCTATCTACAATGACAGCTTTGATTCTTATCTTTGGCACCTAGACAGAGTACTTCAGAAATGCTGAGAAGTCAATCTCGTATTATATTGGGAAAAGATCCACTTCATGGTCACTGAAGGGATTGTGCTGGGCCACTTTATTCCAAGCATGGCATGGAAGTCGACCCAGCAAAGGTGGATGTGATCGCCAACCTTGAGCTACCTCAGAATGTCAGAAATGTGAGGTCATTCCTAGGGCATGTGGGTTTCTGCAGAAAATTCATCTGAGATTTCAGCTGCATAGCCCGACCTCTCATCGAATTGTTGCGTAAGGAGTCTGAGTTTCATGTTGATCAACATGTTCTCCTTTCATTTAATCAACTGAAGGAGCTAATCATTCATTTTCTAGTCCTACAACCGTCGGATTGTTCTCTACCCTTTGAGATCATGACACATGCATCGGATTTTGCAGTTGAGGTTGTGTTAGGACAGAGAAAGGATAGAGCGTCCTACGCCATTCACTATGCCAACAAGACACTAGATGAAGCACAACACAACTATATTGTCTCTGAAGAAGAGCTGATGGCAGTGGTTTTCACCCTCGAGAAGTTCAGATCCTATTTGCTTGGATCTAAAGTCACAATTTACACTGACCACTTTGCTTTCCCATTTCCATAGTAGAAGAAGGATGCAAAGCCCAGATTGATCAGATGAATCCTTCTCCTTTAGGAGTTCAACTTGGAATCAAAGACAATCCTAAAGTTCAAAATGGGGTAGCAGATCACCTCTCTAGACTTGAGCATTAAAAACCTTTTTTGAGTAGTGCACCCATCACATACACTTTTCTTGACAAACCGATTTTGGTCGTGGACTATCTCCCTTGGTATGCCGACATTGTGAACTACCTCATTTCTGGTGTAGTCCCACAAGGTTGGACGAAAATCAAGAAGGACAAGTTCTTGTCCGCTATTCATTTTCAATGGGAGGACCCACTCTTATTCAGAGAAGGAGCAGATTGCATTTGGCGTCGGTGTATCCCTCAGGAGGAGTATCACAGTGTCCTCGAACATTGGCACTCGCTAGAATTTGGTGGACACCAATCTGGAGATAAAACAACAACAAACGTACTGTACTACGGTGTCTGGTGGCCTACACTATTTAAGGATGTAGCGACATATGTCAAAGGTTGCGTTGATTGTCAGAAAATGGGAGGAACCCATACAGCAAAAGACTCGATGCCACTGTAATTCATTCAGATTTCAGATATATTCGATGCTTGTGGCATCGATTTCATGGGACCCTTACCCAACTATCATGAATTTGAGCACATCATTTTTGCTGTTGATTATGTGAGTCACTAGGTTGAAGCTATTCCCACCCGAGCCATAGATAGACGTATAGTTTGTCAGGTTTTGAGAGAGAGCATCATTTCGCGGTTCGAGATACCAAAGATCGTCATATCAAATGGGAGTAATCACTTCATAAACAAAGACGTCAGAAAATCAACGTGGGAGTACGACATCGAGCATCGAGTCTCTTCTCCTTATCACCCTTAGACCAATGGCATGGTAGAGTTATCAAATAAAGAAATCAAGACAATCTTGCAAAAGCTTGTGAGGCTAGACAGAAAGAATTGGTCCCAACTCCTTGACTCCGTCCTTTGGGCACACCGGACTGCTTACAAGTCTCCCTTGGACATGTCACCCTATCATCTTGTATATGGGAAAACACGCCATCTGCTTGTCGAACTAGTTCATAAATCACTATGAGCAGTAAATATTTGCAACTTGGTCTCACAAAAAGGTGGTCAGAAAAGAAAAGCGGATCTGGACATGCTCCTAGAATTCTGAAAATATGCTTACGATAACACCTTGATGTACAAGGAGAAGGTTAAACGCTGTCATGACTGACACATCAGACTAAAGACATTTCGAGACTGGACATAAAGTGTGGTTATTCGACGCAAAGTTGAAGATATTCCCGGTCAAGTTGAAGAGTAAATGGACAGAGCCATTCAGAGTAAAAGAAGTGTGTGAGAATGGAAGCATCTTGATATCAGATTTGTCGCCTGGCACACAATTATTCGTCATCAATGGTTAGTTACTGAAGACGTACCTTGAGCATGACACTTTATTGACTGTTGTCGGCTCAGTTCAAGTGATCTTCAACGATGTAGCCTCCACAACCTCAACATCATCAAAAGATTTAGATAATGCTCCTAAAAAACTTTTTCTTTAAATTTCTTATTATTTTATTATTTTCTCTTGTATTTTCTAATTTTTAATTTTACTTTTTCTCTCAGCCATCACTGATATACTTAAGATTTGCTTCATCCTAATTATAAGGGGGATGAGTGAATTCCACCGTTCACTCCTTGATCCCTCACCTGTCTCCTCTCTTGTTAATATTCCAGTATATACTTAGGGATATTTTACTCTAAGTATAGGGAAGACATGATGAGTTGTTGATCTGTTCATTCCCACCCTCAACCCTCCCTGCATGTAGATACAACCTGCTATACTCGGGATTATTTCATCCTAAGTACAGGGGGGGCAATTGACTTATCATTCCTTGATTCAATGTTCTTTATTCGTTGTAGTATATGCTATTTTATACCTAGTACGAGTCATGTCTGTTCTTTTCTCTCCGATCTATGAGGACATAGCTCATGCTAAGTATAGGGTTCGTATATACCATGTATATACTTTAGCCATAACTCATACTTTCGCATTTTCAATAAGTATGGCTAAAATATAATAGATTAAGTGTAAAGAATACACTTATATAAAATTCTTTAAAATTGTTTTGCAAAATGTTTGAAAAATGGTTTGGAAAATTCTTTGAAAAAAATCTTTTAAAAACTGTTTGACAAATGTTTTTGTAAAATGTTTTCAACCTTTGTAATTTTTTTGTAAAAATCTTTTTCTTTATGTGAAATAAAATGTTTTGAAATTATGTTTGCAAATTTTTGGAAAATGGTTGCAAAATTATTTTGAAAATCTATACACACTGTTTGAAAAATCTTAGCAAAATGAATTTCAAATTTTGAAAAATGTTCGTAAAAATTATTTCTCAAATTAGTTTCCAAAAATAAAGTTTTTAAAATTTTTACGAAAATCTTTTCAAATTATTTTGAGAACTATGTACATCCTTTACAAACCTTGTGTATGCAATCCTGTAAATTCCTAAAATCCCAACTCTTGTAAATAAAAAGATATACTCCCTGTAAGTATTTGTACCTATTTCTTTTCCAAAACCTTTATTTTGAAAAATCCCTAAAAATTTACAAAACCAAAAATCCCAAAAACATTTGCAAAATCTTTTTAAAAACGTGCATTAAAATTTGCAAACTCTTTTCAAAAATCCATAAAAAGATCAAAATCAGAAAATTGCACCACAAATATATTTTCGTTGCTTTGTGCATAGCATTTCCATTTTTCGGATTGATTTTGATAATTGAACTAGTCTAAGTAAAATCTGATGATTGGAGCTTGGTTGGACCTTAAATCTACTTAATCACAATAACCCTATAGGAACAGGAATTGGGGCACTTCATGTCTGCTAGACTTAATTCTTTGAGACCACATACTTAGTTCAGTGTTGTCTTGACTACCTAAGTAGAATATTTCGGAGCACACATACGACTCTTGTTGATAATAACCTAGCTTGCACACCTGCACCTTACACTTTGCTAAGTGGTATAGGGCTAGATTTGCTGGCATGAGATACACGCCAATGGAAACATCAGAAGTCACACATTTGTGGCTATTGTACCCCAACCCGATCCAGTAGTCATGATGTTTAAAGACGGAAGTTGTGGGTTGAAATAAAGCTTCGAAAGAGGGATAATCTACTAGCCCAAGAAGATAAAAACCTTTTGTAAATGCTACTATATACAATATTAAAAAAAATGCAAAATCAAAAACTCCAAAAAAAGTGGATAGGCCTAATTGAAAATAAAATGTTGCCGTTGTATGTATATATTTGTATAGTCAATATGCAAGCTTGAGCTTCAAAGTCATATGTATGTGAGCCTGCAGCCTGATGACTTGGCTACACTTGTCAAGCATCCCAGGGTAGGTAGCTACACTGGCTACCATCCGTTCTTCTCTCCATCTCCTCTTCTTGAGCTGGTTGTACTTGAGCATAGAAGGGAATATCCCGCTTCTCGAGGAAAGATTTGTTGGATTGGGAAATTAGGGTCACCATGTTGGAGAAGAATTGACTTTTACCGCTTTAGCCGAGGAGAGCTATAGATTCATAGTCATAAGGGTTTGCGTATGAGCTGACTTGTTCTGATCTGGCTATTCAGGAGACTTGAGCAGGGTTTTATGATTCTCAAAGGTTGTTGTGTTTCAAATCCGATTCCCAATAAGATTTCAACCGCACCTGAAATCCAAAGGTTTGACTTGAGATCCAAACTTTGATTTTGTAAAGACATGTTTGGAGATTAAAATCAATCAAAGTTCTTTCTTTTTCTTTTCTTTATTTTCTTTTTCCATGTAAGTGTTTACTAGGGACTAGCAAAGGCAAGTATAAGGGGGTAATGAATCTCCATTTCATCAACTTTATTCTTTCATTTTGGCCTTTATACCCTAGCTAAATGCATGTATATATCATTTATTTATCAAAATAAACACTATGTAAATTGTATAAAAGGTTGTATTAATTATTGTATAAATACTGTATTTATTGCCAAAATAAAATAATAAAGAAAAGAAAAATAAGTAAAACTTCAAAAGTATTTTATGACCCTAAACCCCGAGACCAAGTCAATAATCGATTTGATCGACAAGGAATAAAGTAGGGAGAGACAAGGGTAAAAACACAACAAAACACTAATTCTTGATTTCTTCAATAATTCATTTTTAGGACCCATTCTATTCTTTATTATTTATGCTTCAAATCAATAAACCTTGTCATACAAGTTGTAGATAAAAATGAATAGAAAATACAAAATTGATTTCACTCAAAAACAATACACAGTGTACTTTAGACACTCAGAATAAAATTCAAAACTCAAACTTCATAGACCCATATATTCTCCATAAAAACTCAAAATGCATCAAAATTACCTTTAATTGTATATGATTTTTTATTATATATTTAATGAAAGTGCTTTCATTTAATTTGGTGTTAAGAGGCAAAAATAGGCTTTGGACCCCTATTGTACAATATACTTGAATAAAATAATCATTTTATTCATTCTTTAAATTCTTTAAACTTTTATATTTTTTATACATTTCTAAAAATTAATTATAACATAATTTAATAATTAGAGTAAAATAAAATCATCAAATACACTAAAATAAATAGGTGTACAAAATACATAGGTAATTATACTATACATATACATGTATATTATATACCTCTAATTATTTGAGTGTACGTCTTATACCAGAAAAATCTGATAAAAATATATTGGTGTGTCTCTAAATAAGTCATAATTACATAAATTTGCTACATAAAACAATAAAATTTAAAATATAGAATAAAAATAAAATAAGCCATATATAGGTAAATATACCTGTAACTATACTTGTAAATAATAACCCACAATAAAGTAACCCATAAAAATAAATAAAAAATAAGAATAAAATACCACAAAAAATGATAAGAAATTTTTTATTTTGTAACCTAAAATTAATAAATTCATTTACTAACTTATTTCCTATTTTCCACTATGTTTTTTCTTATAGCGGCCCAAGGTGGACCAATCACAGACCTTCAACCGTTGACCCCAAGTCAACAACCCTTTCTCTCTTCCTCGAGTCGTCGGTTTGTCAGGACCTGAGGTTTCGCCATTTCTCCCGCTTGTGTTAATGATTCTCTGGCAAGGCATGATGCACGTTTCATGGAGATTGAACATATTGAATCACACCCTAGCCAAATATTACATCGAAGAACCTTGATTCACCCGCAATCATCTGATCAATAAGGGCCTTTCATATTGTCTAGAAATAATCCGCCTTGTCTCCCTTCTTTGTTTAATCCTTCTTCAACCCCTAAAACCCATCGTTTTGAGTGCGTGCGTGCTCCCGGTTATAGAGAGAGTACACCCCTCGGAGCCGAGGCAGTGTTAGAAGGCAAGGAGGTTGTCCAAGGAGGACCTCTGGTGACGCCTCTGCTCCCTGGTCCCCGGGTAAGAGATGCACATTTTCCCTACATTTATAGGTAGATATAATGTTATGTTATATGTTCCTTCCTCTTATTTAATCAGTATATCCTTAGTTTAGCTTAAATTTGAAAATCAAAGTTTGTCGGAGCTCCCTGCTCCAACCATGTTTCGTCATGCCCCAGTCTGTTTCGCCTAACCATTTCATGCCCAAATCATTCCCTTTCGCATGAGATTAAAATCAATCAAACTTCTTTCTTTTTCTTTTCTTTATTTTCTTTTTCCACAAAGGTGTTTACTAGGGACTAGCAAAGGCAAGTAGGGGGGGGGGGTGATGAATCTCCTTTTCATCAACTTTATTCTTTCATTTTGGCCTTTATACCCTAGCTAAATGCACATATATATCATTTATTTGTCAACATAAACACTATGTAAATTATACAAAAGGTTGTATTATTATTATATAAATATTGTATTTATTACCAAAGTAAAATAATAAAGAAAAGAAAAATAAATAAAATTCCAAAGGTATTTTATGACCCTAAACCCCAAGACCAAGTCAAGAATTGATTTGGTCGACAAGGAATAAAGTAAGGGGAGATAAGGGGAAAACACAACAAAACCCTAATTCTTGAATTCTTCAATAAATCATTTTTAGGACACCATTCTATTCTTTATTATTTATGCTTCAAATAGATAAACCTTGTACATAAAAGTTGTAGATAAAAATGAATAGAAAAATACAAAATTGATTTCACTCAAAAATATTACACAATGTACACTATACACTTAGAATAAAATTCCAAAACTCAAACTTCATAGACTCAGATATTCTCCAAAAAAACTCAAAATGCATCAAAATCACCTTTAATTATATATAACTTTTAATTATGTATTTAATGAAGGGCTTTCATTTAATTTGGAGTTAAGAGGCAAAAGTAGGCTTTATATCCCTATTGTACAATATACATGAATAAAATAATCATTTTATTCATTCTTTAAATTCTTTAAAATATTTTTTTAATAAATTTCTAAAAATTATCTATAACATATTTCTATAATTAGAATAAAATAAAATAATCAAATACACTAAAATAAATAAGTGTACAAAATACATAGGCAATTATACTTTACATATACATGGACATCATATACCTCTAATTATTTGAGTGTATGCCTTATATTAGAAAAAAATTGACAAAAATATATTGATGTGTCTCTAAATAAGTCATAATTACGTAAGTTTTCTACATAAAATAATAAAAATTAAAATATAGAATAAAAAATTAAGCCATATATAGGTAAATATACCTGTAACTATACTTGTAAATAATAACTCATAATTAATTAACCCATAAAATAAATAAAAACGATGATAAAATACTACAGAAAATAATAAGATTTTTTTGTAACCTAAAATTAATGAATTCATTTACTAATTTATTTCTTATTTTCCACTATGTTTTGTCTTGTAGCGGCCCAAGGTGGAGCAATCACAGACCTTCAACCGTTGACCCCAGGTCAACAACTCCTTCTCTCTTCCTCGCATCATCAGTTTGTCAGGATTCGAGATTTCGCCATTTCTCTCGCTTGTGTTAATGATTCTCTGGCTAGGCATGATGCGCATTTCATGGATATTGAACATCTCTGAATCACATCCTAGCCAAATATTACATCGAAGAACCTCGATTCAGCCACAATCATTTGATCAATAAGGGCCTTTCACCTTGTTTAGAAATAATCCGCTCGTCTCCCTTCTCTATTTGATCCTTTTTCGACCCCTAAAACCCCTCGTTTTGAGTGCATGCGTGCTCCCGGTGATAGAGCGAGTACACCCCCCGGAGTCGAGATAGTGTCAGGAGGGGAGGAGGTGGTCCAAGGCGGACCTCTGGTGACGCCTCTGCTCCCTGGTCCCCAGGTAAGAGCTGCACATTTTCCCTACATTTATAGGTAGATTTAATGTTATGTTATATGTTCCTGCCTCTTATTTAATCCCTATATCCTTAGTTTAGCTTAAATTTGAAAATCGAAGTTTGTCGGAGCTCCCTACTCCAGCCATGTTTCATCGTGCCCCTACCTTTTTCGCCTCACCATTTCAAGCCCAAATCATTCCCTTTCGCATGAGATTAAAATCAATCAAAGTTCCTTTTTTTCTTTATTTTATTTTTCCACATACGTGTTTACTTGGGACTAGCAAAGGCAAGTATAGGGGGTGATGAATCTCCATTACATCAACTTTATTCTTTCATTTTGGCCTTTATACCCTAGCTAAATTCATGTATATATCATCTATTTGTCAAAATAAACATTATGTAAATTGTACAAAAGGTTGTATTAATTATTGTATAAATACTATATTTATTGCCAAAATAAAATAATAAATAAAAGAAAAATAAATAAAATTCCAAAGGTATTTTATGACCCTAAACCCCGAGACCAAGCCAAGAATTGATTTGGTCGACAAGGAATAAAGTAGGGGGAGATAAGGGTAAAAAACACAACAAAACCCAAATTCTTGATTTCTTCAATAAATCATTTTTAGGACCAATTCTATTCTTTATTATTTATGCTTCAAATTTTAACCTTCTACATAAAAGTTATAGATAAAAATGAATAGAAAAATATAAAATTGATTTCACTCATAAATAATACACAATGTACATTATACATTCAGAAAAAAATTCCAAAACTCAAACTTCACAGACCCAGATATTCTCCATAAAAACTCAAAATACATCAAAATCACCTTTAATTGTATATGACTTTTAATTATGTATTTAATGAAGGTGCTTTCATTTAATTTGGAGTTAAGAGGCAAAAGTAGGCTTTGGACCCCTATTGTACAATATACCTGAATAAAATAATCATTTTATTCATTCTTTGAATTCTTTAAACTTTTATATTTTTATAAATTTCTAAAAATTATTTATAACATATTTCCATAATTAGAATAAAATAAAGTCATCAAATACACTAAAATAAATAAGTGTACAAAATACATAGGCAATTATACTATACATATACATGTACATTATATACC
Organism: Ottelia alismoides; assembly: GCA_037367405.1. Classification (NCBI taxonomy): domain Eukaryota; kingdom Viridiplantae; phylum Streptophyta; class Magnoliopsida; order Alismatales; family Hydrocharitaceae; genus Ottelia; species Ottelia alismoides. The sequence continues at coordinate 321,295 of JAZKJV010001118.1, read as the reverse complement.
TCTAATTATTTGAGTGTACGCCTTATATCAGAAAAATTCGACAGAAATATATTGGCGTGTCTCTAAATAAGTCATAATTACATAAGTTTGCTACATAAAACAATACAATTTAAAATACAGAATAAAAATAAAATAAGCCATATATAGGTAAATATACCTGTAACTATACTTGTAAATAATAACTCACAATAAAGTAACCCATAAAAATAAATAAAAATGAGAATAAAATACCACATAAAATAATAAGAATTTTTTAATTTTGTAACCTAAAATTAATAAATTCATTTACTAATTTATTTCATATTTTCCACTATGTTTTGTCTTGTAGCGGCCCAAGGTGTACCAATCACAGACCTTCAACCGTTGACCCCAGGTCAACAACCCCTTCTCTCTTCCTCGAGTCGCCAGTTTGTCAGGACCCATGATTTCTCCATTTTTCCCGCTTGTGTTAATGATTCTCTGGCTAGGCATGATGCACGTTTCATGGAGATTGAACATCTCTGAATCACGCCCTAGCCAAATATTACATCGAAGAACCTTGATTCAGACGCAATCATTTGATCAATAAGGGCCTTTCACCTTGTCTAGAAATAATCCGCCTCGTCCCCCTTATCCGTTTGATCCTTCTTCAACCCCTAAAACCCTCGTTTTGAGTGTGTGCGTGCTCCCGGTGATAGTGAGAGTACACCCCCCGGAGTTGAGGCGGTGTTAGGAGGCGAGGAGGTGGTCCAAGGCGGACCTCTGGTGACGCCTCTGCTCCCTGGTCCCCAGGTAAGAGATGCACATTTTCCCTACATTTATAGGTAGATTTAATGTTATGTTTCTGCCTCTTATTTAATCCGTATATCCTTAGTTTAGCTTAAATTTAAAAATAAAAGTTCGCCGGAGCTCCCTGCTTCGGCCATGTTTCGTCGTACCCCTACCTATTTTGCCTCACCATTTCATGCCCAAATCATTCCCTTTCACATGCTCCATCTTTTCCTCCACTTGAACCAACTCGATCCTCTCTGGATCTGTGAATTGGAGCTTCACCTCCGCAGTACACCAGTGCTCCTCCATTCACCTCACCCCTTGTGTGATTCAGCTTCAATTAGGGTCGAGTCGAGTCGCCTCATGCCCACGACTCTTCTTCTACAAGCTCAACACGCCAAAGACCCTTGGAGGGTCAATTTCAGAGTAGGAGGAGGTTCTTAGGACCTCCAGGTTTCATCGAGCTCCCGACCTCTCCCCAGCGAGGCCTGGATCTTCTTATGGGTGCCACCTGATGCGAGATGCTCCCAGGCACATCTGGAGACCACGATGATGGAGATGGTCGCCCGAACGAGGAGAAGTACACGATCGAAGGGAGTACATGGAAATGTTCTTCCATGTTCCTCCTCCTTCCTCCAGCTTCATCGGATCTCAAGTGCGGCCCATATCTAATCTGGGTCGTTGATGGAAGGCGAACCGCTGCCTCGTCCCAACCGCCCAATGGAGTTAAGAGTGCTTGCGTGGCGCATCGCTAGCCATTCATCCATGCATTATCGATGGTAAACTTCACTCGACCACCTCCACCTTTGTATATTTTTATTTACAAAGGACCCATCAAACTTTCATGTAATTGCATTTTGGTCCTTGCCAGGTCACCTCATGTGGACCCCCGCATGAGGGGACATTTTGTATGTATACCCCTATGGGTTTTTGTAATTCTAATTTAATTTATAAAATTTGAACTATAGTTGTATACCTTTGGGATATTTGCATAGGCCTCCCTATATTTATTTTTATTTGCAAAGATGCCCCTGCTAGTTCAGTTTATTTTTGTTTATGTTGCTCTAATTTTTGTAAATATCATTTGTGCTCCAAAAATCATGAAAAAATAGGAGAATGTACCTGCATGCAAGTTCTTTCACTCCATGTATTTTATTTGGCATTTTATGCACATTGCCTATTTATTAAAAATCACATGGAGCCATTTTTATCCCTGTCTAAATATTAAGATGCCAAAAAATTAAAACATTTAAAATAAAAAAATTCATTATAGTTTGCTTATTATTAACTATATTAACTCTAGACCAAAAATACTTAAAAATAGAAAAGTAGAATCACTAAAAACTAAAAGCTCAAAATCCTGATAAAAATTATAAAAATTCAATAAAAATACCAAAAATGCTAGTTTTCATTGTATAAATATCTATATACTATTTACTACATGCAAAAATTAGTTTCGAGAAATTTTGAGCGTATTTAGTATTTTTAAATCTCAAAGCAATCTGACTTATTTATTCAATCCCTATTTTGGGATATTTTTGACTTTTAAAATGCCTAAAAGTTAGCAAAAGTATCTAAAAAATCACAATTTTTTTATACAGTAAAAAATCATGACACAAAAACACTTTATTTCATGAAGTATGTTTTTTAGATATCCCTATAATTATATTACTATACATTGTATCAAATGTCTATATAGTAATATTATTAGTTATTATATATACCTTATAAATATTAAAAAAGCAAAAAATGTATATCCATATTGTATAATCATGCCTATATTTATTAATAGCTTTTGATTTTTTATATAATTATTATATTTGTTTTGATGTATATAGCTTATATCTTATATACATATTATATATATCTTATATATAAATATATACAAAAACCCACTTTAAAAATAAATAAAATACTTATAATAGAAAATTCAAATAAAAATTTAAAAATAAAAAACCCACATAGAAAGAAAGATATTCATGTACATAATTCATTTTGATTAGAAATAATCATTAGGCTACCATTATTTGCTCTCTGTGGTTCAACCTATACATATTTGCATGCTATACATCTTTGTTATATAGTATAATAAATTGTGCTCACATTTTTGTTATTCATTGATTCATTATATATTGTGGGTACTTGTTGATTGACTAGGACATTTTTCTTGCGGGTCACCTCAACGATACTTTATCCTTGCACTCCGTGAGGATAATTTCTAGACCCGCACGATAAATACCTGTCATCACAGCCTCAAGTATGCGAGGACACTCTAGTATTCCTCCTAAATAATACACTTTCTCCACACACTATCTGACCTTTTGAAGAAAAGAAACGTATTCTCCCAGTGGTATCTCCTAGAATCCAACTTCAGTCAGTCAATGCTACTCCTAGTCCATCCATGGGGAACCTGCTTGGAGACAAGATAGTTCACCATGTTGGTATACCATGGGAGCAAGTCAGTAATACAAATTGACTCATCTAGGAAGGTCTATCTAATCTGCTCAGTGTCAGGAGAATCCTTCAACTCAATTTGAGAAAGGTGATCAGCCACAACATTCTTCACTCTGAGTTTATCCTTAATCTCTAAATCAAACTCCTAGAGTAGCAAAACACACCTAAGAAGATGCACATTCACATCCTTCTTTTCCATTAAGCACTTGATTACTATGTGATTAGTAATGATTGACACCTTAGAGCCCAACACATACAACCCCAACTTCTTGAGGTCCCATACTATTGCAAGCATTTCCTTTTCAATCATGGTATAGTTCTGTGCAGGGTCCAAAACTTTGCTCGCGTAGTGAATTGCATACGGAATCCCTTCTCACCTCTGTCCTAACACAACTCCTATAAATAATCCGAAGCATCAGCCATGATCTCAAAGGGAAGAGACCGGTCAGGAGCCTACAAGAGCAACGAGTCACAAATCTTCCTTTTCATGAGCTTAAAGGCCTCTAGACACTTGTGATCCACAATAAACTCCAGTGTTTTCCCAAGAGCTCTGTCAGTGGGTGGGAAATCTTTGAAAAGTCCTGAATGAATCTCTTATAGAATCCAACATGCCCTAAGAAAGATTTCACAGATTTTACATTGCTTGGAGTATCGAGTTTCTTGATTACATCCACTATGGTAGGGTCAATCTCCATTCCATTTTTGGATATGGTATTCCCTAACACGATACCCTCCATCACCATGAAATGGCATTTCTCCCAGGAGAGTACTAGATTCACCTCTCTATACCTCTTGATGACTTGGTCCAAGTGCATAAAACATGTATAAAAGGAATCACCCCGAGAAGTCATCCATGAAAACCTCCGGGAAATCTCCCACCATCTCAACAAATACGACGATCATGAACCACTAAAATGTGCCTGGGGCATTGCAGAGCTCGAATGGCATGTGCCTGAACGCGTAAGTGTAGAATGGACTGAAGGTGGTCTTTTCCTAGTCTTCCGAAGCAATGGCTACCTGACTATAGCCCGAGTACCCATCAAGAAAATAGAAGAACACTTTCCCTATTAGTCTCTTTAAAAATTTGATCAATCAATGTCAAGGGAAAGCGGTCTTTCTTGGTCATCGCATTTAGGTGTCTGTAATCGACATAAATGCGCCATGACGTGGGTACTCGTGTCGCGATCTCTACCCCATCCTTGTTGGTGACCACCTTAATTTCTAATTTCTTCACGACAACATGAAGTAGAACCACCTACTTGGAATCAGAAAATATGGCATATGAAACGTGCTTTGTAGCATTTCTTAATTTCTTTCTTTACTACTTCTTATAGATTAGGGTCCAGTCTCCTATGGATCTCATGGGAAGATCTCACATTATCCTCAATAAAAATATGGTGAGAGCAGAGAGCGTAGTTAATCCCCACAATCTGACACCGTGCAGCCTATAGCTCTGCTATTCCTTTCTAAGACATTTAAAGGCCTAGACTCCTATTCTAAGGTCAGGTCAGTGATAACTGGGTCTGACTCACGGTTAAAATGTGTCGCCTATAGTGAACTGCATAAGAGAGACCCAGTTAATTAAACAAAATCAATAAAATAGAAGAGAGAGAAAGAAATGAATAGAATTATAACTCTTCTATTTTATTTCACTATTTATTTACCAGGTAAGTGTCCATGGGTCGAACATAAGGTGTCAGAAAATTATACTGTGATTTTTTAGGAAGAAAATATTTTGTGATTTTAAATTATTCTCGAAGAAAAACTTTTTGTTATTTTTATCTTTTCCTATTTGTATGGTTTTTATCTTTTTCCAATTTTTATTTATATTTCAAAGTATTGATTTTCAAAACAAGTGATCTACTAGATAGTATGTGTATAATAGAAATATATGTAATTCTATATAATAGATGAGTCGAAGATAACTCGAGCAACGAGCTCAAAAACAATATACAAAAAGAACTTAAAATGAAGCGAAGTACGACAAATCAAAACATGAGAATAAGCAAAGAAAATGCATGAAAAAGTATAACAAAACCTCATTAAGATAGTTGTCTAACTACCCTCGAAAAAATCGATCAAAAATAAGGTCAAGAATATGTCCAAAATCCCCACAAGGTTCAGTGGTACAACTGTAAGTAAAATATAAAAAAGAAACTAAAAAGTTCTCAAAACATTCCCTTGTCAAGGACCTAAAAGCAATAACAGTTTAGCAGATTTACAATTAGGTCCCCGTGCGGGGACCTAAGTGCAAATGAGATAAAATGAAAAGGAAAGATGAAACTTCTGGAAGTTAGCTGGGCTTTCTCTACAAATTTTCCACCTATTTGCTTTGTACGACTGAGATAAGAAGCGTATGGGAAATGAGGACCGTCGGTGGGGGACAAGTGTCGTCCATCTATACCTTATTTGTTGTTCAAGTCATTCTTCTCCAAATGTAAAGAGCGGTGACGACTCGATCAATTCCCCGGTGTATGGTGGTCGGCGAAAGCTGTAAATGATCGGATGCAGGGCCAGAAGGGGGCACCTCTCCCTTCTAGCTCCCCTGCAATGTAGGAAGGTTGGAGAAGATGAGAATCGAAGGTTTGGAGGCTCTAGGGTCCCAGAAGTTGGCGAGGATCCTAGAAAATCGAAATTAGCTGTGGGTACTGCTCGAATTGGAGTGAGATATTGTTCCAGATGCTGCTATGAGTTTGCTCCAACAGATAATCTTCCTACAAGTAGATTCAATGGGCTCAATTCAGGTGGAATCGACCTAAAGGTATGATGGTTTTGCAAAAAAAAATGAAGTTCCAGAAATTTGACATTCAAGCTCGAAATTGGAGCAAATTGATTCCAAATTGGGAAGAGATTTTGGATGGAATCGGTAGAATGATGATTATCCCATCTAAAACGGTGATTAACTATCCTAATCAGGTGAGAATTCGAGGAAAAATAAAAGGGAATGGAGGTTCAGTTGTTGAATGAGGGTTTATGACCCTTGGTCATTGCTCGACGGCCGGTGTTGCCGGAGCTGCACACCGTCGACATCGATGATACAAGGTGTCACTCTGCCTTGGAACCATGCTCCTGACGTCCTTCTTCCATGCGGGTCGACCCACTAGTGCTGTCACCATCGGAGTTGGGCGGAGTGAGGCTAGGAAGTGGCTAGGTCAATCAGTTTGTTATCGGAGCTGGAAGAGTTAGTTGTACATGGTGATGTTAATTGAGTCAAATAGAAAAGAGGACGATGGTTGGGGACTGATTGATGAATCTGTGATTCATCACTCTTAAAGTTTAAAATAGAGCCTTGTTCGCGAGTAATTAAGAGCATATTTCCACCAAAATTGCATAATTAGCATTCATGCATGCATTGAAAACATCTGCATTTTAGTATTTACATCTGCATGAAATAAGAATCCAAATTCATCTGTAAAAATCACCTATATGTATATATTATACACTAACCCTAAAACCCATAAATTCACTTTATACTGTATAGATTGATAATAATAATACAAGCAAAATACCAAAAAATGCTAACTTGAATAATTGACCAATAAAACCCCAAACCAAGATGGAGACCATGGACCTTAGAATGCACATATCTCTCCCATACAAGCTCCGATATAGGTCTACTCACTTTTAAATTAATACACATTCAGAGACCTCCAAAATGAGACCAATTTCATTTAAATTGGAGCTCGTATGCAAAACTTGGGTTTTGGGCCCCCATTGTATACTATATGTATGTATATTTGTACCCTTGTATTTTATTACTTTATTCGACCTCATTTCCGTTTTTGGTCAACATGAAACTTGTAGATCTCATCAAGATCTACAAATTTCATGTTTCGAGTTTTTCTAAATTTGGCCATTTTCTCCCTCTCATGCTACATTTCTTCCTCAGCCAATCAGATTGGGCCATGTGGTGCCCTCTGGTTGCGCCACACGACCCACTCAGCCGCTCGCCACGTGCCTCGTCTCGTGACCCTTAGATCATCATCATCATCTTCTTCTTCTTCAGATCTCAGCCCTCCATTCTGCAACCCCTCTCAGCCGCTCGATCTCCCCCTCGATCTCATCCAAACCACACGTCTCCGCCTCACTCTCCTTCGGCCACGTGTCACGCTCATGGCCACTGGATCTTAGCCCCGATGATTAGATCTCATCTGCTCATCCCCGCTCAATTGATGACCCTTCGACCCCCACACCTGATTCCATCTCCACCGTTCTTCAGCACCACATCCCCATGCTGCCACGTGGCTTGATCACAGCCCTTCGATTGCATCACCCGGATCTGATCACGGCCCTTCTCTCGCGCCCATCTTCTGGTGACATCGTCTTCTTCCTCTGAAAGAACCTCGCCCATGTCGCCCTGCTTAGCATCATCTCCCCCCCCTTTCTATTTTTGGCGCCACTACAACCACCATCTCCGCCCATCGACACCCCCACGACATAGCTCCGACATTCCTCATCCTCACCAGGACCCACACGAACCATGATTCCCTTCTCCTACGCTCCACCAACTCCACGAACATCACCTCTCCATCACCTACATCTCCATCCTCTTACTATAAATACCTAGCCTCCATCCACCGTCGACCCTATCCGCCCTTGCAGAGAGATTCCCAGAGCTCCCTTCTACCTGTTGGTGACAACAATTTGGCACGAGAGTGAGAGACGACGACGTTTTCATCTCCGACGAGATCCACAGCGTAGCACGCCGTGCTGCAGCTTCTTCGACGAGATGCATGAGCTCGGGCCCACTACCAACCCTCGAGCAATGACCGGAGCCTCTTTCGTGAGCCTCCAACCCATGGTAGCTTCCTCCATTCTCCTCCGATCATCTTTCTTCATTCCTCTCGATCTTCTTGCCTTTTTCCTGACTTCTCTAATCGATTCCACCCTCAACCAATTATCTCCTGAGCTCCGCCTTGAGGCTCTGGTCTTCTCGCATCCCTTCATTCGATCCGACAACCCATTGCACCTCCTCTGACCAAAGCTCCGCCTTCACGGCGGAGGAAGATCGCCGGCCACCTTTTGCTCCGCCACAGGCCTCACCGCACATCCCTTGCACTCCACGAACATGGGCACCATTCGTTTTGGCACGAACTAACCCTGCAGGATCCCCTTCTTCACTGATCTGAGTCGTAGCCAGAGCTGCATTCGAGCTTCGATGTCTCCGGCTTCCAGACCGCCCCCGCTTCCCTCAGACATCCCGACGGCCTCCTGACACTTCCACGACCGATCTAGGCTATCCAGGAGCCACCGACGAGCTTCATCTGGCACGAGGAAGGGCGACAGAGCTAGACCATCTTCGCTGGGGCCCCGCCAAGTCCGCCGCAAGAGGCGGCGGACCGGAGAAGATGATGCACAGTCGCCGTTGGACCACTTTGATCTAACGGCCCCGATCGAGCCACTTCTCCCACTCTCCGCCTCCATTGGATCAGGAGGATCCAACGCCCAGACAGTTGCCACGTAGCCCCTCGTCAGGAGCGCGCCACGTCTCCATCATCAACAACAGTTGGATCTCTCCTGATTCAACGGTCCAACATGCACCACGTACGCCCTCCGAGCCTCTTCCCCGACCCTAGGCTCGGAGCAACCGAAGCAGACCCGAAGCAAAGTCCAAGCCTCCAGAGCCTCCCGAGCCTCTGTCCGAGCCTCCTACGCCTCCCGAGCCTAGGACCTCATGTGTATACGTGTGGGGCTGGGTAAATTTGTACCGAGGCCCCTGCAACTTTCAGAAATTGCAACTCAGTCCCTACCGGGCGTGTCACGTGAGGAGCACATGTACCCATGAAATTTTGCATCCATAACCCTAGCATTATAGGTATTTGCACTTTAGTCCCTGTATGCACGTTTTATTTTAAGCAATTTTAAATTTCTGTTTTGCATTTTGGTCCTTGTGTTTGCACACATATTTAATGTCCATTTCTCATCGTTTTTAAATTCCAAAAATTGCAGCTTGTCCTTTATCATTTGTGATACGTGTCATATTTTTGTGAGCTGCATAGAATTTAATAATATTACTTTGGTAGAATATGACATATTTTGCCCACTGTGTGCCTTTTATTTATTATTAAATTATTTGTTACTCCAAAAATCACCATAAATCACATTAGACTTAGGTTAAGTTGCTCTACGTTGTGCCAAAAAATGATAGCTTTTGCCCGTATCATGAGGCCTGAATAAATTCATTGATGTTTTGCCTAATTGATTTTTAATAGGTTCAATTTACATCAATTTTTAGGTTTATTAATTTTACTGGATTCCTCTCACTTAGACCTATCTAGGATAATTTTTATATCTAAAAATAATGTGCCTTGGTATTTATTAAAAGTAATTTTGCAAAAACTACCCTGCATCCATATTTTGTTCATATTTAATTCATTTAGAGTCTAAAAATTCCAAAAACATTGCACTAACTTAGTTTCATAGCATTCCATATTCTGGCCAAGTTTCATTAATTTTGGACTTCATTTGACTATCTTTTGTGATTTAACTTAAATTTGGCTTGAAATTGCATTGCATTTTATTTAATTACATAAAAAAGACCAAAAATATTCTTGTAAAAATCTGACATAAGGATTAACTGAAAATTTACCTAAGGAGACAGCTGCCTCCCTGAGTTCGACCTTGGGCTTGCCCAAGTAAAATAAATCTGCTGCTTGGACTTAATTGAACATTAAATCTGAGTGGTGTTTTTGATCACCCTCGATTTACCCGACTGCAATGAACAACAAATCAAATTTGATCATTAATCCGATTGAATTAACAAGGGTAGACAAGGCGACATCAGAATGGCACCGTTTCCGGGGAGGCACGACTTAGGTTAATTTTTAGGAAATTTTGATTTTAGATTTTCCATCCCTGGGTAGTTTGATTCCCGACTTTTCTTGTGAATATTTTCTGACATTTATTTTTGTGTATTTTGTATCATCCTTTATCTGACCTCCATTTATTTTCATGTGAGGAAAACAAGGAGTCGAAGGCACTTCACCAGGCGAACCAAGGAACTTGCATTTAAATAATTTGAGTGATTGTGAGGACTTGTAATTTTCTTTTATTTTCTTTATTTTTGCATTCTTCCAACAATTCCCGTTTGGGTTGTCGCGCATGTAAGTATAGTGAAAACGTGTCCCCGTGTGCTGTGTGGATTGCTTTTTGTAGAATAGGCTTGCACTTGCAGCTCTTAGAGCTACTTTAGGACCTGCTTGTGCTCATAAAATTCTAGGACCATACTTCGCACTTAAAAGACATACTTAGACCGCAGATCTTAGCCAAATTCAATCTGTACTTCACTCACTAATAGAATAACCTGTCTAGGAGCGACTTTTATAGTTTGCATTGCATATAGTATAAAGTTTTCAATTCCGTTTTGCATCCTGCATAAAAAAAGCGAAAGGATCACTACATTTCATCAAAGTTTTATCTTGCATCGGCTTTTCTCGACTCCTTCCCCCTTGGTTTTTCAAACTTAGGTCTAAAAGGAAATTGGGACTGGACGATAGGATTGCTTTGTGGTTGGACTAATCAAGTGATCACCTAAATTAAAACCGAGTCTGCTAAACAAAATTGACCAAAAAAATCAATAAAATTAGAAATTCTGTTTACGGGAGATTAACCTCGACATTATTTTCAGGCTAAGTGAGGGTGCTAGAGTGTGTCTGCACACCCTAAGGTAGAGCCAAAATCCCCACCTTCCATATCGCGTACCCCGATCCGAGCAAATATCACAGGCTGAGCTTTGGGTTCAACTGACCAACGTCAAGTAGCCTCCGCCTACTCCGGTAGGTAGATAGGGATGAAATTGCGGTGCACTGCGACAAGTTGCAAGTAGCCTCCGCCTGCTCCAGCATGTAGATAGGGGAGGAGTTATAGCCTTGTCAGCCTCTGCCTGCTCCGGCATGTAGATATGGGAGAAGTTATAGCCTTGTCAGCCTCTGCCTACTCTGTAGGTAGATAGGAGCAGGTCCTTGAACTTTCGGCTGGTGATAGGAGCAGAGAGAGGAAGGGCGTTGGTATCTTAGGCGACAGGTTAAACAGGGGAGACGCATCCAGCTTTTAGCCGACTCCCCTATAGGTCGCGTACTGAAAATTCACACTTAAAATCAACCAGATTAATCAGACTCGGTTTTGGGTCCTTCACCATGTTGAGTGTGAAAAACAAGGTTTGGATTCATTTGCTTGCTTCAGGTAGGAGTAAAATCCTATCTTATACTTAGACTCCCAATTATTCTTCTCACCATCCAAGATGACTGACTGGGGGATATCTATTCCCGCTTCACAAATCTTTCTTTGAGCCCCCCACGAAGCTCATCTTCACCGACCCAAGCACAACTTAGGCCAACCCGAGCTCATGACCCTCTTGAGTTCGGGATCCATCACTCCTAGGGTGGTTACCCTCAAACCAACCCTTTTCTCTCCTCTGATATCACCGAGGAAGACCATCGCCTTGGTGAGAATGTCTTCATTGATATGTCCTCTAACCTAGACCATCTTCTTTTCCCAGGAGAAGAGGACAAAATACCGAAGAAAAACCCAGACGACGAGGAACACATAGATGAACCCATGCACCAAGTCCTGGCCTGGTTAGATAGAGCCGAAAAACTGAATGCAGAACTCATGGATAGGATAGGACAGGTAATCGAGGTAGAGGGAATTGACCGACCTATGGTAACCATCTACAATCCCGCAGAGAACGAAATGCAAAACTGGCTTGTACCTGAGGTCCCCCCTGAAGCATTCGAGCTGAAGCCTCACTTTCTGAGCCTGCTACCGAAGTTCAATGGAAATGCCAACGAAGAACCTTATGCTTTCCTTAGAGGCTTCGAGCTAGTTTGCAACAACCTTAGCCACCAAAGGGTTGGGCAAGACTACATCAGGCTGAAGGCTACCCCGTTTGCCTTAGGTGATAAGGTAACTCATTAGTTGAAAAATCTCAGGGTGAGATGTAAGACCTGGATGCAGTTCAATGACCTATTCTTGAAGTAGTTCTACCCGCTCAGTAGGACTAACCAGATGAGAATCAAGATCGCAAGTTTTTCCCAGGGACCAAATGAACCATTCCATGAAGCCTGGGATAGATTCAATGACTTAACGCAGAAATGCCCTTGTCATGGCATTACAAAAGCGATCTTAGTCCAGACCTTGTTCTATGGCATGGCCCCAAAGATGCAGGGGTTAGTGAGTGCCACCTGTGGAAGAAGCTATCTAAACAAGAACAAAGATGTCGTATGGAAGATCCTGGAGCAGATGGCGGAAACAGGCAGATCTCAGGCCACCATGGCCTATCAGTTGTCTCCCTCAAGACTATCCAACGAGACAACTAGGAGGACTGTAGCGGATCTAACGGATGACCTCATCCCCAGCATGGGGATAATAGCTGACAAGTTAACCATGGTCGAGCAGATTCACAAGAGGGTCTCTGACCTTGAGGCACTTTCACGATTGCCGAAACAAGTGGAGGAATTGACTGAGAAGGTAGACAAGATACGGCTACCAGCCCCTTCTGCACCACCTGTACCTGTACATCGAGTCCATCTTGTACAGGAGCAGGTACAGGGCTCGTAGGGTAGCTGGGTTAAGGAGCGGCAATACACTCAGCATGAGCAGCACGTACCCCCACAAGTGGAGACAAGATACGAGGAGCCTTTGTAGGTGTTCGAGATCAACGGGCAGTGGTACAACCATGACCCCGTCAGCAGACAGTCTGGATAAGGAACAGTCAGCCACACCGACCTTCCCTAGGTTACCAGGAAACCAGCTCTGTCCCCGCACCACGCTTCGTACAGCCCCGGCCCAGACAAGGGTACCAGCTTCAGCAGCACCAGCAGCAGCGCACGTTCCACTCGGGCCAGCAGGGCCCTCCACCTTCCCGTCAGCAACAATATCCACATGGCTAGCAGGGCCAATATAGAAACTCGTCCTCTAGCCAGCAGCAGCAAGCCCCACCCACTAATGAATTGGAGTCCCTCAATTTGGCAATCCAGACCCTAACTGATAGGGTCCAACAGATGCAAAATGATTATATTGATATCCGAACTGATCTGAACCACGTTTCACGCACCCAAGATCAGCAGATGGTGCTAAAGACCCCAATTCTCGCCCAGGTTCAGGCCAACCCAAATAGCCTGAATCAGGGTCAAAACCGACCACGTGATCAGGTATACTATTCAGATAACTCTTTATCTGAACATGAGATCCTTTCGTATAATAATGTTAATCATATGTCCCTCAGGAGCGGAAGGACAGTGATCGTACCTGACCGGGCATGGGCATCGGAGGAAGACGTCGTCAAGTCTCTACCTAAGGAGAACTTGGAGGCAGAGGAGCAACAGTACCACCACCACCGGCAGAAGAAGAGGGCTTCCAATTCCTCGAAGAAGAAGGAGAACAACACCAGCAGTGAGTCCGACGAGACCGATGAGGAGCCCACACCTCCATCTGAGGTGGATGTCCCGGCAGTCGCGGAAGATGCATCACAGGCTTCGCAACAGAAATTTCTTTTTAGTCAGAGTCAGAGTCAGAGTCAGTATCAGTGTTAGAGTCTTGTAAAGACCTCAGTTCCTCATTTCAATGAAAATCTTTCAGTTTCGGAATTTGAGTTAGCATCAATAATCCCTTGCCCCCGAGCTCTTAAGGGTGGAAAGAAGAAAACTAAAAAAAATACAAAAAGATGACCCTGATATGGAAGAGTTCTATAATAAGTACATCAAGGTCACAATCCCTTTTAAACAAGTATGTGGACATGACACCTGCATTCTAGAAGTACCTTAAGGTGAGATGCACACCTACTAGGGTCAAAAGGAAGACCAATAGCTGTGTTGAGAAGCATGTTCTGTCAGTAGCCACTACTTGCGCTATCAAGAATGTGTTTCCAAGGAAACAAAGGGACATGGGTTGCCATTATGTGGTGAGTCATGTCGATGACACTGCGTCTTAATCTCGGACCTCTTAGGAAATCCAGAGCATTACTCCAATTTGCAGATAAATCAACCAAGAGGTCACAGGGAGAATTGAGGAACGTTATCATCAAGGTCGAGGGTCAGGAGTACATGGTGAACTTTACAGTCTTTGATATGGAGACCCCTCGATATTGGAGAGATTCCCAGATCATATTAAGAAGGCCCTTCTTCAGAACGACAAGGGCCTTATTTGATTACAAGATTGGAAAGATCCAGTTCCAAACTCCGGGCGGAGATGAGGAACTTGAGATGAAGCAGATAAGGTGGCAGAGGCCAGATTCAGAATCCAACACCGAGTACTCTTCGTCCGAAGCAGATTGCATTCATGTAGATACCGTTGGGACATGGAGACATAACCCATCTATCACCAATGAGTCCTTCTCCTCCGGAGAAGATCTTTTGCATGAGTCAGTTTGCGAGACCCTTGAAATGAGCACATTGCAGAATATGCATCCCCCTACATCTTCGATGCCATAGAGGCCCAGCTGGGCCTGTCAGTCCTTCACTCTTTAGGACAATCAGAAGGTGAGGATGACAAGTCGGATGTGGCTTTTGTCGATTACTTGGAAACCTTTGACGATCCGACTCCAGAGCTGAATGAGTTGGTGGCAGTAATTTAAAAGACAGATCCAGCCACTACCAACATAGAGCAATATTCGATTGAGCCAGACTTCCTTGATGAACACACCTCACCTGAGCTCAAACCTTTACCCACAACACTAAAATACGCCTTCCTTGCGGGACAAGAAAAAAATATCCGGTCATCATCAGTTCGCGATTGACCGAGGAGCATGAATCTCGCTTGCTAGAGATTCTGGAGAAAAACCGCAAGGCGATAGGCGGAGCATCTGCGATCTCCACAGGATAAATCCCGCTCTATATTCACACCATATCTACTTAGAAAATGAGGCTAAACCCTCTCGTGAATTCCAACATAGGTTGAATCCAAACTTACGAGAGGTCGTGAAGAAGGAGATAGAGAAATGGTGCGACGCATACCATCTCTGATTCCAAATGGGTGGTAGCAATCCATGTTGTCCTGAAAAAGTCGGGAATTCAGATGACCACCAATGAGGACGCAGAGGAGATCGTGACACGAGTATCCACGTCGTGGCGCGTCTATGGGGATTACAGACGTCTGAATGCCATGACAAAGAAGGATCATTTCCCCCTACCGTTCATTGATCAGATCTTAGAGAGATTAGCGGGAAAAGAATTCTTCTGCTTCTTAGATGGGTTCTCATGCTACAATCAAGTAGCCATTGCTCCTGAGGACCAGGAGAAAACCACGTTCACATACCCCTTTGGTACCTATGCTTTCAGACGCATGCCCTTTGGGTTATGCAATACTCCTGATACATTTCAAAGATGCATGACTGCTGTATTCGCCGAAATGGTCGGGGAATTCCTGGAAGTCTTCATGGATGACTTCTCAGTCCACGGTGATTCCTACGATTCCTATCTTAGGAATCTGGACCGAATCCTCAAGCGGTGTTGCGAGGTTAATCTGGTGCTCTCCTGGGAGAAAAGTCACTTCATGGTGATGGAGGGCAATGTGTTGGGGTACGCCATCTCTAAGAGAGGAATGGAGGTTGACCCTGCCAAGGTGGACGTGATCAGACGACTCCAGCCACCAACCAACGTGAAACAGTTGCGGTCATTCCTCGGGCATGTTGGATTTTATCAGAGATTTATCAAGTATTTTTCGAAGATTGCACGACCTCTAACTGAGCTTTTAGGCAAAGACATAGACTTCATTGTCGATCATAAATGTCTTGAGGCCTTTAAGCAATTACAAAGGATGATCATGGACGCCCCGATCCTACAAGCACCAGATTGGTCTCTTCCTTTTGAGATCATGACAAAAGCCTCAGATTTTGCTGTTGGGGCTGTGTTAGGACAAAGGAGGGATGACGTCCCATTCGCCATACACTACGCAAGCAAAGTGCTTGATACCACTCAGTGCAGCTATATAATTACGGAAAAGGAGATGCTTGCGGTAGTGTTCATCTTGGATAAGTTCAGATCATACTTAATTGGATCCAAGGTGATTGTGTTCACTGACCATACATCGCTACGATATTTAATGGAAAAGAAGGATGCGAAGGTGCATCTTCTTAGGTGGATTTTACTTATTCAGGAATTTGATTTGGACATTAGAGATAAACCTGGAAAGAAGAACGTAGTATCTGATCACCTCTCCTGTCTCGAGGATCTTGATGCTTATGATAATACGCCGATTTGAGACTCCTTCCCTGAGAGTCGATTTTTGTTGTCGACTTACTCCCATGGTATGCCAATATCACGAATTATCTTGTCTCCGAGAAAGTTCCCGAAGATTGGCCCGAGAGCCACATAGACCAACTAAAGTCGGATTCAAGACATTACCATTTGGAGGATCCGATCCTTTTCTTTGAAGGACCAGATTGTGTATGGAGACGGTGTATTCCTCAGGAGGAATATCAGAGTGTCCTTACTTTATGCCACAGTCTGGAGGAAGGAGGACACCACTCCGAGAAGAGGACTGCATGGAAGGTACTTCAATGTGTCTTATACTGGCCGACTCTGTTTTGCGATGCGCTTACCTTTGCGAAGCCGTTCCTAGTATGCCAGCGAATGGGAGGAACCGTTGGTTCCAAGGATGAGATGCCGATGCCGCATGTCATCATTTGTGATGTCTTTGACGCCTGAGGCATCGACTTCATAGGCCCATTTCCTGTCAGCCACGGATTCGAATACATCCTTCTGGCAGCATATTATCTGTCAAGGTGGGTGGAGGCTATCCCAACCCGAGCCGTATACAGCAGGACTGTCTGTAAATTCATTAGAGATCACATCATCTCTAGGTTCGGGATCCCTAAAGTATTGATATCCAATTCGGATAGCCACTTCGTGAACAGAGATGTGAAGAATCTCTTGAAGGATTACTGCATCGAACACCGTGTTGCTAGTCCTTACCACCCACAGACCAATGGCATGGCTGAGGTGTCGAATAGGGAGATGAAAACCATATTGCAAAAGCTTGTCTGCCCAGATAGGAAGGACTGGTCTCAGATCTTGGATCAAGTCATGTGGGCTTATAGGACAGCTTACAAGACACTGTTAGAAACCTTCCCATTCAGGATGGTATTTGAGAAGCCATGACATTTGCCTGCAGAATTAGTGCACAAATCAGAATGGGCAATCAAGAAGGTCAACAGGAAAACATACCTGGGGTAGAAACAAAGAGAGATGGATCTGAATGAGCTTGTGGAAGTCAGAAATCGAGCATACGACAACAGTTTGGTTTACAAGGACAAAGTAAAGCGTTGGCATGATGGATATATCTGACGAAAGACCTTTGTTCCTGGCTAGAAGGTATGGTTGTTCAATGCGAGGCTGAAGGTTTTCCAAGGCAAGCTGAAATAGTGGACGGGTCCATTCATAGTCCGTGCTGTGCATGATAGTAGTGAATGCGTAGAGATCTCATATCTCACAGATGGAGCACATACATTCCTAGTTAATGGACAACTGCTGAAGCACTTCATAGAACCTAATGAATTGTTAGTCCATGTTGAGGAGATTGTATTCATGTGCGAGACAGATCTAGTCGATACATATAGAGCCGCGCATGAGACCTTGCAGCAGTGAGCTCTTGCCATCGGCAGCATCGAGAAGATTCAGACCACGATCCTTGTATATACGCGTCATTCCTGTATATTCTTTCCCTCCCTCCTGCGACTCTAATCACTCGCCCCAGCTCCATATCTTTTCATGGCTATACTTAGGATGACCAGATCCTAAGTATAGGGGGGAGAGCGTCTCGAGTCAGTATACTATTCGCCGTACATCCTCCAGATCTCATCGGTCCTCATACTCACTTCTATCCTATACTTAGGCTGATCAGAGCCTAAGTATAGGGGGGACTGATGCCAATCATGTATATACTCATCCATTTCTCCTCTTGACCTCGTCCGCCCTGTTTTTGATATTCTTCTTCTAAACTTAGGCTGCCAGAGCCTAAGTATAGGGGGACAGGATGACTTCTATACATTTTTGTTCTTTTAGCTCTCCTACGCTTAGCATGAGCTATGTCTTCTTCCTCGCTTTTCGTGCTCTGAGGACATAGCACACGCTAAGTATAGGGGGACATGTATATATTACATATACTTTACCCATTGCTCGTACTTTCGCGTATTTTTGTATATACTATATAATAATTACGGGGTGGGTAAAAATTGATTTTTTTTGTAAAATACACACATATTTGTAATATACTTGTATATTTTGACATTAAAAAATGGAAAAATAAAAATCAAAGGCTTCTTATTTACCCTTACACATCATCTCTGCATATAAAAAGTAATAAAAAGAGTCTTGCATTTTCATTCATCTACATAGCATGTCATCTACATCTCATCTGCATATCTTGCATATGCAGAGTGAAAAGCTAGTGGTTCTGAACCAAGTTATGAGTAGATGTTGAGGAGGGACTTGATTTGACCTTAATCCACTTAATTTCAGAGGAACCTTATAGGAATTAGCGTTAAGATTTCTCAGGTCAAGTGACTTAATTCTTTGAGTCTGCAAGTCTATATTCACATGACATCTTAATTAGTCTAGATATAATATCTCGTGCACACGCATGATTCTTATAGACAATGACCTAACTTGGACAAGCACAATGCACATAGCTCTTCATTGATGAGGTGTTGAGGAAGTAGAATCCTTTAGCTTGGAGTAGCACACGGGTGGAAACATCCGTCCTCTTCTAGGGAGGGTAGTGCATCTCAACCTAGTCTGGCGGTGTTGACATCTAAAGACAGGACGCTGTGGGTTGCAATAATGCTTCAAAGGAGGGATAGTCTACTGGCTCAAGAGGAAAAACTCATGATGTACATGCTGCACCTTGTATATAGTTCGAAAAAATGTAAAAACTCCAAGAAAACAGGACAGGTCTGAGTGAAAAGAAAATACCTATAGGAGAATGTATATTAGCAAGAAATCTGCAGCTGGGTGACTTGGCTACACTGGTCAGGTATCCTGGGATAGGTAGCTACACTGGCTATCGTCCATTCTTTTCTCCACCCCTCCTCTTGAGCTGGTCGCACTTGAACTTAGAAGGGAATACCCCACTCCTCGAGGAAAGAGTTACTAAACTAGGGAATTAGAGTTACCTTGTTAGAGGAGGCTGCTTCTTAGCCATTTCTGATGGAGAGCTATTTTACACTTACAAAGTACAAGTGAGAATCATAGTCATCAGAAATTTACATTTGAGGATTTGTTCTGACCTGACTGTTAAGGCGTCTTGAATAGAAGACTTGTGGAACTTGAAGTCTGTTAGGTCTTAAGTTCAGATCCCAATAAGGTTCTGCCACACAATTAATCCAAAGGTCGAGTCAAGCTCCATTTTCAACTTTTGTTCATGACCTTGGTATGGAACCCAATTTCATTTTACTCTTGCATTCATTTTTTGTTGCTCGGGGACGAGCAAGATTTAAGTATAGGGGGTTGATGAATCTGTGATTCATCACTCTTAAAGCTGAAAATAGAGCCTTGTTCCCGAGTAGTTAGGAGCATATTTCTACCAAAATTGCATAATTAGCATTCATGCATGCATTGATAACATCTGCATTTTAGCGTTTACATCTGCATGAAATAAGAATCCAAATTCATATGTAAAAATCATCTATCTGTATATATTGTACTCTAACCCTAAAACCCATAAATTCACTCTATACTATATAGATTGCTAACAATAATACAAGCAAAATACCAAAAAATGCTAACTTGAATAATTGACCAATAAAACCCCAAACCAAGATGGAGACCATGGACCTTAGAATGCACATATCTCTCCCATACAGGCTCCGATCTAGGTCTACTCATTTTTAAATTAATACACATTCAGAGACCCCAAAAATGAGACCAATTTCATTTAAATCGGAGCTCGTATGCAAAACTTGGGTTTTAGGCCCCCATTGTATACTATATGTATGTATATTTGTACCCTTGTATTTTATTACTTTATTCGACCTCGTTCCATTTTTGGTCAACATGAAACTTATAATTCTCATCGAGATCTACAACTTTCATGCTTTGAGTTTTTCTAAATTCAGCTATTTTTTCACTCTTATGTCGCATTTCTTCCTCAGCCAATCATATTGGGCCACGGGCACCCTCTGGTTGCGCCACGCGGCCCACTCAGCCGCTTGCCACGTGCCTCATCTCCTAGCCATTAGATCGCCTTCTTCTTCTTCTTCTTCTTCAGATCTCTTCCCTCCATTCCGCAACCCCTCTCAGTCGCTTGATCTCCCCCCTGATCTCATCTAGACCACGTCTCCGCCTCACTCTCCTTAGGCCACATGTCACGCTCATGGCCGCTGGATCTTATCCCCGATGATTAGATCTCAACCGCTCATCCCCGCTCAATCGACGACCCTTCGATCCCCACGTCTGATTCCATCTCTACCGTTCTTCTGCGTCGCATCCCCATGCTGCCATGTGGCTTGATCACAACCCTTCGATTGCATCACCCGGTTCTGATCACGACCGTTCTCTCGCGCCCATCTTTTGGCCGTTGGATCGCGAGATCCATCGGCCATGACATCGTCTTCTTCCTCCGAAAGAAACTCGCCCACATCGCCCCGCCTAGCGTCATCTCCTCCCCCTTTCTATTTTTGGCGCCACTACATCCACCATCTCCGCCTATCGATAGCCCCACGACATAGCTCCAACATCCCTCATCCTCGCCAGGACCCACACGCACCATGATTCCCTTCTTTTGCGCTCCACCAACTCCACGAACATCACCTCCCCATCACCTGCACCTCCATCCTCTTCCTATAAATACCCAGCCTCCGTCCACCATTGACCCTATCTGCCCTTGCAGAGAGATTCCCAAAGCTCCCTTCTACCTGTTGGTGACAACAATTTGGCACAAGAGTGAGCGACGATGGCGTTTTCATCTCCGGCGAGATCCATGACGTAGCACATCGTGCCACAGCTTCTTCAACAAGCTGCACGAGCTTGGGCCCGCTACCAACCCTCGAGCGACGACTAGAGCCTCTTTTGTGAGCCTTCAATCCTGGTAGCTTCCTCCATTCTCCTCCGATCGTCTTTCTTTATTCCTCTCGATCTTCTCGCCTTTTTCCTAACTTCTCTGATCGATTCTACCCTCCACCATTTATGTCCTGAGCTCCACCTTGAAGCTCTGGTCTTCGCGCATCCCTTCGTTGACTCCGACAACCCATCGCACCTCCTCTGACCAAAGCTCTGCCTTCACGGTGGAGGAAGATCACCGACCACCTTTCAATCCACTACAGGCCTCACCACACATCCCTTGCACTCCACGAACATGGGCACCATTCGTTTTGGCACGAACTAACCCTGCAGGATCCCCTTCTTCACTAATTGTACTCGTCGCAGAAGCTGCATTCGAGCTTCGACGTCTCCGGCTTCCAGACCGCCCCTGCTTCCTTCAGACATCCGACGGCCTCCTGAACTTCCACGATCGATCTGGGATTATCCAGGAGCCACCGGCAAGCTTCATCGAGCATAGGGAAGGGAGGCGGAGCTAGACCATCTTTGCCGGAGCCACGCCAAGTCTGCCGCAAGAGGCGGCAGATCGGAGAAGATGACACACAGTCGCCGTTGGATCACTTTGATCCAACGGCCCCGATCGAGCAACTTCACCCACTCTCCACCTCCGTTGGATCAGGAGGATCCAACATCCAGACTATTGCCTTGTAGCCCCTCGCCAGTAGCGCGCCACATCTCCATCATCAACAGCCGTTGGATCTCTCCTGATCTGACGGTCCAACATGCACCACGTAAGCCCTCCGAGCCTCTTCCCCGACCCTAGGCTCGGAGCAACTGAAGCAGACCCGAAGCAAAGTCCGAGCCTCCGGAGCCTCACAAGCCTCCGTCCAAGCCTGCTACGCCTCCCGAGCCTAGGACCTCACGTGTATATGTGAGGGGCTGGGTAAATTTGCACCGAGGCCCTTGCAACTTTCAGAAATTACAATTCAGTCCCTGCTAGGCGCGTCACGTGAGGAGCATGTGTACCCGTGGAATTTTGCATCTATAACCCCAGTATTATAGGTATTCGCACTTTAGTCCTTGTATGCACATTTTATTTTAAGCAATTTTAATTTTTTGTTTTGCATTTTGGTCCCTGTGTTTGCATGCATATTTTGGTGTACATTTCTCATCATTTTTAAATTCCAAAAATGGCATGTTGTAGTTTAACTCATTTGTGGCACGTGTCATATTTTTACAAGCTGCATAGAATTTAATAATATTATTTTGGTGGAATTTGATATATTTTGCCCACTTTGTGCCTTTTATTTATTATTAAATTATTTATTGCTCCAAAAATCACCATAAAATTACATTAGACTTATGTTAAGTTGCTCTACTTTGTGCCCTAAAATCATAGAATTTGCATGCATCACGAGGCCTGAATAAATTCATTGGTGTTTTGCGTAATTGATTTTTAATATATCCAATTTACATCAATTTTTAGGTTTACTAATTTTCTTGGATTCCTCTCATTTAGACCTATATAGGATAATTTTTATATCTAAAAATAATGTTCTTGGTATTTATTAAAATTAATTTTGCAAAAACTACCCTCCATCCATATTTTGTTCATATTTAATTCATTTAGAGTCTAAAAATTCCAAAAAAATTACAGTAACTTAGTTTCATAGATTCCATATTCTGGCCAAGTTTCATTAACTTTGTACTTCATTTGACTATCTTTTGTGATTTAACTTAAATTTGGCTTGAAATTGCACTGTATTTTCTTTAATTGCATAAAAAAACCAAAAAATATTCTTCTGAAAATCTGACATCAGGATTAATTGAAATTTTACTTAAAGAGACATCTGCCCCCCTGAGTTCGACCTTAGGCTTGCCCAAGTAAAATAAATTTGCCGCTTAGATTTAATTAAACATTAAATCTGAGTGGTGTTTTTGACCAGTCTCGATTTACTCGACTGCAATGAACGACAAATCGGATTTGATCATTAATCCGATTGAATTAACAAAGGTAAGTCGAGCCTCGTCACTGATCCAATGGCCAACGTGAATCTAGGTAGTTAGGTTAATAGAGTGGATAGTTTAGATGAGATTTTGGAAGTGATGCTGAACATGAAGAAATGGAAGAAAGGAGGAGGTTCGAATAGACTAACAAACTATTCTTGAGAAAGAAGGAGGCTTGATAATCATGAATTTAAATCCATTATAAATTATATATTAAATAGTAAACAACCTTATTGTAAATAATTATAAAACAAAAAATGATTATAATTAAATTATCTAAATTATAATATATTTTATTTCTATAAATAGTATATATTTTGTGATTTATAAATGATATATTAATAAATATGTATGCAATATACTTGATAAATAACACATTTAATTTTAAGTCAATATTTTAATAAATAAAATATTATTTTTTATATTTATTAGTTAATATAATAATAAATAGGAGTGGTGTGAATTTTTATAGATTTTAATACATTTATTTTCATATATTGATAAATACAGATATAAGTCTACAATTCATATAATTTTTAGTGTTTTTGATTTATTAGAAATATTAGACAAATATTTTAATTTTTGAATTTATTTTATAGATAAACTGCAAGATTGTGAAAATAATTAAAATTATAAAATCGATGATACTATAAGTAACATGTGTAGAATAAAATAAATGGCCTAGAAACCCAGTTGTCATTAGGTCGAAAAATAGACTTTTTGCAAACGAATTCCGATTTTAATGAAATATTCTTCATTAGTTAGAGAATATTATTTTATGAACTTTAAAGGTTAGTAGAGTGAAATTGGAGTTCATTTGACAACGTTTTTACGTATAGAGATTGGGAAATTGATAATTTGTAAATCAGATTTCTTGTCATATATACAGGTTGGGATTTTTTTAATATTTATATTTATATATATTTATAAAAACATTGGAAAATAGTTTGGTGAAAATATGTATAAATGAATTAATTAAAAATTGAGTGAATATTTGATAAATAATGAATAAATGATTATTGATGTGTAATGTACACAACTAATTATTTTTATTGTTTTCTTCTTTATCTTCCCCTACTTTATTGTTTATTGACCAATTCATGTTGACTTTGTCTCGGAGATTAGGTTATATAAATATATCTTTCAACTATATTATATTTAACTAGTCATCCTATACAATATATACATATTTATAGTCTACATTTCCTTTCTTCATTCTTTTTATTCTTTTATTTATTGACATGTTTTTGATGCATAAAATGAGGGTTTTATCCATGAGAATGCTTTTGATAATATATGAGAATTAATGCATATTTACATGTATTCGTTAAAGGTTTTAAGGCAAAATTCGACAAAAATGTTAATGAATCGATGATTCATCTGTCAAACTAATGATGATAGGAAATCTCTCTTTGGTTCCCGCAAGGAAGGCATACTTCAACATAGGAGGGAGCTGCTTCAGCTTTAGTAGTGTTGTATCATCTACCAAGTCCGGTTGAATTGCATCTGAATATAGTTGTGTGTTGCATGAAGGTGGGTCCATCTGTGCGGTACTTACCACCAACTCTACTGTGTGGGAGTGGATCGCCAAAGAGACATGGTAGTTCGGCCAAAGCCGCATCCAACTCATCATCTATGTTCCTTGACCGTTCCGAAGGAGGTGGAACTGACTGATCCAAAGGGATCTCTGAGTCGTCAAGGGAATAGGGGGATGCATCTCTCAAGATATCAGGCAATACTCGGCAAATTGCATCACGTACTAAGTCCTTTCCAGTTGAGAGGTTCTCTTCCCTACTAGGGTTTGTCTCCAAATCCCAACTGTGATGATCATCTTGCAATCTGCCTCTGAAGATGAGTACTCTATACTGGTCTTGGAGTCAGGTTGCCACTTTGTTCGCTTCATCTTTAAGTTCACTTCTCCGCTTGGAAAATAGAACGTCATCATTCCTGTTTGATAATCAAATGTTGTACCGACAGTCCTTAGGAATGGCCTCCAAAGAATGATTTGAAATTATCTCCAATGATTGGGGATTTCCATGTCAAGGAACCTGAAGTCCACTATGTAGTCTTGTCCCTCAATCAAGATAACAACATTCCTCACTTCTCCCTTAGGTCTCTTCATTGATTTATCTACAATTGAGTAAGCTCGTGATTTCTGAAGTGGTCCTAACTCCAATTTCTCAAAAACAGAATTCTTCATACATGAATCTTTTGAATGCAACTTGGAATTAAAAACTAAATTGTCTACTACAGGTTGGGGGATAGATGTTGAAGGTATATCCTCCTAAACCGGAGATACAAGGTACTCCGTAGACTCCAAGGTGTCTCCATGATGTTGCTGCTATGCTCGTGTCCTCCTCCTCGTCTCTATCCCCTAAGTGGATCTACTAAAGAGCTGTTGCATGTGATGCCTCTCCTCCTCATCCTCTGAAATCTCCTCAGGTCGAGTTCTAGAGGCGATCCTCTCCTCGGTGAGTAGGCAAGATATGAAGGGGTTGGTCAGTGTATGACCATCCCCGATGTGAGTGACTTGTACTCAAGAGGGTCTTGAGTCCAAGGAGGTCTAGGAAGTGTAGGGACCTCGGAAGTTGTATTCTTTGGAGGGTTCAACAACAAGTTTGTGAAGTCCGCACAAAATCCCCCCAACTAGTCATCTTCGATGTCAAGAACGAGCGTAATTAATCACGAGAGGCAAGGAGAATCGATGTTATACGGGGCACATGGATATGCGAGAGAACTCACACCAATCAAACACAATGCAAACCTTTTATGTTCACCAACTTCACACGTGAAGGCCGTAAAGGTTTGACTGAATTATCTTGTCAATTTTAGTTGGTGGTAAGACAATCTTTTAATCCATTATACATAGGGTGTCACCTACGCCCAACATTGCTCATGTATGCTCCCAATCAATGAGATGATCTGCCTCGGCTCCCGTATTCAATATCAAACCCCAAAGAAGACACACGTGCTTACACAACTGAAATGTACGCTAACGTTGAAGGCAAGCCCTTGCAGCTCCCAAGCCCGCGAGAGTCAGACCTGGAGACTTAGGGGGGAAGTCCAGGGAATTGGGCTCTAACATTAATGTGTGCATCCTCACCCACTTTGTCCGGAGGTAAGTACCTGCGTATAATGAGGGCTTTATGCATCCATAAATAAATGTTCATTTTATTCCAAGTTGCTTAGATCGACTTGCTCAATTCACTCCCAAATTTAGAGTATTGGTTATCACTTGAATTTAATGTGAGCACACAATCACACCTATTGTTCAGTCTCTTTTCTTTTTAGCTTTAAGTTACAAAACAAAGGATGGAATCAGATAACCGAATGCATGCGAGAACAATGATGAATGCTCATAATAAGTTATACTCACAATGATTCCCAACACTCTCCATGTGTTATGCAAGACATAATTTAAATTTTACACTAGATGTATGCAAGTCGATGAAAAACCACACCTAAACATGATACTATTAGCGGGGAAGAAATTGATTTAAATCTGGTTAAGTTGTACGTGTTTAAGCGTGTCCAGTTAGTGAATCTTTTGAGATGACATGAAACTTATGTGATGAGTGTGGCCTAGATTATGAAGGGCACAATCATATTTGGATTTACACTACCATGTGACTATCCTAATTTCGTCACTCAAGTGAGAACCACTCTCGACAGAACCACAATCAAAAGAACAAAAATATCTGAGTCTCTGATACATGCGCGGGCTCTCAAACAAGAGCCGCTATAAATGTGTGATTACCTAAATTATTACAACATAAGCAGGAAATAATAATAAAAAATGAAATTAACTGTAATCTCTCTCTCAAAATAAATTCAATCTCCTTGGCCCCTCAATAGTGGGCTTGCTCCATGACTCGTCAACCTCCGATGTACTCCAAGTTCACCTGACCCTCCTAGGAAAAGATAGAATGGACTAAAAGTTAATGGCTTGGGAGTCAGACTACCCGAGTGTTTGGAAAACCTAACGTTAAGTTTTCTAAAATGAACCTAAGTCATTTGCCTCTCCAACAACGGTGCCATTTGATGTTCTTGCAATCACCCTATGTTAATTATGTCGAATTATTATAGTTGGGAGATCAGAATCAATTAAAAATCAACCATAAGCCATTTGCCTCTCCGACAACGATGCCATTTGATGTTCGTACAATCACCCTATGTTAATTATGTCGAATTGTTATATTTGGGAAATCAGAATTAATCAAAAATTAACCACATGAATAAATCAATCAATTAAGCAATATGCAGTTTTGTGTCTATTTAACATGGGCAAGCTGCATGGCTGACTCAAAGAGGCAAAGGAGCAACTTATGGTTCAATTTATGAAACTTAATCTATGATTTTCAGGAGAAATATTTTTTGCTATTTTTATATGCAATATAGAAAGAAAATGTAATGCAAGATGCAGTTTTCAAAGTCAAATTAGCCTAAGGTCATAAATCTAAAATAATGTACAATTGAGTTCAAAAGTACAGAAGGCTATATTTCCTTGATTATTTATGCAATAATGAACCGAGAACATATTTTTTTATATTTTTATGACATGAAATGCATGCATGTAAATGGACATCTTTTATGAGTTTTTCTACAATATTTCATGCAAAAATTATGAAAATTTAATGGCAAGTTAAAACTGGTGAAATTAACCTACTATAACTTTTTTAGAATTTTCTGATGCAAATGGAATTTTTGATGATTTAAACAAACAAACAATGCGATTTCTAATAAATTAATTTTAATAATTAGTAAAACTAATAAATTTCCATAACTAAAATTATCCTAGATGTCTAATTAAGATCTATCCAGGAAAAGTTATAACTCCTAAAATTATAAAGTTTATAGAGAAATAAAAATTAATTACATGAATCACAAGACAATTTATTTTGACCTAAATATGCATGCAAATGAAACAATTTCTATGCATGTATTAGAACATAATTAATCATACAAATGTAAATTTTTGAGAATTTTTGCAGATGCGATCGATTTAATATGAATTTCAAAAGCTTGAATAGGTAAACTATGCAAATGTTAACCACATTATTCTTAATAATTAACCAAGACTCACAAAAATTCCATTAAATATCCACAAGATAGAGAATTAGTTTGCTTACAAATACAATTTTTATAACAAAAACTTGATGCAAACATGATACTCAGAATAATATGCAAAGATAGGGTGCAATATGCAATATAGGAAATGCAATAATTAAAATAAAAAATGATAGGGACTAACATGGAATTACCCATACTTGAGAGGGGTTTTGTGTAAATTTCATAGGCGCACACGTGCACTGAGCGTGCCTACTGGTCAGTGGGACCTCGACATCATTCTCCTGAAGTATGAGGACCTCAATGTAATTTTTTCCTCTACCCATGTGCGGCGTGCAGGTGGAACTGCTTTGAATCCCAAGGCTGAGGCGCGGTTGCTCGAGCCTCCACGTGGCAGGGAGAGGGAGCCTCGGGCAAGCTAAAGTGATAGGACCGAGGGATAACTTAGGAGGCACAGCATGGCTAGAGGGAGGCCACCCGATGGCGATTGTATGACTGGAGGAAGTGTTGGCTACCGCCGTCGACAAAAGAAGACAACTATGGCTGAACGACGGAGCGATGGAGTCAACGCTTGGATTTGGGGAGGTGAAGGCCCAAGGCAGTTGCAAAAGCGATCGGTGAAGGCGAGGGAGTGCATAGTGAGGAGAGAAGGTGAAGGTCGAGGAGGTACCCATGTACGGTGGAGGAACAGAGTAGTGGAGGGTAACAGTCAATGACATGAGACACGAGGCAGTGCAGTTGACTGCGATGCTGGTGTGTGACTATGGTGTGAAACATCGAGGCTGCCTGAGCAGCGGGAGGTGGAAGGTGCGAAGAGCAGTGGAATGGTCGAGCAGGTGGCGTGGTGCACCCGTGAGCGGTGCAGATGTGGGGAGCTAGGGCTCCACCCTGAGCTCAATTAGGGGAAGGTGCACAGGAACGGTGGAGTGGCATGAGCGACGGTACACGAGAGTGAAGGAGGGAGACGACAGGTAATTCGGTTGAGTACGAAGGAAATGAATAGAAAAGATGAGCCAAGAAAGACGAAGAAGAACAAAGAAGAAGTAGCAGATGAAAAACAAAAAAAAGAAGAAGAATACAAAGAGGAGAAGGGGAAATACTACATGGGGTGGATGGTTCGCCTGGGGAGGTGCTTTGAAGGACATGGTAAGATCCTTAAGCGCATCACGGAAGCGTGAGAATTTGCATCTAATGCGACCGGGAGCGACTAGTCGCACTAGTTGCTCTAGGCAACGGAAATTAAAATTTTTCATGCGATGAAACCACATGATCCAAGAACACTTCTCGGATCATTTCATCTAAACCACAAACAAGTATTAGGGTTACCTCTTGAAGCGTGGTTGTGATCGAGTCTCTAAATGAAGAGACCTCCTGTCTCAAGTCTGATCCTATGGAGGAGACGCTTGTGAGCGTGTTGATGAAACACGTGCTTCTCGCAATCCATGTTGATGATCCAAGCGGCGAATCTCTTTATCTCGACACACGAGATCCGGCATCTTCTTCACAAGCGAGGCACACCGAAGTAGACGGAGATCCACGAGCAAACGATCAGGCAGCATAACAACGACGCTACGGCGATGGAGAATCTCTCTAGGGCATCCATGGTGGATGGCCACAAGAGAGAAGGAGAGTGGGCATGTAGAGAATGAGAGAGAGAGAGACTTGTGTTTCTCATTAGCATATGAAGAGCAATGGGTGCCCTTATATTTATAATATTTTGGGATCCATGGATCTCAATCCATGGGCAACACAAATCCAGTGGCTCTTATTGATTTGTGTTTCTTTTAATGGCTAAGATTTGTGTTGGTAAAAACCAACAACAATTAATTTAATTTAGATTAAATATATATTGATAAATCAATATAAATCAATCCCAAAATTAAATCAACAACACATGGAGATAATGGAAAGGAGAGTGCCTCCTTCCATGTATATGGAGTGGACGACCACCCTTTCCTAATAAGAATTGGTGGGCGTCACTGCCTTCCAATATGGAAGGGGCATCTCTAATGTAATCTTCTTAGATTACATTATTTCATGTATCTCCAATTTTACAACAACAATTGTTGTAAATTATTCTACAAAAATAATTCATAATTATTTTATGAATATTGCAATCTTGCAATTGGAAATTTGTGAATCACATTCACAACCCAAAATAAAATGTGAATTACATTTTCAATTAATTGTCCAATGTGAATCCAGTTCACATCGACATTTAATAAATAAATGTAAATTACAAATAGCTCTCTCTTATATATTATAAATCACATTTATAATATATATGATTAATATGGATAGTGCTATCCATATTATTCAATATCCATGATAATTAAATCACATTTAATCATCTTGGATCTCTATTCTCATGTGCCCAAATAATATGAATCACATTCACATTATTTACATCTTTGATAATCAAATCACATTTAATGATCTTAGATAACTCTTTTTATAACATGAATCAAATTCATATTATTCATGACAATTAAATCACATTTAATTATCCATTTTCTCAATGCTCGGATACATATATCAACAATGAAATTATCCCGAACTCTTTCAAGGATAATGTGCTTTCTCCACGAATACTTGGAGATAAGGACATGACGATTATATTGTTCCACGTATAGTGACTTGGATATTGAGATCACATCCCAAATCCAGATCTTGCGGACCTCCCATAGATGCTTGATTAAATCAAGACCGTAGATCCAATCTTTTCATTGCATCTGAATCACATTCAGATCACTGTCCAACACTTGGACAAAGATTAGATCACTTCTCTATGAGATGAATCACTAAAATCCAGACCCGTTTCATCACTCCCTAGGAATGGAAGCATCATGGTTATACAATCGTTTATGATCACATCACCCTCAGGTATTCCTAATACATGTACATCCTGCATATTGGAAGACCCAGAAGAAACCCGAAGTATAAGATCAATTTTACATTGTCTACTTTAAAGTTTTATCATCAAGTTCTCATTCGATCATTGGGAGTCGATATCGATCATATGTTACCAAAAACATATATCACACCCAGGTGTTGATCATATACATTCCAAAATCATATATCAAACCTTCAAATTCAGTCAAGCTTCCAAAGAGAGACGACCGTGCACGGAATTTGATCTTCCCAACATCTCATGAGTGAGCTCATGTCTTCCGATTCAGTAATGAACCTGTATGATCCCTTTAAGAGATCGTATGACTCATATGCCCTTATATGCACACTAGCGTGCCGGTGTATAGACCTTGATTAGGTCATCAACCTATTGGTCTGCCAAATGTACATACTTAGACATATAGTAACACATCTGTCTCTGGTCAGAGGATGCGTGCCTATATTGTGACAACATACGACATAGGACTTTGGTTATCTTGATTTCGTTAAGTCAACTCTTTGACCTAACTAATTTGTCACCTCTGAATCTCTATTCCCATGCAGAGGACCTGCATCAAGAGGTCGGTCAGATATCAGCCAAGTGAGAAAGGATTGCCATCTCCTACTCAGGATGGAGATCCTCTCTTAACAATCATTTGATGGTACTTGATGAGTCCTCAATCTAACTCTTTAGATATTCATCCAAGCACCAGCCTCTATGATTCAATAATTGAAGCAACAACTGTATGATCATCAAGATGGACATGGTACATAACCCTAATTGTATTAAGAGACCTATTATCCAAATTAGTTATTCTTCAGTTCAGATCAGGGAATGATATTCGCAATAACATTTATTGCATAATGGCTCACCGTGGGCTCGCATTTCCAACATACTAGTGCTCAAGATTCGACCGGTCATCACTTTGAGCTGCATGGCAATGTGGCGATCTTAGGCAGCTTCGTGGAGGGGCTACAGTGGCTGTCACTGGAGCCAAACGTGGGATCTCAACCTTCCCTCATCAAGAAATGGCAGATACCGTTTAAAGTGGGAGTTGGCCTCGATTTTGATGGAGCTCAGTGATCGGCGACATGGAGGGAGTAGAGGGACAGTTATGGGGAATGGACGGTTGCAGGAGAGCGCATGAGGAGAAGTAGGGAGATAGGTATTCATAGGGAGTGAGGAAGAGCATGGGGAAAGTGGAAAAGTGGAGAGGGCTGGAGAGTTGACCCATGGGTAAACTTTTGGGCGGTTCTGATTGGAGGAAAAAGGAAGAGGAGTTTGCTGGGGGGGAGGGGGATCTGAATCAGTGGAAGCAAGTGGCCAATGAAAAGAGGCCATGTAAGCATTTGACTTGAAGACCATTGACCAACACTGAGAAATGAAGAAGAAATTAACGAAGAGGTAGAAAGAGACTCTAAATGAAAAAAATGACAAAAATGAAAGTCTTAGATCACAATGAGATCTATGACTTCCATGAAGACACCAAACTCTAAAAATGAAACATATACATGATAAAATATTTTGAAGATATTTTAATGGTGTAAAATACCAAATTTTGATTATTTTATTTTTTCTTTGATTTTCATAAGAACTATATACAAAATGAAAAAATAGTAAATTACCAGGCACATATTTACATGTAAAACTATTTTTTGACTTTTTAGTTATAAGGAAAAAATGAAATAAAAATAAAGAAAGAGAGAGTATATACAACATATACAAAGTCACAACACACCATTTTATCTTCTTTTTATATTTTTTGGATTTTATAAAACACAATAAAAAAAATAAATTATATAAATTTAGTTATGTACATGAAATAATAAAACAAAGTTAGTGAATATGTACAAGGTACAATTATATATCAAGTCCCACATTTTGCAAACAAGCTCTGATTTTAATGAAATCACTTCCATTGGATATATAATTTTACAACTTGAACTTTAAGTGAGTTTGGTATATTTAGAGTTCATACGGAGCGGGAATTTAGCTGAAAAATTGGACCATACGACCTTTTCGATTCAAGATCTAAAAGTATTTATTCAATGTGGAAATTCTTTTGTATTTTTGTATTCTTATATACATTTTTATGTACAAGTTAGAAAAATAATTAAATCAAAAGGATTTAGTATGTTTTTTTTAAATCAGGGAAGATTGGGCTTTTTACATGTGAATATATACACATTTTCAGTTCTTTATTTTTGTGCTTTTTATTCGGAATTATTTCTTGTACTTATTTGCAAGATA
The DNA here is from genome assembly GCA_037367405.1 of Ottelia alismoides. Classification (NCBI taxonomy): domain Eukaryota; kingdom Viridiplantae; phylum Streptophyta; class Magnoliopsida; order Alismatales; family Hydrocharitaceae; genus Ottelia; species Ottelia alismoides. Next base: position 287,905 of record JAZKJV010001118.1, on the reverse strand, counting down.
ACTATACAATATTAGTCTATTTTTATTAACAGTTGTATTCTGTTAATTTATTGAATTTAGGGACATTTATTTGATGTTTGTTTAGGGAGTTAAGCTAAGATTAATATATTAAGATGATGAATCATATATTCACCATCCCTTATGCTTGAACTTTGCTAGTCCTTGAGCAAATAAAGAAAAATAAGTTGGATCAATCCTTTCCTGTGCATGTGAAGTACAAGACTTGATCTGTTAAGAACTCTCAGTTTTAGTGATCCTAAAATTCTTAGCTGAACCAAGCTCTTTCCAAAAGGTATCCAAGTTCCCTAATCATGAGACTATCTCTGTCTACATATATAATAAGAATATGACATTAAGTGTGGACTGCAGGTACAAGAGTAGAGTCAAAGTGTCACCCAAAGTTCTAGTCCAAGAGACTCTCCTAAGAACCCTATCCTCAACAATAGGGAATAAATCATTTCTTGCATCCAATTCATCATCTCTTAAGTTGTCACTTAAAAATTAATATGGAAGGCCAATTAATGATGGCGTCTTTTCTTCTCTCCCTCTCATTGGAACAAGGAACCTCTCGAGTGCCTTATTACGCAACACATGTACATTTTTGCTCTTTCGCGCCCAATTATCCGCCATTGGATCTCCAGATCCAATGGCCAGAGGTCATCGTCTTCCTCCAGGTGATCCTTCTTCCCCACGATCTCCACCTCGCGAAGACTTCTCCCCCTTTCCATTTTCTCGCCCTCACCAGCCACCACCTCCAATCGCCAGCTGCCCCACGATGGTCCCCCATCTTCCCTCTTCCTCGCGCATGCCTCCACGACCCACGACATCCTCTCAGTCGCTCCATCTTCTCCTCAAAACCCACGTCGACCACCACCACAACTGCTACCTTCGCTCCTTAAATACTCCACTCCCACCGCCTGAAACCGTCGTCCACCTTTACGCGGGGAGGGGCCCAGCCCTCCTCCGCCTCCCTGTGACAGGGGGAGGCGACTGGATAGAGCGAAGACGACCTCGTCCCCTGGTGATGACCCTCCGCTGATCAAGGCGGAGCTGCGGCGCCTAGAGCCCGCTTGAGCTGCCTCCATCGGCTGGGGAGGTCCAGCGAAGACCAGAGCTCTGCCATGGAGCTCGCGCACAAGCCCATCGATCCACCATTGCTCAGGTAAGCTCCCGATTTCCCTTTGTGTTTTTCATTTAATTTCGTTAAATTTTGTAGGTCTTTTCTCCCTCGTTCACTCCTCGCCATTCCCCTTCCGAGCTCCACCACGCTCCCCCCTTTTACGCGAGCTACTCCGACAACACCTTTCTCCTTCCTCCATACCTACCCACAGCCGACCCATCTCCGCCACTCACGGCGGAGGAGCTCAGATCTCCCATCCTCTTCGCCCACCGAGCTCCCACTCCATTCACGCACACACATCTTCTGCTTCGGATACATGCTTAACCATGCAGGTAGACAAAACCATCAATGACTGGAGCTCTCACCGGAGCATTCTTCATCAACTCCGACATGGACACTAGAGCATCGACAACCTTCTTCCGAAGCATTAGCGGGTTCCCCGAGCCCTCAGCTACCTGGACGACCTTGCTAGAATCTCTGGGGAGCATCACCGTCATCAGATGAGAGCGGTGGAGGAGGAGCGGCTTCGCCGGAGCCCTGAACTCGCTGCCACCTGAAGATGGAGGAGAAGGAGCAGCGGCCGTTGGATGATCCTTTCTCGGCGATCATCTGACGACCCAAATGAGGACACGTCACGTCAGCGGATGTCTACAGCAGCCATCCGATCACCACGATCGGATGGTCTATCTTCATCCACGTGGCTTCACCAGAGCTCTGCCGAGCCTACGCGTCTGAGCCTCCAGGCTTGGATGCTCCCGAGCCTCCACGAGCCTGCATCAAGCCTGAACCAGTGTCCAAGCCAAGCCGAAGCAACCCCGAACCTCTGTCGAGCCCGAGCCAACCTCTGAGCCTGGATGGCACGTGCCTGACACATGCGCATCTGGGCAATTTGCAGAGATGCCTTGCCGATTTCTCCAATTTGCAAGCAGGTCCAGATTACGTGCAGCGCGCGTGCACTGTGGTAGTTTTGCATAAAAACCCTCGCGGGTTTTTAAAATTGCAAAAATGCCCCTGTACGTGTGGGCAATTTACAGGGAAGGTCTTGTTCTTTTACGTAATTACGTTTTAGTCCCTCTTAGGGACCTGCCTGCATTTTTTTATTCATGTTTCTTTTCAGTTATGCCCTTGCTTTCATTCTAGCATATCTTGAGCATCATGTCTCCGATTTACTTGATTTCAGTTCCATTTCGAAGCTTGTTTGATGCACTTTCTAATGGCATGCTTAATTCTCAGTTTTGGACACATGAATTTCGATGTATTATTTTATTTGCCATGTCTCTTAAATCTTTAACTTGTGCCTAGTTTAATTTTGTCCATCAAGCTTGATTGACTACTTGAATTTGAAATTGACTCTTGTTTAATTTTGCTCATCATTTTTTTACCTAGGGCATATTTGTGATACATTTCATGGCATTTATCTGCATAATTAAAATATAAAAAATGCACGTTTTAATTTAATGCATTGTTGTACCTCTTTGCATGATTTGACCTAGAAGTCTTTAACTCAACGCTTAGTCAAATAGATGAAAATTCCGAATAATACGAGAGAGGCTCGTGTCCCTGAGGGTATCTTACCAAGTAAAATAAAAAAAACGACCATCTCATTCTTATTTGACATATATCAATCAGATGGTCTTTTTGATGAGTCCTGAATCGGCCCGACTACGATGACGATTTTCAAGTGCTAATTACACACTTTTAAAGGGCCGATTTTGAGGTTCGTCAATGGGCCGTGTGGCGCAACCAGAAGGCGCCACGTGGCCTAATCAAATTATTTAGATGAAAGCCCTCGAAAAAGAGGGTTAAAATGGCCGAATTTGGAAAAACTCAAAACATGAAAGTTGTAGATCTCGATGAGATCTACAAGTTTCATGTTGACAAAAATAGAAATGAGGTCAAATGAAGGGAGAAAATACAAGGGTAAAAATACCAATAAGTACAATATACAATAGGGACCCGAAACCCAAGTTTCACATACGATCTCCGATTTTAATGAAATTAGTCTTGTTTTGAAGGTCTTTGAATGTATATTACTTTAAAACTGAGTAGACCTAAATCGGACACTATATGATAGAGATATGCGTATTTTAAGGCTCCTAGTTTCAAACTTGGACTCGGGTTTTATTGGTCAATTTTACAAGTTAGTATTTTTTTGATATTTTTCTTTTATTAGTGTTAGTAATATATACACTATAGAGTTGGTTTTATTGGATTTAGAGTTAGTATAAAATATATACAAATATGGTATTTACAGGTGATTTTTACAAATGAATTGGGCTTCTTATTTAATGCAAATATGAATGCTAAAATGCAGATATTATTTATGCATGAATGAATGCTAATTATGCAATGTAAGTGAAAATATGAAGCTAATTACTCGAGAACAAAGCTCTATTTTCAACTTCTAGAGTGATGAATCACAGATTCATCAACCTCCTATACTTAAATCTTGCTCGTCCCCGAGCAACTAAAATGAAATGCAAAAGTGAAATGATTTTGGGCTCCATACCAAGGTCATGAACAAAAGGTGAAAATGGAGCTTGATTCGACCTTTGGATTAATATGTGGTGGAACCTTATTGGGATGTGAATTTAAGACCTAACAGAGTTTAAGTTCTACAAGTCTTCTATTCAAGATGCCTCAATAGTCAGGTCAGAACAAATCCTCATATGCAAATTCCTGATGACTATGATTCTTACTTGTACTGTGTAAGTGAAATATAGCTCTCCACATCAGAAATGGCAAAGAACCAGCCTCCTCTAACAAGGTAACTCTAATTCCCCAGTCAAGTAACTCTTTCCTCGAGGAGCGGGGTATTCCCTTCTAAGTTCAAATGCGACCAACTCAAGAAGAGGGGGTGAAGAGAAGAATGGATGGTAGCCAATATAGCTACCTATCCTAGGATGCTTGACCAGTGTAGCCAGGTCATCCAGCTGCAGGCTTCTATGGTATGAGGCTTTGAAGCATATGCCTTGCAAATATACATACTCCGACAGGCATTTTATTTTAAATCAGGCATGTCCATTTTTTTGACATATATACAAGGTGCAGCATGTACATCGAGAGTTTTTCTTCTTGATCCAGTAGACTATCACTCTTTTGATGCATTATTGCAACCCACATCATCCTGTCCTTAGATGTCAACATCACCAGACTAGGTTGAGATGCACTACCCTCCCTAGAGGAGGACGGATGTTTCCACCCGTGTGCTACTCCAAGCCAAAGGATTCTACCTCATCACCGCCTCATCAATGAAGAGCTACGTGCATGGTTCTTGTCCAAGTTAGGTCACTCTCTAAAAGAATCATGCATATGTACGAGATATTCTACATAGATTGATCAAGATGACATGTGAACATAGACTTGCGGACTCAAAGAATTAAGTCATTCGACCTGAAAAATCTTAACTCCAGTTCCTATAAGGTTCCTCTAAAATTAGGTAGATTAAGGTCAAATCAAATCCATCCTCAACATCTATTCAGAGCTTGGTTCAAAATCTACTAACTTTTCACATTGCGTGTGCTATATATGTAGATGAGATGCAGATGACATGCTATGAAATGCAAGACATGCAAGATTTTTTTAAAATGCAAGGATTATATGCAAGTTGTTTTTTTTCAATTTGTTTTGATGCAAGGATGATATGCAAGAGTAAATAAGAAGCCTATTTTTTTCTTTTCAAAAATTTGGTATTCCTCCTATGTTACAATAATTTTACAAGAGTTTTATAATTATTATACAAATTATACATGTGTTATACATATACAAGTATACATGTATAAAAAATCAATTTTTACCCACCCCGTAATTATTGCATAATATATACAAAAATACATGAAAATACATGAAAGTACGAGCTATGGGTAAAGTATATATGTAATATATACACGCCCCCTATACTTAGCGTATGCTATGTCCTCAGAGCATGAAAAGTGAAGAAAAAGACATAGCTCATGCTAAGAGTAGGAGAGCTAAAATAACAAAATGTATAGAAGTTGCTCCACCCCCGTATACTTAGGCTCTGGCAGCCTAAGTATAGGAGAAGATCAAAAATGGGGCGGGCGAGGTTAAGCGGGGACATGGAGGAGTATATATACATGATGGGCATCGGTCCCCCCTATACTTGGGCTCTGGTCAGCCTAAGTATAAGACATGAGTGAGTGTGAGAACCGATGAGATCTGGAGGATGTACATATAATGATGAAGAGACTCGGGTCACTCTCCCCCCTATACTTAGGATCTGGTCATCCTAAGTATAGCTATAAAATGGAATGATACGGAGCCATGGTGAGTGATTCGAATCACTGGGGAGGGAGGGATAGAAAGTATGTACAAGAGGAGGTAAGTATATACAAGGATCAAGATCTGAATCTTTTTTATGTTGCTGATGGCGAGAGCTCAATCTCACAAGGTCTCATGCGCAGCTTTGTGTGTGTCTTCTACGTCTGTCTCACACAAAAACAATCTCCTCAACACAAACTAACTGTTCATTAGGTTCGACAAAGTGTTTCAGTAGTTGTCCATTAACTAGGGATGTCTATACTCCATCTGTAAGATCTGAGATCTCTACACATCCACTATCATGCACGGCACGGACTATGAATGGACCCGTCCACTTGGATTTAAGCTTCCTTTGGGAAACTTTCAGCCTCGCATTGAACAACCATACCTTCTGTCCAGGAACAAAGGTCTTTCATCTGATAAATCTATCGTGTCAATGCTTTACCTTGTCCTTGTACACCAAATTATTGTCATATGCTCGGTTTCTGATCTCCACAAGTTCATTCAGATCCATCTCTCTTTGTTTGTGCCCTAGGTGTGTGTTCCAATTAACCTTCTTGATTGCCCATTCGGATTTATGCACTAACTCTGCGAGACAAATGGCATGGCTTCCCAAACACCATTCTGAATGGTGAGGTTCCTAAGGGTGTCTTGTAAGCTGTCCTATAAGCCCAAAGGACTTGATCCAAGATCTGAGACTAGTCCTTCCTGTCTAGGTGGACAAGCTTCTGCAATATGGTCTTAACCTCCCTATTCGACACCTCTTCCATGCCATTGGTCTGTGGGTGGTAAGGACTAGCGACACGGTGTTCGATGTATTAATCTTGTACGAGTTTCTTCAAGTCTCTGTTCACAAAATGGTACCCTCGTCGGATATCAACACTTTGAGGATCCTGAACCTAGAGATGATACGATCTCTGATAAATTTACAGACAATCCTGTTGTCTGCGGCTCGAGTCGGGATAGCCTCCACCCACCTTGACAGATAATCCACCGCAAGAAGGATATATTCAAAACCATGGCTAACCGGGAATGGGCCCATGAAGTCGATGCCCCAGGCATCGAAGACATCACAAATGATGACATGTTGCATTGGCATCTCATCCTTGGAACCAACAGTTCCTCCCATTTGCTGGCATACTGGGCACGACTTCGCAAAGGTGAGGGCATCGCGAAACAGAGTCGGCTAGTATAAGCCACATCGTAAAACCTTCCATGCAATCCTCTTCCTGGAGTGGTGTCCTCCTGCCTCCAGACTATGGCAGAAAGTAAGGACATTCTGATATTCCTCCTGAGGAATACACCTTCTCCAGACACAATCCGATCTTTCAAAGAAAAGGATCGGATCCTCTCAATGGTAATGTCTTGCATCTGACTTGAGTCGGTCTATGTTGCTCTTGGGCCAATCTTCCAGAACTTCCTTGGAGACAAGATAGTTCACTATATTTGCGTACCATGGGAGTGAGTCGATAACAAAAACCGACTCATCTGGAAAGGAGACTCGAATAGGTGTATCATCAGAAGTATCAAGAAATTTGAAATGGGAGTGGTGATCAGCTACTACGTTTTTCTTTCCAGGTTTATCTCTAATGTCCAAATCAAACTCCCGGATGAGTAAAATCCACATAAGAAGATGCGCCTTCACGTCCTTCTTTTTCATTAGGTACCATATTGTTGTATGATCCGTGAACACAATCACCTTAGATCAGATGAGATGGGATCTGAACTTATCCAAGGCGAACACTACTGCAAGCATCTCCTTTTCCGTAACTGTATAGTTACGTTGAGTGGTATCAAGCACTTTGCTTACGTAGTGTATAGCGAATGGTATACCCCATCCCGCCTCTGTCCTAATACGGTCCCAATAGCAGAATCTGAGGTGTCTGTCATGATTTCAAATGGAAGAGACCAATCTGGCACTTGTAGGATCAGGGTGTCCATGATCATCCCTTGAAGTAGCTTAAAGGCCTCAAGACATTTATGATCGATAATAAACTCCATGTCTTTGCTTAAAAGCTCAGTTAGCGGTTAGGCAATCTTTGAAAAATATTTGATAAATCTCCTGTAAAATACAATACGCCCGAGGAATGATCGCAACTGTGTTACGTTGGTTGGTGGCTGGAGTCATCTGATCACGTCCACCTTGGCAGGGTCAACCTCCATTCATCTCTTGGAGATGACATGCCCCAACAAAATGTCCTCCATCACTATGAAGTGACTTTTCTCCCAGGAGAGCACCGGATTAACCTCACAACATCTTTTGAGGACTCGGACTAGATTTCTAAGACAGGAATCGAAGGAATCATTGTGGACCGAGAAGTCTTCCATGAAGACTTCTAGGAATTCACTAACCATCTCGGCAAATACTGCAATCATGCACCTTTGAAATATACAGGGAGCATTGCATAACACAAAGGGCATGCGCCTGAAAGCATAGGTACCAAAGGGGCATGTGAATGCGGTTTTCTCCTGGTCCTCAGGAGCGATAGCTACTTGGGTGTAGCCCGAGAACCTATCTGAAAAGAAGAAGAATTCATTTCCTGCTAATTTTTCTAAGATCTGATCAATAAATGGTAGGGGAAAATGATCCTTCTTCTTCGCGGCATTCAAGCGTATGTAATCCACATAGACACGCCATGACATGGGTACTCGTGTCACGATCTCCTCTTCATCCTCATTGGTGGTCGTCTGAATTCCCGACTTTTTCGGGACAACATGGATGGGTTCCACCCACTTGGAATTGGAGATGGGGTAAATAAAACCCGTGTCACCATTTCTCAATCTCCTTCTTCACGACCTCTCGTAAATTTGGATTCAACCTGCGTTGGAATTCATGAGAGGGTTTCACTTCATTCTCAAGGTAGATATGGTGTGAACACAGAGCGGGATTTATCCTATGCAGATCGGAGATGCTCCAGCCTATCACCCTACAGTTTTTCTCCAAGATCTCTAGCAAGCGAGATTCATGCACCTCGGTCAATCGTGAACTGATGATGATCAGAAATTTCCTCTTTTGTCCTGCAAGGAAGGCGTACTTAAGGGTTGTGGGTAATGGTTTGAGCTCAGGTAAGGTGTGGTCATCAAGGAAATCTGGCTCAATCAACTCTGGTTCTGTGCTGGCAATGGCTGGATCTATCTCTGAAGTAACTACCGCCAATTCATTCAGCTCTGTAGTCAGATCGTCAAAAGTATCCAAGCAATCGGTGAAAGCCATGTCTGACTCATCATTCTCATCTTCTGATTGTCCTAAAGAGGGAAGGACTGATAGGCCTAGCTGGGCCTCTGTGTCATCGAAGATGTAGGGGAATGCATTCTCTGTAGGATTTGTGTTGTATTCGTTCCTACGGATCTCGCAAACTGTCTCATGTACAAGATTCTCTCCAGCGGAGAGGGACTCATCGGTACTAGTTGGGTTCTATCTCCATGGCCCAACGGTGTCTACATGAACACAATCTACCTCTGACGAAGTGTACTCGGTGCTTGATTCGAAATCTGGCCTCTGCCACCTTGTCTGCTTCATCTCGAGTTCCCCATCTCCGCCTGGAGTTTAGAACTGAATTTTCCCGATCTTATAATCAAATAAAGCCCCTGCTGTTCTAAGTAAGGGCCTTCCTAGAATGATCTGGGAATCTCTCCAATTTCGAGGGGTCTCCATATCAAGGACTGTAAAGTCCACCATGTAATCCCCTCCCTCGACTTTGATGATAGTGTTCCTCAATTCTCCCTTGGACCTCTTGGTTGATTTATCTGCGAACTGGAGTAAGGCTTTGGATTTCCTAAGAGGTCCTAGATTTAGCCGCTCATAAAGGGATGTGTGCATCAGATTCATTGAGGATCCATTATCTAGAAGAGTGTGTGAAAACGCAGTGTCATAGACATGACTCACCACATAATGGGCACCCATGTCCCTTCGCTTCCTTGGAAACGCATTCTTGATGGCGCAAGTAGTGGCTACTGGCAAAATGTGCTTCTCAACACGGCTACTGCTAACCCTGGTAGGGATGCATCTCACCTTAAGGTGCTTTTGAAATGCAGGTGTCATATCCGCATACTTATTAATGGGATTGTGACCTTGATATATTTGTTGCAGAACTCCGCCATCTCAGGGTCATCTTTTTGGATTTTTTTGGTCTTTCTCTTCTTTCCACCCTTAAGGGCACGGGGCAAAGGGATTATTGATGATATCTCAGATTCTGAAACTGAAAGATTCTCATTCAAACGGGAAACTGAGTTTTGTACAGGACTGGGACTCTGACTCTGACTCTAACATTGACTCGGATGGAAAAGAAATTCATGTAATGAAACATGTGATGCTTCTACTGCTACTCCTAGTGCGTCCTCCTCAGATGGAGGTGTGGGCTCCTCATCTGGTTCGCTTGCATAGCCGGTGCTCCTCTCCTTCTTCTTGCCATGGTGCTTTGAGGACCTGGAAATCCTCTTATTCCGCTAGTGATGGTGGAGGTGATGTTGCTCCTCTGCCTCCAAGTTCTCCTCAGGTAGAGACTTGTCGGCGTCTTCCTCATGTACCCACGCCCAATCAGGTACGGTCACGGTCCTTCCACTCCTGAGGGACATTTAATTAGAATTATCGTACGAAAGGATCTTGTGTTCAGATAGAGAATAATCTGAATAGTATACCTGATCGCGTGGTCGGTGCTGACCCTAATTCAGGCTATTTGGATTGGCCTGAACCTGGGAGGGAATTGGGGTATTTGGTGCCATCTGCTAATCCTAGTGGTGTGAGACATGATTCAGATCTGTTCTGATATCCAGGTAATCGTTCTGTATCTGCTAAGCCCTATCAGTCAGAGTCTGGATGGCCAAGGTGAGGGACTCCAATTCACTAGTAGGCGGGGCCTGCTGCTGCTGACTAAAGGATGAGTGATTCGGTTGTCTATACTGGCCCTGCTGGCCTTGACGATACTGCTGCGGGTGGGACGATACGGTGTAAGGTGGTGGAGGACCCTGATGGCCCGAGTGGAATGTGCGTTGCTGCTGGTGCTGCTGAGGCTGGTATCCTTGTCTTGGTCGGGACTGTACAAAGCGCGGTGCAGGGACGAAGCTGGTTTTCTGGTAAGCTAGGGAAGGTTGGTGTGGCTGACCATTCCATATCCCCGACTGTCTACCGACGGGGTCATGGTTGTACCATAGCCTGTTGATGTCGAACACATGCGGATGCTCCTCGTAGACTGACTCCCCCTGTGGGGGTGCGTGCTGCTCCTGCTGAGTGTGTTGCTGCTCCTCAACCCAGCTACTCTGAAGCCCCTGTACCTGCTCCTGTACAAGATGAACTCGATGTATAGGTACAGGTGGTGCAGAAGGGGAAGGTAGACGTATCTTGGCTACCTTTTCAGTTAATTCCTTCACTTGTTTTGGAAATCGTGAAAGCGCCTCAAGGTCAGTGACCCTCTTGTGGATATGTTCTTCCATGGTGAGCTTATCAGCTATTATCCCCATGCTAGGGATTAGGTCATCTGTCAAATCCGCTACAGTCCTCCTAGATGTCTCATTAGATAGGCTTGAGGGAGACACCTGATAGGCCCTGGTGGCCTGAGATCTGCCTGTTTCCGCCATCTGCTCTAGAATCTTTCATATGACATCTTCATTTTTATTTAGATAGCTTCCTCCACAGGTTGCATTCACTAACCCCTACATTTTCGGGGTCATAACACAGAACACGGTCTGAACTAAAATCGCCTTTGTAATGCCATGGCAGGGGCATTTTTGTGTCAAGTCATTGAATCTATCCCAGGCTTCATGGAATGGTTCGTGGGGGCTGTGGGAAAAGATCGCAATCTTCATCCTCATCTGGTTAGTTCTACTGAGTGGGTAGAACTTCTTCAAAAATAAATCTTTGAATTGCATCCAGGTCATACATCTAACCCCAAGATTCTTCAGCCAATGAGCAGCCTTATCTCCTAAGGCAAACGGGGTAGCCTTCAGCCTAATGTAATCTTGTCCAACCCTAGGGTGACTAAGGTTGTTGCATACCAGCTCAAAGTCTCCCAGGAAAGCATATGGTTCTTCGGTGGAATTTCCATTAAACTTCGGTAGCAGACTAAGAAAATGGGGCTTCAGCTCGAATGCTTCTAGGGGTACCTCAGGTACGAGCCAACTATGCATCTCATTCTCAACTGGTTTGTAGGCATCTGCCATCGATTTATCTATTCCACCTGCCTCAATCACATGTCCCATCATAGCCATAAGATCTGCATTCAGCTGATCGGCTCTAGCTAAACAGGCAAGGACTTGGTGCATAGGATCATCTATGTGTTCCTCTTTGTCTGGATTTTTCTTAGGCATCTTGTCTTCTTCACCTTGATAAAGAATGTGTTCTAGGTGAGAGGACCTAGTAATGAAGACATTCTCACCGAGGCAAAGGTTTTCCTCAGTGAGATGAGAGGAGTGAAAAGGAATGATTTGAGGGTAACTATCCTTAGAATGGGGGATCTCGAACTCAAGAGGGTCATGAGCTCGGGTTGGCCCAAGTTGCGCTTGGGCCGATGAAGACGAACTTCGTGAGGGGTTCAATGAGAGGTTTGCGAAGCTAGAGTAAATGTCCCCTCAGTCAGTCATCTTTGATGGTAGAAAGAAGAGTCAGGAGCACAAGTATGCAAAGATAGGATTTGACTCCTACCTAAAACAAGCAAATGAATCACAAACCCTGAGTTCACACTCAACACGGTGAAGGACCCGAAGACGGGTCCGATTAGTCTGGTTGATTTTAAGTGTGATTTTTCAAGAAAATAGCAAGGATTACGCAGCTTATCCCGAAGTCGGCACAAAGCCGGATGCGTCTCCCCTGTTTAACCAGTCGCCTAAGATACCAACGCCCTTCCTTTCTTCGCTCCTATAACCAGCTGAGAAGTTCAAGGACCTGCCCCTATCTACCTATCCAATTAGGCGAAGGTTGACAAGACTATAACTTTACCCCGGAGGGTTACTAGCAACTTGTCGTGGTCCACCTCTATTTCACCCTATCTACCTACTGGAGCAGGCGGAGGCTACTTGGCGTTGGTCAGTCGAACCCCAAATAGTTCAGCTTGTGATATTTGCTAGGATCGGGGTACGTGATATGGAAGGTGGGGATTTTGGCTCTGCCTTAGTGTGTGCACACACTCAGTACCCTCAATCAGCCTGAAATCAAGGTCGGGGTTATTCTCTCGCAAACAGAATTTTTTATTTTATGTTGATTTTTTTGGTCAATTTGCTTAGCAGTCCTGATTTTAAGTTTGATGACCACTTATTTAGTCCAACACACAAGGTACATCTATCGTCCAGTCCCAATTTCTTTTAATCCTAAGTTAGAAAACCAAGGGGGAAGGAGTCAAGAAAAGCCGATGCACGATAAAACGATGATGTATGCCAAGTTCAGAAGACTTACAGTGATCCCCGCGCTCTACATGCGGGATGCAAAACAGAATTGAAATTTTATCTAAGTGAATGCAAGCGAGAAAATCCGCTCCTAGACAAGTAGTTCTATTATCAAGTGAAGAACAAATTAAATTTGGCTAAGTACTATGATCTAAGTGTATCTTTTAATAGTGAACTGTGGTCCTAGATATTACGAGCACAAGCAGTCCTAAGAAAGCTCTAAGAGCCACGAGTGCATGTCCTATCCCACGTCAAGCAACCACACAACACATAAAGACTCATTTTATTATTCACTTACATGCATGAGAATCCAAACGGGATCCGCTGGAAATGCAAACTTTTTTTACAAGTTCTCTCAAAAACCTCTCAGTTCAAACCGATGCAGGTCTTCGGCTCGCCTGGCGAATCGCCTTCGATGCCCCGTATTCCTCGCATAAAAATAAATGATGGTCAGAGAGAGAACGACACAAAGTAAACAAATGTGGAAAATAAACAGAAAAATATTCACAAGAAAAACCGGGAATCAAACTACCCGAGGATGGAAAACCTAAAATCTAAATTTTCTAAAAAATAACCTAAGCCATGCCTCCCCGGCAATGGTGCCATTTGAAAATCCCTAGATTACCCTTCTTAATTCAATCAGATTAACGATTAAATTTAATGATGTTCGTTGCAGTCAGGCAAAAATCTGACTTATCAAAACCACTTTGATTAATATGTCAATTAAACGCAAGCGGCAATTTTTTATTTTACTTGGGAAAGCCCAAGGTCGAACTCAGGGGGGCAACTTTCTCCTTAGACTAACTCAAAGTCGATTCAGATGTTAGGTTTTTAGGAGAATATTTTTTTATGCAATTGAAAATGCAAATGCAATTCAGACCAAGTTTGAGGGTTAAAATGTAAAGTGTAATCAAATTAAGTATAAAAATTATGAAACTTGACCAGAATGTTAAATGCAATGAAATGAAGCTGCCCTATTTTTTTGGAATTTTTTGACTATATATGAATTAACTACAAATTAAAAATGAATACAGCGTGATTTTAGCAAAACTAATTTTAATAAATACCAACGATCGATATTCTCATAAACTAATTTATCCTAGATAGATCTATGTAGGAGACATCCAGAATAATTTTTAATTTCTAAAAATACTACGTGAGGAATTAATTAAAAATGAATTACACAAACTACCAATTAATTTATTGCGACCTATATATGTGTGCAAATGATGTGATTTTTGGGCACAATGTAGAACTTCTTAAATTAGACCTATTGTAAATTTTTCGCATTTTTGGAGCATCAATCAATTTAATAATTAATTAAAGGCAAATAGTGGGCAAAATGTGATATTTTCCACTAAAAGAATTATATTAAATTATTTGAAGCTCATAAAAATATAACAGGTAGTCAAAATGATAAAGTCTAAGATGTTCTACAATATGCCATTTTTTGAATAACAAAATGATGCTAAATGGATGTTTAGATAAACATGCGAACATGGGGGTATGGATGCAATACAGAAAATTAAATTAATTAAAAAGAAACGTGCTGACAGGACTAAAGTGCAATTACCTAAACTGATGAGGACTTTGATGCAAATGACCAAAGGCATCACGTGCACATCACGTGATTTCTAAAGGCAGGGACGTAAACATAATTTCTAGAATTCCTAGGGGCACGACTACAAATTCCCCACTGACTGCACGTGCAGGCCGCGTGACTACCGATTCATTGTTTGCTTCAGAACGGACCTACATGTGGCGGTCGCCTGCGCTTCGGTGGAACCCGAAGCTAAGGTCAGGAGAGGCTCGGAGAGTAGGTTCGGAGATGATGATGTGGCTTCTGGTGAACCGTCTGATCAAGGAAATCGGATGGCTGTCGTAGCTCGTGGTGGAGGTGACGTGGATGAGTGATAGCTGTTGGATGATCACTGGGGAGGTGAATCCAATGGCAGTTGTATCTCTAGATCTTCTTCCTCCAACGTGGCTGTGGCGGCGACTTCAGAGCTCCGGCAAGGCTCTCCTAGCTCCGCCTCCTCCTAACATGCTCGGAGAAGATTCCCAGCTGCTCCTAAGTGGTTGAAGATCACTGACGAAGATCGAAGAAGCGGCTGGAAGTCCTGGAAGATTCGATGGATGCTTGGAAGCTGTAGGAGAGTAAACTTGAAAATGCTCTGGCAAGGGCTCCGGCCAGTGTCGATTTGCATACCTGCAATGTTAGAATATAGCCTAAGCATGCAAAAAGCATGATGTCCGTGAAGTGGAGGGTGATGGGAGCCTATGCGAGCGGAGAGGATGGAGGCTCGGAGCTCCTCCACCGTGAGCGGCAGGGTAGTTGAGTCGGAGGTGTTCTGAGGTTGCGGAAGACAGGAGGGGGAAGAGATCGAGCCTAGATGGCGGGGTATGTAGAGAGAAGAAGAAGACGAAAGAGGATATGAAGGAGGGAGAATAGAAGAAGAAGGGGAGGATTTTACCTGAGATGGATGAGTTCGCCTGAGGAATGCTGGAGCGTCGAGCTTTAGGTGGGATCTTAGCTCAATGAAGTCGGCAACTTCAGAGCTTGAACAGCACAGAAGACTACAACTGCTACAAAGGGTCGAGATGGCCCTTTGGATCTCACTGGAGATGGCCTATCATTGCTCGACTGGTTGTCGACCTTGCTGTCACCAAAATCGGATCAGGAGCTCGAGGTTATTCTCGTATAAGGGCGGATGATGAGAAATAGCGGTGGAGGGGGTTTATTTAAAGGGGAATCTTGGAGTTCCAATGTCGTGGTGATGGGTTTGCATGCGGGGTATGGAGCGAGTGGAGAGAAGACGTGAGACAAGTGGTTAGCCACGGGGATGAGAGATGAATGGGCTACATCGCGGAGCAGTTGGCGTGTAGAGAAGATGGTTGATGAGGCGGGGGAAATGAAAAGGGGGAAACGAGTTGGAGAGGTAGGCAACGTGGGCGAGGGAAGTTTGGAGGTGAAAGACGAAGCCTCCACTGTTGTATCGCGAGATCCAACGGTGGAACGATGGGCGCTCGATTACGTCTAGGATAAGATCAGGGACAGTGAGATCGAGCGGTGAGGGTAGAGCCACGAGGTAAGCTGAGATAGAATCAAGAGCAGACAGAGGAGATGGAATCTTGAACTTGATTGAACGGCTGAGATTTGAGCAGAAGTGGACGGTTGGGTTAGAAGCATCTAGGCTACGATCATGCGGCTGTGGCTGCGACACGCGGCAAGCTGAGAGCGCGACGCTGGCGAACGGCCAGGATGCGTCTGGGGTGTTGATCTGGTGGCAGGAAATTGATGCGAGAAGGGGGAAGGAATGGCTGTGATGGAAGGGTTCAGGAGGACATCCAATGGCTGGAAGAGGAGGGCACGTGGCACGTAAATAGACGGGTCGCGTGGCGCAAGCAGAAGGCGCCACGTGGCCCAATCAGATTATTTAGATGAAAGACCTCAAAAAAGAGGGTGAAAGTTTGGAAAAGCTAAAAACATGAAAGTTGTAGATCTCGATGAGATCTACGATTTTTATGTTGACCAAAAATAGAAATGAGGTCAAATGAAGGGAGAAAATACAAGGGTAAAAATGCCAATAAGCACAATATACAATAGGGGCCCAAAACCCAAGTTTCACATACGATCTTTGATTTTAATGAAATTAGTCTTATTTTGAAGGTCTTTGAATGTATATTACTTTAAAATAGATTAGACCTAAATCGGACATTGTATGAGAGAGATATGCATATTTTAAGGCTCCTAGTTTCAAACTTGGACTCGGGTTTTATTGGTCAATTTTACAAGTTAGTATTTTTTTGATATTTTTCTTTTATTAGTGTTAGTAATATATACACTACAGAGTTCGTTTTATTGGATTTAGAGTTAGTTTAAAATATATACAAATATGATATTTACACGTGTTTTTTACAAATGGATTGGGCTTCTTATTTAATGCAAATATGAATGCTAAAATGCAGATATTATTTACGCATGCATGAATGCTAATTATGCAATATAAGTGGAAATATGAAGCTAATTACTCGGGAACAAAGATCTATTTTCAACTTTTAGAGTGATGAATCACATATTCATCACTGACCTCTCATAGAACTACTATGCAAGGAGACTGAGTTTAATGTTGATCAGTAGGTTCTCCTTTCACTCAATCAGCTGAAGGAGCTAATCACCCAAGCTCCAGTCCTACAGCCGCTGGATTGTTCTCTTACTTTTGAGATCATGACGGACACGCCAGATTTTGCAGTTGGGGTTGTGTTAGGACAACAGAAAGATAAGGCGCCCTATGTCATTCATTATGCCAGCAAGACATTAGATGAAGCTCAGAGAAATTATACTGTAACTGAGAAAGAATTGTCGGATGTGGTATTCGTCCTTGAGAAGATCAGATCCTATTTGTTTGGATCAAAAGTCACCATCTTCACCGACCACTCTGCTATCTGATACTTACAACAAAAGAAGGATGCCAAACCCAGACTGATCATATGGATCCTTCTCCTCCAAGAGTTTGATTTGGAAATAAAAGACTAGCCTGGAGTTCAAAATGTGGCAGCAGATCACCTCTTCAGAATTGAGCAGCAAGAGCCCCCGCTGAGCAGTACACCCATCACAGACACCTTTCCTGACGAATCAATTTTAGCCGTGGATTCACTCCCTTGGAATGCCGATGTTGTGAACTACCTCGTCTCCGGTGTGGTTCCACAAGAATGGATAAAAATCAAGAAGGAAAAGTTCTTGTCAACTATTCATTTCCACCAATGGGAAGACCCCACTCCTATTCAGGGAAGGAGCATATTGCATTTGGCGCAGGCGTATTCCTCAGGAGGAGCGTCATAGTGCCCTCGAGCATTGTCACTCGCTCGAATCTGGTGGACATTACTCTGGAGACAGGACGGCAGCAAAAGTACTCCAGTGTGGCCTCTGGTGGCCCACACTATTCAAGGATGCAGCAACCTATGTCAAACGATGCACTAACTATCAGAGATTGAAAGGCACCCTCACAAAGAAAGATTCAATCCCTAAAGATCATCCAGATAGCAGATGTATTCGATGATTGGGGCATCGATTTCATGGGACCTTTCCCCAACAGTCAGGGATATGAGCACATCCTTCTTGTCATTGATTATGTGAGTCACTGGGTGGAAGATATCCCCTCTCGAGCCGTAGACAGTCATATAGTTTGTCGATTTCCGAAAGAGAACATCATCTCGCAGTTTGGGATTCTGAAGATACTAATATCAGATGGAGGTAGTCACTTCATAAATAGAGAAGTCAAGAAGCTCATGAAGCAGTACGGCATCGAGCGTCGTGTCGCATCTCCTTACCATCCTCAGACCAATGGCATGGCAGAGTTATCAAACAGAGAAATCAAGACAATCCTCCAGAAGCTTGTGAAGCCGGTTAGAAAGAACCGGTCCCAACTCTTGGACTCCATCCTGTGGGCATACAGAACCGCTTACAAGTCTCCTTTCGGCATGTCGCCCTACCACCTTGTGTATGGGAAACCATGTCATCTGCCCTTGGAATTGATTCACAAACCCCTATGGGCTATCAACATTTGCAATTTGGACTCACAAAGGAGTGGTTATAAAAGAAAAGATGATTTGAATAGGGTCCTAGAATTTCGAGACTATGCCTATGATAACACCTTGATGTATAAGGAGAAGGTGAAACGTTGGCACGACCAACACATCAGACGAAAGACCTTCGAAGCTAGACAGAAAGTGTGGTTATTCGATGCAAAGTTGAAGATCTTCTCAGGCAAATTGAAAAGCAAATGGACAGGGTCATTTCAAGTTTGAGAAGTGCGTGACAACAACAACATTGCAATATCAGAATTATCTCCTGACTCACAACCATTCGTCGTCAATGGTCAACTCTTGAAGCCTTACCTCGAGCATCACACTTTCTTGGCCGTCGTTGACTCTATACAAGTACTGTGCTTTGATGATACATCCACAGCAGTAGCCGCATCAAAAGATTCAAATAGTACTACTCAAAAACTTTTCCTTTAAGTTGTTTATCTTTTCTTCTTTTCTTCTTTTCATTTTCAACTTCCCTTCTCTATTAAAATAATGCCTACGTGTATCACCCCCTTTTGCCAGTCTGCTATACTTAGGGCGTACTTTGTCCTAAGTATAGGGGGTGTGCAACCTGTGTTGTTTCATTCTTTGATCTTCTCCCCTATCTCCTCTTCTTTTATATACTTAGGGATATCTTATCCAAAGTATAGGGGGAGACAGTCTGAGTACGGTCTGTTCATTCTTACCCTTGACCCTCCCTACTTTGTGTACATACTACTATACTTAGGATTATTTGATCCTAAGTATAGGGGGGACAGTCGGCTTCTTATTCATCTATTCCTTCATTCATTATTTTTAGGCTTTTCTATACTCGGTCCGAGTTATGTCTTCTCTTTTTCTCTTCGATCTATGCGGACATAGCTCAGGCTAAGTATAGGGGGTCGCATATATTGTGTATATACTTTAGCTATAACTCGTACTTTCATATTTTTGAAATAATACTTATGGCTAAAAATACTGTTTAATTCATTAAAATTTCCTAATAAAAACATGCTTATATCTCCTCAAACTCTTTTTGTATATACTAATTAATAAATCAGGTGTAAAATACTTTTGCAAAATGTTTGAAAAATAGTTTGAAAATCTTTTTGAAAAAATCGTTTGAAAAACTGTTTGGAAAATATTTTGTAAAAAGTGTTTAACCTTTGTAAAAAAGATTTGTTTACAGAATTTATTTTATTTACGTGAAATAAAAATGTTTGAAAAATGATTTGCAAATGGTTTGAAAAAAATGGTGGCAAAAATATTTGAATATCTATATATACTGTTTGAAAAACCTTTGCAAAATGATTTTCAAATGTGTGTAAATGTTTGCAAAAATTGGTTGTAAATATTATTTTGGACTATAGTTTTCAAAACTTTTGTAAAATGATTTTTAAATAAGTTTGAGGAGTATATACACCAAACTAAAATTCTTTATACACCGGTCTATAAAAGTGATCACTTACCCCTTGTAAATTCTTTAAAACCTGACTATTATAAATATAAGATGCATCCCCGTGTAAATATTTGTACCTATTTTCTTAGCCAAAATATTTCGTTTTCAAAAATCACAAAATCATTTGCAAAACTAAAAATACCAAAACATTTTTTGGAAAATAAAAGAAAATTTTGCATATGCATCATCTTTTCAAAATATCAAGACTTTGAAGAAAGTGCATCACGGAAATATTTTCTTCATTGTAAAAGCATTTGCATAGCATTCGCATTCTTTCATGATTGAACTTGATGATTGAACTAGTCCAAATAAAGTCGAAGATTGGAGCTTGGTTACTGCACCTAACCACACAGGAACCTTTTGGGAACTAGATTTAAGGTACTTTAGGTCTATTCAGACTTAATTCTTTGAGACTCAGGGTTGGGTTCAAGTCACTTCAACTGACTAACTAGAACTTTTTGAGACACACGTGTGACTCTTGTCGGCCGTGACCTAACTTGGACACTTGCACCTTTCACTTGGCTCAACTCAGTTGGATTGGTGAGGGGAATGTATTTTTCGATTTGAGATGCACACGAGTGGAAACATTCGCCCTTGTCTAGGGAGGGAAGTGCACCCCAACCCGATCCAGTAGCCATGAGGCCTAAAGACTGGAGAGGAAAATTCCTTATGTAAATGATGTTGTAAATAGTATGTTGAAAAAAAAACTCCAAAAAAGGGGACATGCATGATTGAAAATAAAATGCATGCCGGAGTATCTATATATATTGTATAGAAAATAAGTAAGCTTGAGCATGCAGCTAGATGACTTGACTACATTGGTCATGCATCCCGGGATAGGTAGCTACAATGGTTACCGTCCATTCTTCTCTTCACCCCATCCTCTTGAGTCGGATGCCACTTGAACTTAGAAGGGAATGCCCCTCTCCTTGAGGAAAGAGTTGCTGGATTGGGAAATTACTGTGTTGTCATTCTGGAGAAGTCGGTTCCTTTGTCATTTCATTTGGGGAGAGCCACTATCACTTACACTGTACAAGTCAGCTTCATAGTTACAAGGGTTTGCGTATGATGTAGGCTAGTTATGACATGGCTATTGAGGTGGTTTGAACTGAGTTCTGTGACTCTCGAAGGGTGTTGTATTTTAAATTTGATTCCCCACCAGGTTTCACACACAATTTCACATCAAGGTCTAACCTGAGCTGCAAACTTTTATTTGGTAAAGACAAGTTTACTAATTAAAATCAATTCCATTTATTCTTTCTTTTTCTTTTTTTCTTTATTCTTTTTGTACTTATTGCATAAGTGTTTACTAGGGACTAGCAAAGGCAAGAATAGGAGGGTGATGAATCTCCATTCCATCACCTTTATTCTATCATTTTGGCCTTAAAACCCTACCTAATGCATGTAAATAGCATTAATTTGTACAAAATAGCATTCATCATTTTTTATCTTTATTGTGTAAATAATATAGTTTTGATGACAAAATTATAAAATAAAGAGAAGAAAAGAAAAAGTTTATGACCCTAAATCCTGAGAACAAGTCAAAATTGAATTGGTCGACAAGGAATAAAGTAGGGGGAGATAAGGGGCCAAAATACAATAAAAACTAAATTCTTTTATTCATTAATAATCCTTTTTTACATCTATTTTATTCTTTATTATTTATACATCAAATGAATAAACTTTGTACATGAAAATTGTAGATAATAAGGTAAATAAAAATACAAAATTGAGTTTGTACAAAAATAATACATAATGTTCATTTTATACTCAAAATAAAAAGCCAAAATCCCATATTCACAGACCCATATCTCTCTCAAATAAAAACTCAAAATTGTATCAAAATCACCTTTAATTGTATATAACTTTTAATAAACTATTTAATGGAGGTGGTTTCATATTTTTTGGAGTTAAGATGTGGAAGTTAGGTTTTGGACCCTCATTGTACATGATACCCGAATAAAATATTCATTATAATTCAGTCTTTGTTATTTTTATAAATCAATATTTTTATAATTTTGTATTTATTATTTATAACTTATACACATATTAAAATCAAAATAAAAGCAAAAAGAAAACACAAAATAAAATAAGTCTATATTAATATATAGGCAAAATACTTATGTCTATACATGAATATAAATAAAAGGGGAAATATTCTTTATTCTTTTATAATTTTTAAATATCATATATTATATTAAAAAATAAAAAGGTAAAATAAAACAAAAGAAAATGAATTAAATAAATAAAATGTATACAATACATAGATTAAATACCTATAAGTATACTTATATATCTTACATATCTATTTATTAAATATATAAATAATATCATAAAAATGTATTTATTTAGATAAACATAAGTTATAAATATATAAAATAAAATAATAAAATTTTAAAATAAAATAAAAAAATAAAAAAAATAAAATATTTAAAATATAGATAAATATACCTATAAGTAAACACTTAAAAACTAACACATAATGAATAACACCAAAATAAATAAAAATCATAATAAAATACTAAATTAAATAACAAACATTTTTACGCAAAAATTAATAAAATCATTTATTTTTTTAATTATGCATTCTTTAATAAACATGTTGTTTTGTCCTGTAGTGAGCCTATACGGACCAATAGCATGGCTTCCTCTGTTGACCTCCGGTCAACTCTCCCCTCAGTCCTCTGATTTGGTGCATCATGTTGCATCATATGTTTTCATACCTTTTTCCTGCATGATCCATCGCTCAATCACGATCAATCCCTTCATGAAAAACCATCATTGGTCATCGTGCATCCATGCCCAACCATAAGATCCATTGTATATAGCTTCGATTCATTGCAATTAGCCAGTCGTTAAGGGTGCTTTACATGTTCTATAAATAAAACCTCTGAACTCCATTAATTTTTTGGTCACCATTTCAAGTCTAGGAACCCTCGTCTTGGATCTAGCTGGTCTTCTCATGACAGGAGGCTTTTCAAGGTCGGGCGGAGCTCCAGGAGCACGGAGATGCACCCACAGCCACCGTCGCCGGCGGCCATGCTCCCTGGCCGACCCCCAGGTATAAGAGTTGCCTTTCTTTGCCTTCTAATTGCATTTCATTGTAGGTTTAATCTTCTGCTCTTAGTTTAGGTTTTGGTTAGTCACATTAGGTTAATTAGTCATCCACGTAGTTCGCTGGAGCTGAGCTCCGGCGAGCTCCTCCGTGCGTAATCACACCTTCTCCACTGTTCATACCACCTCCATCGCGATTCTTGTCACCCTCCGCTCGCCCCACTCATCTTTGTTCAACCAGATCCCCCGCAAATCTGGATTTCGAGGTCCTTCTCCGTCTTGTACACCGGACCTCTCCGCCCGCACCTCATCTCACGCCCATTCCGACCAATAAGGCCCCCAGAACCTTCGTTGTGTTGTGCTTTAGCCTCTTGCAGGAACTGGAGGACCATTTGAACCAAATAGGGTCGGATTTGACCCCCAAGGGAGGTTCCTGGAGCTCCAAACTTCATCAAGCTCGTTCTCCTTTGCCTGAGCTCCAGGGATTTTGCGGACACACTCGCCTGATGCAGAGGAGCCCAAGCTTGCTTTTGCCCCACCTCAGAGCCTCCCAGGTGGTCGATGATAAATGTTATACCGGATTGAAGCTCGGGAGGCACGGGGTTCTTCCATGTTCTTCCGAGCGTCTTCAGAGCTGTCGGATTTGGACACTCCTCTAAATCTCCTAGAAGGTGTTGGATCACGCCACATTGCATCTATCGATCGCCCTCGAACGATCTAATATCTGCCGTGCATCTGCGAAGCGTCATCGTGCAAGGAGGTGTCGCCACGTGTATAAGTGGACGCGATCCAGCCGTCCACCCGTGCCTCGTATGGGGTAAATTTCACATCTGTTTCCAAACCTTTTGCATTTATTATTTTGACCTGTAAATAAAAAGTAGCATTTAAAATTAAATGGACTTTTGTAACAAAGACCTTATAGTTATTTTATTTGCATTTTGGTCCAGTCTAGCTCAGCTCGCGTGTCGTCGCACGTGAGTTGGGTAAATTGCATGTATACTCCTAGTAGTTTTGTAATTATTAAAAAGTTCAGTAAAAGTTTATATGCGTTGTATATTTTTGGGTTATTTGCATATACATCCTTGCACTTTATTTTATTTGTAAATATACCCCTGTTAGGATATATAATTTTATGTTTTTTGTCTATTTATTATAAATAGATATTGTGCTCCTTAAAATATGAAAAAATAGGATTAAATGCCTTATGACATGCATATTCACGCTCATATTTTCATTTGCATTTTGTTGTATTTTAATCATTTATTAAAAATGAAATAGAGCACATAAATTCCCTATTTAAATTAGAAAATACCAAAAAAATGAAACATGTCTAAAAATCCAATATATATATATCGTTTATTTTACTATATTTTAATTACAGACCAAAAATCACTAAAAATGGAAAAAAGGAAAAGCTTAAAAATTGAAAACCCCCAAAAGATTTCATAAAAATCTAAAAATTCATTAAAAATCCAAAAAACTAGTTTTCTATTTTATAATTTTATATAAATATTTACATACTAAAATTGATTTGAGCAATTTTGGACCTTATTTACTATTTTTAACATTCAAATCAACTTCGGATATTTATTTGGGATAATTTTGATTTCAAAAATATATAAAAATTAGCAAAAATTCAAAAAAAATTACAAAAACATTAGAAAAAAATATAAAATCCAAAAACCATTTTTTATTATATATTTTATTTATACTGATTAGTATGTATAAATATATTACCTTATATAAATATATATAGCCTTATATCTCCTATGTATAGAGAGAGTTAAAAATACTAAAAAAATATACAAATCTGAAAATGCAAAAAGAAAATATAAAATTATAAAAGTAAAATACAAAAAAATGTACAACAAAAATAATATATATAATCAAAAGCCCACAAAAAGATATATGAACATATGTGATGAAGGACATGGTTGTAAATAAATAACCGTAGGCTACCCGTTTTGCTCTTTGTGGTTCGACCTCTACATGCTTAATCACTATGCATCGTTTGGTAGAGAATAATAAATTTTAACCCCACTTGTGATATTCATTGCCTTTATTCATCTTGTGGGTTAATTGCTGATCAACAGGGGATTTTCGAGTGGTCAACACACCGATCGTGGTTTCGCCTTGTGAAACCGCACATCCCTCTTATTTCTCTCATGTTCATCAGTGACCTCGGATCAAAATATTTTCTTCACAAAAGTTTCTCATCTCGATGAGATATACAACTTTCCCAAAGAGATCAAAACTTGGTCATTTGCACAAAGTGAGATTTTTGGGGGGTTCTCTATGTACATAGAAAGCCGTGAATTTTGGTTTTGTATTTTTTTCATTTTCAAATAAGATAAAAATCGAAAAAATTTGATAAAATCAAATAAAAATATTTACACATTACTCTACATTTTTTTATTTTTATTAATTTATAAAAGAGAGAAATAAAATAAAATAAAAGATGACTTTTGTATAGATTGTTAGTGAATACTCAAACTCGATTAATTTCTTTGATTCGATTTTATTTTTTATTTGAATTTTTGCACATTTTAATAAAACTTTTATCAAAGAAAATAAATGAAAAAGAAATAAAATAAAAAGATTTAAATGTGTACATAAAATAATAGGTCAAAAACAGGTAAAATACACAATGTACAAAAGAGGCCCAAAATCCAACTTTCACACATGAGCTCTAATTCACTTGAACTTGGTCTTGTTTTAAAGGTAATTGAATGATATTAGTTCAAAAGTGAGGAGGATGAAATCTTACATTGTATGAGGAAGATATCAGCGTTTTAGTACGATTATCCAGAAATTAGGGTTTGAGTTTCTGGACCACTTATTTTTGTTAGTGAATTTTTTTTGTATTTTTTTATTTGTGTTTGTAATATATATACAATAGAGGTGATTTTAGGTTATTTGGAATTAGCATGAATTAGTTAAAAATTAGAGAAGTTAGCTTATTTTACAGATCACTTGGGCTGGGATTTTTAGCTTCTTATTTTATGCAATTATGAGTGATAAAATGCGATTATTAATTATATATGCATGAATGCTAATTATGCAAGATAATGGATAAAATGCAGATGAATTTTAGGGGACTGATCTTAATTAATCTCTTTTAGAGTGATGAATCACATATTCATCAACCCCCTATACTTAAACCATGCTCGTCCCCGAGCATCTAGAGAATGAAATGAGGTAAAATGAGATTGGATTTCTTACCAAGACCATGAGAAAAAGGTGAAAATGGAGTAAGACCTTACCTATGGATTATTAGTTTGGTGGAACTCCTGTGAGAATTAGGTTTTTAAAATCAACAACCTCCAAGTTCTACACATCAATTTCACAGTTTTGGCTTAGAAGTCATCTTAAACAATCCCCTTTCCAAAGCATACCCCATGAACATTGAACAATTGTCTCATGTGTGTGAAAGGTTTTAGCTCTTCCCATCAAGAATGTCGAACTACCATGCAAATTTCTCCCCCAATAACATGTCCTCGGGGAGTCAGGTATTTCCTTCTAAGGTCTGTTGGGTTATGTTCACAATCAAAAGGGGGGAGAAATTAGAAGAAGGGGAAAAGAACTGGAGGGTAAACAGTGTAGTCACCTCTCCTTGTGAGTCCACAAGATCTGCAGGTTTTCTTATAGCTTGGACCTTTTTGGTCAAATATTTATTTGGTAGTTTGCTTCTTTTGTTTAGATTATTGGTAGCTCTGTGTGGATCTTGTTGTGCCATTGTGGATATGGAATCTTTCTTTCCGTACATGTTTTGGGGTCTTAGAAAAACTTGTACCCAAACGTACATCCCTTATCCGAAGCTTTATTTCAACCCGTGCTCTGGTCTTTAGATGTCCATGATACCAGAAAATAAACTCACATAGTCTTCCAATACCTCGTCTAAGTTGAGCTAAGTGCATAGTTCGAGAGTACAAATTAATTCCCTATTCAAGAGTCGTACACAGAATGAGGCGACCAGGTTAGACACTAAGAGTCAAATTCTGCACATTGTCATGTGGAACTCGAAGAATTAAGTCAAAGACCTGAAGCTTCTAAGATCTTCTTTCTCGGTGAAGTTCCTCTGAAAAATAGGTGGATTAAGGCCAAGTCAAGACTACTCTATATTTCTGCTCATAACTTGGTTCAGAACCCAAGGGCTTTTCAACAATGCGGATGCATGTAATGATGGATGAAGTGCAAATGCGTAGAATGCAATTTTTTTCAAAACAAGACATTTTTCAAAAATGAACAAGAAGCTTGTTCAAAACTTTGGTTACATATGTAGTGTTGGTTCTAAAACACAAAGTTAGTTTTTTTAAAGATATTACAAGTTAGTTACTCACTCGTAAATAAGAATATAGACTTATGCGCAAGTACGAGTTATGGGTAAAATATATACAAAGTATATACACACACCCCTATACTTAGCGAGTGCTATGTCCTCAGAGCAAAAGAAGCACAGAGAAGACATAGCTTGGGCTAAGCGTACGAGAGTGAAAAAGAAAAATAGATAATCAGCATGCCCCCTATACTTAGGATGTGAACATTCTAAATATAGAAGAAGAGTGAAAATGAGGTAGATAATGGGAGAAGTAGATGAAGAGAGTATATACAGTGAGCATGAGGTCTCCCTAAACTTAGGCTCTGGTTAGCCTAAGTACGGAAGAAGGGTGGGGGTCTGATGAGATCTTGAGAATCACAAGAAGAATGTACATTTGAAATGTGTGAAGAATAAAGATGATCTGTACAGCATGTATCTGACTGCTTCTCTTCATGTAGGGTATTCTGATGAGTCTTCATTGTACTCGCTCTGCATGATGACCTCGACTTGGGCTAATTGTTCTTTAGAATCTACATATGGTTTCAACAATTGCTCATTCATTGGAAAAGGTTGTGCACCATCTTTGAGCTCAGCAATATCAACACTTCCATTGTTGTGCACATGTATGATAATGTAGGGATTTGATTTGAGTTTCCCATGGAAAATCTTCAATCGGGCATTGAACAACCATATTTTCTTCCCAGGTACAAAAGTCTTATGCCTAATGTATCTATCATTCCATTTCTTGACCTTGTCCTTATAGATCACATTGTTGTAATGTGCTCGGTTTCGTATTTCCATTAGCCCATTCAGATTTAAGTCACAGCATAGCTTCCCAAGATGACAACTCCAATTAATCTTCTTGATCACCCACTCAAATTTGGGAATTAATTCCGCGGGTAAATGGCATGGCTTGCCATAGATCATCCTAAAAGGTGAAGTACTGAGTAGAGTCTTGTTGGCTATCCTATAGGCCCACAGAACCTGGTCCAAAAGCCAGGACCAATTCTTCCTATCGGGACGAACCAACTTCTGAAGAATGATCTTCACCTCTCTATTAGAAACCTCTGACGTGCCATTTGACTGTGGGTGATATGGATTGGCTATTCTATGCTCGAATTTACAGTCCTTAGCCAATGATCTCATTTCTCGATCCACAAAGTGGCTACCCCCATCAAAAATCAAAATCTTTGGGGCCCCAAACCTTGCAATGATATTATCCTTGATAAACTTACAAACAGTACTGCTATCTGCGATTTGGGTTGGGATAGCCTCCACCCATCTTGATAAATATCAACCACTAACAAGATGTACTCGTGTCCATTACTGTTGGGAAAGGGACCCATAAAATCAATTCCCTATACATCAAAAACATCACCGAAAATCATCGATTGCATGGTCATTTCATCTTTATATCCCATGGTCCCTCCCATTCTCTGACATATCAGGAATGACTGTACAAAATCATTGGTGTCTATATATAAGGTCAGCCAGTAAAATCCATATTGGAGTACCTTCTGCACGGTTCTCTTTCCCAAATGGTGTCCTCCAGCCTCAAGTGAATGACAGTGTGTGAGGACACTCTGGTATTCCTCCTGAGGAATACGTCTTCGCCAAACACAATTCGGTCCCTCAAAGAAAAGGAACGGATCGTCCCAGTGGTATGTCCTCGAATTCGACTTCAGTCAGTCAATCCTTCTCTTGTACCAACCCAGGGGAACTCGTTTGGAGACAAGATAGTTCATTATGTCGGCATACCACGGGAGTGAGTCAGTAGCACAAACTGACTCGTCTGGGAAGGTCTTTGAAATTGATTCAATATCAGGATTATCATTTTGTTCAATTCTGGAAAGATTATCAGCCACAACATTCTTTATTCCAGGTTCATCCTTAATTTCCAAATCAAATTCCTAGATTAATAAGATCTACCTCAAAAGACGTGCCTCCGCATCCTTTTTTTCATTTGGTACCTGATTACTTTGTGATTGGTAAAAATTGTCACCTTGGATCCCAATATATATGATCTGAATTTTTCATGGGCCCAAACTACCGTGAGCATTTCTTTTTCAGTCGCTGTATAATTTCTCTGTGCAGGATCCAAAACTTTGCTCGCATAGTGAATGGCATATGGTATCCCATCATGTCTTTGTCCAAGCATAACTATTTCTGCAAAATCCGATTCATATGTCACGATCTCAAAGGGAAGAGACCAATCAGGAGCTTGTAAAATAGACGATTCAAAGATTTTCTTTTTCAAGAGCTCAAAGGCCTCTAGACACTTGTGATTTACAATGAACTCGATGTCTTTCCCTAAGACCACAGTTAGTGGGTGAGCGATCTTTGAAAAATCATGAATAAATCTTCTATAAAATCCAACATGCCCTAAAAATGACCGCACTGACCTGACGTTGATTGGTGGCTCAAGTTTCTTGATCACATCTACCTTGGTCGGGTCAACCTCCATTCCCTTTTTGGAGATGACGTGCCCCAACACGATACCCTCTGTCACCATGAAGTGACTTTTCTCTCAATAGAGTACCAAATTGACCTCCCTACACCTCTTGAGGACTCAGTCCAAGTACGCTAAACATGTATCAAAAGAATCACCATGAACCGAGAAGTCATCCATGAAGACTTATAGGAAGTCGCCCACCTCTCGGCAAATACGGTGATCATGCACCGCTGAATTATGCTCGGAGCATTGTAAAATCTGAATGGCATGCGCTACGCGTAAGTGTCGAATGGACATGTAAATGTGGCCTTTTCTTGATCCTCGAGAGTGATGGCTACTTGATTGTAGCATAAGTACCCATCAAGAAAACAGAAGAATGATTTCCATACAAGTCTCTCCAAGATTTGATCAATGAATGGTAGGGGAAAGTGACCTTTCTTGGTTATGGCATTCAGGCGTCTGTAGGCGACACAGACACGCCACGACGTGGGTACTCTTGTTGTGATCTTTACCCCCTCCTCGTTGGTGACCATCTTGTATCCCGACTTTTTCGGAACAACATGAAGCGGGCCACTGATGAACCTTGGTTTCATCATGTTAATATCCACATATTAATACCCTAGCTTAAATTAGCATCAATAAAAGCCAGATTAATTGTTGTATATATCTGATTCTTGAAATAAATTAAAAATACAAAAAAATGACAAAACCAAAAATCGTAGTGTTTGTATACCTTTAAAAATGCTCACAAAAATATTTCTCCCTTTGTTTGACCTCTTTTGTGTTCTTGGTCAACATGAAACTTGTAGATCTCATCTACAACTTTCATGTTTTGAGTTTTCTCAAATTCAGCCTCCTTCTTCTTCTTTTTCGATTTTTTCATTTGAATAACCTGGTTGGGCCACGTGGCTCTTTCTAGTTGAGCCACACGGCCCGCTTCCCATCTCGACATGCACCACCCACTTCCAGTCGTTCGATCATATCTAGCGACTCAATCATAGCCGTTGGTCCGCGCTTCTCTCTCCGCCCTCCGATGCTTCCCCAGAGTCCATCTGAAGCATCCACGCTCGCTCTCTCATCGACCGTTGGATCATTAGATCCAACGGGGCCACATGCATCACCCACGGCTGTTGTTGCGTCCTGATCATTTCATAAAGGTCGTTCTCTTGTGCCCTTCTCTCAGTTGTTGGATTACAAGATCCAATAGATGAGGACTCATCTCCTTTCTCGAGCCCCCCTTCTTGCCCACATTCTCCACCAAGCCAAACCATCGCCCCCTTTCCATTATCCCCATCTCCTCATCACGTCTCACCACTCGCTGAACACACCACCTTCAAGCCCTCACTCCCTTCTTCCTCGTGCAGCACCTAGACACGATCACCTCCTCTCCTTCCGGTCAGCGAGAGCCCACAAACCTACGATGACCACCACCTTCTGCCAATAACCTTTCCCCTATAAATAAGCCTCCACTGCCCAATTTCGACCTTGCCCACTTGTACGCGAGCCTTGGCCCAGCTTCTCTCCACCTCCCAATGATAGGGGGAGGTCGGATCGATGACACGACGATGTTCAAGGCTCCGGTGAGACCCCTGGCCATGGTAGGCCTTGCCCCCGGCTCTACAATGTCGGCGAGCTGCTCCAATCGGTCGATGGAGTCCAATGAAGATACGAGCTTCTTCTAGGAGCTCTAGCCCAGGCCCAATGTCCGCCAAATCTCCATGTAACCCCCTTTGATCCTCTTTTTCTTTTCTTTGTAATTTCTTCCAATTAATTAGGCTCTCACTCGTATGACCACCCTCCACTCACCATCGCTCCAGCTTTCTCACGTATCACTCATCCTCGCACATACCTTCACTCACCTCCTCCAGTTCTCCATCATCTGAACACCTCCGCCCCACCTCCTTTCCAGTTCGTCGGAGAGGGAGCTCCAGTCTCCCATTCCTCCATTTGCATGAGACCCCGCTCCATTCACTTTACCCTGCACGTGCATGCTTCAGCTATCGAGCTAACGAATTCATGTACTCTTTCAATGATCGGAGCCCTCACTGGAGTTGTCTTCAAAGTCATCATCTCTGGTCAACTCTTGCTGCCATGTCAAAGCCAAATGCCTTGGTTGTTCTCCTGTATATGAGCTTCATTGCCAACAAGTCTAGAGTTGTCCCCAGGATTTTGATGTGCTACCATGGCTGGGCGAAGATTTTACCCCTTCGTTGGAGCCCTACCAAGTTCGATGCAGGAGGCGGCGGTGAGGAGGAACGCAATGCACAGTTGTCGTGTCCAATCCTCGTGATTGGACGTCCCACAAGAGGCCACGTCACTGCCCAGAACCTCCACTCCGAGTCTCCAGGGTCGGGGCACCTGAGCCAAGCCAAAGCGTCATCTGTCGACATGTGGTCCGAGCCATCGCCGAGCCTTTCTCCGAACCTGAGCGGACACCCGAGCCTAACCCCACGTGCTTTGGTCACGTGAGGGCTGGGAAATTTGCAAGGGAGCCCCTCCTCTTTCTTCAAATAGATCCTCTGATCATGTGCATGACACACGTGTCTGGGGTTAATTGCAAATAGGCCCCCTTCGGGTTTCAATAATTGTAATTTAGCCCTTGCGCGTGTGGGTAAATTACAGAGAAGGCATCACGAATTTTCGTATTTACATGTAGGTCCTTCTAGGGACATATTTGTATTGTTTTTTCCTATTTATTTTGAAGTTTTTCTTGTATTTATGCCCCTGGCCTCTTTTGTGAATATCTTGAGCATCTGAGCTCTGTTTTAGTCGATTTCAGTTTCGTTTTGAAGCTTGTTTCATTGTCTATCTGATGGCATAAATTGTTTTCTGATTTAACACTTAGAATACAGATGATTAATTCTAATTATATGGTGTCACCTTCCTAATTTTTGTGATGCTATTGAGTAATTTGTCAATGAAGTTTGCTTCGTGAATTGATTCTGAAATTGGTCACATATTAATTTCTCATTGATTCTACCTAATTAGGGCATATTTGCGTAACTTTAAACCTACATCTCATTACATATTAAAATCAAATAAAAGTGTTTCTTATGCATGCATCATTATTTTCATTTGTCTGCATCTTATGTCTTTGTGATCTGACCTATGAGTTGTTAATTTTTCATTTATCTGAATAATGAGGACCTAAATAATCACTTAAGAGGCTTGTATCCCTAAGCTCGACCTTGGGCTTGCCCAATGATGAATCCATGATTCATTAACTTTTCTGTCACATTTTGTCTTATAACCCTTAAAAAATACATGTAAATATACATTAATTTCCATCTTTTATAAAAACTTCATTCATGAATAAATATTCACTTTTAAGCATCAAAATCATGTAAATAAGTAAAGAACAAAGAAAAGAAAATAAGACAGATTGTAAATATGTATATATGGACATATGACTTATAAATATAAATGTAACTGCAAGGTATATTTATAACCTAACCCCCGAGACCAAGTCAGCATGGATTGGTTGACAAATCGATAAGTAGGGGGAGATAAGGGAAGAAAATCATAAAAATAAATTAAGACACACTTCACACATTGTTCACTATTTATCAAATAAATACAAAACTTCATTGATTTTAGTTAATTCATATGTACATATTTTTCATCAAATTCTTTTCCTAATTCTTTCTAAAAATATGCATAAAAATATAAAAATAAGTTAAAAATATTACCTTGTATGTATACCAAGAAATCCAGCTTTTAATTTATCAAATTCTCAACTTCCGAACATCATAACTTCTTCATACGAACTCCTATTTCACTCTACTCACCTTTAAAGTTCATAAAATAATATTATCTAATTAATAGCAGTGGTTTCATTGAATTCGGAGTCCATTTGCAAAAAAAGTCGGTTTTGGGACCAAATGACAACGGGGTTTCTGGGCTATTTATTTTATGCAGAACACATTATTTATACTTTTATTAATTTTATAATTTCTAATTATTTTCATGATATTGTATTTCCACCTTAATTTATTTCAGAATTTTTGGAGCTTATTTATTATTTTAATAAAATCCAAAACCCTAATTTATAGATAAAAATGAATTGATTGACTTATACTTATATTTATTAATATATGTAAACTAATTTATTAAAATCCCTAAAAATTCACACAACCCTTATTTATTAATTTAATAATTAAAAAATAAAAAAATTAATATTTATTTATTTATTTATCAAATTAAAAATCCAAAACCTAATTATTTATACTTATTTATTAATATAATATTTATATTTCGAATAATATATATTATTTATAAAAAATAATTATTTTATAATTTAGATAATTTAATTATTTAAATTTCTTGTTTTTATACTTAATTAATATAACACTATTTACTATTTATTATCGAATTTACAAGATATTAACACATCTGGCCTACCAGGTGCTGACACGTGTCAACACCTGGTGCTTCTCCAAGAAACTGGTACTGAAGTCTGTTCCAACCGGTCTTCTTCACCAAATTTTCACGCGCGCATCATAACTCATTACGATGATTTAATCCCTTGGATCTACTCTCCTAACAACCAAGATAATCGGCCACCCTTCGATTAAACTTGAGACCCACGAAATCTATCTATATAAACCCCCAAAGTTGTCGGTTTATAACTAACTCTCTCATATCCACCTGAAGCTCAACTACCAGTGGCCGGCCCCTCTCATCCTCGCCTCGCTCCGCTCGCCCAGTAGGTGACAGCTCCGATCGAAGGTGCCCGCGTGGGAGAAGACTCATCGGGGAGGAGTTCCAAGGTGCTCGTCGGTCCTTGCATCGCCGCCTTGCGCACGTCCAGCTCCGGCAAAGATCGGTCGTAGAAGCATCTACCAGAGGTAATACACCTCTACTTTCCCAGATCTACTCATCCATCTTCGTCGATTTCTTTCTCGACATTCGTGCCACGATTAGCGTGGTTGATCACGTAATTATTTAGCCTAAGCATATAGCTTAAATGCACAGTCAAATTCACTTCCAAGTTCGTTTCATAACTCAGTCCAAATCACGTCTCATTTCTCGAGTATTTCTCACGCACATTTCATCTATTCTGGAAGCATATTTTGATCTAGCAAAAACTTAACTCGTTGGCCAATTTCATCGCAAATCAAGCACGTATACTGAATCTTTGCAGATCCATCTTTCATCCGGAGTAGTTACAAGGTGTTTGGAGTCTTTATTTTTCACGCAATAGTCATTCAAAGAAGGCGCAACAACCTTCCACCAGTCTCCAGGAGCAGAGGACCGCCATCTTCATCGGCCTTGCCTTGCCGATATTCGCCACTCCATCCGTGCTCACCCGCAGGCAAGCTCGAGGGGTGGAGGAGCCACCCCTATGGCCCTGCAGGAGGCCCAAGTTTCACTCCAGTCGCCGGTGAGAATTTGGAGAAGACACCGCCTTCGTCAGCCGCACGAGGGACCTGAAGAACCTCAAGAACAACCCGGTGTACAGGCTATCGAGAAGTGGCAGCCGTGAATGGTCCAGATCGCGCCTGATCTTCTAATCTCCGCCGTCCAAGCCGAAACAGTGAAGAAATTGTAGAATAAACCTAGAGGACTTCCAAGATTTTCCAGATCGTGCCTGATCTTCTAATCTCCGCCGTCCAAGCCGAAACGGTGAAGAAATTGTAGAATAAACCTAGAGGACTTCCAAGATTTCGGACAGCTTCAGAACTTTCCAGAATTTACATTTAGGTCCCACGCGGGGACCTAAATGTAAACCTTCATATTTTTGTTATAGAACAGTCCCTGCCTGAGGACCTTTTTGCAAAACTTTTATATCTTTTCTTGCATTTATAACCTTGATCTGTAGGGGAGTTTTGGATGCATTTTTTGAAATAATTTTTCATAGTTTTTCTTGGGGTAGTTACACAAATACCTCCGCGAGGTTTTCCAGAAAAGTGTATTTTTGACGCTTTTTCATCGTGTTTCTTGTTGTCGAAGTTTGCTTCCGTTTTGATTTGATTTTGTGTGTTGTTCGAGCCCGTTGCTCGTCCACTTTACCTACTCTATAATATCATCTATATTTCACCTATATTCCACCTATTATATTGTAGATAAATTGTTTGAAAAATATCATTTTGAAAAATAAATAAATATTGGAAAAATATAAAATTCAAATAAAAATTTAAAAATAAAAATTCCATAAAAATATCGTGTTTCCTCGATCGATTTAATAAGAGATAAAATAATCACAAAAATATATCTCCACCTACAAAAAATTAAAATACCCTATTCTGCCTCCTTATGTTCGACCCAGGCACATTTACCTAGTTAAATAAATAGTGTAAGGTTTTTTTTTCTAAAAACCGATCTTTGTTTGATCGACTAGGATCTTTTTGCGATTTTCTACACCGACAACCCTTTCATTTAAAACCGCAATCCAATTTTTAGCTGCATCACACAAGTAAAATAAATTCAACCGCTTTGATTTAATTGACAAATTCATTAGCGATTTTTGATGGATCCAATTTAGCCCGACTGCAACGACATCTGAGTGTTAATTCCACATTTTTAAAGGGTTGATTTTCGGATTCGTCAAATGGACAAGGTGACATAGAGGCAGAGAGAAGCTGGGCCAAGGCCCACGTACAAGTGGACAAGGTTAAAATTGGATGGTGGAGGCTAATTTGTAGGGGAAAGGTTATGGCAGAAGGTGGTGGTCGTCGTGGGTTCGTGGACTCTCGTTGATCGAAAGGAGAGGAGGTGATCGTGTCTAGGTGGCGCAGGAGGAAGAAGGGAGTGAGGGCTTGAAGGTGGTGTGTTCAGCGAGTGGTGAGACGTTATGAGGAGATGGGGATAATGGAAAGGGGGCTATGGTTTGGCTTAGTGGAGAATGTGGGCAAGAAGGGGGGCTCGAGGAAGGAGATGTGTCCACATCCATTGGATGATCCAACAGCTGAGAGAAGGATGCAAGAGAACGACCTTGATCAAATGATCAAGAAGCAGCGACGGTCGAGGGTGAGGCGCGTGGCATCGTTGGATCTAATGATCCAACGGTCGATGAGAGAGCAAGCGTAGATGCTTCAGATGGAATCTGGAGAAGCATCGGAGGGTGGAGAGCAAAGCATGGACCAGCAGCTGTGATTGAGTCACCAGATATGATCAAATGGCTGGAAGTGGGTGGCACATGGCGAGATGGGAAGCAGGCCACGTGGCTCAACCAGAAAGAGCCACGTGGCCCAACCAGGTTATTGATGAATCTCGTATTCATCATGCTAAAAGCCGCAAATTAAAACCCTGGCTTAACCATTCCAATAAAAATCATCTTTAATTCTTAATTTTTATCATGTATTATATTGTGTGCAATTAACCATGAATTATTTGTATTTAATTTATCTTATTTTTCTTGTATTTATTTTATCATTATAAACCTCTAAAAATTAGGTAGATAAATTGTCTATAAATCACTGACCTTTAAAAAGACTAAAAAATACAAAAATAATTCAAAGATAAAAATCAGTGTTTTTATCCCCCTTAAAAATACCCCCAAAAATACTTTTTGTACAAATGACCTCTTTTGGCTTTTTGTCCAACATTAAAGTTGTAGATCTCATCGAGACGAGAAACTTTTATGTTTTGACTTTTTCCTAATTTTGCCTCTAACTATTTCTTTTGTATTTTCTTTGTATTTATGCTCTGAATTTTCTGATTGGGCCATGTGGCGCCCTCTGGGCCGCCCACGTGGCCCGCATCCCCTTCCGCCACCCGGCGCCCATCTGGGTCATCTGATCCACTCCATCTCAACCGTCCATCATCGCTCCACTTCCCAGCCGTCGGATCAGTCTCCAAATCAAATCCCAACCGTTCCTTCGTGCCCCAACCTCAGCCATCCGATCTTTTTTCCATCCAACGCCTCTCATCGCTCCACGTCGCCCTTTTATCTCAGCCCTCCGATCCAGTTATTATCCCACGATTCCCTGCACTCCACGTCACCCTCTCTCTCTCTCACCGTTAGATCTTCCTCACTCTTCCATCCTAGCCGCTCCTTAACACCCATCCTCCATTGCGCGATCAGACCCTCAGGATCTGATCGCATCCATCCGCATGCGCTCCCATCCCAACCATTGGATCGTGAGATCCAACGGCTCTCCCGTCATCTTCCTCCTTCATAACCCTCCTCCCCCAGCCGTTTCATCTCGCAGCCACTTCGCCCCCTTTCCATTTTCTCCTCCTCTCCGATCGCCCCATCTTCGATTCAAAACCACCACCACGTCACCCCCAGATCCACCATCTTCACGCATCCATCAATGCGCCTTCCCGTTACACCACGCAGCCACGCCAGCCGTTGCAAAAACTCCTCTCCACCACGTAACCTCCGACTACCCCCACCTATAAATCCCCTCCCACCATCGCCATTCACCTTCATCCACCATTAGAGGGCCTCCTTCCTAGCTTCGGCCGCCCTCCGGTGACAGCGGAGGGCTGGTTTTGAGGCGATCATGGTCGTGAACGCCCCGGTGTGATCCATGGCCTCCGACCATGTCGCGACCGCCATTGTGCGCCGCTGAGCACCGAGGCTGATTGCCCTCGTCGTGCGACGACCCCCCCGAGGTCCGATGAGGACCTCAAAGCCCAGATCACCGCCTCCACCAACACCTCGCTTCGGTGAGGTGACTTTTCTTGTTGTTTCTTTAAATTATCCCGATCAACCTATTCGTCGCCCCTTCCATCTGACCATCCCACAAGCTTAACTACTCAGCCCACATCTTCGCGCTACCCTCCGACCTCACCTTCCCTTCTCCACAACCTTAACCACCCTCTGTCACCTCCTCCTCTGCTTTGCCGGAGAAGGAGCACTGGGCCACCACTCCCATCGCCCCACACGGCCCCCACTCACCTCACCGTACTTCCACGCACACGCTTCGGCTATTCTCTAACTATTACAGGTACTTCAAGCTTCAATGGCCGGATCCATCCTCGCCTCACCGATGTCGCGCACCCACTCCGATCACCTGCCTCCACCTTACCCTTCCAGACATCGATGGAGCTCTACCAGCCACCGAGCACCTTCGCGAGCCCCTCATGAACCTTCATCGACCATTAAAGCAGCAGTTGGGGCTCGGCGGAGCAACCAGCTGTTTGCCGGAGCCCCGCCTCCTCCGGTGACTCACGGCGGAGGAGAAGATATAGGTACCGTCTGATCCAGATGATCGGACGGTGATGATGGCGATACGTGGCAGACCCGAGCCTCGGTCTGCACCAACAGGCTTGGGTATACCGAACCTTGACCGAGCCACATGATGCTGCCACGTGTCCCGAACCGGAGGTTGTGTCCCGAGCCTAGTCCCGCACGTGAGGTCCTGGGAAATTTGCAGAAGGACCCCGTAAAGTTTTGATATTTACAATCGGGTCCCTAGGCACATGTGTCACGTGCGTGCTTGGTTATTTTATAGGGAGGCCCTCCGAAGTTTCAGAAATTGCAAAAATTCCCCCGCGCATGGAAAAATTTCACAGGGGCCTAGGTGGTTTTTCTTATTTGCATTTAGGTCCCTCCAGGGACCTAAATGTGATATTTATCCTTTTTATTTCTTGCATTTTTATTACAATTATGCCCATGCATTGTTTTCTTCATAACTTGAGCATCGTAGGTCCAAATTACATGATTTTAGTGTCGTTTTGATCCTTGTTTTGTCCTCTACATCTTAGCATACTTAATTTTCTCATTTGCTATTGTTTTACATGAAGTGATTTTTTATGTGATAAATGAGACCCTGCTCTCCTTGTTCTTGCTTTGATTTGATGAATGTTCTTCATGTGGTGATTAATACGACCCTAATTTCCATTTCTATTTTGTTGCTCATATTTTGAGGGTATATTTTTATTCTTTTGTTTAGCTTATATTTAACCTTGCATTTATTTCCATGCATCACTTTATAATTGCATAAAAACCAACTAAAAATTGTATACATCATGGCATTGCATTGTAATTCACATAGTGCATCTTGCAGACCTGAACTTGAAATTAATTCACGCATGTGCTTCATGAATCAAAATTCGATAAATAAATTAAGTAGATGTGTCCTTGTGTTCGACCTTGTAGACTTGCCAAGTATAAATACTCCACAGCATTCAAAGGACGGTGGTTTTTGCTGAGTCAAATTTGCCTCCTATATTACGACAATTTCACATTATTAGAGAGGCAAATTTCGCGCTCATCAAATGGCGTCGTTGCCGGGGACACGGATTAACTTAATTATTGAATTTTGATTTTCTTTGTTTAATAAATTTAAAATTTTTAGGTCCTCATTTCATGCATCATTTTTTGCATCATTTCTGCTGATTTAATTTCTCTGTGTGTTCTAAGTTTTCTCTTTTGTGGTAGGGCCCATGATTATCGAGGACATTTGATCTTCATGGAGGCGTGAAGTCGGGAGCTTCCGCTGAAGAGGCTGCAAAAGAATCTGTGAAGAAATTTTGGGATTTTAATCAGTCAGCCTGCTTTGCATGCTGTAAAAAAACTTGCATTTGCATATTTATTTCCAGTTCTTGCATGTTGTAAAAGAGAGAGAGAGAGAGGTAGATCACTTGATGTTCTACCCCCCCCACACACACACTTGTACATACACACACCTCACCCATTTTCACAATCTCTCGCTCTCTCTCTCTCTGTGTGTATATATTGAACGAACCCCCCCCCCACCCTTGTATCATAGTACAACCCCACCCCCCCCCCCCCAATTCAGACCTTACTTAGGCTATTTGTAGCCTAAGTATAGGGGGGACCTGCCTGCTCATCCCTCCCTCATACTGTCTTCTTGTACTTAGGGCAATTTTTTACCTGAGTATAAGGGGATACTCCTCCTCAGTTCAGCTATATCACCCTATATTTGATCGAGCCTTGGCTTCATGGCACTTGTGCTATGAGGACATAGCAAAATTTAAGTATGGGGGATATACCGTATATTACTGTATATTTACTTTAGCCTTAGCTTGTGTTTTTAAAACTTTTTAAATTTTATTTTCGGGATGGGTTTTGGTAAACCTATGAACTGAGTTTTGTAAAAACCTTGTAAAAAATTATTTATTAAAATTGAGGGATTAATTTTTGTAAATATTCCTTTTCAAAAAAATAAAAAATTAAAACCCTTTTTGGAATTAGACTGTGACTACTAGGCTTAGTAGACACTTTCAGTGAGGGAGCCTCGGTCTCCCTTAGCAGAGTGGGTGTTTAGAGGACACTGCATATGGCTCCGTCCTTAAGGATCACGGGTCCGTTTATCGGCTCGTACTTACACCCATACTGGCTGAGAGTGGATACTTTTATTCATTTGAGCCTGGGCCAGTCATTGTCTCTCCGAAGAATTAAAAAAATCTTTTAAAAATTAAAACCCATAAAAATCTGCAAAAGTCAAAAATCACACAAAAAATCACTTACCAAGGAGTTGGTGTATTCCTGACACATTCACACAATATAATACAGGATAAAAATAAAGAATTAAAAATGATTTTTATTGGAATGGTTAAGCCAGGGTTTTAATTTGCTACTTTTAGCATGATGAATACGAGATTCATCATAATTTCAAAATCACTAATGAAGGAGTTGGTGTATTCCTGACACATTCATACTCACTCAAGGCTTGAGGATTTTGAGGACACTGGATTTCTGTGATCTTGACAGTCTGAGTTAACTTGCCTTAGTCATTAGGGTTTGTAAAACTTAAATATCCACACTTCCCTAGTTTGAAAGATTTGAGCACTATATTGCACTCTTCATCTCTACCTTCAAGAAAAATATGATCAGCACAGTCACTTCCACAACTGCATGATTGATGAGATGAGTTGAGATATCACTTGAGGAACTAGGACTAGAGATTTGAGTATATACCCGATCTAATGATATTCGAGGATGGGATAAAGTTAATGAAGGCTTCAGAAAACCTGAGTGTCAGCAAAACCCTAGCCAGTATGTGAACAAGAGAAATTAAAGAGGCAAATTTCGCGCTCATAAAGAGGCAAATTTATCTACCTACTTTTTAGGGGTTTTTGATGATAAAATAAATACAAGAAAAATAAGAGAAATTAAATACAATTAATACAGGGTTAATTACACACAATATAATACAGGATAAAAATAAAGAATTAAAGGATTTTTATTGGAATGGTTAAGCCAGGGTTTTAATTTGCGGCTTTTAGCGTGATGAATACGAGATTCATCATAATTTCAAAATCACTAACCAAGGAGTTGGTGTATTCCTGACACATTCACACTCACTCAAGGCTTGAGGATTTTGAGGACACTGGATTTCTATGATCTTGAGAGTCTGGGTTAACTTGCCTTAGTCATTAGGGTTTGTAAAACTTAAATATCCACACTTCCCTAGTTTGAAATATTTGAGCGTTATATTGCACTCTTCATCTCTACCTTCAAGAAAAATATGATCAGCACAGTCACTTCCACAACTGCATGATTGATGAGATGAGTTGAGATATCACTTGAGGAACTAGGACTAGAGATTTGAGTTTAGACCCGATCTAATGATATTCGAGGATGGGATAAAGTTAATGAAGGCTTTAGAAAACCTAAGTGTCAGCAAAACCCTAGCCAGTATGTGAACAAGATTCATATACTATCTCTTTGATATTTACCTATGTGCCAGGGTGTGATGAAACTTAATGGAAATTGTTGATCAGCGTGCGCCAACTTTTGGTAAAAGCAAAAAGAGCTAGTCAACAAAAGAAAAGAAATGTCAAAGAAAAAGCTCTACATACCAAAGTCAAATTACAAATGAGCTTCCACCAATGGCGAGCGCTCCCAAACATTTTCAAAGTGTCCACTTGGACCAAGCGCTAATTAGGACCAAGGAGTCGGGCTGACACCACAAAAAGGGCTCTGCATCGTAAGCGATACAAGTCTAGGTGTCGAAGGTATCTTAGATACTCAGAAAAGACACACCCCCGTGTACTTCCAGAAAAACAAGTGCAGACGACTCCAACTCTCTTGACGGACACATTGATCAAAAATATAAAAAATTACATGTGTTGAGTAAAAAGGCACTCGAGAGGCCCCTTGTTCCAATGTGAGGGAGAGAAAAATAGACACAATCCCATACCCTCCATCATCTGGCAGTCCATCTACACGTTCAAGTCTGACAAACTAATGAGACGGTTGATTGAAGCAAGAATAGACTTATTCCCTAGTATTGAGGATTAGGTCTAGAGGAGAGTCTTTGGGACTGGAACTTTGAGTGATGCCTCGACTCGACTCTCATGAAATGCAGTAAACTTAAGTTCATATCCTTATATTATATGTACAAAAAGAGAGTCTGATAATTAGAGAAGTTGGATTCCTTCTGACTAAGGCTTGGATAAACTCAGAATTTTAGGATCTCTTAAATTGAGGGTCTTCGAAAGATTGAGCCTTCAATTCTTCACTTGCACTGTCAGGAATTAATCTGACTCCTTCATTCTTTAGATGCTCAAGGACGAGCATGGTTTAAGTATAGGGGTATGATGAATCTCGTATTCATCATGCTAAAAGCTGTAAATTAAAACCATGGCTTAACCATTCCAATAAAAATCATCTTTAATTCTTTATTTTTATCCTGTATTATATTGTGTGTAATTAACCTTGAATTATTTGTATTTAATTTCAATTATTTTTCTTGTATTTATTTTATCATCAAAAACCCCTAAAAATTAGGTAGATAAATTGTCTATAAATCGCTGACCTTTAAAAAGACTAAAAAATACAAAAACAATTCAAAGATAAAAATCAGTGTTTTATCCCCCTTAAAAATACCCCCAAATATACTTTTTGTACAAATGACCTCTTTTGGCTTTTTGTCCAACATGAAAGTTATAGATCTCATCGAGACAAGCAACTTTCATGTTTTAACTTTTTCCTAATTTTGCCTCTAACTATTTCTTTTGTATTTTTTTTGTATTTATGCTCTGAATTTTCTGCGCGTCCCCTTCCGCCACCCAGCGCCCATCTGGGCCGTCTGATCCACTCCATCTCAGTCGTCCATCACCGCTCCACTTCCCAGCTGTTAGATCAGTCTCCAGTAGATCAGTCTCCAGATCAAATCCCAACCGTTCCTTCGCGCACCAACCTCAGCCATCCGATCTTTCTTCCATCCAATGCCTCTTATCGCTCCACGTCGCCCTTTTATCTCAGCCCTCCGATCCGATTATTATCCCATGGTTCCCCGCACTCCACGTCACCCTCTCTCTCTCACCGTTAGATCTTCCTCACTCTTCCATCCTAGCCGCTCCTTAACAACCATCCTCCACCGCACGATCAGACCCTCAGGATCTGATCGCAGCCATCCGCACGCGCTCCCATCCCAACCGTTGGATCGTGAGATCCAACGGCTCTCCCATCATCTTCCTCCTTCGTAATCCCCCTCCCCTCAGCTGTTTCATCTCGCAACCACTCCGCCCCCTTTCCATTTTCTCCTCCTCTCCGATCGCCCATCTTCGATTCAAAACCACCACCACGTCGCCCCCAGATCCATCATCTTTGTGCATCCATCAATGCGCCTTCCCATTACACCACGCAGCCATGCCAGCCGTTGCAAAACATCCTCATCACCACGCAACCTCCGACTACCCCCACCTATAAATCCCCTCCCACCATCGCCGTTCACCTTCATCCACCATTAGAGGGCCTCCTCCCTAGCTTCAGCCGCCCTCCGGTGACAGCGAAGGGCTGTTTTTGAGGCGATCATGGCCGTGAACGCCCCGGTGTGAGCCATGGCCTCCTGCCATGTCGCGGCCGCCATTGTGCGCCGCTGAGCACCGAGGCTGATCGCCCTCGTCGTGCGACGACCCCCTGAGTTTCGATGAGGACCTCAAAGCCCAGATCACCGCCTCCACCAACACCTCGCTCTGGCGAGGTGATTTTTCTTGATGTTTCTTTGAATTATCCCGATCAACCTATTCGCCGCCCCTTCCATCTGACCATCCCACAAGCTTCACTGATCCGCCCACATCTTCGCGCTACCCTCCAACCTCACCTTCCCTTCTCCACAACCTTAACCACCCTCCGTCACCTCCTCCTCTGCTTCGCCGGAGAAGGAGCAATAGGCCACCACTCCCGTCG
Organism: Ottelia alismoides; assembly: GCA_037367405.1. Classification (NCBI taxonomy): domain Eukaryota; kingdom Viridiplantae; phylum Streptophyta; class Magnoliopsida; order Alismatales; family Hydrocharitaceae; genus Ottelia; species Ottelia alismoides. The sequence continues at coordinate 243,224 of JAZKJV010001118.1, read as the reverse complement.
CCCCACACGGCCCCCACTCACCTCACTGTACTTCCACACACATGCTTCGGCTATTCTCTAAATATTACAGGTATTTCAAGCTTCAATGGTTGGATCCATCCTCGCCTCGCCGGTGTCGCGCACCCACTCCGATCACCTGCCTCCGCCTTGCCCTTCCAGACATCGGTGGAGCTCTGCCAGCCACCGAGCACCTTTGCGAGCCCCCAACGAACCTTCATCGACCATCAAAGCAGCAATTGGGGCTCGGCGGAGCAACCAGCTGTTCGCTGGAGCCCCGTCTCCTCCGGTGACTCACGGTGGAGGAGAAGATACAGCTACCGCCCGATCCAGATGATCGGACGGTGATGATGGCAACACGTGGCAGACGTGAGCCTCAGTCCGCATCAACAGGCTAGGGTCTGCCGAACCTCGACCCGAGCCACACGACGCTGCCACGTGTCCCGAACCGGAGGCTGCGTCTTGAGCCTAGGCGCCTCACGTGCACCGCACGTGAGGTCCTAGGAAATTTGTAGAAGGACCCCGTAAAGTTTTGATATTTACAATCTGGTCCCCAGGCGCGTGCCTCACGTGCGTGCCTGGTTATTTTTCAGGGAGGCCCTCCGAAGTTTCAGAAATTGCAAAAATGCCCCCACGCATGGAAAAATTTCACAGGGGCCCAAGCAATTTTTCTTATTTACATTTAGGTCCCTCTAGGGACCTAAATGTAATATTTATCCTTTTTATTTCTTGCATTTTTATTACAATTTTGCCCCTACATTGTTTTCTTCATAACTTGAGCATCGTAGGTCCAAATTGCATGATTTTAGTGTCGTTTTGATCCTTGTTTTGTCCTCTACATATTAGCATACTTAATTTTCTCATTTGCCATTATTTTAAATGAAGTGATTTTTTATGTGATAAATGAGACCCTGCTCTCCTTGTTGTTGCTTTGATTTGATGAATGTTCTTCATGTGGTGATTAATACAACCTTAATTTCCATTTCTATTTTGTTGCTCATATTTTGAGGGTATATTTGTATTCTTTTGTTTAGCATATATTTAACCTTGCATTTATTTTCATGCATCACTTTATAATTGCATAAAAAACCAACTAAAAATTGCATACATCATGGCATTGCATTGTAATTCACATAGTGCATCTTGCATACCTGAACTTGAAATTAATTCACGCATGTGCTTCATGAATCGAAATTCGATAAATAAATTAAGTAGTTGTGTCCTTGTGTTCGACCTTGGTAGACTTTCCAAGTATAAATATTCCACAGCATTCAAAGGACTATAGTTTTTGCTAAACCGAATTTGCCTCCTATACTACGACAATTTCACATTATTAAAGAGGCAAATTTCACGCTCATCAGTTATTCAGATGAAAAAATTGAAAAAGAAGAAAGAGGCCGAATTTGAGAAAACTCAAAACATGAAAGTTGTAGATCTCGATGAGATCTACAAGTTTCATGTTGACAAAAACACAAAAGAGGTCAAACAAAGGGAGAAATATTTTTGTGAGTGTTTTTAAATGTATAAAAACACTACGATTTTCGATTTTGTCAATTTTTTGTATTTTTAATTTATTTCAAGACTCAGATATATACAACAATTAATCTGGATCTTATTGACGCTAATTTAAGCTAGGTTGTTAATATGTGGAAATTAACATGATGAAACAAGGTTCATTAGCCACCCACTTGGAGCCAAAAATAGGGTATATAAATCCCGCCTTGCACCATTTCTCAATCTCTTTCTTAACTACTTCTCGAAGATTAGGGTTTAGTCTCCTCTGAAATTCATGGGAGGGACTCACGTTATCCTCAACATATATTTGGTGCAAGCAGAAAGCGGGGTTGATCCCCATGAGATCCGATACTGTCCAGCCAATGACCTTGTAGTTCCGCTCAAGAACTTCAAGCAACCTAGACTCCTGGTCTATAGTTAATATTGAGCTAATGATCACAGGAAATCCCTATTGGGTCTCGCATGAAACACATATTTGAGTGTAGGAGGAAGTCGTTTCAACTCAGGCAAATCTGAATCATCAATTAAGTCCAGCTGAATGGCATCTAAGTTCGGCCCTGTGTTGGATAATGGTGGATCAATCTGTGATGTGCTGGCTACCAACTCTGATGAATGATGGGTTGGATCACAAAAGTAGTGTGGTAATTCGGCCAAATCCATGTTCGACTCATCATATATATCCCTCGACTATCTCGAAGAAGATGGAACTGACAGATCCAAAGGGATCTCTGTGTCATCAAGGGTATAGGCATATGTGTCTTTAAGTAAATTCGGCAACACCTGGCAAATTGCAATGTGCAATGCTTCCTCCCCAGATGAGAGGGTCTTGCTCTGTCCTTCTGGAATCTATTGCCAAGGTCCATTTGTGATAATCATCTTGCTATCTGCCTCTGAAGATTATGTGTACTCGATGCTAGATTCGGAGTCGGGTCTTTGCCATTTTGTCTGCTTCATCTCTAAGTCCACCTCTCCAACTGGGGACCTGAACTTCATCATTCTTGTGCCATAATCGAATACTGCTCTTGTGGTTCTCAATAATGGTCATTCAAGAATAATATGAGATTCTTTCCAATGATTGGGGTTTTCCATATCAAGGACAGTGAAGTCCACTTTGTACTTTGTCCCCTCAACAAAGATAACCATGCTTTTCACTTCTCCCTTAGGTCTCCTCATTGATCGATCAACAAATTGGAGTAGAGATGATGATTTCCTGAGAGACCCTGCCTCCAATTTGTAGTATAATGCTAAGGGCAGAAGATTGATTGAAGAACTGTTATCTAGGAGTGTGTGTGCAAATGCAATACCGCCGATGTTATTCACCGTATAGTGAGCACCCAGGTCACTCTTTTTCCTTAGTAGATGTTGATTTTTGACGCATTTGGTAGTTGCCACTGTTAAGATATGAGTCTCCGCAAATTGATTTGTGTTCTTCCTACGATTTCTAGTAGGAGTGCATTTCATTTTCGAGTATTTCTAGAATGCATGGTTGCTAGCCACATATGATCAAACAACACCTTGACTGTAATATTTTCTTGACAAAATCATGCCATTTTCAGCTCATCTTGAAGAGTTTTCTGAGTTTTACGCTTTCTACCCGTAAGAGCACGAGGGAAAGGAATGGAAGCGGTCGAGATAGGAGATAAAGAACCTGAATCATAAATAGGAGCATCTTTATTAGAAGCGGAGTTCTTATTACAATGACCTTTATTCTTCACTTGATTATAAAAATCAAAATATTTTACATCATGTTGCGGAAAAGATGATAAAGGTGAATTAGCCGCGACTGGAGGTGCAAGGTCCTATGTAGACTCCATGAGTGCTTTTCCCTTCCCATGAGCAGGAATCCTCAATGTCACTGAATTCAGACTTCCTTCATCTTCATCTTCGGAAGTATCCTCTGGTTGAACTCTCGAGTTGCTTTGCTCCATTTCCTTCGTGCGATCAGGTACGGGCACGTTCCTTCTGCTCCTAAGTGGCAGAGCATTGATATTATCAAATGAAAAGATCTCATGTTCAGAACTAGATGAGTATGAATACTATACCTGACTAGTATTATGATGAGTCTAAGATTTGTTCAAGCCGTTAGGGTTAGCTTGAACTTGGGCAGGGATGGTTGTAGCAGGAGCCATCTGCTCATCTCTCCAACGTCATAAGCGATTTACTTCAACCCGTAGATCCTGAAGTTCATTTTGAAAGAGGTAGATCTACTCGAGCATTTGTTGCTGGATATCAATGGGTTAGGTCTGAGAGTGAGATGATTGTGATGGTTGCTTCGAAGATTGTCCCTATGGAGCTTGATATTGTTGTCTATACTGCTAAGGTGCTTGATGGTACTACGAACCTTGCTAGTTCGCTTGGTATTGGCCCTGTCGAATGTATGACTATTGTGATCTCTGTTGCTGGATGGGAATACGGTAATCTAGAAGGTTGGGGGATGTTGGTAGGGTGGACGGTCCCTTGTATTACCCTGCCGGGAAGGTCCATGAGTATACCAGATGTTGTTCACCTCAAACACCAGAGGTGGTACTTCTTCAACAATCTCAGCTGGTGATGGTGATTGTTGTATAAATTGGGCATATGATTGGTCTTGAACCCACGGTTGAGGTGGACCTGACATCGAATGTTCATGGACCTGATGTATTTTGTAAATGAGAATAGCGGATGCAATCGCGACAGGTATCCCGATTTTGGATACCTACTCAGTCACCTTCTCCATTTGTTTCAAGAACTGGGAGATATTATTATCGATGTCATTCATCCTCTTGTAAATATGGTCCACTACGACTAGCTTGTCAGGAATGATGCCCATGTTCGGAATCAGATCCTCAGTTATTTCAGCAACAGTGTTTTCCCTCCTTTAGATTGGAATGAACTAATGGAGTCGGTATATGCCTTGTTGGCGATCTGTGAGCGGCTTATCTCAGTCATCTGCTCGAATACCTTCCAGGCGTTATCCGCACCTCATGCTGTATAGTTGCCTCCACATGCAACGCTCACTAAACCTTGAGTCTCGTAGATGGGACTAGAATAGAGTGACTGGACCAGGATATTGTTATCCAAAGCATGATGCAGACATTTTTGTAACAAGTCTTTGAATCTATCCCATGCCTCACAGAATGGTTCATGAGGCATTTGAGAGAAGCTGGTGATATGTGTCCTTGTCAATTTAGTCCTACTCAAAGGGTAGAACTTCTTTAAGAACTAGACCTTGAATTGATTGTATGTGGTGACTGTCACTCTTAGATTCTTCATCCAGTAGTCTTCTTTGCCTTCAAGCCGAATGGCAGTGCATTAAGATGAATGTAGTCCTAGTTGACTCTGGGGTGTCTCAGGTTTGAACATACAAGCTCCAAATCCCATAATAATTCATATGGTTCTTTAGCAGTATTTCCATGAAATTGAGGAAGTGGTTTAAGAAGGGTGGCTTCAGTTCATAATCCAATTCTGGCTCGGGTGGTTGTAGATAATTCCTTAGTCTGTATTGCCCAAGGTTATAAGCTGCTTCCATTGATGGTTCACCCCCTACACTGAGCGGGTTGATTTGTTCCCTCAGCAAAAGGTGTTGTTGCTCCGATGCAGCCAATCGTGCTAGTATCATCTACATATGTGCTTCATTTTGTTTGTCTTCATGATCTCTTTTCAGGCATCTTCTTTAAATTCCCTTCTTCTTCTTATTCACCTTCAGAATGTGAAAATCAAAATCAATAGAGTGGAAAGAATCAGAACAAGAATCATCGAAATGAGAGTTTTCCTCGATGTGATGAGGAGAGAAAGAGCCTACGTTTGACCTCCCTCAAGGAAGATGAAAGAATCATAGGTTGAGAACTCGTGGGAAGAGTGTCCACAAACCCAAGGTGGTCCGGAGTAAGAGTGTCTCTGAGCTCTTAAGAAGGGCAGGTTTATTGTGGTCAATGAAAGGTCCGCGGAGTCCGAATAAAATTCACCACAACCCCCCATTCTCGATTTCAAATGGTTTGGAAGAGGAGTACGATTCATGATGTCGAGAAAAGTGTGTGGTATTTGATGATTAACATGAATATACGCTGAATATAAACTCAATTCAAACCCCAGTTTCACCAACTCGCACAGCTATGGTCGCAAGAGTCCGGCCAATTATCTTGTCAAATTTAATTGGTGACAATTCAAGTCTTGCATACGTTTAGGCGAGCTATTAGGTGCATGTACTTCCCTAAAGACTGGCCCGAATTCTTACGACTAGTTGCACCTACTTTTAGCCAGTATGGGTGTAAGTACGGACTGTAAAATGGCTACCTGTTACTTAAGGACGGGGCCTTACGCAGTGTCCTTTAAACCATCCACTCTACTAAGGAAAGACAGACCGTAAATGGCTACCTGTGTTTCCTCACTAAGAAGTATCTCATCATTTTTATAGAATCAGTAGTATGGATGAAAATCCCGGAGCTTGGCTCTATCTTTAAGAGTGCATCCCTCACCTCTCAGCAAGATAAATGAATACAAGGACATGATTCTTCTCCTACAACAATTCTCAATTTTATGGTTTAATTAAAGTCAGTCTTGTTTAACATTCCCAATTTTATTTAGGTAATCACTGAAAAATTAGATGAGCAAAAATTCGCATCTACCGTCCAATCCCAATTTCCTTTATATCTTAAGTGACAGAACAGGAGGGAGAAAATTCGAGAAAAGCCGATGCACGTGGAAGACAATGATGTATGCTCAGTTAGAAGACATACAATGATTCCTCGCAATCTCCATGTGGGATGCAATACAAGTATTGAAAATTATTCTATATGAATGCAAATCAAAAAAAACAACACCTATCAGAAAGTTACATTAGCCGAGAAGAATTGATTTGAATTTTGACTAATTTGAATGATCTAAATTGTGTCTCAATTAAAGTGAAGTGTGATCCTAGGTTCTACGAGCACAAGCAATAAAATCCTAGAAGCTCTACTAGTCATAGTGAAAGTCTAACCTACAAATCACTCAAATTAGGTCCCACCCTCACCAGAGAGTGAAATAAGTCAGGACACACCACAGAAAAAGTTCAAGTCTTGTTATGCACACGAGAGTCCAAATGGACATCGCTATAAACGAGCAATTGATTACAAATAATTAAAATCGCAAAAATCAAATCCTAGACCCTACACTCTCTCACGACTTGACTCGATCTTAATTTTAATGTGGTTTTTCGGGCGTTCGGTGAAGATGTGTCGGTTTCATAAAAATAGTTTCATGTACATCAGGTACCTCGCATGAAAAATAAGAGAGAGAGAGAGAGTGTGTGTGTGTGTAAGAGAGTAACATAAAAATAATCAAAAATAAAATAAGAAAATAAATGCTAAAAAGCATAATAAAATAAAATAAATACGGAAAAATAGATTAAAAAATGGGAAATTTGTAATGAGAGATTAGGTGTCAAACTACCCAAGTGTTTGGAAAACCTAACACTTAATTTTCTAGACCAAAAAAACTAAGTTGTTTGCCTCCCCGGCAGTGGTGCCATCTGACGAATCCAAGAATACCCTCTTTAATTTGTAGGAATTAAGGCGTGAATAAATGAATTTGTCGTTTTGTTGTAGGCGAGTAATCATAATCAATCAAGAAATAACCACTTAATTAATTAATTTTTAATCGAAGCGGTTTTATGTTTGTTTAGCCTAGGCAAGCCCTAGGGTCGAACTCGAGGAGGCAAAGGAACAACCTAGATTAATGTCTATCAAAGTTCGTGCACGGTTTTTGAGGCAAATATTTTTGGTGTTTTTATGCAATTTCTGAATGCAAATGCAAATGCGGGCTAATTTTAAGGACTATAAAAATTAATGCCAATTAAACGATGTCCAAAAATTACAAAACTTGGCCGAGATGTGAGTAATGGTGAAATAAATGCACTATAACGTTTTGGAATATTTGGAAGCAATATGAATATTTTATGAATTAGTGAATGCAAACAAGTTGTTTTACAATAATTAATTATAATAAATGTTAAACCTACTTATTTTAGTGAATAAAATTATCCAAGATATATCACTAGGTGATCTATCTCGGAATTATCCTAAACCCTAAAATTGTGATATTTAACACCTATAAAAAATTAAATCTTGAAATACACAAAATAATTTTTAAGGAGCAAATGATGTATGCAAATGCAATTCTTTTTAGGCACAATGTAAAAAAATTAATTCCATGATATGTGAATTTTCGACAATTTTTAGAGTAATGTTTAATTAACTACGAATTTTAGAGCATGGAGTGGGAAAAATACAAGAATTTCCACAAAAATATTAATTATTAATTAACCATAGAGCATAAAAGTATAAGGAACATGTCACAATATAGAGAATTAATTAAGGAACAAAGAGTAATTTTTAAATAATGAAATGATCCGAAAATGATGTTCAAATTACAGATGGAAAGAGGGTTCTAACTGCAAATTACAATATATAAATAAATAAAACTTCGTAGGAGGGACTAAGGTGTAAATACCAAGCCCTCTATAGGACTGCTTGCAAAATTTCCAGAGGGTCACGTGTGTGGCACGTGCCCTCTGGGCGGCGAGGGTGGCTTCGTAATTTGGTGGACCTTCAGGGAGCCTGCTTGTAATTTTTTTCTCACACACGTGCATGTCACATGAGTGGGGGGGTTTCTGTAATAAGGATCACCTCAGGGTACTTTGGTGTAAGTTCCCCCTTCGAACACGTGCACCTCACGTGGGAAGGGGGTCTCGGGCTTCATGCTCGATGGCTCGTGAGGGCTGGCATAGTGGAGCGATGGTTTGTAGGGGCCGGCGACGTAAATCCTCTTGGAGTCACAAGCGGCTGGGGTGGAGGTGTTGCGAGCGGGAGGATGGAGGCAAAGTAGGTTCTCTTGACCGCAGGAGTCGGTGAAGAAGCACAAGGCAGCAGAGAGCACGACGGTGGTTGAAAGTCGATGACGTGCAAGTGCAACGGTGGAGCTAGAGTGCGATGAGGTTGTTGATGAAGTGGACCCCAGGCTCCAGCCATGGGGGCGTCGATGAAGAGCGGAAGGAGGATGTCTATGAAGCGTGGAGGAAGGGTGTGATGCTTGACGAGTCGAAGGTGGCGTGGCATAGTGATGGAGATTAAACGATCGGAGGTAGAGGGAATACGCGATAGAGAAGGAGAGGTGTGGTTGTGAATCGATGATCGATGGAGAGCGTTGATGGATAGAGGAGAGAGAGGAACATATGGAAGGGGGTGTACCTGGAGGCACGGCTCGACGGCGAGCAGATGCAGCCGGAACGGAAGCGAGTATCGTCGGGGAAGCTGCGACGAGGAAGAAGGATTCCTTGAATCACACCAAGGAGGTTGGCAGGTGTTGTCACCACCGAAGGGGTCCTTTGTTGGTGAATGAATGTCGATCAAAGGATTGATGCAATGGGTTTTATAGAGAGAGGAAGGTCGCTAGATCTGGAAGGTGGTGGGGATTGATTGGAAGAGGCGGGCGTCGTGAGATCGATGAGGGGGACGAAGATCTGATGAAGATTCGACGGGGATTCACGTGAGATTAGAAGGTGGTGGATGTTGGGGGTGTGGTTGGGACTAATTGGGAAGGCAGTGATGTGGCCATAGATGGAAGGAGAGGTGGAGATCGGAGGATGTAGAGGGGGGAGACGCCTCCCAAAGAGGAAAGGGGGGGAGAAGAGCAGAGGAGGAAGATGGTATCTGGGTCGTCCCATCGGCCGAGATCGGATGGCCCAGATGATACCATATGGCATAATTTATTTATTTTTATTTATTTTTATTTATTTTTATTTATTATATTTTTAGAAATATATATATAAATAAAAAACGAATTAATAATGCGAAAAATGAGTGACACGTTGTGGCTCCAGGAGTTGCCACGTGTCAGCTCAAGAAAATTCAAAAAATAAAAGACAAAGAATTTGAAAGAAATAGCAAATGACCTCAGATCGAAAATTTTTATTCATAAAAGTTGCTTGTCTCGATGAGATCTACAATTTCATGAAGTACAAAAACCAAAATAAGTCATTTACACAAAGTAATATTTTTGGGGGTTCTCTATGTACATATAAAGTAGTTAATTCTGGGTTTTGTATTTTTTGTCATTTTAAAATAAGATGAAAATCTGAAAATATATGATAAATTCAAATAAAATATTTACACATTACTCTATTTTTTTGGATTTTTATTAATTAATAAAATGGAGAAATAAAATAAAATTACGAAAAAGATGACTTTTGTACAGACTGTTAGTGAATACTCAGACTCGGTTAATTTATTTGATTTCAGTTTTATTTTAGATTTGAATTTTTGCACATTTTAATAAAACTTTGTCAAAGAAAATAAATTCAAAAGAAATAAAATAAAAAGAGTTAAATATATACATAAAATGATAGGTCAAAATGGGTAAAATACACAATGTACAAAAGAGGCCCAAAATCCAACTTTCACATATGAGCTCCGATTCACTTGAACTCGATCTTGTTTTGAAGTTAATTGAATGTATATTAGTTCGAAAGTGAGTAGGATCAAATTTGACATTTTATGAGGAAGATATCAGTATTTTAGTCTGATTATCCTGAAATTAAGGTTTGAGTTTTTAGACTACTTGTTTTTATCAGTCAATTTTTTTTATTTTTTTTGTGTTAGTAATACATACACAATGGAGGTGGTTTTAGGTTATTTTGAGTTATCATGAATTAGTTAAAAATCAGGGAAGTTGGCTTATTTTACGTGTCACTTTGGCTGGGATTTTTGGCTTCTTATTTTATGCAATTATGAGTGATAAAATGCAATTATTAATTATACATGCATGAATGCTAATTATGCAAGATAATGGATAAATGCATGAATTTTAGGAATTGATCTTAATTAATCTAATTTAGAGTGATAAATCATATATTCATCAACGACTCAAAATGAAATGAAAATAGAAGGAAAAGAAAAATGGCGCAAGTGTACGGGACTGATCTTTGAATCTTAACTAGATCCAAACAAACATCAAATAAAATTGAGTTCACCTACTCAACACATGTGAAGCATTGAAGGACTACATATTTTAATCTTTTCAATTTTCTTGTTGTTCCAGCCAATCTTGTAACACGTACTTATTGGCTAGCCCTATAGGAAAGTGAGTATTGTCATAAAAGTATCTTGTACTTTTTCCACTTCCTTGGTATCTTGTGATCTGCACTTTTTTAAAATCCTCAATATTGGGCTTGGGGGGCTACTCAGCCAAAGAAGAAGAGAGGAAGTTGATAGGAAAAACCACTTCTTCCCTCAAAAATGGTACTGATGAATCTCATATTCATCATGCTAAAAACTCCGTATTAAAATCCATGCTTAAACAAACCAATAAAAATCACCTCTAAAACTCTATTTTTATCATGTGCAATAATTGTGTATAATTAACCTTTAATTATTTGTATTTAATTGTCCTTATTTTTCTGTAATTATTTTATCACTCAAAAACCCCTAAAAATTAGGTAGATAAGTTGTCTATAATTCACTGACCTTTAAAACCACTAAAAAATACAAAAACAACTCAAAACCACAAAATCGGTGTTTTTATCCCCTTAAAAATACCCCCAAAAATAGCTTTTGTACAGATGACCTCTTTTGGCTTTTTGCCCAACATGAAAGTTGTAGATCTCGTCGAGACGAGCAACTTTCATGTTTTGACTTTTTCCAAATTCGGCCTCTACCTATTTCTTTTATATTTTTCTTTGTATTTATTTTTGAATTAACCTGATTGGGCCACGTGGCGCTCTCTGGAGCCGCCACGCGGCCCGCTTCTCCTCTGGCCACCCGGCGGCCTCCGCGGCCGTTGGATCTCCTCAAATTCGCCTGCATCTGAGCCATCCATCCCGCCTCACTCCTCAGCCGCCCGATCTGATCTTAGATCAGATCAGAGCCACTACTTAGCGCCTAAATCTCAGCCCTTCGATCTCATCTTCATCCAATGGTTATACACCTGCCACGTCTTCCCTCCATCTCCACCGTCAGATCTTCGAACCATCCAACGCCTATCCTCACTCCACGTCGCCCATTCACTATCAACCGCCAGATCCAACTCCAGATCCAATCTAAGCCGCTCATCTGCACCTAACTCCCCGCCGCTTGATCTAATCCTATGATATCATCGGAACCCTCCATCAGCGCCTCCTCCAAACCGTTGGATCACTAGATCCAACGGTTGTTACCCATCGTCTACCTCACGTAAACCCCCCCCCTCCAGCCGTTTCACATCACGCACACTTCACCCCCTTCCATTTTTGGCCGAAACTCCAGTCACCCTCGTCACTCCATAACGCCACCTCCATGAACCCTGACCCTCCGCCATCCTCGCGCCACCATCAATATCCCTCTACCGTTACCACATCTCCATTAAAACCTCGCTAAAAAACGCCTCACCAACATCGAAACCCCCGATCTCCGCTACCTATAAAAGCCCTCCCCAGCCACCGGAGCTACTTGTCCACCATTTTGGCCTAAACCCTAGCTTCCTCCGCCCCTCCGGTGACAGCGGAGGGGCGGAACGTCGAGGCGATCATGGCTTTTTGCCGGTGTCGACCCTCGGCGCTCCTCCGCCGAGTAGCGGTGGCTCCGGCCACCTTCGAGCTCCCTGCCAAGGCCGTGCAGGCTGGGCGACGACCCCCTGAGCTCCGATGAGCTCAACCCCAGGCCATTTCCCCCGCCAACTCCTCGCTTCGGCGAGGAGATTTTCATCTCTATTTCTCCTTATTTTCTCCGATTAATTACGCCACCTTCAACCCCTTTCATCCTCGTTTGACCATCGCCAAAGCTTCACCCACCCCCTGTATATTTCTCTCTCTCTCTCTGTGTATATCTACTCTTCACGAACCCCCTCCCCCTCTCCCTTGTATCATAGAACCCCCCCTAATGCAGACCTTACTTAGGCTATTTGTAGCCTAAGTATAGGGGGGACCTGCCTGCCCTTCCTTCCCTCGTCCCGTCTTCTTGTACTTAGGCCAATTTTGGCCTAAGTATAGGGGGACCCTCCTCCTCAGTTCCGCTATATCACCCTGTACTTGAACCGAGCCTTGGCTTCATGGCACTTGTGCTATGAGGACATAGCAAATTTTAAGTATAGGGGGGTATACCGTATATTATTGTTTATTACTTTAGCCTTAGCTCACGTTTTTAAAACTTTTTAAAATTCATTTTTCGGGCTGGGTTTTGGTAAACTAGTGAACTGAGTAAAATCCTGTAAAAAATTCAAATTTGAGGGATTAATCTTTGTAAATAACTCTTTTTTCAAAAAGAAAAAAAAATGAAAAATTAAAAATGTTTTTCGGAATTTGGCTCTGACTACTAGGCTTAGTAAACATTTTCAGTGAGGGAACTTCGGTCTCCCTTAGCAGAGTGGGTGGTTTAAAGGACACCGCATATGGCACCGTGCTTAAGGATCACGGGTCTCGACCCGCACTTACACCCATACTGGCTGAGAGTGGATACTTTTATTTATTTGAGCCTGGGCCAGTCATTGTCTCTCCGAGGAATTTAAAAAAAAAAGCTATAAAAATTTGCAAAAGATGAAAATCACACAAAACATTCACTAATCCTTGGAGTTGGTGTATTCCTGACACATTCACACTCACGCAAGGCTTGAGGATTTTGAGGACACTGGATCTCTGGGATCTAGAGAGTCTGAGTTAACATGCCTTAGTCATTAGGGTTTTCATAACTTAAATATCCACACTCCTCTAGTTTGAAAGATTTGAGTGCTATATTGCACTCTTAATCTCTATTTTCAAGAAAATATGATCAGCACAGTCACTTCCACAACTGCATGATTGATGAGCTGAGATGAAATATCACTTGAGGAACTAGGACCATGGATTTAAGTTTAGACCTGATCTAATGATATTCGAGGATGGGATAAAGTTAATGAAGGCTTCAGAAAACCTGAGTGTCAGCAAAAACCCTAGCCAGTATGTGAACAAGATTCATATACTATCTCTTGATATTTACCTAAAAGTGCCAGGGTGTGATGAAACTTAAAGAACTTGTTGATCAGTGTGCGCCAATCTCTTGGTAAAAGCAGTGGAGCTAGCCAACAAAAGAAATGAAATGTCAAAGAAAAGCTCTAAATCCAAAGTCAAAAATTCCAAATGAGCTTCCACCAAAGGCGAGCGCTCCCAAACATTTTCAAGTGTCCACTTGGACCAAGCGCTAATTAGGACTAAGGAGTCGGGCTGACACCACAAAAAGGGCCCTGCATCGTAAGCGATACAAGTCTGGGTGTCGAAGGTATCTTAGATACTCAGAAAAGACACACCCTGGTGTATTCCCAGAAAAACAAGTGCAGACGACTCCAACTCTCTTGACGGACACATTGATCAACAAGATAATAAAATACATGTGTTGAGTAAAAGGCACTCGAGAGGCCCCTTGTTCCAATGTGAGGGTGAGAAAATTAGACACAATCCCATGTCCCTCCATCATCTGGCCGTCCATCTACATTTTAAAGTCTGACAAACTAAAGAGATGGTTGACTGAAGCAAGAGTAGACTTCTTCCCTAGTATTGAGGATTAGGTCTAGAGGAGAATCTTTGGGACTGGAACTTTGGGTGATGCTTCGACTCGGCTCTCATGAAATGCAGTACACTAAATGTCATATCCTTATATTATATGTACAAAAAGAGAGTCTGATAATCAGAGAAGTTGGATTCCTTCTGACTAAGGCGTGGATAAACCCAGAATTTTAGGATCACTTAGGTCAAGGGTCTTCGAAAGATCAAGCCTTGAATCCTTCACACGCACTGTCAGAAATTAATCCAACTCCTTCATTCTTTAGATGCTCGAGGACGAGCATGGTTTAAGTATAGGGGTATGATGAATCTCATATTCATCATGCTAAAAACTCCGTATTAAAATCCATGCTTAAACAAACCAATAAAAATCACCTCTAAAACTCTATTTTTATCATGTGCAATAATTGTGTATAATTAACCTTTAATTATTTGTATTTAATTGTCCTTATTTTTCTGTAATTATTTTATCACTCAAAAACCCCTAAAAATTAGGTAGATAAGTTGTCTATAATTCACTGACCTTTAAAACCACTAAAAAATACAAAAACAACTCAAAACCACAAAATCGGTGTTTTTATCCCCTTAAAAATACCCCCAAAAATAGCTTTTGTACAGATGACCTCTTTTGGCTTTTTGCCCAACAAGAAAGTTGTAGATCTCGTCGAGACGAGCAACTTTCATGTTTTGACTTTTTCCAAATTCGGCCTCTACCTATTTCTTTTATATTTTTCTTTGTATTTATTTTTGAATTAACCTGATTGGGCCACGTGGCGCTCTCTGGAGCCGCCACGCGGCCCGCTTCTCCTCTGGCCACCCGGCGGCCTCCGCGGCCGTTGGATCTCCTCAAATTCGCCTGCATCTGAGCCATCCATCCCGCCTCACTCCTCAGCCGCCCGATCTGATCTTAGATCAAATCAGAGCCACTACTTAGCGCCTAAATCTCAGCCCTTCGATCTCATCTTCATCCAATGGTTATACACCTGCCACGTCTTCCCTCCATCTCCACCGTCAGATCTTCGAACCATCCAACGCCTATCCTCACTCCACGTCGCCCATTCACTATCAACCGCCAGATCCATCTCTAGATCCAATCGAAGCCGCTCATCTGCACCTAACTCCCCGCCGATTGATCTAATCCTATGATATCATCGGAACCCTCCATCAGCGCCTCCTCCAAACCGTTGGATCACTAGATCCAACGGTTGTTACCCATCGTCTACCTCACGTAAACCCGCCCCCCCTCCAGCCGTTTCACATCACGCGCACTTCACCCCCTTCCATTTTTGGCCGAAACTCCAGTCACCCTCGTCACTCCATAACGCCACCTCCATGAACCCTGACCCTCCGCCATCCTCGCGCCACCATCAGTATCCCTCTACCGTTACCACATCTCCATTAAAACCTCGCTAAAAAACGCCTCACCAACATCGAAACCCCCGATCTCCGCTACCTATAAAAGCCCTCCCCAGCCACCGGAGCTACTTGTCCACCATTTTGGCCTAAACCCTAGCTTCCTCCGCCCCTCCGGTGACAACGGAGGGGCGGAACGTCGAGGCGATCATGGCTTTTTGCCGGTGTCGACCCTCGGCGCTCCGCCGCCGAGTAGCGGTGGCTCCGGCCACCTTCGAGCTCCCTGCCAAGGCCGTGCAGGCTGGGCGACGACCCCCTGAGCTCCGATGAGCTCAACCCCAGGCCATTTCCCCCGCCAACTCCTCGCTCCGGCGAGGAGATTTTCATCTCTATTTCTCCTTATTTTCTCCGATTAATTACGCCACCTTCAACCCCTTTCATCCTCGTTTGACCATCGCCAAAGCTTCACCCACCCCCTGTATATTTCTCTCTCTCTCTCTCTGTGTGTATATCTACTCTTCACGAACCCCCTCCCCCTCTCCCTTGTATCATAGAACCCCCCCTAATGCAGACCTTACTTAGGCTATTTGTAGCCTAAGTATAGGGGGGACCTGCCTTCCCTTCCTTCCCTCGTCCCGTCTTCTTGTACTTAGGCCAATTTTGGCCTAAGTATAGGGGGACCCTCCTCCTCAGTTCCGCTATATCACCCTGTACTTGAACCGAGCCTTGGCTTCATGGCACTTGTGCTATGAGGACATAGCAAATTTTAAGTATAGGGGGGTATACCGTATATTATTGTTTATTACTTTAGCCTTAGCTCGCGTTTTTAAAACTTTTTAAAATTCATTTTTCGGGCTGGGTTTTGGTAAACTAGTGAACTGAGTAAAATCCTGTAAAAAATTCAAATTTGAGGGATTAATCTTTGTAAATAACTCTTTTTTCAAAAAGAAAAAAAAATGAAAAATTAAAAATGTTTTTCGGAATTTGGCTCTGACTACTAGGCTTAGTAAACATTTTCAGTGAGGGAACTTCGGTCTCCCTTAGCAGAGTGGGTGGTTTAAAGGACACCGCATATGGCACCGTCCTTAAGGATCACGGGTCTCGACCCGCACTTACACCCATACTGGCTGAGAGTGGATACTTTTATTTATTTGAGCCTGGGCCAGTCATTGTCTCTCCGAGGAATTTAAAAAAAAAAGCTATAAAAATTTGCAAAAGATGAAAATCACACAAAAAATTCACTAATCCTTGGAGTTGGTGTATTCCTGACACATTCACACTCACGCAAGGCTTGAGGATTTTGAGGACACTGGATCTCTGGGATCTAGAGAGTCTGAGTTAACATGCCTTAGTCATTAGGGTTTTCATAACTTAAATATCCACACTCCTCTAGTTTGAAAGATTTGAGTGCTATATTGCACTCTTAATCTCTATTTTCAAGAAAATATGATCAGCACAGTCACTTCCACAACTGCATGATTGATGAGCTGAGATGAAATATCACTTGAGGAACTAGGACCATGGATTTAAGTTTAGACCTGATCTAATGATATTCGAGGATGGGATAAAGTTAATGAAGGCTTCAGAAAACCTGAGTGTCAGCAAAAACCCTAGCCAGTATGTGAACAAGATTCATATACTATCTCTTGATATTTACCTAAAAGTGCCAGGGTGTGATGAAACTTAAAGAACTTGTTGATCAGTGTGCGCCAATCTCTTGGTAAAAGCAGTGGAGCTAGCCAACAAAAGAAATGAAATGTCAAAGAAAAGATCTAAATCCAAAGTCAAAAATTCCAAATGAGCTTCCACCAAAGGCGAGCGCTCCCAAACATTTTCAAGTGTCCACTTGGACCAAGCGCTAATTAGGACTAAGGAGTCGGGCTGACACCACAAAAGGGCCCTGCATCGTAAGCGATACAAGTCTGGGTGTCGAAGGTATCTTAGATACTCAGAAAAGACACACCCCGGTGTATTCCCAGAAAAACAAGTGCAGACGACTCCAACTCTCTTGACGGACACATTGATCAACAAGATAATAAAATACATGTGTTGAGTAAAAGGCACTCGAGAGGCCCCTTGTTCCAATGTGAGGGTGAGAAAATTAGACACAATCCCACGTCCCTCCATCATCTGGCCGTCCATCTACATTTTAAAGTCTGACAAACTAAAGAGATGGTTGACTGAAGCAAGAGTAGACTTCTTCCCTAGTATTGAGGATTAGGTCTAGAGGAGAATCTTTGGGACTGGAACTTTGGGTGATGCTTCGACTCGGCTCTCATGAAATGCAGTACACTAAATGTCATATCCTTATATTATATGTACAAAAAGAGAGTCTGATAATCAGAGAAGTTGGATTCCTTCTGATTAAGGCGTGGATAAACCCAGAATTTTAGCATCACTTAGGTCAAGGGTCTTCGAAAGATCAAGCCTTGAATCCTTCACACGCACTGTCAGAAATTAATCCAACTCCTTCATTCTTTAGATGCTCGAGGACGAGCATGGTTTAAGTATAGGGGTATGATGAATCTCATATTCATCATGCTAAAAACACCGTATTAAAATCCATGCTTAAACAAACCAATAAAAATCACCTCTAAAACTCTATTTTTATCATGTGCAATAATTGTGTATAATTAACCTTTAATTATTTGTATTTAATTGTCCTTATTTTTCTGTAATTATTTTATCACTCAAAAACCCCTAAAAATTAGGTAGATAAGTTGTCTATAATTCACTGACCTTTAAAACCACTAAAAAATACAAAAACAACTCAAAACCACAAAATCGGTGTTTTTATCCCCTTAAAAATACCCCCAAAAATAGCTTTTGTACAGATGACCTCTTTTGGCTTTTTGCCCAACATGAAAGTTGTAGATCTCGTCGAGACGAGCAACTTTCATGTTTTGACTTTTTCCAAATTCGGCCTCTACCTATTTCTTTTATATTTTTCTTTGTATTTATTTTTGAATTAACCTGATTGGGCCACGTGGCGCTCTCTGGAGCTGCCACGCGGCCCGCTTCTCCTCTGGCCACCCGGCGGCCTCCGCGGCCGTTGGATCTCCTCAAATTCGCCTGCATCTGAGCCATCCATCCCGCCTCACTCCTCAGCCGCCCGATCTGATCTTAGATCAGATCAGAGCCACTACTTAGCGCCTAAATCTCAGCCCTTCGATCTCATCTTCATCCAATGGTTATACACCTGCCACGTCTTCCCTCCATCTCCACCGTCAGATCTTCGAACCATCCAACGCCTATCCTCACTCCACGTCGCCCATTCACTATCAACCGCCAGATCCAACTCTAGATCCAATCTAAGCCGCTCATCTGCACCTAACTCCCCGCCGCTTGATCTAATCCTATGATATCATCGGAACCCTCCATCAGCGCCTCCTCCAAACCGTTGGATCACTAGATCCAACGGTTGTTACCCATCGTCTACCTCACGTAAACCCCCCCCTCCAGCCGTTTCACATCACGCGCACTTCACCCCCTTCCATTTTTGGCCGAAACTCCAGTCACCCTCGTCACTCCATAACGCCACCTCCATGAACCCTGACCCTCCGCCATCCTCGCGCCACCATCAGTATCCCTCTACCGTTACCACATCTCCATTAAAACCTCGCTAAAAAATGCCTCACCAACATCGAAACCCCCGATCTCCGCTACCTATAAAAGCCCTCCCCAGCCACCGGAGCTACTTGTCCACCATTTTGGCCTAAACCCTAGCTTCCTCCGCCCCTCCGGTGACAGCGGAGGGGCGGAACGTCGAGGCGATCATGGCTTTTTGCCGGTGTCGACCCTCGGCGCTCCGCCGCCGAGTAGCGGTGGCTCCGGCCACCTTCGAGCTCCCTGCCAAGGCCGTGCAGGCTGGGCGACGACCCCCTGAGCTCCGATGAGCTCAACCCCAGGCCATTTCCCCCGCCAACTCCTCGCTCCGGCGAGGAGATTTTCATCTCTATTTCTCCTTATTTTCTCCGATTAATTACGCCTCCTTCAACCCCTTTCATCCTCGTTTGACCATCGCCAAAGCTTCACCCACCCCCTGTATATTTCTCTATCTCTCTCTCTGTGTATATCTACTCTTCACGAACCCCCTCCCCCTCTCCCTTGTATCATAGAACCCCCCCCTAATGCAGACCTTACTTAGGCTATTTGTAGCCTAAGTATAGGGGGGACCTGCCTGCCCTTCCTTCCCTCGTCCCGTCTTCTTGTACTTAGGCCAATTTTGGCCTAAGTATAGGGGGACCCTCCTCCTCAGTTCCGCTATATCACCCTGTACTTGAACCGAGCCTTGGCTTCATGGCACTTGTGCTATGAGGACATAGCAAATTTTAAGTATAGGGGGGTATACCGTATATTATTGTTTATTACTTTAGCCTTAGCTCGCGTTTTTAAAACTTTTTAAAATTCATTTTTCGGGCTGGGTTTTGGTAAACTAGTGAACTGAGTAAAATCCTGTAAAAAATTCAAATTTGAGGGATTAATCTTTGTAAATAACTCTTTTTTCAAAAAGAAAAAAAAATGAAAAATTAAAAATGTTTTTCGGAATTTGGCTCTGACTACTAGGCTTAGTAAACATTTTCAGTGAGGGAACTTCGGTCTCCCTTAGCAGAGTGGGTGGTTTAAAGGACACCGCATATGGCACCGTCCTTAAGGATCACGGGTCTCGACCCGCACTTACACCCATACTGGCTGAGAGTGGATACTTTTATTTATTTGAGCCTGGGCCAGTCATTGTCTCTCCGAGGAATTTAAAAAAAAAAGCTATAAAAATTTGCAAAAGATGAAAATCACACAAAAAATTCACTAATCCTTGGAGTTGGTGTATTCCTGACACATTCACACTCACGCAAGGCTTGAGGATTTTGAGGACACTGGATCTCTGGGATCTAGAGAGTCTGAGTTAACATGCCTTAGTCATTAGGGTTTTCATAACTTAAATATCCACACTCCTCTAGTTTGAAAGATTTGAGTGCTATATTGCACTCTTAATCTCTATTTTCAAGAAAATATGATCAGCACAGTCACTTCCACAACTGCATGATTGATGAGCTGAGATGAAATATCACTTGAGGAACTAGGACCATGGATTTAAGTTTAGACCTGATCTAATGATATTCGAGGATGGGATAAAGTTAATGAAGGCTTCAGAAAACCTGAGTGTCAGCAAAAACCCTAGCCAGTATGTGAACAAGATTCATATACTATCTCTTGATATTTACCTAAAAGTGCCAGGGTGTGATGAAACTTAAAGAACTTGTTGATCAGTGTGCGCCAATCTCTTGGTAAAAGCAGTGGAGCTAGCCAACAAAAGAAATGAAATGTCAAAGAAAAGCTCTAAATCCAAAGTCAAAAATTCCAAATGAGCTTCCACCAAAGGCGAGCGCTCCCAAACATTTTCAAGTGTCCACTTGGACCAAGCGCTAATTAGGACTAAGGAGTCGGGCTGACACCACAAAAAGGGCCCTGCATCGTAAGCGATACAAGTCTGGGTGTCGAAGGTATCTTAGATACTCAGAAAAGACACACCCCGGTGTATTCCCAGAAAAACAAGTGCAGACGACTCCAACTCTCTTGACGGACACATTGATCAACAAGATAATAAAATACATGTGTTGAGTAAAAGGCACTCGAGAGGACCCTTGTTCCAATGTGAGGGTGAGAAAATTAGACACAATCCCATGTCCCTCCATCATCTGGCCATCCATCTACATTTTAAAGTCTGACAAACTAAAGAGATGGTTGACTGAAGCAAGAGTAGACTTCTTCCCTAGTATTGAGGATTAGGTCTAGAGGAGAATCTTTGGGACTGGAACTTTGGGTGATGCTTCGACTCGGCTCTCATGAAATGCAGTACACTAAATGTCATATCCTTATATTATATGTACAAAAAGAGAGTCTGATAATCAGAGAAGTTGGATTCCTTCTGACTAAGGCGTGGATAAACCCAGAATTTTAGGATCACTTAGGTCAAGGGTCTTCGAAAGATCAAGCCTTGAATCCTTCACACGCACTGTCAGAAATTAATCCAACTCCTTCATTCTTTAGATGCTCGAGGACGAGCATGGTTTAAGTATAGGGGTATGATGAATCTCATATTCATCACGCTAAAAACTCCGTATTAAAATCCATGCTTAAACAAACCAATAAAAATCACCTCTAAAACTCTATTTTTATCATGTGCAATAATTGTGTATAATTAACCTTTAATTATTTGTATTTAATTGTCCTTATTTTTCTGTAATTATTTTATCACTCAAAAACCCCTAAAAATTAGGTAGATAAGTTGTCTATAATTCACTGACCTTTAAAACCACTAAAAAATACAAAAACAACTCAAAACCACAAAATCGGTGTTTTTATCCCCTTAAAAATACCCCCAAAAATAGCTTTTGTACAGATGACCTCTTTTGGCTTTTTGCCCAACATGAAAGTTGTAGATCTCGTCGAGACGAGCAACTTTCATGTTTTGACTTTTTCCAAATTCGGCCTCTACCTATTTCTTTTATATTTTTCTTTGTATTTATTTTTGAATTAACCTGATTGGGCCACGTGGCGCTCTCTGGAGCCGCCACGCGGCCCGCTTCTCCTCTGGCCACCCGGCGGCCTCCGCGACCGTTGGATCTCCTCAAATTAGCCTGCATCTGAGCCATCCATCCCGCCTCACTCCTCAGCCGCCCGATCTGATCTTAGATCAGATCAGAGCCACTACTTAGCGCCTAAATCTCAGCCCTTCGATCTCATCTTCATCCAATGGTTATACACCTGCCACGTCTTCCCTCCATCTCCACCGTCAGATCTTCGAACCATCCAACGCCTATCCTCACTCCACGTCGCCCATTCACTATCAACCGCCAGATCCAACTCCAGATCCAATCTAAGCCGCTCATCTGCACCTAACTCCCCGCCGCTTGATCTAATCCTATGATATCATCGGAACCCTCCATCAGCGCCTCCTCCAAACCGTTGGATCACTAGATCCAACGGTTGTTACCCATCGTCTACCTCACGTAACCCCCCCCCTCCAGCCGTTTCACATCACGCGCACTTCACCCCCTTCCATTTTTTGGCCGAAACTCCAGTCACCCTCGTCACTCCATAACGCCACCTCCATGAACCCTGACCCTCCGCCATCCTCGCGCCACCATCAGTATCCCTCTACCGTTACCACATCTCCATTAAAACCTCGCTCAAAAACGCCTCACCAACATCGAAACCCCCGATCTCCGCTACCTATAAAAGCCCTCCCCAGCCACCGGAGCTACTTGTCCACCATTATTGGCCTTTACCCTAGCCTCCTCCGCCCCTCCGGTGACAGCGGAGGGGCGGAACGTCGAGGCGACGATGGGTACTCGCCGGTGTTGACCCGCGGTGGCTCCGCCGCGTATGGGTGACCTCCTGGCACCACCGAGCACCGGGGATGATCGCCCCCGTCGTGCGAAGATCCCCCCGAGGTCCGATGAAGGCCTCAGCATAGATCACAGCCTCCACCAACACCTCGCTCCGGCGAGGTGTTTTTCCCTTGTTTTCTCCAAATTTTCCCCCCCATCTACCCTTCACTCATCCTCCATTTAAACCGCTCATCAGCTTCGCAGCGACGCCATCATCCTCGCCAACCTTCGCCGACCCTCTTTTCCCTTCTCCAGACCCCCAGTCACTCCGACCCACCTCCTCCTCCATCTCGCCGGAGGAGGAGCTTTGGCCTCCATCTCCGATCACCCTCAGGCCACCATTCGCCTCACACACACTCCCGCACCTTCCGCACGCACGCTTCGGCTAAAATAACCATGCAGGATCTCAATGACCGGAGTATGCGTCGGCGCAACTTCAAGCTCCTCTCCGCCGGCGAGGATCCCCCGTTCCTCTCCTCTGACCCGCTTCGGAGCCCCGCAGCACTTCCCGGATCTTCGCCAGCCACCCAGCTGTCTTCGCCGACCTTCAGGAGCTCGAAGACATGGCGGAGGAGCAATTGGCATGTCGCCGGAGCCCCGCCTCCTCCGGCGACCTGCAGAGGAGCACGAGGAGCAGGCACCGTCCGATCATCGGGATCGGACGGTCACGATGAAGACACGTGGACGACCCGAGCCTTGTCTCCGAACTATAGGCTCGGGTCATACGAGCCTAACGCCGAACCGCCAGAAGATTCCACGTGGCCCGAGCCACAGGGCTGACCCGAGCCTAGCCCCCTCACGTGCAGCGCACGTGAGGTGCTGGGAAAATTGCACAAAGAGACCCAACTATTTCTGAGAATTACAATCTGGTCCCCAGGCACGTGCCTCACGTGCGTGCCTGGGTATTTTACAGGGAGGCCCTCAAAGATTTGAATAATTGCAAAAAGGCCCCTGCGCGCAAATGGAGAAATTACATCTAGGCCCAGGCGGTTTTTGGTATTTACAAATGGGTCCTTCCAGGGACCCATTTGTAATAATTATCCTTTATTTTTCTTGCATTTTTATTACATTTATGCCCTTGCACTGTTTTTAGCATAACTTGAGCATCGTAGGTCCAAATTGCATGATTTTAGTGTCGTTTTGATCCTTGTTTTGTCCTCTACAATCTAGCATACTTATTTGTCTCATTTAACAATGTTTTAAATTAAGTGAATTTTTATGTCAAAAATGGGACCTAGCTCTACTTGTTTTGCTTGATTTCATGACCGATTTTTAATGATGTGTTCAAAATGGCTCTAACCTCATTCTATATTGTGTTGCTCATATTTTAGGGTATAATTGTAGCATTTGATTCATCATGCATATTCTATTGCATTATTTGCACATGCATCACTTTAACTCGCATAAAAATGTCTAAAAAATACATGCATCATGGCATCGCCTTGTAAATATCATCATGCATCATAAATTGCATATGGACCAGAAATTGAGATTAATTCATATTGAACTTCATAAAATCAAAATTCAAAAGCCATAATTAAGCAGTTGTATCCCTGTGTTCGACCTTGGTAGACTTGCCAAGCATAAATATTCCACAGCATTCAAAGACTGTGGTTTTTGCTGAACAAAATTCGCCTCCTGTGCTACAACATTATTCATCATTATTTTAGAGGTGAATTTTACGTTCATCAGGTACTCGGACGCAAGACGATGAGACAGTCACCCCCATGAGGGCATGGCCTATGCTCAATACTTCAGACCAAATAGGATCTACACAAGGTGAGAACACCGTCGTGGACAAGGCTCTACTCGTCTGCGTACGTTAGAAGCACTAAAAGATAGTCAGTCCCAATAGATAATCGAGGTAGCCACAGATCAAGTCTTTGGTTCTATCTTTAAGGGTCGTGCATTACTATATCTGGAATGTACCTAAATACAAGGTGGGCTTTGTGAAACCTAAATAGTGATGTCTGTCACAAATTATATATAGGGTCTAAGTTTATTTAGCAGTCTCCTTGTTTTAATTTTAGATTTTCACTTTTTTGAGTATTTTTCAAGAATAATCACCTACTGATTTTTTTTTATTTTCTTTTACGTCTAAGTGATATAAAATAGAGGGAGATAGTGACAAATCAATGCAAGGTGACACTAGAATGGACATCTCACCCTTTTGTCAAAATAATGAATGCTCAGATAGAAGACTTAGCGCTTCCCAATTCTATCCATGGAGGATGCAAGACAAGAATTTTAAACCTAATCTATATGGTATGCAATATGGTGAAATCACCCTAAGCATGAATTGATATTATCGTGAAGCACAATTTTGAGTTTGATCTAGATCCAAACATAGACTTTATGAGCATGCAAATATTAGGTGTGTGGATCTAGTTTACTCGATCAAGCAATCATAAAAATCTATGGGCTTAATCATATAAAACAAATGAAAGTAAAGACGGAAAGAATATATCACGAGAAACAAAAGAAGATAAGAGGAAAAGGGAGGACAAAGGTGTAGAAGGCGATGAAAACTACGAGAAAAATCGATGAGCCCCAAGTGAACAAACACTTGGTAAAATAGGCTTGAGAGTTCAAGTGTCCACCTGTATTATTACAATAATAAGTCTCTCACAGAGGAAATAAAATGCTAATCTAAATCTATGCTACGCAAGTCTCCAAAGTTGGCTTAGATGCCTCTCTAACCAACTCATAAAGAAGAAGTTGATTTCCACGTGACTTGGGTGCACCAATCCTCCTAGAAAGATTGCCCTAGATCCACGATCCCTCACAATAAAGTCAACAAGAGATGTATTAGCACATATAATCAATTAGACAGATAAATAAAATAAAGATAAAGCAGAAAATGATAATTGAATTAATGCACACAAAATCTATCCTAAGTGTTGCTCCCTGGCAACGGTCCCATTTGACGAGAGGGATTTTAACAGGGGATAACTCCTGATCTTGGAGGATCTGTAATGTCTGAAAAGTCGGGTCCGGCAATCGCTGTGTCGACCGCTCTCGCAGTATTCAGATCGTATCACAATCTCTCATCAACAATTAACCCACAACTATGATTAAGCATGCTAAGATAAGAATTTTATGGGTATATTTTTATTAAGAAAATCAAAGTGTCGATGTAACCCTAAATGTCCATCAAACGAAAATTATTTTTTATTTTTTTTCAAGCCAATATAAATCAAAGAAATGTAAGCACGAGAAAGTGTTATTTATATACTTGTATAGTGTACAGGATCGAACTCAACGAGGCTACATATCCTGAGCATTATTAAATCAATGAAAAATCAAAGAAATAAATAGGAATCTTTTTCTTTTTAACTCTTGGAGTTTTATGAGTTTTAATCTTTTTTTTATATTATGGATTTTTAAATTTTTATATTTTTTATGGTTTTCTGATTTTGAAATTTTTTAATGAATTTTAATTTTGCAAATGTTTATGTTTTTAAATTTTAAAACAAACAAAAGAAAAGAAATATAAATGGAATTATACAAACACTCTTTTCTTTTTTAAAAAATAGTAGAAATATGCAGAAAAATCAAACAAAATTATTTTAGAGATTTTGATAATTTTATACTATGTTTATGATTTTTTATGGATTTTTAGATTTTTTAGTATTATCAAATCAATTAAAAATAGAAAATATAAAACAGAAAATCAAGCAAATGTTTTTGTATTTTTAAAAAAGAAAATAAAATCAAAAATAAGGAAAATATGCACATAAAAAGGAAGAATTTTCAAGCTTTAATAAAAGCTTATTTATATTTTTTAGAATTTTCTGTGACTTTATATCATTTTTGGTGTTTTCTGTATTTTGTATTTCTTGTTGTTGTTATGAAGAATCAAAAAATGAAATTTATATAAAAAATAAAGCAACTAAAATCACGCATACACTAATTTTTCCATAATTTTTTAAACTAATTTTATATTTTTTAATGAATTAATACTGCAAATAGGAAAAATTTAAGAGGTTTTTGAATTATTAAAAAATAAGAAAATAACTTATTTTGCAAAACAAAAATTAGGGATGCTAGATGTTATTAATAGGAACTTACGCTAATTTTTAAGGAAATTTTTATTGTGATTTGGTCATTATTATCGGGGATTAGCAATCATTTATAAGTAGAAGAACATGGATGAAAATGTAAAGAAATTTTATTTCTTAGTCTGAACTAAGACCATAATATAAAAAGTTGGGGAGAATAATACAATTTAAAACCAAAAAGTAGTGTGTCAGCATAAGTCACGCTGGCATGGACTTAGATGTGATTATTTAATTTTCAAGGGCTAATTATTAACAAAAAATACCGGGCCTTTATTGCAAAATTCTAGAAAACACGTGCTAAGGCACGTGTTACAGTTCAAGTTAGACTCAGCAGTAAATAAAATAAACAACAAGGGCTCACTAGCATATATTCAAGCAACAATAAACCAACATGTGTCCAAACGGAACTTTTTTACAATATAAGAAACAAATAGGGTGAAAGTTGCAATTATTCACCAGTAGTGTACAGGTCACGTGTGCATCGGAGGTCTTTGATCTGGAGGCTCTTATCTATGGCTCTCAATTGGAGCAAATTGGAAGGTTGTTATTCAATCAGGGGGAACCATTCTGGATCGAGCGGTGGACAGTTGTAATGGAAGAACTGGGAAAAAAGGGCTCACCGACGAGTTCCGATCGGTCGTATCTCAGTTGATCGCCACTCAAATCACAACATGAAGGTTGTTGCTTGTCCCTGCTACACTTACATGTCGTTCGGGTATGTCGATGATGTCTGACGATCGGTTTATTGATATATGGAAATCTAAAAGTCGACGGCTGCAGATGGAGCACCAAATTTCAATTCACCGCTCCAAATGCATCCTAAGGACCTTCATTGGAGATATTTCTCAAAGAAGATCCTCCGACCACCATTATTAACGTAAATAGAAGAAAATGGGTTGATGAATGTCTCTGGTGGAGAGTGATCGGAGGGGGGATAGATTCCCATATCCGAGGTGATCTTGGGTGATCAGAGATGGGGAGAAGTATGAGGAAGGTCTGGCAATGGTGGTGCGGTGTTCAGAATGGATTAATGATGATCGGAGAGCTCTGTTCGAGCAGATCGGAGCTAGAATGAGGATGATCAGATCTATGCCAAAAAAATGAAATAAACATGAAATTAAAGATGAAATCAAAGGAGATAACCTAAGCTTACCCTACATATGGAGAAAGGTGGATGACTGCCTCAATTCGCTGCGGCTGTCGAAGAAGCTAAACGTCGGCGGCGGAGGTCCGACGAACGTGGTGGATCTCAATCCCATATGCTCAACTTGCTCTCCCCATCGCAGATGCGAAGCTCTGTCACAACTTCTCTCTCTAGAAACCGATCTCGGGCAAAATCAAGGTGGAAATGGATCAGCCGGGATGGCAGAGATCTGGAGCTTATTGATAGAGCAGGAGGTGCGATGAAATTCAAACTCTAAACACATGTGAACCGAGGTTTGATTATTGAAATCAATAAATGGACTAGTGAACTCAGTATTCGGGCAACGAAATCTAAGAAGGAATCGGGTTGAAAGGAGTTTGCGGGTCGGCCGGGGCGGTGAGCCACTTTATTCGGACGTCTAGAGGAAAATGAAGTTGAGCTGCGTCAACAGACCCAGGTCCATTTATAGGAAGAGGGAGTGAATAAGACAAAACAGCTACAAGACAAAAAGGAGTAAAAAGGTAAATAAATTAAAATAAATGGAATGAGAATTTAAATAAAATAATTATATATATTAATAAAAAAATTTATTTATGGTGAATTTTAATATATTAAATAAATTAAATACATAGGTAAAAATAAATATTACCCTTTATTCTGAGGTATATATACATATATAAGTAACACTTGGATTTTTAATAATTTATTTTTACAAATAAGTGTATAATTTAATAATTTATTAATTTACACAATTTTGAGGGTTTTAAATATTTTTTTCTTTTATTTTTATGAAATAATTTATTAAGCTAAATAAATAGAGACATTTACAATATAGATATGTGGTATATATACAATATAAACATGAATTTAATTTGGGTTATTTTGTATTTTGTATTAATGAAATACAGTATATACAAATATTAAATAATACAATATGTAAAAAAAATACAGAAAATCAATCAACAAATTAATCAATATAAATAAATATACAATACACTTCAAAAAGTCACTTTTCACATACTATCTCTGATTTTAATGAAACCACTTTCATTTTAAGTTACTTAATTTAGAATACAATAAAAGTGAGTTCGATTTATTTTGAGTTTTCTTTGCAGAAGAAATTGATCTGACAAGTTGGGCTCTACGACTTTTTCAAAGTGTTGTTATCTTCATTGTGTACAATAATTCTTCTTGCTATTATTTTTAATATCTACAACTAACTTTTGTGAACAATATCCAAGAAGAAAATAGTTTATTTTGAGGTGAATTTGGTGATAGATAAAATAGAATGAGAACTATGTACAAAATAGTGATGGATGTACACGATAAATATACAAGTGGAATAATTATTTTACTTGATTTTCTTGATGAAGGCTTATCTCCCCTATTGTATTCCTTGTCGATCAGTTCAAGTCTTGACCTTCTCTCAGGGTCAGAGTCAGCATGTATTTATCACATATATAAAGTATTTATTTTTCTTTATTTTTCCTTTGTTTCTTTATTTATTTGTTTTATGCTAAAAACAATGATAAATATACAATATATACACACAATACACAAACAAGTTATTTATATATAAGGTGACAAAAATAATTGGCAATCCATTTTACAAAAAAATTTCAAACATTTTACAAAACCTTTACAAAATATTTTATAAAAGTATTTCACAGAACATTTTATAGAATTTTACAAAACAATTTTCACAAACATTTTACAAAAGGTTTTCAAAAATAATTTACAAACTTTTACAAATCTATTTTACAAAGTTTTATTTGCAAACATTTTTAAAATATAATTAATTTTGATACAAAATAATTTACAAACATTTTACAACCAAAACAATTTAACAATAATTTTTACACAAATAATATTACAATGGTATTTACAAAAAATTTACAAAGAATTTTTAAAAAGATTACAAAGCATTTGTATAAATATTTTTACAAAAAAATTACAAAAATATTTACAAAAGAATTTTTATAGAATCTTTCTTTTCGCACATGTTTCAGGGTCTAAGAAAAAATTGTGTCAGCAGAGCATCCCTCATCCGAAGCTTTATTTCAACCCAGAGCTCTCATCTTTAGATGTCCATGCCACTAACTAGGTATGGCGCACTGGCTACTCAAGATAATTGTTAGGGGTGCACACGGAACTGATAAAATCCGTAATCCAATCCAATTCGATGCTATTGGATTGGATTGGTTTGGTTTCATCATTCTGATGGATCGGATCAGATTGGAATTTTTGAAATCCGTTAAAGTATGGATTGGAGTGGATCTTTATCAAAATCCGATCTGATCCAATCTGTTAGTCCGTTAACACATATGTGTGCATGTAGACACATACATACACATACATAATAATTATGTGCACCTATTTTGAATTTTTTCTAAGGACATAATCAATGCCATTCGTATCATTTTTTCCAAGGATACAAGTCCTCTTGTTATCACCTTTTCTTCTCTCTTGAAAGACAAATGTTAAATCTCCAAAATAATTAAGTATGACTATGACTTGTAAAATTATAAATCCATGTTCTATTATTCCTCTACTAGTCCCCTCTCTCTCATCTCACTATTGGCTGCCAAAATTCCTTCTGATTCCCTATCAGTCCATTTCGATAATGCTCCCCTCTTGCATAATGTTATTCCTCCCCAACATAATTTTGCCACGCCCTCGTCCACGTGTTGTCGATGCCCTTCTCAAACAACATAACCCCCTCCCACGCGATACCATTTGGCCTCCGTATGCTGCAACTCTTCTTATCTTTGTTAAAAGACAATAGATTTGCGATAGTTGCCTGATACATTTGTTAGATATTTTTGATCTCTTTGCTTCTTACTTTTTACTCGCTCTAGCTTGCAATCTTATTTTAGTGATGAAATTGGATCTATTACATACACCCGTCTATGTAAAATAAGCATTTTTCAATTCCTTTCATTTTTTATTTGACATATATTTTTATTCACATTTTTTATAGAATTTACATATTTGACTATAGATATAATTTTACAAATAAATTCCAGTTCAAGTCCAATTTATATGAGAAATATGATGCCTAATTAGTTGGCTATATTTAAGTTAGGTTTATCTTGCATACTCAATCGAGTATGAATATTCTATGATTATCATTTTTTAATGATATATTATAGATCCTTGAAGGATCTTCTTGTGAGTAGTTGGGTTTGGCATAGCTTAACATTCTAAGTTAATCATGGACTTCATCAATATCCGATCATAGAGATCACATTTTTTATTTATCTAACCTGTCTTTGTATCCTTATTTAATAACTTGTATTATTTTTATTGGAATCATTTGGTGAAAATAAATTGCAAAAAACAAACTAATGCATTGTTTATTAAAGAAAAAAATAAATTTCTAATTCAATATATTCCTTTAGCTTGATTGTGTGATCTATACCTTTTTATAATGAATTAATAGAATTCCAACTTTCACTTGATATGTGTTTTTTTCCTTTTCTTTACTTCTATTCATATGATCGATTTTTAAATCATTATAAGAATGTTAAAGGGATAGTGTGTTGTAAAGTATAGACGTGTAAAGTAGATTATTGGACATGAAATTATAAGTATAAAATCTGACCAATCCGATCCAATCCGTAATCTGATGGATTGGATCGGATTTAGATAATTGATGGATTAGATTGGATTCAGAAAAACAAAAATTCGTTAAGGTTGGATTGGACATGGATTAAGATAAAATCTGAACCAATCTGATCCATGTGCACCACTAATAGCTGTGTATGTTTCCATTCACGTGCATCTCTTGCCAGAGGATTCTACCCCTTACCACCTAGTCGGTGAAGATCTACATGTAAAGTGCTTGTCCAAGTTAGGTCACTGTCTAAAAGAACCATGCGCGTGTGCGAAATATTCTAGTTAGACCAATCAAGATGATATGTGAACATAATCATGTGAACTCAAAGAATTAAGTTGCTCGACCTGAAAAGTCTCAACTCCAGTTCCTATAAGGTTCCTCTCAAATTAAGTGAATTAAGGTCTTAACCAAGCACCATTCTTCGATTTTATTCCAGACTAGTTTAGGCATCAAGATCATTCTGAAAAATGTAAATGCAAAATGCAAGAAATATATACAACATTTTTTCGAAGAAAAATAAAATAAAATAACATAAAGAACAACCTTTTTAAAAGGTTTTCATAGAGTTTTGCAACTTTTTATCGATTTTATCTTTAATTTTTTATGAAAATTTTTAAGTAGAGAATTATACACTTTTGTAAGAATTTACAAGGATTATATACAAGACTGTATACAAGATTATACAAGTTTTATACAAGAATTTTCAAAAAGAATACTTACAAGTTTTATATACAGATTTTACAAAGGATTTATATACAACTTTTAATAAAGAATTTTATATACAAGTTTTATACAAATTTTTTATGAGGATTTTATTAAAAGAATTTTATACACAAGAATTTATTCACATATTTTACAAGGTTATTACAAATTCTATTTATAAACATTTTTAAAACAAATATATACACACAATATACAAACAAGTTATTTATATACAAGGTGACAAAAATAATTGGCAATCCACTTTACAAAAGTTTTATAAAACATTTTACAAAATTTTACAAAATAATTTTTGCAAACATTTTACAAAAGGTTTTCAAAAATAATTTACAAACTTTTACAAATCAATTTTACAAATATTTTATTTACAAATATTTTACAAACATTTTTAAATTATATTTAATTTTCATACAAAAAAATTTATAAACATTTTACAACCAAAAGAAATTTACAACAATTTTATATAAATATTTTTACAATGGTTTTTACAAAAAAAATTACATAAAATTTTTACAAAAAAATTACAAACAATTTATACAAAGATTTTTACAAATATTTTTACAAAACTATTTTACAAAAGAATTTTTTAAAGATTTTTTTACAAACTTGTTAAATATTTTTATTCCAATTTTATTAACCATATTATTAGACAAACAAGAGTATGAGTTATGGCTGAAGTATATATACAATATATATGACACCATCTATACGTAGCTCGAACTATGTCCTCATATTGACAAAGAAGAGACAGAGGAATGCATAACTCGTGCTAAGTATAGAAAAGAGAAAAGAATTCTATACTACAATGACTCAAAGAATAATGAATGAAATGAATAGAAGTCGGTTATCCCTCCTATTCTTTGGATCAAATAATTCGAAGTATGGAGACTGTACATGTGGGTGGAGAAAAGTGATAAAAAATGTACAAACTCAACGACTTGACTTATCCTCCCCTATATTTTGGGTAAAAGATCCCTAAGTATAAAAAAGAATATCAATAAGTTGAAGGACAAATGTGAGAACATAAGAAATAAAAAATAAACAAGAAAGAAATGAACAACATCACTCTCCTTATATTTAGGGTAAAGGATCCCTAAGTATAAGTAAAAACAAGAGTGATGAAACAGAATGAAAATGAACAACTCAAGTCATTCGCCTCCCATATACTTAGGATAGAGTACATCCTAAGTATAGCACACACATGCGAAAGAGGTGAATGATAATGTAACGTCTTGGGATTAGGTCCCCAGTCCGTTATCAAGGAAAACAGGCCCTGATAACTTGTTGGATTCGAACCCAAATGGCTCCATTGACAACCACCCAAAATGCTTAAGCCCAACTTGTCAAGTAATAATTCCCATCACTTATAACCCACTCCCACACTTTGTATGTTTTAGATGTGGGGCTATGTTTGGGGGTATGGGTGTCATAACCTCCCCCACATATATTCGCAATGTCCTTATTGCGACATGGCCAATCACTTATTCCCAGTGACAGTGGTGGTTGCATGCTCCCGGCTTAGGTCCCTTCAAGTAGCCCTTTACACTATCAGAGAGAACCCACTTGATACCATGTATAACATCTCAGGCTTAGGTCCCTGGTCTGTTATCAAGGAAAAGTGGCCCTGACAATTTGTTGGGTTCGGACCCAAATGAATCCATTGAAAACCACCCAAAATGCTTAAACCCAACTTGTCAAGTAGTAATTCCCACCACTTATAACCCATTCTCACACTTTGTGAATTTTAGATGTAGGACTATGTTTGGGAGTATGGGTGTTACAGATAAAAATGGAACAAGAAAGAACAAAATGGAAGGGATATATACAAAAGAAGAAAAAATATACAATGCTCAAGAAGGAAGAAGTTTGACCTTCTTTCGCATCTGTTGAGTTATAGAGTCAATGAGATATATGTCGACATCGGGATCGTCCTCAGATGTGTCCATGTCTGAATCCTCAAACCCTCGATCAGAGTTGATGTGGTGAAAGTACTTAGCGGAATTGTAATGATCTAGAATAGGCATAAGATATAGAAGAGAATCCCAGTTGAACTCAGAAAAATCATGTCCTTAAACCATCTGCATCTCATCAACATACTCAGGAATGGATGGTTGATCATCAACAGTAATACTCCCATATGCAATGTACAGACTACAGGAAATTGTGCTTTACAAGTTTTCCTTATGAAAAAGGAATTCTTGTCGAAATCTCCTCCAAAGATATAGACTCAGGTCTGCTCTCAGTTATATAATCACGATCCTCTGTATTGGAAGACTCAAGGACACTCTCATCTGATACGGCTTTGACTTTCGACTCAGAGATCATCTCAACACCAACATTATCATTGTGAGAGTGAAAGTGATTGTACATGCCCCACAAACAATGACCGCTCTCATTGTACGCAGAAAGGGTCATCCAAGAATAATCGGGTTGTGATGTAAAGGTATTGTAGGCTCCATATCTATGACAACAAAATCAACAGGGAAACTCATGCCATGTACCATCATGATAACGTTCTCAAGTATGCCCCTCGGCCTCTTGATCGATCGATTTGCAAACTGAAGTAACATCATGCTCTTCCTAAGAGGTCCAAGCTGAAGATGCTCGAGTAGTGAGAAAGGAAATAGACTAATAGATGAACCACTATCAAAGAGAGTATGATCAAACTGAAGATTTGAAATATGGCATCTAACAATGGATGCTCATTATCTTTCATTTTGTTTGGGAGTCGATTAACAATATCCATGGTAACAATGTGACGTTTTGTCCTGCTACATCCTCTCTTCTTGGAGGGATGTTTAGATGCACAAGCTTCTTTCATTCCTTTTTTAATGGCACGCATATATTCCATGGCTTTTAGAAGTGTCATCTCAAGTAAAATGCTCTATAATATCTCAACCACTCTAGGATCAGAAAGGGCAGTTTTAATTTTTGAATTTTCTGTTTTTATTCTAGGAATCAGGAAATGAAACAAGATCAGATGAAACATCAAATTGCTCACTCTTTTATTCAAATCAGAATCAGCATGTACATGTCGATGATAAGAATTAGTTTGTACAATATCATCTAGTATAGGTGTAGAATAAAAAGGAAAAACTAAACGAGTTGTTTGATCTGTTGGTTCTGAAGAAAACTCCATGACAAGTATGTTCTCCTTCGTAGCTGAATCGACACTTCATCTTCCTTTATTCTCTTTTTTGTATTTTCTTAATAATGGTAGTGGTGGTGGGGGGAAGAAGAATATGGTGAGCCTCCATGATCTGCAACACTCGATCTCTGCTCAACTGATGGAGAAGATGAAGAAGGCGGTGAGGCTCTATCAGCGGCTCTATCTCCCAATCCCACTGGTGTTAGTGACTAAAATCTCCTACCGCTCTTGAGAGAAATAGGATCAGGTAAACATGAAAAATCGAATGTTGTACCTATCTCGGGAGTGGATGGATCATGTGCTACCTGTCTTGATTGCGACGTAGAATATCAGGCTTGGTTGTCCTAAAATCGTCTAGCATATGAGCTAAATCATTCATGTTCTTTATCAGTTGGCAAGTTGATCAAGTGATGGGTTCACCAAAGGTGCCTCTTTATGCTTAAAAATGGGTGATCACAGAGTCTGATAGTATGGAATATGATACCCATAATAGGCAGAATTTGAGTGATATGTATAAGGAGGAGGAGCATGCAAATACTGCCCATAATATGCAGGTTGTTGCTGATTATAAGGATGATAAGGAGATGCAGGCTACATCTGTTGCTGCCCATGTTTCCAGATATGGAATTGTGGTGGAGACGAATACTGAGGTTGTGGTTGTTGGTGCTGGTATTATGGTCTACCACCCTGAAAATGGTGAACTGGCCTCTAACTCGACTGAGAACCCAGCTGACGTTACCGTGGTGGACAGGTCTGGCTATGCTTTGGACCGCTCCAAATGTCGTTCACCTCCTGAATGTGAGGTGGAGGTGTACATTGTGGCTTAGAATGATACGGATGCTCGGGGTAGTAAGGAACAATGCATGATGGAGGTGACTATTGCGGAACCTGATCCGAAGTGTGCATGTAGTAAATGTGGTGAACTGTTGAAGATGCTTCGGTACTCTATTGTGCTGAAATCATGGAAGAAGTATTCTGTTCCACTGTAGGAGTATCGGCTATTGCGCTCTGACTTTGGCATGAAGTAATCGTGCTAACAAGAAGCTCCAGATGTCTACTAATATCATCCATCTTATCCAGATGCTTCATCCTCAGCTCGATCACTTGTAATTTTTCTAGCTCTTGTGATTGCTTTTCTATGATATCTACTTTGGATAGGTGATTCCCAATGATGGTCAGATCAGAACTGTCCACCCTATCCACATCGTGAGATGTCGTCATATTGACGGCCTTGTGGGCTGTAGAATAAGTAAGAGGATGTTTCTGAAATGCACGGGAAGAAGATAGAGCAGTTGAACTCTCTGTCATTTCCTCAAAAGTTTACCATAAGACATCCTCATCTTTGTTGAAGTGGGTCCCCCTACAAGCGACACCAACCAATCTCTGGTTCTCTAAACTCAAACCCCCAAAGAAATTCTGCACGAGGCTAGTCTTGGGATTATCATATTAGGATCACTTCTCCATCAAATCTCTGAAATGTTTCTGTGCCTCATGAATAGGATCATGGGATAACTGGGAGAACTTAGTTGTGAGTAATCGCATCTGATTGAGTTATCCAAGGGGATAATGCTTGCTAAGGAATGTTGATCTCAACTCCTCCTAGGATATGACAACTCTTCCTAAATGATTAATCCAATGCAATGCATTGTCCATAAGACTGAACGGGAAGGCAATCATCTTCACTACCTCTAATGGGAAGTTAGGGTAGTGTATAGTACCACAAATACAGTCGAACTGTTGGAGGTGTGTGTAAGGTTCCTCATGAATAGGACCATGGAATATGGGAAGTAATGGTAAAATCGTGGGCTTCAGCTCGAAATTCCCATGAATCGCATGTATCTGAATTCATGTGGTTGAGTGTCCTGCGCCTGGGTTATAGGCATCTCTAAGAGAGAGCTTAACCACTGCTCTAGGATGTCGCTCATCTCCCCAATTCCCACCTCCATTCATCTACTCATCCTCCTCTCTCCTCTGTGGTTCATCAGCTCTAAGATCATGTCTTGAAGTTTGATATAGATGTTGGCCTGCTCACCCAACTAGGCTAGAATGGCCTAAATATCCAACATCGTATTGTTGATCTCGCTCTGATATGCCATGGTGTTCTTTCCTTTCGGTGGCATCAAGTCCTCTATAACCAGCTGTGAATCTGAAAATGTGAAAGGAACTTGATCAGATTGTAGAAATGATGGAGTCTCAAATGATAGTTTGAGAAGAGGGTCAATCTCAAACAATGGATTTATTGGTGATAAGTTGGTGTGAATGAGAATGAAGAGAGCTCTGGAAGAGAGTCATCTCGAGTGGAACAAAATGAAGATGAATGAACTGTAAAGGAAAGTGATAAGTCCGCAAAGTACAAACACCAATCAATCCAATCTGTCATCCTTGAGAGAAAGATGAGAGATGCAAAAACACAAAGTCAAGACGAGAAGAAGAATGTGAAGAAAAGGCACAACGGGCGTAGAGGAATCTTCACACTAGTAAACAAACACAATGCAAACTGAACACAATGTGAGGATTGTAAGAGTTTAGTCTCTTATCTTTTCAATTTTAGTTTAGTGAATCTCAAGAAGTTACTTAACAATAGATACACAGGGTGATGTCACCTTATCGCCCAACATAGGTCCTCAAACCTCCCCAAACAGTGGTACCATCTGCCCGGGCTACTAGGTTATATTAGGGCCAAAGGGAGATAAGAGGTGAAGCACACCAAAATAATTTTCTAAGGTCTGAGGTAAGGGTTGCAGCTGCGACCACACACCGAAAAGTGATGTACGGGTGCTTATGGTACAGTCCAGGGATTTGGGCTCTATCCTTATGGCAACGTCCTCACCCACTCTGTCTGAAGGTAAGTACCTGCAATAATGAGGGGGTTCCTCTCCCCAGAATAATGAATGATAGTCATTTACATTTAGTTTTAGGGTCGAGTAAGATTAGTGGTCCCAATTTTATTTGGTTATCACCTTTTTTAAGTTTTTTTTCAAAGAAACGTTCTAACAAATTATCCAATTCCTTTTTTATCCTAAGTGAGAAAAATCAAGGAAGGAGATCATGAGATGGTGCGATGAAAAATCAATGATGCATACAATAGTCAAAAATGTGTATCTACTGCCAGCTATCTACATGCAAAATGATCCTCGCGTAAAAAAAAGAAAAATAAAACTAACCTAAATGATGCACGAGAACTGTCCTAACAGTAAGTTCAATTATCAGGAAAGAACCAATTACTTATCTAAGTCCAAGATATGCTCTACTCCATAGGAACATGAATGTTATTAGGGGCTTTGGACCTATTATTTACTTGGCTCAACCAACATAATAAAATCTATTACTAAACGGGTTCAAGAACAAGAAATCGTGAGAAAACAAAAGAAACTAAAATCAATGAAAAACAAAATCCGATGAGGTCAACCAAGTGCACCGGCATTTAGTGAAACAGACCCTAGAATCACAAGGTATAAAAGGACCTAGAAAATAGAAAAAGAGGCAAGTGCCAAAGGAAATGTTACAAATTAATTAAAAATTAATGAGAAATAAAATGTTAAAGAAAGCAAAATTGTGCTCAAGAATCTTCCAAGTCTTCTTTTCCTTCTCCTATGCTCTCCTGACGCTCAATGAAGAATCGATCGACCTCCGCTCTTCGCTCGGGTGCGTTGGCGCTCCTAATAACTCCGCCCTCACTCGTCGTGCCCTCGTATAATAGAGGAAATAGAAAATGTATCAGATATAATTTATGAAAATAAAATAAATAAAATGAAGCAGAAATGACAATGAAATAAAAGAGATAAAAGAAAAGAAATAAATAAAAAAGAGTACATAAAAACCCAAGAGTAGAAGGCAAAGAAAGAGACCTAGCTACCCTCATCGTGCCTCCACGGCAATGGCACCATTTGTTTTATTGCGAACTTCAAGGTTTTACTTTTATTAAGAAAATTAAGGCATCGATGTAACCATAAATGACCCTCAAACAAAAAATATTCTTTTCTATTTTTCTCAATCCAAAATAAATCAAAGAAATGTAAGAAAGAGAAACTATTATTTCTTTACCATTATAGAGTACAGGATCGAACTCAGGGAGGCTACAAATCTTGAGGGTAATTAAATCAATGAAAAATGAAAGAAATAAAGAGGAATCTTTTTATATGTTTTATGGTTTTCTGATTTTGAAATTTTTTAATGAATTTAATTTTGCAAATGCTTATATTTTAAATTTTTAAAATAAACTAAATAAAAGAAATAAAAAAAAAGGAATTAAACAAACACTCTTT
This sequence comes from Ottelia alismoides, assembly GCA_037367405.1. Lineage (NCBI taxonomy): Eukaryota > Viridiplantae > Streptophyta > Magnoliopsida > Alismatales > Hydrocharitaceae > Ottelia > Ottelia alismoides. Next base: position 203,491 of record JAZKJV010001118.1, on the reverse strand, counting down.
TCATATTTTAAAAAATAGAAGAAATATGCAGAAAAATCAAACAATATTATTTCTATGTTTTTGATAATTTTCTACTATTTTTGTGATTTTTATGGATTTTTTATTTCTTTAGGATTATAAAAATAATTAAAAATTGGAAATATACAAAATAGAATATCAACCAAATATTTTTGGGTTTTAAAATAGAAAATAAAAAATAAGGAAAATATGCATAATCAAAAAGAAGAATTATCTAGCTTTAATAAAAGATAATTTATTTTTTAGATTTTTCTGTGATTTTATATCATTTTTTAGTGTTTTCTGTTTTTTTTAATTTTTTGGTTTTTATGAAGAAATTGAAAATGAAATTTATACAGAAAATAAAACAGATAAAATCACACACACGCAAATCTTTTCAAATTTTTAAACTAATTTTATATTTTTTATTCAATTAATACTGCAAATAGGAGAAATTTAGGAGGTGTTTGAATTATTAAAAATAAGAAAACTACTTATTTTGCACAACAAAAATTAGGGGTGCTAAATGTTATTAACTAACCTAATTTTTAAGGATATTTTAATGTGGTTTGATATGTATTTACAAGGAGTAATAATCTGTTAATTAAGCAGAAGAATAGGGGCGAAAATGCAAAGAAATATTATTTCAAGGATTGAATTAAGAATAGAATATAAAAAGCTAGGATGAATAATGTAATTTACCACCAAAAAGTTATGTGCCAACGTACGTGAGTTATGCTGGCATGGACTTAATTGTGATTATTTAATTTTTAAGGTCTAATTAATGACAAAGAAGTACCGAGACTTTATTGCAAAACTTCCAGAAAACACGTGATAAGACATGTGTTGCAGTTCAAGTTTGACTCATAGTAAATAAAATAAGAAACAAGGGATCACTAGCAAATGTTCAAGAAACATTAAACCAAAACTTGTCCGAATGGGACTTATTTACAATATAAGAAATTAAAAGGTGAAAGTTGCAATTATTCACCAATAGTGTGTAGGCCACGTGTGCATACAAGGGATGGTCTTCGATCTGGAGGCTCTGATCTACGACTCACAATTAGGGGAAATTGGAAGGCTGCTATTCAATCTAGGAAACCGTTCTTGATTGGAGGGTAGACAACTTCTATGGAAGAACCGGGAAGAAGGGGCTCGCTGACGAGATTCGATCGGTTGGATCTCGACCGATCTCCACTCAAATTATAGCCTGAAGGTTGCTCCTTATCCCTATTACACTTTCATGTTGTTTGGATATGTCGATGAGGTCCGATGATTGGTTGATCGAGATCTGGAGCTCTGAAAGCTGACGGCTACATATGGAGCTCCAGACTTCAATTCACTACTTCAAACGTGTCGTAAGGACTTACAATGGAGTTATTGCTCAGAGAAGATCCTCCGGCCACCATTATTAATGCAAAAACAAAAGAATAATGGGGTGATGAACATCTTAGGCGGAGGGTGGTCAGATGGGAGACGGGTTGCCAGATCTGAGGTGATATGGGATGATCAAAGATGGGGAGTGAAGGATATGGTTAGAATCCTCAAGCGCATCACGGAAGCGTGAGTGTCGTATCGAATACGACGAGGAGCGGCTAGTCTCATTAGTTGCTCGATGTAGCAAAATTTAAAAAAGAATTCATGCGACGAAACCACATGATCCAAGAACGCTTCTCGGATCGTTTCGTCTAAACCACAAACAAGTAATAGGATTACCTCTTGAAGTGTGGTTGCGATCGAGTCTCTAAACGAAGAGACCTCCTGTCTCAAGACCGATCCGACGGAGGAGACGCTTGCGAGCGCGGGGATGAATCGCGTGCTTCTCGCAATCCATGTTGATGATCCAAGCAGCGGATCTCCTGATCTCGACACACGAGATCCGATGTCTTCTTCATGAGTGAGGCGCACCGAAGGAGACAGAGATCCACAAGCAGACGATCGGGCAGCATAACGACGATGCTGCGGTGACGGAGATTCCCTCTAAGGCATCCATGGTGGACGGCCACATGAGAGGGAGAGAGAGTAGACGTGTAGAGAGAATGAGAGAGAGAGAAGTTCTTCTCAAGCATTGTGTATGTGTAAAGAGAGGGCATGGTATGCCTCTCTGTTTATAGGGTTTTGGGATCCATGGATCTCAATCCATGGGACTCATAAAATCAATGGGTGAGATTGATTTATGATCAATCCAATGGTCAAGATTGTTGTTGGTAAAAGCCAACAACTTGTGATTTAATTTAGATAAAAATATATTTGACAAAATCAAATATAAATCAATCCTAAATTACATCAACAAATAAGGAGAGAATATACATGGAGATTATATCTCCATGTACATTCAAGGGGGATGGCCACCCATTCCATATAGGAATTGGGTGCCGCCCACCACCTTCCATGTGCGGCAATCTCATGGATTTCCATGTCTGCATGCCTCCTTGAATTTCTCCATTATTTATTTCCAACAACTTTTGTTGGGATTTATTCATCAAAAATAATTCACAATTAATTTTTGGGAATATTGTAATCTTGACATTGGAAAATTGTGAATCACATTCACAACCCAAAACAAAATATAATTTACATTTTCAATTAATTAGACAATGTGTATCCAATACACATTAATAATTAATCAATAAATATAAATTATAATTAGCTCTCTCTAATACAATATAAATCACATTTATAATATATTATGAATAATTGGATATTACTATCCACATTATTCTTATCTACAATAATTAAATCACATTCAATTATATTGGATAACTTATTCTCATGTGCCCAAATAATATGAATCACATTCACATTATTCACATCTTTGATAATCAAATCACATTTAATTATCTAAGATAACTCTCCTTATAATATGAATCAATTCATATTAGTCATGATAATTAAATCACATTTAATTATCCATTTTCTCAATGCTTGGATATATATATATCAACAATAGAATTATCCATGAACTCTTTCAAGGATAATGCGCTTTCTCCGCGAATACTTGGAGATAAGGATAGGGCGATTGTATTGTTCCACGTATAGTGACTTAGATATTGAGATTACATCTCAAATCCAGATCTCGGGCCTCCCATAGATGCTTGATTAAAGCAAGACCGCAAATCTAATCTTCTCAATGCATCTAAATCACATTCAGATCAATGTCCAACATTTGGATCAAGATCAGATTACTTCTTTACTGAGAGGAGTCACTAAAATCCAGACCCGTTTCATCACTCCCTAAGAATGGAAGCGTCATGGTTATACAATCGTTTATTATCACATCACCCTCAGGTATTCCCAATACCTGTACATCCTACATACTGGAAAAACTCATAATAAAACCGAAGTATTAGATCAACTTTATATTGTCTACTTCAGGGTTTTATCAGTAAGTTTCTCATTTTGATCATTGAGAGTTGGTATCGATCATATACTTTCCAAAAAGCATATATCATACCTAGGTATTGATCATATACTTTCCAAAAGTATATATCAAACCTACAAATTCAGTCAAGCTTCCAAAGCAAGACGATCGTGCACACGGAATTTGATTCTTCCCAATATCTCATGTGTGAGCTCATGTCTTCCGATTCAGTATTGAACATGTATGATCCCTTTGAGAGATCGTATTACTCATATGACCTTATATGCACGCCAGCGCACCGGTGTATAGACCTTGATTAGGTCATCAACCTATTGGTCTGCCAAATGTACATACTCAGGCATATAGTAACACATTTGTCTCCGGTCAGAGGATGCATGCCTATATCATGACAGCATACGATATAGGACTTTGGTTAACTTGATCTCTTTAAGTCAACTCTTTGACCTAACTAATCTGACACCTCCGAATCTCTATTCCTATGCAGAGGACCTGCATCAGGACGTCGGTCAGATATCAACCTAACCGAGGAAGGATTGCCATCTCCTACTCAGGCTGGAGATCATCTATTAATAATCATTTGACGGTGCTTGATGAGTCCTCAATCTAACTCATTAGATATTCATCTAAGCACCAGCCTCTATGATTCAATAATTGAATCCACAGTTGTATGATCATTAAGATGGTCATGGTACATAACCCTAATTGTACTAAGGGACCTATTATGCAAATTATGTATTCTTCATTTCAGATCAGGGAATGATATTTGCAATAACATTTATTGCATAATGGCTCGTCGTGGGCTCGCATGTCCAACAATCTCCCACTATCCCAAAGAGCCATTCATGGGCTAATCATTTAAACCCACGCTCATGTGACAATCATAGGCTATTTAGAAAATAGCTAGGTAAGTTGATCAGTCACTCTATTCTCAAGAGACTATGCCAAGTCCTTTTACGGCACTTGCATATCCCCTAGTAACAGTGCTTGCATCCAATGTGAATGTTGCATCTTATGCCACCAATACTCAATTTTGTTATAGTGTCCTTGAAACTGTAGCTCGATAATTATTATAACCAGTATGTCCATAATCCTTATCAGAATGCCTTTATTCATGGAGATCTTTATCTCCTAAGGTATCTACAGTTAAGATCCTTATAGATCACTATCTACAAGGTCTTAAATTTTTGAAGATAAAACTTTGAGATCACTATCTCTGAGTTTCATCATCTTTGAAGATATTGTTATTACTGCAATCAAGTGTTTTATCTCCATAGTAGGATTAATAACAGTTTACTACTCCCACTGCATGGTAGACATCTGGCTTTTGTACACATCTAGCATACACTTCAGCTTCTCGTAACTGATGCACAAGTGCAAGCAGTTCTAGCATTCACTTCCTCAACTCTTTGAGGTGCTATCCCTTTAGACATGTCACTACCACATCTTAAGGGAAGGAATCTTTTCTAGGAATTTTTCAGAAAAATGGAATAAGTCCAAGGTGTACTACCAATGCGACAGTCCCAATACCCTCTTCTCTTTGCTTCTGAACATCTTAAAAACTAAGATCTAAGAGGTATTCTTGAGATCATATCTCAATGTATTGAATAGCCAGTCTATAAAACACTTATTATTATCCTTATATCATTCCAAATGATTAGAATATAATCTACATTTAGCACGATGAACATAATGGCACTTCCACTAAGCTTCACATGGTTCATCAAGATTCTATCTGAAATCATAACATTTATAATTTCATCAAATCTTTTATTCCAACTACAAGAAGCTCATTTGAATCCAAAGATGGAGTTCTTTAGCTTGCACACCTTGCTTTCCTCAACCATGAATCCCGGGGGCTACTTCATATGAATATCCTCAGAGAGGTATTCATAGAGGAATGCAATCTTGACTCACATCATGAAGATGTCATAGTCAAGTTGTGTAGTTGTAGTTAGCAATATTCTGATGGGTTAAAGCAAGGTCACTGGAGAGCAAGTCTCATCGCAAGCGATGTATTCTCTTCGGTGTGTACCTCATGGCTATGAACCGTGCTTTGAAGGTTTCCACCTTCTCATTAGGTTTCCTCTTTCTCTTGAAGATCCTTTTAACACCTTAATGGGTCTTACCCATATAGGTGGATCCTCGAGGGTCCATATACAACACATGTAAATGAAGTCTACTTTATACTTTATTGCTAACATCCATCTTTCCATGCTATGATCTTCAGAAGCTTCATCACATGAAGTTAGATCATTGTCAGATTCAACTGACACATGGAATCCATCAAACTTATTTGAATAGGTATTAGTGTTTCATCTTTAATTGTCCTTTTAGTTTCCGATTCCAGGAGCCTCATTATCATCTCAAGATTAAATGAGTTCCTTTACTTCATTTTCATCTTGATTCTCAAGAGAGTCATCCTCTAAGAATCACATTCTCAGAGATGAGATCCTTTAAGAATCTCAAGGTCATAAAGTAGGTATCCAATACCATCCTTTATTTTCCTAATGAAGTAGCACTCTCTAGTGCTAGATTCCAGTTTACATGCATGGAACCTTATTAAGTATATAATGTAGTCTCTACCACATATACATATACCTGGAAACTAATATATAATGTAGTCTCTACCACATATACATATACCTGGAAACTAAGAGATAATTATGCTAAGATTAATCATTGATAACATCATGTCACACATGATCAATTGTATCTCCCTACAACTCTATTGAGTTAAGGTTCATTAGGAGGGGTGAGATAGAAATGATATTCATATATCTATAAGGTATTCTATGAATTCATCTAATAGGTACTGACTACCTAGATTAGATTAAATTCATTTAATCTTCCTTCAAACTTTGGTTCTAAACCAAAATTGTGAAATCTTTGAACATTTCAAAGGTTTCTAAGTGAAGAGAAGAAGTCTCATATCACAAATAATCATCAATAGATATCACATATACATAATGTTTACTATGATATAGATGATTCACATACATCAATATGTATGAGATCGTGAATACCTTAACATCTTACATCTTTCCCAAAGAAGGGTGTATTGGACATTTTACTTTGAATACAATATTCATAAGTATGCAAGTTTTGAAATTTTAGACATTCTAAAGTTTCATCTCTTACTTGTCCATTGATCTCATCAACAAACATATGTCCAAAACATGATGCCAGATCATTATCAAATGATCTTCATCCTCCTATTGATCTTTTAAGGTTTAATTTCAGTATTAGAAATGTTAATGAACCATTCATTAATTTTCTAATTTAGTAGAGTCCACAAGATTTTTAGATTACTATCTGAAATATCTCCATCATAACTCTTTATGATAGGTATATTACATAATTCATGTTTATTTCTAATATCTAGGTCATAGAGACATTCTCTAAGACTAAGGGATCTCCCACTGAAAATATGAAGTATATTCATCCAGTGGAAATTGTTGCAACAATTGCATCAATTCCAAAATGGATGACCATTAAACCTTAAGATCAAATTTCTAATATTCGAATACATATGCAACCAATTGCAAATGTCATTAGAAGATTGAGATACAATTATTAGACTTTATCTTATCAAATAAATAAGTCAATTTCAATGATTATATGTAGATTATTCTGATGTACTATCTGATTCCTTCTTTAAGGATTCTAGATAGATTTGGTAGTCATACTATCAACACATCAACTTATTGCAGTATTGGCATTTATTCAACTCTTTGGATGTCATATGGAAGTCACAGAAGTACAGTCAACTCTATGACTATACTTCCTTTTTGGGTCCAACCCATGCTTCCACTGCGCTCCCTTTATCTATAAGCAACCATTGCACAAGACCAAGGATCTCTTATGTTAAAATCAAAAATTTCAATATAAGAGTATTTCAACATTTATACATGCTTCATTCAATTCATACAATATGAATATTATGAAGCTTCATGAATAACCATAGTATAGATAGTAGAATGATGACACTCATCGTATCTACATCCATTTAAACTCTTAAAACTTAGGTTCAGGTAAGTATTCAAACAATTTGAATACATCATCTCCTATAGAGCCACCATCCTGCATAATGCAGAGAACCGTGTCATTCATGATTATATGTCGAGAGCACATATGTATGCTAGGACATCTTCTTAGATTTTATAAGGATTATTTGATAATTATGATCATTATCGACATGTCACTTCAAAAGTACATTCGATGAGATCAAGACTTATAGAGACATACAAACCCTAGGGTTTTAGTTCTATTGTCTATATAATTATCATTCCTCATTATTATGAGGAAACTTGCATATTGCAACCACATACATTATGTGTCCAATTACAAGTACAATATCTGGATCATGGGTCCAATCCATGATATTCTACTGGTTATTGTTGAGTATAACATTGAGTGGGATTAAAAAAGGATTATCTAAAATAAGAAATTTGCATAGACATATATAAATATATAAATTTCTTTGATTTAGGAATTTTTATATCAAAGTTGTCTTGCCATGTCAACAATGAAAGTTCATTCCCTTAATCACTTTCAATGTAAGAGATATACTTACCATTATATCTCAAGCAAGATCTGGGATCTCCTTCCTTATCTTTGTTACATCCCAATAATATGAGAATCTGCAACTCCGATAAAAAGAAGCGGGAACACATTCCACCTTACAAGTCCAACTTGCATCTCCCAATTCGGTCTTTAATACCCGGGCCCACCACCCCTAAGGTGATGTTGACCCGTCATTAATGGAACCAACCGTCAACAGGAATAGAACTCGCTATGCGCAATCCAATATCGCCCTAATAATATGAGGATCCGATATTGGGGTCACTACGCTTACGGACTTACTCTTTCGAGAAGAAAAGAGCCCGATCCAGATGCGCTTGCATATAAGAGATGTCACTTTGGACATGTGTCTCCTATATACAATCCTTGGCGACGGAACCTTTCGCCTTGACGGGAGACCATGGATGTCACTTATGTGATCCTCCATATCATATTCAAATTCTAATTAATTATCATGAATCATATTCACATAATTAATTCTTCCAAGGAAAATAACACATCTATTATAATAGAGTGTTTTTAATTGGATATAATTAACTTCATCATATTAAATTAATTATCTATCCAATTTAATCAACAAACTTGATTTTACTTGAATATATGGTATTATCTCAAAATACATATTAATTCAAATTTTAATAATTACAAAATACATCATGATCTCTCAGGCATCATTCGTTCCCTACCTGTTGTCATGGCCAGTACCGACGGGAGTGGGACGAACCGCATACGTTGCAACCCGCTACCCCAGCGATCCCCGACTAGACACCATATCCACCTCGAGAAAAAATAATGCCGAGTCAATCACTTTGTACTTGACATGATCATCGGTTCTTCAACCGAAATTATACCATATAGTAATAATCAAAACATTTTGATTATAAGGAAATTTGCTAGACAAATTCCCAATCCTATTCAAGCAAGGAGTTTGATGATTGTGTTTCCAATTATGATCTAGATCAAATCTAATCAATTTATTGGTTGAGTCGAAGTCAATTAAGGAAATAATCATCTTTCAATATTTCTAAAATATTTTCCATAATTATTTCATGAAATTAACAATTAATTTCACTAATTGACAATCACATGGTTCTTGATTAGGAAAGTAATTTCAGCAGTGACTCCTACTTACTAAAATTAGCATATCACAATCAATTTAAATCCAAATTAGACAAAATCAATTTTCAAAGATTGCTAATTTGATTTAGGACAGAACCTAAGTGATATTTCATGCATTTCGAGGCATTTCTAAATAGTAATTAACTCCTTAATTACGTTAAGATTCGTAGTTCCCGTAACAGTGAATACATGTTCATTAAAACAACCATATCTCGAGCAAACGGAATCCAAATTACGTAAACTCAGATCCTATGGTTTCCTTATGTAATGGGGAACAAAATCCAAATGTTATTTTCTTGTTTAAACAAAAAAAGGGCCGAAAATTTACAGTAGACAGAGATGAGAAAATGAAATGCGATAAAAATTTCGCAACCTTAACGAACCCAAGTCGCCTACGGTTTTATGGATCGTATCCAAAACCTTCGAACTTGGCTCTGATACCACTTGAAGGATATGGTTAGAATCCTCAAGCGCATCACGGAAGCGTGAGCGTCGTATCGAATACGACGAGGAGCGACTAGTCTCACTAGTTGCTCGATGCAGCGGAATTTAAAAAAAAATTCATGCGACGAAACCACATGATCCAAGAACGCTTCTCGGATCGTTTCATATAAACCACAAACAAGTAATAGGATTACCTCTTGAAGCATGGTTGCGATCGAGTCTCTAAACGAAGAGACCTCCTGTCTCAAGTCCGATCCGACGGAGGAGACGCTTGCGAGCGCGGGGATGAATCGTGTGCTTCTCGCAATCCATGTTGATGATCCAAGCGGTGGATCTCCTTATCTCGACACACAAGATCCGACGTCTTCTTCATGAGCGAGGCATACCGAAGGAGACGGAGATCCACAAGCAGACGATCGGGCAGCATAACGACGACACTGCGGTGATGGAGATTCCCTCTAGGGCATCCATGGTGGACGGCCACATGAGAGGGAGAGAGAGTAGACGTGTAGAGAGAATGAGAGAGAGAGAAGTGCTTCTCAAGCATTGTGTATGTGTAAAGAGAGGGCATGGTATGCCTCTCTATTTATAGGGTTTTGGGATCCATGGATCTCAATCCATGGGACTCATAAAATCAATGGGTGAGATTGATTTATGATCAATCCAATGGTCAAGATTATTGTTGGTAAAAGCCAACAACTTTTGATTTAATTTAGATTAAAATAAATTTGACAAAATCAAATATAAATCAATCCTAAATTACATCAACAAATAAGGAGAGAATATACATGGAGATTACATCTCCATGTACATTCAAGGGGGACGGCCACCCATTCCATATAGGAATTGGGTGCCGCCCACCACTTTCCATGTGGGGCAATCTCATGAATTTCCATGAGATTGCATGCCTCCTTGAATTTCTCCATTATTTATTTCCAACAACTTTTGTTGGGATTTATTCACCAAAAATAATTCACAATTAATTTTTAGGAATATTGCAATCTTGACATTGAAAAATTGTGAATCGCATTCACAACCCAAAACAAAATATAATTTACATTTTCAATTAATTAGACAATGTGTATCCAATAAACATTAATAATTAATCAACAAATATAAATTATAATTAGCTCTCTCTAATACATTATAAATCACATTTATAATATATTATGAATAATTGGATATTACTATCCACATTATTCTTACCCACAATAATTAAATCACATTCAATTATATTGGATAACTTATTCTCATGTGCCCAAATAATATGAATCACATTCACATTATTCACATCTTTGATAATCAAATCACATTTAATTATCTAAGATAACTCTCCTTATAATATGAATCAAATTCATATTATTCATGATAATTAAATCACATTTAATTATCCATTTTCTCAATGCTTGGATATATATATATATATCAACAATAGAATTATCCATGAACTCTTTCAAAGATAATGCGCTTTCTCCGCGTATACTTGGAGATAAGGACAGGGCGATTGTATTGTTCCACGTAGAGTGACTTGGATATTGAGATTACATCTCAAATCCAGATCTCGGGCCTCCCATAGATGCTTGATTAAATCAAGACCGCAAATCTAATCTTCTCATTGCATCTGAATCACATTCAGATCAATGTCCAATATTTGGATCAAGATCCGATTACTTCTTTACTGAGAGGAGTCACTAAAATCCAGACTAATTTCATCACTCCCTAGGTATGGAAGCGTCATGGTTATACAATCGTTTATGATCATATCACCCTCAGGTATTCCCAATACCTGTACATCCTGCATACTGGAAAAACTCAGAATACAACCGAAGTATTAGATCAACTTTATACTGTCTACTTCAGGGTTTTATCAGTAAGTTTCTCATTTTGATCATTGGGAGTTGGTATCGATCATATACTTTCCAAAAAAGCATATATCATACCTAGGTCTTGATCATATACTTTCCAAAAGTATATATCAAACCTACAAATTCAGTCAAGCTTCCAAAGCGAGACGACCGTGCGCACGGAATTTAATTCTTCCCAATATCTCATGAGTGAGCTCATGTCTTCCGATTCAGTAGTGAACATGTATGATCCCTTTGAGAGATCATATTACTCATATGCCCTTATATGCATGCCAGCGCGCTGGTGTATAGACCTTGATTAGGTCATCAACCTATTGGTCTGCCAAATATACATACTCAGACATATAGTAACACATCTGTCTCCGGTCAGAGGATGTGTGCCTATATCATGACAGCATACGATATAGGACTTTGGTTATCTCGATCTCGTTAAGTCTACTCTTTGACCTAACTAATCTGACACCTCCGAATCTCTATTCCTATGCAGAGGACCTGCATCAAGAGGTCGGTCAGATATCAACCTAACTGAGGAAGGATTGCCATCTCCTACTCAGGATGGAGATCATCTCTTAATAATCATTTGATGGTGCTTGATGAGTCCTCAATCTAACTCATTAGATATTCATCTAAGCACCAGCCTCTATGATTCAATAATTGAATCCACAACTGTATGATCATTAAGATGGCCATGGTACATAACCCTAATTGTACTAAGGGACCTATTATGCAAATTATGTATTCTTCATTTCAGATCAGGGAATGATATTTGCAATAACATTTATTGCATAATGGCTCGTCGTGGGCTCGCATGTCCAACAAGGAGAAGTATGAAGAAGGTCAAATGATGGTGATGTGGGATTCAGAATGGATTAATGATAATCGGAGAGCTCCGATCGAGCAAATCAGATTTAGAATGAGGATGATCATATCTATGCTAAAAAAAATTAAAATAAACGTGAAATTAAATATGAAATCAAAGGAGATTACCTAAGCTTACCCTATACATGGAAAAATGTGGATGACGACCTTGATTCGTTGCGACTGGCGAAGAAGCTAAATGTCATTGATGGAGGTTCGAAGAACATGGTGGATCATGATCCCAAGTGCTCAACTTGTTCCCTCGATCGTAGAGGCGGGGCTATATCACAACTTTGCTCTCTGAAAACTGATCTCGGGCAAAATCAAGGTGGAAAACAGATCTGCTTAACGGCAGAGACTGGAGCTCATTTATAGAGCATGAGGTGCGATGAAATTCAAATGTCGAACGAGCGTGAGCTGAGGCTTGATTATTGAAATCAATAAATGGGTGAATGAATTCTTTGTTCGGGCAATGAAATCCAAGAAGGAATTGTGTTGAAAGGAGTAGCGGTCGGTCGGGAAAAAATGAAGATCAATGTCCAATGAGCTACTTTATTTGAGCTGCTGGAGGAAAATGGAGATGACTCGGATCGACAGACCTGGGTCCACCGATGGGAAGAAAGGTGAATAGGACAAAACAAATACAAGACAAAAAGGTGTAAAAATGATAAATAAATTAAATTAAAATGGAAAATGAATTTAAATAAAATAATTATTTAAATAAAAAATGTTAATAAAAATTTACACTTATTTATGGTGATTTTTAGTAAATTAAATACTTAGGTAAATATAAATATTACACTTTACTCACAGGTATATATACTTATATAAAACACTTGGATTCTTAATAATTTATTTTTACAAATAAGTATATAATTTAATAATGTTTAATTTACAATATTTGTTATGTGTTTTAAACATATTTTTATTTTATTTTATGAAATAATTTATTAGGCTAAATAAATAGAGGCAATTACAATATAGATATTTAGTACATATACAATATATACATGAATTTATTTTTGGTCATTTTGGATTTTGTAATTTTTTTGTATTTCATATTAATCAAATACAAAATGTAAAAATATTTAAAAATACAATATATATAGAAAAATACATAAAAAATTAATAAATAATAAATTCACACAATGTACAATACAGACAAATATACATTACTCTAAAAAGCACTTTTCACATCTTATCTCTGATTTCAATGAAACCACTTTCATTTTAAAGCTTATTTAATTTAGAATACAATAAAAATGAGTCTGATTTATTGTGAGTTTTTTTGGAGAAGTTGTTGATCCGATAAGTTGGGATCTACAGCTTTTTCAAAGGTTTGTTATTTTCATTGTGTACAATGATTCATCTTGCTAATGTTTTTAATATTACAACTATTTTTTATGTACAATATCCAAGAAGAAAACATTTTATTTTGAGGTGAATTTGGTGATAAATAAAATAGAATAATAATTATGTACAAAATAGTAATGGATGTACAGATAAATACACCGTGGAATAATTATTTTTCTTGATTTTCTTGATGAAGGCCTTATCCCCCCCCCCACTTTATTACTTGTCAATCAGGTCAAGTCTTGACCTTCTCTCAAGGTCAGAGTCAGCATGTATTTAATGCATGTATACATTCTTTATTTTTCATTATTTTTCCTTTGTTTCTTTATTAATTTATTTTAGGTTAAAGACAATGATAAATATACAATATTTACAAACTAACAGAGATTGATAAAAATAGAGATTTATTGATATTTGCATATGTTTTATAGGGGATTTGAAGCTAAAATAAATGAATAAAGATGATGAAGTGCATATTCATCAGTAATAAATATAAGTGGGCTAAAATTTATTATACCCTACAAATAAGTATGTATCATACGCAAGTGTAGGGGTCGAACCACAAAGGAGCAAGGAGGATAGGTACTAAAATTGACAATCAAAGAGAAAATCAACAAATGTGCCTTGCATTTTCATAGGGTTTTTCTATTTTTGTGGGTTTTAAATATTTTATATTTTGTATGTATTTTTTAATTTGTATATTTTTTGTTTTTATTTTTACATTTTTTAATTTTCTTTTTTATATTTTTCTTATTTTTAATTTCTTCTTCTTGTTATTGAGTCATACATATATATAAGGGAAAAGGGAAGCTACACCTGGGGGTGCAGCCAACTAGCTGCACCCGACCATTTTTCGTATTGGTTTTCAATTTTTTGCAGGAAACCTATGGAGATTTACTTAATTTACTGAGTGGAATATGTATTTCTAATTTCATTCAAAACAAACATCCTAACATGCCCATCTAGATAGGGTTAATTTCAGCAATTCTGAGGTTGTTAAAACTGAAAGTCTTGATGGAGATGATAGAAGTGTCAAATTTAGTTGAATTTGGCATAAGACCATGGTGATATATAGTGATTTAAATCTCCCTCGGTCTCATTTCAAAAATACAAAAAAACCAATGAAAAAATGGACGGGTGCATCTAGTTGGCTACACCCCCCGGTGCAGCTTCCCCAGCCCCTATTTATAATATGCATAATATAATTACTATATAGGATAGAAATATGAAATATATATAATCAGGAAAATACAATTAAGTACAATCCTTTTTATTCTTTTAACGGTTTTAAAATATATTAGGGTATCTATAATAATTAATAATAATTATAAGTAATAGATAATACTAATATAGATATAATCTATGTATAAGGTTTTATATTTATAAATATAACTATATCTAGTCAAAATTTATAAAATGAAACATTTTTGTGTTTTTAATATTTATCTCTATTTTTAAGAATTTCTATAATTTTTGCAAATTTTTATGTATTTTTAAATAATTAAAATTTTCAAATCAATGACTTATACTAATAGATCGAATTGTTTTGGAATTTAAAAATAGATAAATATCTCAAAAATTTCCAAAACTATTTTCAATTAACATATAATCAACAAAATTCATAAATAGAAACAAATAGTTTTGGGTTTTTAAATAAATTTTAATGCTTTTTATAATGTTGTTGGGTTTTTAAAATTTTTAGTGTTTTTCTTTTAGTGATATTTGGTCTCAAGATACAAAATATGGTAATAAAGATACACTAGTTTTTTTGGAATTTTTAGAAATGATTTTATAACTTTTTATATTTTTCTAAGCAAACATGGAATAAAAGCTCTATTTGCAATTTTTAAAACTTATTAAAAAATAGAAAGCCTTCCTAAAAATATATGTGATAAAGTGAAATATCATGTCTATAGCCTAATTTTCCTAGAATTTTTAGAGCATCAGAGACATTTAATGAAAATAAAAGCAATGAAAAGAAAATATAATACTAGTAGGGATATTTTTGTAACATTACAAAATATCCAAGTCCTGGATGCAATTTTTCACAAAATATAACATGTAAAATAAAAATTACAGGACTAAATAAATGCACAGACACGAAGGGGGTCCTCTACAAAATGTCCCACTGCCTCACGTGTATGTGCACGTGAGGTGACGTGGCAGAGGACGTAAATGCAAATAAAATAAGGACAAGGTTCCAAAATATTTAAACTACAAAGAAAAGTTTTAGGGCTAAAAAGTAAATATAAAAAGGGAGAGGTAGAGTTTGCAAAATACCCCTCACGCACTAGTCAACAACCGAGGATCTTTCACTTAGACACATGGCAGCTTCTCAGCGCTCGATGATGGATCAGTGATGGAGGGTGGATATTAGATCTCACCCTCCAATCTAATGGTGGTTGGGCGATCAATCGGGCAGTTCTTGTAGGGTCTAGAGCAGATGCACGGTCGGATGGTGGAGAAGGGGATTGGAAGAGCAAGTAAGAACCTCGTCTCTTCCGAGCTTCGATTCGATGAAGCCTCATCCTTCAGTCTTCCCCCTCACTGCTAAGATGCTCGGGAACTTCCGTGAAGTGATCCACACCTGTTGTCGGTCTCAGAAATGACTGGGACCCATTGAAGGGTTCTTGGTAGCATGATGAAGAAGGAAGCACCTGTGAACCTCGTCTAGGTCCAAACAATGCGCAAATGTGCTCTTGGATGCGTAAACCTATGCAGGAACAGTTATAGGTCAAGGGCAAACTACCTCGACCTCATTTGGAGTCGAATAGATGTGGGGAGGTGTGAGGCAGTGCTCTCTGATGTAAGGCGGAGGAGGAAAGCTCGATAGCTCGATGTGGAGAAGATCGAGAGAGCCAGGGTGGATCGAATGGTGGAGAAGTGAGAAAAGAAGAATATGGGGTGGTTAGATGGTCAAAGAATGGTCGAAATATGATGAATAGAGGTCGGATCTCAAAGCTCCGGTGAACTTCGATTTTGTGTTTTAAGAAATAATGGACAAAATTAAATGCAATAAAAAGCGAAGCTATCCTACTACTAGTGCTAGGAATTGAAAAAGCAAGAAAAAGAAGGATCACCTGCCATAGGATGGTCGGGAGCACAAGGAGCTCCACCGGAGGTCCGGCGAGGGCTTGGATCGCTTATCCTTCTCCTACTGCACACAGCAAATCCATCACTCAACTGAGCCTTCGATACTCCAGTTGCGGGACCACCTGCACAGCTCGCCTCTAAGCCCCATCGCCATCGCATCTAGCCTGCAGCACCTGGGCGTATGTCGCCTGGGTGAGGATCTTTGCGCCACCAGTTGCCCGCCCTCGCCTTCGACCAGTAGAGACCTCGATGTGCCATCTTCACACCTCTGCACGCAAGCAGCTCCTCTTCTCATGCCACCCTCGAGCCTTCTGTCGACTACTTGCATCGCCGCCCTTATCCAACGAACCCATGTATGTGTCGCGCAAGCGAGGGTCGGTGAATATTGTGGTCGAGCCCCCGCGAGATCAGATTATTACGTGGAGCCCCTTCCCCAGCAAGGGTGTGTGCTACGCACATGCCCCTTCAAAAAATTGCATGACGAGCCTGTACTTCAGTAAATTTCACAAATGTCCCTGCCAGCATGCAAGCGCGTGCTTTGTGTGTGCCCTGGAGGTGGAATTTACACCCGAGCTCCCCGAAGATTTAACATATCCCAAGAAGGCCCCAGACCACTGGAGGTCACTCGTCGTGCACGTGCATCTTGGAATAATTGCAGTAAAGCCCTCGTAACTGCATGGCAATCCCTGTCAGTATTTGTTTACCAATTTCATTTCTGTGATTGACTTTACGTACTTGTGTTTGCATATTTATTTGAACCCTCATACAGAAAGATTTCATTGTTCCAAAAATTGCATTTTGTAGAATAACTCTTTCTCTACTATTGTGAACATTTAATATATTTTAGGAGTTTTGTTTTATTTAATATCATTATTGTTGTGGAAAATAGTTTATTTTACCAATTACATGATGCTTAATTGATATTAATTAATTATTGCTCCGAAAATTCTCGAAAATTCACAGTAGCTAGAATTTAGTGTATTCTACATTGTGCCCAAATTTCATCACCTTTACACGCATATCTAGGTTAGAATAAATTCATTAGTGATTCAAGTAATTTATTTTTGATAGGTTAATAATTTTCCTGGATCCTTCTCACATAGACTCATCTAGGATAATTTTAGTTCCTTAAAATAGATTGGTTTGGTATTTGTTAAGATTAAATTTGCAAAAATTACCTAGTCTGCATTTTTAATTCACAGAAAATTCATATTAAGTCAGAAAATTCTAAAAAAATGCAGTTGCTTAATTTTGCTTAATTTCATCCTTGTTCAACTTCTGGCCAAGTTTGAGGATTTTTGGACTTGAATTTATCAAAATTTATATTTTAGTCCCTCAACTTAGTCAAAATTACATGTCAATCATTTATTGCATTTAAAAATACAAAAAAAAGCCTCTTTGAAAATCTAATCTCCAGATCGACTTTAAATAAACCTAAGGAGACAGTGACCTCCCTGAGTTCGACCTTGGGCTTTCCCAAGTAAAAAAATTTTGACCGCTTGCGTTTAATTCAAAAATAATTAAATTGTGGTTTTTGATTAATCCGACATTGCCTACCTACAACGAAATACGAACGTTAGTTCAACACTATTAAAATGTCAATTCACGGGTTTTTCACCTTCCAAGATGAATGAATTTATGTTATTGACTCGCTCTTGTGGTATGTGAAGATGGTGAACTATCTTGTCTCCAGGTAGGTTCCCCATGGATGGACCAGGAAAAGCATTGACCGACCGAAGTCGGATTTGAGGAGATACCACTGGGAGGTTACAATTCTTTTCTTCAAAGGCTCGGATTTTGCCTGCAGAAGGTGTATTCCTCAGGAGGAATACTAGAGTGTCCTCACATATTGTAATTCACTTGAGGCTTGAGGATACCATGCAGGAAAGAGAAATGTGCATAAGTACTCCAATGTGGATTCTATTGGCTAACCAGTTTTAGAGATGCCATTGATTTCGTACAGTTGTGCCCGATTTGTCAAAGGATTGAGGGATTGTTGGATAAAGAGATAAGATGCCCATGCGGTATGTGATTTTTTGCAATGTTTTTTATGCATGGGGCATAGATTTTATGGGTCTCTTTCCCAACAGCCATGGACATGAGTACACCTTGCTGACAGTTGAATACTTATCAAGGTGGGTGGAGGCTATCCCAACCCGGGCCGCAAACAACAAGATAGTATGTAAGTTTGTGAAAGAAGGAATAATGGTTAGGTTCAGGGTTTCGAAGGTTTTGATTTATGATGGGGGTAGCCACTCTGTAAATATAGATGTTTGATCATTAGCTAAGGACTATGGATTTCAGCATAGAGTAACTAGTCCTTACCACCCACAATCTAACGGCATGGCAGAGGTTTCTAATAGAGAAGTGAAAAGCATTCTACAAAAGTCGGTTCGTCCCGATAGGAAGAATCGGTCCCAGCTATTAAACCAAGTTATGTGGGCATATAGGGCAACCTACAAACAAAACCCCACTCAGTACATCACCGTTTCGGATGATCTCTAGAAAGCCATGCCATTTGCCATAAAAGTTAATTCATAAGTCAGAATGGGCAATTACCTAGGGAAGTTATGCTATGACTTGAATCTGAACGAGCTCGTGGAAATCAGAAACTAGACATATGACAACAGTTTGATTTATAAGGGCAAAGTTAAGAAATGGCATGATATGTACATTAGATGCAAGAACATGGTCTTGGAGAAAAAGGTATGTTTATTCAACTCTAAGTTGAAGATGCTTCACGGGAATCACAAATCCAAATGGATGGGTCCCTACTTTGTTAAAGAAGTGCACATTAATTGAAGTGTAGAGATAGTCGATCACATAGATTGTGTGCATTCCTTTCTGGTTAATGGACAAATGTTGAAGTACTTTGTAGATTATAAAGAGCAGTTAGTCCAAGTTGAGGTCATCAACTTCATGTAGATCAAGCACAGAGCAGATACGGCAAACCACTCTTCATGAAGATGCAACATTAAGATTCAGCAGCCAAAAAGATTCACTCATTCTTTCCTACTACATACACTTGATTTGTTCATTCTTTTAGAGCCTAAGTTCCTCTCTTGTAGATACTCACTCTTACTTAGGCTATTTAAAGCCTAAGTATAAGGGGAACCCCTGCTCTTTTCTGTACATCGTTGTCATCATAGTTCCTTTCTTCTCTTCACTCATTGATCTCTCTTCTTGGTCCTCTTCCTATACTTAGGTTATTTTGAACCTAAGTATAGAGGGAGACCCGAGTCAGTTAACCTACATCCCTTTGTATTAAGCATGAGATATGGCTTCGTATCACTTAGTGCTATGAGGACATAGCACAAGCTAAGTATAGGCGTATATCATATATATTTCATATATACTTTAGACAGAGCTCATATTTTCAAAATTTTCAAATCTTTTAGGTCTATGGTAATGTATCTTTCAAACTGATATATGTAAAAATATGTGTAAAATGATTTGAAATCTTTTCTCACTATGTGACATTGTCTTTGAAATACATTTTACGATGGTTGGAAAATAGAGTTTTTATGTGTATTGAAAATTATTTGAAAAATATTTTGAAAAACTATATCTATGCAGCATGGTTTGTTAAATCTTATCAAAAAAATTCAAAAATGAGGTTGTAAATGAGACTAACTTCTGTTTGTAAATAAAACTAACCTTATTTAAAAACACATAAAAAGTTTGAGTTATAAAAAATTCATCAAAAATATTTTGAAAAAAAATAAAAAAAAAGAGTGTTTGAAAAAAACCAACAAATCTCTTTTTCTTAATTTTTTAAATTATAATAAAGAAGAAAAATAATAAAAAAGCAAACTAATAAGTTGATTAGATCCCTGACACTTACACATTCACACAAGACTTGTGAAGTTTAGAACACTTGGTTTATGAGGTCGTACAATTCAGAGTTAATCAACCTTAATCATTAGGGTCTACGATTTAATTATTCACATTTCCCTAGTCTGGAAGATATGTGTGCTATATTGCATACCTTAAAGAATATGTTCAGCACCTCACTTGCACGACTATAGTTATGATGAGATGAGTTGATTATTCACTTGAGGAGCTAGGATGAGGGATTTGAGTTTGGACCTGATTTTATGATACTGAGGTTGGTATAAAATCGATGAAGGCTTCATCAAACCTGAGAGTCGGCAATTTTAACCAGTATGTGAACATGATTCTTGTGCTATCTCTTGATATTCACCTAAGTTCCCAAGTGAGATGAAACCTAATAAAATGTTGATCGGTATGCACCAACTTGGTAAAAGCTGTTGAGCTAGCCAAATGAAAAGAAAGAAAGGAAAGTTATTGTTGAAAAGCTCTCACACTACAAAGTCAAATTCAAAGAGCTTCCACCAAAGGTGAGCGCTCCCAACCTTTCAAGTGTCCACTTTGACCACCATCTTAGGCTTTTATAAGTCGGGCTAGCACCCTAAAAGGGTTCAGCATCGTATAGTGATACAAGTATGGGTGTTGAAGGTATGATAGATACTCGAAAGAGACACAATCCTAGGAAAACAAGTGCAGACGACTCAGCGAACATCCAGGGCGAAGTGATCAAAGGGCTGCGGAGCAGCCACGTGGCGTATCGAAAGCGAGGCACCAAATGACGGCCACGATGGGATGGAGGGTAGATCGAATGGCTAAGGTACGTGCTTAGAAGAGGCGGCTGTGATGGAAGATCAGGGGTGCGATCCAGTGGTGTACACGCCACCACATGGCGTGAGGGAAGAGAGGCGGCAACGAGCGGCGAAGATTAAGGGCGGGGATGATCAGACGGTTTAGGGACCCAGGCCTGCGTGGTGGCAGCTTGGCCGTTGGATTCAAGATGAAATCTAATGGTCAAGAATGCGGGCGGAAAAGATGAAGGCAACGGGCCACGTGGCTCTCCTAGAACGAGCCACGTGGCCCAATCAGATTATTGCAAACTTCAAGTTGAAATATAAAGGTCAAGATGGCCGAATTTGAGAAAACTCCAAACATGAAAATTGTAGATCTTGATGAGATCTACAAGTTTCATGTTGACCAAAACTGGAGAAGAGATCATCTGTAGACTCGAAATATTTTTAAGGATATTTTTAAGGCTAAAAAAACCACAGAATTTTGTTTTGCCATTTTTTGTGATTTTTAATTTATTAAAGACTCTGATAATTACAGGACACTAACTGGGTTTTATTGACAAAAAGCTAAGCAAGGGGGTTAATAATTGGAAATTAAGACGATGAAATTGGGTTTCATCACCCCCTATACTTAAACTATGCTCGTCCTCGAGCATCAAAAAGAATGACTAAGTTGGATTAACCCCCTTGTGCATATGAATACAGGATCCAATCCGATCAAGTTGACTCGACTTTAGAGATCCAAAATTCTAGAGTTCAACCCAGCCTTAATCAAGAGGCATCCAATTCCTCTACTTTTCCAGACTCTCTCTGATGTACATATGACATTTTAGTGTTGACTGCGATTCTGAGAGTAGAGTCAATTCGTCACCCAAAAGTCTTGGTCCTAGAAAATCTCATAAGGACCCGATCCTCAGTACTAGGGAATAAATCAAATTTTGCGTTCGATCCACCGTCTCTTTAGTTGTCAGACTTAGGAAATGTCGATGGAAGGCCAGTAATGGTGGGCAAGGGATTGTGTCATTTCTTTTCTCCCTCTCATTGGAACAAGGATTCTCTCTAGTGCCTTTTACGCAACGCATTTTTTTGGTGTTGATCAGTGCGTCCGTCAAGAGAAGTTGGAGCCGTCTGCACTTGTTTTCCTGGGAGTACACCGGGGTGTGTCTCTTTTGAGTATCTATCGTACCTTCGACACCCAAACTTGTAGCATTTACGATGCAGAGCCCTTTTTTGGTGCAAGCCCGACTCCTGGTCCTAATAGCGGTGGTCCAAGTAGACACTTTGAAAAGTTTGGGAGCGCTCGCCTTTGGTGGAAGCTCTTTGATATGTAACTTTGTGGAATGAGAGCTTTTTTCTTTGAAATTTCATTGACTTGTATAATTTTTGGCTAGCTCCACTGCTTTTACCAAGAGTTGGCGCACACTGATCAACATTTTTTATTATTTCACACCCTGGAACTTAGGTCAATATCAAGAGATTAGTATAAGAATCATGTTCTCATACTGGCTAATATTGCTGACACTCAGGTTTCATGAAGCCTCCAAAGATTTTATCCCATCCTCAAGCATCATTAGATCAAATCCAAACTCGACTTCCTCATCCCAATCCCTCAGGTGAAAAATCAACTCGTCTCATCAAAAACCTTAGTCGTGCATGTGATGTGCTGATCATATTCTTTTGTCTGAGACTAAGCATGGGATATAGCATGCAAATCTAGAAACCTAGGGGAATGTGGATGATTAAGTCTAAGACCCTGATGGCTAAGGCTGGTTAACCTAAAATCTCAAAGACCTCAAAAAGCTAAGTCTCCTTGATCATTTCAGATCCTGGGTGGAAGTGTAAGTGTAGAGGATTAATCCAACTTCTTCATTTAAACCAATAGTTTTTTTTTGAACTTCAAGAGATATTAAAACTGCCTAAACTCAATTGAGCATCTGCAATTCAGCCAGTATGGATGTGATGTCCTCTAAACCATCCAATCTGCTCAGGGCGAACCCTCACTGAATGCAGCTTACTTAATTGGGTTTAGTAGTCACCAATGACTCGTAAAGAGTTTTGGGTTTTTCTCATTTTTATGGATTTTAATAAAGGTTAAAACACAAGTTAAACTCAACTTTCCTTGAAAAGAGATGGAGAATTTCAAAACCATGTCACACAAAAAAGTTTTTCAAAACATTTTCAAAAGATTTTTTCAAAACAAGGAAAAATCATTTTCGAAAATATTTTTATAAAAATAGCGTAACATAATATCGAAAAGCCGTGAAATCATTTGAGTTCTCTTAGTCCAAAGAAATTTTTACCTTAGCCAAAAATTTTTATTTTTTTTTCAAAATTTTCAGATTATAGCTAAAGTAAGTATACGGTATATACGGTATATCCCCCTATACTTAAACTTTGCTATGTCCTCATAGCACTAGATGTTACAAGTACATAGGTCCATTTAAATATATAGGAATATACGGGAACTAAGAGGGGCTCCCCCTATACTTAGGTTAGAAATAACCTAAGTATAAAGGCAAGGAAAGGAGAGGAGAGAAAATCACGGGGACTCGGGTCCCCCCTATACTTAGGCTGAAATTAGCCTAAGTATAAAGATGGAATTTGATGTTGGGAGGGACCCAAGGGGAACGAAGAAGATGGATGGATGTACAGATGAGCGGATGAATCTACGGAGATGGATGAAGTGACTAAGGTTCTGGGGAATGTGTCGAAGCAAACATGGCTCAATTCAAGCAAGCAAGACCCTTAAATTCACCAACTCACATACGAAACCAACCGTGGTTGGTTTATTATCTTGTCGGTTTATTGGTGATAAAACATTAGAAATTTACGCGAAGAGAAATCTGAATTTGAAAATCGATGCGTAAACGAGGGTGTTGCTCTCCCAAAACCAAAGTTTTACTCCATTTTATGGTTTGACTTGCAATTAACAGTCCCAATTTTTATTTAATGTTGTCACTGAATTAAGGTTAGCACATAAACCAAGCATTCATCGTCTACCGTTCAGTCCCATTTTCCATTTGTCCTAGGTGATCAAGCTAGGAAAGAGAAATTGAGAAAAACCATGTATTCGATAAAAAACCGTGATCTAGGCTAAGCGATAAAACATGCAGTGATTTGGAGAAAATCCATGAAAAACATGGGCTGTTTTGAAGAATAAAAACTCATGTATGCAAGTCGAAAAAAGCCGCACCTAACATGCTTCTATTAGCGGGGATTTTTTTTCAATTTGGCTAAGTGAGGCGATGCTACGTGTGTCTTTATTTAAAGTGTGTCCTACCTACGAGCAGGCACAAAAAAAAACGCTGAAGGAGCCGCGTGCCTAGTCCTAAGTCGACACTCAAGTGGGGACGATCCCCACACAACCACTGTCGTTCGATTACACTCACGAGTTTTCGATCGAAGACCGCTGTAAAAGACAAATTATTATTACAAGTATGAAAATAAAAATGCGAGATTTTTTTTTCTTTCTTTTCTATGTGCTCCAAGCATGCTCCTGCGGTTCCTCGCAGCGGGAGACACCGGCTCCCTGCCTCCTTGATTGATCAAGGGCCCTGCCACAGAAACAAGGATTAGAGATCAATAGAGAAGAAAATTTACAATGCAAAATGAATTGACAAATTGACCTATAAAAAGAACACTAAATTAAAACAACAAAAATCCAAAAAATACAAGAAATGAGCCGTGTCCCCGGCAACGACGCCATTTGACGAACCTCAAAATCGACCCTTTAAAAGTGTGTAATTAGCACTTGAAAATCGTCATCGTAGTCGGGCCGATTCGGGACTCATCAAAAAAACCATCTGATTGATATATGTCAAATAAGAATGAGATGGTCGTTTTTTTTATTTTACTTGGTAAGATACCAAGGTCGAACTCAGGGACACGAGCCACTCTCATATTATTCGGAATTTTCATCTATTTAACTAAGCGTTGAGTTAAAGACTTCTAGGTCAAATCATGCAAAGAGGTACAACAATGCATTAAATTAAAATGTGCATTTTTTTATATTTTAATTATGCAGATAAATGCCATGAAATGTAACACAAATATGCCCTAGGTAAAAAAATGATGAGAAAAATTAAACAAGAGTCAATTTCAAATTCAAGTAGTCAATCAAGCTTGATGGACAAAATTAAACTAGGCACAAGTTAAAGATTTAAGAGACACATGGCGAATAAAATAATACATCAGAATTCATGTGTCCAAAACTGAGAATTAAGCATGCCATTAGAAAGTGCATCAAACAAGCTTCGAAATGGAACTGAAATCAACTAAATCGGACACATGATGCTCAAGATATGCTAGAATGAAAGCAACAGCATAACTGAAAAGAAACATGAAATAAAAATTGCAGACAGGTCCCTGGGAGGGACTAAAATGTAATTTCGTAAAAGAACAAGACCTTCCCTGTAAATTGCCCACACACATAGGGGCATTTTTGCAATTTTAAAAACCTGCGAGGGTTTTTATGCAAAACTACCACAGTGCACGTGCGCTGCACGTGATCTGGACCTGCTTGCAAATTGGAGAAATCGGCAGGGCGTCTCTGCAAATTGCCCAGATACGCACGTGCCAGGCACGTGCCATCCAGGCTTGGAGGTTGGCTCGGGCTCGGCAGAGGTTCGGGGTTGCTTCGGCTTGGCTTGGACACTGGTTCAGGCTCGATGCAGGCTCGTGGAGGCTCGGGAGCATCCAAGCCTGGAGGTTCGGACGCGTAGGCTCGGCAGAGCTCTGGTGACGCCACGTGGACGAAGATAGACCATCCGATCGTGGTGATCGGATGGCTGCTGTAGACATCCGCTGACTTGACGTGTCCTCATTTGGGCCGTCAGATAATCGCCGAGAAAGGATCATCCAACAGTTGCTGCTCCTTCTCCTCCATCTTCAGGTGGCGGCGAGTTCAGGGCTCCAACGAAGGCGCTCCTCCTCTGCCGCTCTCATCTGATGACGGTGATGCTCCCCAGAGCTTCTAGCAAGGTCGTCCAGGTAGCTGAGGGCTCGGGGAACCTGCCAATGCTTCGGAAGAAGGTTGTCGATGCTCTGGTGTCCATGCCAGAGTTGATGAAGAATGCTCCGGCGAGAGCTCCAGTCATTGATGGTTTTGTCTACCTGCATGGTTAAGCATGTATCCGAAGCAGAAGATGTGCATGCGTGAATGGAGTGGAAGCTCGGTGGGCGAAGAGGATGGGAGCTCTGAGCTCTTCCGCCGTGAGTGGCGGAGGAGATGGGTCGGCTATGGGTAGGTATGGAGGAAGGAGAAAGGTGTTGTCGGAGTAGCTCACGTAAAAGGGGGGAGCGTGGTGGAGCTCGGAAGGGGAATGGAGAGGAGTGAACGAGGGAGAAAAAACCTACAAAATTTAACGAAATTAAATGAAAAACACAAAAGGAAATCGGGAGCTTACCTGAGCAATGGCGGATCGATGGGCTTGTGCGCGAGCTCCATGGCAGAGCTCTGGTCTTCGCTGGACCTCCCCAGCCGATGGAGGCAGCTCAAACGGGCTCTAGGCGCCGCAGCTCCGCCTTGATCAGCGGAGGGTCATCACCGGGGGACGAGGTCGTCTTCGCTCTATCCAGTCGCCTCCCCCTGTCACAGGGAGGCGGAGGAGGGCTGGGCCCCTCCCCGCGTAAAGGTGGACGATGGTTTCAGGCGGTGGGAGTGGAGTATTTAAGGAGCGAAGGTAGCAGTTGTGGTGGTGGTCGACGTGGGTTTTGAGGAGAAGATGGGGCGACTGAGAGGATGTCGTGGGTCATGGAGGCATGCGCGAGGAAGAGGGAAGATGGGGGACCATCGTGGGGCAGCTGGCGATTGGAGGTGGTGGCTGGTGAGGGCGAGAAAATGGAAAGGGGGAGAAGTCTTCGTGAGGTGGAGATCGTGGGGAAGAAGGATCGCCTGGAGGAAGACGATGACCTCTGGCCGTTGGATCTGGAGATCCAACGATGGATAATTGGGCGCGAAAGAGCGGCGCAGATAACATCCGGGGCGAAGTGATCAAAGGGTTGCAGAGCAGCCACGTGGCGTATCGAAAGCGAGGCGCCAAAGGACGGCCACGATGGGATGGAGGGTAGATCGAATGGCTGAGGTGCGTGCTTAGAAGAGGCGGATGTGATGGAAGATCAGGGGTACGATCCAGCGGTGTACACGCCGCCACGTGGCGTGAGGGAAGAGAGGCGGCAACGAGCGACGAAGATTAAGGGCAGGGATGATCAGACGGTTTAGGGACCCAGGCCTACGTGGAGGCAGCTTGGCCGTTGGATTCAAGATGAAATCCAATGGTCAAGAATGCGGGCGGAAAAGACAAAGGCAATGGGCCATGTGGCTCTCCCAGAACGAGCTACGTGGCCCAATCAGATTATTGCAAACTTCAAGTTGAAATATGAAGGTCAAGATGGCCGAATTTGAGAAAACTCAAAACATGAAAATTGTAGATCTTGATGAGATCTACAAGATTCATGTTAACCAAAATTGGAGAAGAGATCATCTGTAGACTCGAAATATTTTTAAGGATATTTTTAAGGTTAAAAAAAACCACAGATTTTTGTTTTGCCATTTTTTTTGTGATTTTTAGTTTATTAAAGACTGATATTTACAGGACAATAACTGGGTTTTATTGACAAAAAGCTAAGCAAGGGGGTTAATAATTGGAAATTAAGACGATGAAATTGGGTTTCATCACCCGTCTATTTACGTGCCATGCGCCCTCCTTTCCAGCCGTTCGATGGCCTCATGAACCCTTCCATTACAGTCGTTCCTTCCCCTTTCTCGCATCAATTTCCTGCCACCCGATCAACGCCCCAGACGCATCCTGGCCGTTCGCCAGCACCGCGCTCTTAGCTTGCCACGTGTCGCAGCCACAACCGCCTAATCGTAGCCTCGATGCTTCTATCCCAGCCGTCTACTTCTGCTCAAATCTTAGTCGTTCAATCAATTTCAAGATTCAATATCCTCCGTTTGCTCTCGCTTCTATCTCGGCTCACCACGTGGCTCTACCCTCACCGCTCGATCTCACCATCCCCGATCTAATCCTAGCCGCAATCGAGCGCCCACCACTCCACCGTTCGATCTCGCGATCCAACGGTGGAGGTTTCATCTTCCACCTCTGAACTTCCCTTGCCCACGCCGCGTATACCTCTAACTCATCACCCCCTTTCATTTGCCCTGCCTCGTTAGCCATCTTCTCCACCCGCCAACCACTCCACGACGTAGCCCATTCATCCCTCATCCTCGTGTCTAACCACTCGTCTCATGTCTACTCTCCCCTCGCTCCATACCCCCCATGCGAAACCCATCACAACGACATCAGAACTCCAAGCTTCCCCTTTAAATAAACACCCTCCCCCACTATTCGACGTCATCCACCCTTATACGAGAATAGCCTCAAGCTCCTGATCTGAGTTTAGTGACAACAAGGTCGACAACCACTTGAGCAACGACAGAACATCTCCGACGAGATCCAAAGGGACATCTCGACCCTTTGTAGCAGTTGTAGTCTTTTGTGCTGCTCAAGCTCTGAAGTTGCCGACTTCATCGAGAGAAGATCCCAGCTGAAGCTCGACGCTCCAGCATTCCTCAAGCGAACTCATCCATCTCAGGTAAACTCCTCTCCCCATCTTCTTCCCATCTCCCTCCTTCATATCCTCTTTCGTCTTCTTCTTCTCTTTACGTATCCCGCCATCTACGCTCGATCTCTTCCCCCTCCTGTCTTATGCAACCTCAGAACACCTCCGACTCAACTACTCCACTGCTCACGACAGAGGAGCTCCGAGCCTCCGTCCTCTCTGCTCGCATAGGCTCCCATCGCCGTCCACTTCATGCACATCACGCTTTTTGCATACTTAGGCTACGTTCTAACATTGCAGATACACAAATCGACACTGGCCGGAGCCCTTGTCGGAGTGTCTTCAAGTTTACTCTCCTCCGACTTCCAAGCGTCCATCAAATCTTCTAGGACTTCCAGCCGCTTCACCGAGCTTTGTCGGTGATCTTCAACCACTCTAGAGCGGCTGGGAATATTCTCCGAGCACGTTAGGAGGAGGCGAAGCTAGGAGAGCCTCGCCGGAGCTCTGAAGTCGCCACCACCGCCGCAGTGGAGGAAGAAGATCTAGAGCTACTACTGCCATTGGATTCACCTCCCTGGTGATCATCCAATGACTATCACTCATCCACGTCGCCTCCACCACGAGCTACAACAACCATCCGATTTCCTTGATCGGACGGTTCACCAGAAGCCACATCATCATCTTCGAACCTACTCTCCGAGCCTCTCCTGACTTTAGCTTCGGGTTCCACCGAAGCACAGGCGACCGCCACGTGTAGGTCCGTTCCGAAGCAAACACCGAACCGGCAGTCACGCGGCCTGCACGTGCAGTCGGTGGGGAATTTACAATTGTGCCCCTAAGAATTCTGGAAATTACGTTCACATCCCTGCCTTCAGGAAGAACGTGATGTGCACGTGATGCCCTAGGTCATTTGCATCGAAGTTCTCATCAGTTTAGGTAATTGCACTTTAGTCCTGTCAGCACGTTTCCTTTTAATTAATTTTATTTTCTGTATTACATCCATACCCCCATGTTAGCATGTTTATCTAAACATTCATTTGGCATCATTTTGTTATTCAAAAAATGGCATCTTGTAGAACATCTTAGACTTTATCATTTTGACTACATGTTATAATTTTGTGAGCTTCAAATTATTTAATATAATTCTTTTAATGGAAAATAGCACATTTTACCCACTGTTTGCCTTTAATTAATTATTAAATTGATTGATCTTCAAAAAATTACCAAAAAATTGCAATAGGTCTAATTTAAGTAGTTCTACATTGTGCCCAAAAATCACATCATTTGCACGCATATCTAGGTAATGATAAATTAATTGGTGATTTGTGTAATTCATTTATAATTAATTCTTCATGTAGTATTTTTAGAAATTAAAAATTGTTCTGGATGTCTCCCACATAAACCTATCTAGGATAAATTAATTTCTGAAAATATTGATGTTTGGTATTTATTAAAATTAATTTTGCAAAAATCACCCTGCATTCATTTTTAATTCGTAGTTAATTCATATAGAGTCGAAAAATTCTAAAAAAATTAGGGTAGCTTCATTTCATTGCATTTAACATTCTGGTCAAGTTTCATAATTTTTGGACTTAATTTGATTACACTATACATTTTAACCCTTGAACTTGGTCTGAATTGCATTTACATCTTCAATTACATAAAAAAATCATAAAAAATATTCTCCTGAAAATCTAACATCTGAATCGACTTTGAATTAGTCTAAGGAGAAAGTTGCCTCCCTGAGTTCAACCTTCTCGCCCAAGTAAAATAAAAAAAATGCTGCTTGCATTTAATTGGCATATTAATCAAAGTGGTTTTGATAAGTCTGATTTTTCCTGACTGCAACGAACATCATTAAATTTAATTGTTAATCTGGTTGAATTAAGAAGGGTAATCTAGGGATTTTCTGTCTGGCAATGCAGCTGAAATCATGGACGAACCTTCTGTAGAATCCCATATTCCCCAAGAATGACATCACATTCTTCAATGTCTGAGGTGGCTCAAGATTGGCAATCACATCCACTTTTGTAGGCTCGATGTCCATGCCACATTTGGAAATGATGTGACCCAACACAATCCCTTCTGTAACCATGAAGTGGCTCTTTTCTCATGACTATACAAGATTGACTTCACGACAATTTTGAAGTACTCTGTCAAAGCTGTCACCATAGACGGAGAAGTCGTCCATAAACACCTCAAGAAAACTACCTACCATCTCAGCAAAAACTGCAAGCATGCATGCATCTCTGGAATGTCACAGGTGCGTTGCATAATCCAAAGGGCATTCTTCTGAAAGCATAGGTACCGAACGGGCAAGTGAAGGTCATCTTCTCTTAGTCTTCTGGGGCGATTACCACTTGGTTGTACCCGGAGTACCCATCCAGAAAGCAGAAGAACTCCTTGCCAGCCAGTCTTTTCAAAACTTGATCAATGAAAGGCAAAGGGAAGTGATCCTTCTTTGTTGCTACATTAAGACGACGGTAGTCAACACATACATGCCAGGATGTCGGTACCCGAGTAGATATCTCCTCCACTCTGTTATTTATAAAATTAGCAAGCCCTAACTTTTTCAGAATGACGTGCAGTGTGCTTTCCCATTTTGAGTCGGAGATGGGATAAATAAAGCCCGCGTCACACCATTTTGTTATTTCCTTCACGACGATGTCCCTCAGATTCAGATTCAGTCTTCTTTGAAATTCATGGGATAGTTTGGCATCTTCTTCCAGGTAAATGTGGTGTGAATACAACATAGGATTTATCCCACGGAGATCTGAGACATGCCAACCAAGTGCCTTGCGGTTTTTCTCTAGAACCTCGAGAAGTCGAGATTCTTGCTTCGAGGTCATCCTACTGCTGATGATGACCGGATACATATTGTCTGCACCTGTAAGGAAAGCATACTTCAGTCCTGCAGGAAGTGGCTTGAGTTCCGATTCTGATCTAGCCAACTTATCAGTCACTTCTGAGACAGTGCTGGTGGGAGAATGTGCTGCTTGAACTTTTGCAGAGTTGCCAGCCTCAGTGCTCTCTTGAGATTCTGATAATGTGCTGAATGGATCTGTGACGGGATCATTGTATTTGATCTGGAGTGAATCATTGGAGTCAAAAAGATGCATCAGCAAGTTGGACTTTGTCTCCCAAAGGTCTTCGGAGCTTACGTTGACTGTGCTTTCCACCTCTTCCTCTAGAGGGAGGATTTCCTATGTCCATGGATCGTTCAAGGAGAGTTGTGTACCTCTAATTTCTGTAATGAAGTCACAATCTGCTTCAGATGTAGCTGCATGTCCCTTATCGGTTACGACTTTAGGCTCGTTGATCATGTCTATGGTAATTCTATTATTGCCCGAGCTGAAGGTGATCTTGCTAGATCCATAGTCAACCACGACTTTTGAAGTGTGCAGGAATGGCCATCCTAGGATGATAGGAGTCTGGAGTAAGGGTGCTAGTGAGTCCATATCAAGGACTACAAAATCAACTGGGAACTGCATCTCCCGCTCCTTCACCACAATGTCTTCCAACAGACCTCAAGGTTGCTTAATGGATCGATCCGGGAACTGAAGGATCATACGTGTTCTCTTGAGAGGACTTAGCCCAAATTCTTGCAGTAATGATGAGGGTAGGAGATTGATGGAAGAACCGTTGTCAAGCAGAGATCGCTCAAAGACTTGATCGAAAATATCGCAACTGATTAGAGGCGCTCATCTGTCTTGCTTCTTTTATGGGAGATTGTGTTGGACATGCGAGCCCATGGCAAGCCATTATGCAATAAATGTTATTGCAATTCACTCCTCAATCTGAAATAAAGAGTACATAATTTTCATAATAGGTCCCTTAGTACAATTAGGGTTATGTACCATAGCCATCTTGATGATCATAATACTGTTGATTCAAATATTGAATCATAGAGGCTGGTGCTTGGGTGAATATCTAAAGAGTTAGATTGAGGGCTCATCGAGCACCGTCAAATGATTATTAAGAGATGATCTCCAACCTGAGTAGGAAATGGCAATCCTTTCTCAGTTAGGCTGATATCTGACCGACCTCTTGATGCAGGTCCTCTGCATAGGAATAGAGATTCGGAGGTGTTAGATTAGTTAGGTCAAAGAGTTGACTTAACGAGATCAAGATAACCAAAGTCCTATATCGTATGCTGTCACGATACAGGCACGCATCCTCTGACCAGAGACATATGTTACTGTATGTTTGAGTATGTACATTTGGCAGACCAATAGGCTGATGACCTAATCAAGGTCTATACACCGGCGCGCTGGTATGCATATAAGGGCATATGAGTAATACGATCTCTCAAAGGGATCATACAGGTTCAGTTACTTAACCAGAAGACATGAGCTCACTCATGAGATATTGGGAAGTATCAAATTCCATGCGCATGGTCGTCTCGCTTTGGAAGCTTGACTGAATTTGTAGGTTTGATATATACTTTTGGAAAGTATATGATCAATACCTAGGTATGATATATGCTTTTTTGGAAAGTATATAATCGATACTGACTTCCAATGATCGAATGAGAAACTTACTGATAGAACCCTGAAGTAGACAGTGTAAAGTTGATCTAATACTTCAAGTTTATTCTGAGTCTTCCAGTATTCAGGATGTACAGGTATTACGAATACCTGAGGGTGATGTGATCATAAACGATTGTATAACCATGACGCTTCCATTCCTAGGGAGTGATGAAACGGGTCTGGATTTTAGTGACTCCTCTCAGTAGAGAAGTAATCTGATCTTAGTCCAAATGTTAGACAATGATCTGAATGTGATTCAGATGCAATGAGAAGATTAGATTTGCGGTCTTGATTTAATCAAGCATCTATGGGAGGCCCGCGATCTGGATTTGAGATATGATCTCAATATCCATGTCACTATATGTGGAACAATACAATCGCCCTGTCCTTATCTCCAAGTATTCGCGGAGAAAGCGCATTATCCTTGAAAGAGTTCATGGATAATTCTATTGTTGATATATGTATCCGAGCATTGAGAAAATGGATAATTAAATGTGATTTAATTATCATGAATAATATGATTTTGATTCATATTATAAGGAGAGTTATCTTAGATAATTAAATGTGATTTGATTATCAAAGATGTAAATAATGTGAATGAGATTCATATTATTTGAGCACATGAGAATGAGTTATCCAATATAATTAAATGAGATTTAATTATTATGGATAAGAATAATGTGGATAGTATTATCCACTTATTCATAATACATTATAAATATGATTTATAATGTATTAGAGAGAGCTAATTATAATTTATATTTGTTGATTAATTATTAATGTGTATTGGATACACATTGTCTAATTAATTGATAATATAAATTATACGTTGTTTTGGGTTGTGAATGTGAGTCACAATTTTCCAATGTCAAGATTGCAATATTCTCAAATATAATTGTGAATTATTTTTGATGAATAAAATCCCAACAAAAAGTTGTTGGAAATAAATAATGGAGAATATCAAGGAGGCATGCAATCTCAAGGATTTCCATGAGATTGCCCTCCATATGGAAAGGGTGGGTGGCACCCAATTCCTAATTGGAATGGGTGGCCATCCACATGGAATGTACATGGAGATGTAATCTCCATGTATATTCTCTCCTTATTTATTGGTTTAATTTAGGATTGATTTGTATTTGATTTTGTCAAATATAATTTAATCTAAATTAAATCACTAGTTGTTGGCTTTTACCAACAACAATCTTGACCATTGGGTTGACATAAATCAGTCTCATCCATTGATTTTATATGTCCCATGGATTGAGATCCATGGATCCCAAAATCCTATAAATAGAGAGGCATACCCATGCTCTCTCTTTACACAACAATGCTTGAGAAGCATCTTTCTCTCTTTTCTCTTCACACGTCATCTCTCTCTCTCCCTCTCATGGCCGTCCACCATGGATGCCCTAGAGAGGTTCTCCATCGCCGCGGCATCGTCGATATGCTGCCCGATGGTTTGCTCGTGGATCTCCGTCTCCTTCGGTGCGCCTCGCTCGTGAAGAAGACGTCGGATCTCGTGTGTCAAGATCAGGAGATCCACCACTTGGATCATCAATATGGATTGCAAGAAGCACGCGGTTCATCCCCACGCTCGCAAGCATCTCCTCCGTCGGATCGGACTTGAGACAGGAGGTCTCTTCGTTTAGAGACTCGATCACAACCACGCTTCAAGAAATAACCCTAATACTTGTTTGTAATTTAGACGAAATGATCCGAGAAGTGTTCTTGGATCATGTGGTTTCATCGAATGAAAATTTTTAAATTCTGCTGCATCGAGCAACTAGTGCGACTAGCCGCTCCTTGTCGTATTCGATACGATGCTCATGCTTCCGTGATGTGCTTGAGGATTCTAACCATATCCTTCAAGTGGTATCAGAGCCTTAGGTCGACGGTTTCGAATATGATTCGCAAACCAAGAACGACTTGGGTTCGTTAAGATCGCGAAAGTTTTTTTATCGCATTTGATTTTGCAGATCTGTTTAGTAAATAATTTCGGCCATGTTTAAATGTTTAAGCACGAATTATTTTCTTGGATTTTGTTCCCCATTAAATAAGGAAACTATAGGATCTGAGTTTGCGAAAATCGGATTTCGTATGCTCGAGATATGGTTAGGACTGGTCCTTCTCCCACAGCTGGAGTTGCCCTGACACTAACTGCTCCTGAATGTGGTGAACTCAGTATACGGGGGCAGCAGGTGCAGTCACGGCATGTATATTTATCTTAGATACCCTCTCAGTCAACTCCTCCATTTGTTTTGGAAGTTTGGAGACGCTTTGGTCCAATTCATCAATCCTCTTGTCAATCCTCTCGACTACAGTAAGCTTGTCCACAAGAAGTCCCATGCTAGGGATCACGTCCAAAGAGATCAACTACAGCTGACTGTCCCCCTCTAGATGAGAGTGAACTGGGAGATGATGTATAGGCCCTGCTGGCCATCTATGAGCGGTTGGTTTCAGCCATCTGCTCAAATACCTTCCAGATGGTATCCGATCCTCGTGATGTATAGCTGCCTCCACAGGCAGCGCTCACTAAACCCTGCATCTCAGGGTTGAGACCAGTGAAGAATGACTGGACCAAGATGTTGTCATCTATATTATGACAGGGACAATTCTGCAGGATGCCCTTGAATCTTTCCCAAGCATCACAGAAGGTTTCATGGGATAATTGGAAAAAACTCATAATGTGTGTCCTCATCATGTTAGTCCTACTCAAGGGGTAGAACTTCTTCAGAAATAGGTCCTTGAACTAGGCATAAGTGGTGACTGTAACTCCAATATTTTTCATCCAGTAGTCGGCTTTGCCACCCAAGTCAAATGGAAGGGTTGTGAGCCTAATATAATCATGGCTAACATTAGGATGTCTAAGGTTAGCGCAGATGAGCTCGAAGTCCCTTAGGAATGCATATGGTTCCTCAGAAGCATTCCCATCAAAGTGTGGCAGCATGTTCAGAAAATGCGGCTTCAACTCAAAATCGACTGTGGGTTCAGCTAGACTTAAGTAGTTTCGAATTTTGTATTGTCCAGGGTTATACGCCGCATCCATTGGCGTTTCGACCCCAACATTGAGCTGTCCTAACTGAGCTCTGAGTAGTGCTTGTTGCTGCTCAGATGCAGCTAACCTGGCTAGTACCATTCTCATCGGGTCTTCAAGGTGTTCTTCTTCATCTTCTTTCTTCTTTTGAAGCATTTTACTTGAATCTTCTTTAGGTCCTAAATCAACAATGTGTTCTTGATTAGAATAGGATTTATGAACCAAGATATTCTCATCGAGGCGAAGGTCTTCCTCGGTGAGGTAGGAAGAGAAAAAGGGAATGGTTGGAGAGTAACCATCCCGAGAATGAGTGATCCTAGGCTCAAGAGGGTCATGAGTCCGGGTTGGCCCAAGTTGCGCTTGGACCTTTGAAGATGTACTTTTTGGAGGGTTCAACGGAGAGATTCATAAAGTCCAATAAATATCCCCCCCAATTAGTCATTTTGATGTCAAAAGAACTGATTAGAACACGATATTCAATGAGGCGATAGTTCTATAGTGCATGTAAATGTGTGGAGTAAACTCACACAATACAAACACAATTCAAACCCTCAATTTCACCAACTCAACACGTGATGGCCATACAGGTTTGGCCGAATTATCTGGTCAATTTTAATTGGTGATAAATACAATCTTAGAAAGATTATTGAGCTGTTAGGTGCCGGTATTTTCCTATAGACTGGCCCGGTTCTTATGACTAGATGGAACTACTTTCAGCCAGTATAGGAGTAAGTACAGATCGTATAAATACGTCTACCCGTTCCTTGAGGACTAAGACGACCTCTAAACCTCCCACTCAGCTAAGGAAATCCGGATCATTTACCGGCTACCCGTATTCCTCACCGAAATGTAGCTAATCATCTAAAAAGAAAGAACCGGTGGCATCTAAGGAAACCCTAGCTTGGCTCTATCCTAGGGCCATCTCTCTCTCACTTGCAAGTAAATTCAAACAATGAGGGTTTTATGAACCCGTGAATAAGGTTCTTTTTATTCCAATTTTTTTAATCGACCTACTCAATTCAGTCCCAATTTTAGAGTTAGGTTATCACTTGAAATTTATCTGAACACAAAAATATGTCTATCGTTCAGTCCCAATTTTCTTTTTGACCTTAAGTTATAAAACAAGAGGGAATCAGAAATCAGAATGCAAACGTGAAATGATGATGCATACTCAGAAGAAAGTATACTTACAGTGAATCCCAGCACTCTCCATGCGTTATGCAACACTGAATTTTTAAAGTTACACTAAATGCATGCATATCGAGAAACCGTACCTAATTAATATACTATTAGTGGGGGAAGAATTGATTTAATTTGAGCTAAGTAGTACGTGACTATGTGCGCCTCATTATGAATCTTATCAGAGGTGTGAATCTTCTAAGATATGTGAGTCTTAAATTATGATGGGTACAAATAAATTTGATTCTATACTACTGTGTGCCTATCCTTAAATTCGCCACTCGAGTCAAGCCCTACTCTCACCGGAGAGTGAAACCGGTCTCGACACACCACAAAAATAATGTCCAAGTCTTTTTACATGCGTGAGCTCTCAAACAAGAGCCGCTATAAATAAGGAAATTACCTGAATTATTACACAACACAATAATGGCAAATTTTTACAAAATTGCTCTCGAAAATAAATTAATTCTCCTTTCTCTTCAACAGTCGACGTGTGTCACGTCCGCCGACCTCCAATGCACTCCAATTCCATCGGGCCCTCGCAAGAAGAATAAAATTTACGTTAGAGAGATCAACAATAAAATATATACAAAAATGAGCACAAAAAAGAATTGCGAGAAAAAATAATGGAATAAATATAAGGTGGCTCGAGAGTCAGACTACCCGAGTGAATGAAAATCTAAATCTAATTTTTTTAAATTAATCCCTAAGATGTTTACCTCCCTGACAACGGCGCCATCTGATCGGCTCAGTAGGCACGTGTGTAATTTGTAATCTTTGTAATAGGGGTACTTAGCGAATCGTTCAGAACTGAGAGAAGATCTCCGTCAAGAGTGTCACGGCTTTAATTTATATACCGGGCAAGTCCGGGGTCGAACGCAGAGAGGCAAATGAACAACTTCGAGTTAATTTGGAAAAAAATAGGTCTAGGTTTCCATGTGGATTTTTTATATATTTTTTATGCAAAATGAATGCGAAATGCAATATGTGGGTGAATTAAGAAACTAAGAAAGCATGCAACTTAGCCAAATTAATTTTTATATGAAATTAATTAGATTTAGCCAACTTATAACTCTTTCTAAAATCCTAATCCTGAGATGAATGCAAGATACTTTTTATAATTTTATGGGTTAAATTGCAACAATGAAAGTACACACTTTTATGGGTTTTTTCGCAAATTTTCACACAAACAGAATGCAAAAATTATGAAAAAATTACTGGGATATAAATATAATGCAAGGAGGCTACAGTAATTTTTTGGAATTTTTAATAAAATATGATTTTTTTATGTATTTTTTAATGAAAATAGAGTGACTGCAAGTAATTAATTTCTAATAAATCCACATTAATAAATTAGCCAGAATGCGAATTATCTCAAAAAGGTATTATATGTGTAATACAGAAGAGTTGAAATTTCGCAAAATAGAGGTGTGTAGATTTAACTAAACATTAATCAATAAAATCACTCTACAATTTATTTAAGGCACAAGACAACTCCAATTAAGATGCAATTTGGATAGGAATTAAAAAACATGTCAAGGTATCATTTGTGATTTTTGTGGAATTTTTACAGAAACTGTGAGTGAGAAATGAATTTAAGATCACAGATTAGGTAAAATATGCAATTTTTCACTTAAAAAAATAGTTAATTATCTAGATCTCACAAAAATACAAATAAATAATCAGAATGTAGACAATTAGTTGTTCAACATCAGAACATTTTTCATTCAAATAAATGATGCAAAAGCGAGGTCCAAATCAATGCATAAACAGGATATCCGTGCAAATTCCGTAAACGAAATAAACAAACAATTATATAGAGGGACTTTTTGCAATAACGGAAACTTAAAATATAGATAATGTAATTTTTACAATAAAATGGAAAAAATGACCTTCTTCTTCGTGGTTAGTAGGTAGGGCGAAGGGGGCGGCAGTGAGGCATGGCTGCGGCCGCGCGGCGCAGAGGAGGGGGCTTCGGCGGCGGTGCGATGGTAGGAGAAGAGGGGCGCCGCCCGTTGGCGGAGGGAGGAGGCGCGGACGGCCGTGCGTGACATGGCTAGGCGATGAGGCGCGGCTGCGGTTGTGCGCAGGCGGTGACGCGCGAGGGCAGGGGGCGGTGCAGCCTACGGCCGCAGGTGGCATGCGGCCTTCAGGG
The DNA here is from genome assembly GCA_037367405.1 of Ottelia alismoides. Taxonomy (NCBI): domain Eukaryota; kingdom Viridiplantae; phylum Streptophyta; class Magnoliopsida; order Alismatales; family Hydrocharitaceae; genus Ottelia; species Ottelia alismoides. Next base: position 163,723 of record JAZKJV010001118.1, on the reverse strand, counting down.
GTGGCTCCGGTTGGAGGCTCACGGGCTTAGCCGCCGGCCGTGGAAGAAGAGGGAGCGCTGGCCGGCGGCTGGGCGAGTCGATCAGCGGCTGTATTTATTATTATTATTACTACTACTACTACTTTTTTTTAATTTCTTTTTTACTGATGTGTTTTGTGTTTTTTTAAATTTCAATTTTCATTCATTTTTTTTAATTTTCTTAAATAGAGAATAGCAAAAAATAAAACTAAATCTAGGGATGTGGTGATGGTGGTGGGAGTATGATAAGGTAGAATAAATGGAGGAGTAGGTGTGGTGATGTGATGTGATGTGATGAAAAATGCAAAGATAATTAAAAATAATAAAATGGAAATAAATTACGTACAGAGGAAGTGGATCGCCTGGGGAGTCCTCATGAGGAGCAAGATCTTCGCTCGAATCACTGACGAGCGATGAGCTCGAGCAGCCGCGGATGCGACTGTGATGTTGGCCAAGAAGCCAACTGATCTCACCGGAGAGAGGGTTGTCGTCGCTCGACCGCAGTTGTATCGTTGTCACCAATTCAACTCTGAGAAGTAGTCTCTCCTCATATAAAGATGGATCGAGTGCAAAATCAGGAGGATGGGATGTATAAAAAGAGATGGAAAAAATGGAGGTTAGAATGAAGGTAGAGTGGAATGGAGGTTAGAATGGAGGTGGAGTTGAATTAGAAGTTAGAAAAAATGGTGGAAGAATGCAGTTGAATAGGTGGTTATTGTAGAGAAAGAGAACTAAATAAAAAATAAATAATAAGATAAAGTAGGCTACTAAAATACAATAAAATATAGAGAAGAAAAATAGTGGAGAATTTATAAAAGAAGACAAACAACATGTACATTTTTTTGCTTTTCTAATTTTATTTATTTTTATATTTTTAATAAGAGATATTTACAATAGGAAAATATAATAAAATACTAGAAATAAAATACAATGCAACAATGATTTTTTTAGATTTTTTTAGTAATTTAAAAAATAAATAAAAAATGAAGAAAGAATGAATATTTACATTACATACAATGTACGCATAGGTCCCAAAACCCATATTTTACAAACAAGCTCCGATTTTAGTGAAACCACTTTCGTTGGATAGATAATTTTCTAACTTGAATTTTAAAAATGAGTTTGGTGAATTTGGAGTTCATATGGAGCGGGAACTTGGCAGTGAAGTAGGACTTTATGGCTTTTTCACTTTGGGATCTAGGAGCATTTATTTGAGGTGAAATTTATTTTGTATTTTTGTATTTTTATATACATTTTTATAAACAATTCAGAGAAAGAATTAGCCAAAAAAGAGTTGTAATGAATTATTAAAAATATATGAAGTTTTGGGCTATTTATAGGTGAAAAACTCCTTTAATTTTGCGGCTTTTTATTGTTAATTTATTTTGTACAATATAATATACAATAATTAGTGTATTTTATTACAAGAGTTATTTTGTTAATTTATTAATTTTATGGACATTTATTTGAGAATTTACTCAGGGATTTTGCTAAGATTAAGATATTGAGATGACGATTCACGGATTCATCAATAAGTTCTAATATAATTATATTTACACATTGAAGTACAACAACAACAAAGACTATTCCCATTTTATTAAGTAGGGTTGGCTACGTGGATTCTTTAACTCCATTCAAATCTATCTTAGGTCATTCATGTGCTTAGATCGAAAAAATTAAGATCCCTTCGTATAGTATCATCCCAACACTTCTTGGGCTTTCCTCGGCCTCTCTTAGATGGTTCAACATCCCAAAACTTGCATCTCCTCACATGTACATCAGCTGACCACCTTTACAAATGGGCAAACCACCTTAAGCGATTTTCTCACATCTTATTCTCGATCGGAGCTATACCAACTTTCCCGATCTTTACGTATGTGTCTACATATCCACCTTAGCATTTTCATTTCTGCTAGTGCCATTCTCTACACGTGTCTATGGTTCACAAGCCAACATTCAGATCCATAGAGTACAGCAGGCCTCACGGTTGCTTTGTAAAATTTTCCTTTGAATTTCAAAGGAATTTCTTACCACAAAGAATAGTAGAGGCTCCTCTCCATTTTAGCCAACTTGCATTTATTCTATTAATAACATCTCCATTAATTTCCCCATCATGTTGCAAAATAAATGCCAAGTATCTAAAAGAATCTCTCTTCTGAATGTTATAGTCGCCAATCTTCACCTTGATTTCTTCACCATTGCTTCCATTAAAAGTGCACTCCATATATTCAGTCTTAGTTCTACCTCTACAAAATCCTTTAGTCTCCATGCATGTCTTATCCCTCGAGAAGATGATATGGGAGAGTAGTTAACACAAGTAGCATTACCATTATACACATTAGATTTATCGAGTATCATTTATTCAAACATGCAAAACTAATAACAATTGCTATCTTAACGCCTTCTATAGCATCCAAGTCTTTGGTCTCTTTGAAAATAACAAGGTTGTCAACATCTCGCACATCTAAAGCACCTCATTTAGAGACAGGGTCATAATGGACACGAGGATGGACCTAATGATGAATCCATTATTCAGCTACCTTATATGATAATCTTAGCAATATCTCCTTAAAAAATCACTAAATAAACTCTCTAAATTTACTTAATTTATTTGCTAATAAGGTTTGATATTAGGGATAATTTCTACAAATAAATAACCTTGATTATCTACTAACTTAAATTATTATTTTATGTATAAAAACTAACTATTTACTTTAATTCTTTTTCGTTTATTCACTAACTTGACATAAAGAAACAAACCCCATAAAAATCATAAAATCAAAGGAAAATAAAACGATCCGATTTTGTATATATTGTACATATTTTATCTTTATATTTTTATTTCACATTTTCCTAACCTATAAAAATCCATAAAAATTAGATTATTGGTGTATATATTGTCTATATATATTAATCCTTAATTAAAACCTAGTAAAAATAGTACAAAATATAAAATATGGTGGTGAATTGTCAAATTAATTCCTATACAAAAAAGTATTTTATACAGATGAATTATTTTGCTTTTGGGTCCTTCATGAAATTTTTATATCTCATTGAGACTTTCATCTTGATCACCATGTCGTTCAAGCCCTCTTTATATTTCTTTTCTTTATTTTCTTCTCTTTTATACCTTGGTCAACAATCAACTCCTTAGCCGCTCCCTCATTGGCCCACACAAGTTGTCCAGTCAACCCTCTCTCCAATACCTCTCCTCCCCTATCAACTGTTACGGCCGCAAGTCGTGTTGAACCCATTTCTCCCTTAGATCATGACCTCCTTTCTCCATTATCATCCATCATTCTCCTCTACATGTAACCTCCCCATCATCACCACCTTCTCCGGCCTCCTCACTACCTTCTCCAACCTCTTTAAGCCTCCACTAACCAAAATGCTCACCGATAAACCCCTATAAAGTCCCCCGGAAACCATCTACTATCCTTTATCCACCATTCCACATCTTTCCCCCAGCCTAGGTCTCTTCTCTAGGTGACAACTGTAGGGAAGTGATGAATTGGCATTCATTTACCTTTATACTTCTATTTTGTATTTAAATCTCTAAGAAAACACCTATAAATACTAATAACTTGTACAAATTAATGTCTAAATTTCATCTATAATTAGTTTGTAATTAGTGTATAATTACATGTATTTAACTCCAAATACAGAATTATTAAAAGAAATCACAAATAGAGCAGGGGGACATAAGGGCGTGAATATTGTATAGAAACCCTAAGTTTTACTCTATAAATAGCTATTTTTAAATCATTTTATTCTTTAATATACACACCCTAAATAACAAAGTTTTCAACATGAAACTCGTACATAATAATATATAGAAAATCACAAAATTATAGTCAATAAAATAATGCACAGTGAAACTTGTACACATGGATGAAAAAGCCACAAACCAAACTTCACAGATCAATATCTTCTCCATATAAACTCAAATGGACAAACTCACCTCCATTGTATTCCAAATTCAATTATATAAATGAAGCTGGTTTCATTTAAAATGGAGGTAAGATACAAAAAATGATTTTCTGGGGTACTATTGTATTGTGTGTTTGTATATAAAATTAATATATTTTGTTCTTTACATTTTTACTCTAATTTTATTTCTAAATAATTGTATATATTACTTTACACATATTAAAAATATAAACACAAGTAAAACATTTGAAATAAACCTAAAATAATAATGCATTATAATATATATGTATATTATACCTATAATATATATATAGACGCATGTGTTTATGAACACAACAACAAGAACAAAGCCTTCTCTCACATTAAGTAGGGTCGACTACATGAATGTTTTGCCTCTATTTAGATCTAGCTTAGGCCAATATGAGACAGGTCTAAAAAACCAATATCCCTTCGTATAGTCTCATTCCAACACTTCTTTGACCTTCCTGACCATCTCTTAGCTGGTTCAACATCCCAAAACTCATATCTCGTAAATGGTGCATCAGATGACCTTCTTTGCACATGAGGAAACCACCTTAAGAAGTTTTCTCACATCTTATCCTCGATCGGAGCTACACCAACTTTCCTTATGATTGCATCATTCCTAATTCGATCTTTGCGCGTGTCTCCACACATCCACCTTAGCATTTTCATTTCTGTTACTGTCATTCTCTAGACATGCATATGGTTCACAGGATAATTTATTCACATGTAATCAAAATTATTAAAATATAAAAAACTATGTAACTAAGTATTTAATAATATTATAAATATATAAAATAGTAAATATGATAACAAGTATTACAAGTATGAAATAAAAATAAAACATACAAAATACAGGTAAATATACCTTTGAATATGCATGCAAATATTAACATCTTATAAGTATTGTTATAAAAATAAATAACAATCATAGAAAATAGTTTATAGAATTATAAAAAAAATTATGTTTTAAGTTTTATTTAATAAAATAATTTATTTTTTATTGAATTTACATGCATTTTAATTTCAAGTTTGTCGTATTGGTCCTACGTGGATTAATAGTTTTCAACCTTTTTATTGACCATCTGATCAATTGTACCTCCAGCTACCTCTGACTTATGTCAGAGCGCTGGCACTCGTCTTTCTCCATTTTTCCATGCTTCATCCACAATGCCATCTCCCTCGAGAATACCACCTCTACGAACCACCCTCAACACTCTTCCCAGCCTAGACCATAGGATCCACCAACTTCTTCTTCTTTGCACGCAATAGCCCTCATGGTATCATCATTTTCCACATGTATAAAGTCCACCCCCATCTCCTTTTTGTGTTTTTAATCGATCTTGAACCACTGTAACCCTTTGAATTGAAGACTGGAGCATTTCCTCTTGTGGCAGGGGGTGGCTCGATCCAAGGTGTGGATAAGGAGTTCTTGGGCTAATTCAAATCATCATCGAAGTAGCTTTCTAATAGTCTTGCTCTCATGTCTTACAAGATCAGGTGGGCCCTCTTTTCTATCCTTTTAGTTTCACAGTTAATTCTGTAGCATAGATTCATATTTAGCTTGTTTCAATTTTAGTCAAAAAAACAAAATTCCAAAAAAAATGTAGTACACTGGAGCACTAGGCTCTGGCCCTGGTTCACTATGATCAACCCATTGTGCCAACGCACTAGCCATACCATCACCTTGCTCTTCATTTTCTCCATCTCCAGATCACCTCCTACACCCTCAATCTTGCTTATATCGAGGTATTTGACCTCCATCCACCACCCATCGTCTGAGGTTATCCATTCCATCCCATCACCCACTATTTCCTTCTAATAGGCCAGGAGCCATCGTCGTTGAGTCCCCAAACTTTTTGGACCCGATCGAAGCTGCATCAGACCCCATATGTGGGGTAATCAAACCCAGGATGTTAGTTCCATGTCACTGCATTCATCGAGCTCCAGACCTTTGTTCACTGAGGTTTGGACACTTTCAAGACCTCCAGCAGATGCATGTGCCCTTCGTAGACCTATTACAATCATCAACCGCATGGGAACACACATAAGGAAGGAGAATCAAATGGAGTAAGAAGCCCTGATGAGTCATCAATCGGCTCAAATAGTATGCACTTGTTATAGCACGGGACAATCAACAATCACTCAGAACTGAGAGAATATCTCTGCGAAGAGTTCTTGGCTTAAATTTATACCTAGGCAAGTCCAAGGTCGAACACAGGGACACGAATAATTATTTAATTACCGAAGGAGTCAATCATCTACTTGGGTGATTTGTATAGTTCAAGCCCAATGTAACAAACACAATGCATGCAATTTTTTAAACATTTTTATGCACTTAATTTATATGATAAATAATGATGCAATGCATTCACAAAGAAGATGCACACTTCACAAATATGCTCCAGATTAAATGAATTAATTACTTGTGAAAATAACTAATAATTTAATAAATAATCAATGTAATAAAGAAAGCAATTCAACCTCAATACAATTTCATTTTTGAATTTATAACAAAGTCGAATAGACAATATTAACACTTTGAAATTTAATGAATGAATTATAGATCAAATTAGTAAATAAATAACACTAAAATAAAGAGCATGAAATTAGATTTCAAACGACACTAATTTCATTTAAGTTTGGATATATGGTTCACAAGTTATTGAAGGAACAAGGAAAGGGCATACGTGCAATAAAAAACTAAATTATTTTATTACAAATAAGTCCAAATTGGACTAAATGCAAATACAATAAGATGCTTGGGTCTAAATAATTTTTTTTCTAGCAGCGGGACTTATCTGCAATTATGAACTTCAGTAGGTGAGACTGCAATTAACCCACAGTCATGTATACACGGTGTGTGACCGAGATCTGGTTCAGGTGGCGGTGGCTCAGGCCACGTGTCACCTGCTAGTAATTCGATAGTTGGTTCGTATACCCGATCCGTAAGTGTGAAGTGTTGCCTCGGACGTTGGCTCGGATGTGATCGGAACCGTCGAATCTGATCTGGATGATCAGATTAAACGATAACTGTGCCTCAAGTTCATCCCTCTAATCCGTTGGTGGTAAAGCTTGGGCAGAGCTCCAAAGAAAGCACAAGATCTCCTCCATGTGATAATGAAGTGTTTAATGATCCAGGAACCTCGGTGATGGTCTAGTGAAGGCCCTGAAAGTATGGTAGAAGTTCGGCAGTGGCTAGACGAGTGATATCTCGACATCAAGATGATGGGAAGGAGGTCCCTTAGGATGCCTTTGACAGCACCGCTCCCGAGCTCTCCTCCCCATTCATCTAGGGCAGTTTCGGAGTGCCCAGACCATCTCTCCGAACTTGAGTTCGATACCACCATGTTCCCCCTTGACCACCCTTCTTCCACTGGTCCTGAGGTGCTCGAGCAGAGGCCAGCACAGATTTATGTACACTTGACGGCACCTGAGTTCGGGTCTTTTGCCTTTGCAGAGACCCGCGAGATGGCCAGCAGTGATGGACGCACCAATGAGCAGCCTCAGGGTTCTACGTATGTTCTGGATCAGGGCGCCATCAACAACACACTCCTAGCCTCCCTGGAGATGATGCAGAGATAGATTAGAGATAAGGGATCATTTATAGCAGAGGTGCATTGCGAGTTAGCGCATATGTGAGCTGACCGAGGAGAGCAGCAACGACCAGCCGGTGGAGACATCCTAGCACCTGGAGGAGGAGAAAACAGACACCTAGAGGATCAGCCAGAGCCATCTAGACAACCCTGGCCGATGAGACAATTGCACAACCCAGGTGCAACCCTCACCCATTGTTGGATCCAGCTCCCTGAGATTCAGGGTGACATCAAGCTCAGCCCCCACACGATCCAGCTCTTGCCCAAGTTCCATGGTCTAGCCACCGAGGAGTCGCATATGCACCTGCAAGAATTTAAGATGATATGCATCACTGACCACGATAGATACATAGATGAGGACACTATCAAGATGATAGCATTCCCTTTCTCCATGGTCGATAGAGCAGCCTATTGGCTGAAGCATTTGGGGAGATACGTGACTACTTGGGAGTAGCTCTAGACCAAGTACTTGAACAAGTATTATCCACTCGGCCGGACCAATGCAACTTGAGCTCTGATCAACAACTTCACCATGATCCCCAATGAGAAGTTTCATGAGGTGTGGGATCGATTTCGTGATCTCATCGACTGGTGTCCACACCATGAGATTTCCAAGCCCAACTTAGTGCATAGTTTCTTTTGTGGGATGATACCAGAGTTGCAGGGGCTTGTCAATGCTTCTTATGGGGGTTCCAGCTTCGCCAAGGATGAGGACCAGGTCTGGGCCATCTATGAGGATATGGCCGAGAACTATACAGTGATGTCCCAGACCCGAGTATATAGATAGGGGAAGCCCCTTCCACAGGCCATGTCCTATCAAAGGATAGCACGGGTTGATGCGGGTCCATCCACTTCATCAGCAGTAACAGCATAGGCAAAGTCTCGACAGCTGGCATGGGTATCATTAGCGAGAAGTTGGACTGCATAGAGGTTATCGAGGAGAAGCAGTGCCGGGGCACGACGCAGATTCACTAGTTGGCACAGACTCTCAGTGACCTAAAGACCCAGATCATGTGTCTTCAGGAGGCACAGATGGCTTCTCAGCCCCGTCTCAGGTCACGGGCTGATCCAAGCAGCAACTGCTCTTCCCAGAACTCCGCCCAGTACTGCCAGGTTCACCACATCCAGGAGGAGCTGATTCAGCCATTGCAGCAGCACTACTCTCAGCCACCACCATCTCAGGATACTCATATGGTGGTGTATCAGCATGATCAGCCCCTGGCAGTTCTTCCTCCCTCCCCTTACGAGCAGGAGCCATTGATGGAAGTCAACGGGATTTGGTATGACCAACAGCAACATGGTATCCGTCGTGACCATCCTGGATTCAAGTGGTCTATCGGAAGCACCTCATCCTAGCAACAGCCTCCGACTTAGCGCAGATCAAGCTATCCTCAGCAGCAGTAACCCCAGTACTCCCACCAGCCACAGTATTACCAGTCGGGTCCTCGTGCCTACCAGCAAGGACAACAGTGGAGGCAGTAGCAGCAGACTCAGCAGTTCACTCAGCCTCCCCTTCACCAGTACCAAAGCCAGCCTCATTTTTAGCGAGGCAACCCATCTGGTTCTCATGGACCAGACTATGAGAACCCAGCTCTTTATGATCTAGCATGCCTACTCTCAGACCAGCAAGCATCCTTCAGGCGGGAAATGGACGAGTTCAGGTAGGAGATGAGGGAAATCATAAATGGCAAGGCCGCCATACCCGCTCAGATGGAGCCCAATCCGAACAACCTCAAGAGGAAGTCTGAGCAGGTACAATTCACAAAGACCACCACTCCTAGTGATTCATTGGGTGATATTTCTTCATACCTATTTGATGTTGATTTTGTGACACTTAGGAGGGTAGGATGCCAGTCGGTGGCGCCTCATCTGAGCAATAACCACATGATGTTCCAGGAGTGCCAGACGAGGAGGATAGCGGTGCTGATGCCGCTGATGATGTTGATGACGGTGGTGCTGAAGCCACCAAAGATGATGATCCAACTGACATACTGAGGCCGTCGTTTCTCCAGATGTAGTTGGCGGTACTGATGCCACCACTCTTCCTGATGTTGAGCCAGAGCGCAGTGCTGATGCTGCGAAGACAAACGTTGTGGGTGGTACTGGCGCCACCATGTCTACTCCAATTGTGTTTCCTTTTGTTTTTGTATCTCAGGATAATATCAAAAAAACCAAAAAAATAATAAAGGAAAGGTTTCTTCATCTACTTCGAGTCCATATCTGTTGCATGATGATCCTTGTATGGGCTCCACTCCTTCATAGCAGCAGGACCTATTTCTAGCCCTCTATCTGAGGAGGACCCAGCCATCCCCTTCCCTCAGGCACTCTACTTGGCGAAGGGGAATGAAATAGAAAATCCTAAAAAGACCCAGCAGTTAGAGTTCAGCCAGCAAATGATCGACAGATTCCATATCCAGTTAACTCTACATGAGGCACTTGAGCACATCCCTCTCTTCCAAAAGAACTTGAGGGAGAATACTACCATCCGTGGGAAAAGAAGGAACCATCATGTAGAGATCCATGTGCTTACTTGTGATACATGCTTCGCGATTCAGAACCATTTGCCAGCCAAGAGGCCAGATGCAGGAGCTCCCTATGTCAGATGCCATATCCACGAGCAGTGGTTCAATCGAACTCCATTAGACAGCAGCTCTTCCATCAACCTCCTTCCAGTAGCCTTACTCGACTGATTCGAGTTTGGCCCTCTTTGATAGAGCAGGACAGTCCTTCAGTTTGTTGATCGATCTGTCAAGAGGCCGAAGGGGTTGTTGAAGGGCACGATCGTCACAATTAAGGGCTTGAAATTCCCCCTTAGACTTCGTTGTTTTGGACATGGAGATCCCTGAGTCTGTGGTAGATACCCCCATCATTCTAGGACACCCATTCGTGGCCACAGCCAAGGCAGTGTCTAACCATGATAGTGGGAAGGTGTACTTTCGCATCCAGGGCAAGAGTATACATATAGAGATAATCAACGAGACTAGAGCATGAGATTCAGCTTGCTCTGAGCAGTTCTGCGATGCAGAGCAGATGACAGAGGCAGAGCGAGGCGTCCACCAATAGTGCGACTTTGTGATCACTTTTGATGAAGCTGCTTGGTCTAACCTCGTTTCACGAGCTCTTCTCTCACCTTCAGATACTGCAGATTCACAACTTCCAGCAGATGAGAGTTCGGAGAGCACACTCTTGGCCGAGGACACTTTCGAGGCTGACGATCGTGTTCAGGATATCGAAGTAGATTATGTTTCTTGTAATTCTGATTCAGATCCCCAGATTCATACATAGACTGGGACAATTTTGATGATTATTTACCTTGTCTGATTCCCATAGAGCCAGCAGCTAGGGTGGAGATTGCACCAGCACCGAGTACAGACACACCAGCAAAGTCGTCTTCACCAGATATTCATGATCAGTGAGAGTTATCACATTCAGATCTGGTTGCTTTCACGCAGACATTCCAGAAGCCAAATTTACCGGCTCCCATTTGCCTAGAGTTGAAGCCTTTGTCGCAGTCGCTGAAGTATAGATTCCTTGTGGGTGAGCATGAGATGTACCCAGTCATTATCTCAGCAGATTTGACTGGAGAGCAAGAATCTTGTTTGATGGAGGTTCTTGAAAGAAATAGTAAGGTAATAGGATGGAGCGTAGCTAATCTCCAGGGGATAAGTCCGGCCCTGTGCTCCCATAATATCTATCTCGAAGAGGATGCTAAGCTATCGCATGAGTTCCAGTGACGGCCAAAGAGGTCATGAAGAGATATCCAAATGGTGGAGCGTTGATTTTATCTACCCCATCTCCGACTCCAAATGGGTTAGTCCATTGCATGTGGTGCCCAAGAAGATGGGCATCACTACAGTTGTGAGTGAGTATGGAGAGGAGATCGCTACCCGGGTACCCACTTATTGGAGGGTTTGTGTGGACTACAGACAATTGAACCAAGCCACCAAGAAGGATCATTTCCCGATGCCTTTTATTGATCAGATTATTGAGACGCTAGTTGGGAAGAGTCATTATTTTTTCCTTGATGGGTACTCCGGCTATAATCAGGTGGCCATAACATCCGAAGACAAAGACAAAGCGACATTTACCTGTCTGTTTGGGACTTATGCTTCCAGACGGATGCCCTTTGGTCTATGTAACGCCCTGGCAACATTCCAAAGGTGCATGTTGTCCATCTTTTCGAACATGGTGGGTGATTGCTTGGAGGTCTTAATGGATGATTTCTCGATCTACGGTGATGGGTTTAATGTTTGTCTTGACTGCCTAGATTGCATGCTTCAGCTCTGTATCGAGGTCTATCTAGTTTTTATCTTGGGAGAAGAGTCACTTCATGGTGACTCATGGGATGGTGCTTGGTCATATTATCTCCAACAGGGGCATGGAGGTTGATCCGACCAAGGTATATATCATCAGGAAACTTAATCCACCGTCCAACTTGTGGTAGTTGCGGTCTTTTCTAGGGCATGTCGATTTCTATCGACATTTTATTCAGGACTTCAGCAGGATTGCCCGACTTCTTACTGATTTGCTGGTGAAATACATCGAGTTCATTGTTGATGATAAGTATCTTGCGTCTTTTGAGACTCTCAAAAATCTAGTTGTCGAGGCTCCTGTCCTTCAACCGTCTGATTGGTCTCTTCCATTCGAGATCATGACGGATGCCTCTGATTTTGCCGTAGGGACTTTTCTAGGACAGAGGAGGGATGGATTACCATTTGCCATTCACTATGCTAGTCGTACATTGGATGTCGCCCAGCGAAACTACATAGTCACGGAGAAAGAGATGTTAGCCATAGTATTTTCCTTGGATAAGTTCAAATCATATATTCTTGGATCCAAAGTGACTATTTACACTAATCATACCGCCATCAGGCACCTTATGGCCAAGAAGGATGCCAAATCTAGATTGACCTGATGGATCCTTCTACTCCACGAGTTTGATATTGAGATTAAGGATAAGCCTGGAGTTAAGAATGTGGTGGCGGATCAACTCTCCCGATTGGAACATGTTGAGGAATTTGAGCAGATTGAGCCTATTACAGACATCTCCCCATATGAGGTGATCATTGCTATCGCCTCGCTCCCATGGTACGTTGACATTGTGAACTATCTTGTTGCCAAGAAAGCTCCACAAAGTTGGCCCAGACAACGACTTGAGACCTTCCTTGCGAAGGCCAAGTCGTACTATTGGGAGGATCCCATCCTTTATCATGAAGGAGGGGATAGCGTCTGGAGTCGATGCATTCCTCAAGAGGAGCACCATAACGTCCTCACATACTGCCACAAGCTTGAGGCAGGAGGACATCATTTTGGGAGGAGAACAACACAAAAAGTGCTCCAATCCAGTCTATGGTGGCCTACCCTTTTCATGGATTCTGATGAATTCGAGAAGAGGTGTACTTACTATCAGAGGATGGGCACTTGTGGACAGTGTGATATGATGCCGATGCATCCCATTCACTTCTATGAGGTTTTTGATGCATGGGGCATTGATTTCATGGGTCCATTCCCTAAGAGTCGGGGATTCGAGTGCATTCTATTGGTTGTTGATTATGTGAGCCGTTGGGTTGAGGCCATTCCCGCCCGAACCGCATATGCTAAAACTGTTTGTTGAATTTTGAGGAAGAATACCATTTCATGGTTCGGGGTGCCTAGAGTTTTGATATCTGATGGGTGTCTCATTTTATCAACGACAAGTAAAGTCCCTTGCTAACGAGTTCATCATAGATCATCGAGTTGCCACTCCATATCACCCTCAGACCAATGGTCCTGCTGAAGTATCGAACATGGAGATCAAGATGATATTGCAGAATATAGTCCACCCAGACCGAAAGGATTGGTCACAGCTTTTGGACTTGGTCTTGTGGGCATATCAGACTTCCTTCAAGACACCTTTGGGTACGTCTCCCTTTCGTCTCATTTATGGCAAGCCATGCCATTTACGTGTGGAGATAAATCACAAGTCACTTTGGGTTGTCATTGAGATATTATTGGATCCAAAGAGCATAGGAAATCAGAGGAAGGAAGAATTGGCAGCCCTGGAGGAGCTTAGAGATACAGTCTTTTCGAGTAGCCTACAATATAAGGAGCGAGTAAAGATATGGCATGATTCTCATATCAGCCATAAGCAGTTTGAGCTGAACTAGAGAGTATGGTTATTTGATGCCAGGCTGAGATTATTTCCAGGGAAGTTGCATAGCAAGTGGAAGGGACCATACCTGGTCCGAAAGGTGCATGACAATGGTAGTATTGATATATCTAAGATGTCATCTGAGTTCACCTTTTGAGTCAACGGTCGGCACCTGAAGCCATATATAGATCATGATCCGCTGATCGTTGACGTCGCCCCTATTTATTTTGCATGGGATGTGGTCTTAAACTCACATCATTTGCATCTCATGCCTGATTATTACCTTCTTCCACCTTTATATAGATCCAGATGTCCATATCATACATTCTTCTGTCTTACACCCCATCTCCGTCTCATGATTATGTTATACTTAGGATGCACTTTACCCTAAGTATAGGCGGTGTCAAATTTTTTATCATTCTTTTGATTCTTTTTACCTCTGTTTTGTTGCCTATACTCAGGGACATTTTACCCTAAGTATAGGGGAGGTAGACCCTGTACATTTTATCCTTTGTTTTTCCCCTTGTGTACAGTTTTCTATACTTAGGATTACTTGATCCTAATTATAGGGGAGTCACCGACATTTATTGATTTTATTCTTTTGTTCGTCGTTGTAGTATAGCTTTTCTTTTCACTTCCTTATACCAAGTACGAGTTATGTCTTCTTCGTCACTCTTTGATCATCTGAGGACATCGTTCGAGCTAAGTATAGGAGGATGTCGTATATATTGTATATATACTTTAGCCACAACTCGTACTTTGTGTGTGAGTGTGTTAATAAATAAAATGGCTAAAAATCACAAAGCTAAAAATCACAAAAAATTTTAAATCTTTTCCTTGTATATAAATTCTTTCTTGCACATACATGTTTGTAAATAGCTATTGGTAAAAAAATCGTATAAATATTTGTAAAAATGTTTTGCTTGCGAAAACTTTGTAAATATTTGTGTATCAAAATTATGTATATAGTACAAAATTTTTGAAAAATGTTTGAAAAATAAAAGTTTGCAAAAACCCTTGTGTAAATGTTTGTAAATAGTGTGCAAAACTTCTGCATACATGCATTCAAACATTTTCAAACATTTTGCATAATTTGAAAATTGCATAAATATTTTTACATATAGTTTTGTATATTCTTCTGAATCATAGTTGACATTTAAACTAGTCTGGAATTAAATTGGAAAATAGAGATTGGTTAAGACCTTGATCCACCTAACTCTTAGAGAAACCTTATAGGAATTGGGGTTAAGACTTTTCAGGTCCATTAGTGACTTAATTCTTTGAGTCCACTAGGCTATGTTCACATGTCATCTTGATGAGCCCAAGTAGAAACCTTAACAACGCACGCATGACTCTCACTGACAATGGCTTTACTTGGACCAGCACCTTACACATAGCTCTCCACGGATGAGGTGGTAAGGAAGCAGTTTTCTTTGTCTTGGAGTAGCATACGAGAGTAGTACTTCTAGGCGAAACCTCTCGTCTTCCTTTAGGGAGGGGTGTGCATCTCAACTTGGTCTAGTAGCATTGAGGTCTAAAGACAGGAGTTGTGGGTTGCAATAATGCTTGAAAAGAGGGATAGTCTACTGGCTCAAGAAGAAAAAGTCCCTACATATATGCTGCACTATGTAGATATGTTGTACATATGCACATCAAAAAAATGTGGAAAATCAAGAAAACTCCAAAAAGTGGACAGGTCTGATTGAAAATAAAATGCATGCCGGAGTGTATATAGTCAAATAAAGCAAAGCTTATGTATTACACCTTCTCATCTCATGAAGCTTGCAACGGGAGACTTAGCTACACTGGTTGGACTCCCAGGGATATGTGGCTACACTGGTCACAGTCCATTCTCTTCTTTCCCCCTCTTGTTGAGCCGGTTGCACTTGAACTTAGAAGGGAATACCCCGCTCCTTGAGGAAAGAGCTGTTGGACTGAGGAATTAGAGTTACCTTGTTAAGGGAGGTTGTTTCTTTGTCATTCCTGGGGTGGGGAGCTACATATCACTTACACAGTACAAGGAAGGGTACATGGTCATTAGAGTTTGCGTATGTAGACTTGTTCTGATCTGGATTATTGAGGAGTCATGACCATAGAATGGTGGAACTTAGAGGTCGTTGAGTCTTAAACCTAGATCCCAATAAGGTTCTGACAAACTAATAATCCAAAGGTCTGACTGAGCTCCATACTTCAATTTAACGAAGATAAGTTTAATAATCAACCTCGATTCTCCTTCTTTTTATTTTCTTTCTCTTTTCACTTCTTTTTTCAAATAAGTGTTTGTTAAGGGATTAACAAAGGTAAAGTATAGGGGGTGATCAATCATTGATTCTCACTCTTTATTCTTTTATTTTAGTTATTTATCATAACAAAGCAGCATGTAAATTCCTTTAAATACAATAACATAGCATTCAACATGCATTTATTAATACTCCATAATTAGCATGTTTTTGTGAAAAAATAAAAGAATAAAGGAAAAGAAAAAGGAAGGAGGTGTTTAGAATAACTACAGAGGGACCTGAACCCCAAGAGAAGGTCAAGCCTTGACCTGATCGCCAAATAAAATAAGTAGAGAGAGATAGGGTCTACTTAGTGTTGTACATGTTACCTATATGTGTAAATAATCATTTTTGACAAAATACACCTAAATAATTATTTTTAACTCATTGTATATATTTCTAGGAATAAAATAAAATAAAAATCAGAAAATTAAATAAAAATAAAAATAAAATCCCCCTTTCATTGTACAAAACACATGTATGCACACCATATTCACTATTTATTATATACCTATAGATAACTTATAAAAATAAAATAAAAATTATTTTGTATCCCTAAAAAATATGTTGAAAATAAATAAAATATAAAATTGGGGTATTTATGTAAAAATAACAAAATAAAAATACTTATACATAATACTTAGGTATATTATACTTGTATATAATATTATATATTTTATATAAACTAATTTATTTTTCATAAAAATAATTAAAAATCACAGAAAAATTCCCTGAAAAATAATAAACATTTTTCATTTTATTCATTTTTTAATTTAAATTCATTTATTATTTTTAATTTAATTTTCTTTATTTTTCTAGCAGTTTTATCTTGTATTCTATTTTGTCTTTATTCTCATCAGCTTCTGATTGGGCCATCTCGATTTGCTGACCGAGGTCAACTGGTTCCCCCAGTCCACCTTTTCACCAAAATCGGGTTTCGTCCGCTTTTCTCCAAGTTTTTCCGATCCGATCTGATCTCCATTCCACCCGCTCCTTCGCCCCGAATCAAGAATGTGGATCCCTAACCCTTGCTTATTATCCTCCTGCTAGATCTGTGCCTTGGTTCACAGGCCATGCCTCCTCTTTGTCAGACCTGCACACCTATATATCCAGCACCCCCCTCATCCTTTTCCGCCACCTTTGGTTGCGCCACCACCTCCTATGTACTCGCCCACCTTTCCTAGAGTGACAGTGAGCGAGAGGGAGGGCTAGGGCACCTTTTTGGAGCGTGAAGCCCTAGGTACGACGAGGTTCATCCTCAACTCCACTGCGAGGAGCCAAGCCTCCGGTTGCGCCGACCATCGAGGACAAGACCCCCCTGGACCTCAGTCAGCATCCCCAGAAGTTACTCCTTCATCCTCAAGTACCCATTCGGCATTCCATTCCGCTTTAATTGATCATTTACTCCGCCAAACAGAGTATCCCCGATCATCGTAACCATTCCACATCTCTGCCGCGCTCCGACCAGCGCATACCCCGCTCCGACCTCCTCCCGCTTCTATGTTTGCTCCGCATCCCCTCGTGTGGCTCCAGCCATCGAGCGGGAGTCTCCAGTTGGGTCGAATCCTCCAAGAGCCAGAGACCTGCCCATTCACCCTCCATCCTTGTTTCTCATTGCATTTGGCATCCTAACCCTCGCCAGAGCACCCCTCTCCGAGCATACATCTTCTCCTGCAGGGTTCGTGCACCAAAAGGACCTCGTTTGGAGGTCTTGGACACTTCTTGGAAGCTCCAGGTCCACCTTGCTTCCCCAAGACCCCTCTCTTGGTCATGGGCCCTTCTGAGCCTTCCAACAACTGCGGAACAATTTCATCGTCATCTTGTGCACTTCAGCAGCTCCTGACAATGTCGAAACTACATGCCATCTCCGATCGAAACTCGCCTCCGGCGAGTTCTTCCCCGATTCGTCTAGGCGTCTTCACCATCCGATCAGGTGGCCTTCCAGGTCTAATCCAAGACATCCATCCTCAGGAGGCCTCTGACCATTAGATCCATCTGAGGATCTCATCTCCGCCCTCCATCGTCGAAGGGGTATCCTTGCATCCTGATCGTCCGATCATAAGTGGAACATCATCAGTCGTTGGATTGCGTCTAATAAAGGGTAATTTGCACTTAGGCCCTCTTTGTTTCTATTTTTATTATTTAATACTGTAAATATGTGTCGTAGTTTAAAATTGTTTGGTTATTTTGCATGTGGAACCTTGTTACTTTTAGTATTTATTTGCACTTTAGTACTCTGTGTGTGAACTCACGTGCTATCTCACGTGCTTATCTGGAGTATTTGCATGTTTTGTCCTTGGATTTCATATATGTTATATTTTGAATAGAAACTTTCTGGTATTTGCATTTATACCTCTATGTGTGGTTTCACCTTAGACTTTTTGGAGATTTCGCCCTAAGTTTTCTGTGCGTGTTATTATTTGTCCCATGAACTTAATTTTTATTGCAACTAGGCCCATGCAATCTCTGTGTCTTGTTTTTAATTAAATAATTACCAAATTTATTCCAAAAATTTTATAAATATTACTGTTAGCTCTTACTAACATGTAAAATTTATTGTGATTTTTGGGATTAATTTTGTTGAATCTTTTATTTTGTAAAAATTGAAAACCCATAAAAAATTTACTATCTATTTTATAAAGTACATAAAAATTATAAATTTTGTTTAAAAATTCCAAAAAAATAGTGAATGTTAATTTGTGTTTGCTTTACTTCCAGCACCAGTTTCATTTAGAAAACCCTCATAAAAACTCTAAAAATTTCAAAATTCTTAAAAACTTCCAAAAATCATAAAAACTTCTAGAAAAAAATACAATTCTAGACTCTACTTATAGCTCTTTTTATCTAATTTTTTATAAAAATCATAACCAGGACATTAAGGCACTTTAAGTATATTTAGTTTGCCCTTTCGTACATGTTGTACACTATTTTCCCTTTTAGCCCTTATTTGATTTTTATAAAATCACAAAAACATCATAAAAATCTCAAAAAATCACCAAAAATGCTTTAATATTTGAAAACATAAAAATATTTTTATTCTTGATTTTTAAGCATTTTATTCTTGAATAAAAATTAAAAAGGCTTGCTTGTGTGCATAGTTTCCTTATTAGCTTGTTTTTCTTCCTTGATCAAAAATTCTAAAAAATTGCAAGATTAAAAATTAATAAAAATATGCATTTTATTTTCTGAATCTCGACTACTTCGAAGGTTTTCTTGTGCTCCTTGAGTTTGACCCTGGTCACTTTACCAGGTTAAAATAAATAGCGAAGACCGTTTATAGTGTTTTGATTGTGTTATCTCGTTTGATTGTGTGGTTCTCTATTTTTCTTGTTGAGCTTTGGCCTTGTGATCCGGATCGCAATGACCCTTTGATTATTTCCTAACCCGTGTCACTCGGGCTGCTCATCAGCAATCCATCAGCATCTCACAACACGGACCTTAGCACAGGTCGCCTTCCATGACATGCTCAATGACTTAAGGAGAAGGAGAGACAACAAGGGAGGAGGATTCGAAGAAGATCCTGAAGGTGGAGGCAGTAGAGGCCTGGCAGATGAGCCTAGAGCAGAGCGGCCCAAGCCGACTCTAAAAGAAACATACAACCTGGGGCAGGACAACTCATAGAATGGATCCAGATTCCTGCAATCCATGCCCACTTTGAATCGATGCCCAGCTACCGACGCTCCCACCCACCTTTCGAGGAAACGCCAATGAAGAACCATATATTCATCTACAACAGTTCGGGCGCATCGGTGGCACCACTCATTAACTCGGTATACCTCATGGTGTAGTCAAGATGATGACATTTCCCTTCAGCCTTCAGGATAAGGCCCTTCATTGGCAACCACTTGGGAAAGGTCGTCACCACTTGGGAAGAACTGAAGTCGACCTTCTTGTACAAATATTATCCTCTTAGGTGACTCAATCAGATGCGAACTCGTATAGCAAACTTCACCCAAGTCGCGCACGAATCCATTCATGAAGCCTGGGAGAGGTTCACTGAGCTACAAGAAAAATGTCCCCATCATGAGATTCCTAGGACCGGCCTGGTCCAACACTTCTTCGGGGACTTACAATAGAAAGTTAGAAGCTTGTGGATGCAGCATGTGGTGGCTCCCATTTGAACAAAAATGAGGATGTCGTCTAGCAGATATTTGAAGAAATGGTCGAAGGAGAGACCGCTTTATCATCATCCCGTGCCTATCAGTGCCGGCAACAAACTGTTCAAAAGCTTGGGCATATGGAAGCATCCCATGAGCCACACAGGGATGAGAGCACCAATCTGATAATTATTGGGAGCCACCTGTCTAAAGTGGACATCATTGAGAAGCGATCATAGGACCTGGAAAAACTTGCTGTGATCGAACAAAGGACAAAGAACTTGTACAAACTAGATCAAATTACTAAGCAGCTGGAGCTACTGGTGAGTACAATCAGCTCCTGCAACTCTGTGTCTGCATCGGCCTCCACTCCAGCTGAGATGAAGGAACATGCACATCCACAACCTCCTCAGTCAAGTCAGTCCCAGCCAACGGTTCAGCACGTCTATTATGTGCAAGCCCCAGAGATAACAACCCCTCAGTTTTCGCAGTAGCAGTTGGTTGTCTCCAGCCGAAACCCCAGTACATTCCAGAATAGTTCTCCCCTCCTCCACCTCTTATTTAGGAGGTGAACGGTGTCTGGTCAAATGATGCACAACCCACCTGTCCAGGCGGACCTCAGCATGGTCAGGTTGCTAACTCCCTCCAGTTCCCTCAACAGCAAGGAGGGAGGTTTATCCAGAACAACCAACAGCAACACCAACAGCACCAGCAGTCTCCACAATTCCATGGCAATTGGAGACAGATTCGGTACCAACAACCACAGTATCGGTTTTACCATCAAAACCAACAGTATGCGGTTGTGCCCTATCAGCAGCATCCTCCTCAACAGTATCAAGAGAATCACCCCTCTCCTTAATACCATTCCCAGTATCCCAACCAGTAGTCTCAGTACCATCAGCAATACCAGTGTAACCAGCATGCCGAGGTATCTGAGGATGCATCTCCTGTGAAACCAGCCATGGACTACTTGGCCCAGCTTGTCAAGGGTCTTGCAGATCTTACTCAAAAAATGGACAACTTCACGGCCGCCAAGACCTCCATTCATGCACAAGTGGAGGCAAACCCCAAAACTTCAAGAAGAAAAAGAAGGTTGTCTGTGAGGTTCCCTCCGGTCTTACATAGTCAGATATGAATGAATTGTTTTTATCTAATGTTTTCACTCTCAAGAGTGGTAGTACCTTGAAGCCTTCAACCACTTGCAAGGGGAAGTATAAAGTGAACACGAGGTTGCCATCATCTTCTTCTGCATCAGCTAGACCAGCAGCCAGATCGGGTGAGGAAGAAGGAGAAGGAGAAGCACCGCCAAAAATCCAAAAAAAATCAGCAAAGTCAAAAACACCAAAAAGAAAGCACCGGTAACAGCCGAAGCACCAGCCAGCCAGCCTTGGAGGAGACCGCACCTATAGTCAATCAGAAGCCAACCGATGGAGCCTTGCTTAAAGATTTTGGATGCTCGCCTTTCTTTGATGACACTGCTCATTTTAGTCATCCACATGTACAACCTGATATGGGTACAGATTTTGTTGTAAATAAGAACACTATTTCCACTGCTGCTTTTGATTTTGTAGATATTCCTTTTCCTGATGCAATGAGAAAATCCAAAAAAATAGAATTTTGAAAACTGCCTGGTCTGATCCTGATGTTGTGAAAATAATTCAGAATCTTGTTCTTGAAATGCCTCTTCTCAAAGCCATCAAGTACATGCTGAATATCAAGAAAGGTCTGAAAGAGGCATGTACCTCGAAGAGACAACCGCGAAAAGCTCGTGAAAGAAATGTAAAGCACATTCTCATTGTGGCTATATAAATGCAATCAGCAACCTCCCAACAAATAAGAAGGACATGGGAGATCCTCTAGTCAGATGTCATGTGTTTAACCAAGAGTTTGATCGAACTCTACTTGACAGTGCAGCCTCAATCAACCTAATGCATGTGTCACTACTCAAGGAATTTGGGTTGGGACCCCGCTCAAATCCGCAAGAATGATTCTGCAGTTTACAGACACATCCATCAAGCGGTCTCGAGGAATTTTGGAAGATGTCGTAGTCACCATTCAGGGAATGCAGTTCCCTACTGACTTCATAGTTCTATACATGGACACTTCAGCTCCTCTTCTGCATACTCAAATAATCCTTGGATGGTCGTTCCTTCGAATAGTCAAGGCAGTGGTAAATTATGGCACCGGTCAGATAATATTCCATTCAAATAGTGATGATTGATACAATCCAAGTGCCTAAACCTTCAGCACTGGCATCAGATGAGAGTGAGCCAGCAGAGCATCGGACAGAAGACTATGACTTTCTGGATGAAATTCACGATACAAATATGTTCATGGATGATATCGAGACTCAGACATTCCTTACCACATAGGTCATCCTGGACAGCACAGACGAGTTCCCAGATGTCCTAGAAGATGAGAGTCTTGCTGACTTGCCTCAATACATTCATGACCACCTAGACTTGGCGGAGCAAGAGAACATCATTGCATATTTTTGCGAACAAGATTCAATCATTGAAGAATTATGTGCAGCACTGCACTCAAAACCCACAGTGCCCATGGTGGACACACGATAGATGAAAGATCCAACACCATTGCCCTGCACAGTAGCAGAAGCCACCACTAAGCTGAATCAATCCCCACCTGAGCTCAAACCACTTCCAACAAACATGAAGTATGCCTTCCTTGCGGGCGCACCGAACATGTTCCCTATAACCATCAATTCATAGCTAACCGAGGAATAAGAATATCGTCTGCTTGAGGTTCTAGAAATAATCGCAAGGCCATAGGCTGGAAAATTTCTAATCTCCATGGGATAAAGCTCTTCCCTATGTTCGCATCACATATACCTGGAAGAAGACAGCAAACCCTCTCACGAGTTTCAGCGCAGATTAAATCCAGACCTGTAGGAGGTAGTGATGAATGAGATAAGGAAATGGTGCGATGCGAGATTCATCTATCATGTCGCCGACTCAAAATGGGTGAGTCCCCTGCATGTTGTGCCCAAGAAGTCAGGCATCATCGTGATCAAGAATGACAAAGGAGAGGAGACCACAACCATAGTTCCGACATCATGGTGTGTCTGTGTAGATTACCGATGTCTGAATTTAGCAACTAAGAAAGATCACTTCCCACTTCACTTCATCGACCAGATAGTCGAAAAACTGGTCGTGAAGGAATACTCTTGTTTCTTGGATGGATACTCTGGTTATAATCAAGTCGCCATTGCTTCTGAAGATCAATAGAAGACAACCTTCACCTGCCCATTTGGGACCTATGCCTTCCACAGAATGTCGTTCGGATTATGCAACACTCCAACGACGTTCCAGTGATGTATGTTGGCAGTATTTGCAGATATGATTGGAAGTTTTCTTGAGGTCTTCATGGACAATTTCTCGGCCTATAGAGACATCTTTTATTACTGTTTATCTTATCTAGGTTGAGTTCTGAAAAGATGTTGTGAAGTGAGCCTTGTGCTCTCGTGGGAAAAGAGATATTTTATGGTGACCGGAGGTATTGTGCTTGGCCATGTCATCTCAAAATGTGTCATGGAGGTCGACCCTACGAAGGTGGAAGTAATTTCGAAATTAGATCCACCTACCAATCTGAAATAGGTCAGGTCATTCTTAGGGCACGTCGGCTTCTACCGACGATTCATCAAGGACTTCAGCAAAATCGCCCGACCCCTGATAGAGCTTTTAGTCAAGGAGGCTAATTTTATTGTCGATAACAGAGTCCTCCAGGCCTTTACACAGTTGAAAGAAATAATCACTCAAGCCACTGTCCTTCAACCACAGATTGGTCTCTACCATTTGAGATCATGACTGATGCCTCTGATTATGCCATTGGGCAGTTCTGGGACAGAGGAGAGATCATATTCCATTTGATATTCACTATGCCAACATAACTCTAGATGAAGCACAAAGAAACTACACTGTCACTGAAAAAGAGTTGCTAGCATTAGTATTTGCCACGAAAAAATTCAGAATCCATTTTTGCTTGGATCCAAAGTCATTGTGTATACAGACCACTCGGTCATCAAGTATCTTCAAGCCAAGAAGGATGTCAAACCACGATTAATCAGATGGATCCTTCTGCTCCAGGAATTTGATCTTGAAATGTGTGATAACTTGGAGCTAAAAATGTAGTGGATGATCACTTGTCAAGATTACCAAAGCCAGACACTCCTAAGCAGAGCCTACTCCGTCAACTTTTTGATCATCGATCGACGAAGTTTTGACGTCAAAGGGTCCAGGGAGGATGAAAGGGGGCAATCATTGTGGATGAGTCTTTTTTCCTTCTCACAAACCGTGCCCATCGCCCAAAGGAGCAAAGCTCATTTTCGAATCAAGCAGTGCATCAAAAAGCTCGTACCTTTACGAACTCGGTTCATAATCAACAAGAGGGGTCTACATCCATTGTGAGGCATAGGGGGCCAATCATTGAGACTTTTCCATATGAAGCCATCCTGTCAGTCACCGCGCTCCCCCGGTTCATTGATATTGTGAACTATCTTGTATCTAAGAAAACTTCACAAGATTAGCCTAAGCTTAAAAGAGACAAGTTCTTGTCAGACACCCATTTCTACCAGTGGGAGGATTCATATCTCTTTCGAGAGGGGACTGACTACATCTGGAGAAGATGCATTCGTCAGGAGGAAGTCCACAGTATCCTCGATCATTTTCATTCCAGAGAATCAGGAGGACACCACTCTGGAATAAGAACGGCAGCGAAAGTCCGACAATGGCCTTTGGTGGACAACTCTATTCAAAGAAGCAGAAGATTTTGTCAAGCATTGCACTGATTGTCAGAAACTGGATGCTACCATTGTATCGAGAGACACAATGCCTCTGAAGTACATTCAGATTTCAGACGTGTTTGACGCATAGGGCATTAACTTCATAGGCTTGTTCCCTAACAGTCAGGGATTTGAGTACATCCTGCTCCTTGTCGATTATGTAAGCTGTTGGGTGGAGGCTATCCCAGCCCGAGCTACCGACAGTCGTATTGCCTGTCGGTTCCTAAAGGATCACATTATTGCAAGGTTTGGGATCATCAAAATTCTAATATCTGATGGGAGCAACCACTTCATCAACATAGAGGTGAAGAAGCTGACACATGAATTTTTCATAAAAACATTGTATCACCTCTCCATACCACCCACAGTCCAAGGGCATAGCCGAATGTTCAAACAGGGAGATAAAGACAATATTGCAGAAACTCTTACACTGCGACATGAAGAATTGGTTAGAGTTGCAGGACTCGGTACTTTGGGTCTATCAGACTGCATACAAGTCACCGTTAGGAATGTCTCCCCACCGCCTAGTAAACGGAAGCCATGCCATCTGCCCGTGGAACTCATTCACAAATCATTATGAGCAATCAACATCTGTACTTTGGATTCCAAGAAGGGAGGACAGAATAGAAAGTTGGATCTGAATCAACTCCTTGATTTCCGTGAGTATGCATATGAAAACAACCTAATGTACAAAGAAAATGTCAAGAAGTGGCATGACAAGCACATCTGGTGCAAGACCTTCGAACTAGGATAGAAGGTTTGGTTGTTCGATGCAAAGCTCAAACTATTCCCGGGGAAAGTGAAGAGCAAGTGGACATGGTCGTTCATAGTGAAACAAGTGCGTGACAATGGAAGTATCAGCATATCCGGTCTGTCAGCTGACGCACAACCATTTGTGATCAACGGACAACTGCTAAAGCAGTATCTTGAACATGACACGTTTCTTTCCATGGTCGATTCAATTCAGGTGGTCTACGAGGACAAATTCACACCCACAGCAGTCTCCCATGAAGACGAGGCGAGAGAAATAATAATCATTTTCTTATTTTCCTCTTTTCTTATTTTCTTCTTGTCTTCTTTTCCTTTTCTATTTTTTGATTCTTCCGAAAAATCATGTTCTTCCCATACACCATTGCTATACTTAGGATATGCTTCATCCTAAGTATAGAGGGGATGAATACATTTGAGCGCTCATTCTTCGATCCCTCGTCTGTCTCCTCAAATTTTGACATTCTTTCTATACTTAGGGATATTTTACCCTAAGTATAGGGGGAGACAGGCCGAGCCCTTGAGTTATTCATTTATTCGTTTCCCACCATCGACCCCCACTACATTGGTATATAGACTGCTATATTTAGGATTAATTGATCCTAAGTATAGGGGGACAGTCGACTTCTGATCCTTTAGTCGTTGCAGTATAGACTTCTTTATACTTAGTACGAGTTATCTTCCTTTCTCTTCAATCTATGAGGACATAGCTCAAGCTAAGTATAGGGGGTCAATATATACTTTATATAAATTTTAGCCATAATCTTACTTTCATATTTTCAATTAATATGGCTAAAACATGTAAATATCTATACACAAATCCATCTAATTATTTAAAATGATGTTTATTATTCCTCAAAATCATTGTACATATTGACTAATAAATCAGGTGAAAACACTTTGCAAAATGCTTGGAAAATAGTTTGAAAATCCAATCGAAAATATTTTGAAAATTGTTTAAAAAATATTTTGTAAAATATTTTCAACATTTATAAAATATTTTGTTTGTAAAATTTTTTTCTTTGAGTGAAATAAAAATGTTTGAAAAAATGATTTGCAAATGGTCAAAAAATGGTTGCAAAAATATGTTGAAAAATCTATCTATACTGTTTAAAAAACCTTTGTAAAAATGGTTTTCAAATACGTGTAAATGTTTGTAAAATTTGTGTAAAAAATATTTTAGCTATAGTTTTTAAAATTGTTTGAAAAATCCTTTTTAAATAAATTTGAGGAATATATACATCCCACTAAAATTCTTTAATAAACTATATATAAATATCTATAAACATGACCACTTACCCTTTGTAAATTTTTAAAGTCCCTAATTCTTGTAAATATAAGATGCATCCTCGTGTAAAATTTGTACCTACTTTTTATCCAATCCTTTTGTTTGCAAAAACCACAAAAACATTTGCAAAATTAAAAAAAAAAGAAGAAGTTATGCATTTGAATCATCTTTTCAAAAACCCATAAAAAGTCCAAAAGTCAGAGAATTACATCACAAAAATATTTTTGCATTGTATATGGCATGAGCATTTTTTGGAGTAATCCATGCAATTGAACAAATCCAAATAAAGTCTGAAGATTGGAGCTTTAGGAGGACCTTAATACACTTAATTTCATAGGAACCCGTTGAGGACTGGAATTGGAGATACTCCATGTCACCTTAACTCAATTCTTTAGATTCCATAAGACTATGTTCATAAGCCAATTCAATGTGCCTAAATAGAACCCTTCATATCATCTGTACGACTCTTTAGACAGTGACTTGACTGGAATCCTCTCACTTAACACTTAGCTCAACCTAAATATTCTGTTGAAAACTCTAGGGGTCTAAGTCGGGACGATGCAAGGCCACTTCGTCAAGGATGGTTCAGGAACCATTCTTGGGGATTGCCGACACCGGTACTCTAACCAACTTCTTCTGATAACAATGATATCTAAAAACTGGAGATGGATTGAAACAATGCGTCGGATGAAGGATGGTCTACTAGCGTAACTTTTTCCAAGACCCCAAAACAATGGGTGGAACAAAAGATGCTACATCCACCGGGGCACAAACAAGAATGCACAACTATGCAAAGTCAAAGAAAATATTCAAAGAAGCCTTCAACCAAAAATTCCACAAATATGAGCTTCAGAAAAAGCATGCTTCTTGGTGAAGAAATGGTTACACTGACCGACTTCACGTGGGAATGAAGACTACATCGGTCCATTCCCAATTCTCTTCCCATTCTTCAAACTTCTTATCCCAATCAGTTGTAAAGATCGGAAGTACCTGACCTTAGAAGAAAATATTTGACTCCACGAGGATGAGTTATCAGAGGAAGATACACCTTGGTGGTTCTATAGTTTTGTCTGGGGAGAGCTGAACAATTTCACACACATGGTTCTGTCATTTCAAGGTAGCAGGAGTATGCGGCTGAGAGGATGATTTTGACCTGGTTGTGAATTGGATTGGATAATAGGAATACGGAACCTCAAGGCTAATGTGTCACAAATCCTAACCTCTAAGTGGTTCCGAACACATCATTAACCCAAAGGTCTTCTCTGAGTTCTAAACTTTGATATTATTAAGACAAGTTTAAAGGTCAAAAATTATTCCAAGTTCTTTTTTTATTTTATTTTTTTCTTCTTCATACTTATAGGCATAAGTGTTTGCTAGGGACTAGCAAAGGCAAGTATATGGGGGTAATGAAACTCCATTTCATCACCTTTCTTCTTTCATTTTAGCCTTTAAACCCTAGTTGAATGCATGTGTATATCATTAATTTGTCAAAATAAATGTTCATTAAATCCTATAAAATACTTTATAAAATACTGTACATTTATTGTATTTATCACTGAAATAAAAGAATAAAGGAAAGAAAAGAAAAAGAGCGAAGTGTCAAGGATACTGAAGTGACCCTAGCCCTCGAGACTTAATCATCATGATGACTTAGTCGACAAGGAATAAAGTAGGGGGAGATAGGGTGGCAAATTGTACAGAAAATGCAGAATGAATCACTCGACAAAATAGGCCAATAATTGCTTTTTAGGACCTATTCTATTCTTTATTATTAACACTTAAAATAGTGATTTTTTGTATATGAAAGTTGCATATAATAATATATAGAAAAATACAAGATTTATTTCACAAAAATAATATGCAGTGTACATTTTATACATAAAATAAAATTCCAAAAGCCAAACTTCACAGACCCATATCTCCCAAATAGAAACTAAAAATATATCAAAATCACATTTAATTGAATATAACCTTTAATAAGATTTTTAATGAAGGTGGTTTCATATTTTTTAAAGTTAAGGTGTGAAAGTTAGGCTTTGGACCCCTATTATATAATATACCCGGTTTAAATAATCATTTTATTTATTCTCTATTATTCTTGTAATTTTATATTTTTATAATTTTGTAAATATTATTTATAATATATTTACATATTAAAATATGAATAAAACAATAAATAAAACACTAAAATAAAATATGTATATAAAATACATAGATAAATTACCTATAATTATACTTATACAATTAATATATCTATTTAATTAAGTATATATAACATATCAGAAAAATATAATAAAAATATATTTAAGTGCCTAAAAATAGTTATAAATATATAAAATAAGAAAAAAATGATAAAATCAAAAATGTAAAATAAAAATAAAATACCCAAAACATAGATAAATATACCTATATATGTACCCTAAAAAATAACTTGTAAATAAGTACCTCTAAAAAATAAATAAAAGAATGCATAAAATACTACAGAAAATTAGAAACATTTTTATCTTATAACTTAAAAATAATAAAATCTAATTCTATTTATTATTCATTTTCCAAGGTATTTTTGCCTAGGAATTTCCTGGTTGGTCCACGTGGACCAACCAGGTGCGTTCAAATATTGACCGCTGGTCAACTATCTAGCCTACCCTCTGACTCATGTCAGAAGTCACTCGGGCTGCCTCTTCACCAATTTCTCTGTCTCCTCTATCACTCATTACCCTCGAGACCACCACCATCGTGCGCTCACTTAGTCCCTCATACACTCCCACCCTAGAATCTCCACCAACCCACACTAGATCTCACGCAAGATCCCCTTGAAACTCGCTCAAAAATTGCCTATAAATATACCCCTTCACCTCTTTTGGCTTTTTGATCCCTTTTCTTTGAGCTTTAGCCCCTCAAATCCCTTCATTGAGTTTCACCAAGGTGACAGCAAGGTGAAGCTCCTGATTTGCAGCGAGGAGAGCATACGGAGAAGGTGTATCCACTCCTGGCCCTTCAGCTCGGTGGAGCCCTATTTCCCGTCATCTTTAGGTAACTCTCTAGTCCAATTCTCATTAGCATTGTTAATTTGTAGTTAGATACTTCGAATCACGCTTAATCGAAAAATGCCCAAATCCTGTACCTCGAGATCCAAGTCTCAATTGACATGATCCGACCATCGATTCGCCTCAATTTACACCCCATTTCAATCCCCTCCGCATTCTCCATTGATCCCCCGCTTCATTCAACCCAGATCCATCGTGGACCTGGGAATCGAGCTCCCTCCGCCGCTTCACGTCGGAGCTCCCCCTTCATCCCATTCCCCTAGCCATTTTGCATAAACCCACGTCGATGAGATAGCCCTCACACCCGGGGATCTTTTGGTGCCATTTTGCATGTCAATCGATGCTTTTGGGACCTCAACGACGAGCTGGAGCTGCTCCAGGTGGTTCATCCTCGTCGGAGTGTCCAACGCTGCCTCGCCCCGCTCGGACCCTGCAGAAGCACGCGGAGGAAGCCCAGCTGTTTGTTGGGATCATCGGAGGAGAGATCGACTGCCGGAGCACCACGAAATGATGGATCGAAAGTCACTAGCATCATGTTCTTGGGTGTTCTTCCAACACCTTTGAGCGTCGTCGGATCAAGAACAATTGCCAGGTTCAATCTCCACCATTGGATCAAGCGAATTGTTGCCTCCTTCACACATAAACGCTCAGACACGTGGGGATTCCTCAACCCTCTGCCTTTTTGGATTTATTAAAGGTCACGTAAATATTTTATTTATTTTAAGAAATAACGGATTAATTGCATGTAACCTCTGAAGATTTCTAATATTGCAATTTGTCCCTGACAACGTCACGTGTAGGCGCATGTGTATCTTTTAAAAATTGTATGTAGATCCTCATGGGTTTTTCTAATTATCTTTTAATATATAAAGGTTTAAATTTAGTGTTAAAGTTGGGTAAAATTGCACAACGACCCCTGCATTATATTTATTTGCAATTATACCTCTACCAGGCCAACTATTTTTGTACATTGTTTTCCATTTATTAAAAATTGTTCCCATATCCCAAAAATTACCAAAAATAGGAGTAGGTACCTGGATGCATGCTTGATCACATTATAATTTTAATTGCATTATATGACCCTTTCCTATTTTCCAAAAATCAAATAGTGCACGGTAGCCCCTATTTGCCTTAAAAAACCAAAAAAACTATAAAATCACTTTGAAAAAATCCCAAAAAATTGTATGCCTATTTAAGTACTATGAACATTCAAACTAAAAATCACTAAAAATACAAAATAAAACTCTTAAAAATAAAAAAGACCTAAAAAACTTTATAAAATCTATAAAATTCGAAAAAATCCCAAAAATATTATTTTCTGTTCCTGAATTTTCTATGTATTATTATAATATATTAAAATTGATTTGGAAAATTTTGGACTTCCATTTCAATTTTTATTTTTCATTTCAATTTCAGTTATTTAATTAAACCCTATTTTAGGTATTTTTACTTCAAAAAATATATAAAAATTAGTAAAATTACCAAAAAAATCATAAAAATAGTAAAAAAATATTTAAATTCCAAAAATATTTTATTTTCCTTATTTTGACTATTATTATTTATATATTTCTTATTCTATATTGTATATATGCTTTATATATAACTTTAATACATATTTGAAAATAAAAAGAAAATACAAAAATATAAAACAAAAGTAAAATAAAAAATTAAAATTAAAAACCCACATTATTTGATAAATATTGTGCATAGTTATATATACATATATACTTATATTATTTATTTATAAATAATATATAGTGCTACATCATGTGTTCAATGTGTTCGACGCACTACTCCACTTGTCACTATATGCATTTCATAGGTTGGTTTATAATTAATTTTGATCCACGCTGCCTCTATTGCTTAATATTCAATTGTGGGTTAATTGTTGAACATGATCGGATTTTCGTGAGTGGTCACCGCACCGATTGGACATCTCACCTTGTGAGATCTCTATACCCTCTTAGGAATCCTCTGTTTCAGAGGCCGAATTAGAAAAAAAAGTCAAAACATGAAAGTTGTAGATCTCAATGAGATCTACAAGTTTCATGTTGGATAAAAAGTCAAAATAGTTCGTTTGTAGAAAAGTGAATTTTTGGGAGCATTTTTAATGGGTTAAAAACATTGATTTTAAGGGGTTTGAGATTTTTATTATTTTTATTTATTTTAAAGGCAAAGATAAATATAGACAATATTTAACCTATTTTTATGGGTTTTTATAAAATAGAAAAATATTTAGTAATCAATTACAATGAATAGGGCCGGAATATAGGTTAATTACATAGATAGGCTCATTCTTAAAGATACGGAATTAATGAAGATTTGTCAAGAACTTCTTAATAATCAATGATAAAAATAGCAAATAATGATGATCCAGGAGGGAGGGTGAGTCGAGGCCTCCAGTTACAAGATCCGTAATAGCTAGTAGGGAGGTAAGGTGAAGAGGGGTCGATGGTCTGTAGAATACTAATGAAGAATCGCCTGGGAAGGGGAAGCTCGAGGTTCCCCGGTCGTTGCTCGAAGTCATCGGCGTGCGACGAGCTGGGCAGCTGCATGGAGCAGCTACATCAAGGGGAGGTGTCCTTTGGATCTCGCATGAGGGTAGAGGTCTTTGCTCGAGCTGCAGTCCCTGCTATTGTCATCTGAGGGTGGTAGCGAGCTATCTCCTTCCTCTCTTGATGGATTTGAGAAGACGAGGGTGCAGGAACTATACGGGGAGGTCGGATGCACGGTGGCAGACGAATGGTGAGGATGTTGCTCCTCTAGGGGGCTTCTGGCGGTCGTCTATGTGTGAAGGGCAGAAGGTGGTTCGGTCGATGGTCGAGGTGACGGGTAAAAGTCGATGGTGGAAAGGTGATGGTGGGCATATGCCCCAAGGTGGCGACGAAGGGAGTTCACAAAGGGGCGTTAGTGAACGGGTTGTTGAACAGAGATGAAGATGGGTCGGGGAAGGAGCTCGACCTCAGGCGAGCGGTGGGTCGAATGTGCCCGTCGGTAGGGGGTGAAGATACAGGGGAGGAGTGCGAAGATCGATGGTGGTGATTTGGTTGTGTGGTTTTTCGTATGAGTTGTAGCATAGAACACGAAGATCAGAGAAAAAGGAAGAAGAAAGGAAGAGAAGAGAAGGTACCTGGAAGGGATGAAATGTGTGGGTTGCCTGGGAACAAGCTTTGGGAAGAGCTCTGATATTCGCTCAACACCTCGGCTGGGGCAGAGCTCAGCTGCTCGGAGATATGATAGCGACAGGAGGTCGTTCACTCCTAGATTTCTCCTAGGAAGACGGAGGTTGTCGCTCGACCTTACCCTCTCAGCTGTCACCTGAGCTGCTGATCGGAGCTTGTTCCTCTTCTCAAGTCAGTGGCAGATGGGTTCGATGGAGGGTGCAGGAGGGTTTTATAGGTAGTTGGAGGAAGCCGAGGTGGGAGGAGGATATGCGGAGGAAGTGGGAACGAGGGAAATGGAGAGGGAGAGATATGGGAAGTTCCTTACAGGGAGAGAAGATCGTAGGGGAGAGAGGGATGAGGGTGGTTGCATAATCGTGCACGAGGCATGGGCATAGAGCAGTTGCATGGAGTTGTGGGCGTTGGAGATAGAGAGAGATGAGGGGAAAGCAGAGGACATGAGGGAGAGGAGTACGCGGGTCGCACATGTGTTGCATGGGGTAGTGGGGGAGAGAGAGAGAGAGAGAGGGAGGGAGACAGAGGAGAGAGAGGTGAGGGAGGGTCATGTGCTAAGCACGTGACTGGGCAGAGAGAAAGGAAAAGGGGGTGGGTTGGAGGCACCACGTGACACGCGCAGAGGCGACCACATGGCAGGTGTAAATAATAAAATAAAATTAAATTAAAGAAATAAAATAAATAATATTATCATTTACATTGTGGGTTAATTGTTGTTTATTTGAGAGTTGGTAATTACATCGATTATTTATCTAGCTTGTTAGGTTAATAGACCATCTCTCCGGTGATCAGGAAGAACCACCACTATCTGACGACGGGGCGGAGATTGGTGAGATCCCCAACACCGTATTGGTTGTGTAGCAGCTCGACTCTCATCAGTTGTAGAGCTCGAGCTCCTCCTCATCGGAGATCTTGAGTAAGGAAACAAGAGCTTTTGCTCCTTCCCCAGGCGATTCCCTTCACCATAATCACCTCAATGTCACCTCTAGGAGCTTCATCTCCTCTTCACATCCCCTCGCATCTCTGGGTGATCTCTTCTGCTTTTTCTTCTTCTTCTCATTTCATTTTGGGTTTCTTGTTGGTTCTCTGCTATACTCAATCACCCACTTCACAGTCCTCCACCATTTGCGGAGACTATCATTGCAAATCTTCTCTTTTCTCCTTTTCTACCTTCTATATCTTCCACCTCTGGTCTCGCAAAGACCAGAGTATCGAGATCTGTCCTTCATCTCCACAGGAACCATGACAGCACCCCCTCCTCGCATATCGGAACTTCGACACCACCATCACCTTTCTCCCCCTCCAGATCCCTATATCTCCTCCATATCTACCCCACTCCGGTCTTGCATAGGTTAGAGATCTTAGCTCTAAGTTCCTCACCCCTTGGTTGGAGCTCCGCCCCTTCTTTTCATTGTTTGCTAACACGCAAGATTAAAAAATCCGAATTTACCCTCGCTAATTATGTGGAATTAACATCAAATTTCGTTGCAAATAGGAAATTCAGATTAATCAAAAAGGTCACTTAAATTAATTTTTTTCAATTAAAAGCGAGCGGTCAATTTTATATTTTACTTGAAAAATCCCAAGGTTGAACTCAGGGAGGCCATTGTATCCTCAGGTTAATTATTAGGCTATCTAGAAGCTAGGTTTTCAAGGAAACATTTTTTCATATCTTTTATGCAATTAATAAATGCCATGCAATTTTGGCAAATTTCAGGGGCTAAACTATAATTTTTTATCAAATGAACTCCAAACCCAATGAAACATAACCAGAATGTGTATGAATGCAAAATTAAGCTACTTTAATTTTTTTGGAATTTTATGATGCAATATGAATTAATTATGAATTAAATAATGCAAACAGAGTGACTACGAGTATTTAATTTCTAATAAATCCAAAAAATATATTTATCAAGAGAGCAATTTAACTCAAAAAGATATTTTAATAAGAAATCCAGGAGAGTTAAAATTTCACAAAAATAATGTTCATGGATTTAATTAAAAATCATTTACTGAAATCACTCAATGATTTATTTTAAGCACAAGACACATCACTTTTTCATGAGATTTGGATAATAATTAAAGCACAACTAGAAGCATCATCTATGATTTTTGCACATTTTTTGGAGCAAGTGTTAATTAAATATGAATTTCAAACCATGACATAGGTAAAGTATATAATTTTTCACCAAAACAATTTTAGTTAATTAACTAATGCTCTCAAAATTCCAATAAATATCCATGAGATAAAACATTGTCTGATATACGTATTTTTAAAGAAATGATGACAAATAAAGGTCCAAATTAAAGCTCAAAGATAGGGGTCTAATTACAAATTCGGAAATGAAAAAAAATAAAAAAAATACACAAAATGTTTCTTTAATTACCTAGGCTCACAGGGGTCTTGCTGCAATTTTCTATGGGTGCACATGCTTGGCACATGCTACTTGTTGGCAGTGACTCATATGTATATGCCGGAAGCTGAAGGGTCGTATGTACAAATTTCCCAGAAGGGAGATGCACGGCAGTGACCTTTGGTAGGCGGGACCCCTTTAGAATTTGAGGATAACGCTGGGGTAGAGGTGCAAAATATCCCTCCTCGCATGCTTCTCACGTGCGATCGCTAGGGGATGGAATGACGTATAACTTGAGGTTGTTGGACACGCTGCTCGACAAGGCAAAAAGGGGATGAGCCTAGGCTTCAAGGCCGGCGTACGGAAGGTGGTGGCAAAGTCCAAGGGCGGTGCGGATGGTGATGCTCCGTTCTACGAGGCAGCGGAGTGTGTCATCAGTAGGTGCTTGTGGGGAGGGTCGAAGGAGGTGGATGAAAGTGGCGAGGCACATCCTCTAGAGGGTCGCAAAGGTGGGTGGAAGTATATGACCGACAACTGAGCAGTGGGGCGGTCAACTGGAGGTGGAGCGATCGTTGCTGGACTATAATGGAAGAGCAGCAGAGGCTCGAGCTACTGACGGCTCGAAGTCAAGGTGGTGCGGGTGTCATGGCACGAGCGCACACGACCTAAGGCTGTTGCATGGAGGTGTTGATGGAGGGTGAGCAAGGGCCTCCACATGCAAGAGTCGTAAGAGCTCGCTGCGAGGCGAGGCGAAGAAGGGTCGATGACTCGATGGTCTGTAGAAGACTAACGAAGAATTGCATGGGAAGGGGAAGCTCAAGATTCCCTGGTCATTGCTCGAAGTTACCAGCATGCGACGAGCTTGGTGACTGTATGGAGCAGCTACAGTAAGGGTTGGTGTCCCTTGGATCTCGCATGAGGGTGGAGGTCTTTGCTCGAGCTGCGGTCCCTGTTGTTGTCACTTGAGGGTGGTAGCGAGTTCTCTCCTTCCTCTCTGGAAAGTGGTGGATGACTTGCAACCACGTCGAGGGTGCTTCTTTAAATGCCAGAACTCAAAGGGGGCTTGCATGTAATTTTTCTCATGCTCACGTGCAACGCACGTGAGCTCTAGTGGGTGGGGGCTCTTCTACTAATCTCTGGAAGATGGAGGGCTTCGATGCAATTTAACCTGAAGAGCACGTGAGTTCATGTTGGTATGGATCTTTGCGCAAATAACTCCCATCCCACATGCTCCTCACATGGGGGAGGATAAGTGCGGTCCAAAGGGGAAGCATGCTGGAGCGGAGAGGCGCATACGCGGGCTAGAGAAGCAGCTGCTCCAGGTGACACATGGCCGGAGGTGGAGGTCATCGCAGCTCATTGATGATGACGTAGAGGATGGCGACCTGCGATGGAAAGGCGGGAGCAGAGTGTGTCACGAGGGGCGCAACTGCTCCGTGCTCGTTGACACACGACAAAGGAGGAATCATATGGCAGTGCATCCGATCGAGGGTGAGGTGAGGAGTTTAATGTTGAGGGCTGTGTGGACTTCATATGCTGCGGCGTTGAGGAGTGCGTACGTGGAGGATGAGGGTGCGGGAGTTGTGTAGGGAGGTCCGATGCACGGTGGCGGACGAGTGGCAAGGATGCTGCTCCTCTGGGGGCTTCTAGCAGTCGTCTACGCGTGAATGGTGGAAGATGGTTCGGTCGAGGGTCGAGGTGACGGGTGAAAGTCGATGGCGGAAAGGTGATGGTGGGCATATGCCCCAAGGTGGCGATGACGGGAGTTCACAAAGGGGCGATACTGAATGGGTTTTTGAACATAGATGAAGATGGTAGTGGAAGGAGCTCGACCTCAGGCGAGCGGTGGGTCGAAGGCGACCATCGGTAGGGGGTGAAGATACAGGGGCGGAGTGTGAATATCGATGGTGGTGATTTGGTTGTGTGGAATTGCGTATGAGTTGTAACAGAGAACACGAATATCAGAGAAAAAGAAAGAGGAAAGGAAGAGGAGAGAAGGTACCTGGAAGGGATGAAATGTGTGGGGTGCTTGGGAACAAGCTCTGGGAAGAGCTCTGATATTCGCTCATCACCTTGGCTGGGGTGGAGCTCAGTTGCTCAGAGATACGGCAATGGCAGGAGGTTGTGCACTCTTTGATCTCGCCTGGGAAGATGGGGGTTGTCGCTCGACCTCACCCTCTCAGCTGTCGCGCATGAGTTGCATGGGGTAGCGAGAGAGAGAGAGAGGAGAGGGGTGAGGGATGGTCACGTGCTAAGCATGTGATCGGGCGGAGAGAAGGGAAAAGGGGTGGGTTGGAGGTGCCACGTGGCGCGCATGAAAGCGGCCACGCGGCGGGGGTAAATAATAAAAATTAAATTAAAGAAAAAAATAAATAAATAATAATGATTTAAAATAATTAAATAAATAACATAAAATAAATAAAAAATAAAATATTAAATAAAGATAAATAAAATTATGAAAATAAATAAATAAAATAAAAATGGGGGTGACACGTGGTGGCTCCTGAAGCTGCCACATGTCGCTCCAGAAAAATGGAAAATTAAATCAAAAGAAAAATAAAAAGAAATATCAAAAATAGGTCAAATAAAAAAGTTGTCAACATGAAAGTTGCTCTCTCGACGAGATCTACAACTTTCTTGAAGGATCGAAAATCAAAAGAATCATGTGTACGAAAAGTATTTTGTTGGGTACCTTATAGGTATAAAATACCACATTTTTGTCTTTTGCATATTTTTTGTCATTTTTATATAAAAGAAAAATTGAAATCAAATCTGATAGAATAGAATAAAAAGTATTTACATGTTAATCTATTTTTTTATATTTTTAATAATTAAGAAAATGAAGAAATAAAATAAAGTAAAATACGGAAGACTTTTGTACATACTCTCAATGAATACTCAAAGCCAATTATTTTCTTTGATTTTTGGTTCGATTTTTAATTGGATTTTTACACTTTTTATTAAGACTTTCATCAAAGAAAATAAATGAAAAAGAAAGAAATTAAAAATAATTAATTATGTACATAAAATAATAAGTCAAAACAGACAAAACGCACTATGTACAAAAGGGGCCCAAAACCCGACTTCCACATATGAATTCCGATTTTTATGAAATTGATCTTGTTTTGAAGGTCTTTGAATGTATATTACTTTAAAAGTGAGTAGACCAAAATCAGACACTGTATGAGAGAGATATGCACGTTTTTGTCTGTCTGTCTGAGAATTAGATTTTGGGTTTATTTGTCAACATTTCAAGTTAGTTTTTTTTATATTTTTCTTTTATTCTTGTTAGTAATATGTACACAATGGAGTTGGTTTTTTTGGATTTGGAGTTAGTATAAAATAGATATAAATAGATGAAGTTAGCCATTATACATGTGAATATGTACACGGAATTTCAAGCTTCTTATTTAATGCAAATATGAATGCTAAAATGCGGACATTAATTCTAAATGCATGAATGAGAATAATGCAAAATAAATGGACATATGCAGCTAATTACTCGGGAACAAAGCACTATTTAAGACTTTTAGAGGAATGAATCACATATTCATCAACCCCCTATACTTAAACCTTGCTCGTCCCCGAGCAACTGAAATGAATTGCAAGAGCTAAATGATTTTGGATTTCATACCAAGGTCATGAACAAAAGGTGAAAATGGAGCCTGACTCGACCTTTGGATTAATAGTGTGGGTGGAACCTTGTTGGGAATTGAATTTAGACCTAACAGCCTTTGAGTTCCACAAGTCTCTATTCTGGTCACCTCAGTGGTCAGGCTAGAACAAATCCTCATGTGCAAATTCTAATGACTATGAGTCTTACTTGTACTGTGTAAGTGAAATATAGCTCTTTATATTAGAAATAGCAAAAAACAACCTCCTCTAACAAAGTAACTCTAATTCCCCGGTCTAGCAACTCTTTCGTCAAGGAGCGGGATATTCCCTTCTAAGTTCAAGTGCAACCAGCTCAAGAAGAGGGGGTAGAGAAGAGAATGGACTGTGACCAGTTTAGTCACATATCCATGGAGCTTGACCATTGTAGCCAAATCTCAAGCTGCAGGCTTCCTTGGTATGAGATTTGCAGCATATTCCTTGCAAATATACATACTCCGGTAGGCATTTTATTTTCAATCAGGCCTATCTCATTTTGTGGAGTTCCTTTTTTTGAACTATATACAAGGTGCATCATGTAAATACGGAGCTTTTCTTCTTGAGCCAGTAGACTATCCCTCTTTTGAAGCTTTATTGCAACCCACAGCATCCCGTCGTTAGACACCGATGCCACAAGACTAGGTTGAGATGCACTACCCTCCCAAGAGGAGAACGGATGTTTCCACCCGTGTGCTACTCCAAGCCAAAGGATTCTACGTCCACATCACCTCATCAATGAAGAGTTACGTGCATGGTGCTTGTCCAAGTTAGGTCACTATCTAAGAGAATCGTGTGTGTGCATGACATATTCTACTTAGACCAATCAAGATGACATGTGAACGTAGTCTTGTGGACCCAAAGAATTAAGTCGCTTGACCTAAAAAATCTTAACTCCAGTTCCTATAAGGTTCCTCTAAATTAGGTCGATTAAGGTCAAATCTATCCTCTACTTTTATTCATAACTTGGTTCAGAACCCACTAACTTTTCACTTTGCATGTGCTATATATGCAAATGGAATGCAGATGACATGTAATGTAGATGAAATGCAAGACATATTTTTGAATTCAAGGATGATATGCAAGAGTAAATAAGAAGCCTCTTTTTTCTGGTATACCTCTTATTTTACAACAAATTTACAAAAATATTTATTTACAAGAATTTTACAATGTTATATAAGTGTTATACAAACTATACAATATACATACTATACAAGTATACATGTGTTTTACAAAAAAAATGTAAATATTACCCACCTCGTAATTATTGCATAATATGTAGAAAAATGTGTGAAGGTACGAGCTATGGGTATAGTATATATGCATTATATACCCACCCCCTATACTTAGCGTGTGTTATGTCCTCAGAGCACAAGAAGCAAAAAAAAGACATAGCTCGTGCTAAGCGTAGGAGAGTAAAAATAACAAAAAGTATAGAAGTTGATCCGCACCCTATACTTAGGCTATGGTTAGCCTAAGTGTAGAAGAAGATCAAAAATGGGACGGATGAGGTCAGGAGGAGAAATGGATGAGTATATACATAGGGAGGGCATCGGTCCCCACTATACTTAGGCTCTGGTCAACCTAAGTCTAGGACAAGAGTGAGTGTGAGAATCGATGCGATCTGGAGAATATACAGAGAAGGGAGAATGTACAGGAGTGGATGAATATTTGAGGTTGTTGAATCTTGATGTTGCATCTTCATGAAGAGTGATATGATGTATCTGCTCTGTGCTCACTCTGCATGAAGTTGATGACCTCGACTTGGACTAAATGTTCCTTAGAATCTACGAAATGCTTCAACCCTTGTCCATTCAGCACATGGGATTGTGCACCATTTGTGATATTAGTTATCTCTACACTTTCATTCCCGCGCACTTTCTTAACAATAAAGGGACCCGCTCACTTAGATTTGAGATTCCTGTGGAACATCTTCAACCTGGCATTAAACAACCATACCTTTTGTCCAGGGATAAAGTCTTTGCATCTAATGTGCTGATCATGCCATCTCTTTACTTTGTCCTTATAAATCAAAATGTTGTCATATGCCCTATTTCGGATCTCCACAAGCTCATTCTAGTTCAAATCTCGACAAAGCTTCCCTAGGTGACAACTCCAATTAATTTGCTTAATTGCCCATTCTAATTTGTGAATCAGCTCTGTAGGCAAATGGAATGGCTTGCCATAGATCATTCTGAATGGTGAAGTGCCCAATGATGTATTGTAGGCTATCCTATAGGCCCACAGAACTTGGTCCAAGAGTTGGGACCGGTTCTTCCTATCAGAACGA
Source organism: Ottelia alismoides (assembly GCA_037367405.1). Lineage (NCBI taxonomy): Eukaryota > Viridiplantae > Streptophyta > Magnoliopsida > Alismatales > Hydrocharitaceae > Ottelia > Ottelia alismoides. Next base: position 122,283 of record JAZKJV010001118.1, on the reverse strand, counting down.
ACCAACTTCTGTAAAATACTCTTCACCTCTATGTTTGAAACCTCTGCCATTCCGGTCTATGGGTGGTAAGGAACAGTGACTCTGTTCACAAACCCATAGTCCTTAGCTAAAGATCTCACACCACGGTTCACAAAGTGGCTACCCCCATCTGATATCAAAACTTTTGGCCCCTTGAACCTGGCAATAATGTGATCTCTCACAAACTTACATATAGTCTTGTTGTCTACGGTTCAGGTTGGGATAGCCTGCACCCACCTAGACAGATAGTCAACCGCCAACAAGATTTACTCGTGTCCTTGGCTGTTGGGAAAGGGACCCATAAAATCTATGCCCCATGCATCAAAAACATCGCAAATGATCACAGGCTGCATGGGCATCTCATCTCTCTGAGTAACAATCCCTCCGGTCCTCTGACAAATCAGGCACGACCGTACAAAATATCATCTCTAAATAGGGTCGGCCAATACAATCCGCATTGGTGTACTTTGTGAGCGGCTCTCTTCCTTGAATGGTGTCCTCCAACCTCAAGAGAATGACAATACGTGAGGACACTCTAGTATTCCTCCTAAGGAATACACATTCTTCAAACACAATATGACCCTTCAAAGAAAAGGAACGGATCATCCCAATGGTATCTCCTCAAATCCGACTTCAGATGGTCAATGCTGCTCCTACTCCAACCTTGGGGAACTTGCTTGGAGACAAGAAAGTTCACCATGTTTGCATACCATGGGAGTGAGACAATAACACAAATTTACTCGTCTGGGAAGATCTCTCTAATGTGCTCAAAATCAGGAGAATCCTTAGGCTCAATCTGTGAAAGGTGATTAGCCATAATATTCTTCACTCCTGCTTTATCTTTTATCTCCAAATCAACTCCTGGAGGAGTAAAATCCACCTAAGAAGATGCGCCTTTGCATCCTTCTTTTCCATTAAGTATCAAATGGTTGTGTAATCAGTGTAGATTGTCACCTTAGAGCCCAAAACTTGTGACCTGAACTTCTCGAGGGCCCATACTACATAGAGCATTTCCTTTTCAGTCATGGTGTAGTTCTTATGTGTAGGGTCTAATACTTTGCTTGCGTAGTTGATCTCAAACGGGATCCCCTCTTGCTGTTGTCCTAACACAACTCCAATAGAGAAATCTGAAGCATCAGTCATGATCTCAAAGGGGAGAGACTAGTCAGGAGCTTGTAGGATAGATGAGGCACAAATCTTCAACTTCAAGATCTCAAGGCCTCCAGACGCTTGTGTCTACAACGAACTCTGTCTTTCCTTAAGAGCTCAGTCAGTGGGCGGACAATCTTCGAAGAATCCTGAATAAATCTCCTATAAAATCCAACATGCCCTAGAAACATCCTCACTAACTTCATGTTGGTAGGTGGATCGAGTTTCTTGATCACCTCCACCTTGGCAAGGTCAACCTCTATTTCCCTTTTGGAGATGGCATGCCCCAACATGATACCCTCTATTACCATAAAGTAACTCTTTTCCCAGGAGAGTGCCAGATTCAACTCCCTACATCGCTTGAGAACTCAGTCCAAGTGCTCTAAACATGTATCAAAGGAATCACCATGCACCGAGAAGTTTTGCATGAACACTTCCAGGAAATCTCCCACCATCTCGGCAAATACGGCGAGCATGCACCGCTGAAAAGTGCACGGGCATTGTAGAGACCAAATGGCATGTGCATGAATGTGTAAGTGTCTAATGGACATGTGAATGTGGTCTTTTCCTGATCCTCAAGGGCTATGGCTACCTGGTTATATCATGAGTACCCGTAAAGAAAATAGAAGAACACTTTCTCTGCTAGTCTCTCCAAGATCTGATCAATGAATGGTAGGGGAAAGTGGTCTTTCTTGGTTGCAGCATTCAGGTGCATGTAGTCAACACAGATGCGCCATGATGTGGGTACTCGTGTCGTGGTCTATATCCCCTCGTCGTTGGTGACCATCTGGATTCCCGACTTCTTCGGGACAACATGAAGCGGGGCCAGCCACTTGGAGTCAGAAATAGGGTATATAAATCCTGCCTTGCACCATTTATCAATCTCATTCTCCACTACTTCTTGAAGATTGGGGTATAGTCTCCTTTGGAACTCACATGAAGTTCTCATTATTCTCAGTAAAAATGTGGTGCGAGCAGAGAGCGGGGTTTGTTCCCACGAGATTTGACACTATCCAGCCTATTGCTTTGTATTTCCTCCCTAAGACCTCTAATAACCTAGACTCTTGTTCTAAAGTCAAGTATGAGCTAATGATAACAGGATACCTCTCTTTGGATCCCGAGAGAAAGTCATACTTCAGTGTGGGAGGAAGTGACTTCCGTTCTCGAAATGTGGTGTCATCAAGCAGATCGGGGCTGAACTGAATCTGAATATGGTTGTGTGCTTCATGGAGGTGGGCTAGGTTGTGTAGCACCCACCACCAACTCAGAAGTATCGAGAGTCAGATCACCAAAGAAATACTGTAATTTGGCCAAAGCCGCGTCGAACTCATCATCTATGTCCCATTATTGTTCTGAAGGGGATGGAACTGACAGATCCTGATGGATCTCTACGTCATCATGGGAATATGTAGATGCATCTCTCACAAGATCATGCAACACCTGGCAAACTGCATCAAGCACTTTGTCCTTTCTAGATGAAAAGATCTCACTCTATCCTGAAGGAACATGTCTCCAAATCCCAGCGATGTTGATCATTCTACAATCGCCTCTGAAGATGAGTACTCTACACTACTCTCTAAATCGGGTCGCTGCCATTTTGTCGACTTCATCTCAAGGTTCACCTCTCAGTTCGGAGAATGGAACTTCATCATTCCTGTCCCATAGTCAAAAGTTACGCTTACGGTCCTAAGGAAGGGCCGCTCGAGAATGATCCGGGATTCCTTCCAGTGATTGGGGGTCTCAATGTCTAGGACTGTGAAATCAACCTTATAGTCATGTCCCTCAATCGAGATAACATCGCCCTTCACCTCTCTCTTGGGTCTTTTTATTGAACGATCTGCGAATTGGAGAAAAGCTCTGGATTTGCGAAGTGGTCCCAACTCCAATTTTTGATATAATGCTAAGGGAAGCAAGTTGACTGAAGACCCATTATCTAGGAGAGTGCGTGTAAACACAATGTCATTGATACGACTCTCCACATAGTGAGCACCCATGTCTCTCTTTTTCCTTGGTAATTGTTGATTCTTGAGACAATAGGTTATGGCTACTGACAAGACATGAGTCTTCACATATTGGTTCGGTTTCTTCCTGCTAACCCTAGTAGGTGTGCATCTCACCTTAAGGTATTTCTTGAATACGGGATGGTTAGCCACATACTCATCAAATGTCACTTTGAATGTAATATTCTCTTTACAAAACCGTGCCATATCAGGGTCATCCTTCTGAATCTTTCTGATGCGCTTTCCTCCTGTAAGAGCACGTGGGAAAGGGATGGGAGGAAGGAAAACAGAAGATGAAGAATATGAATCATGAACTGAAAGATCATTCTTGGAATTTGGAAACAGAGTTCTTCATACATGAATCTTTTTGATGCAACATGGGATTGAACTCAAAACTATCTACTATAGGTTGTGGAAAAGAAGCTGTAGTGGTATCTGCCACAATCGGAGGTGCAAGGTCCTCCGTAGAATCTGAGATATATCCATGTTTTTGATGTTGCATTCATACTCTCCATTTCTTCTCGTCTCCCTGAGAAAGGATCCTCGGATGTTGTTGATGGGGCCCCTGAATGTGATGCCTCTCCTCCTCGTCCTCTGAAGATTCCTCAGATAGAGATCCAGAGAGGCCCCTCCTCGTGTCCCTCGCACGGCCAGGTATGGTCATGGTCCTTCCACTCTAGTGTGGCATATGGTTAGCCTCATCACACAAAAGAATCTCATGTTTAGATCTAAGAGATGTTGAATAATATACCTGACCAAGGTGCTGCTGAGAACCAGAATGGTTCAAGCTATCAGGATTAGCCTGAACTTGGGCTGGGATAGAGGTAGAGGGTGCAGACTGCTCGTCTCTCCATCTAGATAGGCGGTTGACATCCACCTGTAAGTCATGAATTTCGTTCTGATAGGAATGAAGTATGTCGAGTATCTGTTGGAATTGTGAGTCTGTGGGACTAGACGAAGAAGGAAGTGGAAAAGACTGAGAAGAAGAATGGGAAGACTGGCCCTGCTGGCCAGGGTACTGCCTCTGTTGCTTGGGCACACTCTGAAACTGCAGACCCTACTGACCCGCCTAGTACTGGCCCTATCAGCTGCATTGCTGGTATGGATGTCGTTGCTGCTGGGGTGGCTGAAATCCAGGTCTCTACTGTGAAGGAGGTGGTGCGGAGGTGAATGCGGTGTTGTGAAAGTTCAAGGGACACTGGTAAGTATATCGGTCTCTGTACTTCCCTGCCTGGCAGGGTCCTGAGTATACCATACTCCATTCACCTCCCAAACCGGTGGAGACTCCTCCCGAACGGTCTCTATGGATGGGGGTTGCTGCTGGGATGAATGGGTGTAGGACTTATCCTGCTCCAACGGTTGGGGTTGCCCTAACCCCAGCTGCTCCTGAACATGGTAAACTCGGTATATGGGGGCAACGGGTGCAGTCACAATAGGTATCATTATCTTAGATACCTTCTCAGTCAACTCCTCCATCTATCTGAGAATTTTAGAGACGTTACGGTCTAACTCATCAATCCTCCTGTCAATCCTCTTGACTATTGTAATCTTGTCCGCAAGGAGTCCCATTCTAAGGATTACGTTCTGAGAGAGATCGAGTACACCCGACTTCCTCCTCTAGATGAGAGTGAACCGAGGGACTGTGTGTATGCCTTGCTGGTGGTATGTGAGTGGCTAGTCTCAGCCATCTGCTCAAATACCTTCCGGACAGTATCTGCTCCATGTAAAGTGTAGCTGCCTCCACATGCAATGCTTACTAAACACTGCATCTCATGGTTGAGACCAGTGAAGAACGATTAGACCAAGATGTTGTCATCTAGACCATGACAATGACATTTCTATAGGATATCCTTATACCTCTCCCAGGTGTCACAAAAGGCTTCATGGGGTAGCTGGGAAAAGCTAGTGATGTGTGTCCTCATCATGTTAGTCCTACTTAGGTGGTAGAACTTCTTCAGAAAAAGGTCCTTGAACTGGGTATAGGTGTTGACTTTAATTCCCATATTTTCACCCAGTAGTCGACTTTGCCACCCAAGGCAAATGGAAGGGTTGTGAGCCCAATATAATCATGGCTAACTCGAGGATGTCTAAGGTTAGCACATACGAGATCAAAGTCCCTTAGGAATGCATATGGTTCCTCAGAAGTATTCCCATCAAAGTGTGGCAGCAGGTTCAGGAACTGAGGCTTCAACTTAAAATCGACTTATGGTTCGGTCAGGCTCAAATAATTCTGAATTTGGTAATGTCTGGGGTTGTATGATGCATCCATTGGTGGTTCCACTCCAACATTGAGCTGCCCTAGCTGAGCTCGGAGTAAGGATTGTTATTGCTCAGATGCAGCTAGTCTGGCTACTATCATTCTCACGGGGTCATCGAGGTGTTCTTCTTCCTCTTCTTTCTTTTTTCAGAGGCATTTTACTCGAATATTCTTTAGGGCCTGAATCAACAATGTGGTCTTGATTAGAAGAGGATTTAGGAATGAAGTTATTCTCATCGAGACGAAGGTCTTCCTCGGTGAGGTGGGAGGAGAGAAAGGGAAAGGATTTGTGAGTGACCATCCCGAGAGTGAGAGATCATGAACTCAAGAGGGTCATGAGTCCATGTTGGCCCAAGTTGTGATTGGACCTTTGAAGATGTACTTCTTGGAGGGTTCAACAAGAGATTCACGAAATTCGAATAAATATCCCCCCAATCAGTCATCTTCGATGGCAAAAGAACCGATTAGAACACAATATTCAATGAGGTGCTAGTTCTACAGTTCACTTTAATGTGCGGAGAATACTCACACAACACAAACGCAATGTAAAAATCCCAAATTCACCAACTCCATGCGTGAGGTCTGTAAAGGTTTGGTCGAATTATCTTATTAGTTTTAGTTGGTGCTAAATGCAAACTTTGAAAGATAAACGGGCTGCTAGGTGCTTGTATTTCCATAGAGACTGGCTCGATTCTTACGACTAGTTGCACCCACTTTCAGACAGTATGGGAGTAAGTACATACCATACAAGTATGCTACCCGTTACTTGAGTACGGAGCCTTACACAATGTCCTCCAAACCACCCACTCTGCTAAGGAAATCCGTACCGTTTACCGGCTACCCATAGATCCTCACTTAAAAGTAGCTAATCATTTTTATAGAATCAGCCGTCTATATGAAAATCTTGGCTTGACTCTATCCTAGTGTTGTCTCTCTCTCACTTTGCAAGTAAATTCAGACAATGAGGGCTTTATGCACCCGTAAAACATTGTTCTTTTTATTCCAATTTTGTTTAATCAATCTGCCCAATTTAGTCCCAATTTTATAGTTAGGTTATCACTTGAAATTTAATCTCAACAAAACAGAGCACGCCTACCATTCAATCCTAATTTTCTTTTAAATACTAAGTTATAAAACAATGAAGGAATCAGAAATCAGAATGCAAACGTGAAACAATGATGCATACTCAGAAGAAGGTATACTTATAGTGTCTCCTAGCACTCTCCATGCATTATGCAAAAGTGAATTTTTAAATTTACACTAAATGCATGTAGATCGAGAAAACCGTACCTAAACAATATACTATTAGCGGGGAAGAACTGAGTATAATTTGGCTAAGTAGTACGTGTTTATGTAAGTCTCATTAAGAATCTTACAAGATGTGAATCTTCTAAGATGTGGCCTAAATTACGAATGGCACATACAAATTTGAAATTAAACTACCGCGTGCCTATCCTAATTTCGCCACTCAAGTCAAGCACCACCCTCACCAGAGAGTGAAACATGTCTCGACACACCACAAAATAATGTCCAAGTCCGAGTACAAACATGAGATTCCAAATAGAATACGTTGGAAATGTGCAATATTTACAAAATAAAATATATACAGAAAAATAAAATAAATGCAGAAAATTAAAATCCTAAGGACTCTACACTCTCTCACAACTCGACTCGATCTTAAATTTATGTGAATCCTTCAGTCGGCTATTTCCTCGAAAATACCGGCCTCTGAGGCTCTTAAGTTACTCGACCACCTAAGCAGTCGCTCCGTCGCGTCGGGCCCTCGTACAAAATAACATGGTGGTCAAAGAGAATGACTCAAATAAAATCAAATAAAATAAAGCAAACAAAATAAAATAATAAATAAATGCAGAAAATAAACAGAGAAATATACATAAGAAAATAGAGGGTCAGACTACCCGGGGGTGGAAAACCTAAAAATCTAGATATTCTAAAAATTATCCTAAATCATGCCTCCCCGACAACGGTGCCATTTTGAAAAGCCCAAATTTACCCTTGTTAATTATGTGCAATTAAGGTTTGAATTTTGTTGCAGTCAGGAAATTTCGGATTAATCAAAAACCACCTAATTAATGTGTCAAATAAAAGCAAGTGATCAATATAATTTTTTTATTTGGAAAATCCAAGGTCGATCTCAAGGAGGCAACTGTCTCCTAAGATTGATTACAATCGAATATAGAATCATGTTTTCAAAGAGGTATATTTTGTATTTTTAAATGCAATTAATGAGTTGTGAATATCCAAGTGCGTTGATGTATCAAAAGGCCCCTTTACAATCGAATATCTTCGTGGTACCCTCCACTCTGCTAAGGAAATTAGGCTAATGTATTTTTTTGGACTTTTTGGATGCAATATGAATTAATTATGAATAAAACATGCATACTAGGTGATTTTGAGTTAATTAATTTTAATAAGCAAATCTATGTTTTCAATAAATAATATTATCCTATATGTATCTAATAGTGATCTATCCAAGAAAAATAATAAAGCTTAAAATGATGAGTTTACATTCTATTAAAAATCAAATAATGAAATCACCAAAATGATTCATTAATAGAAAACCATGCATGAAAATAATGTGATTTTTGGACCACTATATAATACAACTAATTCTATCTAATGTATTTTTTTTGGAAATTTTTAGATCAATGAATAAATAAACATCAATTTCAGATCATAAAATGGGTAAACTATGCAAGTTTCTACCAAATTAATTATAATAAATAATCCACGGATCACAAAAATGTAAACAAATGCTCATTAGATGGAAAACAAGCTTCTATACAAAGTGTTTTTTAGAATAAAAATATGATGTGAAATGATTGTTCAAATAAAGACTCGAACACAAGGGTATATATGCAAAACCGGAAAAAACAAGTAAAATAAAAAAATAGCGCGCGAGGGCACTTCTTTAATTACCAGAACTGAAAGGGGCCTTGCATGCAATTTTTTTCGTGCTCACGCGTAGCGCACATGAGCTCCAGTGGGCGGGGGCTCTTCTGCTAATCTATGGAAGATGGGGGGCTTTGACGCCAGGTGAGTTCCTACTGGCACGGCTCTTTGCGCAAATAACCCCTGCCCCATGCACTTCTCACGTGGGGGAGAAGGGTGGGACAAAGGGGAAGCGCGGGTGCTGGAGCGGAGAGGCACGTGCACGGGCTGAAGAAGCAGCTGCTCCAGGTGACACAAGCCCGGAGGTGGAGGTCGTCGCAGCTCGGTGATGATGACGCAGAGGATGGTGACCTACGATGGAAAGTCAATGACAGAGTACACCTAGAGGGGTGCAGCTACTCCTTTCTCGTCGACACACGGCGAAGCATGAACCGTATGGCGGTGTGACTAATAGTGGGTGAGGCGAGGAGGTTGATGTCGAGGGATGCGTGGAATCCAGCTGCTGCGGCATTGAGGCATGCACATGTGGAGAAGACGAGGGTGTAGGAGCTGTGTGGGGAGGTCTAATGCACGGTGGCGGACGAGTGGTGAGGATATTGCTCCTTTGGGGGCTTCTAGCAGTCGTCTACGCGTAGGGATGTTAGAAAATTCTAAAGTTAGACATTCGCTCAGATTCAGCTCGCTAAAAGTTTGGTTCAGATTCGATTCGAAAATAAGTGAACCGAACCTAGACATGAGTTTGGGCTTGATTAAATAAATGAACCGAACCTCAAAAACATAGGTTCGCTCAGGTTCGGTTCGTTAAAAGTTCGATCATATACACACACATACATAAAAGTATATATACATGCATATTGTATATATATAAGGAAAAAAATACATTCTATTTACGCATGAAGAGCAGAAGGTGGTTCATCGAGGGTCGAGGTGACGGGTGAAAGTCGATGGCGGAAAGGTGATGGTGGGTGTATGCCCCAAGGTGGAGATGAAGGGAGTTCACGAAGGGGCGATATTGAATGGGTTGCTGAACAGAGATGAAGATGGGTCGAGGAAGGAGCTCGACCTCAGGAGAGAGGTGGGTCAAAGGCGATCGTCGGTATAGGGTGAAGATATAGGGGCGGAGTGCAAAGATCAATGGCGGTGGTGTGGATTTACGTACGAGTTGTACAGAGAACATGAAGATCAGAGGAAAAAAAAGAGGAAAGGAAGAGGAGAGAAGGTACCTGGAAGGTATAAAATGCGTGGGGTGCCTGAGAACGAGCTCTGGGAAGAGCCTTGATATTCGCTCAACACCTCGGCTATGGTGGAGCTCGGTTGCTCAAAGATACAACAACGGAAGGAGGTCGTGCACTCCTGGATCTCGCATGAGAAGACGGAGGTTGCTGCTCGACCTCACCCTCTCAGTTGTCACCTGAGCTACTGATCGGAGCTCTCTCCTCTTCTCAGGTCAGTGGCGGATGGGTTCTATGGAGGGCGCGTGGGGGTTTTTATTGGTAGTTGGCGACAGACGAGGTGGGAGGAGGATATGCAGAGGAAGTGGGAATAAGGGAGATGGAGAGTGAGAGACGCAGGGAGTTCGTTGCTGGGAGAGAAGATCGCAGGGGAGAGAGGGATGCACGAGGCGTGGGTGCATAGCAGTTGCATGGAGTCGTAGGCACAGGAGATAGAGAGAGATGCGGGGAAGGCAGAGGGCGTGAGGGAGAGGAGTACGTAGGTCGTGCATGGGTTGCATGGGGTAGTGGGGGAGAGAGAGAGAAAGATGGAGGAGGGAGGGGTGAGGGATGGTCACGTGCTAAGCACGTAACAGGGCGGACAGAAGGGAAAAGGGGGTGGGTTGGAGGCACCACATGGCGTGAGTAGAGGCAGCCATGTGGCAGGGGTAAATAATAAAAATTAAATTAAATTAAAGACAACAACAACAAATCCTTTTCCCACGATTAAGTAGGGTCGGCTACATGGATTCTTCGCCTCCATTCAGATCTATCTTGGGTCAATCCTGAGCTTATATCCAAAAAACTAAGATCCCTTCGTATAGTCTCTTTCCAACACTTCTTGGGTCGTCCTCGCCCTCTCTTAGCCGGCTCGGCATCCCAACACTCGCATATCCTAACTGGTGCATCTATTTATCTTCTTTGCAAATGACAAAACCATCTTAAGCGGTTTTCTCGCTTGTAATCCTCTATCGGAGCTATACCAACTTTCTTTCTGATTGCATCATTCCGAATACGATCTTTATGTGTGCGTGTGTGTGCTGCGTGTGTGTGTGTGTGTCCACTCATCCACCTTAGCATTTTCATTTCTGCTACAGCCATTCTCTGCACATGTCTATGGTTCACAGGCCAACATTCAGATCCATAGAGCATAGCAGGTCTCACGACTGCTTTGTAAAACTTTCCTTTAATTTTGAAGGATTTTTTTATCACAGAGAACATCAGAGGCTCCTCTCCACTTTAGCCAGCTTGCATTTATTCTATTAGTAACATCTCCATCAATTTCCCGATCCTGTTGCAAAATAGATCCCAGATATCTAAAAGAATCTCTCTTCCGAATATTATTGTTACCGATCTTCACCATAATTCCTTCACCATTGCTTCCATAAAAGGTGCACTCCATAAATTCTGTCTTAGCCCTACTTATACGAAATCCTTTAGTCCCAGTGCATGTCTCCAGACCTCAAGCTTCTCATTTACTCCATCTCTAGTCTCGTCAATAAACACAATATCATCAGCAAATAACATACACCAAGGTAACTCATCCTGAATGTGACTTGTCAACTCGTCCATAATCAAAGTAAATATAAATGGACTCAAAATTGAACCTTGATGTAAACCAATATTGATGTCAAAATAGCCAGCCTTCCCATACGGGGTCCTTACACAAGATAAAGCCCTATCATACATGTCCTTTTATGAGGTTAATGTATAGGACATGTACTTGTATCTTCTCCAAAACTCTCCACAATATCTCTCGTGGGACAGAATCATAAGCCTTCTCCAAATTAATAAAGATCATATGGATGTTCTTCCTTTTAGCTCTATAAATCTCCATTGTTCTCCTCGACAAATGGACGGCTTCAATAGTTGAGCAACCTGGCATGAATCCGAATTGATTTCCTTCTACGTTGGAAACTTTCCTCAGCATTCTTTTGATCACATGTTCCCAAATTTTCATGGTGTGGCTCATTAGCTTGATATCTCTGTAATTTGAACAATTTTGAATGTCTCCTTTATTCTTATAAAGAGGCACCACGATACTCCTCCTCCTCCAATCTTCAGGCATTTTCTTGCTTCATAAAATAACATTGAATAGATTTGTAAGCCAAGTTAAGCCGTGCTCACCTAAAACTCTCCATACTTCTACAGGGATGCCATCCGGTCCTATACCTTTCCCACGTCTCATAACCTTCAAAGCCTCCTCTACTTCCTTTCTTTGTATTCGTCTATAGCTTGCACGATTCAAGTAACTTTCACTACTAGCTAGATCACCCAAAGTGATATCTCTATTTCCTTCTCCAATGAAAAGTTTGTGGAAGTAGTGCTCCCATCTAGTCTCTATGTCCTTCTGAGTAACAAGCACGTGACCTTCCTCGTCCTTAATGCATCTCACCTGAGAAAGGTCTTTGATCTTTCTTTCTCTTGCTTTGGCCAACCTAAATACATCCTTCTGGCCCTCCTTAGAGTCGAGATTTTTATAAAAAAAACTTTATAAGCTTTTGACTTAGCTTCGCTTACAGCCTTTTGTGCTTCCTTCTTCACTATTTTGTAGTTTGTGACAGTTTCCGTTGTTCTATCCTTAGACATAGCTTTAAAGTAAGCTCTTTTAATTTTTTGTTTCTCTTGCTCCCCTTCACTCCACTGCCAATCCTCCTTTTAACCTGGAGCTCCTCCCCTTCGTCTCGCCTAGTATCTCTTTGGCTACCTTTCGGATACAAGATGCTACTACCTCCCACATCTCGTTTGCACTTCCACTACAATCCCAAGATAAGTCTTCTAAAACCTTCTCCTTGAAGCCCGATTGCTTCAGTGGAAGATTCCACCATCTAGTTCTAGTGATCTTAGGAACCCTCCTTTTCTTTACCAGGCCTTTTATTTGAACATCCAAGACTAACAAGCAATGTTGAGTTGTCGAACTCTCTCCTGGGATTACTTTGCAGTCTTTACAACACAACCGATCTCTTCTCCTCAACGCAAATTAATCTATCTGTGTTCTAGTTGGCCCGCTCTTATAAGTAATTAAACGCTCCTCCCTCTTTTTGAAGAGAGTGTTTGTTATGAAAAGATCATATACCGTTACAAAATCCAGAATGACTTTTCCCTCTTCATTTATATCCCCAAAACCATGTCCTCCATGAACACTAGCCTACCCAGAAGCATCTTTTCCCACATGTCCATTAAGATCTCCACCTATGCAAATTATCTCTCTTTGTGTGGTTCCTTGTAAAATCTTATCCAGATCCTCCCAAAAAGCTTGTTTAGTCCTTTCATCTAAACCAATTTGTGGTGCATAAACTGAGATGATATTCAGAATTTCTTCTTCAAGCACCAATTTTAGCAAAATAATTTGATCCTTGGATCTTTCCACCTTAACCACACAATCCTTCAAATCCTTATGAATAACCACTACAACATTGTTTCTACCCTTTATCTTTACATGAATACCAAAGTTTAAAGCATGTCTTCTCGATCTCCCTTGCTTTCTCTCCAACCCATTTAGTCTCTTGAAGACATAGTATATGAATCTTCATTCTTTCCGTCGTATCCACTATCTCCATCAATTTTCCAGATAAAGTGCCAACATTCCAACTACCAATCTGCAACTTCCTTTGCAATCTCTTTTGGACCAATTTCTTTGCTCGCATGCGTCCATTATGCGAGAACCCTTGTAAATTTTGGACTGCATCCGGGCTAATAAAAATAAAATTAAATTAAAGAAAGAAATTAAATAATAATAATAATTTAACATAATCAAAATAAATTAATAATGTAAAATAAAAAATAATTAAATATAACTTAAATAAATAAAATTATGAAAATATTAAAATAATAAAATAAAAATGGGGGTGACATGTGGCGGCTCCACGAGCGGCCACGTGTCGCTCCAAGAAAAATTGAAAATTAAATCAAAAGAAAAATTAAAAAGAAACAATGAAAAGGGATCAAATCAAAAGTGGTCAACATGAAAGTTTCTCGTCTCAACGAGATCTACAACTTTCGTGAAAGACCGAAACCAAAAAAAGTCATTTGTACAAAAAGTATTTTTTGGGGGTACCTTATATGTATAAAATACCGCATTTTTATCTTCTGCATATTTTTAATCCTTTTTAAATAAGAGGAAAATTGAAATAAAATTCGATAAAATAGAATACAAAATATTTACACATTAATCTGTTTTTTGTATTTTTAATAATTAAGAAAATGAAGAAATAAAATAAAGTAAAATACAAAAGATTTTTGTATAGACTCTCAATGAACACTCAAAACCAATTATTTTCATTGATTTTTTATTCTATTTTGAATGGGATTTTACACTTTTTATTTAAACTTTCATCAAAGAAAACAAATGAAAAAGAATGAAATTAAAAGGATTAATCATGTACATAAAGTAATAAGCCAAAACAAACAAAACACAGTATGTGCAAAAGGGGCCCAAAACCCAACTTTTACATATGAACTCCGATTTTTATGAAATCGATCTTATTTTGAAGGTATTTGAATGTATATTATGTTAAAAGTAAGTAGACCAAAATCAGACATTGTATGATAGAGATATGCATGTTGTCGTCCGTCTGTCTGAGAATAGGTTTTGAGTTTATTTGTCAACATTTCAAGTTAGATTTTTTTATATTTTCCTGATCTTCTTGTTAGTAGTATGTACACAATGGAGTTGGTATATTTTATTTAGAGTTAGTATAAAATAGATACAAATAAGTGAAGTTAGCCATTATATAGGTGAATATGTACATGGAATTTCAGTCTTCTTATCTATGCAAATATGAATGCTAAAATACAGACACTAATTCTAAATGCATGAATGATAATAATGCAAAATAAATGAAGATATATGCAGCTGATTACTCAGGAACACAGCTCTATTTTCAACTTTTAGAGTGATGACTCACAGATTCGTCAAGGATGCACGTGTGATTTTACGAGAAGGTAGTTGGAGGTCTCTAAGGAAGATGGGTGATGTGGAGTGGTCGAGGAGAGAGAAAAGGGGGCATAGGTCTTGCGGGCGAGTTGGTTGGAGGAACGAGGGTGAATGCCGGGCGGTTGCAAGAGATGGTAGGCGAGGTGCACGCTCCGTCGCGTGAAGCGGGCTGGCATTTATGCAGAGGAGATCAAGGGGTTCCAGGGGACTTTATGGGGCTAATCGGTGCATTTTGGGTTTTAATGGATGGTTGAAGAGGGCAGCGAAGGTGGTCATGATGGGGAGGCTACATGCAGGGGATAATGATGGTTGATAACGATGAAAGGAGGTCAGGATTTGATGGAGAAATGGGTTCGACACGGCTTGGGGTTGTAATGGCTGAAGGAAGGGGCTAGTGATAACCGCCACGCACCCTTAGTTAACTCGGTCAGATTAATGTCCAAATTAATTAGATGTGTTCGTTGCACTCGGATACGAGAGGGCTAATCAAAAACCACTTTAATTAAATTTGAGTTAATTTCAAGCGGCAAATTTTTTTTACTTGGTGAAGTCCAAGGTCGAACTCAGGGAGGCATCTGTCTCCTTAGATAGATTTTTAGCAAATTTCCAAGTGTGTGATTTTCGGGGAATTAATTTTTTGGTCTTTTTTAATTTCTACGCAGGACACATGCAACAAGCAAGCCAATTCAAAGTTAAATCAATTAAGGTATCAAATTAAGTCCAAAAATTATGAAAATTGGCCAGATGATGAATTATGGTGAAAATGAACTACCCTAAGTTTTTGGGAATTTTTAGACACTAAATGAATTTACTGTGAATTAAACAAGCAGGCAAGGTGATTTTCACTAATTTATTTTTAATAAATATCAAATCACATTTTTTCAGGAACAGAAATTATCGTAGATAGATCTAATGATAAGGAATCTAGGAAAATTGACAAACTTTAATTTCAAAGTGAAATGAGCCTATTAAAATTAAAATAAGAAAATCACTAAAGAATTTATTTAGGCCTCGATATGTATGCAAATGACATGAAATTTTTATGCAGAGTTGAGTTCACTATCCTAGAGCTACTGTGAATTTTTGAGAATTTTTGGAGCTACAGAAAATTACTTATGAATTAAAAGGTTCAACTGGGCAAAATATCACACAAATAGACCAATTAATTCATTTAAAATTCTACTGCAATTACAAAAATGTGACAAGCGGCATAATAGATAGAGGACAAGTTACTCAACAATATACAACTTTTAGAATTCAAAAATGATGCAAAATGAAACCTAGGGATGCGTGCAAAGACAGGGGTGTATTTGCAATACAGGAAAATAAAATTACATAAAAGAAATATGCTGACAGGGACTTAAATGCAATTACCTATAATGTTGGGAACTGGTATGCAATTTCTCCACTGGCACGTGCTCCTCACGTGGGGGCTGCTTCACAGGGACCTTTTTGTAATTTCAAAAAGTCCCCAAGGCCTCTATGCAAAATACCCAGGCCGCGCGTGCTCCTCATGTGGTCGGCCTAGGCTCGGGCGGCTTAGGAGGCTCGGGGCTTGGCTCGGAAGCTCCTGAGGTCTGGAGTGAGGCTCGGTGTAGCCTCGGGTAGTCCGAGCTTAGGGTCGGAGAAGAGGCTAGGACTCCTCTGCGTGGCGTGTTGAAGACCGTTGGATCAGGAATGATCCAACGGCTGCTGGAAGGAGATGTGTGGCGCTACCAGAGACCGTCAGATCTACATTGATCCAACGGGCACTGGATGGTGAAGTAAGGGGTGACGTGGTTGAATGCTGATATCTGGATCACAACAGATCTAACGGCTCCTGGCTGCTCCATATGTGGGACACATGGCGCGCTAAGGTCCGTTAGATCTAGAAGGATCCGACGGTTGTCTGCAGCTCCAGTAGGATGGCGACGTGGCTGACGCTAGACCGTTCGATTAGGATGATCGAACGGTCGTTAGACCTTCTCCCTCAAAGGTCCTCCGCCGCCTACGGAGGAGAGGGCGGGGCTCCGACGATGATGCCTTGGCTCCGCCCGTCCCTCCTCGTGTCGGTGATGCTCTCCGGCGGTCCGGAGCTATCCCAGAAGAAGCGCGGTGATGCGGCGAGGGTGCTGGTGGTCTCAGGAGCTGGAGAGGGGCGTCGGAGGTCGCTGGCGACGAAGCTCCAAAAGAGCTCCAGTGAAGTTCTGATTAGTGAAGAAGAGGTACCTGCAAGTGTTAAAAGAATAGCCGAAGCTTGTGCATGCAATCGTGGAGGTGTAAGGGTGGTCGGCGAGGCCTAAGGAGGAACGGAGATGGGTTGGCGATGGTGCTCCGGCCAAGTGGCGGAGCTGGAGCTGATGGAGGACGAAGTGCGTTGTCGGCGGGCGTAGAGGGTACCACGAAGATGAGAGCTCTAGCTCGGCGGAATGAGAGTGAGGCGTGAAGATCACGGTGAACGGCGAATAAAAAGGGAGAAATAGAAGGAAAAATTAAAACGAAGATTAAACGAAGGTGGAGGCAATTACCTGGGGTTTGGAGCTCTAGGTTGAGGTCCAGATCGTCGCTCGAAGGGGCGGTAAATCCCTGAGCTCGAGCAGCGACTCGGAGGAGTGGCTGCGACACGGTGGTGCACTGAGGATCTCGCCGGAGAAGATGATCGGTCTTCGCTCGAGGAATCGTGCAATCTCTGTCACCAATCGAACGCTCCGAGCTTGGGGTATCTCTCAGGGGTGGCGGATAGGGCTGAAGTCGGCTGGAGGACGAGTATTTATAGGTTGGAGGTCTTTGTCGGGCTGGTGATGGGGCGAGGTTCATGGAGGTAGTGGGGCGTTGCTGGCGGTCGACGTGGGTAGCGAGGTCGCTGGCGAAGATGAGGAACGAGTAGGGAAGATCGTGGGATAGATGGTGGTCGTCGACGGTGGTTTGAGTGCGGCCAAGAATAGGAAGGGGCAAGCCCCTCGCGCACGACTGAGAACGTGGGAGAGAGGGGAGCTGGAGGTGGAAGACGAAGTCTCCACCATTGGATCTTGTGATCCAACGGCGGAGAAGATGGTTGGATGGAGCGTTAGGATTACATCTGGGCGGGGTGATCTGAGCGTTAGGAGCGCGCCACGTGGCGTGATGGGGGCGCATCATGAACGAACGGTGGAGGTGGGATGAAGAGATTTGATCGGGCGGTTAAGATTAGAACGTCAGTGGATGGTGCAGATCGAAGGTCTGCGAGCGTGATCGAATGGCGCACAATGCGCCACGTGGCGCGCTGTAGGAGAGGCGCGCACGGGTGGTTGAGATGAGGCGGGGGACTTGATTTGATGGTGGAAATACAAAGCGCACGTGGAGGAGGTGTGGCCGTTGGATCTGGAAGACCATCCAACGACTGAGGGGCGCGGCAGCTAGGGCAAGGGGGACGGGCCGCGTGGCACAACCAGATGGCGCCACGGGGCCTGTTGTGATTGGCTGGAAAGAAAAATATGTGTAGAGAGAAGAGGGGGCCGAACATGGAAAAACTCAAAACATGAAAGTTGTAGATCTCGATGAGATCTTCAAGTTTCATGTTGACCAAAGACGAAGATGAGGTCAAATATAATACAAAAAATACAAAGATACAAATATACATACATGTAGTATACAAAGAGGCCCAAAAACCCAACTTTTTCATACGAGCTCCAACTTGAATGAAATTAGTCTCATTTTAAAGTTCTTTTAATGTGTATTATCCTGAAAGTGAGTAGACCTATTTTGGAGTTTGTATGAGGGAGCTATGGGTATTTTATGGTTCAGGGGTTCTAGGGCTTTATTGGCTATTTTACAAGGGACATTTCTGGCTTTCTTCCTTATATTATTAACTAAGGTATACATAGTATAAGGGAGAGCTTATTTTTATGAGGGAACATTTTACAAGTGATTTTGGCTTCTTATTTAAATGCAAATGGAATGCTAAAATGCATGTTCTATGTATGCATGTCTGAATGCTATTCATGCATTATAAAGGGAAATATGCCTCTATTTACTCGGGAATAAGGCTCTATTTTTAACTTTTAGAGTGATGAATCACAGATTCATCAACCCCCTATACTTAAACCTTGCTCGTCCCCGAGCAACTAAATGAAATGCAAGAGTGAAATGATTTTGGGTTCCATACCAAGGTCATGAACAAAAGTTAAAAATGAGCTTGACTCGACCTTTGGATTGATTGTGTGGCGGAACCTTATTTGGACATGAACTTAAGACCTAACAGACTTCAAGTTCCACAAGTCTTCTATTCAAGACTCCTCAACAGTCAGGTCAGAACAAATCCTCAAATGCAAATTTCTGATGACTATGATTCTTACTTGTACTGTGTAAGTGGGATATATCTCTCCACATCAGAAATGACTCGGAACCAGCCTCCTCTAACAAGGTAACTCAATAACCCGGTCCAGCAACTCTTTCCTCGAGGAGCGGGGTATTCCCTTCTAAGTTCAAGTGCGTCCAACTCAAGAGGAGGGGGTAGAGAAAAGAATGGACGGTAGCCAGTGTAGCTACCTATCTCGGGATGCCTGACCAGTGTAGCCAGGTCATCCAGCTGCATTTCTTTGCTAATATACATACTCCGATAGGTATTATTTTTTTACTTGGACCTGTCTGATTTTTTTGGAGTTTTTGCAAAAAAAAAATTTAACACATTTAAGGTGCAGCATGTACATCAGGAGTTTTTCCTCTTGAGTCAGTAGACTATCCCACTTTTGAAGCATTATTGCAACCCACAACATCCCGTCCTTAGACGTCAACACTACCAGACTAGGTTGAGACGCACTACCCTCCCTAGAGGAGGACGGATGTTTCCACCTGTGTGCTACTCCAAGCTAAAGGATTCTACTTCCTCACCACCTCATCAATGAAGAGCTACGTGCATTGTGCTTGTCCAAGTTAGGTCATTATCTAAAAGAATCCTGCGCATGCACGAGATATTCTACTCAGACTAATCAAGATGACATGTGAACATAGACTTGCAGACTCAAAGAATTAAGTCACTTGACATGAGAAATCTTAACTCCAGTTCCTATAAGGTTCCTCTAAAATTAGGTGGATTAAGGTCAAATCAAGTCCATCCTCAATATCTACTCATAACTTGGTTCAGAACCCACTAGCTTTTCACTTTGCATATGCAAGATATCAGATGAGATGCAAATAACATGCTATGAAAATGCAAGACTCTTTTTCTTTTCTTTTCAGATGCAGAGATGATACGCAGGAGTAAATAAGAAGCCTATTTTTTTATTGGTATACCTCCTATTTTACAACAATTTACAAGAGGTTTGTAAGTATTATACAAGTATATACTTTTTTTTAAATTTTTTAATTTTTTTACCCACCCGTAATTATTGTAAAATATATACAAAAATACGTGAAAGTACGAGCTATGGGTAAAGTATATATGTAATATATACACGCCCCCTATACTTAGCATGTGCTATGTCCTCAGATCACGAAGAGCGAGGAAAAAGACATAGCTCGTGTTAAGCGTAAGAGAGCTAAAGAGAAATGAAAATGTATAGAAATCGACCGGCCCTCCTATACTTAGGCTATGGCAGCCTAAGGGTAGAAGAAAGTCAAAAAGTGGGGCGGTCGAGGTCAAGAAGAGAAGTGGATGAATATACAATGCGGGCATCGGTCCCCCCTATACTTAGGTTCAGGTCAGCCTAAGTATAGGTCGGAAGTGAGTATGAGGACCAATGTGATCTGGAGAATGTACAAAGAACCGACTCAAGTGACTCCTCCCCCCTATACTTAGGATCTGGTCATCCTAAGTATAGTCCAAGATAGTGATCCAATGAGGCGGGGATGGGTTACTAGAGTCGCATGAGAGAGAGGATAGGATGTACAAGAAGAATGATGATATATACAAATGAGTCGGTCTGAATCTTTCAAGATGTTGCTGATGGCTGGAGCTCACTGCTGCAGGGTCTCATACGTGGCTCGAGGTGTATCTGCTGAATTTGTCTCGCGCATGAATACAATCTCCTCAACATAGACTAACTACTCATTGGATTCAACGAAGTGCTTCAACAGTTGTCCATTCACTAGGAATGCCGGTGCATCATCTGCGAGATCTGAGATCTCGACACATCCGCTATCATGCACCATACGGACGACAAATGGGCATGTCCACTTGGACTTCAACTTACCTTGGAAAATCTTCAGCCTAGCATTGAACAACCATACCTTCTGTCCAGGAACAAAGGTCTTTCGTCTGATATATCTATCATGCCAACGCTTCACCTTGTCCTTGTACACCAAACTGTTGTCATATGCACGGTTTCTGACTTCCACAAGCTCATTCAGATCCATATCTCTCTGTTTCTGTCCCAGGTGTGTGTTCCAGTTGACCTTGATTGCCCATTCTGATTTGTGCATCAACTCTGCAAGAAAATGGCACGGCTTTCTGAATACCATTCGGAATGGGGAGGTGCCTAACGGTGTCTTGTAAGCCGTCCTATACGCCCAGAGGACTTGATCCAAAATCTGAGACCAGTCCTTCCTGTCCGGGCGGACAAGCTTTTGCAATATGGTTTTCACCTCCCTATTTGACACCTCAGCCATACCATTGGTTTGTGGGTGGTAAGGGCTAGCGACACGGTGTTCGATGCCGTAGTCCTTCAGGAGTTTCTTCACCTCTCGATTCACAAAGTGGCTACCCCCGTCTGATATCATCATTTTGGGGATCCCGAACCTAGAGATTATATGTTCTCTGATGAATTTACAGACAGTCCTGCTGTCTGCGGCTCGGGATAGCCTCCACCCATCTGGATAGATAGTCTACCGCAAGAAGGATGTATTCGAACCCATGGCTAACAGGGAATGGGCCCATGAAATCGATGCCCCAGGCGTCAAAGACATCACAAATGATGGCAGGCTGCATAGGCATCTCATCCATGGAACCAACGGTTCCTCCCATTCTCTGACATACTGGACACGACTTCGCGAAGGCGGTGGCATCACGAAACAGAGTCGGCCAGTAAAAGCCACACTGAAGTACCTTCCATGCGGTCCTCTTCCTGGAGTGGTGTCCTCTTGCCTCTAAGTTGTGGCATAAAGAAAGGACACCCCGGTATTCCTCCTGAGGAATACACTGTCTCCAGACACAATCCGGTACTTCGAAGAAAAGGATCGGATCCTCCCAATGGTAGTGTCTTGCATCCGACTTCAGTCGGTCAATTTGACTCTTGGGCCAATCTTCGGGAACTTTCTTGGAGACAAGATAATTCACGATATTGGTGTACCATGGGAGTGAGTCGATAACAAAAATCGACTCGTCAGGGAAGGAGTCTCGAATCGGTAAATCCTCGGAAGTATTAAGATCTTCGAGACGAGAGAGATGATCGGCCACTACATTCTTCTTTCCAGGTTTATCACGGATGTCCAAATCAAACTCCTGGATAAGTAAAATCCACAGAAGAAGACGCGCCTTCGCGTCCTTCTTCTCCATCAAATATCGTAGTGTCGTGTGGTCAGTGAACACGATTACCTTGGATCCAATTAAGTGAGATCTGAACTTGTCCAAGGCAAACACTACCGCAAGCATTTCCTTTTCCGTAACTGTGTAGTTACGCTGAGCGATGTCAAGCACTTTGCTTGCGTAGTGAATGGCGAACGGGACGCCATCTCTTCTTTGTCCTAACACAGCCCCCACAGCATAGTCTGAGGCGTCCGTCATGATCTCAAAAGGAAGAGACCAATCTGGGGCTTGTAGGATAGGTGCGTCCATGATCATTCCTTGCAAAAGCTTAAAGGCCTCAAGACATCTGTGATCAACAATAAACTCCATGTCTTTGCCTAGAAGCTCAGTTAGCGGTCGGGAAATCTTAGAAAAATCCTTAATAAATCTTCGATAAAATCCAACATGTCCGAGGAACGACCGCAACTGTTTGACGTTGGTCGGTGGCTGGAGTCGTCTGATCACATCCACCTTGGCAGGGTCAACCTCCATTCCTCTCTTGGAGATGACATGCCCCAACACTATGCCCTACGTCACCATGAAGTGACTTTTCTCCCAGGAGAGCACCAGATTGACCTCACAACATCTTTTTAAGACTCGGTCCATATTCCTAAGACAGGAATCGAAGGAATCGCCATGGACCGAGAAGTCGTCCATGAAGACTTCCAGGAATTCACCGACCATTTCGGCGAATACAGCAATCATGCACCTTTGGAAAGTACCTGGAGCATTGCATAACCCAAAAGGCATGCGCCTGAAAGCATAGGCACCAAAGGGGCATGTGAATGTGGTCTTTTCCTGGTCCTCTGGAGCTATGGCTACTTGATTGTAGTCTGAGAACCCATCTAGGAAGCAGAAGAATTCCTTCCCCGCTAGTCTCTCCAAGATCTGATCAATGAACGACAGGGGAAAATGATCCTTCTTCGTCACGGCATTCAGGCGTCTGTAATCCACACAGACGTGCCACGACGTGGGTACTCGCGTCACGATCTCCTCTCCGTCCTCGTTGGTGGTCGTCTGAATTCCCGACTTTTTCGGGACAACATGGATTGGGGCCACCCACTTAGAGTCGGAGATTGGACAAATGAAACTCGCGTCGCACCATTTCTCTATCTCCTTCTTTACGACCTCTCGTAAAATTGGATTCAACCGACGTTGGAATTCACGAGAGGGTTTGGCTTCATTCTCCAAGTAGATATGGTGCGAACACAGAGCAGGATTTATCCCGTGGAGATCAGAAATGCTCCAGCCTATTGCCTTGCGGTTTTTCTCCAGGATCTCTAGCAAGCGAGATTCATGCTCCTCGGTCAATCGCGAACTGATGATGACCGGAAATTTCTTGTCCTGACCTGCAAGGAAGGCGTATTTTAAGGTTGTGGGTAAGGGTTTGAGCTCAGGAATAATGTGATCGTCTAAGAAGTCTGGCTCAATCTGATCTGGTTCAGTGTTGGAAGTGGCTGGATCTTTCTCTGTGATAGCTGCCACCAAGTTCGGCTCTGGAGTCGGATCGTCAAAGGTCTCCATACAATCGGCAAACGCCTCGTCCGACACGTCATCCTCATCTTCCGATTTTCCTAAAGATGTAAGGATTGACAGGCCCAACTGGGCCTCTAAGTCATCGAAGATGTAGGGCGATACAGGTTCTGAGCTATACTCGTCTCTGAGGACCTCGCAAACTGACTCATGCACTAGATCATCTCCGGAGGGGAGGGGCTCATCGGTGCTGGCTGGGTTCTGTCTCCATGGCCCAACTGTGTCTACATGATCGCAGTCTGTTCCAGTTGAAGAGTACTCGGTGCTAGATTCTGAATCCGGTCTCTGCCATCTTGTCTGCTTCATTTTGAGTTCCTCATCTCTGCCTGGAGTTTGGAACTGAATCTTCCCGATCTTATAATCAAATAAGGCCCCAGTTGTTCTGAGGAAGGGCCTACCTAGAATGATCTGGGAGTCTCTCCAATTACGAGGGGTTTCCATATCCAAGACAGTGAAGTCCACCATGTATTCTTGTCCCTCGACTTTGATCACCATGTTCCTCAATTCTCCTTGGGACCTCTTGGTTGATTTATCAGCAAACTGTAGAAGGGCTCTAGATTTCCTAAGAGGTTCGAGATTAAGCCGCTCATAGAGGGTTGTAGGCATCAGATTGATTGAGGAACCATTGTCCAGGAGAGTGCGTGCAAACGCGATGTCATCAACATAACTCACTACATAATGTGCACCCATGTCTCTTCGTTTCCTTGGAAACGAGTTATTTATTGCACAAGTCGTGGCTACTGATAAAACGTGTTTCTCAACACGGCTTTTGGTCTTCCTGCTAACCCTAGTAGGTGTGCATCTCACCTTAAGGTATTTTTGGAATGCAGGGGTCATCTCCACGTACTTGTCAAAGGGAATTGTGACCTTGATGTGTTTATTGCAGAACTCTGCCATCTCAGGGTCATCTTTTTGGATTTCGTTTTTCTTCTTTCCACCCTTGAGAGCTCGGGGGAAAGGGATTATTGACTCCAATTCATGTTCGGACACTGAAAGATTTTCATTAACTTTGGGAACTGAGTTCTTTACACGACTCTGACTCTGAAACAAACTAGGACTCTGACTCTGACTGAAAAGAAAATGCTGAGGCGAAACCGGTGATGCTTCTTTCGCAACTGCTGGACGATCCTCCTCAGATGGAGGTGCGGGCTCTTCATCGGTTTCGTCGGACTCCATGCGGATGCGGGACTGCTGCTTCGAGGACTCAGATGTCATCTTCTTCTGCCGGCGATGGTGGTGGTGATGCTCCTCCTCTTCCTCCAAGTTCTCCTCAGGTAGAGACTCGGAGGCTCCTTCCTTCTGTGCCCGTGCCCGATCATGTATGGTCACGATCCTTCCGCTCCTGAGAGACATATGATTTACATTATCGTACGAAAGGATCTCATGTTCAGATAAATAATTATCTGAATAATATACCTGATCTCGAGGTCGGTTCTGGCCATGGTGTAAGCTGTTCGGGTTGGCCTGAACTTGTGCAGGAATTGGGGTCTTTGGCGCCATCTGTTGGTCCTGGGTACGAGAGACCCGATTGATATCAGTTCTCATGTCCAGGTAGTCATTCTGCATCTGTTGGACCCTATCAGACAGGGTCTGGATCGCCAAGGTGAGAGACTCCAATTCGGTGGGCTGAGCTGACTGATGTGTGGACGAGGTTCTGTATTGGCCCTGCTGGCCATGCCGTTACTGTTGCTGCTGGTGGGACGGTGCTGGGCCCTGCTGATATGTGCATTGCTGCTGCTGGTGCTGCTGAGGCTGGTACACTTGTTCTTGCCTAGACTGAAAGCGCGGTGCGGGGACAGAGCTGGTTGCTTGGTAAGATGGGGAAGGTCGGTGAGGCTGACCATTCCCCATCTCCGACTGTCTACTGACGGGGTCACGGCTGTACCACAACCCGTTGATCTCGAACACCTACGGAGGCTCCTCGTATCCGATCTTTGCTTGTGGGGGTGCATGCTGGTCTTGCTGGGTGTAAGTCTGATCTTCCACCCAGCCACTGTGAGGCCCCGGTGCCTGCTCCTGCACAAGATGGACTCGATGCACAGGTGCAGGTGGTGCAGAAGGGGCAGGTAGCTTCATCTTGGCTACCTTCTCAGTGAGTTCCTCCACTTGCTTCGGTAGATGCGAGAGAGACTCAAGGTCAGTGACCCTCTTGTGGATCTGCTCGACCATGGTTAGCTTGTCGTCAATCATCCCCATGCTGGGGATGAGGTCCTCGGTCAGATCCGCTACAGTCCTTCGGATTGTCTCGTTGGATAGGATTGAGGGAGACAACTGGTAGGCACTGGTGGCCTGCGACCTACCGGTTTCCGCCATCTGCTCCAGGATCTTCCATACGGCGTGCTCGTTCTTGTTCAGATAGCTTCCTCCACATGCGGCACTGACTAACCCCTGCATCTCCAGGGTTAGACCACAGAACAAGGTCTGGACTAGGATCGCCTTAGAAATGCCGTGGCAAGGGCATTTCTGCACTAAGTCATTGAACCTATCCCATGCATCGTGGAAAGGTTCACTCGGTCCTTGAGAGAAGCTGGCGATCTTTGTTCTCATCTGGTTAGTCCTACTGAGAGGGTAGAACTTTTTCAAGAATAGGTCCTTGAACTGCATCCATGTAGTACATATCACCCCTAGGTTCTTCAGCCAATGTGCTGCCCTATCACCTAAGGAAAAAGGGGTGGCCTTCAGTCGAATGTAATCTTGGCCAACATTGGGATGGCTAAGATTGTTGCAAACCAGCTCGAAGTCACGTAGGAAAGTGTACGGTTCTTCATTTGTGTTTCCATTGAACTTCGGAAGCAGACTAAGGAAGTGGGGCTTCAGCTCAAATGCCTCGGCGGGAACTGCTGGTGCTAACCAATTCTGAATCTCGTTCTCCGCCGGGTTGTAGGGACTACCCAGGGAAAGAAAATCAAATACTCAGAATTTGACTAAAAATTAACCTAAGCCGTGCCTCCCCGGCAACGGCGCCATTTTGATAACCGCCCCGCACCCTTAGTTAACTCGGTCAGATTAATGTCCAAATTAATTAGATGTGTTCATTGCAGTCGGATACGAGAGGGTTAATAAAAAACCACTTTAATTAAATTTGAGTTAATTTCAAGCGGTAAATTTTTTTTTACTTGGTGAACTCCAATGTCGAACTCAGGGAGGCATCTGTCTCCTTAGATAGATTTTTAGCAAATTTCCAAGTGTGTGATTTTCGGGGAATTATTTTTTTGGTCTTTTTAAATTTCTATGCACGACACATGTAACAAGCAAGCCAATTCAAAGTTAAATCGATTAAGGTATCAAATTAAGTCCAAAAATTATGAAAATTGGCCAGAAGATGAATTATGGTGAAAATAAACTACCCTAATTTTTTTGGAATTTTTAGACACTAAATGAATTTACTGTGAATTAAACAAGCAGGCAGGGTGATTTTCACTAATTTATTTTTAATAAATATCAAATCACATTTTTTTCAGGAACAGAAATTATCCTAGATAGATCTAATGATAAGGAATTTAGGAAAGTTGACAAACCTTAATTTCAATTGAAATGAGCCTATTAAAATTAAAATAAGAAAATCACTAAAGAATTTATTTAGGCCTCGATATGTGTGCAAATGACATGAAATTTTTATGCAGAGTTGAGTTCACTATCCTAGAGCTACTGTGAATTTTTGAGAATTTTTGAAGCTACAGAAAATTACTTATGAATAAAAGGTTCAACTGGGCAAAATATCACACAAATAGACCAATTAATTCATTTAAAATTCTACTGCAATTACAAAAAATGTGACAAGTGGTACAATAGATAGAGGACAAGTTACTCAACAATATGCAACTTTTAGAATTCAAAAATGATGCAAAATGAAACCTAGGGATGCGTGCAAAGACAGGGGTGTATTTGCAATACAGGAAAATAAAATTACATAAAAGAAATATGCTGACAGGGACTTAAATGCAATTACCTATAATACTGGGAACTGATATGCAATTTCTCCACTGGCACGTGCTCCTCACGTGGGGGCTGCTTCACAGGGACCTTTTTGTAATTTCAAAAAGTCCCCAGGGCCTCTATGCAAAATACCCAGGCCGCACGTACTCCTCACGTGGTCGGCCTAGGCTCGGGCAGCTTAGGAGGCTCGGGACTTGGCTCGGAAGCTCCTGGAGGTCTGGAGTGAGGCTCGGTGTAGCCTCGGGTAGTCCGAGCCTAGGGTCGGAGAAGAGGCTCGGACTCCTTTGCGTGGCGTGCTGAAGACCGTTGGATCAGGAATGATCCAACGGCTGCTGGAAGGAGACGCGTGGCGCTACCAGAGACCGTCAGATCTACGTTGATCCAACGGGCACTGGATGGTGAAGGAAGGGGCGACGTGGCTGAATGCTGATCTCTGGATCACAACAGATCCAACGGCTCCTGGCTGCTCCAGATGTGGGACACGTGGCGCGCTAAGGTCCGTTAGATCTAGAAGGATCTGACGGTTGTCTGCATCTCCGGTAGGATGGCGACGTGGCTGACGCTAGACCGTTCTATTAGGATGATCGAACGACCGTTAGACCTTCTCCCTCAAAGGTCCTCCACCGCCTACGGAGGAGATGGCGGGGCTCCGACGACGATGCCTTGGCTCTGTCCATCCCTCCTCGTGTCGGTGATGCTCTCCGGCGGTCCGGAGCTATCCCAGAAGAAGCGTGGTGATGCGGCGAGGGTGCTGGTAGTCTCAGGAGCTAGATAGGGGCGTCGGAGGTCGCTGGCGACGAAGCTCCAAAAGAGCTCCGGTGAAGTTCCGATCAGTGAAGAAGAGGTACCTGCAAGTGTTAAAAGAATAGCCGAAGCTCGTGCGTGCAATCTTGGAGGTGTGAGGGTGGTCGGCGAGGCCTAAGGAGGAACGGAGATGGGTTGGCGATGGTGCTCCGACCAAGTGGCGAGCTGGAGCTGATGGAGGACAAAGTGCGTCGTCGGCGGGCGTAGAGGGTACCGTGAAGATGAGAGCTCCGTCGCAGAGCTCGGCGGAATGAGAGTAAGGCGTGGAGATCACGGTGAACGACGAATAAAAAGGGAGAAATAGAAGGAAAAATTAAAACGAAGATTAAACGAAGGTGGAGGCAATTACCTGGGGTTTGGAGCTCGAGGTTGAGGTCCAGATCGTCGCTCGAAGGGGCGGTAAATCCCTGAGCTCGAGCAGTGACTCGGAGGAGTGGCTGCGACACGGCGGTGCGCCGAGGATCTCGCCGGAGAAGATGACCGGTCTTCGCTCGAGGAATCGTGCAATCTCTGTCACCAATCGAACGCTCCGAGCTCGGGGTATCTCTCAGGGGTGGCGGATAGGGCTGAAGTCGGCCGGAGGGCGAGTATTTATAGGTTGGAGGTCTCTGCCGGGCTGGTGATGGGGCGAGGTTCATGGAGGTAGTGGGGCGTTGCTGGCGGTCGACGTGGGTAGCGAGGCGGCTGGCGAAGATGAGGAACGAGTAGGGAAGATCGTGGGATAGATGGTGGTCGTCGACGGTGGCTGGAGTACGACCAAGAATAGGAAGGGGCAAGCCCCTCACGCACGGCTGAGAACGTGGGAGAGAGGGGCGCTGGAGGTGGAAGACGAAGTCTCCACCGTTGGATCTTGTGATCCAACGGCGGAGAAGATGGTTGGATGGAGCGTTAGGATTACATCTGGGCGGGGTGATCTGAGCGTTAGGAGCGCGCCACGTGGCGTGATGGGGGCGCATCATGAACGAACGGTGGAGGTGGGATGAAGAGATTTGATCGGGCGGTTAAGATTAGAACGTCAGTGGATGGTGCAGATCGAAGGTCTGCGAGCGTGATCGAATGGCGCACAATGCGCCACGTGGCGCGCTGTAGGAGAGGCGCGCACGGGTGGTTGAGATGAGGCGGGGGACTTGATTTGATGGTGGAAATACAAAGCGCACGTGGAGGAGGTGTGGCCGTTGGATCTGGAAGACCATCCAACGACTGAGGGGCGCGGCAGCTAGGGCAAGGGGGACGGGCCGCGTGGCACAACCAGATGGCGCCACGGGGCCTGTTGTGATTGGCTGGAAAGAAAAATATGTGTAGAGAGAAGAGGGGGCCGAACATGGAAAAACTCAAAACATGAAAGTTGTAGATCTCGATGAGATCTTCAAGTTTCATGTTGACCAAAGACGAAGATGAGGTCAAATATAATACAAAAAATACAAAGATACAAATATACATACATGTAGTATACAAAGAGGCCCAAAAACCCAACTTTTTCATACGAGCTCCAACTTGAATGAAATTAGTCTCATTTTAAAGTTCTTTTAATGTGTATTATCCTGAAAGTGAGTAGACCTATTTTGGAGTTTGTATGAGGGAGCTATGGGTATTTTATGGTTCAGGGGTTCTAGGGCTTTATTGGCTATTTTACAAGGGACATTTCTGGCTTTCTTCCTTATATTATTAACTAAGGTATACATAGTATAAGGGAGAGCTTATTTTTATGAGGGAACATTTTACAAGTGATTTTGGCTTCTTATTTAAATGCAAATGGAATGCTAAAATGCATGTTCTATGTATGCATGTCTGAATGCTATTCATGCATTATAAAGGGAAATATGCCTCTATTTACTCGGGAATAAGGCTCTATTTTTAACTTTTAGAGTGATGAATCACAGATTCATCAACCCCCTATACTTAAACCTTGCTCGTCCCCGAGCAACTAAATGAAATGCAAGAGTGAAATGATTTTGGGTTCCATACCAAGGTCATGAACAAAAGTTAAAAATGAGCTTGACTCGACCTTTGGATTGATTGTGTGGCGGAACCTTATTTGGACATGAACTTAAGACCTAACAGACTTCAAGTTCCACAAGTCTTCTATTCAAGACTCCTCAACAGTCAGGTCAGAACAAATCCTCAAATGCAAATTTCTGATGACTATGATTCTTACTTGTACTGTGTAAGTGGGATATATCTCTCCACATCAGAAATGACTCGGAACCAGCCTCCTCTAACAAGGTAACTCAATAACCCGGTCCAGCAACTCTTTCCTCGAGGAGCGGGGTATTCCCTTCTAAGTTCAAGTGCGTCCAACTCAAGAGGAGGGGGTAGAGAAAAGAATGGACGGTAGCCAGTGTAGCTACCTATCTCGGGATGCCTGACCAGTGTAGCCAGGTCATCCAGCTGCATTTCTTTGCTAATATACATACTCCGATAGGTATTATTTTTTTACTTGGACCTGTCTGATTTTTTTGGAGTTTTTGCAAAAAAAAAATTTAACACATTTAAGGTGCAGCATGTACATCAGGAGTTTTTCCTCTTGAGTCAGTAGACTATCCCACTTTTGAAGCATTATTGCAACCCACAACATCCCGTCCTTAGACGTCAACACTACCAGACTAGGTTGAGACGCACTACCCTCCCTAGAGGAGGACGGATGTTTCCACCTGTGTGCTACTCCAAGCTAAAGGATTCTACTTCCTCACCACCTCATCAATGAAGAGCTACGTGCATTGTGCTTGTCCAAGTTAGGTCATTATCTAAAAGAATCCTGCGCATGCACGAGATATTCTACTCAGACTAATCAAGATGACATGTGAACATAGACTTGCAGACTCAAAGAATTAAGTCACTTGACATGAGAAATCTTAACTCCAGTTCCTATAAGGTTCCTCTAAAATTAGGTGGATTAAGGTCAAATCAAGTCCATCCTCAATATCTACTCATAACTTGGTTCAGAACCCACTAGCTTTTCACTTTGCATATGCAAGATATCAGATGAGATGCAAATAACATGCTATGAAAATGCAAGACTCTTTTTCTTTTCTTTTCAGATGCAGAGATGATACGCAGGAGTAAATAAGAAGCCTATTTTTTTATTGGTATACCTCCTATTTTACAACAATTTACAAGAGGTTTGTAAGTATTATACAAGTATATACTTTTTTTTTAAATTTTTTAATTTTTTTACCCACCCGTAATTATTGTAAAATATATACAAAAATACGTGAAAGTACGAGCTATGGGTAAAGTATATATGTAATATATACACGCCCCCTATACTTAGCATGTGCTATGTCCTCAGATCACGAAGAGCGAGGAAAAAGACATAGCTCGTGTTAAGCGTAAGAGAGCTAAAGAGAAATGAAAATGTATAGAAATCGATCGGCCCTCCTATACTTAGGCTATGGCAGCCTAAGGGTAGAAGAAAGTCAAAAAGTGGGGCGGTCGAGGTCAAGAAGAGAAGTGGATGAATATACAATGCGGGCATCGGTCCCCCCTATACTTAGGTTCAGGTCAGCCTAAGTATAGGTCGGAAGTGAGTATGAGGACCAATGTGATCTGGAGAATGTACAAAGAACCGACTCAAGTGACTCCTCCCCCCTATACTTAGGATCTGGTCATCCTAAGTATAGTCCAAGATAGTGATCCAATGAGGCGGGGATGGGTTACTAGAGTCGCATGAGAGAGAGGATAGGATGTACAAGAAGAATGATGATATATACAAATGAGTCGGTCTGAATCTTTCAAGATGTTGCTGATGGCTGGAGCTCACTGCTGCAGGGTCTCATACGTGGCTCGAGGTGTATCTGCTGAATTTGTCTCGCGCATGAATACAATCTCCTCAACATAGACTAACTACTCATTGGATTCAACGAAGTGCTTCAACAGTTGTCCATTCACTAGGAATGCCGGTGCGTCATCTGCGAGATCTGAGATTTCGACACATCCGCTATCATGCACCATACGGACGACAAATGGGCATGTCCACTTGGACTTCAACTTACCTTGGAAAATCTTCAGCCTAGCATTGAACAACCATACCTTCTGTCCAGGAACAAAGGTCTTTCGTCTGATATATCTATCATGCCAACGCTTCACCTTGTCCTTGTACACCAAACTGTTGTCATATGCACGGTTTCTGACTTCCACAAGCTCATTCAGATCCATATCTCTCTGTTTCTGTCCCAGGTGTGTGTTCCAGTTGACCTTGATTGCCCATTCTGATTTGTGCATCAACTCTGCAAGAAAATGGCACGGCTTTCTGAATACCATTCGGAATGGGGAGGTGCCTAACGGTGTCTTGTAAGCCGTCCTATACGCCCAGAGGACTTGATCCAAAATCTGAGACCAGTCCTTCCTGTCCGGGCGGACAAGCTTTTGCAATATGGTTTTCACCTCCCTATTTGACACCTCAGCCATACCATTGGTTTGTGGGTGGTAAGGGCTAGCGACACGGTGTTCGATGCCGTAGTCCTTCAGGAGTTTCTTCACCTCTCGATTCACAAAGTGGCTACCCCCGTCTGATATCATCATTTTGGGGATCCCGAACCTAGAGATTATATGTTCTCTGATGAATTTACAGACAGTCCTGCTGTCTGCGGCTCGGGATAGCCTCCACCCATCTGGATAGATAGTCTACCGCAAGAAGGATGTATTCGAACCCATGGCTAACAGGGAATGGGCCCATGAAATCGATGCCCCAGGCGTCAAAGACATCACAAATGATGGCAGGCTGCATAGGCATCTCATCCATGGAACCAACGGTTCCTCCCATTCTCTGACATACTGGACACGACTTCGCGAAGGCGGTGGCATCACGAAACAGAGTCGGCCAGTAAAAGCCACACTGAAGTACCTTCCATGCGGTCCTCTTCCTGGAGTGGTGTCCTCTTGCCTCTAAGTTGTGGCATAAAGAAAGGACACCCCGGTATTCCTCCTGAGGAATACACTGTCTCCAGACACAATCCGGTACTTCGAAGAAAAGGATCGGATCCTCCCAATGGTAGTGTCTTGCATCCGACTTCAGTCGGTCAATTTGACTCTTGGGCCAATCTTCGGGAACTTTCTTGGAGACAAGATAATTCACGATATTGGTGTACCATGGGAGTGAGTCGATAACAAAAATCGACTCGTCAGGGAAGGAGTCTCGAATCGGTAAATCCTCGGAAGTATTAAGATCTTCGAGACGAGAGAGATGATCGGCCACTACATTCTTCTTTCCAGGTTTATCACGGATGTCCAAATCAAACTCCTGGATAAGTAAAATCCACAGAAGAAGACGCGCCTTCGCGTCCTTCTTCTCCATCAAATATCGTAGTGTCGTGTGGTCAGTGAACACGATTACCTTGGATCCAATTAAGTGAGATCTGAACTTGTCCAAGGCAAACACTACCGCAAGCATTTCCTTTTCCGTAACTGTGTAGTTACGCTGAGCGATGTCAAGCACTTTGCTTGCGTAGTGAATGGCGAACGGGACGCCATCTCTTCTTTGTCCTAACACAGCCCCCACAGCATAGTCTGAGGCGTCCGTCATGATCTCAAAAGGAAGAGACCAATCTGGGGCTTGTAGGATAGGTGCGTCCATGATCATTCCTTGCAAAAGCTTAAAGGCCTCAAGACATCTGTGATCAACAATAAACTCCATGTCTTTGCCTAGAAGCTCAGTTAGCGGTCGGGAAATCTTAGAAAAATCCTTAATAAATCTTCGATAAAATCCAACATGTCCGAGGAACGACCGCAACTGTTTGACGTTGGTCGGTGGCTGGAGTCGTCTGATCACATCCACCTTGGCAGGGTCAACCTCCATTCCTCTCTTGGAGATGACATGCCCCAACACTATGCCCTACGTCACCATGAAGTGACTTTTCTCCCAGGAGAGCACCAGATTGACCTCACAACATCTTTTTAAGACTCGGTCCATATTCCTAAGACAGGAATCGAAGGAATCGCCATGGACCGAGAAGTCGTCCATGAAGACTTCCAGGAATTCACCGACCATTTCGGCGAATACAGCAATCATGCACCTTTGGAAAGTACCTGGAGCATTGCATAACCCAAAAGGCATGCGCCTGAAAGCATAGGCACCAAAGGGGCATGTGAATGTGGTCTTTTCCTGGTCCTCTGGAGCTATGGCTACTTGATTGTAGTCTGAGAACCCATCTAGGAAGCAGAAGAATTCCTTCCCCGCTAGTCTCTCCAAGATCTGATCAATGAACGACAGGGGAAAATGATCCTTCTTCGTCACGGCATTCAGGCGTCTGTAATCCACACAGACGTGCCACGACGTGGGTACTCGCGTCACGATCTCCTCTCCGTCCTCGTTGGTGGTCGTCTGAATTCCCGACTTTTTCGGGACAACATGGATTGGGGCCACCCACTTAGAGTCGGAGATTGGACAAATGAAACTCGCGTCGCACCATTTCTCTATCTCCTTCTTTACGACCTCTCGTAAAATTGGATTCAACCGACGTTGGAATTCACGAGAGGGTTTGGCTTCATTCTCCAAGTAGATATGGTGCGAACACAGAGCAGGATTTATCCCGTGGAGATCAGAAATGCTCCAGCCTATTGCCTTGCGGTTTTTCTCCAGGATCTCTAGCAAGCGAGATTCATGCTCCTCGGTCAATCGCGAACTGATGATGACCGGAAATTTCTTGTCCTGACCTGCAAGGAAGGCGTATTTTAAGGTTGTGGGTAAGGGTTTGAGCTCAGGAATAATGTGATCGTCTAAGAAGTCTGGCTCAATCTGATCTGGTTCAGTGTTGGAAGTGGCTGGATCTTTCTCTGTGATAGCTGCCACCAAGTTCGGCTCTGGAGTCGGATCGTCAAAGGTCTCCATACAATCGGCAAACGCCTCGTCCGACACGTCATCCTCATCTTCCGATTTTCCTAAAGATGTAAGGATTGACAGGCCCAACTGGGCCTCTAAGTCATCGAAGATGTAGGGCGATACAGGTTCTGAGCTATACTCGTCTCTGAGGACCTCGCAAACTGACTCATGCACTAGATCATCTCCGGAGGGGAGGGGCTCATCGGTGCTGGCTGGGTTCTGTCTCCATGGCCCAACTGTGTCTACATGATCGCAGTCTGTTCCAGTTGAAGAGTACTCGGTGCTAGATTCTGAATCCGGTCTCTGCCATCTTGTCTGCTTCATTTTGAGTTCCTCATCTCTGCCTGGAGTTTGGAACTGAATCTTCCCGATCTTATAATCAAATAAGGCCCCAGTTGTTCTGAGGAAGGGCCTACCTAGAATGATCTGGGAGTCTCTCCAATTACGAGGGGTTTCCATATCCAAGACAGTGAAGTCCACCATGTATTCTTGTCCCTCGACTTTGATCACCATGTTCCTCAATTCTCCTTGGGACCTCTTGGTTGATTTATCAGCAAACTGTAGAAGGGCTCTAGATTTCCTAAGAGGTTCGAGATTAAGCCGCTCATAGAGGGTTGTAGGCATCAGATTGATTGAGGAACCATTGTCCAGGAGAGTGCGTGCAAACGCGATGTCATCAACATAACTCACTACATAATGTGCACCCATGTCTCTTCGTTTCCTTGGAAACGAGTTATTTATTGCACAAGTCGTGGCTACTGATAAAACGTGTTTCTCAACACGGCTTTTGGTCTTCCTGCTAACCCTAGTAGGTGTGCATCTCACCTTAAGGTATTTTTGGAATGCAGGGGTCATCTCCACGTACTTGTCAAAGGGAATTGTGACCTTGATGTGTTTATTGCAGAACTCTGCCATCTCAGGGTCATCTTTTTGGATTTCGTTTTTCTTCTTTCCACCCTTGAGAGCTCGGGGGAAAGGGATTATTGACTCCAATTCATGTTCGGACACTGAAAGATTTTCATTAACTTTGGGAACTGAGTTCTTTACACGACTCTGACTCTGAAACAAACTAGGACTCTGACTCTGACTGAAAAGAAAATGCTGAGGCGAAACCGGTGATGCTTCTTTCGCAACTGCTGGACGATCCTCCTCAGATGGAGGTGCGGGCTCTTCATCGGTTTCGTCGGACTCCATGCGGATGCGGGACTGCTGCTTCGAGGACTCAGATGTCATCTTCTTCTGCCGGCGATGGTGGTGGTGATGCTCCTCCTCTTCCTCCAAGTTCTCCTCAGGTAGAGACTCGGAGGCTCCTTCCTTCTGTGCCCGTGCCCGATCATGTATGGTCACGATCCTTCCGCTCCTGAGAGACATATGATTTACATTATCGTACGAAAGGATCTCATGTTCAGATAAATAATTATCTGAATAATATACCTGATCTCGAGGTCGGTTCTGGCCATGGTGTAAGCTGTTCGGGTTGGCCTGAACTTGTGCAGGAATTGGGGTCTTTGGCGCCATCTGTTGGTCCTGGGTACGAGAGACCCGATTGATATCAGTTCTCATGTCCAGGTAGTCATTCTGCATCTGTTGGACCCTATCAGACAGGGTCTGGATCGCCAAGGTGAGAGACTCCAATTCGGTGGGCTGAGCTGACTGATGTGTGGACGAGGTTCTGTATTGGCCCTGCTGGCCATGCCGTTACTGTTGCTGCTGGTGGGACGGTGCTGGGCCCTGCTGATATGTGCATTGCTGCTGCTGGTGCTGCTGAGGCTGGTACACTTGTTCTTGCCTAGACTGAAAGCGCGGTGCGGGGACAGAGCTGGTTGCTTGGTAAGATGGGGAAGGTCGGTGAGGCTGACCATTCCCCATCTCCGACTGTCTACTGACGGGGTCACGGCTGTACCACAACCCGTTGATCTCGAACACCTACGGAGGCTCCTCGTATCCGATCTTTGCTTGTGGGGGTGCATGCTGGTCTTGCTGGGTGTAAGTCTGATCTTCCACCCAGCCACTGTGAGGCCCCGGTGCCTGCTCCTGCACAAGATGGACTCGATGCACAGGTGCAGGTGGTGCAGAAGGGGCAGGTAGCTTCATCTTGGCTACCTTCTCAGTGAGTTCCTCCACTTGCTTCGGTAGATGCGAGAGAGACTCAAGGTCAGTGACCCTCTTGTGGATCTGCTCGACCATGGTTAGCTTGTCGTCAATCATCCCCATGCTGGGGATGAGGTCCTCGGTCAGATCCGCTACAGTCCTTCGGATTGTCTCGTTGGATAGGATTGAGGGAGACAACTGGTAGGCACTGGTGGCCTGCGACCTACCGGTTTCCGCCATCTGCTCCAGGATCTTCCATACGGCGTGCTCGTTCTTGTTCAGATAACTTCCTCCACATGCGGCACTGACTAACCCCTGCATCTCCAGGGTTAGACCACAGAACAAGGTCTGGACTAGGATCGCCTTAGAAATGCCGTGGCAAGGGCATTTCTGCACTAAGTCATTGAACCTATCCCATGCATCGTGGAAAGGTTCACTCGGTCCTTGAGAGAAGCTGGCGATCTTTGTTCTCATCTGGTTAGTCCTACTGAGAGGGTAGAACTTTTTCAAGAATAGGTCCTTGAACTGCATCCATGTAGTACATATCACCCCTAGGTTCTTCAGCCAATGTGCTGCCCTATCACCTAAGGAAAAAGGGGTGGCCTTCAGTCGAATGTAATCTTGGCCAACATTGGGATGGCTAAGATTGTTGCAAACCAGCTCGAAGTCACGTAGGAAAGTGTACGGTTCTTCATTTGTGTTTCCATTGAACTTCGGAAGCAGACTAAGGAAGTGGGGCTTCAGCTCAAATGCCTCGGCGGGAACTGCTGGTGCTAACCAATTCTGAATCTCGTTCTCCGCCGGGTTGTAGGGACTACCCAGGGAAAGAAAATCAAATACTCAGAATTTGACTAAAAATTAACCTAAGCCGTGCCTCCCCGGCAACGGCGCCATTTTGATAACCGCCCCGCACCCTTAGTTAACTCGGTCAGATTAATGTCCAAATTAATTAGATGTGTTCATTGCAGTCGGATACGAGAGGGTTAATAAAAAACCACTTTAATTAAATTTGAGTTAATTTCAAGCGGTAAATTTTTTTTTACTTGGTGAACTCCAATGTCGAACTCAGGGAGGCATCTGTCTCCTTAGATAGATTTTTAGCAAATTTCCAAGTGTGTGATTTTCGGGGAATTATTTTTTTGGTCTTTTTAAATTTCTATGCACGACACATGTAACAAGCAAGCCAATTCAAAGTTAAATCGATTAAGGTATCAAATTAAGTCCAAAAATTATGAAAATTGGCCAGAAGATGAATTATGGTGAAAATAAACTACCCTAATTTTTTTGGAATTTTTAGACACTAAATGAATTTACTGTGAATTAAACAAGCAGGCAGGGTGATTTTCACTAATTTATTTTTAATAAATATCAAATCACATTTTTTTCAGGAACAGAAATTATCCTAGATAGATCTAATGATAAGGAATTTAGGAAAGTTGACAAACCTTAATTTCAATTGAAATGAGCCTATTAAAATTAAAATAAGAAAATCACTAAAGAATTTATTTAGGCCTCGATATGTGTGCAAATGACATGAAATTTTTATGCAGAGTTGAGTTCACTATCCTAGAGCTACTGTGAATTTTTGAGAATTTTTGAAGCTACAGAAAATTACTTATGAATAAAAGGTTCAACTGGGCAAAATATCACACAAATAGACCAATTAATTCATTTAAAATTCTACTGCAATTACAAAAAATGTGACAAGTGGTACAATAGATAGAGGACAAGTTACTCAACAATATGCAACTTTTAGAATTCAAAAATGATGCAAAATGAAACTTAGGGATGCGTGCAAAGACAGGGGTGTATTTGCAATACAGGAAAATAAAATTACATAAAAGAAATATGCTGACAGGGACTTAAATGCAATTACCTATAATACTGGGAACTGATATGCAATTTCTCCACTGGCACGTGCTCCTCACGTGGGGGCTGCTTCACAGGGACCTTTTTGTAATTTCAAAAAGTCCCCAGGGCCTCTATGCAAAATACCCAGGCCGCACGTACTCCTCACGTGGTCGGCCTAGGCTCGGGCAGCTTAGGAGGCTCGGGACTTGGCTCGGAAGCTCCTGGAGGTCTGGAGTGAGGCTCGGTGTAGCCTCGGGTAGTCCGAGCCTAGGGTCGGAGAAGAGGCTCGGACTCCTTTGCGTGGCGTGCTGAAGACCGTTGGATCAGGAATGATCCAACGGCTGCTGGAAGGAGACGCGTGGCGCTACCAGAGACCGTCAGATCTACGTTGATCCAACGGGCACTGGATGGTGAAGGAAGGGGCGACGTGGCTGAATGCTGATCTCTGGATCACAACAGATCCAACGGCTCCTGGCTGCTCCAGATGTGGGACACGTGGCGCGCTAAGGTCCGTTAGATCTAGAAGGATCTGACGGTTGTCTGCATCTCCGGTAGGATGGCGACGTGGCTGACGCTAGACCGTTCTATTAGGATGATCGAACGACCGTTAGACCTTCTCCCTCAAAGGTCCTCCACCGCCTACGGAGGAGATGGCGGGGCTCCGACGACGATGCCTTGGCTCTGCCCATCCCTCCTCGTGTCGGTGATGCTCTCCGGCGGTCCGGAGCTATCCCAGAAGAAGCGCGGTGATGCGGCGAGGGTGCTGGTAGTCTCAGGAGCTAGATAGGGGCGTCGGAGGTCGCTGGCGACGAAGCTCCAAAAGAGCTCCGGTGAAGTTCCGATCAGTGAAGAAGAGGTACCTGCAAGTGTTAAAAGAATAGCCGAAGCTCGTGCGTGCAATCTTGGAGGTGTGAGGGTGGTCGGCGAGGCCTAAGGAGGAACGGAGATGGGTTGGCGATGGTGCTCCGACCAAGTGGCGAGCTGGAGCTGATGGAGGACAAAGTGCGTCGTCGGCGGGCGTAGAGGGTACCGTGAAGATGAGAGCTCCGTCGCGGAGCTCGGCGGAATGAGAGTAAGGCGTGGAGATCACGGTGAACGACGAATAAAAAGGGAGAAATAGAAGGAAAAATTAAAACGAAGATTAAACGAAGGTGGAGGCAATTACCTGGGGTTTGGAGCTCGAGGTTGAGGTCCAGATCGTCGCTCGAAGGGGCGGTAAATCCCTGAGCTCGAGCAGTGACTCGGAGGAGTGGCTGCGACACGGCGGTGCGCCGAGGATCTCGCCGGAGAAGATGACCGGTCTTCGCTCGAGGAATCGTGCAATCTCTGTCACCAATCGAACGCTCCGAGCTCGGGGTATCTCTCAGGGGTGGCGGATAGGGCTGAAGTCGGCCGGAGGGCGAGTATTTATAGGTTGGAGGTCTCTGCCGGGCTGGTGATGGGGCGAGGTTCATGGAGGTAGTGGGGCGTTGCTGGCGGTCGACGTGGGTAGCGAGGCGGCTGGCGAAGATGAGGAACGAGTAGGGAAGATCGTGGGATAGATGGTGGTCGTCGACGGTGGCTGGAGTACGACCAAGAATAGGAAGGGGCAAGCCCCTCACGCACGGCTGAGAACGTGGGAGAGAGGGGCGCTGGAGGTGGAAGACGAAGTCTCCACCGTTGGATCTTGTGATCCAACGGCGGAGAAGAAGGCTGGATGGAGCATTAGGATTAGATCTGGGCGGGGTGATCTGAGCGTTAGTAGCGTGCCACGTGGTGTGATGGGGGCGCAACATGAACGAACGTTGGAGATGGGACGAAGAAATTTGATCGGGCGGTTAAGATTAGAATGTCAGTGGACGGTGCAGATCGAAGGGCTGCGAGCGTGATCGAATGGCGCACAATGCGCCACGTGGCGCGCTGTAGGAGCGGCGCGCACATGTGGTTGAGATGAGGCGGGGGACTTGATCTGACGGTGGAAATACAAAGCACACGTGGAGGAGGTGTGGCCGTTGGATCTGGAAGACCATCCAACGGCTGAGGGGAGCGGCGGCTAGGGCAAGGGGGACGGGCTGCGTGGTGCAACCAGATGGCGCCACATGGCCTGCTGTGATTGGCTGGAAAGAAAAATATGTGTAGAGAGAAGAGGAGGCCGAATTTGGAAAAACTCAAAACATGAAAGTTGTAGATCTCGATGAGATCTACAAGTTTCATGTTGACTAAAGATGAAGATGAGGTCAAATATAATACAAAAAATACAAAGATACAAATATACATACATGTAGTATACAAAGAGGCCCAAAAACCCAACCTTTTCATACGAGCTCCAAATTGGATGAAATTAGTCTCATTTTGAAGGTCTTTTAATGTGTATTATCCTGAAAGTGAGTAGACCTATTTTGGAGTTTGTATGAGGGAGCTATGGGTATTTTATGGTCCAGGGGTTCTAGGGCTTTATTGGCTATTTTACAAGGGACATTTCTGGCTTTCTTCCTTATATTATTAACTAAGGTATACATAGTATAAGGGAGAGCTTATTTTTATGAGGGAACATTTTACAAGTGATTTTGGCTTCTTATTTAAATGCAAATGGAATGCTAAAATGCATGTTTTATGTATGCATGTCTGAATGCTATTCATGCATTATAAAGGGAAATATGCCTCTATTTACTCGGGAACAAGGCTCTATTTTTAACTTCTAGAGTGATGAATCACAGATTCATCAGCTAGTTGACTGAAATTATCAGTGGGCTCGCTCTGATTGGCTGGCGGGGGAGGAGAGGCGCTGGAGAGAGGGCTGACTGGACGGCTTGCATGGACCAATGAGGGGCGACTAAGGAGTTGATTGTTGACCAAGGAATAAAAAAGAACGGAAATAAAGATATGGGATAAAGGTCGAATGAAAAATCGGTCTACATGAAAGTTGTTGGTCTCAATGAAATCTACAACTTTCATGAAAGACCCAAAAGCAAAAGAAGTCATATATATAAAATATATTTTTGTATATATATTAATTTGATAATTAACCCCCATATTTTTATGTTTTGTAACATTTTTATTTAGGTTTTAATTAAGAATTATTATATATACAATATAAAAAACATTAATCTAAATTTTTATGTATTTTATAAGTTAGAAAAAGGTGAAAAAATATCAAAGATAAAATATGTGTAATATATACAAAATCAGATCCTTTTGTTTCCCATTATTTTATGATTTTTATGGGTTTTATTTCTTTATGTCAACTTAGTGAATGATTCAAAGAATATATAAAAAAGAATTAAGGTAAAATAGTTAGTTTTTGTACATAAATGCTCAGTTAGTAGATAATCAAGGTTATTTATTTACAAGAATTAGCCTTAATATCAAACCATATTAGCGGAGTTAAATTAAGCCAATTAGAATGTTTGTTCAGTGAATTATTAAATATATTTTGCTAAGATTATCATATAAAGTAGATGAATCATGGATTCATCACCTGACATTATTGGTGGAGCCATTATACATATTACGGTAATAAAACTTTTCAAATTTTGCAGTGGCGGTGGGAGGGGGGTGGGGTGGGAGGTGAGACTTGAGTTGCCTACATGGTTGATTGCCTAACGAGGTGAAAGTTCATGCAACATTAGCTCGCCAAATTGCCGCCTAGAGGTTGATGAATAGAGGGGGAAAAGGGAGATGTACTAGAGACGAGTAGATAAACAATGGGTGAACGAAATATGAATATCAATTATTAATAATTGATTGATTTGAATATGAATATGGTTAGATTAACTCAATGATATGACAGGGGTATACGTGTAAAACATATTAAATTCATGAGGGTGGTGGTGTAATTATAAAAATTATAGGGGATGTTAAAGCCCTCGATCCTATTTCCCCCCAAACGGGAAGGGAGAGTGAGGGTACATCGAGAGACTGTCTTTGGGAGAGACATGGATGGGAGAGATTGGCGCAGGTCCATTGACAGTGGGCTTCGTGTTGGAGGGGGAGGGAGAAGAGGGGCGAGAGTGACGGAGGCGAGGAGAGAGATTGAAGGTTGGAGAGGGAGGGAGCCATCGAGGAAGGGGAGGAGAGAGATGAAGGGTGCCATTGCCATTCCCACGTTGCGAGAAAAGAAACAGCGACAGAAGCAGAGGCAGTGTGGGGAAGATTATAGGGAGCTATGGACAGACATAGGGGGAGAAAGTAACCTACCACTAGGGATTCAGAGTCCTTTTTTAACCTTTACTACACCATTTCGATTTATTGAAGATCTTATACGACAATGGTATGCTTTCCTTCCATAATTTTACGGTAAACCATACTTTGATGTTAATAAGGTGAATACCTCCTTTCTTTGCTTCTTGACATTTGCGCCCGCTTATTCTTAAATCATAGTGTTAACGTTGCATGTCTGTCACTGTGAGATCTGGAGTGAACGTTAACTCGGTCAGATTTAACTGCAACTAATTCCGATGGAACAGTAAAAACTGCAATTAACTCCGTCGGAACACTACATGATTAACATATGACCGAGCTGACACTTTATGCATTATATTGATGACGTGCTTTGAAGGACTAGTTA
Source organism: Ottelia alismoides (assembly GCA_037367405.1). Taxonomy (NCBI): domain Eukaryota; kingdom Viridiplantae; phylum Streptophyta; class Magnoliopsida; order Alismatales; family Hydrocharitaceae; genus Ottelia; species Ottelia alismoides. Next base: position 78,762 of record JAZKJV010001118.1, on the reverse strand, counting down.
TCAGAACAAAATACTGCATACTGTACATCATTTGCATATAGTATATCTTAACATCAAATATTTCTGATTTCTTCTACCCAAGTATATTGAAAAGTTCAGGGTTGTTCCAATGCATCATAAGAGGAAATTACAAAGAGTCCCCAGGATTTTATAAAAAAAATTAGTGGGATCCTTTAAGTGGATTCTTTGCTCCTTTTAGGACCATATCTGGACCTCACCAAACAATTTCCAAACTTAAAAGGCAAAACTGCATTGCCAGAAAATTTCCTCGAAGGCAAAAGTGCCGTACCGTAACAACTACATATGAAGGTAACCAGTTAACCAAGATGAAAAGAAAACACACACATATATGTATATAATATGGAAGGATTTTGGAACAAGAATTTACCCTCAATTGGCTTCGAAGTGTTGTAAATGGGTAAGACAATTCCCTTTTTATCCATCTCTCATTATATTGTGAGTGATGGTTTTCCTGCTATTTTGAAGCAATCTTCTGATGCTCTGGTGACTATTTCAATTCCAAGAGAACATAGTGGAACACTACATGATTGTAGTTGGACGCAAGTTATGGGTAATAAAATGGATGTTTTTCTATTTGGTGGCACGTGATATCTTCTACCTTGTCCTATGGATTCCACTTCTATTGCATGTTAGTTGCTAACCACCGAGTTCACTCAGTATAGACAAGCACTATGATTGTTACTATAGTTTATTATTTATGATATGGTTTTTAAAAGAGATAATATGTTAGGCATCTTGAACACCAAAACCTTTCTGCAGCTGGTATCTGTGACAAAAGACCTTTGCCCTATTCTATTTCTTAGGTTTTGAGGTGACTAGACACTTGGGAAAATGTCTGCTATCCCAATAAAAATATTATCTTGGTATCCCAGAGGAGGTATCCTACTTGATTACAAGCCCTCTTATATACTGTAGAGATTCCATGTCATAATAGTGTTGACGACACCTATTTTGAGGAATCCACGAGATATAAAAGTTTGATGGCCATCTCCTTTACCTTATGGTAAGTCGATTTGATATTACATGTATCATTGGCAAGGTCACTTAGCACATGGAATGTCCTCGATACAATCACTAGTACTTATCCTGTGCTATTCCAATAGCTTACATGGGAAAGGGTTTTTCTACTCTTGTTGTAAGCATATGGACATTCATATTTACTCTAATGCATATTATGCCATATCTCCATGTAATATCGGATATGCTACTTTTATTAGAGGCTACCTTTTCATATGGAGGAGCAAGAACCAGACGCAGAATGCCACTCAATTTAGTGCTGAGATGGAAAATGGGGCTATTAAACAAATCACTTATGAACTTAGTTGGCATATGCCTTTCTATAGGAATATGGTTTGTAAAACAAATTTCCTATTTCCCTATATTGTGGCTACTGATATGATTGCTTACGATTGTTTGGATTGGAGATTCCATTGGTAATTATTGGTAAAGAGAGGTTTTCTAACCTTGGGATCATGTGGATGAAGCATTGTGTCACTATTGCTCGTTACTTTACTATGGGGTAATGATCATCCTAAGGGGGATCTTACCAACCATAACATGGGGTCTGGTAGGGGTTCCATCTTGCTCCTCTTCTCTTTATTTTGGTTTTAGATGCGCTTGCAATCATGGTTAGTCAGGTGATGCATATGGGAATTATATTTGGGTATTCACTGTATGATATCTCCGTGTCGGAGTTGCAATATGTTGACGATACTAACTTTTTCATTGATACAGGATATTGGAGGCCAAAAGGCTATCCACTGTCCTTAATATCTTTGGGGATCTTTCAAGATTGCATATCTATCGGTCAAAATATACCTTTGTTCTTTTTAAATTGTCCAATTTGGGGATTGCATACTGTGGTATGGTCCTAGCCAGTTGCCACACCATATAGGAGTTTTCCTTTATCATACTTAGGGATACCGTTGATGTGCAGTCACACCAGACAAGTGGATTGGCTTCCTCTTATTGAGAAATTGGAGTGTAAGCTTTCTAGCTGGAAGGCTTCTATCTCGCTTGAGGATGTTGTCTATTATTGCTAAAGGCATGTTTCTCTGCAATTCCGGTTATCTTCATCTCATCAAGAATCCTACCAACCGGGATTCGATATGGTCTGAAGGAAATTATGAGATGATTCTTTTGGAGTGGATCGTATGGGAATTTACCCTATACGTGTATAGTTATTTGAGAATCGATGACACTGTTCATTGAGGAAGGTGGTTTAATGGATGTGATGAATATGTCCCTCCTTTTAAATTAGGTGTCCATGTGAACTTGGTTAATGCAAAAAAGGGAGGGGATTGAAACATGAGTAAAAGTAATTTGATTAAAAAATCTACTTTAGAAATGCATAGATATTTTTAACGTGAAAACCTAATCAAGTCAAAACATTGAAAGCTTGTTCTAAGATTTCATTACCCTCGAGGCTTCTGTTGGAGTATGCCTTTCACTATATCTTACTAATTTCACCAGGGGTAGTAAAAACCCACTTACAACTTGTCGCTTTCTTAACAACTCTCAAGAAAGTATTTTACCTTCCACGAAGGTAGGAATGTACACCTTGAATACATGAATTACAACACAAACTAGAAGAGCATTTAATTAGATATTCAGTAATTGAATATGCTTGTTGTGAAAAGAGCTTCCTTGATTTAATGTAGCTAATGGTAGTGAATAAAAGCAATTTCAGAACTTGAGATATATCAAAGGGACATCTCAGAATGCTGAAACAATCGAAGTGAATGAGAAAAATGAATTCTTGAAGTGCTTGAGAGATCAAGAGTGGCGAGAGTTCAATGCTTTTAAGTGTATTGAAATGAAGGGAGACCTCTTCATTTCACGAAAGTGAAGTTTTTCGTCATTCAAAGCCAAGAAAGCTGAAGGATGTCTCCAGTGTTCATAAACAACGGCTAAAAAACGACATCTACATAAAAAAGAAAACCAGTCAGCTGAAATTCTCAACAAGTCGACTGAAGTAGGACTAATCGATTGAACACAAAAATGAGTTGCTTGGATCTCTCAATGTTCATAAACTACCATTAATTGATGAAAAGAATAGTTGACTAGGTTACTGAAATATTCACCTAAAATCAAGTTAGTCGAATGGAACTAAGATTATAGACTAAAATGATTATTTAAGTCCGACATTTAGTTGACTCAGGAGAGTGCCATGTGCGGAAGCGTGGGTGCGGGAGCGAAGGGGAGCGATCGGAGGGCCACCTACTGTGGGAGATGGGCGGAGGTAGCGAGCAAGGCCACTTAGCACATGGAATGTCCTCGATACAATCACTAGTACATATCCCGTGCTATTCCAATAGCTTACTTGGGAAAGGGTTTTTCTACTCATATTGTAAGCATATGGACATTCATGCTTACTCTAATGCATATTATGCCATATCTCCATGTGATATCGGATATGCTACTTTTATTAGAGGCTATCTTTTCATATGGAGGAGCAAGAACCAGACGCAGAATGCCACTCAATCTAGTGCCGAGTTGGAAAATGGGGCTATTAAACAAATCACTTATGAACTTAGTTGGCATATGCCTTTCTATAGGAATGTGATTTGTAAGACGAAGTTCCTATTTCCCTATATTGTGGCAACTGATATGATTGTTTACGATTGTTTGGATTGGAGATTCCATTGGTCATTATTGGTAAAGAGATTGGGATCATGTGGATGAAGCATTGTGTTACTATTGCTCGTTACTTTATTATGGGGTAATGATCATCCTAAGGGGGATCTTACCAACCATAACGTGGGGTCTAGTAGGGGTGCCATTTTGCTCCTCTTCTCTTTATTTTGGTTGTAGATGCGCTAGCAATCATGGTTAGTCAGGTGATGCATAGGGGAATTATATGTGGGTATTCGCTATATGATATTTCCGTGTCGGTGTTGCAGTATGTTGATGATACTAACTTTTTCATCGATATGGGATATTGGAGGCCAAAAGGCTATCCACTGTCCTTAATATCTTTGGGGATCTTTCGAGATTGCATATTTATCGATCAAAATATACCTTTGTTCTTTTTAACTTGTCCTATTTGGGGATTGCATACTGTGGTATGATCCTAGCCAGTTGCCACACCAATTAGGATTTTACCTTTATCATACCTAGGGATCCCGTTGATGTGCAGTCACATCAGGCAAGTGGATTGGCTTCCTCTTATTGAGAAATTGGAGCATAAGCTCTCTAGATGGAAGGCTTCTATCTCTCTCGAGGATGTCATCTATTATTGCTAAAGGCGTGTTTCTCTGCAAATCTGGTTATCTTCATCTCATCAAGAATCCTACCAATCGGGATTCAATACTGTCTGAAGGAAATTATGAGACGATTCTTTTGGAGTGGCTCGTATGGAAATTTACCCAATACCTATATAGTAATTTGGGAATCGATGACACTGTTCATTGAGGAAGGTAGTTTAATGATGTGATGAATATGTCTCTCCTTTTAAAATAGGTGTCCGTGCGAACTTGGTTATTGCAAAAAGGGAGGGGATTGAAACCCGAGTAAAATTAATTTGATTAAAAAATCTACTTTAGAAATGCATATATATTTTTAACATGAAAACCCAATCAATTTAAAACATTGAAAGCTCGTTCTAAGATTTCAGGCATGGCATCTATGGGGTTGCTCAGTAGATCTGCTAGTTTCTGTGATCGGTGGTTGGCGACGGCAAGGGTTTCAAATTCTGGCTTGACGATTGGAGTGAGGGAGGTGCTCTGGAAGTGAGATACCCGCGTCTGATGGCGCTCGCTACCAATCCTGAGGCGTCGATTGCTGAGATCTGGGATGTGCATGGTTTCTTCCCTATGTTTAGATCTGAGCTCTCGGAACAACGTGTTGAAGAGTTTGTGTTGATGTTAGATGAGTTGGGGAACGCGTCGGGACCCTCGGAGGGTAGAGACTGTTAATGCTGGAGAGACGGTCTCTTCATACCCTTTACACCTCTCTTAGGGGTATGTTTGAGAAGCTTCGTGGTTTCATTCCCTTGACTGCTTCGCCAGAACAACTCAAGGCTTACAGAGATTTGGTGATGACCAGAGTCTTTCTGGCAACTTTTGATCCTGAATATGATGCAACTCGACTATAGATTGTTACTGATGTCAATATACCTCCAATGGAGGAGGCGTACTACAGATTGAGTAGGCTCTCTAAAGCACATGATGGTGTTACTCATTAGTCTCTGACCTCCTCGGCTATGGCCGCATCATGTGGTAGAGGGAGCTCCATACAATACCGTTGGCGTGATACTCGTGACGAGGGAGGGGGTAGTCGACCCCGTCAGCCGTGAACATACTGCCACATGCCAAGTTATTCCGAGGATACACGCTACTCCAAGCATGGCTTTTCTGTTTCAGCTCGTGTTGCAGAGCAAACTCAGCCAACTGGTGTTCCTCCTCCAGCATCTGATCAGAGGTTCAATGAGCTTGTGGTACGACTGAGAGAGATTATGTTTGCACCTGGGTCGTCTACTGCTCCTTCAGGATCTTCAGAGGTAGCTGTGTCAGCATCTGCCACTACATCATGTACCACATTTGCTTTTACTAGCTATTACAGAGCAGATTTGTCAGAATGGTTTTGGGAGAAAAATGATTCATATCATTAGAATGACCGAGGGATCTCTTATATAGGAGAAAAACCCTTGGGTTAATTACACGATAAGTAAAAAAATAAACTAAGCCTTCTCCAACTATAAGTAGGGTCGGCTACATGGATTCTTGTTCAAATCCATGTTGAAAGATTCGACTATTTTTTACGCTGGTCGTCGACTACCTAACGCAACCCCTGCAAGAGTGGGATTTGAACCCTGGTCTTTTGTATGACAGAGATACTGTACTACCACTAGACCATTAAGTGGGTACCTAGAGAAAAACATAACATGTAAAATAGATAAAGAGATAAATGTATTTCAACACTCCCCCTCAAGCTGGAGCATATATATCTATCATGCTCAGCTTGGAGCAACACCTCTGAAATGGACTTCTAGCTAGAGCCTTGGTGAAGATGTCAGCCGTCTGATCTCCTGTGGAGACATGGGAGGTGGATATGAGACCTTTCTGGATCATGTCTCTGGTGTAATGACAATCCGCCTCTATATGCTTTGTCTGTTCATGAAACACAGGGTTATTTGCAATAAATAGTACAGCTTGATTATCACACAAGAGCTGCATAGGAAGAGGAACCTCAATGGTAAGGTCAGTCAATACCGATCTAACTCACATCATCTCTGCACTCCCTTGTGCTATGGCCCTGTATTCAGATTCTGCACTTGATTAAGCCACCACTGTCTGCTTCTTGCTTTTCCACGAGACAAGTAAGTTCCCTACAAACACAGCAAAGCCCGAAGTAGATTTTCAGTCCTTGGGACAACCTGCATAGTCAGCATCTGCGCAAGCCGTCACCTCAAGGGATGTATCTCTGCTGAATATAAGACCCGAACCAGGTGAGTTCTTTGAATATCTCAATATCATATAGACAACATCCATATGCACCTTTCTAGGTTGCTCTACTGCAAACATTATTTCCAGCCTGTTGATAGTGGCATATAAAAGCTTCCCAACCAGTTCTTTATATCTCCTACTATCTATATCCTCAGTGTCATCATTATATAATCTCATACTCGGATCCATCGGGGTAGTAGCAGGATTGCATCCTGTCATACCTGTCTCAGGAAGAAGATCCATCACAAACTTCCTCTGGGTCATCACCAGACCACGCTGGTTCCTGGCGAACTCCAACCCAAGGAAGTATCGAAGAGTACCAAGGTTCTTAGTCACAAACTGTTGTCCTAGGAACTCCTTGACAGTCTGAATACCTTGGTCATCATCCCCTGTAACAACAATGTCACCCACATAAACAAGAATGACAATAGTTACTTTCTGTGTCCTCTGAACAAAAAATGAGCGGTCTGCAGTAGACCGCACAAACCCCTGGTGCTCTATTAATTCTGACAGCTTATGGTACCAAGCTCTCGGACTCTGCTCCAGGCCATAAATCGCCTTATGGAGCCTGCACACCTTATGGGACTCCCTCTCAGTAGCAAACCCTGGTGGCTGCTGCATATAAACTTCTTCCTGCAGATCCCCGTAGAGAAAGGCATTCTTCACATCAAGCTGGTACAAAGGCCAGTCACGCTGTAATGGAAAGAAGAATGGGTAGTGTCGAGTATCTGGCCATAGGAGAAAAAGTATCATGATAATCCACCCCATATTTGGGTGAATCCACGTACCATAAGTCTTGCCTTGTAGCGATTCACACTCTACCCTTTGTTTGACTGTAAATATCCACTTGCAGCTAACAACAGAGATCCCGGGTGGAGCAGAAACAATGGTCCACGTCCCTCGTGACCTCAATGCATCCATCTCCTCTTCCATTGCAATTCGCCAATTACTGTCCTGAAGCGCCTCTTGATATGTATGCGGGATAGTAACGACAGAGAGTCCCACTACAAACTTCCTATACTCCTTTGAAAGATGGTCCAAAGAAACATGAGCAGAAAGAGGATACGTGGCACATCGGCGACGAGGCTTCCTTATAGCAATAGGAACCTTTAGATCATCATCCATTCTGTCTGCTGGAGTCAACTCATCCTGTGTATCATGCACAACTCCAGTGCCATCAATAGAAACAATGTTATCATGACATACCTGAGGCGTGATGGATGATGTGGACGACGCATGAGCAGAGGGGCGAGTAGAAGACTTGCGAGTAAACATGGTGTAAGAACTTTGACTGGGTAGATGGAGGTGGAGGCAGTAGAGGTGGTGGAGGTGGTGGAGGTGCAGCTTGGGGTTCATATGGTGGAGGAGACGGAGGTGGAGGAACAACAACATCTTCACTGGAAGTAATATTGGATAACCTGTCACATATAGGGGAGAAATACATAATCGACTCAAAGAAAATGATGTCAGCACTCACATAATATCTTCTGCCTACAGGATCATAACATCTATACCCTTTTTGGGTACGAGAATAACCAACGAAAACACATTTGACCGCTCTAGGCGAGAGCTTGTCACGACCAGGAGTGAAATTATGGACAAAGGCCACAGATCTAAAAACTCTGGGAGTGAGAGAGAATAGTTCCTTCTCAGGAAACACAATCAAGAAAGGGAACCTTTTCTCCAAGCATGGTGGACGACATGCGGTTTACCAAGTAACAAGCCGTGAGAACAGCGTCCCCCCAGAAAGAATGAGGGGTACGACTCTGGATCAATAGTGTTCTTGTGACATCAAGAAGGTGACGATGTTTGCGTTCAACCACACCGTTTTGTTGAGAAGTGTAATTGAAAGAGGTTTGATGAACAATTCCAAGAGACATGAGAAATTCAAACAAATGTAATGTGGAAAACTCCAAAGCATTATCTGTACGAATGAACTTGACATTGGCAGAGAAAACATTTTTGACTTCAGTAAGGAAAGTTTTAATGATAGTACCGGCTTCAGACTTATGTTTTAACAAGAACACCCAAGAGAGTCTAGAATAATTATCGACAACAACCATATAAAAACGATGCCCCTAATGATCAAGAACACGACTAGGACCCCAAATATCAAAATGAAATCAGGACTGACTACTATGACGACTCGGACGACTCGGAAAAGAGGAGAGATGGGAGCCTCAAAAAAAAAAGAGGAGAGATGGTGCTTCCCAAGCTAACATGCTTCACAATCCAATGTAGTACGAGTAGATATCTGCTGTAGCACATGGCACATTTTCTGGAGAGGAAGGTGGCCAAAGCGAAGGTGCCACATGAAAGGAGAAACAAATCCAGAAGGAATGGTATCAATTCCAGCACAAGGGGGTGTAGCAAGCTTATACAATCCTCTCTGCTCACGACCATGACCAATCATCCTGCCAGTTAGTATGTCCTGAAAAACAAAAGAAGAGGGATCAAAGATGGCACGACAATGTAAATCTTTTTTAAGTTGACTAATGGACAAAAGATTCATCTAAAAATCTGAAGCATATAAGACGTTCTGAAGATGCATAGAGGGGGCTAAGACAATCTCCCCCTGACCAACAATGGGTATACGAACCCCATTGGCAATAACCACAGATCTGCCAGGTGTAATAGATCTGTATGTACTGAACTGCGTCCGATCTCCACACATATGATGCGATGCTCCAGAATCCTTAATCCAACCACTACTTGTAAACATAGAATTAGTAGCTGATGAACTGGATGATGCTTTGGCAGTGGCAGCGACATATGTTGTACCTGGAGTCGGAGCAGTAGGAGTGCTCATCATATCTCGGAGCTTGGAGACAATCTCATCGAAACGTGGATCCGGAGTAGGCACAATGGAATGCTTAGTCTGCTCAGCAACACATGCAGATGGTGGATTTCCATGCTTTTGGAAGCATGTCTCCTCAGAGTGACCAGAACAATGGTAATGAGAACAGGGTCCACGATGTCGACCACCTCCTCACTCTCGAGGACCACGGCCTCGAAACTGGGATGACCCCCTTGCCATGAGTAGCTGCCATCGCAGAAGGAGTCGTCTGGACTGTAGTAGTTGATGTGGTAGTAATCTTGCTCAAGCGCTTGTAGACTTCCTCCATCGGTGGTATCGTTCTCTCCAGTCAGAAGTTGAGTACGAGCGGCATCGTACTCCGAGTCAAGAGAGGACAAGAAAACGCCTGTCATTGTGGCATTCTGATATGCCTGTTGCTGCTCAGTGCTGGCTTTAATCGGCATGAAGCTGTGTAGTCGCTCAAACATGCCTCTCAGATGAGAGAAATGTGCGTGGAGCGGTCGACCATTCTGTTTGGTCGAGAAAATATCGAACTGCAGTTGAAGGATCTTGCTCTCATTTTTGGCCTGGCCGTATGTGGCCGCCAATATATCCCACATCGCCTTTGCAGTCGGCTGATTAACAATGTCATTAGCAATCTCGGTAGTAAGCATCCCAAAGAGCCAAATACGAGCATATGCATTGTCCTGCTTCCATGTTGCATTGGCCCCAGTCTTATCCACCGTCTCTGAATCAGTCAGGTTGTGCTCTTTATTGTGGCACTGCATTAGGGTACGAAACTGCATAGACCATAACTCGTAGTTGGTCCCGTCCATCTTTACAATCGGTGCCGGGCCCTTGAAGGCACCGGAAGAGGAGAAAACATCACCCTTGTTCTCTGACATCGTACCACGAAGCCGAAAAACGGAAGACCGAGGAGTAAATCAAGATAAAGATGTGTCTACAAAACCATTTCAGGGATTATTTGTATGTGTAGACTCATACAGCTATCCCTAGGTGTTCGTGTGAGGTTTAAACCTGCAAAACACAATAGAAATCCGTCAATAGCACGATCGACAGGGTAGAACAGATCGCCGATCAACGCGTAGACGCCGCACGCGCACTAGACCCGGCTGTGGGACACATTCCTCAACTGCAAGAGGTACAGGAGCGCCGCGCGAGGGTTCAGAAGGGTGCTAGGATGTGCGCGCAGGGCCCCTGCACTGCTGCGACGACGACACAAGAACCTTCAAGGCTGTGCGGCGGCACAATAGGGCTCCGAGCCCCTAGCTGCGGTGGCGAGAGGCTGGGAAGGCCGCGCTGGGACCCCCTGCAGCGTGCACTGAGTGAGTGGGAGGCCTTTACGGCATCGCGGGATGCCTCTGGGCCGAGTAGTCGGCGACAACGGGGGGGGGGGGGGTAGGATTAGGGTTTTTGGGTGGGGTAGGGGAACCCCGGTCTAGGACCGTTGCTCCGATACCATGTTGAGAGAAAAATGATTCATATCATTAGAATAGACTGAGGGATCTCTTATATAGGAGAAAAACCCTTGAGGTAATTACATGATAAGTACCCAAAGAAAAACATAACATGTAAAATAGATAAAGAGATAAATGTATTTCAACAAATGGATTATGGACTCATGAGCTTCACACAATCTCTATGGTGATAGAGGATAATTTAGTGGATACAGATCGATTGAGCCAGACAGGTCTGTAGTCATAGCAGATGGGACCTAGTGGGGAGGTTTAGTTGACTTCGGCATTGCATCTACAGAATGTTCTTTATGCTCCTGATTTTTCTTTGAACTTAATGTCTATTAGTCAAATCACCAAAGACTTACATTGTCATGCCATATTTGACTCGTCTTCTCTTGTGTTTAAGGACATTATTATGGTCAAGGTGATTGGATCTGGCCATGAGCAAGGAGGTCTCTATAGATTGGTCCAGTCCCCATATGCTGGGTTCTAAGACCATTCACACTGGACCAGTCTCTCCTTATATGTGGCACCTCCGGTTTGGTCACCTTCCTCTGTAGAAGCTATGTCACGTCCTTCCTCAGATTTCTCCTCGCTCTACCCTTCAGTGCGAGGCTTGTCAGCTTAGGAAAGCACCATCGGTCTACTTTTCAGAGTCGTTAGGGTCGTAGTAGTCATAGTATTTTTAAGTTGATCCATCTTGATATTTGGGATCTGAGTCGTGTCCCAAACCATGAGGGGCATATATTTTATCTTGTTGTTGTTGACGATTTTTCCAGATCATCTTGGGTATTTCTACTTAAAAATAAGTCTGATGTAGGTCATGTTATTCAATCTTTGATTAATGAAATAAAGAACATTTTTTCTGCAAATGTCAAGTATATCCGTTCTGACAATGCATTAGAATTATGTAGTTTACAACTTTCACAGTTTTTCAGAACCCTTGGTACTATTCATCAGACTTCATGTGCATATGCATCTCAACAAAATGGGGTAGCTGAATGCAAACATCGTCACCTTTTGGATGTCATGAGAACCCTCTTAATTCAGGATCGTGCTCCTCATTCCTATTGGGGAGATGCTGTTCTAACTGCTTGCTACCTGGTGAATCGCATGCCCTCTTCTGTGTTGGGAGAGAAGATGCCGGTCTTAATTGCGTTCCCCGAGAAGGATCTTTTCTCCCTCACTCATCGTGTGTTTGGGTGAGTTGCCTTTGTTCATCATACGTTTACTGGCCATGACAAGCTCTCTCCTAGGGCTGTCAAGTGTGTCTTTTTGGGTATTCTAGGACTCAAAAGGCATACCACTATTTTGATCTTGTTTGACGGAAATATTATGTTAGTGCGCGGATGCCACTTTCTTTGAGTCTATTATGTTTTTCTCTCCTACAGGTGATAGGTTGATTCCTTCGGAGTTTGGAGAACATGTATACATGCCTCTATCTTCGGTTTCGTCTACCACACCTATGACTCTTACTCTTGTCACTCCACTACCATCCTCACCACCACCTCCTCCACTGTTTCCACCAGCAGCCTCCATCTTTTTGTCGCAGATTTACACGCGCCGACCTCGTGCTCATGTGCCTCCTCCATCATCCAGCACGCCCCATGTATGTTATGAGCACTTGGTTTCTACTGATGACACTGATGATTTGCATTTACAATAGGATGAGCAGGTGACTATAGATGTTTTTATCTCTGTCACTGAGGAGGCTGAGGACCTTGACATGCACATTGCTTTAGAGGTTTGTTGTTGGACTATCTGCTGTGGATATACCACGGACATATTAGGAGGCATTACAAATTAGTCAGTGACGTCCTGCTATGGAGCAAGAGATGGCTGCATTACAGCCTCGTGGCATGTGGAGTTTGTTCTTGCTCCACCTTGTTTATCTATTGTGGGGATCAAGTGTGTATTTACGGTGAAACACCGTCCATATGGTAGTGTGGATAGATACAAGGTCACACTTGTTGCTCGCGGGTTCATCCAGACATATGAGATGGAATATCATGATATGTTTTCTCCCGTTGCTTGATATTTTACATTGAGAATTCTTATTTCTATTACTATGGTATGTGATTGGCCTCTCTTTCAGTTAGATATCAAGAATGCCTTCTTGTATGATGATTTGCAGGAGGAAGTCTACGTGCATCAACCACCAGGTTTTGCTGATGAGGGGGAGTTTCATATGGTTTGTAGACTTCGCAAGGCTATTTATGGCCTTAAGTAGAGTCTGAGGGCCTGGTTCCAAAAGCTCTCTGAGTTGATTGAACGACAAGGATTTGTCATATCGACCGTAGATCAGTCTCTTTTCGTTCAGAGATCCCAAAAGGGTACTGTTGTTATTTTGATTTATGTGGAATGACATCATTGTTACAGGAGATGATAAGCAAGGTATCCATGCATCTAAGGATTTCCCAGTTTGTGACCAAGGATGTTGGCAATCTTCATTATTTTATTGGCCTCAAGTTTACGAGGAACCAATGCGGCATGATGATGCAAAGGAAGTATGCTGCTGATCTCCTAGTCGAGACATGCGTGATAAGATGTAGGCTTGCTGCTACTCTGATGGATCCTAATGTTAAACTCTATGATGATGACACTAAGGAGGTTGATAAGAGAGCTTGTGGGAAGCTTTTATATGTCACCATTACCTGACATGATATATCCTTTACACTGAGCATGGTTAGTTTATGGAGCAGCCCGAGAAGGTACATTTGGATGCTGTATACATGCTTTTGAGATAGTTGAAGACTTCTCCAGGTTCAGGACTCTTGTTCAGTAGAGATACATCCCTTGCAGTTTCAGCACGTGCTGATGCATACTATACAGGATGCCCAAAAGATGTGAAGTCTACCTCAGGCTTCGCTGTCTTTGTAGGGAGTTCACTTGTTTCATGGAAGAGTAAGACAAAAATGGTTGTTGCCAGATCTAGTGCTAAATCAGTATATAGAGCCATGACACAAGGTAGCACATAGATGATATGGGCCAGATCCATCCTGACTGACCTGACTATTGAGGTGCCACTCTCCATGCACCTCCAATGCGACAACCCGACGACCCTGTTCATAGCCAATAATCCTGCCTTCCATGAAAGAACCAAGCACATCGAGGTAATCTGTCACGACACTCGAAATATGATTTAGAAAGGATTTATCTCCACTTTTTATGTTACTTTAGGAGATCAAATTGCAGGTATGTTCACCAAAGCACTTGCTAGAAGCCCATTCCATTGTTGCTGTTCCAAGCTGAACATGATAGACATATATGCTCCAGCTTGAGGAGAAGTGTTGAGATAGTTGTTTATATTTGTCCTTTATTCATATTTCTTATTCCTCTGTCTACTTTATGTAATTTTTCCATAGGGCTTTTCTCCTATATAAGAGAGCCTTAGGGTCACAATGGAACGTATCAATTCTATTTTCCCTTTTTACATGTACGATTAAAAAATCTTACAAGATTTTTACATCTTAAACTGCGTCGGGAGAGCAAGGTTTGATAAAAAATGTAAACTCATTTGAAGTAGGGCATGAGAGCAAGGCTTGATAAAAGACTGTAAACTCATTTGAAGTAGGGTGCCACTGAGGGTAATAATTTGCATTTGGATCATTTTTTGAAAGAAAAAGGGCCTCCACCGTATAGGTGGGTGCCAAAAACTTCACCATTTATCACTAAAAGTTATTACAAGCCTATTACAAGTGTGAGTAAATACAGAAAATCATGTTACATGTTACAGGTTCCAACTCCCAGCCATCGCATTAGCATGTGATGCAACATTTTCAGCAATAGAAGCGATCCCGACGGAACACTACCCCATTTCTAGCCAACCAAAGTGCCCATATCATTGCCACACACCTCGATCTTTCCTTCTCCGTATCAATCCGATCTGCTCCAATGGATCTCCATAAGCTAGCAACACTGTCATAACACACCCTGTGATTCCCGAAACATCTCCAAACCTTCGCATAACTCTCACAATTAAAGAAAAGGTGATCAACGTTCTCAACATTCTCTGAACACGGGGCATGCATAATCCTCCGTCTGAACAAAGCGCACAAATCTTTCTTTGGTCAGCAATCTTCCCCTCCTAAAGATCCATAAGAAGACCTTCACATGAGTTGGAACCTTCCACTTCCATATCCGCCTGCAGTCCGCCGCATACCCTCCCGGGTCAAAAACCAGAGGCCCTTCAGAGCCCTGTACGTCTTCCCCATAAAAAAGGAACCATCATGCCAGATCCATCAATCGCAATTGTCCGTGAGACTGACCACCTCCTCGAGCTCCTCCAACAAGACCATAAGCTCTTTCAGTCGTTGATCTGAAAGCTTAGATCTAAACTGCGAAAAGAAAGAACACCTATCCCAGACCTACGCCATCGAACAATCTGGGTGCTCCGCCAATGACTTGAGCCACAGGAACCTCGCGTCCAACGCCCCACCCTCACTCCAGTCATCCGTCCAGAATCGAAACCAAAGTTTCGTCACCAACAACGGGTCTGAAGAAAGGACGGATCTCCTGCGCCACGTAGCAAATGCCTCTCGAGAAGTTGAAGGTGCAAAACTCAGATCCCCGCGTCTAGGGAAGGAAAGTCCAGCCCATAGATCCTCCGAATCAGACCATAAACCAAACTGTTGCAATCACCCCAAATATAGGTGACCCACCTGCTAAGTAAGGCCTTGTTCGTCTCCTTCAAGCTATGCATCCCGATGCCTCCATCCTCTTTTGAGCACAACACCGTCCTCCAATCCACTAGAGGTAGCCTGCTAGATCTACCGAATGATGACAAGAAGAAACGCCTCATGATGGTCTCAAGCCTCTTTCGTACCTCTACATGCACTAGCCTAGAAGATAGGAAAAAATAGGTATAGCGGACAAGGTTCAGAAATGCGGTATGCGGTATTCGTTCGGCCATGCAGTCTAAAGCGAGTAAGCGGATATGCAGATGAATATACTGAGGTACATGCGGTTTATGCAGTTTATAATATTTTAATTTAAAATATTATAAAATACAATAATAAAATATGGTTATATAAAAAGTTGATCTAACAAAATCCAAAATCAAAATTTTCAAATAAGATAATATAATCAATAAGATATATAATCATGATATTATAACTTGATTATTTTTTTAATGTATATTTCGAATTTAGTGCATATATACACACATACAAATTTAGATTCAACATGGAACACAATACATGAGTTTTATAAAAAAAACCTTTAATGTATATATAG
The DNA here is from genome assembly GCA_037367405.1 of Ottelia alismoides. NCBI lineage: Eukaryota > Viridiplantae > Streptophyta > Magnoliopsida > Alismatales > Hydrocharitaceae > Ottelia > Ottelia alismoides. Next base: position 62,785 of record JAZKJV010001118.1, on the reverse strand, counting down.
ATCCTATAGACAACAAAAGCTAAATAATAATCATAGGTATACAATCATACACCCAAATTATACACATATATGGATCTCCAAGGGACAAAACTTGTTGACACAAAATATAGGGGAAAGTTGTAAGTTTTCCAAAAAAAAAGGGGAAAGTTGTATTTGCATATCAAATTTATTAGAAGCACAAAAATATAAAGTGCTATACTGTTAGCCAATTATTTCATGTTTTATTAGAAGAATTAGAATGAATTTCATTAGATAGAAAATTCAAAAGGCAGTAAATAGTTCATTAATAAGTGTTGAGAACAATGGAAAGATATGGACATGAGAAAAATACCCCAAATGCAACATATACGAGAATAATGAAAAGATGCATCAATGTAAATGATGATATAAGAGTTGTCCGGAAAAAAACCAAGTTAATGCGTCATCAACATGCTATGGATTAACATGAATCCTATACGCAAGTCTCTTGTTCAAATATGCAGCCGCATATGATGCATATTCAGATCACATATGCGTTCTGACCGCATATTGCCGCATATAGCATATGCGCGATCAAATGACCGAATACGCATATGCGACTGCATGGACTGCATTTCCGAACACTGATCGCGGACAGAGCCGAACGCAACAAAACCAACCTGCCTCCCTGGACAAGCAAATATACTTCCATCCCGCCATCTTATGCTCCAACTTCTCAATCATGGGCAGCCAGTCATCGATGCACATTCGCTCAGCCACCAGAGGCATGCCAAGGTATCATAACGACAAATCCATGTGTGGCGATCGTAGCCTCCCAACACACGAATCAATATCCGTATCCATTAGACGAAAAGGTCCAAACTCTTATTTCTCTTTGTTGTCTCAACCCAAACACCGCTCCGAAGATATCGAAGACCACAAATAGGCCTCTGCAACTGTCGGCGCCACCCTTCGCGAAAAGTATCGTGCCACCCACGTACGGAAGAATGGGGATAGAAATCTCCTCATTCGAATAGCCGCTGCAAAAACCCCCCGAGGCGGCTTGATCAACTATGATCATCAATGCATCAATTGCGAGAACAAAAAGAAGAAGCACCAGAGGACAACCCCGACGAACACCGTGTTGCGGCTGAAAAAACCCCTTTTCAGCTGCCCATTCACAAGAATGACACAAGAAGTGGTCTTGATACATCTCTTCATCAAAGAGATCCATCTCTTAGGAAAGCCGCACATGTACAAAAAGGCCCATATGAAGCATCGGTCCGCACAACCATATGCATTCGAGAAGTCCACCTTCCACAACATGCCCTTTGCCTTCCTCCTGTGCTAATCCGCCACAACCATATGCATTCGAGAAGTCCACCTCCCATATGAAGCACGGTGTTGACCTCGACTCCGCCTCGCCCCCCCCATATCCCCTCTCTGGCTCTCTCTCCTCAGGTATCGGGAGCCCTTCTTACAGGTGCAGGGACGGCCTCCTCCTTCAGGCGATACGGATCCACGTACTCCAGGCGATGCTACTCCTCCAACTCGCCCGCTTTGGTTCCTTCTTGCGCGACCCTTCGCCAGGCTGTGGCGGACGCCGCGGGCCTGCGTGCCATTCCGGCTGGCGCGGATTCTTCGGACGAACAGGTGCAGGGGGCGACTCCTCCGGGGTCGGTTGCTTCCGATTGATGTTGGTGGGCTGCGCGTGGCGTCTTCTTTCTCGGACCGTTCTACTTGTTTTTTTAATGAAGCTCCTGTCTTGGAATGTTCGTGGCTTGGGTGACGTGGTAAAACGTCGAACTCTGGGCTCCCGGCTCTTGGAATGGGAGTGTGATGTTGCATGTATTCAAGAAACTAAGCTCGCAACTCTTGACGATTATTCTTGGCGTTCCTTTGGTGCTGGCTCCTTCTCTGAATACCGTGCGATTAATGCGGTTGGTGCTGCGGTAGGTTTGTTGATTACATGGCAGCCTCGTTTGTTCTCTTTTAGATCCATGCTCGCTGGACGTCATGTACTCTCGGTTGTGCTGGAAAACGTCCGTTCGGGGTCCCCTCTCGCTATCTCCTGTGTCTACGCTCCTTCGTGCCACCTCCTGCGACGGGATGTTTGGGATGACCTTCGTTCTGCGGACGAAGCCTTCTCTGGGATACCCTGGATTATTGGCGGGGATTTCAACGTTACAATTGACACTGCTGATCGTCCTCGTGGTCGGGGTGGTCGTGATCCGGACTCTCAAGCATTTCGGGATCTAATTCATGATTTGGCGCTTACTAATTTGGTTCCGAATGATATCTCCTACACGTGGCGGAACAATTCCTCTAGGTCCAGGATTGACCGTTTTCTTGGTAATGGTGTGGCTATGAACTCGTTCCCTCTCTGCTCTGTTGGTTCTCGTCCACGTGCCTTCTCGGACCATTCTCCTATTTTATGGGATGACGGTTCTGGTCTTGCTCCTCGTGGGCTCTTTCGTTATGAAAAAAGCTGGCTTTTGGAACCATCATTTAAAGACATTGTTACGAACCACTGGAACCACTTCCCGGCCTCGGGATCGGCGACGACTATTTTATCTCAGAAGCTCTCCTCCCTCCGTCGGGTGCTTGTTGATTTCAAAGCTACACTTAGGCATTCGCGCAAGGCTATTCGTTCCGAGGCTGAGAATACTATCATGCACCTGGACTCCTTGGAGAACGATCGTGACCTTTCTATGGGCGAGCTTCTTGACCGCTCGAATGCTATTGCTCGGGTTCAGACTGAGGACAAAAAGCGTTGTATTGAATGGCGCCAAAGGTCTAAGGTTAAATGGCTCAAGGAGGGTGACGCCAACACTTCTTTCTTTCATCGGGCGGCTAGCAACCGGCGTCGTCTAAATTTTATCCGGAATATCTCCATCAATGAGCAAGTGCTCTCGGATGATCGTGCGATGGGTAATGCCATCACTGAGCAATTCCGCCGTTCTTCTTCTGCCCTTCCCCCTCGGCGATGGCGTTGGCTCGGGGAGGGGGTCCCCCGGGTCTCGGACGCTGACTGCTCTCTTCTCACTCGGCCTATTTCCTTGGCTGAGCTTAAAACAGCTGTGTGGAGCCTGAATGGGGATTCTTCCCCGGGACCGGATGGCTTTCCCGTTTCTTTCTACAAGGATTTTTGGGAGGTGGTCTCGGGGGACGTCCTCGCGGTGGCTTCTGAGTTCTGCTCGGGTAACCATGGTTTTGATCGTATCAACAGGGCTCACATCGTTCTTATTCCGAAGAAATCTCCCGCTCTTCACCTCAACGATTTCCGCCCTATCGCCGTCTCCAACGCTATCTATCTCATTGTCGCTAAAACGTTGGCCAACCGCTTATCGCCGATTCTGCACGGCCTCATCTCGCCGGTTCAAGGTGCGTTTATTAAGGGTCGACATATTGCGGATTGTATCCTTGTGGCCTCGGAAATTGTGGCTGATTGGAAGAAAGAGAAAAAGAAAGGTATCCTTTGGAAGATCGACTTCTCCAAAGCGTACGATTCGATTGACTGGCGATTCTTATGGTCCGTTCTTCATCGGCGGGGCTTCCCAAATGCTTGGATCTCTTGGATGCGCAGATGTATCTCCACGGTCTCTCTTTCCGTGCTTGTCAACGGCCGGCCGGTTGGCGGCCTCTTCCAGCCTCGTAAGGGGGTGCGCCAGGGCTGCCCCTTAGCCCCTATGCTCTTTGTTCTTGCCTCGGATGTCTTACCTCGGATGGTGCAAGGTGTCATTGATGCTGGCCTCACTACGGGATTTCGGAAGGGTGGATTATGTGTGCCTATTATTCAATTCGCGGACGACACCGTTTGCTTCATTGAAGGGGACTCCGACGCGGTGGCTGGGATGGCACATACGATCTCCCTCTTCGGTGATCTTTCGGGAATGACGATTAATCTTGACAAATGCTGTATGGTGCCTTTTGGTTTGTCGGCGACTGAGGAGGCCGACTGCAGCCGTATACTCGGCTCGCGGGTTGGGGAGCTCCCTCTCCCTTACCTCGGTGTTCCTCTTTCGACTGGCCGGAACCGCCTTAATGACTGGAGGATGATCTTGGAGCGGGTGGACTCGCGCTTGGCGGGATGGAAGGCCTCCTTGCTTTCCCGGGGCGGTCGTCTCGTTCTTCTGAAGTCGGTTCTCTCTGCTATTCCCATCTACTTCCTTTCGGTTCGTAAGTTGCCGGTGGGTGTTCGGGTTCGTTTGGAAAAGTGCATGCGAAGATTTTTATGGGGGCGGGCGGACGGCAGCGGCCGTGGGATTCATTTGGTTGCTTGGGATGTGGTTACTCGGCCCAAGAGATTGGGCGGCCTTGGCGTTCGCTCCTTGGATCGGGTCAATGAGGCCCTGCTTTTGAAATGGGTGCTTAAGATATGGGGCAAGGATGATTCTTTCTTTGGCAACGTGCTGCGTGCGATTTTGGGTGAGGATTGGAACTCCTTCATGCGCGGGAGTTCCCCTGTTCACTCGTCCCCTTTTTGGCGCTACATCTTTGATATTTATCAAAAGAACTGCTCTTTGTTCACTCCGGTGCTGGGATCGGGTTCTATCTTCAAATTCTGGCTGGACGACTGGACGGGGAGTGGCGCTTTCCGGACTCGCTTCCCGCGGCTTTTCTCCTCGGCGTCTAACCGCCTGGCCACCATAGCCGACTACTGGCTCAACGACGGCTGGTGCCCCGCTTTCTCGGGGATCCTCTCGGACCAACGCGCCAACGACTTGGCCTCCCTGCTGGAGGCTCTTTCCTCTTCCACCTCCCCTTCTGGCGGGAGGGATCACTGGGCTTGGAGGGATGCTACGTTCTCCTCTCGCAAGGCCTTCTTTGCCTTGCTTCCGCCTCCATCCCCCCTGGATGCTTCCTTGGTTCGTGACTGTGCTCTCTTCTGGGGGCTCCGCTTGCCCGCTAGGATCACCTTCTTCCTCTGGGTTTTTCGGCATAGGAGGCTGATGACTCGTGACCGGTGTGCCTCCTTCCTTCACACTCCCAGCATCCTGTGCCAGCTCTGTGGGGTGTCTGATGAATCGGCTGACCACATGTTCTTCCTTTGTGCGTCGGTGTCTCGGATTTGGGACGAGGTTGCTTGGGCTCGTGCGGCCGATACGGAAGACTTCTGCAATATCCTTTGGGCCAACAGAAGGAGACCCCGTTCGCATCTGCTGGGCCCCTTGGCGCGCCTTTGGTCGATCTGGAGGGCTCGCAACGACTCCATCTTCTCGGGCGCGCGCTTCTACGAGGAGAATGTGACTTCCGCGGCTACCATCCTAATTGCTGATTGGTCTAGATAGTTGGGCCTCGGGGCCGGTTGTCGCATTCCTTGTTTTTGATTTCGTCTCTCCCTCTTCGTCCCTTCTTCCCCCCCTCACGCTGTAAGTATCTCGTTCTTTTTTTATTTAAATATATTATACTGGGGTGAACACCATCGCGTGTCTCCCCCTTTTTTGAGCTTTCAAAAAAAAATTTCAAAAGCAAGAACTATACTGTTCATGAGCTGTCTGCCCGACAAGAAGGAACTCCGAGCCAACAAGATGGTCTTGTTCGCCACACCGCTCAACCAGTTGGCCAACAATTTAGCCACAATCAAGTAAATCGCATTGGATAATGCAATCGGTCTGTAGGCTTCAATTCTTACTGCAACATCCTTCCCATGGAGCAAAAAAATAAAACCTTGATTGATCCTGTCATAGCCATAGTTCCCCACAAAAAATTTCCCACCATTCCCATCACCTACTCAACCACCAGATCCCAAAATTCCATGAAGAAGAAGACATGGAAGCCATCTGGACGTCGTCCGGATTCATCCCAAAAACAACCTCACGAACCTCCATCTCCCAAACGACCTTATCGACGATTCCACACTAGGATCAGAGATACTGTACAACCCCATTCCCAATCACCGCGATCCGTAATGTGGAAGGCGCATGCCCATATCCTTGAAGTAATCTGTGACCACCCTCGTAACCTCAACCTCCCCATAAAACTCCTCTCTCCCAACCACCACGGAATGAACCAAGTTCCTCCTTATTTTATCGTTTGCCACCGTATGAAAGAATTTGGTATTTGCATCTCTCGCCTTCAACCAATTCTGTCGCAAACTCTATCTCTACTCACACTCTCTCTTCCTATCCTCCTCCATGATCCTTTGAACCACACTGCAGCTCATGAGCTCCTCCTCATCCAGCTCCCTATCGTCTTCTAGTAAGTCTAGTCTCACCAACTCATCCTGCGCCTAAGTCCTCCTCAGCTCTCGCTCAGAGCGTAAATCCCTCCTAAACACATACAACCTACGCCACAATGCCTCCATCTTCAATGCAAACTTCATCATAGCCGAACCCTCCGCCTCCAGCTTCGACCGGAAAGCAGTCACCATATATCGAAAGCTCTCCTTCAACATCCAACATCACTCAAATATGAAATAAGACAACAACCTTTTATCGTTGTAAGATTCAAGACACAATGGCGTGTGATCCGATCTTGATCTAGGAAGAGAGATAACTGTAGCCAAGCTAAACAACTTCGTGGCCTCCACAGATAGAAGAAACTAAGCAATTCGTGATCGATACGAGGAACTCCTCCATGTATAGTTGCAATTTACCACGTCCATAATCTCTAAAGCAAGCTCATCCACCACTTCACCAAACAAACCAGATCCAGGATCCTGTGCACCTCTCCCTCCCGACCTATCCTCTGCATAAAGCGTGACATTGAATTCACCACTCTCCGGAATTTGGGCCCTAATATGTAACTCATCCCGCATCACCACATTTGTGGATGTCCTCACGATGCCCTACTCCGATGTAACCACGAAGTGGGACTGATCATCCTTGTTGCTCATCAAAATCACCGAAACCGAGTGAACCAAGACTGCCTTATCAACTAGGTCAAAAAGGCTCACATTTCAAGCAACAACAATTCCTCTGAGCTTCCATTTGCCAATACCGCTTTGAATTCATTAAGATGAGGACCAGAGGCGGAGCCCCATCTCACAGACGAGGAAGAGGCTCATGACAAGAGCTTATGGAGAACACTTTATCCCATATAATGTTGTCTCATGCACTAAGCATGGTATGGCGGGGAATAGGAGGACCTCAACCATCCATTCTTTCATTGCCATACATGTATGAGGTCTGGAGGAGAATCTCCATCGACTCTTAGAATCTCGAGAATGTGGAGCAATTCTGGAAGAGTTGAGGGAAAATTGAACTGTTCGAGAGCCGAGAGAGCTACCATGGCTATTTTACGGGTTACCTAGATTGCAAGAAATGTTATGGGGTTCTTTAGATTTGAGTGGGCATGGTTGCAGGTTGAGTCCTTCAGGGACATGGTCTCTTGTCAGTGGTCATCTTTTGAGGTGTCCGGATCGACAGCCTCCCGCGTGGTGCAGAAGCTGGTTCCGTTGTGACAATTTCTTTGCCGTTTCAAGAAAGAGAACAGGGAGGCCTGCTTGACTACGCGGACGGCGACAAAGGCAGAGGTTGCTATGTTTGACATGCTGGAGGATGGTAGGTGTTTGAGGACGTCGGAGTTGGAGTAGAGGACTGTGGCTCGGAGGGTCATTTTTGCACAGGACAATAATCGTGTGACGGAGTGGAGGCAGAGATCCAGGGTGGCGTGGCTCAAGGAGGGGGATGCAAACACAACTTTTTTCCACAGGGTCGCTAATGGGAGAAGCGCTATGTTACTACGGCCTCGTACTCTACTTTAATTAACGGGTGCTCGGAGGGTGGTTTCTTCCAGCCACAGTGGGGGGTGAGGCAGGGTTGCCCTCTTGCCCCTTTGCTGTTTGTGATAACGACTGATGTTCTAGCCTGCATGGTGGAGCGGGCGGTGGCGACCATGCTCTCAGCTAGTTTTTCCATTGAAGCCATCTCTATTCCTATGTTGCAGTACACGGATGATACAATCTTTTTTGTCGAAGGGGGCAGGTGTGAGGCTAAGGGAATGGTAGCCACCCTCGAGATTTTCAGTGAAATGTCTGATTTGGTCCTTAATCATAGCAAATCTACCTTGGTACCTTTCAGTTTGTTGGCAGAGGAGGCCCTCCTTTGCGGCGAGGATCTAGGCACTGCTTGCAGCTCTCTCCCTCTTCGTTACCTGGGCCTCCCTCTTGCCGCTGGTAGAATCATGCTGTCAGATTGGTTGCCGGTTGTGGAGAAGATGGAAAGGAAGCTCTCTGGTTGGAAGGCAGCTATTCTATCAAGGGGGGATGCTTGGTACTGCTGAAGGCGGTTCTTGGCGCTATCTCTGTATTTTTTATGTCTACCCGTGTCATGCCCGTCGGCATCCGTAAGCTGATGGAGAAGTTGATGTGTCGCTTCCTTTGGGGTAGGTCGGGCCATGAGGGTGGCGGGATCCCTCTGGTGAATTGGGAGTCGGTGACACAACCGAAGTCGGACGGCGGGCTTGGTGTCAAGAACCTAGAAACCATGAACGGGGCGCTGTTGCTGAAGTGGGTGGGTAGGCTATGGGGACAGAGTGAGGATCTTTGTTGTAGATTGCTGCGGTGCATTTATGACATTAGCCATCTTGATCGTCTGCTCCATCCCTCTGGCGCACTCTACTCGTCGTTCTTGAAGGGATTATCTCAGTGTTGGCCTTCTTTGGGAGGTGTTTTAGGCCGGTTCTTGGGGATGGGTTCTCCTTCGCATTTTGATGGATAACTGGTCATGGAATGGATCTTTCGCTACCAGATTCCCTCGCCTTTTTGCTCTTGCGGCTGACTGTGGTGCCTGTGTTGCTAATTGTTGGGAGCATGGTAATTGGATGCCCTCTTTCTCTACTAACTTTTCGGATCAATGTATGGAAGAATTCCTTCAACTTCTGGAGTCGCTTGGTAGCTAGCTGGGTAGGCCTTCTGAAGGTCGTGATCATTGGGTCTGGACATGCAAATCTTTCTCTGTTAGGAAGGTCTACGGGGAAATCTACAGGTCACCCGCCTCTAGGACGGACGTCATCATTAGAGATTGCACCCTTGTTTGGAAACTAAAGTTACCGGAAAAAGCCAGCTTCTTCCTTTGGCTACTTAGGTGAAAGAGAATTATGAGGAGGTATCGTTGTGCAAGGCTCTTCCCTGATATATCCAATACTTGCCTGCTCTGCTTGAGATAGGTGGAGTCTATTGACCAAGTCTTTTTCCTCGGCCCGATTTCGTCCCAACCTTGTGTTGACTTTGGTCTAAGATAGCTCAACACTCAATGCTTGAGGAGTTCTGGAGCACACTTGTGGCGGCAAAGGATAAGCCACGTCGGGAGATTCTTCTTTCGCTGGCCCTTGTTTGGGCAATTTGGTTAGCTAGAAATGGGGTCTTATTTTCCAACCAACGCTTTTATCTTGAAAATGTAATCATGCATACCGGGCTTCTTGTTGAATCCTGGCTCCTGTAAGTCTCTTTCTACTTATCCTTTAATAAAACTTTGGGGCGGACACCATAGCGTGTTACCCCCTCTTTTGATTAAAAAGAAGAAATGTTATGGGGTTTTCAAGAGGAGAGGCATGATGTTGAGAATATTGTGGCACATTCGTGCATGCTTGTTGAAGTATGGGCCAAATTCAATTTCTCTTTATAATTCTAATATTAATTGAGTCCAGGTGATCACCTACCGACGGTGAACACCCCTTTATCTTTGGAAAAAAATAATGATTTTTGTTAAAAAAGTTCAAACTTCTTTACATTGCACGGTTCAAGGGACATTGGCATAAAAATAGCACTTTCGTAGGAGTATCTACATGAATGTGAAGAAGAGGAGGATAGTGATGTAATATCAAATTTTTATGGCGGGTATCTATGTAAAAATCCATCAGGAATATCTATTATTTTCTGTTTCTTAGGTTGATTGGTTTCTGATTGTAATAAGTTGCATCTTCAACATGATTATTTGATGCAACCATGGAGATTTTTCTCAGATACGTTTGCTTATAAAGATTGTGTACATTTAAATAGGATGCTACATTACAAATTTATCTCAAAACACACTACTTTGTTCTTTACTTTGTGGTATCTTTAACATTTTGCAGTACCCTAAATTTATCTCCCTTGTAACCACAATTTCAGCTTGCATTTTGGGGTGCCATTTCCAATACTGCAGTCTGCTATTGAGCTTATCAATCTATTTTTCTTTGTTGGTTATTTGTCTAAGACAACATCCTTTGGTATTTGCATTTCCTTCAATCAATCAAATTTTGGACAACAAATTCTGTACGACATGACGATTATCGATTGACTATCATATCATTTGGAAAGGTCCAATTATAAATAAAGTTTAATGCCTTGATGTTACCCCTGCCAAATTTTGTTTAAAAGAGTATTATTTCTATTATATAGATTACTTAGGTTTTGACTGTATTGAATTGCATCATTAGTGTGATTGGTTGACGCAACCATGGACATTTCTGTCTATTACACTGACTTCTACAAACAATGTTTGCATCAAGTAGGAAAATAGACAACGTCTTTCCATATTCTCTTAATCTTATGTTGCTTTACAAGTTTATTTCTGAAGTGCATTTTCATTTTTTTCTTTGGAATATCTGAACTTTTTATAGCATCTTGCTATGGCATTTCTGGATCATCATCTCTCTTGTGACCACAAATTTAGCTTACATTTTGGTGTACCATTTTCATACTGCAGTCTACTCCCGTTAAACTTATTGTTGGAACCCATGTTTGGCTTGAGGATCCAAATGAAGCTTGGATTGAAGGACAGATTACCCAGATTAATGGTCAAGAGGCTGAAATTCAAGCAAGCAATGGAAAAACGGTATACCCATCCTCATCTCTGTCATACAAACTAATTGACCTGAAAAGTGCATTCTCAGTTTTAAAATCAATCTTTAAGTTATTATTTAATTGGATGGGATTTGAATAGCGGGGCCTTGGGAAAATAGCTTCCAGTGGATGTTCACCATTTTGGATGGCTACCGCTGTAAAAGAAAAATTCATAATGGCAGGTACAGAATGGAAAAATGATATATGAATTTAATAAGTTTGTAGAATTAGGTGTATAATTGGTTGCAGCTTAATGGTGTCACCAGATAAATAGATGACACAGTAGGATGACTAAATTCTGGAACTCGTTTATGTTATATGTTTTTTTTCAAAATCACAAACAATAAGAGGTTAATGCTCATCCATAAATTTCAATAAGCTGGCCTTTTTGACCTTTTTCTATTTAATAAACGCATAGTTCTTTAATTAATAATGGTTTGTAGTTTCCATCTCTTGGTTCGGGCTTATAATTACAAGAACATGTAAAGATGAGCCAATTAGCTACGGAGACTCTTCTTGTTCACCCCCTCTGATTTATCCCCCCTTAGAGGGTAATCACCCTTGAGGGTATGGCTTCTAAGGTAGAATGCCTATGATTAAGGGCTGTTCGTTTACAACATAGCGTGAGGAATAAGGAAGTATAACGGTGGGTTCACCCTTGCTTCCTATCCCTCGTGCTATTCTCGTTATTTGCACCATGAAGCCCTTTTCACGGAAGGAGGGTTAACTTATCCGTTGGCCTCCCTCATTTCCTGCCACCACGCAACCGCCTCCCCTTAACTTACGAACCTTATCCATCCTTATTCCTCTTAACTTGCAAACCTTATCCATCCTTATTCTTCCCGTGCCAACCAAACGAAGAGTAGCAAATAGCTACCTCTTATCCATCCTTATTCACCCTTATTCGTCTTTATCCTCTCCCTCTAAACGAACAAAAACAATGCCTTATCCCTCCACCCTTATTCACCCTTATTCCTCTACTGAACGACCGCTTAGAGTGTATCGTAATTAATGCTTCGTCTCAGATTTTGTATTCTACTAGATGTTTGCGCATTGGTGTAGTTATTTGGAGGCTCATCCTTGTAGTGCTCTCCTTTTTTAAGACCTTTTTACGTCCCACATACTTATCCGAGGTCCTTGGTTTCATGAGCTGCCGTGGATTATTTATTATTACTAGTCGAAGTTCACATTAATCGATTGAAGTTGCCTATTTAGATGGAGAGCACCCGACGTGGGAGAGAGCACCTTCAGTGGGTGGTATGAGATGGTGAGAAAGTTTAGAGGTGGGATACCATCGATGGCGTGAGGGGTGATAGGGGAGTTACCAAGAATGAAGTTGTGAAGGAAGAGAAGGGTTAGAAATATATCTCTACAATCATATTGGAAAAGTGGAATAAGTTTATCCCCATTGCAGTACCCCGAGCACCATCCACCGTTGGAGGCCAATCACAACATAATTGCCAACGCATCCGCCACAATCACAAAAAAGAGGCGCTAGTGGTCATTCCCGACGAACTCCCCTTTGGGGTTGAAAAAAACCACCTTCTGGACGCTTATTAACCAGAACTGTATAAAAAGCCGTAGTAATGCATCATTTCATCCATGAGATCCATGCATCTGGAAAGCCTCGCCTTTGCATACATCTCCATAGAAATCACCAATCAACACAGTCATAAGCTTTGAAAAAATCCACCCTCCACAGCACTCCCGCCCCTTGCTCCTTCTCCGATCTGGAACCATTTCTGATGCAGGGACCAGACCATCTGCCATACATATGCCATGTATAAAGGCCATATGTACCAGGGATATTATATCATCAAAGACGGGATGAAGCCTATTTGCAAGGACCTTTGCCACAATAAGGTACACATCATTAAAGAGCGTAATTGGTCTATAATCATCAACCTTGGAAGGCATCTCCCGTTTCAGCAACAAGAATAGGAGGGCCTTGTCAAAGAACAAAAAGTGCACTGAATAATATGATATATTACTTCAAGCTTAAAAAATCACATCTTAAATTGTTCCAATACATCTCAAATACTTGATAAAGAATGCGAACACACCATGAACATCACTCTGAAAGTTAGGGTCCAAGGTGGTTTATACGGGAATCGACACTAAAACATATGCTCTATCTCAAGATGAATCTTGTTATCTTGCATGTGCTTGTCCTCTTGAAGGTCCTCAATCCCTCCCTTCATATCCGAGTTGCACAAGGTAGTTAGTAACCGGAATATGGATCTAAGATGTGCATATGATAGTTTACTCTATAACAAGCTTACCTTGTGTTCTAAACCTGGGAAAAACATCCTCAATAAGCATGTCCGCCCCATGGAGCTTCTTCTCCAAGCCTTCCTAGCGCTAATGGAGGTGGAGAGGGTTGGTTGCATAGGGATGCCTAGTCAATCTAGAAATTGAATCCTTAATGGCTTTGTAAGGGTATGATAGCCAAAATTAATATTGGAAATAACTTTGCTATTGGTCCTCTCTACCTGTTGTTTTCCTTGCAAACATTTACATAAGCCCTCCTACTCGCTACCTTTCTTGTACACATTCAAAGGCACTCATCTTAAATTGATTTTTAGCCACTTATCAACTAGGTTATTTAGCCTCCAAAGCCCTAATGATTCTAAGTTATGGGCCTCGCTGGATCTAATTGAATTGTGAGCCACATTGGTCTGGCTTACCCTAATGGGTTGCATCTACTTGACCTAATTGGATTTTTAGGAAATTAGATATGGGGATTTGATGATATCTAAGATATTAAAACCGCTTCAAAGTCATAACAAGAGAAGCCCATACAAAATGTCGGTCAATGACTGTTGAGAGATTATTTATCTTTCCATGTTTTATGTAAATATTTTCTTTTCAATCTCCATTATGTAATTTGCCCAACAAGTTTTTCTTCTTTTATAAGAGAACCCCGACGCCTCATTATGAATTGAGTCATTCTTTTCTTTCCACTTGGTATCAGAGAGACGATCTTAGATCAGAGTTCTCGTACCCCGTGCTCTAACCCCATTCGCCGCTCCTCTTTGTGCCGCCACCGCACGACGCCGACTCCTCCACCGCGCATCATCCTCGCAACAGTGATGCTACTGCCATGCGCCACCAACACGCTGCACAGCAGCGACGCCATAACACGCCGCCAATGCGACAGTGGGGCCCTTGGGCTCCTTGTGCATTGATCGACACCTTCGCTATGGCTTCACCGACCATCGCCAACCACCGCAAGACTTCTTGCATCACATTTTTACCGTGATTAGGCCCTAAGCTGCCTTTGCTTCAAACTCCACGCCTAATTCAGTCACCAAACAACCTGATTTTGGGTCTATTTTGGAGAAATCAGACCTTGGGACTCTTCCGCTTGCCCTAGAGAGACCACTCGGTTGATTGGAATAGTTGTATGAATCGACACATACAAATTGTTGGAGTATTTGGCACTGTTGTAAAAGTCCCCCGATTGGCCCGATTAGTAGGTCCGACTAGTCTAGTCAGTGGGGTGGCCGATCGAGTATTAACTAATTCCGACTATGCTGATTAGCCGATCGATTTTTGTTTGAAGATACCTTATTTTTCTAATTTCTTTAAAAGCAAACATATTCTAATATGCTTAGTGTTGTATTTAAATGCAATTGCTTCTTTTCGTTCATTATGATAATATAAAAAATATACAAATCTATATAAATATATACTAATATGTGTATGAAAATGATTTATATATTTAAAATTATTAAAAATTCAAAATCGAATAAAGGCCGACTAAAATCGATTAGTCACCCTACTGTCGATTAATCCTTAGTCAGTGGGCCAACCGACCGAGTACCGACTACCGACTTTTGCAACCTTGGTATTTGGTTGTGCGCCACTTGTATCATAGATGGGTAAATGGATCTCTCTAGGATCCGTTTACCCCATTCATGAGTTTAGTCCCACATCTACCGTCTGTTGGATGTGGAGACTCAGTGGGGGCTATATATAGACTCCCACACCCATTGTATTCAGATGAGAAAAGCAATAGACTATGAGCCCTTTGAGGCGTTCTCCCATGGTTTCATCTTGCTCCTTAGGGAGTAGGGTTCCACATAAAAATCATGCTGTTCATATTTCTTTATCTTTTTATCTGACACGCTTCCGCATTCCTATTTTCTAACATGTATTAGAGCAGGTTCGATTCACGAGGAGTTTTCTTTAGTTTCAAGATTCGTTTTGTGGTGTTTTGTTCTTGAAGATCGTTCATTCCTAAGCATGCTCTAGCTACATCATCGTCTCCAAGGGCACCAGCCTCGCTCCAGGAAGATCCAGACACAGGGCGCATCGCATCCAACATCATAAGCCTCCCGGTGCCCGTCTGCTGCAGCTCCAGACTACTACCACACAACCCCTCGTTCTCCAGGCGGCTTCATGCAAGCAGCAACCCATCGCTGCCCTTGCGTTGGCCGCACGATCCATAAATGTCGGTGCCCCTCCAGACTGGGGCCGCCCCTCCAGTTCCAGGCACAACTCCGTGCGCGAAGCACAAGGCGGCACTGGCGCATCAGTCTCCGTAAAGCCCCCATCGGGGCCCTCTCCAGTCGAAGACCTCCCTCCTCCAGTCGAAGATCTCCACGCAGCAGACGCATATGGTGGCACCTCTCCATCGTACCGCTCCTCTTGACGATGATGCTTCTCAGATCTGTTAGGCGCGAAGCCCCTCTGCCCTTGCCGAAGAAGATCTCTAGCGACTGCGATCGGGAAGCCCCTCCTCCCGCCGCGCAACCCTCCAGGCGGTAAAGGCCGCTCTTGGTGGCGATCACACTTGCGAAGGAGGCCACCATGACCTCCAGCGGGCCTTCTCTTGCGGTGGCGGCACATCCTAGCCGTTCTCCTTCACGTGGGTGGCGGCGAGATCAAGCCCCAATGGGGGCGGCGTGTTTGCAATGAAAGGATTTCCTAGTGGGAACCCTAAATAGATGTGGGCTTTCAGGGCTGTGTAAAAAACAAACAAATAGGAGAGAGAGAGAGAGCCCAAGTAGGCTACGACAAAAAAGGGAGGCTGCATTC
This sequence comes from Ottelia alismoides, assembly GCA_037367405.1. Classification (NCBI taxonomy): domain Eukaryota; kingdom Viridiplantae; phylum Streptophyta; class Magnoliopsida; order Alismatales; family Hydrocharitaceae; genus Ottelia; species Ottelia alismoides. Next base: position 47,016 of record JAZKJV010001118.1, on the reverse strand, counting down.
TATTGTGCCCGATTGGACCGTAACAAAAATAAAAAAGAGAGCAGAAAAAAAGAGGCCTGATTTTTTTAAAAAAGGCCACAAGTTAAAAAAAGGGAAAGCCATAAAAAAGGGGTGAACGGCTTATTTTTTAAAAGGTGACAGCTATAAAAAATGATGAAGAAATGAAATAGCCGAGAAAAATTAAAAGGAAAAGCCGGAAAAATGTGTCCACGACTTATGTGATGTTTTCCTTGTTATCTTGGTCTTCTCCCAACTTGGTCGATGTTGATTTTTCGACCAGTATGGGAGAAAGAGGGAATATTATGTAGAGTCACAGGTCGGTTCCAGATCCAGATTCCAGCTTCATATGTCAGATTCCAGACTAGCCAGATTGTCCAGACTCTACATGTTCCGATATTCAGACTCGACGTCAGATTGGTTCCGTGTCTTCAGCTTCAGACACACACATGTATGCGGTTTTTTTCAGATGTGCACATGTTTGGCCTCTTTTGTGTGGTCCCCGTCTTTTATGTTTCGGACATAATTTTCATGTGTTCCATAGGGACTCCAGAGTAGAGATCCCATTCCCTATGCCATGTTGGATAGGGTTTTCATGTGGTTTCGTAGGGACTCCATAGTAGAGTACCATTCTCTGTGCCAGATGGGAGAGACCTAGTTCTTCGACGAGGAGACTTCTTCAGACTCCATTCTCAAGCGATCGTGAACTCCAGTACGAGATCCTTCCAAGGTTCCTATGAGAGAGAACCCACTTCGAGGTCCCTATGAGAGAGACCCATCTTCAGAGATCTGCGTATGGATAATTAGCGATGCTCTTTTCGACCCTTTCAGAGATGGAGTAGTTGTCCACGTTGTGGCATACCAGAGTTCTCCAGGTAGAGACTCATTTTTAGTTGCAACGACTCTGACGGGCACAGTACATAGCACATGCTCTCCGACGAGGAGATTCAATTTGACTCACACTCCAGCCCGTTCATCCTCCATAAGAAGCAACGTCCTTGACAACAACCGACAGTTGGGCGCGTTGAGTTATATTGTCTGTAGTGTCTTGTAGCGTGAGTTGAGTTTTCTTTCTATTTGTCCATGCTGAGCATTGCTTGCTCCAGCTTGAGGGGGAGTGTTGGAGTATTTGATTGTATGCCACTTATATTGTAGATGGGTATATGGATCTCTCCAGGATCCATTTGCTCCATCCATGAGTTTAGTCCCACATCTATCGTCTGTGGGATGTGGAGACTCAGTGGGGGCTATATATAGACCCCCACACCCGTTGTATTCGGATGAGAAAAACAATAGACTATCAACCCTTTGAGGTGTTCTCCTGTGGTTTTATCCCGCTCCTTAGGGAGTAGGGTTCCATGTAAAAATCATGCTATTCATATTTCTTTATCTTATTATCTGATACGCTTCCACATTCCTATTTTCTAACACAAATGATTCCCTATATGTTTGTGTAGACGCACTTTCATTGATCAACAACCCAGTTGAGTTCCATTTCAGCCGGCTTATCATTATGTGAAAGAGCAAGGGTGATATCTTCTCTTTGTTTGATGCCTTCAAGGGTTCGGCTCCCATCGTCAAGATGGATGGGACTAACTATGAGTTATGGTCCATCCAATTTTTGACCCTCATGCCGTGCAATAGAAAAGAGCACATTCTGACACAACCAGAGCCTACATATAAGATTGGGAGAGTGCTTCATGGAAGCAGGATGCCATGTACGCGCGTATTTGTCTGTTTAGAACTCTCCTTACAGAGATGGACAATGATATTGTGAATCAGCCCATGACCAAGGTAATGTGGGATATTTTGGCAGCCACGTAAGACCGGGCGAAGAATAAGGCCAAGATTCTTCAATTGCAGTTTGACATCTTTACTGCTAAACAGAATGGTCATCCTTTATATAGTTTCTACTCTTCACTTCGTGGTATGTTCGAAGCATCACAACTTCATGCTCGTGACTACATCCACTGAGCAGCAAATGGCCTACAGGAACGCCACGATGGTTGGAGTTTTCTTAGCTTCCTGACCTTGAGTACGAGGTAGCAAACACCCATCTCCTTACATGTGCAACTATCCCTTCTATGGAGGAAGCTTACAGTCGTCTCAGTAGGATCATTGTCCCATCCCTTGCCACTACTCAGACCTCCTCAACGATGGCTGCATCTCCCGGCAGAGAAGGTACTTCTCAGTTTAGAGGGTGTGGTGCCCGTGGCAGAGGAGGCAGACATCAACGTGGTATGCACCCACTGCCATCAGCGTGGTCCATGCACCCAAGTCAGAGGCTGGGGCTATCATTTAATCATTCATTATTGAAATAAATAATATTTTTCTGCTACTGTTAAGTTTGTTCGTTCTGAAAAGCCATGGAGTTATATGCACGTTACAACTTTCTGAGTTCTTCAGGTCTCTTGACATCATATGCTAGACCTTGTGTGCTTACACTTCCTGGCAGAATGGTATTGTTGAACGAAAACACTGTCACTTATGTGGAATTCCTAGACCACTTTTCGCTTTTGGAGCGTAACAGTTTCCCAATATGCTAAATGAACTCCCGACCCTCCATGACCTGACTTGCCCCACAGAAACCTCCGCATGATTGTTTCCAACCTGTGATGAATACCAGAAGGTAGAAGGTGCGCTAACATGAAGAACACATGAATTGCTGAGAGTACAACCTTAACTAGCACTAGCTGACCTTCTTGCGATAAGATGGCTGCCCTCCAACCTGGCAACTTTCTCTCTATCATCTTTTCAACAATAGGTAGCCAATCCACCATTCTAAGTCTGCCACAAGTCAGAGGAAGACCTAGATAGCAGATTGGGAGGGACCCACATTCCATGCCCAACTCCTCACAACATGCAATTGCCTCGGCATCTGATAGACCGAATGTAATACACGCAGATTTATTACGGTTAGGTACCAACCTTGATAGCTCTCCAAAAATATCAAGAGTTGCTGCCATCCCTTTAGATTCCTCTGTACCGCCTTCAATGAAGAAAATGGTGTCATCTGCATACTGTAGCAACGAAACACGGATGTCTCCAATAGAATAAACTCTAGTGAGCCAACTATGCAATGCATGTTCAACCATACAAGACATGACATCAACTGCAATAAAAAAAGCATAGGAGCTTGGGGACAAATCGTCCTCAGTGGGACAAAACCGACCTCACGCTCTGTTGTGGCTAAAAGAAACCCCCCTTAGGACTACCGTTAACCATCATCGAGTATGACGCTGTGGCGACGCAACGCTTCGTCCAAGAAATCCAAGTGTCCGGGAAGCCTCGTTTCGCCAGTGCCGTCCAAAGGAAACACCAGTCAATGGTATCATATGCCTTAGAAAAATCTACTTTCCATAAGATGCCCCTTACGTAGCGTCTCTTCCAGTTTGCAATTATCTCTGTGGCCATAGCCAAGCTAACACTAATCTGTCTCCCCGATATAAAAGATGATTGTAGATGCGACATAATGTGGTCCGTAACCCTGTTGAGTCTGTCTGCTAGTACCTTTGCCATCACTAAGTATATTGCATTGGAGAGTGCAATCGGGCGGTAGCCCTCCACCCTCTCGGGAACTTTCCTTCTCTGGGAGAAGAAAAATGAGGGCCTTGTTTAACCTCTCAAAACCTGCATTTCTTCTTGCAAATTCTTCCACACCACCCAATACCTCCCTTCCAACCAAAGACCGAATCTCCTTAAAGAAGTAAATCGGGAACCCATCTGGACCCAGCTTTAACCTCCTCCATAGTAAAAGTTTGAACCAGATGATTCACATGTTGTTCAGAGAGTTGGGATGCCCTAAGACAGTCCATCTCCATGATCTTCCAGCAGCTCTTCGTGGGAAATCATGAAAGTGATCCTTGATTGCCCGTTCAATGTTACGACCACCCTCTACCCTCCTTTCATTCACCACGATAGACCGAATTAGATTGCGTTGTCTCCCACGTAGACCTTATGGAAAAACACAGTGTTGGCATCACCTTCCTTTAGCCACGAATTTCTTGACCAATGCTTCCATTCAGAAACTTGTTTTTTTCTCCTTAAATGTGATTATATTTTGCGTCACTGTTCTTTATTCAAGCTCATCCACATCAAGATCTCTATCATCATATAATATATCAAGTCTACTGATCTCACTTACGCTTCCAACCGACATGCTCTTCTAGCATCATTGTTTCCCTCTTGATAAAAAAAGCATGATACGTAGAGAAGTAAGGTTCTGGGTCATACATGTCGTTGCAGAGCCCGAACACTCTGTGGAAGACCAGAGACTGGAGACCAAGTCTTTGAAGTTCTCCTTCTGGAGCCAAGCACACTCGAATATGAAGAAACCATGCGTAACCAATTCTTCACCAGAACCCCAGATCGGGGGAGCATGATCTAGAAAAAGACTCAGAGAGGAAAAAAACTAAAGAAGCTCCATCGAGGCCAAGAACTGATCAATACAAGAGCGGGAACCATAGTTCCTCCATGTAAATTTAGTATCTGTTGTGTCTGGCACCTCGATCGTTAGGTCATCAATCAATTCAACAAAGTCAGACGATCTTGGATTCTGACCTCACACTCTAGGACGATCATAAGAGGGCATGGATACACTGAAATCTCCCTGACTAGCCAGACCTCACTAGGGTAGCAACTTCTTGCACCCCGAAGATCTGCCCGTAAGTCAGATCTTTGGTCTGATGCACAGGGTCCATAAACACATGAGACTACCACGTGCTTGCCCGAACCAAGATTTTCCAACTACACTGTCAACACATGCATGTCCTTGACCTCTGAGATGAAAGAGGAGAGAGTCTTTCCAAGAAATGAGCATGCCACCTGCATTCCATGTAGCATCGATGGTTCTAAAATTTGACAATGAATCGGTACCTAAGGAATTCCATAGAAAGCTTGATCAGGTGGAAAGTTAGGTTTCTTATAGTGTAATGATATCACAACACCAATCCTTCAAAAGAATACCAATTGATCGCCGCTTTTCAGGGTCACCCAAACCTCTCACATTCTACTTTAGGACCTTTATCAAGGAAACTGATTTATACACAAGACTGAGACCGCCCCCGTTACCTGGACCACGATCCACCTGTGCTTCTAAAACTTAGACAATCATGGGCCCTCTTCCAACCATGACTGATTGTTTTCTGTTTATATAACGCTTCATTTTTCCTCCATTACCCCTCCCTCGGATTGAACCGTAATTAGAGGAGACGGACAATTCGATTCCCACAGCAGTCTCCAAAGCAACGACTGCTTGGTTGAGATTAGCAGTCCAACTTCGAAAAGAAGGCGGATCAACAGCATGGTCTAGCAGAGGATCCAGTAAAGGACCGAGATTTACCAATTGGGGCGGAGTATTTTTCACTGTAGGTGGCTGTGGCAATTTTGAAGTGGAGGTGGATGTAGCATGTAGGATTCAGAAGCGAAGACGACTGTAGCAATTGCTAGTGGTAACGATGCTTCAGGAAAAATTGGGGGGTTGTGAGCATCAAGTGCTGCAAGATCACGACCCTCAAACCGAGCCACAAGGGAAGCAAAGGTGTCGAGAGACCCCTATATTGACGAAGGGCCCTTAAATAGGTCTATTATCGAATAGTTATCGGGTTTAGAACATATACCAGTTAATCGGGTCGAATAAGCTTCGTGTGACTCCAAAGTATTGGAGTCGGTTTCCAATAATGGAGTGTTGATAAGCGGAGACCCGAATGCGTGCTCCACCCCTTTTAGTAATAAAACCAGGTCTTTAATAATAGGGTTCTCTTGGCTCCGCCTAAGACTCTACCCGCATCCTGGGGAGATGCGAACAAAACCCTAATACGCAGGATTCGAGCTGCGAGCAGTTGAAGAGGAAACAAATGAGGATTTCATGGCGGTTTTCTTGCTCTTTCTAGGTTTGAGCCCGTTTTTAATTTTGAAATTTGAAATCCCTACAAATCCTCCTCTCGATCGAATGTTTCTACATTAGACTCCGCGATTCTCGTCGATGTAACGGCTGGAACATCCACCGCTTGTAGCTTCGTCTTTTAATTAAGTGCTTGCTGCCACGAAGTTTTTGCATTCCATAACCACAATCGTAACCAGAGGATCGAAACCTAGTACATGGCCATCTACCTCTCTAAGGGATGGTTTCAGGGATTCAACAATGCGTGAGAGGAACATAACCCCATATATCTGAGCTACCTTCAATGATGTGCCTGAGACTTCTCTGTTTGTGAACCGAGGTCGATGGCACGAAATCTTGGTCTGGTGCTCGTGACCTAGTAATCAATCAGCTTCAGAGGTTGACAAACCTCTCGCATAGCACAAATTCTGTTCTATCGAGGGGTGTTCTTGATTCGTGGCTCATGTAACTTCCTAAAGTTGTATTTGTTTTATTTTTATTTTTAGTATAATTGAATTGGGGCGGACACTAGTGCGTGTTTCCCCCACTTTTGACTTCAAAAAAAAAGAACAAATTCTGTTCTAAAAGTATGGCATCTCCAGTGAATGAGGGTCCCATGTTCTGCTGTAAAAGCATGAATAATGAGCATATGTGAAATCTAACTTTGAGACATTGAACCTCCCAATTAGCAACATGTTCTTCTCGAATGAATTCCCAACCATCACAGCAGCATAGGACCGCAACGAGGAGCGTAGATTAAAGCCAAAGTCGAGCCTTGTCCTAACATTGAAGGAAGGCTTATGTCCCTGGAGTTTCTTCACAGCTCTCGGACAGATAGACCTTCTATGGCCCCTCTCCCCACATCCAAAGCAACGTGGAGGCGATGCATACACGAGTGCCCTATGACCGAAAACCCCACACCTATAGCAACATTGGCCACGTTTGCGATGTGACATAGACGTCGAACTTCCCTCACATCTTTTTGCTTTGTGGTTCTCCTCTCTTTCCTCGCCTCCCTGTTGGTAGCCCTCATCCAAGCCTTTTCACCCTTTCGCACCACCCACCACAAGTGCTTTCTCCTTTTTCGGGAGCTCTCCATCCTTCACTATCAGAGTTATTTGCCTTGTATGCAATCTTCTCTTGTGGTGCATATATTGAGAGGATGTTCATGAATTCTTCATAAAACACCAATTTTAGCAAAATAATCCAATCTCCAAATTTTTTTTAGACCAAAGAGGGGGAAACATGAGAAGATGCTTACCCCACATATATTAATTTTTTGGAAAGATAGAAGTGTTACCTTACAAGTAGACTCTTAGCAAGATGCAAGTGTCCGTTGAGGCAGGTGAGGCTTTCCCGCTGGCGAGGGCTTGGGCTCTTCCGAGGACGCTCTCTGATCATACTCCGGTTTTATGGTACTCTGGGGAGGAATGCTTGGCTCGGTTCTCCTTCCGATTTGAGAAGAAGTGGCTGTTGAAGGAAGGATTTCGGGCCCTGGTGAGCCAACATTGGCGGGGGTTTTCGGTGACTGATACGGCGGTGTCACGCTTTGTGGCAAAAGCTGGATGCTCTTAGATGGTTGCTGTTGACGTTTGGGAAGGATGTAGCCAGGAGGCGGAGGGCCACCAAGGTCGAGGCAGAGGCAGGGATAAGCAGGTTAGACGGGCTCGATGATGATCGGGGGCTGACTCCGGAGGAGGTGGAGGAGAGGGCAGCTTGGTTAGAGGTAGTATATCAGGAGGACAGGAAAGAAGAGGTTCATTGGAGACAGAGATCGAGGCAGAAGTGTCTAAGGGAAGATGATGCCAACACTCGCTTCTTCCATTCGGTAGCATCAGGGAGGAGGAGAAGGAGCTTCTTACATGAGGTAGAGGTGGGGGGACACAGAGTATCGGGAGAAAGGGACATTGGGGCCGCCTTGTGGGAGGACTTTTTTAGGGCTTCGAGGAGAATGAGTGAGGGGGATGTCTGGGGTTGGACGGGTTGTGGGGCGGGGTCCCTGACTGGACCCCAGGCTGACTCGCTGGTGGCAGAATTTTTGGAAGAGGAGGTGCGTAGGGCCATTTGGGCGGTGAATGTGGACGGGGCTCCGGGTCCGGATGGCTTCTCTGTCTCCTTTTACAGGGAGTTCTGGGACCTGCTGAAGGGTGAAATTTTGGAGGTTCTGAATGAATTCAGGGATGGAAACATGGGGTTTGAGAAGGTTAACAGGGCTTTGATCTTTTTACTGCCGAAGAAAGAGAACCCTGTAGAGATTGGTGACTACAGGCCTAGTTCGATCTCTAATGGCATTTACCTCATTGCGGCCAAGGTGTTGGCGAGCAGGCTTAGAGATGTTTTGCCTTTCGTGATCTTATCAGCACAATCTGCGTTTATTCCTGGCAGATGTATGACAGATGGAATCGTGACCGCTTCGGAAGTCACTCGTGAATGGAAAAGGTCTGGGAAGAAAGGGGCTATTTGGAAGATTGATTACGCAAAGGCCTATGATTGTGTCAGTTGGAAATTCTTGTGGGTAACGTTGCAGAAAAGGGGATTTCTAGAAAAGTGGATTGCTTGGGTTAAGAGATGTGTCACTACTTACTCTTGCTCTGTGTTGGTTAATGGCAGACAAGAGGGAGGATGGTTTCAACCACAGAGGGGGGGTGCGTCAAGATTGCCCCTAGCTCCCTTGCTCTTTGTGTTGGTGGCGGATTTCCTAGCGGTATTGTTTCAGCGGGCGGTTGAAGAGAGCTGGTGCGAGGGGTTCAGATTGGGGGACATCTCTGTTCCGGTGCTGCAGTATGCGGACGACACACTGATCTTCTTGGGGGGGGGGGGCGGAGGAGCAGAACCACAATGCGACTATATTGGTGGACATGTTTGGATGCCTATCTGGCTTGCAGATTAACATGCAGAAGTCGATACTGGTTACCCTTGGGATGCACGGTGAGGAGAGTATCATGTTAGCCGCTTGGGCAGGTTGCCCTCTGGGGTGCTTGCCGATCACTTACTTGGGGTTGCCTTTGGTTGACGGTAGGCTGAGGAAGTCCGATTGGGACTGTGTTCTTCGGAGAATGGAGGAGCGATTACAGGGATGGAAGGCTACAACTTTGTCCAAGGGTGGAAAGCTTACATTGCTAAAGTACGTCCTCTCCGCCATTCCGATCTTTTTCTTCTCGACCCGTCTAATGCTTGTTGGGGTCAAAAGGAAGGTGGAGTCCTTTTTCTGGTCAGATGGGAGGCAGGCAAAGAGGGGATTGCACTTGGTGGCTTGGAAGGATCTTGTTGTACCGGTTTCGGAGGGTGGCCTGGGAGTCAGGGATGTAGAATCAATGAACAAAGCCTTGTTAGCCAAATGGGTGGTGCGTATTTGGGGTTCATCCGACTCGCTGGTGTTGCGGTTGTTGAGGGCGGTCTATGGGGTCACGGGAGAGTTGGTGGCAGCAAGAAAGTGTCATGAGTCTTCTTTGTGGAGCGGGATCCGGGCCGTGATTCCGGGGCTCAAGACTTTCCTTCGACCGAGGTTGGGGAATGGTCTCCGATTCAGATTTTGGCAGGATGATTGGACGGGAGAGGGGGCGCTGGCGTACCGCTTCCCTAGGTTGATGGCGCTTGCAGTTGACAAGGGGGCGCTAGTGGCGGAGGTGGTTGACTCTGGATCGTGGGCACCGAGGTTTCTGGCGGCTCTCTCGGACCAGAGATTGCAGGATTTTTTTTTTTGAAGCTCAAAAGCGGAGGACACACTCGGTGGTGCTCGCCCCAAATTTATTGAAAAAAAAAATTAAGGAAAACTTACAGCGGGTAGACGTACAGAAAGGAGAGAAAAAACATAAGAAAAACCGAAGGTATCACAGTCTGATACCCTCATAACAACAAGGAACCGCTACGCATCAGACCAGTCACGAGTGAGACGGGAAGCTGAGATGAGCACGTTTTCCAAGTAAAATCTCTGGCCAGCGAACAGGGCTTCATTTCTACCAATCCAGATGCACCAAAGCCGAGCAACATCAGTGAGAATGTCGTTCCTAGCCCTAGCCCGAGAGCGAGCCAAGCTCCCACAGAAAGAGGAAGAGTCCGAGACGTCAAGCCAATCCAGGTCTGCCCAGATGTCATTAGTTTTACCACATCGGAAGAAAAGGTGGTCGATAGTCTCCGTCTCCAAATCGCACAACCCACAAATGGGCGAAACAAGAGGGAAGAGGACGGCACACCGGCTACGAGTCAAAAGGCGCCCACGACGGAAGAGCCATAAGAAGATGCCAATTCGTTCGGGAACCCTGAGGCCCCAAAAAAATTGACAATCCCGAATCAAGTCATCATCTGCCACAGCCAAAGGAGGAAGAATAGCGCGGTAAGCCGCGCGAGAGGAGAAAGGGCCGTCCTTCCAAGACAGGTGGTCGCGACCCACCGAGGGCGAAGGCGCGTTAGCGAGAACCGCGAGTAAAGCCATGAACTCCAGCTGACGCTGTTCGGAAAGATTGGCCACAAACCTGGGGCCCCAAGACGCCCCATCCCAATAAAAAGCAACCTTCGCGTCCTTATCCTCCACCAGCGCGAAGAGGCGAGGAAAAACATCCTTAAGAGGGCCCCTGCCAGTCCAATCGTCACCCCAGAAGCGGATGAGCGAGTCATCCCCCAGCTTAGTGACAAAAAGAGAGCGGTTCCGAACCATAGTATTGCCGATATCACGAGAGAAATGTGAGGAGGATCCCAACAGGCGAGCATCCAGACCCAATAGCCGATCGACCCCCACCGCCAATCGCAAAAAATTAATCATAAGATTATCCTCCCTGCCCCAAAGACGAATCACCCATTTGAGGAGAAGAGCCTCGTTCACGACATCCAACCTTCTCACTGCCAGCCCCCCCTCCTTCTTTGGCCGAGAAACCTCATCCCAGGCGACCAAAGGAACGCCGCTCCTCGCAGCCCCCTTCTTTCCCCAAAGAAATTTCCTCAAGCAAGAGTCCAGCCGCCGACGAACCCCTTTAGGCATACCTTTCACAGAGAAAAAATAGATTGGAATAGAAGATAGTACCGATTTGAGAAGTACCAAACGACCACCCCGAGAGAGAATGGCGGCACGCCAGCCAGCCAAACGAGCCTCCATACGATCCACCACCGGCTGCCAATCACGTAAACGAGCACGCCCAATTGTCAACGGGAGCCCGAGATAATCCACAGGAAGAGCGCCAACCGGGCAGCGCAAGATCCGCGAACAGACCGCAACCTCGTCAGAAGGAGTGGAAAAGGGAACCATAGAGGATTTGTTGTAGTTGATGAGAAGACCCGACGCCTCACTGAAGAGCTCCAATGTGGTAGCCATTCCCGCCACATTCGACTCGTCGCCCTCGATGAAGCAAATTGTATCATCCGCAAACTGAATAATGGGAATACAGTAGGGCCCAAGGGAACAACCACGGGTCAGACCCGCCGCGACCACATTCTGTATCATGCTGGATAACACGTCAGCGGCCAGGACGAAAAGCATCGGGGCAAGGGGGCAACCTTGCCTAATCCCCCGGCGAGGCTGGAAAAAACCCCCCGCCAATCGGCCATTGAGAATAAGCGAAAGAGAGGCCGTCGAAACGCATCTACGCACCCACGAAATCCATAACGAAGGAAATCCCCGCCTCTTGAGAACCGACCATAAAAAACGCCAATCCAAAGAATCGTAAGCCTTGGCAAAATCGATCTTCCAGAGAGTCCCCCTGACGTCGTTCCTGTGCCATGCATGAATAATTTCAGAAGCCACCGCTTAACAATCACTTATTTGCCTCCCCTGAATAAACGCCGCCTGAGTAGGCGAAATGAGCGAATCAAGAAGCGGAGCCAGCCGACGAGCAAGAACCTTGGCAATGATGAGGTATATGGCATTTGATATGGAGATCGGCCGAAAGTCCTCAATACGGTTGGCAGACGAAGACTTTGGAATGAGGGCAATAATAGACCTGTTGAGCTTATTAAAGCCGTTGTTACCATTGCAAAAATCGCGTGCTACATCCGACACATCCTGTGAAATCACATCCCAAAATTCCCGATAGAAAGAAACTGGGAATCCATCGGGGCCCGGCGCCGCGTCGGAATTAAGGGCCCAAACCGCCTCCTTCAGTTCCTCCAGCGATATCTGACGAGTAAGGTGAGTAGCATCCTCCTGAGGGAGCACAGAAGCGCCCCTACCCGACCACCGCCACTGGCGCACAGACCTGCACCCATACCAATCCTTAAAATAGGCCGTCACGGCCATACCCAATTCCCGCTCCCCCTGCACCTGAGAGCCATTAATAAGCAAGGAAGAGATAGAGTTGGATCGCCGACGACCCGAAGCGACCCGGTGAAAAAACGTGGTATTAGCGTCTCCCTCCTTCAACCAACGCATCCGGGAGCGTTGGCGCCACTCAACCAAACGCTTCCGATCCTCAAGCTTCACCTTGTCCATAGCATCGGCGCGAGCAAGCAATTCATCCTGATGAAGGTCCCGATCATTCTCAATACGATCAAGCCGCATAATGACCTCATCAGCCGCCACGCGGGTAGCAATGCGGGCTGAGCGAATGTCCCTCTTAAAAGACGCCAGCACCTTCCTGAGAGATGATAGCTTATAATCAAACCGGCTAGCGGCACTGCCCGACGGAGCTAATTGTGACCAATGGTGCCGAACCAAGTCCCGAAAACCAGGCTCCAACAGCCAAGAGTTCTCAAAGCGGAATAAGCTATGAGGACGATTCTCCTCCTCGTTCGACCAAAAAATTGGATTATGATCCGAAAAAGATCGCGGTTTCGAGGAGACGGAACACAAAGGAAAGCACTCCATCATAGAGTTATTAGCCAAAAAGCGATCAATCCGCGACCGCGAAGAGCTATTCCGCCACGTGAAGGAAATGTCGTTAGGTACAAGCGATTCAAGTGCCAAATCATTAATGAAATCCAAAAAATCCGAGGACCCCGGGTCGAGACCGCCGCGCCCCCGAGGGCGATCCTGTGCGTGCAACGTGACATTAAAGTCCCCCCCAATCAGCCAGGGCACGTCACCAAAAGCATAAGCATCCTCCCGTAAGTCTTCCCATAGTTCACGCCGGGCAACGTGGCAAATAGGGGCATAAACACAAGAAAAAGCCATACAAATATTAGACCGGCCGCAATTTAACAGCACCGAAATAGAATGACGGCCCAACCTTAATGACGAAAAAGAAAAGCGCGACGAGCGCCAGGCCAGAAGAGCACCGCCCCTAGCACCAAAAGCATCCAGCGCACGAAAATCATTAAGCTGACCAGCTCCAAAAGATCTCCAGATAACATCATCCACAACCGATAACTTGGTCTCCTGAATGAACGCAATATCACAAGCCCATTCGACTAGGCACGAGCCCAAAATGCGCCTACGGTCCGCATCACCCAATCCACGCACGTTCCAAGATATAATCTTCATAAAAACAAAAAAAGGAGGCCCAAAAAGATATACCCCAAAAATGCATCATAGCCAAACGGGGCCGTCAATTACCAGCATGCCCTAATAGGACGAGGGCACAGAACATCGGAGCCCCAAATAAGATGCTCCGTCCCTGGGAGGAGATCCGAGCCCGACAGAGGATCCGAAAGGGACTGCTCCGAAGAAACCTGTAGGGGGGCCCAAATAGAATTGACCAGAGGGTCATAAGGGATAAACGTCCTGTTCGGAGAGGGGACCACCTGCAATAAGTCCGCCGACATAAAGGATAAATCAGAAGAAGGCGAATCAATGTCCAGATTAACGGCACCCGCAGACGAAGGGATTTCGGGAAAATGAATCGCCACCAAATCATGCAGAGACTCCTGCGATTGCGAAAGACGAAGAGCCTCTTCGCGCCCACGTGATAAATGTGGCAAGCATGCCGACGCATCAGAAAAAGACCCAAAGAGTGCCACGTGGCAAATAGGAGATGAACCGTCACCCGCCATCACAGGTTCCCGGACAACCGGAGAAGCCGCGGAAGGACCCTGCCGCCCCGCCGCCGGAGAAGGGGGTGCCGGCCTCGCCGGCGATGGGAGAAGAGAAAGCTCCAGGGTGAAGGTCCAGCGACCCAGAGATAGCTGCTCACAGCGAATCTTCCCCTCCAAATCAGCAATGAACGCAGACGGAGCCTCAATCAACACACGGCAGCACCGCCAGTCAGCACCCAGAGCAAGACCGTCATCGAGGATTTGGACAACCTGCCCCCACCTGGAGAAGGCCTTCAAGAGAGCATGAACCGTCCTCGAGAGGAAGGGCACCCCCCTAACTTCAGCAGCCCGGACCTCCGTCGAGAAAACACCACCATCAGACACCCGCAAGCAACGCCATTGAATTCCTTCAACTCCCTGGAAGCGAATGAGTCTCTCCCGTTGCTCCGGGGAGAGACCTCTAACACAGCAGCGAATCGCATCAATATTGACGAAATCCCCCGCAAAGCCGTCGCCCAAGAAAGCCAACGTAGCAGGACGAATACTCTCCCAGCCATCAACACGATTCTGAAGAACCCCAACCACAGCGGAGAGCGCGGAGGCCGGTCCCGCACGGGCGCACGAACCTCCCAACCCCGCCTGCTCCGACCACAAGCCCGCCTCAGCAAGCCCACCCCCCCCTTCTGACCCTCCCACGTGATCCCCCTTGACCAGCGATGCAGCAGGTACAGAATCCACGCTTGTGCTGGCCCCAGCAGAGGAGCCCTTCATCAGAAAACCCGACTGCGAGTGCGCCGCCATCATCGAAGTCGCCTCCCTTCCCACCAGAACAGGTTCCGCATCCACATTGAAGACCACGTCAGCAGACTCCGCCGCAACACCGCCCGCCTTGAAACCATGCAAAACCGCTCCCGAAGAAAAAGGAGGATCGATAGAGAGACCCTCAACCTGAGCCCCGCCACCGCCAGCACCGCCAGCGCCCCCATGCGAGTTAGGCGAACTCCCACCAACCGCCACCACCTGGGCGAAAGAACGAGAGTCACGACCCCCATGCAGGCGAGGCGCACGTCCACGCTCTGGCTGAGCTATATACCGCGAACCAGAACCGACCATAGAAGACCAGCAGGAGGTCCTCCGATGGCCAAGCTTGCCACAGAGAAAGCAGCGAGGGGGAACAGAGCACTCGGAGGCAGTATGACCCCGAGAAGCACAACGGAAGCAACGCTTACCCGGCTTCGCGTGGGAGACCCTGGTCCACTCGCCTTCGTCGCCATCAGACGCCATTGCAACATGAGACCGCAAGGAACCACGGCGCACCCTGACGACAAGAGGCTCCGCAGCCCGCAACTTCGGTCTCCACGTCCTTTGCTTCCCTGCAACCCACCGAGCACCAAAAGGCCTTTGCGTCTCTTCCACACGTCGCACCCATGCTGATCTCCGAGTCCCATCCGCCGTACGCCCCCGACTCTCCCTTCGCACGTCGCACGCCCTACGCACCCCACCCTCCATCACGGCGGGGGTTCACAATCGAGATTGCAGGATTATTTGCGGTTACTTGCGGAGATTCCCTCTGCCGGGGAGATGTCGGGCGAGCCAGATCACTTTGAGTGGGCAGATGGTAAGTTCTCGGTAAAGATTGCATATAGGAAGTTGTGTGGAAGTGTGGTGGACCGAGACGAGGCTCTATGTGCGGATATGAAGATGATCTGGGCAGCAAAGATTCCTACTCGAGTTAAGGTGTTCCTGTAGTGTTTAAGGAGAGATCGGCTATGTGACAAAGTGAGAAGGGATAGACTGCTGAGCGTGACGGACATTGAATGCGACAGATGCGAGGGTGGCGTGGAAGATGCGGATCACATCTTCTTCGGCTGCAGGACTTCGGCAAATGTGTGGGACTCTTTGGGGCTGCCATGGGTACATGCATCCTGTGCAGATCTGTTTTGGAGATCTATTCGGGCGGTGGGGATTGGATCCTCCGGTGATGTCTCCAGGACTTTTGCCGCGCTATGGGCTATTTGGCTCGACATGAATGATGCCATCTTCAAGGGGCAGCGCTTCTACTATGAAAATGTATTAGCACAGTGTAACACTATGTACAATTTTTGGGTATCCAGCTGATGTACTTTCCCGCTAATTAATGAAATTTTGGTGTGGAGACTCCCATCTTGGGAGGGCTCCCCCTCATTATTATTCAAAAAAAAAGTAGACTCTTAGCATGGAAGATTACATTTGCAGAGTAAAAGCGATTAGATGAGAAAATAACTTCATTTCTAGAGATCCAAAGCGCCCAGATGATAGTGATTGACCGAAGCAGACCCGTGTCATCTCGAGACCTTACACGGTAGATAGAGTGTCAGAAATTAACAAGAGCACTGCAATCTACCCATTCAATCTCCAGATCTTGCCAGATAGCTTTTGTCCTGTCGCATTCGAAGAAAAGGCGGTTAATGGTTTCTGAAGACACTTCACAAAGAGGGCACAAGTCAAAATCATTGTCAATGAACCTAGACCATCTATCTCTCATGAGAATTCTCCTTTTGTGCATCAACCATAAGAAAACTCTGATACAGTTTGGTACTTTCTTCATGCCAATAAATCTGTAGTCTTCAACCAGAATACAAGGCTTTGTAGCTGGGGGTCTATCAACTCTTCTATATGCCTTCTTTACGGAGAAGTCCCCATCACACCAAGTCTAATGATCTCTCCCTAAACCCAGGCATTGAGTGAGAATAGAATACCCTATGGAGGTCAACAAACTCCAAAACGTGCAGATATGAGAAAGCTCCAATAAAGGTAGGCACCCACGCATTGTCAATCCATGCATCCACAATTCTCGCATCCTAAGAACTAGAAAGAGCAAACATACGAGTGAACCTTGCTATCAAGGTTCCACCACTAGTCCAATCATCCGTCCGAAAAACAAATGAGCTGGCGTCCAATACAACAAGTTTGAGCAGCTCACGAGCCTGCTGTAGAAGGGAGCAAATACCTTTCTAGAACATTGAGGTTTGGAAAGAGGGACGATGAGCAAAATCAACTCGTGTTTGTACACCATATAAGCGTCGAATGAGGTTATAGCAGAGATCTTTATTATTTCCCCAAATTCTAGCCACCCATTTGAATAATAGAGCTTTGTTCATGATTTCGAATCTTGGAACGCCAACCTTATGTAATGGCAAAGTTACTGTCTCCCAAGCCACCTAGTGCATACTCGGCATATCTTGGCTCAACTTACCCCGAAAAAATCTTCTCATAATCCTCTCCAATCTTTTGCAAATCCCAATAGGTAGAAGCCTGGAAGCACATAAAAAATTGAGATTGCATCGAGCGCGGCCTTGACAAGAACGAGTCTCCCTTTCCGAGAAAGAATGGTTGTCTTTCAACCAGAAAGTTTCCTCTCCATCTTTTTTTATAACCGGTAGCCAATCAGACAACTGTACTCTACCACTAGTGAGTGGGAGTCCAAGATACTGAATTGGCAAACTCCCACGCTTTGTTTCCAGGCTTAGGCTACAAGCCCGTTCCTGTGTGACTAGAAGGTTGAAAGGTATCACTGTTGATTTCTGCCTATTTAGCTTGAGCCCTGATAGTTCTCCAAAAATATCCACCACGACTGCCATGTTTGCTACTTCTTGCATGCCCCCTTCGATAAACAAGATGGTGTCATCCACATACTGTAGAAGTGATATGGAAATGTCCCAATAAGTGCACCTAGAAGTGGCTTCATGACAAGCCACACTAGAGACCATACATGCCAAAACATCTGTTGCAAAGATAAAGAGGAGTGGTGCGAGCGAACAACCTTGATGTATTCCTCGTCGTGGCTGAAAGAAACCACCTTTTGGTTTCTGTTAAAAAGTACAAAATAGGACGCCGTAGTTATGCACCTTTGCCAGGAGATCCAGGTATCTGGGAAACCTCTTTTTGTGAGTGTAAACCACATGAATCACCACTCGATCGTATCATAGGCCTTAGAAAAATCAACCTTCCAAAGAAGTGCACATGTGTGTCGTCTCTTCCAATATGCAATTATTTCAGTTGTCATAGCTAGGCTGTCCCCAATGTGCATTCACGGGATGAAAGCAGATTGCGTCGGCGAAGCAACATTTCTCGGCACTAGACCTAATCTGTTTGCCAGTTCCTTCACCACAATGAGGTAAATTGTGTTGGACAACGCAATAGGTCTCAGTCCTCCACTAGTGTTGAACCTTCCTTCTTCAGCAAAAGGAAAATCAATGCCCTATTCAGCCCGTTAAAACCAAAATTGCCCACAACTAAATCATCTAGCACTATGGCTGTCAGAAAATCTTAGGTTTGACATTCGCTCAGGTTTGACTTGCTAAAAGTTCGATTCATATTCGGTTCGAAAATAAATGAACCGAACCAGAACACGAGTTTGGGGTTGATTAAATAAACGAGCCGAACCTAAAAAACATAGGTTCGCTCAGGTTTGGTTCATTAAAAGCTCGATATATACACACACATACATACATACAAGTATACATATATATACATACATATTATATATAAGGAAAGAAGATGTTCTATCCAAACATAGGTTCCCTTCCTTTATTTTTCCAAACTCCCAAATACCACCCCTCATCCCCTGAATCCCTCCACTCCCCATTCCCGAATCCCCAAGGCCTGAGTCCCTGGCCCTTATAGTGCCCTAATCCCCCCAGTGAAACCCTCACGAGTCTCGACCCTCCTCTCCTCTCGCCTACACGCCGCATAGCTCTTACCAGTCGCCCCCTCCGTGCTCCCTCGCATGATAGCCTCAGTCCTCCCTCCCTCGTCGCATCTCCCCCGCACGAGTATGCTCTTGCCTGCCTGGTCGCCCCTCAACTCCCTTCTCGTCACATCTCTCCCGCATGGTTCTCCCTCCCGGGTCTCCCCAACTCTCTCCTCGTCGTATGTCCCCCGCACAGCCACCTAGACCCTCTCTCCCTCCCCCATACGGCTACTGAATGAATCTCTCGACTCGACCCTCCCTGTCCACTTCCTCCCCGGCTCGTCATAGCTCCCCGGACAGTGCTGACATCCTCCTCATCACAGGCCCCTAGACAACCGTGCCGTACACAGCTCTCGCCTCCCAACTCTCTCCTCGTTGCAGCTCCCCTACACATCAGGTAGGAACTTATGGTAACCATCTTAGTTTGCTGCTTCTTTAGCTTTTAATTGTGTATACAAATTTTTTAGAATGTTTCTTCTTAGCATTGAATTTTCAATTTGGAATGGTTGTAAACTTATGTTCAAGCTTGATATCATTGATTTAAACATTTGTTATAGGTTGAAATTAGATATATTTTTAAGTTGGCTTGTGGATCCATCTATACAAATCTAAGGAAAATTGGTATATAACATACAATGTTGAAGTTTTGTTATCAAAAAAGCATTAACCAATGCAAAATTACCAATATATTTGGTATTATCTAATGTATATTCTAAACTGACCCTTTAACGAGCCGAGTCGAGCCTTTACGAACCTCCTTTCCCGAGCCGAACCGAACCTGAATATGATTTTCATTTTATCGAGCCAAATCGAACCCGAGCCTGAAAGTATGCTAAACGAACCGAGCCGAGCCTGGGTTAGTTCACTCATGTTCGGCTCGTTTACACCCCTATCTAGCACTGCCACCACATCAGGCCCGACCACATCCTAGACTCCTAGTAGAAGCACACAAGAAAATCATATGGTCCAAGAGCACGATCTGCATTTAGGTTCCACACGGATACTTTTACTTCAACAGGAGAGAGTCAATGGTTAAGCATGTTAGTATGTTCCATACATAGGGTTGGAGAGTTGCTCCCCAACCATCTCCAATGACAACTCTCTAATCTACGAAAAACCCATGAAAGAACGAAGCTAGTTCTCTACCCATCTCCCTGTCTCACCTTTATTCTTTTGCCATCTACAACCACAACCTGTAGCGTGTTCTGTCTGCATTTTCCACTTGCTACCCTGTGAAAGAACTTTGAATTAGCATCACCTTCCTTGAGCCACTTCACCCTCGATCTCTGTTCCCATTGTGTTATAGTTTTTTTGTCCTTTTTCGTAATAATTTTGAAAATTATGATCTCTGCTTCAACTCTTCCTCCACCAAATCCTTGGCGTCCTCTTCCCTATCAAGTCTCAACACTTCAGCTTCCGCAGTCATACGACGTAGCCTTCAAGACTCCCTAAATTCTTTTTTGAGCT
Organism: Ottelia alismoides; assembly: GCA_037367405.1. Taxonomy (NCBI): domain Eukaryota; kingdom Viridiplantae; phylum Streptophyta; class Magnoliopsida; order Alismatales; family Hydrocharitaceae; genus Ottelia; species Ottelia alismoides. Next base: position 27,040 of record JAZKJV010001118.1, on the reverse strand, counting down.
AGCATAGTTTCTTCCACAAAGAGTTCAATTTATGACTTAGTCTTATCGCTGCAGAGCCATCGGCAACATGCATGGTCCAATGTTCGGCGACCAGCTTCGTGAAGCCATCTTCCAAGAGCCATGCTTTCTCAAATATGAAAAAAGTTCGAGGTAGGGTACCTTCTCCCGACTCCCAAATAAGAGGTGTATGATTTATTCTTGAGGTAGGCTTCCATCGGCTCCGTCGAGCTAAGAAAACGATGTATTCTTGAGCGAGATCCATCATTTCTCCAAGTAAATCTTGTATCACACACATCAAGCACTTCAATCTGAAGGTTATTAATAAGTTCTGCAAAGTCTTCAGGCCCACTATCCTGGCCGTTACGAGATCTAGGGTGGTCAGAGGATAATAAAGAGACATTGCAATCTCCGCTAATAAGCCACAAAGCATCCATATGCAGCTCCCCTATTTCACGAAGCTCTGTCCAATGATTCTCACGTAAAGAAGCATTTGTGGGTCCATAGACACATGGAAATAGAGTGCAAACACCGTTGCAAATGTCTTGAAGTAGAACATGGACAATTGCATTTCTTTTGGCTTCTGCCAATAAGTTGAAAAATCCCTTTTCCACGCAATAAGCATGCTTCCAGTGCTGCCCACAACCTCTATTGTTCTGAACTCCATGTTGTTTGTAAGCCCCAAAGATTCCCAAAAACAGTAGACCATTCACAGATCTTCGTTTCTTATGGCATGAAGATATCAACACATCAACCAGTTATAAGCGAACTCACTGACCTTCTTTTCTTCGGATCCCCAATCCCCCTTACATTCTAAGAAAGCAACTTCATTGAGCAACACTTTTCACACCCACCACAGGGACCACCCCTTCCAACACAGCCACCTGGTCCCGCAACAAGAGCTTCTTCTCCATGAAGTCCGACCTCTACTGCTGATCGGTGTTCTCCTCTCCTATAGGGTCCTGCAATCAACTCTCACAGTTCTTGATTTCTTCTTCCTCGTCTTGTACCTCTTTCCCTTTTTCCATCGCGGGTTCTCCAAATCAGAAACCATCGAAGAAGATTGTAGGAGCGACATTGCTAGATGCAGACTCGTGGCCAGGGGGAGGTCACGAGCTTCTCGATCTCCATGCAACTCCTCCAAGTGATCGTCCTTCTCCGCAAATGACGCTACAACACACTGCCCATCCTCATTTAGCAGTTGAGGCAAGCCCTCGCAACCCTCGAAGGCTACGCCCCCAAAGTTTATGCCTTTCCGATCCCTTAATCCAAGCTCTAGACCCGAATGGGTAGTCAGGTGTAAAGGGTCTTCAATGTGAACCCTCAAAAGATCCGTAGGTGGCTCTGCTTCTCCTTAAGTAAAATGAGCCCCGAATACTGATACTCGGGTTGGATCCACTATAATCCGATAGCTGCACAGGAGCCTCGTCACGAGAGTGGATAAAGCCTTAATACTCCAATTAACAAATTCCGAAAGCTTGGCCACTACCTCCCGAAACGGCCGTCCCCTGTTAAAAATGGAAGGTGAGTGAGTTTGAAATTCAAACCCCAGAGGCTTCGCCTTCGATTCCTCCTCAAACGAAATTGACGATTGCTCCTCGGTAGTCGGTGACCTCTTTGTCGTTCTTGTTGCTTCGTCGTCTTCAAGCCTTGTTCAGAGCCCAGTCCTGTCATCAACAAGAAGTGGAGGTGGGAGAGGATGGACGTCCACCACTAGGCATTGGAATCTCACCCTTCCAATCTTTAGGGCCCGTTTGGTTCGGGAATAAGCAGGAATAAGGAGAATAAGGGTCTATTCTTTGTTCGGCTGGAAGATAGGAATAAGGAGAATAAGGTAAAATAAAGGTAGGTAAGGTGTGATAAAGATAGGAATAATAGTGAAATAAGATGGAATAATGGGGAATAGTCGTACCACTGGAAACCGTGTCGGGAGGAGAATTGATCCCTTATTCCAGGGCTTATTCTCCTACCAAACAGGGCCTTAGGCTACACTCAAACTCTGAAGACATCGATCTGGTCACGAGGAAAGAGAATGGAGTCACGTCGGTATCCGTTCCTAGTCGACGGCCATCTGAAAGGACCTCCACCACCTGTCCCCACTCCCGGAGCAGCAACTGCAGGCCCTCTACGATTCTAGACAGGAAAAGGGACTCCTGTAACCCGGATGACAAAGTTCACCGATGACTTCTGGTCCCCATCCGTGAATTTGGTCTCCTCCAAAGTACCTTCTCCCTCGCACCTTTCAAAGAAAGGGTGACTTCGACTCTAAGGGTGTAAGACCTCTCCCACAGAGAAGTCCCTTTCCTAGTCGTACTACATCTCCCTTAAATGACGAGCCCAAGAACCACACCTCCGTTGATGGCTCAACTTGATCAGGTCCTTGGAGAACACCCACTAGCTGTTCCGATGCTGGTGCAGAATTTGAGTTTCTCGTTAAAGCATCTGCAAAGGTTGCAACATTTTGGACTTGAGGTGATGGTAATCTCACCTTCCCCTCTGAAAGGCCCCCTGAAGCTTCATCTAATTTTGGCCAGACTTCCCTGATGCTGATGTCAAGTGCTGATGCCCAGTCAAGACAGAGCAGGACACTAGCTGATGTCCTTTTCTTCCACACCCGAAACATCATGGTGGCAGGGAGCAAAACAACGCGCGATGGTCAACTTTGTTGCATCAAAGGCACCGATGCCCCGTCTGACGATGAGAGACCACCTTCCAACTTCTCTATGCCTCCTTGGGCCCCAGAACCTCGCCACCGCCAAGCTCCTTCTTCCTCCAGGTCTTCGTCTCCCCAACCGGTGCACGCCATCGCTTGTCCTGATAGGGACGACCCCTCTTTCCTCCCCCGTCGTTCATATGGATTCAACTTCAAAATAAACGGGTGGAAAATCTCTAAATATTTGTACCTCCGATCTTCAAATATTTGCTCCTCAAAGACACAATCCTTCAAATCCTTATGAACTTTTTTTTAACAGGCAATGATTTTATGCTGAAAATGTAATTGGTCAGGCTAGGGGATTTGTCTCTAGCTGGTCATATGTATGATCTCCTTTTGATTTAATACAAATTTTGTGGTGAGTCCCACCTCAGGACATCACCCCTTTTTCCATAAAAGGCCACTCTAACACCATTTTTACTGCTCTTTACTTGGATATCATAATTTAAAGCATGTCTTCTCGATCTTCCTTGTTTTCTCTCCAATCCATTTTGTCTTGGATGCACAACATTTGAATCTTCCTTCTTTCCGTTGTATCTAATATCTTCATTGATTTGTCGGTCAAAGTGCAAGCGAGGGAGGGAACGTCGACGAATGGAGGCGGCAAACAGGAGAACCGCTTTAGGCGTGCTGATGAATCTCCGTTTCATCATCTTTATTCTATCATTTTAGCTTTAAAAACCCTAGTAAATGCGTGTAAATACCCTCAATTAGGCATACATAGTGTATAAAATACTATTTTAATGCCAAAATTATAGAATAAAGAAAAGAAAAGAAAAAGAATAAAATATTGCAAATATTTTATGATCCGAAACCCCGAGACCTAGGCATCTCGATGATTAGGTCGATAAGGAATAAAGTAAGGGGAGATAAGGGCCAAAAACTAATAAAAATACCTATTTATTTTAATTCATTCTTTATTCATTTTTGGGACCTATTTTTAGTTCCACTTTTTATATATTAAATAAAGAAACTTTGTACATGAAAGTTGTAGATAATTAAATATGAAAAAAATACAAAATTGATTTCACACAAAAATAATGTACAGATTAAAAGTTATGATCTGAATAAGATTCCAAAATCCCAACTTCCCAGACCTGTATCTCTCAAATAAAAACTCGAAATGTATCAAAATCACCTTTAATTGTATATAATTTTTAATAAGCTATTTAATGAAGGCGGTTTCATATTTTTCTGAGTTACGGTTTGATAGTTAGGCTTTGGACCCCTATTGTATAGCTATACTGATTAAAATTTTTATTTTATTTATTAATCAATTATTTATATAATTTTATATTTTTATAATTTTGTAAATATTATTTGTAATATATGTGTGCATTAAAACAGGAATAAAAACACAAAGAAAACATACAAAGAAAATACTTGTATACAATACAAAGATGAAATACCTATATCTATACCTATACAAATAATAGTTCTAATTATTTAATTGTATAAAATACATCGGAAAAATAAAATAAAAATATATTTAAGTCTATAAAAATAAGTTATATGTATATAAAATAATAAACAAAATAAATAAAATTAAAAATACAAAATAAAAATAAAATATTAAAATATATAGACAAATATACCTATATAGCCCTTAAAAAGGAAATTGTAATTTTAGTCCTCTAAAAAATAAATAAAAATCACCATAAAATACTTTAGAAAATAATAAATATTTTTTATTTAATAATCTAAAATTAATTAAATCATTTACTATTTTTAAACGAATTTACAAATAATTTTTCCAGGGTTTTTTCTGGTTGGTCCACGTGAACCAACCAACTTCACCCTTTTGTTGACCTCGATCAACTCTCTGACCGAGGTCTGCAGCCTGTGTCAGAAACGGGTTTTGACCAGACTTCGCGATTTTTTGGGGCTCGCACCCTTCATCCTTGGGTGTCGATGACTTCTTGGATTTTTCTCCTTGTTTATCCGTGATTCACGCCGGGTACTTGGATCTTCCAAGATCCTCATCGTTCGCCCGTGACCACTCTTCGAAGAGCACCCCACGACCACCTGTACAAAACCTCGCCAGATCTTCCTTCCCAATTTGAACCCTCTTTTGACCGTTCTTTCCCTCTCTTTGGCGAGCTCTGAACTGGAGCTCGTGATAGGAGATCCTCTAGCCCCCTAGAGGCGAGGTTAGGCGGCCGTAGAGTGGCTTCCAACACCTCCGGCGGGGCACCGTCGTCGAGGTCCATATCTCTGGATCTCGGCCGTCGAGGTATCCATTTTTTCTTTATTTTTCTTGCGTTCTTTTATTCACCGTAGTCTTAGGAGTAGATCTACACCTTCTGTTTCGATTCACACCCGTCCATCCACCTTCACCGACCACCTCGTCGGAGCATGCTCCGGCGAGCTCTTTTTTTCACCTGCCCAGCCCCATTCCACCCTGCTGTGGGGTCGAGGCACGCTCCGACGAGCTCTTTTTTTCACCTGCCCATCCCCATTTCACCCTGCTGTGGGGTTGAGGCATTTTGCCCTCGACCCCTTCACTCTATTTTGCAGGTCCGCGCATTCTAGACGTTGCTGGAACTCGTTTTGCAAGCGGGCAGAGGTTGCTGGAGCTCCATAGCTCTGCCGGCCTTTTGCTCGCTCTCCAGTCTCCACTGGAGCTTTTTCGAGAATCCAACCGCTAGAGGGACACGCCAGGAAGTCTCCCGGCCGTTTTGGAGCATCATCGAACCACAAGAGAGGAGAATCGGAGTCGGAGAAGCTCGCCTCGCCGGAGGAGCTTCCCCGTTCATCCTGTGCACCTCTCCACCGTTGGATTGAAGGCCGTTCTTCCTGGAGCGCAGCTGCCGTCGGATCTGGAGCCCTATCAGCCGTTGATCTCCAGCCGAGGATCTGATCTGGTCCGTCCAAGCCAAAGGGGTATCGCCGCGCCTCGTGCTAACGCGTGTGTAAGTGAGGGGCGCTGCACCGTCGGATCCGGCCCAGGCTTGGGTAATTTGCACTCGACCCCTCACCAATTTTGTATTTAACATTTGAACCTCAATCTTTCATCTGTAGTTTAAATTTTTGTAATATTTGCGAAAACCCCCTTGAACTATTCATATTTGCATCGCGGTCCCTGTCCTCGTCACCTCACGTGCCTGGCGCACGTGAGGCGCGGGAATTTTGTGTGGGGACCCTCGCTCTTGTCTTTATTTCGATTCAGTCCATAAAGTATTTTATCACGTTATAGTTTTGGGTAAATTTGCAATCTTGTCCCCAAGGTTTTTGGTAATTTCGATTACGTCCTTGCCAGGTCACGTGCCCCGTGCACGTGACTTTGGCAATTTTGCACTTTTATCCCTGGGTGTTTGGCTATTTAATTTTAGTCCACAACGTTTTCCATTGCATTATAATTTCTGAAAAAATTGCACTGTGGCCCTCAAACTTCTGCTTATTTACGATAATACCCCTACCAGAGTGAATTTTCTTTTTGTTTCTTTTAATTATTTCATGCATCTATAAAACCCTAAAAAATCCCAAAAAATTACCCTAGCTTCCTGTTGCATTGCATTTACACGCTATATTTTTATTTTGCATTTTTGCATCATTTTAATATTTATAAAAATTCAAAAACATGCATTTTCATCCCTGTTTGCATTAGAAAATCCATAAAAATTATAAAATTTTCTCGAAAAATTCTCAAAAAAATATATTCTGTTTATTTAAGTCTGTTTCATATTGAATCCAAAAATCACTAAAAAATACAAAAGAAAACTCATAAAAATTATAAAACCCCTAAAACCATTATAAAAATATAAAAATTCCAAAAAAATCCTGAAAATATAATTTATGTTTCCTAATTTTCTTTATTTTATTATCTTTATATTAAAATTAATTTGGGGAATTTTCGACTCTGTTTGATATTTTACATCCCCATTTTAGTCTTGGATTTTTATTTTATTCCCTATTTTAAGTATTTTTGACTTTAAAAATACCAAAAAAATTAGCAAAAACCTAGTAAAATCACAAAAAACATTAGAAAATTATAAAAAGCACAAAAACGTATTTCCTGAATTTTGCTTATTTTTACCTATTTTTATAAATACATTATTTCTCTTTTCTTATATTGTATATATACTTTATTTTATAATTCAAAAGAAAAAGAAAATATAAAAAATATAAAATATAAAAAGAAAATACAAAATCAGTAAAAATCAAAATATAAAAAATATAAAATTTAAAATTAAAATAAAAAATACAAAATTAAAAACCCACAAAAAATTAGCATGTATTGACAAAGACATCACAGTCATTTTGAGCATTTTTTGCCTTGATCTACTTGCTTGCTCCCTGTGTTCGACCTCTACACTACTTGCACTATGTACATCTTTTGTAGAGTTATAATAAATTTTAACTCCGCACCGCTTTTCATTGTTTGATATCTGTTCTGGGTTAATTGCTGTTTGAATCAGGGTTTCTTGTGGGTCGCTACAACGACTGCGTCCCCGCCTTGTGTGAGACGTACTTTAGACCCGTGAAAATACTGTTCAACAGGTGCGCGCCCTAGCGACAAGTAGGTGGCGAGACTGCGCTCTCGCGCGAGGAGGGGAAAGGAGATTGGGTGTCGGTTTCACATCGGAAGTCTGGGCGAAGGTGCTTCAGATGTGAGGAGGCTGGCCACACTGTTTCAGTTTGCTCGAGACCGTTGCATTGTTTTGGTTGTGGGCTATCCGACCATCGTCGGGCGCTCTGCCCCTCTGTGGCCACTTCGTCGGCGCACTCACCTTTGCGGGGGCATGATGCCTGTGCTGGTGTGGAGATTCCTTTGACTGGCAAAGCTAAGATCAGGCCGGACGTTTCATTCACAGAGGTTGTCGCTGGAGGAGGTGCCATTGAACAGAAGATGTTTTTGTTGATTGGGTTGTGGACGAAAGCATCAATCTCTATTAATGGTGTTTGGGCTGTGTTTGTCTACTCTTTGGGAAGAGTTTCAATTGTTATGTGGTTTCATTGGGAGGAGGGAAATGCTGTACGCGGGGGCTGTTGATGGCTCAAGCAGATCGACTGCTCAATCCGTGGGGAAAAAGCGATGTTAGTTGGCGATACCCACGCTTTGCAGATGGGGGAGAGGTTGCGGTCGCCTTGCGGGTTGCTCAACTAAGGGGGGTTCTTTTCCTTCCTAGAACGCTGAAGGTGCTTGGCCCAACGCTAGCGGAGGTCGGAGTCAGAAGGAAGGTTCTAGCTGATGGTTCTTTACCGAGTTCTTATCCAGGTATCACACTCGTTCTGATGGAGTGTCACAAGGATCTGGATGTGCCAATCCCTCCGGTGATGTTAAAGATCGGCCGAGCGATGTTCACGATTTCCATCCACTTTGTATCGCCGTCACCGCCGCTGCCTTTTCGGTCGGTGATGTCATCGGAAGCCGGCTCCACCGAGTCGGAAACACGTCTGCAGTCTAAAGATTTGAATTGCGCGGAAGTCGAGGCGGATTTTCGGGGGGAGGAACAAAGGGCGGATATGCTTGATCTGTCGTTTCCTATTCCACCTCTCTCGAAACATGTAACGGTGGTGGATTCTTTTGGCGTTTTCTCTCTCCATTGCCCCGCTGGGATTAATTTATGTGTTGGCTGGTCGGGCCGGGTGGATCCGCTAGCCCGGGTTCCATTTTCGATCGGCGCTGCTATGAGATCCGGCTTCAAAGTTGGCTGTTCGGTTATGTCTCTGCTGGTTGCAGGGTTTTTTCCGAACCGAATGGGAACGAGTTCTTGTTTGGATCCTTTGCATCTGATACCGCTTCGATATCTCTCTTCTGCTGGTTCCGTCCTCCTCAGTCTCTCTTCGAGACCATCTAATGCGCTGTGTTTGGTTTTTTTTGACGCTCAAAAAAAGGGGAGACACTCGATGGTGTTCACCCCAATATATTAAAAAGAAAGCGTAAAGAGTTTTTACAAAAGAGAAGAAAAGCTCAAACCAGCAAAAACACCCAAGGGGGCATCCGAGATGAAGCACCCCCCGCAAGAACCGATCCTTGTCTAGCCAGAAGACCAATCAGCCACAAGACGCGTAGCTAGAATAGATATATTTTCCCTGTAGAAACGCTGTCTCGCAAAGATGGCCTCTTTCCTCCCCATCCAAATGCTCCACAATCGCGCAATCGGGTCCAACAGTTCCCTCCTAGCCTTGCCCCTGGAAGTCACCAAGCTCTCGTAGAAGGAAGCAAAGTTCACGGTATTGATCCAGCCAAGATCAGCCCAAAGATCACGTACACGCCCGCATCCGAAGAAAAGGTGCTCGATAGTTTCCCGCATCGTGCCACACAGCCCGCAGTTCGGCCCAACGTTGGAAAACAAAGTTGCACATCGATCACGAGTTAAGAGCCTCCCCCTGCGAAGAAGCCAAAGGAATATGCCAATGCGCTCTGGAAGCTTGAGCCCCCAAAAGAATCTACAGTCGCGCACGAAGGCAACGTCGTCCCCATGAGTGGTAGGAACAAGAGCAAGGTACGCCTTCCTTGTAGAGAAGGAGCCATCCTTCCACGCCCAGTAGTCCCGGCCGTCAGTGGGCTTAATAACATCCGCAAGCATAGCCATTAACGAAAGGAAATCTTCCAATCGCTGCTCCGATAAAGTCGCAATAATCCTAGGGCACCAGCAGCCCTCGTCCCAGCAAGAGGCCACCGAAGCGTCTTTGTCTTCCACCAAAGCGTACAAACGAGGGAACACATCCTTGAAAGCACCCCTTCCCGACCAATCATCGGTCCAAAAACGAAACGAGTTCCCCTTGCCCAACATCGGTTTAAAAAGGGAGCGATTGCGATTAAAAACATTCAACACCCCGCGCCAAAAAGTAGAAAGGTGATCGGAGGAGCTCCCCCGAGTAATGTCCATCATCTCCGCCCCCAACGTCTCCCTCATGATATTCAACATGAAGTTCTCCTCATTTCCCCAAACCCGTGAAGCCCACTTAAGCAAAAGGGCTTCATTAACCGCATCCACCCGCCTCACTCCCAAGCCCCCCACCCGCTTGGGCCTCGTAACATCACCCCACCCCACCAAATGCACCCCCTTCTCCCCTCTCCCTTCCTTCCCCATAAGAAACCCCACATACATTTCTCCAACCGCACCCGAATCCCCTTAGGCATACCACGAACCGAGAAGAAGTAAATTGGGATAGAGGAAAGCACCGCTTTGAGAAGAACCAGCCGCCCGCCCCTTGATAAAAGAGCCGCGCGCCACCCAGCTAGGCAAGCCTCCATCTTCTCCACCACCACCTTCCAATCACGGAGCCGGGCGTGGCCCACGGCCAGAGGCAGGCCAAGATAATCAAAGGGGAGCCCACCCGGGGAGGAATGAGGCCATCTTGGGTGCCGTGTTTGGTTTTTTCGACGGGGATGGGGGGGGTGGTTGCGTCGGAGTTTTCAGATCCCTGTTGGGCGCCATCTATCATAGGATCCTCTTCTATTCTGGGCATGCACGTTGTGAGGCAGGATGTTTTACAGTTCGGCGTGCCGACCTCAGAATTTGTTGAATGGGTTTCGCGGGATGGGGAAACCAAGCTCGTTGAAGGGAGTTTTTCGTGCGCAGGAAGTGGTAGGGGAAGTACGAAGAGATACAGCCAGAGGCGAAGACAAAAGCTGATGAATGGTGGGATGCATACTGTTTCTGAGCGGAAGGCGAAGGTGGCTTTGCTTGAGGGAGCGATCAACACAGCGGATGCGCAAGCTGTACCTAAATTAATATTCTATCCTGGAATGTGTGGGGTTTGGGTGACCTTGAAAAAAGAATAACTTTGGGAGCGAGGTTCACGGAATGGGGATGTGCTGTTATCCTTCTTCAAGAAACTAAACTTGATTCCTGTAGTATGACCCTGTGGAATTCTTTTGGGAAGAGCTCTCTTTCTTGCTTTCTGTCGATAAGCACCTCGGGAAGTTCTGGAGGCATGATTTTGGCATGGAAGGATCCTGTTTTCTGTTTCGGGCGAAGATGAAGGGCTGCCACATCCTCTCTGTTATTTTAGAGTGCTTTACCACCTCGACAATCTTAGCAATCTCATGTGTTTATGGCCCTTGCCTGCCGGTTTTGCGGTATGAATTGTGGGCGGAGATTCGTGCGGCTAGAAGTGCTTTTCCAGACTATGCTTGGCTTGTTGGGGGGGATTTCAATGTCTAACCGTTTTCTTCCGATCGTCCACGCCTTCAGGGTGGTCAGGACCCAAGTTCCTCTGACTTTGTTGACTTGATTGATGACCTACAACTTGAGGTCCTTGATGCTGCGGGCACAAAATACACTTGGCGGAACACGGTCTCTCGTTCATGCATTGATCGTTTTCTGGCCTGATCCGAGCTCCTGGAGTTGTTCCCGTGTTCTTTCGCATCGTGTAGGCCCCACACTCGTTCTGATCATACACCTTTGATTTGGGACTCCAGTACTCCCACTACGGTGCAAGGTTTCTTTAAATTTGAGCGAGTATGGCTTCTGGAGGACTCGTTCAGAGAGATGGTAACCATCCAATGGGTATCCTTGTCAGTTTCTGGTTCGGCACTAGTGAGATTCTATGAGAAGTTGAAATGTTTTCGTCAGAGACTGTGTGCGTTTATGAAGGAGGTGAGAGAAACTAGGAAAGCTCGGAGGGTGTCTGCAGAATTGGAGGCCAGAGACTTGACATATTAGAGGATGAGAAGCAGCTGGATAATGATGAGCTGGGTCAGAGCGGTTGCTCATAGAATAATAATGGAAGAAGATAGGAAGCAGGTGACAGTGAAAACAAAGGTCACGACTTACTTGGTTAAAGGAGGGAGATGCGAACACTGCTTTTTTCAATAAGATAGCCAGTGGCAGGCGTCGGGCCAACTCTTTTCGATCTATGATTGTTGGTGGAAATAAAATTGAAGGAGACAGAGAATTGGATAGTGCGATTGCAGATCACTTTCTTACCTTTTTAGAAAGGATGCTTCTAGACTTTGGAGGTGGAATTGTCTTGGGGCATCTCGTCTCTCTGAAGTGCACGCAGGTAACTTGACTTTGTCGATTAACATGGAGGAGGTCAAGGCACAACTGTTTAGAGTTTGAATGCAGATGGAGCACCAGGTTCGGATGGTTTCCCTTTATTCTTCTATAAGGAATTCTGGGATGTGGTGGGAGCTGAGGTCCTGGAGGTTGTGAAGGAGCTCTGTCAAGGCAATGCAGGTTTTGAAAGACTGAACAAGGCTCTGATTTTCCTTCTTCCAAAAACAGATTCGACCGAGAGGATTGAAGACTACAGGCCGATGGCCCTCTCGAATGGCATTTGCCTCATTGTAGCGAAGGTGTTCGCGACCCGTCTTAACAGAGTTCTTGATCATCTTGTCTCCCCAGTTCAGTCGGCGTTTATTCTTGGACGTCAGATTGTGGACATTTTAGTGATTGCTTCTGAGATTATATCTGATTGGAAACGTAGTGGCAAGTAGGATTTGCTTTGGAAGGTGGACTTCGCCAAGGCTTATGACACCTTGGACTATGGGCAACCCTACATAGGAGGGGCTTTTCGAACGTTTGGATCTCTTGGATGAAACGATGCGTCACCACAATGTCACTCTTGGTGCTGGTTAATGGGCGCCTTGAGGGAGGTTTTTTCAGCCACATATAGGGGTCAGACATGGGTGCCCTCTTGCTCCTTTGCTTTTTGTTCTTGCTGCTGATGTTCTTGCTTGCATTGATGGGGTTTAGAGGGGCAATTTTTTGTATCTGGGTACAGATGTGGGGACTTGATTATCCCCTTGCTTCAGTATGTAGATGACACGATCCTGTTCATTGAGGGTGGTAAAGATGAGGCGGGTGGCATGGCCATTACTCTTGAGTTATTCGGGGAGATGTTTGGTCTGGAATTGAACCATAGCAAATCTACAGTTGTCCCGTTTGCTTGTCGGAGGAGGAGGCGCAATACAAAAGCCAAGAGTCAAGCAACTTCTTGTAATGGAAACACACATTCTCACAGTAGAAACGGTACCCAGAAAAAAACACATCATTACAAGCCAACCAAATGGCCCAAAGCGTCGCTACCGGAGCCAGAATCTCCGTTCTTTGACGGCTACAAGCCCCATAAAGATAAGACCAAAAGGATTCGAAATCGCGGGTGCATAACCAATCCAATCCCACCTCACTCCAGATTGGCGATGAAACACGACAGCGGAAGAATAGGTGCTCCAGCGTCACAATGTCCGTGCCACACATGGGACACCTATCCGATACCACCTGAAAAAGCTTAGCGCAGCGATCACGAGTCAAAACGCGCTTTCGCCTAAAGAGCCAGAGGAAGAAACCAATCATTTCAGGAAGACGAAGCGACCAGATAAGGTCAGCGTCCAGAATCATAGCGTCCGAGAGAGAGGGCGGAGGCCTATAAATGGCACCATAAGCCTTGCATACCAAGAAGGGTGCGGTCTTCCAGGTCCAGTGGTCCAACCCGGAGGAGGGCCTGCCCACCTACCCAAGGGAGTCCAAAAGTCGAAGGAGCTCCTCCAACCGCTGATCAGAGAAAGGCGATCTGAAAGTCAGCATCCAGTTACCATTGTCCCAGCAATCCACAACCTGATCATTATTATCAACGACCAAGGCAAATAAACGAGGAAAGCGGCTGCACAAGGAGCTGCCCCCTGTCCAATCATCCATCCAAAACCTAAAAATAGCACCATTCCCAAAAACTGGGCTAAATGTATAACCTTCATAATCCTCTTCCAGAAAGCCGACAGATTAGGCCCCTTGTCGCATCAAACCAGGGCCCGCCAGAGAAACACCATAGAGGCATCGCAAAAGGTTACAACACATATCCATATTTTCACCCCAGATCCTGCTCAGCCATTTGAGCAAGAGAGCCTCGTTGAAAGATTCCAAGCTCTTGATCCTAAGCTCACCATGCATCTTGGGCTGAATAATAGTTTCCCAATCTATCAGGTGTACGCCTTGCCAATCCTGACCAGACTTGCTCCATAGGAATTTGCGCATCACTCGCTCCAAATGCCGTCTGATGCGCACTGGCAGCCGGTGAGAAAAAAAGAACACCGGGATCGCAAAGAGAACCGCCTTAATCAACACCAAACGGCCACCACACGACAACAAAGAAACCCTCCATCCAGTCAGCTTCCTCTCCATTTTTTCCACCACCGGTAGCCAATCCGACACCTTAATTTTGTCGTCCGTTAGAGGAAGCCCAAGATAATGGAGCGGAAGGGAGATGCAAGACGTGTATAAAATGAATACGATAACGGATCGGATATGAATATATTCACATTCGTTTTCATCCCTAGTTGGGATCCTTCTCCTTGAAACCTAGGATTATTGATGAAGCACTACTTTCACGGTGCAAGTCTTAGGGATTCTGGTGAAATTGAATGGACAATTATGAGGAGGGAGAATGGTCTGTTGTCGGGAGATGGATTCGACTTCGCCAGCAAAAGAGGACATTGGAAAGGAGGTCTGTGACCAAGGCAACGAAGAGGTTCCGTGTCTGCTTCCGATGTGGAGGTAGGGGCCATATGGCGATGACGTGCGGAGATCCGATCAGATGTTTCGCTTGTGGTCAGAATGATCATCACCATTCTCGATGTTTTCGATGTCGAACATGGAAACCTAAGGCCTAAGGGTGTAACCTTGAGGTTAGAAGCGGGGGTGGGGAATCACTTTCTCATCGGTGTGGGGGTGTACAGAAGAGGAGAGTCTCGCGGATGCGATGGAAGACATCGACCGTGACATTGGCTGCTCTTTTTTAATGATGTGATTAAGCTGCTCGAGTAGATGGTTTGTGCTTGTGGTCTATCGCTACAGGATGAGTCGAAGCTGCTGGAATATACCAAGATCGCGATCGGGCATTTGCATTGGCGGCATCCAAATTCATATGGCAGTGGCGTGGAGGCGCAAGATTTGAAGACTATACATCAAGGGTTTGCCTTTACTGTGCAGAAGGGTCGAGATGATTCAGAGAGCGCTAGCGCCGGCGGCGAAAGTGCAAGGGGGTGATATCTGATGGGCTTCACCGGTGACAACCAGAGATATTGCGGTGGTGGTGTCGACCCTAGGTAGACCAACTCCTTTTCCTTTTGACGTGAAGATCGATGATCGTTTGTTTAGTCCGGAGTTAAGGGAGAAGGAGCCCTCGCTGTCGGGTGGGGTGGGGGGGTGTTGATGTAGCTTCATGGCTGGCGGCTCGCCAGAGACGGAGCTGTCAAAGATGGAAGATGATCGGTTACGGGAAGTCGAAGCACCGCTAGGAGTGGAGCAGACGAGAACATTCCAGAAAAGGCAAGATCATTTCAAGCAGAGAGACTTTTGGGCTTTCCCGAAGATAAAAAGGGCCCTATCTTGTGGGGATATTTCGGGCTCTTTCGATATTAAGAAGCCCTCCTATGTGGCAGTCTTAACTAGCCAAATGGAATCAGGTCAGGTTTACCCGATTTATAATTTACACTCAGAGCCTGAAGCGGAGCTGGGAGATCCAATCTCGTTGGCGTACCTGGAGGCGGAGTCTCTTGATCGGGGGGATGTGGGGGGGGGAAGGGTGGACCCGATTATGGAGATCGATAAGTTCGCTTGGACTATGAAGCTTTTGAACAAGGCGGGGGGTCGAACTCTTAGAAGATCGAAGGGGGAGATTCCAGAACTGCAGATGTTGAAGGCCTCTTTTCAAAATGTGATGATTTGTAGCAGCCTAGAAGGTGTTCCATCGCTACGGTCAGCCTTCTTGTGGGGTCCTTGAAGCTCTCTGGGGCTCAAGCGCACATGCTACACTCTGATTGGCGACGATACAGGTAGAAGTATGTTTGTCGGAATCCAAAGGAGTGTAGGAGACATCGATGGTTCGAGGTCTACTCACGCCTTGAGGCTGTCGATCACGAGTCCCTGTGTTTGTTGTCAATTGATGCTGAACCTGATGCTGGGGGTGGACCAAGTCGAACGAACTCAATATTAGAGGAAGGGGATCGGGTGCATGTGGCACAACTCAAGAGTAACATTGAGTTTGGTCAGATGGTAGGAGGGGAAGGGCAGGTGGTTACCTCGAATGGGTTTGCTGGGGAAATACCTGGAGCCGACTTGGAAGAGGAGGCCTTGATGTGTGCGGGGGTGGTACCCCCATCCGGGGCAAAGAAAGTTTCTCAATGAATGTGATGGCATGGAACGCAAGAGGGTTGGGGCAGCCAGAAAAAAGGCCAGCTTTAAGGGGCATCATCGTGGAACACAAGACTGATGTGGTTTTGCTTCAAGAAACTAAAATTTCGGGGGAAAATTGACACGATTTGGAAAGACATTGGAGGTAGCAGAATGCTGATTTGCTGGAGTATTGCATTTGAAGGTGCTTTCAGGGCTATAATAATGGGCTGGAATGGAGATTGTTGGAGTATTTGGTTGTGCGCCTATTATGTTGTAGATGGGTAAATGGATACCTCCAGGATCCATTTACCTCATCCAGAGTTTAGTCCCACATCTACCGGTTTGGAGATGTGGAGACTCCGTGGGTGCTATATATAGAGCCCCACACCCCTGTAGTCAGATGAGAAAGTCAATAGACAAATCAGCCCTGTGAGGCGTTCTCCGGTGGTTTCATCCCGCTCCTTAGGGAGAAGGTTCCATGTAAAATCTTTGAGTTCCATGTTTATCTTTTTGTGCTTATGCTCTGTTTATCATTCCGCTTCCGCATTCTCTATTTTCTAACATGGTATCAGAGCGGGTCGTTCTTGGTTGATTTTGAAGATTTATTTGAAGTTTTTTTTAAATATCAATCAAGTTTGTTATTCATTCGAGATTCTATTCTTCACTATTCGTGAAGATTATTTTTGAAGATTATTATTCGATCAAATTCATGTTCGTGCTTGTTCAATATCAAGTTTTAGGGTTTTCTTTTCGAAAACCCTAATTCTTGCACCGCAGTTGTCAACGTCAATATGATCTTCTGGTCATCTCCTGATTCTACATGGGATTCTTTTCGGTCATGATCATGATTCAACCCACCAGATTTTGTGAGCAACACATGCAACGTGTTCTAGATATTCAACAATATAAGGGTTCAATCTCAGAAACCCTGCCCCGAGGAAATGTTTCAGAGGAACAACTCTACTTGCGCATACAACAGTGGCGACGAAGGCCATGCACGCGGTTGGGGGCGCCTCACCAATTCGTGCGGCACAGCGAAAGCGCAGGCTGCGCTCCTTCCAATCTCCAGGCGCAGGTGCACATCTCCAGGCGCGATTTCAATATCCTACCAGACCTTCAGCCAGATCTAGGGTTTCAGCCAGGAGGCGAGCCCTCTTCCCATCTTTTGTGTGAGCCCCCATCCTTGACGCACGATCATAAGAAACCCATCGAGGAGGCGCCTGGCGGCACCATCAGAGGTGGAAGCTCATTTAAGAAGCACGTGCGAGCAACAAAACTCCTCGTGCAATCTTCGATGTCTATGTTTTCCGAGGCAAGCCCTCATCCCAAGCGAGCTCCTCCTTCCCTATTGGGCGACGCAACACTCGCCGCAGACCTCGAGCTCCCAGGCGATAGCAGGCTCCCTCCCTTCAACCGCAAGCCCTTGACGGCGCACCGTCTAGCGGTGCCGTCGCACCTTGATGTCTCCTCATCCGCGCACGTTCTTGGCGGCGATAGAGCCTCCGCGCGATGAAGCCCATGCACGAGACCCTTCTCTCTTGGCGTGCGATTCCAGATGGGGATCGAGATATTCTCTAGCGGCGCGCGATCTCCTCCAGGCTGCGCGACCCTCCTGCGCAAGCTCAGTACCAAGGCGGCGCACCCGCCTCCACTTCCCAACGCCGATCCGCCTTCCTCCTGACGCCCGAGGAGCAGAGAACCCCCAAAGGGGGAGGCGGCATTTCTTCAAAGACGGGTCTCCCATCGTGGGAACCTTGGGGGGGACCCAACGATATTTTTTTAAAAAATTTTGGTTAGTGGTTATTTAGGCCCAAGCAAGCCGTACAATGTTAAAAAAAGAGTAAATGAAATGAGGAGAGGGAGGGCCCTTTTTGGGCCGAAGATTCAAGTTCAAAAAAAGGAGAGAGAAGTAAAAGTCCGAAAAAAATGTCAACTGCTTATTTGTAAAAAAAATGACGATGACGACTATTTAAAAAATGGTTTAGTCGAAAAAAATGATTTGAGAAGCCGAGAAAAAAAGAAATCGTCTTATTGGTTTCTTATTTTTCTCCCCATTTCACTTGTCTTCTCCCAACTTTGTCGATGTCTTTTTCCGACAAGTATGGGAGAAAGGGGGAGTATATGTAGAGTCACAGGTCTTCTTCTGATGTCAGATTCTCCAGACCAGCCAGTTGTTCAGACTCTACAGTTGCTCAGATGTTCAGACTCGTCAGATGGTTTCCGAGTCTTCAGTTTCAGACACACAAATGTATGCGGTCTTCTTTCAGATGTGCACATGTATGCTATCTTTTGTGTGGTCCCCATCATCTTCTTGTTTTGTTGGCCAGAGTTTTCATGTGAGCCATAAGAATTCCAGAGTAGAGGACCATTCTCTATGTCATGTGGGCTAGGATTTTCATGTGGTATCATAGGTACTCCATAGTAGAGTGTCATTCTCTGAGCCAGATGGGAGAGACCCAGTTCTGCGACGAGGAAACTCTAGGCGCAGTTTCAGACTCGATGGTCAGATTCCGAGTCCTCAGGTTGACTCACACTCCAGCCCGTTCGTCCTCCCTACCTGCATGGCATGAGAAGCAACGTCCTCGACAACAACTGGCAATTGTGCGCGTTGAGTTGATATTGTCTGTAGTGTCTTGTAGCGTGAGTTGAGTTTCTTTTTGTTTGTCCAAGCTGAGCATTGCATGCTCCAGCTTGCGTGGGAGTGTTGGAGTATTTGGTTATGCGCTTATTATATTGTAGATGGGTAAATGGATACCTCCAGGATCCATTTACCTCATCCAAAGTTTAGTCCCACATCTACCAGTTTGGAGATATGGAGACTCCGTGGGTGCTATATATAGTGCCCCACACCCCTGTAGTCAGATGAGAAAGTCAATAGACAAATCAACCCTGTGAGGCGTTCTCCTGTGGTTTCATCTCGCTCCTTAGGGAGTAGGGTTCCACGTAAAAATCTTTGAGTTCCATGTTTATCTTTTTGTTCTTATGCTCTATCAGTGTTCAGAAAATCGGCCGAATATACCGTATACTTGGCCGCATACTCATACTCGGAAGCCTTGGCGCTCCGAGTATGACCAAATCGGCATCTAGGCGGGTCTGACCGCATACTCGGCCGAGTATGCGGTATATGCGGCCGAGTATGCGGCCGATTTTCAAATAAACATTTTGTAAAACCCTAATCTAAACTCAGACACCCGACCTAACGCTCTTTCAATTGATGTTTTTGCTCATTAGACTCTATATTACTTCTTATCCCAATAGTTTTGTTCCTTCTACCTTCAATTCTTTATTATTATATTCAAAAGAGATAATATTTAGACGATATTAACTAGATATTAAAAATATTTTTATATTTTTAATAATAAAAAATATCAAACCGCATACTCCCCGCATACTCTCCCGCATACCGCAGACTCTCTATGTAGTGACCCCTCTGACTGAATACCGCATACCGCCTTCCTGAACATTGTGCTCTGTTTATCATTCGGCTTCCGCATTCTCTATTTTGCAACAGAGATAAACTGGAATTTGATGGAGGAGAGCTGCCAGGAAGGTACTCGATTTCTTTGTTATTGCGATGGAAGGCAGACGTAGTGAAGATGCTGATTATGAATATATGGGCCATGCAGTGGTACACGATTCTCGGAATTGATTGAGGAGTTGCTCTTGGTACGTACGAATTTTCTGTCGGCGACTTGGATTATTGCTGGAGATTTTAATGTGACCCTTTGTCCGGAGGATCGCCTTGGGATGCATGGGGGTTGTGATGTGAATTCGGAGGTTCTGTATGCTTTCATCATTGAGATGGGGTTGTAGATTGTGGATGCTGCAGGCTGTGTTTACACTTGAATAAGTTCCAGAACCATGTCGCGTATGGATTGTTTCTTGTTGTCTACGGAAATGTTAGAGACTTTCCCACTGGCTAGGGCTTGGGCCCTTCGAAGGTCACACTCGGACCACATGCCTTTGTTGTGGTCATCTGGTGAGGACGCTAGACCTAGATCTTTCTTCTGGTTTGAGAAGGCCTGGATCCTGGAAGATAGTTTTTAGGAGAAGGTTGTCGAATTTTGGGCAGAGAACCAACCGAGTGGATCTGCTTTGATTAGGTTGGCAGTGAAGTTTTCTGATTTACGGAAGCAACTTATGAAATTAACAAAGAAAACACGATACAACGGAGGCAGAGAAGATCACTGGATCATGATGAGGTCTGTATGCTGGATAGAGTGGAGGACGAGAGGTTGTTGATGGTGGAAGAAACCCAGGAGAGGGCGATGTGCCTTGAGGAGATCCACTTAGAGGACAAGAAGGAGGAGGTGGCATGGAGATATAGGTCCAAGTAGCGATGACTCAAGGAGGGGGATGCTAATACGAGATTCTTTCATACCATGGCGAGCAGGAGAATGTGGAAGAATTACATTCATTCTATAACCGTTGGTGGCACGATGCTGCATATGGATCATGAAGTGGGTACGACTCTTCGTTCACACTTTCAGGAGTTCAACAATAAGAGGCCGCAAATAGATTGGGGGTGGCATGGTAGAGGTGTGAAGAGGATCTCTGAGAGTTAGGCGGTCTCTTTGCTAATCGAGTTCACTAAGGTCGAGACCAAGGCAGTGTTATTTCAACTCAATGTAGATGGATTGTTGGGACCTGATGGATTTTCTATTACTTTTTACAGGGAATTCTGGGAGGTGGTTAAAAAAGATGTGATGGGGTTGCTACAGGAATTTTGTGATGGCAATCATGGTTTTGAACGTTTGAATAAGGCGTTGCTCTTCTTGCTGCCTAAGAAAGAGGTCCCGAGCAGAATTGAGGACTGCATACCTATTGCACTTTCTAATGGGATATATTTGATCGTGGCCAAGATTCTTGCAAATCATCTCAGGGAGATTCTACTAAGCATTATTTCGCCTGAGCAGACTGCATTTATACATGGGAGATGTATGGCGGATGGGCATGTGTTGGCATCAGAAATGGTTTCAGTTGGAAGAGAAATAAGACTAAGGGGTTGTTGTGGAAGGTTGACTTCTATAAAGCCTATGATTGTGTTGATTGGCATTTCCTCTGGGTGTCACTGGAGAAGAGGGGATTTCCCAGTTTATGGATCTCATGGGTTAAGAGGTGTGTTACGACCGCATCTTTTGGCGTGCTGATGAATGGGAAACCAGAAGGTGGATTTTACCAGATTGGAGGGCCGAATGGCAAGATGGAAAGCAACAACACTCTCGAAAGGGGGGAGTTGGTGCTTCTTAAACATGTGATGTCAACGGTGCCAATTTTTTTGCTCCACGATGGTGCTTCCCCAGGCATACATTCTAAAATAGAAGATTTAATGAGAAGATTTATCTGGTCAGATTGTAAACAGGAGAAGAGGATTCATTTGGTTGAATGGGGCAAAGTTACGAGGCCAAAGATGAAGGGTGGATTACGGGTACAGAAAATTGGAGTCATGAACAAGGCATTGTTGGCTAAGTGTGTGGTCAGAGTTTGGGTCAGATATGAGGATTTGGTTTGCCATCTATTGAGGAAGATATACGGGGTATTGGTGTCAACCCCTCAGGATCCGGGTACCCGTTTACGACAAAATTCGCAATAATTCATTCACATTGATCGCAGAAGTTGTAGAAAAGCAGGGAAAATTTTTCGCGCGGCTAATTATCCACATGACATTCACATCCACAACAAAACCACAAAAATTAAAAGAGACAATGGCACCAAAATTTTCTTTTCATTAATATTCATATCAAGTTATAACATGTACAAGGATCTTCCATTACAACATATATCCCAAAATGTGATACAAAAGAGATAACAATTACATCATTATCTGAACAAAAACTGAGGCAAAGTACTTCATACCGTCTAGTATAAACTCTGTCTCCAGGAAGCATATAGCTACTGAGCTGCAGGCTGTTTGCCTGCCACACACACAAATAGGAAAGAAGAGGCGTCAGCCATTGCTGGTACCTCCCTAAAATATATATAAATAACTTGACATTTAATATGTGCAAAAGCAAGCAAGTAAAAAGGTGGTATAAGTAAAATCTACATCTACTTGCGTAAGTGAAAAGGAGTTTCAAATTGTTTGTAATGCATTCTTAATGACTTTCCCCAGAACCCGGCATTTCCCATATGTAACATATTTCTATAGCAGTTGCGTAATCATGAGTGTATGAGTGGGAATGCATATATCATTTTCTTTAGAGATCATGTTGGTGAGTGAAAAATGGAAAAGTTGAGATTGTAGAGATTTATTAATTTATTTAAATTCTTGGGTAGAGAGAATGGTCTTTTGATCTTAACTTCTCAAATTCTCAACTTCAATGTTTCAGATATAGCTCCAGATGTTGTAGATGTAGATATGGATGATCTAGATATAGAATCGCCAAGTCTGTTTGGCGAAGTAACTCAAGCGGTGAAGAAGCCTGCAAATGGCTCTTCCGTCTCGCCCTCTAATTGGAAGCGCGGTCCAATAGAGGGATAGGTCTATTCCCCAACTACGCCACTGAGACGGGTGAGAGAGACTCCCTAGAAAAGTCGCTCTAGAAAAACAGCCCGACTAGTACGGGCGGACGAGCTCGTACGTAAAAACTGAAAAACAAGGATCCCCCGCCTGGGTATCCTAAAACAGGGTCAGCGGAACTGGTCTAAAGTCAGGATCCCAACGAGGCGTAAAAACACTGCGAGCTCGCGTAAAAACCGTGTAAAAGACTGGAATCCTAGACCCGCGCACTTGGCGGCCGCTGCCCAAACTGGGCTTCCTATTCTCCCGCCCAGTTGAGAGTCACCGCGCTCTCGCACAGTCAGGTGTAAAGGTCACCATGACCGGCTTTATTAATTACCACTGATTCGCCATCATACGTACTTGAATCTTTAATCCTTTCTCAATCTCTTATGTGGTCAATTTACCAGATCTATATATCTTATCAATGACTCCATTAGTAGTGGTCTATGTTAGTAGATCACATTTATCTTATGAAGATGGTTAGTCCTTAGATCACTTGTTGTAAAGCAGATCGTGATTGGATTGTAGAGATGAGGAACTTGTCAGAGCTTTTGCCAGGATAGACCTCAAGTATTGGTTAGTGTGAGTTTTTTTTTTTATATAGTCAGATGGTATCCTGGTTATTGATAGATTGTACGAACCACTCATAATCATATTTTATCGAGCCTCAACGTGTATTTCTACATCACCGGAGTGATGAAATCGATTACAAGGCATTAGATGGATACATTTGTGTGGGTAATGATATGAATGATTTTCAATCCACGATGCATATATCATGGCATTCCAGCCAATTCATGATTTAAGATGCAATAACTAAGCTTAATAGGAAGTTAACTTTGACCATTTATAAACAGGATACTGCTACTACCCGAGCATTCTTAAATCATATTTTTGGAATAGAAATCTATTTTCTTGGAATAATATTCTGAACTTGGAGTTATCTAGACTTGGGGTTACCTAAGCAACAAATTTGATGTAGAACTAATATTATATATATATATATGTTAAGCTAACAACTTATTCTATCATGAATAACATGCATTCAACTAGCAACATGATGATCAGTGGTCGCTTCAACCTTAAGCCATGAGAGCATGATTTAGTTACCTTATTAAAATTTTACATGTTAAATAGGTATCTCAGGCCTGGCTAGATCTGTTATACATTAAGTATATTATATATATATAATTGTATAAGATCTGTTAATTGCTGAACTTCAACTATAGGTTTAATCTTTCCTCATGTAATTAGTACTATTCTTGACATAGCCTAATTTGTGGACAAATTTTTGGCTAAGGATCTTATGGACCAATTTAATATCCCTAGCAACTATGTTGAAGCATTCCAATAATTTTCCAAATATATATATAATAAAAATCTTAATGTGACTTGTATGAATTTTAATTATATTTTCATACGTACAGATCGGTAATCAAGTTTTGGATTTCACTAAACCAAACTTTTAATACTGTAAATTTTCAACCGTTGATGAGATATTCACGACCAGTATCCTCAACTGTTAATGAGATTTTAACGACCACTTTCAACTGTTAATCATAAATTTTCCATTTGTCGATGAGATTTTAATCAATCGTAGACTTTCAATGGTTAATGGTATTAGTACTAATCAGATATGTTCAACTGTGATGAGATTCAATAACCTGGATATTTATATGTCAATAATAAGGAAAATGATCATATGGAAGATTATGGATTTCAGATCCTTATGTTCATTGAAACACCAGTTTCCACCATCTTATATTGTCTGCAATGACCATGCTAAAAAAAAAAAACACAAGACTAGAGAAATAGGATATTTGATGGGGGTGAACACATCTAAACTTGGAGTGACAAAAAATTGTGAATCTTAAATATTCAATTAACAATTTTAAGCATAATGGTTCTTTAGAAAAACCCTTTTTAAACTATCAACTCCATTTCATTTTCAATATAATTAGTAGCAGATGGCATGCATCTACAAGAGAGATAAGGTTTTAAATTTGTTGCATCTTATTGGAATCCATTTTAGAATCAATTATGTAATTATAATTTAAATGGTACACAGATCATTTTCTTTTGCATGCAATTGGGTGGAAAAAAGAATTTAACTTCTACATGTATGGCAGCAAAGATAGGGTTAGGAGTGTACCTAATTAGATCTCCAAAATGGAGATCTAAATGCATGCAATGGCTGGGGAAGAGAGAGTCATTGAGACTCTACCAAACGAAGCAAGTAACCTCGAAGCAAGACACTGATCGGTAATGTCCCCATTCGTGACATCGGTAACATCTGACTGGTCGAGTAGATGGAGTGGTCGTGTCTGCTCGTTGCGACCAAGATGGTCGAGCAGAATCTGTGCCATGTCCGGCAAGTGCTCCTCCTAAAGTAGTCGATGGAGAAGAGCGAGCACTACTCGAAAATGCTTTTTCTCTTCTTGGGATATACCATGAAAATTAATGAAATTGGTGATATTTGTGGTTATTTAATTTGAATGTCATATTTCCCTTCTCGGACTCACGACAAGTCGGGAGACTGTCTCTATCCGAGAACTTAATGCGATCGGAATAGTAGTACTACGAATGTGCGTATCGGGGTACCACTGCTCTGATAATTGGTTTCTTTGGATACCGACCAGGTGCATGCTGTGTCTTTGCTGTGGCAGGGTGTCACCAACATCCTTCTGACGATGGTGATGAAGATGCGACCGGTGCTAGGAGATGGGGAACTTTTAGATTTTGGACGGATGATTGAACGGGGGATGGTTTTTGGGGGATCGGTTCCCTCGCCTTTTCGCCATGGCTAGAGATAGAGATGTAGCTGTACGACAGGTGTGGGGACATGGATCTTGGACACCTACCTTCATTAGTGAGCTATCAAATCAGAGGCTTGAAGAATTCATGAGATTGCAGGGAGAAATGGCCCAACGATCATTTCATTTGGAGTGATGGTAGGTTCACGGTGAAAAAGCCATACCGTTTTTTTCTCGGAGGACATCGATGTGCATGGTGATGTTGGTTTGGATGCTGGATTAATACGGAAGAGTAGAATACTGAATAGAGTTAAGGTGTTCCTTTGGCTTGTCAGACTCAGCAGGGTGCTTACGAGGAAGCATATTGGCTAGTTTTTGAGAGTAGAGGACATTACTTGTGACCGATGTGGCTTAATGTCAGAAGATTTGGAACATCTTTTTTTTACCTACTGTCACTCCATGGAGGTTTGGAGGAAGGCTAACACCTCTTGGCTCAGAGCAGATTGTGACACGAGTTTTTGGAGATCCATCAGAGTGTGTGGAAATGGGCATGAAGACAACTCCTATCCGTTCGCGATGATGTGGGCTATTTGGTGTGGGAGAATTGAGGTTATTTTTTGTGGACAAAATGTCTATAAAGAGAATGTGATTGAACATTGTAGGGCGTTGCCTTCGGCCTGGAATGATGTAACCTAATCGTTTTTATTATATTATATAAAATTCTCTTTGAGGTGAGTCCCAACTTGGGACTCCACCCTTTTCCTATCCAAAAAAAAACAAGCCTTAAAGTTGGACTAAAGGCGAATAAAGTTATGTAAGATGCTGGCATGATGCAATCAGTTTAGTTTGTAGATAAGGAAACAAGGACAAATAATATAGATATTTTTGTATGAAAATGCATTAGATAATGAAACACAGACAAATAATACAGATATTTTTGTATGAAAATGCTTGATTTCTATTTTGATTGAGGGCTTGTTAAGGATTAACCATAATGAAGATACAACAACGATAGCAACAACAAAGTCTTCTCCGACATTAAATTAACTATAATGAAGATAACAAGTAAATTTCTGCTGATGGCTTAGGTTGTCACCAATTTGTCAAAAGTATATCCGAAAGATATGGAGGCTCCTGCTGGTGGAGTGGATGATATGACAAAACTCTCATATCTACATGAACCTGGAGTTCTGCAGAATTTAGCTAGCAGATATGAACTGAATGAAATTTATGTAAGCCTCTTTAATCATTTGTTTAAAATTGCTATACTAGAGCCTCTTTATTCTTATTCTAATTTGCTACATTAGTTCAATTCACTCATTTTAAAATGGGAAAACTTAATGTTAATGTGTTCTTTATGTTACTTGATGTCACTAATGATATCTGTCAGACCTACACGGGAAATATTCTTATTGCCATCAATCCATTTCAAAGATTGCCTCATTTATATGATGGTCATATGATGGAGCAATATAAAGGGGCGCCATTTGGGGAGTTAAGTCCTCATGTTTTTGCAGTGGCTGACGTTGCATTCAGGTGATCTGATACCTTGACCGCTTAAGCTGTAGGAATGTATTGTGTTAAGAAAATATATTTATGTGAAAATATTTAGTGGAGCAGAGCAATGATCAATGAGGGGAAAAGCAATTCCATTCTTGTCAGTGGTGAAAGTGGTGCAGGAAAAACTGAAACCACAAAGATGCTTATGCGATATCTTGCATATTTGGGAGGCCGTGCTGCAACAGAAGGACGAACTGTTGAGCAGCAAGTTTTAGAAGTAAGACGAGTGGCTTTCACACAAAAAAAAGAAAATTATTTCCTGTTCTCTTCCCTGCATTTTAAGTTGACGGTCAGGATTAGGATTACTTTCCATCTACTTGCTGGCCATTTGAAGTAATTGATCAGTAAGTGGTATATGCTTTTAAGTACTCTGACACTCATTCTAATTCTTATCACAGTCGAATCCAGTTCTTGAAGCATTTGGAAATGCTAAAACTGTCAGAAATAA